>FR990012.1:20030000-22430000 GCA_905404135.1 Hesperia comma
TCGTAATTCGTTTTTCATTGGGGTTTCTAAACATGGGAAATTCCGATGACGAGACGTGGTTAGCTAAAATATAATAACTCAGAAAAAATTAAGAAGTGGAATAAAACCTTTTTCGGGTTTTAAGTTCTTTGTTTACCTATCATCTAAGATTTTAACAACAGTCACCATCAGATGGGTCAAGTAGAACTTATCCCACTAAAAAGATTTTCGTTTAAAATGTTGCCAAGACGAGAACAAATTTCTTTAAAGAATATGCCTTGCTACTGCCGTGTTAGTAGATAAATAAAAAATAAGTTGATGTTATTGTTGTCATTTGGAACATCAAAATACAATACAATTGGCAACGTTCGTAGAGTATTTAGTTAGAATCAATTTTGAGGTAGAATTAAGCAACGGAAAATATAGTTTGGCCGAACTGACAATTATAAAATGCCCGCTAGTACGCTTAATTAACGAAACAAAAATAACTTTTTGGGTAAAAATGTGCGCTTGTTATACAAATATAAAAATGTATTTCACTGACCCAAATATAGGTACGTAGTAATAATAATTTTCGCGAGATCACTGCGTTTGCCACCCCCGGCCCGCGTGCTTTTGAACGGAGGGTTTTAGTTACAGGCGATAACGACATTATAAGAGAGTTATAAGCTGTAGTGTTGATATTAACTTCTTTCCTCTGAACATCTGACAAGATCACGCCTCCGCCAAGGTAGTTTATTATTACTAAGGTCCACTCCAATTTGTCACAATGATAAATGAGGAGCTACGTGCTACTTACCTCATAATTTCTTTCCAGGAACCATAGTTCTTCTGTAAAACTCGAGGAAACTTTGCAGGAACCATAGTTAAGTCTTGGTAAAACTGAGTTCACTTATTTTTAAGGGTAAGGGATATATTATATTATTAAAAATCCCGTAACGAGTATAGTTGAAAAGAGATTTTAAAAATATGTGTAAGTAGGTTCCACATGGAATTCGTTTCTTAGAATTGCATCCCACACAAATACCAACTTTCCGCCACTGAAATTAAGTAATTTGCAGATCGACGGCGAAAATTTTAAATGCCGTAAGTTAACTTTGCTTACAATCTAAATTGAACTGTAAACGTAGGCAATTTTGTTTCTAGCGGGAACTTGTTCAGTGACAAGAGACGCATCGTAGACGCGTCTCCTGACAGTGAACAATGTCAGATACAGCGAACTTTGGATTGCGTTGCAGTCACGTAGCTAATAAATAGCGTTGTGTGAGAAGGGCCTGACACTTCCACATTCCCAGTACTTCAAGGGACCAGCCGTGCACCCGTAAAATCCCTTTGCAGGATGCGCAATTTACGCGAGTATGTACTTACTACTGACGCTCAATGAACAGAACGCATCGATTTGTTTACGGCGACAGTTCATAAAGGTCGTTTTTAACATAGCATCTGTATTCAAGGAGTCACTTAGAATTATAAAGTTCTCATTGTGATTGGCATGTGATATTAGTAGGTATATAAGATTATTATAGAAAAATAAATGCCTTGTCTATATATATAAAAGCGAAAGGTCACTGACTGACTGACTCACTCATCACAAAATCTCAGAAAGTACAAGTGCTAGGAGTGTGAAATTTTGCATGCGGGTTCTTTTAAGGATGTAAGTGCTCACTAAGACGGGATTTTATGAAATTCAACCTCTAAGGGGGTGAAATGGGAGGGTGAAGTTTGTATGGAAATTTTTCAATTCTAGATTTAGACGAATGAAAATAGGTACAAATGTTCTCGATTACAATGTAAGTGCTCACTAAGACGGGATTTTATGAATTTCAACCCCTAAGGGGGTGAAATAGGAGGGTGAAGTTTTTATGGAAATTTTTCAATTCTAGACTTAGACGAATGAAAATAGGTACATATGTTCTCGATTACAATGTAAGTGCTCACTAAGACGGGATTTTATGAATTTCTACCCCTAAGGGGGTGAAATAGGAGGGTGAAGTTTTTATGGAAATTTTTCAATTCTAGACTTAGACGAATGAAAATAGGTACATACATATGTTCTCGATTACAATGTATTTTCTGATATTCCACCCCTAAGGGGGTCTAATAGGTGTTCAAAGTTTGTATGAAAGTCAATTGTAAACCAGGTGTTATGAAAATTGGTGTTTAGAATAATGATAAAAAATAATGAAAAACCTGTATCAAACTTTTTTTTAAATCATCCCCTAAATAGTTGAAAGGTTATAAAAACAGTTTATCTCTTTGTACACGCTTATCTCCGGATCGGCTGAACGGATTTTTATGGGACTTTCACTGAGAGATAGAGGAGGTTTTGAAGCAACGTATAGCAAACTTTTTATCCCGGAATTACTGCGGGATTAGGCTTCACGCGGCAAAAACTCCTATGCGCCAAATCGCGGGCTTATATTTTTATGGGACTTTCACTGGGACATAGAAGATACTGTGGACTTTCACTGGGTGATAGAGGAGATTGTGGACCAACATATCTATAGGCTACTTTTTATCCCGCAATTCCCGCGGGATCAGGATTCGCGCGGGAAAATCACTTTCGCGCGAAGTCTTTTTGACGATGATGGGACTATCACTGGAAGATAGAGAAGGTTATGGAGCAACATATATTTTTATCAAGGAATTCCCGCGGGATCGGGATTCACGCAGGAGAAGCTCCTATTCGCGAATGAACTCGCGGGCTCAGAATTTTATGGGGCTTTCACTGGAAGGTAGAGGAAGTTGTGGGATGTTATATGTAGGCCACTATTTATCCTCGAATTCTCGCGGGATTGGGATTCACACAAGAAAAACTTTGTGACACACTGAGTTCCACGCGGGCGGAGCCGCGGGTACAGCTAGTATTATTATAAAATTAAATAACGATGTTGCCAGACGAGCATAACGTGAGCAGTTGCTAGTTCCTAAATAGGTACATAATTTATTAGCAACATTATTAATATTTGCAATTACCTATAATTTAAGATTAAAGAGCAACAGCGGAGATTGATAAGCGTATTCATTTTGTTATTTCACTATGAGCAAAACTACGTAGAAATATACTAGTAGGTACTCGTACATGTGGTTGTTGAATGCCTGCGTTCCGCATAAGAAATGCGCATTGAGCAGACAATGCAAACTGTTGTGGTGTATGTTTCATTTAAATTGCTATACTACATGCTCATGTTAGCAAGAAATACGGTGTATTGTCACGTCTGCTCCAAGTTTCATTAAAATCGGATGGCTTCCGAAGCGCTGTCGACTAGATGTAGCTATCAAATACACGCTCTAATAGTTTTCTCATTCGATTAATGCAGATGCAGCTTTTTAATTTTGTGATTGATTATGAAAAATATCACATTTTTCCATTCGTTTAAGGGTATCTGACAGGTAAGTTAACAAAACGGTTTCATTATAATTATGATGTGAGTTACAAGGGTAACTTAACGAATCAAATTAAGTTTCAATACAATTAATTACAATACTTAATTACCAAAAATTTTGGTCAATTTAGAAGTCAACGAACGTTAAAACGATTTACCGTTTATGGCACAGTTACTTAATTGATTATAGCACTCTAACCTATTTAGTACGTTTACAGTACAGACATTTTGGATGTCAAATAGCCAAGTGCATTGTATTGCATTTTGTCTGGGTAAAAGCATGTGGAGGAAAAGGGGAGATCTCCCGCCAGGCGATGCCACTGCCTGGGGACCGCGGTCTAAATGTTAACTTCGGACCATTTGTTATATTCTCTAGAAACTTTTCATATCGCGGTTGAGGATACGTCATCTGATTAGCCAGTTCAGTGTGACGTTGTGTATTCAGTGTGACGTTGTGTAATTGTGTATTGTTTACTATTGTAAGCTTCTTAGAGGAGTAGGAGGGTGCACATGTTACAGCGAGGGGACTCGCTTGCTGCAGGAAGGCCGAGCTGTAAGCCTATTAATATACAATATAGCTGGCAGGTAATCGATGGATGGATTACTGGATGGATTGAATGGAAATACTTTATTGATGATTGTATTAGAATATAGAATAGCGAGGGACGTCATGAGTCATGAGATTACATTGTCAAATGATATTTATAATAACAATATATTTGTAAAAAATGAATAGAAAGTAATGTTTTAACAAGAGGACTATAATTTATTCCAGCATATAATTATCCCTATAATAGAGAATCTGAGGCTGTCCTATACTATAGTCATGTGGTGTTCTGCTTTTGGTCAGCGTCTCATGTGCGGCGCGCGCTCATGTTACGGTAGGTATTTGCGCCGCTACAAGCACTTCAAGACTCCCTTTTGTTTGATTTAAAAAAGGAGATTCTCAATTTGATTCCGTTTGCTTTATTTGTGATAACTCATAAGTATATATTAGGTGAAGTGATTTATTTATTTAGTCTTTATTGAACCCCAAAATAGTGGTACAATTGACGGACTTAATGCTAAATAGCATTCTCTAACAGTCACAGTAAGGCGGTACAATAAAAAACATAGTTATACTATTAATAACAATAATAATAGTTTATATAACAGCATTATATAAGGAAAGAAAACGAAAGAGACAGTAATACTGAGTAATGGGATAAATAAAACTGAAAAACTTGATCGAAACGTTAGAAATATAAATAAAAGATGAGTAAATATTTTTTATTAATTAAATTATTAATGCATTTAGTAGGAAAGCAATTAAGTGAGCATATACTCTTTTTTTAAAGGAGAACTTGGAGTGCAATTTTCTGACGTCTTTGGGAAGAGAGTTCCAAAGACGAATAGCTTGGAACGTGAAAGAGTTGGAAACAAAACATGTGCGGTGAGATGGAAAAGCAAGATTTAGCGAATTGGAGGAACGAAGGTTCAGATCGTGGATGTCACCGAGATACTGAAATTTACTTTTAAGATAATCAGGAGCCACGGGATTAAAAAGAACGGAAAAGAGAGTAGTGAGTAGGTACATGAGATTGTCTACGCTCACGAATAGGAAGCCACTTAGGTCGATTTGTGATATTATATTTTATCAAAAGCTTGTCCAACTTAATATCCGGTTCCTTTAAATTTTTCATTGTGCTTTACGTGATACTTATTATTTCAAATACAAGTTATAGCTATTTGTAGTATAACTAATAATAATGTGTATTTTAAAGTCCAATATAATAGAAAAAACTCATTAATATAATTTAGACGTTGGTCTAAGTGTTACGCCGGAAGATAATTATACGCTCAATTAGACGACACTATTATGCTGTGTTACCTTAAAGATAAAATGGCATAAGTAAGTGTTAGAGAAAAAGCGATACCGCCCTGGCCATCTATAATATACGTTACGGTATTTAAAGCAGGTATAATATCCTATTAGGGCAACTATCCAGCTAACCTGTATAAATTAAGAAGGCGACATATGCATTATTCTTTCTCATTGCCATTTAAATATTTTCTTGCTTTAGAGTCGATTGTTTATGTTTGTGTGTTATTTGATTTCAGCCTGATTTCAGTTCGAACGGCAACGTTCGATTATTAATGCTAGTTTTGCTATGGCGCCTGCGTTTTAGAATAAGTGATTTACAAAGCTCAAAGTATCAATGATCAAGTAATAATATCTCCTCCATAAGCACGTAAAAAGCGCTTTGCGTTATCTTTTATAATAACAGCAAAGGACTGAAATAACTTCCCTGCGTTGCTTTTCCCATGTGAGCATCTGCAAGGAAAGGCTGAATAGGCTTTTACAGGTTGTGTGCATTGCATCACCTAAGACCAAAGATATATGTAGACCAAAGATATGTAGATACGTTACGTTTAGGCCCTTCTCACACTAAGCTGATTATTATCTACGCTATTTATTATCTACGCGAGTCTATTCACTACGACTGATACTGTAGACGCGTTGTCTCGTTACCTGGAAAACATCCTATGTAGGTGGTAGCAAACAGCGTTGTGTGAGACCGGCCTTAGGATCCGTTCAAACAGACCGGCTCGAAGAGCATCGGCTCACATTTTTATATTTACACAGACCAGATCGTATACGCTTGGGATTGGCCAGAGCGGAGCCGCCAACTCTTTCACGTAGACCGAGAAAGATCGAGAAAGAGCACGCAATTAGGGCCAATCGGCTCCTCTTATTATTTCACACGAAACGCGTTCGAGCATTCGTAATGACAAAACAAGTGCACATACAAAAATAATTCTTAATACAATTACTAAAAACTCTGATGCCATCGTGATGAAAATTATTTACATAACGACTATTTACATAAAGAAAAACAGACCATCATCAACCATCGAATCATCCATAGGCGTTACGTAACTGCTACTGGTCGACACTTCGACTGTAGTGATGTTATCTTCAATGGTGTGAATCATGTTGATTGCCTGAATTAATTGAGCCGTCAAATGCATGCCACACAATAGGTTCAATTTAGCATGAACAGAGGCTGGTTAGATTGTGGCGACTGTTCTCTTAAAAATTAATATGCGGTTTAATATATCAACCAGCTTGTGATATTATGTCCGTTGTGCTGATTTCGACTGACCTTAGGTATACGATAGCGACATTTAAAAAAAGTAACTCTACAAGGATATTGAACTGCTCAATCTATAAATGAAAATATACCTACATACACAGACTAAATTCATAATCTTTGGCATCGATGTTGAATAAGTAAACGCGTAAGTGCAGGAGGATTGTGATTGCACATAATTATGTATAAGTACATCTGTTCCCCTGTAACTTCTAAAGTTTTTATTAGGTATAATTTATCAAATGTTTTATCATTAGAAGCGGTTACTATCTGTTATTTATTTATTGACTACTGATAGAACGATTATTGCAGCGCGACGTCATACAGAGAAAATATGGAAAACAGACCATTTGAGTGTTAAAGTAAAAGGTACTAATTATAGTAACTTTCATTTCTAAGCGCGGATTTTATAAAGTCGAATTTTATGTTTTCGATTTATATTTATCATTTCAATGCACCATGAATAACTCAAGTAATGATGTTTACACGAACTTTCTTCAAGTATCATAATGTTTTCTAATAGTCACGTTCGCGTCTTTGAAAACTTCGTTAAGTCTGCGTACAGGATGTCTTATTTATTAACAAAATGTTTCAAAGCTAACCTCGTATGCGTAAGATTTAACTTTTGCACGCCTTATAATAAGTTAATTATGAATAAAACTTCCCATGTTTAACGCAAATTAGGTAAGAAGTGAACCCTAACAATCAGTTAACGTTTTATTTACATATTATGTCATACCAGATTCTATCCACGGCTTCGCCTGCGTGGGACTCGAAAAATGACAAAGCAAAAAAGTTGTGCTCTTCACAATAAAACAATTATCTGGATTTTACATCCCAAATCATATTACGTAATTATGAATATAATTATGTACTACATAACTGAAATTCATGGTCATTTTAGTAACAAAAGTTATCGTTAAAATATGTTATTGTAACTTTGTTAAAATTTCACAAGCTTTAAAAAAATAACACAAATTTTGAAAGTAATAAATAAAAATAATCTATTTCAATCTCACACGCATAAGTAAAAGGAAAATTTAAGTTGAGGGAACATAGTGGTAAATTTAAATTGATTTCAACACGCAATCACCAAGAAATATAACTGTATAAAATACAAATCAACGTATTTCATACTAATTGGCCAATCTTAAGAGATATCAATCTTTTGTAACTTTCAACAAATTTTTAAAACAATTATTGAAATTATACTCTACTTTTTAAATTAAATTAATGGAAGAGATTGTGGTTCCAGACACAAAAAATCATAAAATAACATTTGAAAGTAAATACTTTTATTTACTGAATAAAAAAGGGGACTGATTTTGGATTACATGGAATGATTTTGTCAAAATTTAAGGTGTTTCTTTTTGGGATACAGTTGCTATTGATTATGAATTTCAATTTTCAAATTTAGTTTTGGCTTATTTATGCATTTCGGATTAAGAAAAGAAAAGCAGAGACAAATAATAATTTTATATATAAAACACAAAACAGATGTAGGTAGGTAGGTATCTATTACTAACCTAGCAGCAATCTTTTTATTATCTTTAAATGATTAGGTACCTCCTATAAAACACAAACTCTACATAGAAACACACAGATCAGTGTCCCAAATGTCCAAAAAATCCCAGTGACCATAAATAAAAACTTTATGAATTATAGTTTATGAAGAAGTCTTAAAAATGCATCGAAAACAGCAAGTACTACGAGCATTTTTACGATATTTTGCAATATAAAAGTCCGATACGATATTTACTTTTATGTATTTATAGCTTTCCATTTAAGTTTTGTCGCTTAGTATTTATAGACATCTAACAAGTATAATTAGAACTGATTACTCTTAGGTTTCGTGTAACCCTTCAGTTATTTGACATCTCTGAAGGCTTCTGAATTGATACATATTGCATTGTAGCAGTGCATTAATAATGAGAATGATTGGTTACTAGGATTAGGGTTGAACCCGAATGAATCCTTCATCCTTCCTCCGTCATTCTTAACTACCCATTCAATAACGATAGGTCGTTGAAAACTCTATAGATATGAGAAATATCTTTCCCGGTGAAACACACACCTCAAAATTTTAAGCTTATAGACTACAGGCCCATGTCAAAAATGGATGGGTCATACGAACCACCAGGTGATGTATATAGGACGATATAAGAGCACAAAATAATAAGATTCAGCACTATGCCGTCACTTGTAAGCTGTCCAACTGAGTGCTGGTGAGAATTCAAAAGTGCAGGTAGAGGGAGTACATTTTGGTCAAAGCACTCAGTTGGACAGCTTACAAGTGACGGCGTAGTGCTGAATCTTATTATTTTGTGCTCTTATATCGTCCTATATACATCACCTGGTAGTTCGTATGACCCATCCATTTTTGACATGGGCCTGTAGTCTATTACGACTACTTTAGTTGTTTTTCAAAATTTAAATTATTATTCTTACCATAGCAAGTCTAACTAAATCTGACCTGTTAGGTATACCTAGTCCATATAAGTAAAGTAATAAACACAGCTAGCATTAAAAATTAAAACAAACTGCGACTGAATTATTTATTTTACATTTACGTGGACACGTCATTAGAAATTCTAATAAAATGTGGATTCTAATTTCGAATCCACAATTGAAATTCTGAACGAATAGAAACAAGTGGGTTTCAACGTCAGAATTCAACGTCGATTGGGAAACATGAAAAAGTACGCTGGCTGACAAAAGGCAAAAAGGGATGTGAATGGCTCTGAGATTGACCTGTTGTGTTCACGATTATTTTATAGAAATTATTCGGTAATGTAATTAGTAGAAACAACAACAAAAAAATGGCGCATACTGAGGGTGAAAACTGTGAATACATAATTCTAGTTATTCTATATATTTCTATCATGTTTAATCAGGGAAGCATAAAACAAAAATAAACCTAACACGAGCAAACGACCTTAAAAAACTATTTCTGTGATTGAAATGGATGATACACGGTTAGAATATCAAGTTCAATAGGAGGGTAGCAATGCTCTTCCTATTTTTACCTTAATCTGGCTCTTGCAGTGCAGAGGGGAATGATGAAAACAGCCATTGTATTCGCAACAATGCGTTTTGCTATGAGTGGAGGATTCTGCAGCGCGCAGTAGGGCGGAAAATCCCAAGCACATGGGGATTGGCTTTCGAAAGGTAATGGGATTTTTACAGAAGCCTGTACGCACCTCAAGTAATCTGATAGGATATATCTTTTGCTTTACATAGAAAAGAGGATTTTTTTCCAGATAGGTATATCTACGAGTTAAGTTGATTCAGGGATACAAGCGTAGGATAATGTATTGATTTGATGACGTGTCATTTAAAAAATCAATAAAGATTTTTAACCGACTTCAAAAAAGAAGGAGGTTCTCAATTCGAATATATGCTTTTTTTCATGTACGTTCAGCGATTATTCCGTCGTTTATGGGCCGATTTTGATAATTCTTTTTTTGTTGTAAAGTAGATATGCGCAGTGGGGTCCCTTGATAAGGACACCAGGATCTGATTTATTTATTTATTTATTAAAATCAAAAGCTTAATCTAACATTACAGGCGTGCCTAATTCGTTAGTCAGCTAAATATGGTACTTATAATTAATTGTACAATTACACATGGTTAAACATAGGTTACGAAAATTAAGATTTAAATATAAAACTAACTTACATATAGTCGGCACAATCATAAGATTCCGATATGAAGGCTGTCATCACAGTGACAATAGTGAAGTACAACAAAAATCGATGCATTAAATAAACCGATTTATAAATTTAACCGATTATAAGTAATAAGACTTTCTAATCGTTTCGTTAATTAATTTCGGAACGATAATTTATAAACCGACCTCTGATTGTTTTCTTAAAATCAGGTAAAAACAGATGTAGCGTTGAGATTAACACCGAAAGGGATAATAAGACAATTTGACTAGTAAGTTAAGGTGAGGAAATTATATTCGTTATTAAAATGGAAATTTCATTAATCTAGTGAAAACGAAGAAACTATTAAACTGTTAATAATTATCCGATTTGAGTGGAAAAGGCTTAAAAACGTATGTATCGGGAATTTATAATAGCTACGAAAAATCGCAATGCTTTAGACATAATAAGGAATCTATAACTATTTGTATTTTGGGTGTGACATGGTAGCACATACTTTCGATTATAGTAATGTATCGATTATGGTCGATTCATAAATTGTTTCAAGAGGTCACATAACTATAAATCCAGCCTCCTTATAAAACATTGTAGTGACGTCTTAAATATTTGTTCAATTTTACACAATTTATGATGTAAACTGATTAAAATAAAATAAAATTATTTAAACAATTTATAAATAACACAAATAAAAAACAAGCAGGGATGGTTTACATATTTCGCCAGAATTTCTAGTATTTACCTATTTAAGTACGTATAAGTAGGTAAGTAAGTACCTATCTAAATACTCGTAGTAAGTAAACAATATTACTCCAATTCGTTTAACCCGCTAGTTACTTGCGTTTAATATTACGGACTAATGCCTAATTAAAATATTTAACAAACTGTGGGCAATTTTATAACATCATGCTACGAGCAATAGAAGCGATGTACCAATAAAATATGTTGCAAAAATGGGAAGAAGTGTTTATTATCTGTAAACATAAAAACAATTTTCCAAAGCGAAGAGGAGGTGGATTCACAAGTACATTATGTACCTACTTATAAAGCTGCATTGATAATAAATATAAACTGTGTACTGTATATGCACAGTAAATAGTGCATTGCATAATTTAACCAAAGTGACCTATCATTCACTACGAAATATCTTCACTTCATAGTATCATTACCAGCGGTTCAAATTAAAAAAATATATTTCCGTAATAAGTAAATTGAAGACGTCCATACAAGGTTAGTTTGTGTTCATACATGACAGACGTCATATCGGAATCTTATGATTGTGCCGACTATAATAATAATTATAATAATGATAATAAATGCTTAACTCAAATAAAACGAGGACAATTTACTACAATTATATAATAATAATAAATGCTAACTACAACAGTCTTAAACGAGAACTTTAAATTTACTACAAATATTTATGAACTCGTCCAATGTACAACTGAACAGATCGATCTGACAGGCTACAAAGTTGAGCGCTCGCAGGGCCCTCGTGAATGGTGAATCTCGCAGCAAATTAGTGCGTGCGCGCGGTAATGCCAAGAGCGGCGGTTGTCGCCGACGCCCGACGGTATAAGCGGGTGCGTGGAGCTTCAATTCCGCTAGCATTACCGGACTATCCTGTTCACCGCGCAGCACTTTCCACAAGTACTTAGCAAAAGCAACTTCGCGACGTGTTTCCAGTTTATTGTATCCCACCATGCCTAGAACGAACGAGGAAGGATACAGCAATGGATAGCCCGGATAAATTCCGTACATTTTGAGGTACAGAAACCTGGTAAACTTGTTCTGTATGCGTTCCATCATTAGTTTATATTTGATCTCACTTGGAGCCCATATAACCGAATTACATTCTAAGTGGCTCCGCACCAAGGCTTCATATAAGGCACGCATAGCATTGAAGTTGGAAAAGCTACATGCTTGTCTCAATATGAATCCAAGGTTTCTGTAAGCCTTGTATAATTTTAATGATGGCATCTCGGAGAAATCGAGGGGAACTTTCGAAAATTGTATGGACAATTAGTGTGTTTGTTCATGTTATCATAAGAACATTAAAGCGCTACCATTTCATGAAGATCTGAAGTCGATCTGATGAAGCCGAAAGACAGTCGAGGGAACTCCTCAACGATTTACTGCAGTTATCTAGTGTTTGGGCTTGATTAATTTTCAGTGACGAGAACTTTACACTTATATGTTGAATTGAGCGCCATCTGGCGAGTAGTTTTTGAGTTATCTCTACTTATCAAGATTGAAGTCGGTTATTTTTTTTTTTGTAAAAAGCAATTATTTAAAGTTAGCGTTTATCATTAAAATTATTGGCATTTAAAATATTAAGTTTTTATTACTTGTATAATTTTTTTATCATTATGGGGGCCATTAAATATACATATAAGTTATTTAATTATTATTTAATATATGTAAATATCTCACAACATAATATGTAATACCAACATTCTAAAAATGTATAACATCCAAATAGATACACACTCAAAGGCTATTTCGCTATAGATAATCAGTGTACATTGCCGAAACTTCCAATTTATTCTTTGAAAGATAATACACTCCTTTGCAAAAAAACGGGCACCTAAGGAAATTTACATTCTACAGTCAATTTGAGTTCAAATATGGATTTAAATTATCTTATGTGGTCTGTATGCTTATAATCGTGCAAATTAGTACGACTGAAGTGAATTCTGGCAATTTGTTTTTAAATTTTCGATTAATTCTTTAATATCGATGTACCTACACGGCCAAGCAATTACAAGTTTGCAAGCTGATTTTTTTGATTTTTTAAATTAAATAAAGTTATAAATCAAAGAAATAACAACGATTGTTACCTACTCTTGCCAGAATCACAGATTGAATTGTTCTGGGTATACTTTCCACGAAGTTTTTAGTAATTTTTTGAGGAATGTTTTCCCACTCTTCAGCAATGACTCTTTTCAGCTCCCTGATGATTTGTGGAGCTGGTTAAACTGATCTTACCCGTCTCTTTAAAACGTCCCAGACATGCTCAATCGGATTGCGGTCAGGACTTCGAGCTGGCCAATCTAAACGACGGATCCCAACTTCTTGCATGTACGCTTCTACGTAGCCAGAACCGGGTGGACGAGCATTCTCGTCCATAAAAATGGAATCTTCCCCAAGTGCAGTTAATGCGGGTTGTACATATGAAATTAGGACTTCCATTATGTACCGGTGTGCATTTAATGTTCCATTTTCTATGAAAATTAACTCCGTACGCTCCGTCGAATTAATTGCTCCCCAAAACATAACGGAGCCTCCGCCATAAGGAGCGATTTCATCGAAACACACTTCCGCATTGCATTCCCGTGATCTTCGTAGCACTCGCTAGCGTCGGTCCTCACCACATAAAGAGGTTCTAGCTTCATTCGAAAACTAAATTTTATTCCAGTCCTCCAGAGACCACGAAGCTCAGTTGCTTGCAAACTGAAGTCTAGCAACAAGATGCTCACGGAGTAATTTAGGGCCCCGAGCCGGGTGGTAACTCTTGATATTGGCAGCAAAAAGCCTCCTCCTGGCCGTCCATAAGCTAACTTCAACTCCTCTTACTTCTTTAAGGCTTTTCTTCAGGTCCACACTTGACGCCTTACGATTCCGCAACGCCTGACTCACCAAAAAGCGATCATCTCTTGGTTCTGTGCAGCGTTTTTTGCCTGAACCGGGACTTCTTTTGACTAAACCAGTTTCTTGGTATCGTTTCCACGTCCTCTGGACAGTTGAACGACTCATATTTAGCCGCTGAGACACATAAGTTTGCGAACAACCTTCTTCAAGTAGGGCTATAATTTTACCGGCCCTTATCGCTTTATCACTCATTAAAAAGAGGTAGTTATCTAATATCAAAAGAATATTTAGTGTTTAATTTGCACAAAATGTCCAAAAAGTTTCAAAATTTTAATAGTCGTAATAAAAAGTTTTAGCAATTAATTCGCGCCATTAGTAAAATTGTTTTACGATGATCAACAATAATCCTTATTTTTCTTTTATTAATTTCAAATTTTAAATTTGGAATCTTAAAAATCATGCCAGGATGCTTCAAACAACATGCCATTACATTGCCAAATCAACAAAACCTCTTTCTTGCTATTCTTCATTGAGGTGAAGAAAAAATCTAAAGTGCCCGTTTTTTTTGCAAAAGAGTTTATTACGCCGCGGGTGGCGACATGTTTCAGCTTATCGATTATGTCAGACAAGATCAAATAATTGCGTAAGTCATAAGATAGGAGGGCCTCAATGGCTTTCATACGGACGAGGAAAGTGGAATTATGTGTTGAAAGTTCATTCACTTGTTCAATGTTAATAGTTAGAAAAGCGAAATCTCATATTATTATTATAAAGGAAATGCAATTATTAATACATTTGGTGTCTATAGCAGGGTGGCCAAACTATGCTCGCGACCCACGTTCCCCCCTCCTGTTAGAAGGATTATTCGTGGCTCTCGATAAATGTGCCCGTGTCCCCTTTTTTGTATATTATTACAAATACATTTCAGAAGTTTATAATATAAAGGTTCATTGACTGACCTTGGATCCGAGATTTTACAATTTTTTTCGCTTCGCCACTGTAAGTTAAATAATAACATATTTTTTGCTCATCTTTTGAATACGTATTTAATTGCGGCTCGCAAAAAGTTTCAGTTTTTGAGAAATGGCCCGGGCTTTCAAGTTTGTACTAACACTGTTACGATAGACCAACAGTTACTATTATAGAATGAGGCTCTTCTCACACAACGCTATTTATGAGCTACGCGACTGCAACGCAATCTAAAATTCGCTGTATCTGACACTGTTCACTGACAGGAGACGCGTCTACGATGCGTTGACGTAGCGTTATGTGAGAAGAGCCTAACAGTTAAAGAGTTCCCCTACCTGAAACCAATCCTGAGCGAAGCATTAGGTTATGCTTGTCATAAAATTGCATTGCTGTTGCAATAAAAGCAATGTGCAAAATTTGAAATCAATATAGTATAAGCAGTTTTAATTATTCATTGTAAGATTTAAAATTAATTGTGAGGTAAAAGATAGTAAAATGATCTTTGAAGTGATCAATTCCTTAATCTGGTTACGACATATTACATTAACAATAATTCGTACAGTACAAATTCGAAACATTGTTAAATGAGCAATTTCATGCCTGAAATGTGTTTACAATTTAATTTAATTATAACTATAAAGGTTATTCGATAAATTGGTAAAGCAGCCTTCCCGAAACAATTTAATTGGACTTCTACCCAATACTTTGCATATTCGACAGTCAAGTTGATTAGTGGTTGAACACAAACATGTAATTATAAGTGTAGGGGAAAGCAGGTAGGATTCGTGCACTTTTCACTTTTAGCTGTGTAACAGAAAAGCTTTTAGTTACAGCAAAATAACTTTAATGCTATTGTATACCCTGTGTATTTGGCTACAATTACAGGAAAGTCTAGTGCTGATACCATGTAGTATTATGAAGTAACAGCAACATTTCTAAAAAATGGAAAACGCACGAACCTACCCCATACGCGGGGGAGTTTCGTACATAGGGAAGGGTACATTCGTACATAGTAAGGAGCTTTCGTACACTGTAAATAAATAATCTTTTTATATGAAATTACTTATTTATTGAGGTCAAAATTAACACAAAATGTACTCTAAATGTAGTTAAAATTAACAATATAGTCTTTTGCAATCATATTTGTCAAATCTAAGTATAAAATCAACATTTCACTCAACCATTAGGATAATGTATAAAAAAAACATAATAACTCTGCTAAATTGCATGTTATAGTGATCTATTTTCAAACCTAATTATATCAGCTGTTCTTGCTGTAGTGTAGAAGTAGATTTAGGCGGCGGCAATACACAGACCACGTCTGATAAATACTTATCTGGAATTTCGTTCTCAACATCAGATCTTTCTGATCTCTCATCGAAAGGAGAACAAGAACTTTCTTTCAAACTTATAACTGACGACCCGAATGGCGCAATGGTTAACACGCCGAATCGCTGTTCCTAGGGTCCTGGGTTTGATATCCAGCGAGGCGGGAGTTTGATTTCCGTTCTCGGTCTGGGTGTGTGTCCTTGTCTTGTGTGTTGTCCATGGCACCCACGACACAGGGAATCCTATGAGTGTGTGAGTGTGAAGCGTTATTTATTTATTTATTTATGTCAGTCTCATTGTAACTATCACTCTCAGCCTCTGTATTTTTCTTTTGTTTGGTTTATTTATTTGTACCTGATAGTATATTTAACGAGCGTTTCTTATCTCAAGCCTTCTTTTTTCTCTCTTCTTCTTTTTTCTTCATCTCTTTGGCTTCTTTTATTTTCATCAGTCTATTTTTTCAGGCAGTTTTCCTTTCTTCTTCTTTTTGGTGGTATTCCTGTCCACTTGAAGAATTGTTGGTTTTTGGGCTGACTTCCTAATAGATAAAGTCTTATCTAAATCTTCATTCATTGCAGAACTTACAGCCTCTTCGTTTACTTCTCCTGTCCTTGTTCCTTTTTTCACATATATTTGTGGCATGATCCTGAAATAATAGTATTTTACCTGAAATAATACATACGGGGTACATTCGTACAGTACGAATCTACCCCGCTCAGAACCGCACGAAAGCACCCCAACCCAAACATTCGACATATAAATTCAAATTAAAAAATATGGTTGGTGTTATACCAAAATCAATGTTTGCATAATAATCCAAGGCACTAATTCAACATCCTTTATAAATAACTTAAACGTTTTGAGCAAAACTTTTAAGAATTAATGATTTTAAAGACGAATCGAAAAATTACTTACGAGGAGTGAGAACACGTATTAACTTGTCCCGGCGAAACTCGCTGCGCGACTGCCGCCACGTTTAGCTATGAGCATAGAGACGTGTATCGGCCTCTCAGACACACAAACACAACTGTCTCATCGTGTCGCGTAATGAAGGTATGACAACTGTACGAATGCTCCCACTGTACGAATCCTACCTGCTCTCCCCTAATGTAAATAGACTGATGTCAACAATTTACCGATACGTGTGCATGTAATGAGGAATGCGAGTATCTTTCGTCGATAATATTTACGTGAAAATAAAACGTTTTTTAGTTTAGTTATATTTTTTGTATGGATATTTTCAATGTTTATAATTTATAACTGTTAAAAACTTCAGCTGCAAGTAAGTTGTCACCGGTCCGAAGATACAGAGGTTACGCTACTCGACACTAGATGGAGCTACACGTATTGCAAGTTACCACTTTAATGATAATAATAAACTAGGGACTAGCTTTTTCGTCAGCCCTTCAGGCTATAAAAAAGGGACTTCCTATGCCCTTGAGATTAGAACTTATAGGCCGATTTACATTAATACAGTTTCTGGCGCCAGCATCACTGGATTTCGGTGCTGGATCACCACTCTATCAGAGTAAACATGTATTGTTACAATCCAGTTCAGTGCATATCCAGTATCCGATATGTACCTTATCGGTAATAATCCAGTGATGCTGGCGCCAGCTACTGTTTCGTGTAGGTATATAAAAATATAATAAAGAAAATACGCAATTCACTGTTAAAGTTATAAATGGTGTACCTCCATATAAGTATAAGTAAAAAATAAGAAGTTAACTGAAATAGTACCTCCTAATAACAATATTAATTTAACCTAAAATAACGCAGTTATGACTAACAAAAATACATACCGTAACCTAAGCTAAAGAAGCATACGCAACACCTACGCTACTGCTAAACATAATGATGGCTCTAAATGAAGATAAATAGGTACTACAACACCAACAAACTGGTCATGTTTACATACCGTAGAAAGAAAATAGAGGCATAAACATAAGTATAACCACCCAAAAATATACCGATATAAACAATCTCGTAATTGGAAATGACAATAACCTCCGATAGCTGATGTGTGAATAATATCGCACAGAAGAAGCTATCAATGAGTTATTTACGTCCTCGTACTATAGTAGACTATAATTTCGTCGAGAGTGAAAACGCGATTTAATTTGTACGACCTTCGACGAAATCGAGACTACAACGCTGAAAATAACAGATTCCCTACTTTCACTATATTGTTGTTTGACTGTCGAGTATGAAAGGGAAAGCGAAGCCCTTGATACATCGTACAGATCGTAGCCTCGGACAGTTTCTCAGTATTCTCCGCTGTTTATCAACATCTGCGTTATCTAGGTATTCTTCAGGTGGATATTGAAGAATTTCCTTATGTACCTACCTATGCATCATTCGTAATAGATTACTTTTAATTGATTTATGTGAAGTGAAACTTTTATATCGACACTAGCTTCCGCCGCAGGCTTCGCCCGCATGGAATTCGTTTAAACTTCACTCCCCTATTTCACCCCTTTCAGGGTGGAATTTCCAAAAATCCTCTCTTAGTGCTCCCCTACACTCCCCAAGGAACATAAATGCCAAATTTCAGCTTCTTCCGTTTGGTAGTTTCGGCTGTGTGTTGTCTGTCAGTCAATCACTCAGTAACGCAAGAGTTTTATATATGTAATTATATAGATTCACGCCTGTTTCAGTCGCAATTGAAAATGTGTCGATAGTACTTTTTATTACTGAACTCTATGGACATGAAATAGATGTCTATGACCATTTACCAATTTACTCGTTAACTCATACGACAACTACTTACATTAATAAAAAAACTGCGTTATGTGTATAAGCCGCATTCAAGGTGCGTACCTAAATTCAATTAGGTTAAAACAATATTGTTTTAAGTGCTCAATTTTATCGCCTAAATATTCAGATAAATAAAGCCAATTTAATGTCAATAAGCGTCCTTCTATAGCCGTGAAAATATACGCCATGTTGATTTGCTACAACCGTCATATCAATGTCAATTTAAAAATAAATTTAGTGAATATCAGAATATCACTACAATTTCCAGCACTATTTCGTGGCCTGATAATTTTGGAAACATACATTTCAACCTTTGAACTACAGAGCGAATTTGCGTTGAGCGTTGCACGAGCCGCAATTCGTGTGAATTTACTTAACACCAGCCTGAATTATTGATCGATTAACACTTTCACATCATTGGTCTCTAACCGTTTTGAAACGACTTAATTTCATATGGAGGGTCTATTTAATAAATGCGTTATCACAGCAGTAGGAAACTTCAGCAAAAGTTTTAATCGAATGTCAAGCTTCAGAAGGAAGGTTAGTTTTACTGGATTTAAATATGTTTTTCGCGTCTTGGGAGAAGTCAGTTATCAGATCGTTATTATTCAACTTTAATTGTTGTACGATAAACGAATCCTCCTGATTATAAGTGGGCATACTGTAATTAAAGTTACCAGAGTTAAAAGGCAACAATAACTCGTTGTCGATAGCGAAGGAACCAGGAATAACCTTGGTAATCGATTGTTAATGTAAGCAGAATACGTTTAACCATTTTTTATTACCATAACGTACTCTTTGGAATTAATTGATTGGCTTCAAACCATTAATGGCCCACTAGAGAGCACGGATCTATTCTCATATCTGAGGAGGTCTAGAGAATACTCAATCACATTCTCCGTGAAATCTCGTTGAATATTCATGTTATCAAAGGCGTTTGAAACGCTACCTCGTATCATGCCATCGAATTTGTCCGAGTTAAGATTGTTGGTTGTGATGTATGTGATGTACCTATGTATGTGATGTATCCATGATGATTCACTTCAAGCTATGGAGAAAACTATGAATCCAAAATAATAAAGTTCCTAGGGTGTTCGATTTAACTCTAAGAAAAAGGTGGCTCTATTAACTTATATAGGTTTACTAAAAACCTCACGCTTCACTCAAGTCCTCACACTTATTATCAAACTAACAAATGTTCTAACACCTTCCACTAACTGGACTATCACTAATCCCTATTTGAATCTTATTATAGGTCGGTCACGTTTCTCATGGGCGACAGCAGTACTACCTAAATTCAAAAGTAACTCAAAGAACAACAAGGGACAAGCTGAGACCTCCTTTCAATTATTACGAATCGAGACTCATTCCTGCACAAAGCACGAGTTCTAAGTGTGGATTCGCGTGCACATCAACCCTCGCGTGCCTCGCCCTTGATGTATCGTATGCAAATTCGAACTATGCATGATTGTAGTAGACCTTCAACAAAAGCAAAAAACACTCGGTACCAGAATGCTTTTTCTATTTGGATACGCTTTTTAAATTGCATGTAAAGAAAAATAGTCTGCTGATTTATTTCTCCTGCTTTGATACTCAGTGGCAATAATAAACACGCGATATTCGCGTACTTTCTCATAAATCTGAAATTATTTCTTGGGCATGTAACGTAATCCAATACTTAGCAATTATTTCCTATAACGGAAATTGCGTAATAAATATCAAGATTATAATATGAAATGTATTTAAAATATTTGTGACATAAATTCTGTGCGTCGAGTATTACTACATTCACCGATTCCAGAAAGCTGCTTTACAAAAGAAATTTCATAACACGTATAAGAAATACCTAGGTTCCACAACATACAAATTATTTTGCATCGCTAAACCGTATGGATCGGATTGCGGCTGTACGTAAGCTGTAATGTCCGCATTCGATAGGGAACTCGTTTCTGGCAACTCACACCAGTGCCAGTGTTCCGCCCCTGTGATAATGGTTCGTAGTAGATTGACGGAAAGAACAGAAAATATCTTAAGTTAATTTAAATGAACTGCGAGCACATGTGTAATAAATTTGTTTTAGTGGGAAGTGGCAATTCTATACTCTTAGAGAATCGAGTAGTGTTTTAAGCGTTGGATTCACGAACCGAGTGCCTTATGCTCAAATGTGGCCCGCACCTTGAATATAAAAAAATGTGCGCATTAGAATTTGTTTTTTGTTTGAATGTGCGCATAAGAATTTCCAAAGTGTGTAATATCCACCAATTCACATGTGGCCAGCGTGGTGGACTATGGCTTGTAGCAGATGAATTTACCATATTAGTCGGTTTGCTTGTCAGTAAGTGTGAGAACTCGGGCTGCAGACAAGCGGGTGTGCAAGACGTGCACCGTATTCGGGTGGCACGCACGTGCGTTGGCTCGGCGGAATGGCATAAAAGTAAACCTGTTTCAGGTATTTATTGAACGATAGGGGGAGGTGTGGCATGTGGCGACACCGCACACACGTCACATGGTGACGTCACCGAAGCCTGAATTGCGTTATCGAAGATTTGTCGATCGCCCGCATATATACCACGCCTCGAGTACATTCACTCGGGGCCTCGGCCGCCCCCCAGGCATGTCGTCTCACCTGGCGGGAAATCTCCCTATTGCCAAACTGGTAACCTCCGGCGGCAACGGCATTGCAAGCCGGTGCTCATACAGTTAGTGGCGGCAGTGGGCACGGGCTGTTAGTGATAGTTAATCCTGTGAATGATTGTTATTAAGGGTCCTGTTCTAATTCGGGCACCGATGCGTTCCTGCCCTTGAGGACTGAGATGGTCACCTCCTAACCTAACCGAAACACAGTAAAATTGCTATTAAATCAATTATAACATAATAGAGTGGTAAAGTTACTACTCTACTCCACCTACTGATGGTACTACGAGTAGGTACTCTGTCATTATTATAATATCTATCCATTAGCCTTTCGATGTCTACTGTTGAACGTAGGCCTCCTCTAACTGGCGCCACTCTAACCGGTCCTGAGCCCTTTGAATCCAGTGGATGCCCGCCGTTTTCTTCAGGTCGTCAGTCCACCTGGTTGGGGGCGCCCTACGCCCATTTTTCCAAGACGTGGTCTCCATTCGAGGACCTTTCTTCCCCAGCAGTTATCGATCCTCCGAGATACATGGCCGGCCCATTGACACTTCAGGCGGCTAATTCTCTTATCCATAATTTTTTAATAAGTCTTACCAGAGAAAAAGCTGGTAGTGGTAGTGCATTCTAGGCAAACTAAGAGCAATTTTTTATATCAGGTACGGCTAGATATGAGAATACGTATTCTCTTTTGATAACAGAACCCTAAACACGCTTCTGAGCAGAGTACTTAATAAGACAAAAAAAATTGTTAAAATTATATATTATTGTCAATTTTATTTTCAACCAAAAATTTGTCCACTTGAACGGATATTCCGCCTGCAAATTCTCAATTGTCAATAATTAAAACCCACTCAATCATGCTCGGTGAAGCCGAGTACAGTTGATGATTATTCGAGTGCACTCCATAAAGTTCATTTTATTCGCAACTGGGAAAGATTGAGAGCACTTTTGATTCACATCAGAAAGTGTTCTAAAATTCATTCAGGTAAAAAAATAACATTATACGGTCATAGCCCCACAGTATTATTGGCAGCACACAAATACAAGCTTAGAATATGTACACTCCTATACCGAGATTAAAATTTTTAACTCATCATTCATAATCGTCAATACCTCCAAACTTGCACGTAAAGCCGTCGATCCCGGTTGTTTTCGATAGATAGCAATCGTTAAGCAATGTCGGAAGGCCTTCGGGCGGCTTGAAAACTTCCGTTGCATGGTAGGCAACTAATGCCTCCGCTAATACGCACTGGAGCAGCGTGGTGGAGTATGCTCTAGGCTTCCACAATGATGAGGAGAGACTCGTGCTGAGTAGTGGTCCATTAATGGGTTGTAGCCTTTCATAATCGTCAATGCCTCTTAAATTCATTTTTACATCGTTTAATAGTGCTTGACAACAATCACACCTACCTAATAGTAAATCGCGATGGAGTCCTTAATTTAGAGCCCACTAACTTAAATAAAGCCTGTTCTCCTCTTGCAGACTCTCACAACATACTTAGGCGGAAAAATCTATGTATATTATTCAATAATTAACTACTAAGTTGTTTGCAAAAGCTTCTCTTATAGTTATAACATGTGCATGAACGGGTCTAAATTTACTTTGACGTTAACAAGCAACTTAGTTTGGAGTTCAGTAAACGTACACAGGTGCAACAGTCACAATTCAAATTTACTCTTAGCTTATTTGTAAGCCAAGGGGCAGTTTGTATGTTCGAAATTGAATCAACTTTATGATATATGCTGTTACCGTGTTTTGTGTTTTACACCGACCATTTTCTTCTTTCTATAATATTGATAGCTTATTAATACGTAACGTATGTACGTGGTTAAAATAGGCGAGCAAAAACTCTTACGTTTATAATGGATATTTTTTAACTAAAGCGACTAACTTTTTATAAATAAAATACCTAACTTTAAATCGATAAGCAGAGATAAGTAAAAAAAATTAAATAATTATTGTATGAAAACAAACAAAAATACAGCTGAACGGAGAACCTCTATTTATGAAGTCGTTTAATAATAAAATTTTACTCGTGATCTTGGATTATTATTATTAAAATTACGAGTAAGCTGTGGTTGCTCTTTTGATACGATGGCAAAAAAGAGTTCTTAATTCTTTATAGCAAGTTTTTAATGTGATCCGAAAATGCGAAGTCTGAAAAGAATAACGAACTAAAGGTTCTCAAACACTGTAACAAAACGTAACGAAAGCTCTTTGCATACAGGGGGATTTAGCTTAAGCCGATCAGCACTGCGTCCGATGGTAAAAATCAAAATCTATGATTGGCTATGAGCATCTGCAGGTTCATTCGTTAATAAAAACAATAAATGTACATGGTACCTAGGCTCATTGTCTTAAAGCTAAAAGATGATATCAAAGCATGATATCAAAGGACAAAAATTATCTTAATTATGATTCGCAAGTAACGAGGCTTGATGAATTTAGTCTTTTACGTTCCTGTGTATAAATGTTATTAAACTTTGAAAACATTCCTATTCTTTTGACTTTTAAAATTATACAACTACTGTAATTTTATGAGGTACACAACAAAACAATTAATGATGTCAAGTTAATTAATACAAAGAGTATGCTTCTATGCATCTCGTAAATGTACGCATAATGTCCACGCTTAACTTATATTCATTTCTTTTCATTTTCACGCATGTATTTGAATATATTATGTGCGGGTTATGCAACGAGCAAAAGGGTGTGCGAGCCGCCTAATGGTATGTAATGGCCACTCTGCTTAATGACAATCGCTACAAAAGTGGGTAGGATCGTTACTGATCGTTTTTGTTTGTTAAATTACAGGTTTTGCATGTAAATAACAGCCAAAGTAGCAGATGAATAACGTGACGATAAGTGGTCATTATCAGGCTCAGATATCAAACTGGAATCAATTATTTCATAACAGGTTTATAAAATATTTCTTAAAAACGTCCATTTTTGCATTTACCCCACCAGACTGCTATGTGAATCAGCTATTGTTGGCTCATTAAATACTTGGAACATTTGTAACTCTAATAAAGAATTATTAATGTATATATCTTTTACCCTTAAGTTTTACAGGTTGGTACTACAGCGACATTAACGCCTATTGTGTTGTAATCTGAAAACTATGAGTATTCCCACTTTATTCTTAAGAGATTTTTAGTATTGTGTGTAAGAATAGCTATGGTTGGATAGTTAGAGGGATGTGAAATGATAACAGACGAACGAGAAACGATGTCGATGGTATTACGTAAGTACATAAATTTAATGATATTTTCAGCATCTTAATTCTATCGCTCAGTGCCCAAACAAAGATATCATCGAAACATCACAAAAGAATGAATTACAGACCACGTGAAAATATTCAACTTTTTGTCAAACATAATTATGTGATGCGTGGAACAAATATTTACGAATAACGAAGCGAATACACTTTAGGGGGTGGTAAGAGAGGGAGGGAAGTAGTGATTCCGTTCCGTGACGGTATAGCGCCGTCTCTCGTGAATGGTGTCGTCTCTTTCATTTTCCACGAAATGTTGCGTTGGGGTGCTTTAAAATTTCGTGCCAGTACGAAATTTTCCCCCTACCCCACGCCGCAGTAACTTCGGATGAACCAGATCTTAAATTGTACTTAAAACTAAAAATGCTTTGCAAACATACGTGCAATGTGTACGTATATGCAAGGTTTCTTTTTAACAAGCAAGTAATGTGGTTATGTAAGAGTTTACTTTTTCAGTATCTATCGATAGCTCTATGCTTACAAGCTTGAAATTGTCATAATTGCCTTTAACGATAAAACTTAATACTCTTAGTTGTATTATGTTTGCAATTTCTCAATAGTAAATATTATATTCAAACAATTACTCAGTAAAATCTAAATTTAGTAGAATGAAATATGAAACAATCCTACGCCGAGAATAAACGAAAACGGCAAACTAGAAAGGTGTAACTAATGTAATGTAAATGTAGATTTACGTTTGCAGGAAAGCGGAAAAAGCGATTGAGAAAGCTAAATATAGTCCAAGCTAATGGAAGGTTCGATAGCTTTAACCAATTCATGACCGATTAGGTGAAGTATTAGATATCTCCGCGAAATTGAAAACACCTGGGCACCACACAGGGTAATGTGCTGTTCCAGTGCCAATCGATGTGGATCAACTAAGTGACCCAATTGACAGAATTGATCAATAAAATTTATTTTCGGAAGGATTCATGTCACTTGAATGCCTGCAACATTGTCGCTTAACGATCCCCCGACCACACCCGAACTTGCTAAGTCGGTCGATAACTTATCAAAGCTGTAAGCTTGAATAATTACAAAGGTTGGATGCGCTACTGCTACTAGCGATTTCATGAGCTCTTCTCCACAGTTAGTCAACTTCTTGTGTATTTTCTTGCACAGGTGCTACGAAAAAACTAATAGGAATAGTGTTTTTCGATTTGTTATACTCATGGATACTGCCTGCACTAGCCTATGTAACAAACAAAGCAACACCTTTAAATATCTTTAATATATCTGAAAGTAATAGTTGCATTGTGAATAAACTTTGTTAGTGTGTTCTAAGGGATGGATGCCGTTGATTTCTGGCCTAAGAAATATATTTCTACTCGCAGGATGCAAAGATATAACTTTGCAACTTCGTTATTTCAATTAATCTCTAGAATATGCTGAACGTGATGAGCTCTGGAGTTAAAAAGTAAAACACCTCAACGGATAGGAGTAATTGAACATAAAATTTTACTTACTGGAATTATTAACATTGCAAATCCAATCCATCCTTTGCCATCTCAGAGTCTGACATTATATTTTGATATAATAATTACATATATGTAGCTCCTAAAAGAAAATATTGAAGTGGATATTAAAGGTGCCAGGTACGTATGCAATCACCACAGCCTAGGAATATTCGTAACAACGCAGGCGTCACTGATAAATTGTTAGCCAATTATAAGCAAGCGTCTGCCACCATTACCTTATCCATTATTTATTTAGGATCATAATTAGCAGGGGAGATTAGATTCCATTGAAGTGTAGGATGTAGGAAACCTCGCAGTTGATCATGAAAAGTTCGTTTAATGTTAGAAAAATGCGTGAGTTTCGTAGAACAATCGGTTGGAACGACATTATATTGACAGTTGACTGAACTGTCCTGACTGCTGGCACCAGCTAGCACCTTAACCCTCTACCGCATATGGCACCATATACTTATGGTATCATGACTTTGCAATTTGTTTCTTTGTAATCGAGTGTTGTAAATACGCTGTTACCTAATTAATTACATATGTAGATATACTATCTAGCTTTGATGAAAAGTAATTAGTTGGCCCAAAATAAGATAACATTTAAATGTGTGCTTATTTTTGTGTGAATGGTCGATGCATGTCTCTTGAGGTGGACGAAACTCAATTTCAAGTAAGAAAATCTAACATAATTATTATTATTTTTCGTTTAATAAAAATATTTTCATAATAAACATAACCTACACTAAGTTTATCAGTAATAATGTTTCCAGTTTTTAACTATTTTCCTTTGTTTTCACACAATTTTCACCCGGCACCAGATATGGTTTCGTATGCATTGAGACAATTTTCTGTTTGGACAAATATGGTTTAATATGCATTTAATCAAAATTTTACACTGACTATAAAACACACGATATGACTATATCTTATATTAAAACTGTTAATTCCTTTTTGGCTAAATGAACCTTCGTCACTTTTGTGGTAACTTTTATGGTAATTATAGAATATCCTCTTCCTACAAGGAATAAGTATATTCCGAAGATGAAAATCTGGCAATGATTGTGCCAAATTGAAGATATTCAGTTATGCCAGAAACAAATGATGACAGTCCAGAGTACACAATATTACGACTTGATACACTTAACAACAAAAAAAGTCAATATGCCCTAAATTTAGTAAAGAAGTCGTTATATGAAAAACATGAGGGTATGCACATGATTTGGCTGTATGTTATCCATATTTTCTGGAGAAATTTAATAATCAAGAGCTGGAATCACTTTCTGATTACTTTCGACTTCATTTTAGACAATAATATTTTTTCATTTATTTTTTTAGTATTTATTTTATTACTTTCTTAATGGACTCAATGCATACGGAGACATATATATGGCCGAGTGATTTATTACGTGAATGCATACGAAACCATATTATTATGTGGTTTTGAAAATAAAAATCTGAACTAAATGACTTAGATTTTTTTATTTCTCGACATTATATATTTATTAGTATATAAATAAAGAGTTTTACATAGTTAAATATTTTTTATCCATCTCCTTCATAATTCATGCAGTAGAGGGTTAATAGCTGTAATTAAAAGAACTAATTGACCAATAAGCGCATATCTATGACTAAGCTCAGTATAAACTGTCGTTTTCGTGCCGTTTTCTAGCTTCAGTCTGTACCATTCGATAAGCAATTTCGTTCCAAAAAGAGCATTAATGTAATGAATGTAAAATCGGCATACGACGGATAATGAGACCACATTATACAAAAGAATATTTGACTCTGCTTAAAACATTCGCCCGTATGCAATATAGAGCCCGCAAAGGCCATGAAACATGCAAACTCGTTATATAAACACGTCGGAAAGTCTACTCAAAGCATTTAAATTGCATCGTACATTAAGGATTTTTATCTATCTGGAATTATACCAAGGTTGGCTTAGAATGCTATTTAATATTGAGTCTGTCTACTGTAATAGACGTTTTTACAATAGAAGAATGTCAATTTCAACATCGACGTGTAAGGAAATAAGAATATCATAAGCATAGATAAAGTCAGTTATTACACGGATTACATATAAAAATAATTTTCATAATTACATAAGTATACATATTTATAGTCCCACACTATCTATGGTTTACTGTGCCGTGGATGCCATGGACAACACACAAGACAGGACACACGCATACACACGCAGAGCGAGAACAAAATTTAAACTCATAATTCAAATTTTCCGTCTCGCTGGGAATTTCAAAACCTTGGACTTTTAAAACTAGGATCTGGCGTGTTAACTATTGAGTCATTCGAGTTATCATAACTATAAAATAAATTTTACAAATTCCCCAAGTAAGCAAATCATCTAAGAAGCTGTTGATCATCAATGGATGGATGGATGGATCCGTAGATGACCTTTATAAATTATAGCCATCTCGGTTATGCCAGCTTTCCAACCAATTAATAACAATACGGTTTGTATTGTTATTAATCGGTCCATTACTTCAGGAGGTACGATGTCAGTGACAAATACACAGATACACACACATGATAATACGATGATATTTGATAATACAAAATATAGTAAACCCAACTTAAGACTGAAACGAAGAGGCGCTGTCGGACGCATTTGACATTCATTTGACCAATCATTGCACACTAGTAACTGACAGATGAATGACCACAACGTACTTATGAATGACTTTTCGTTAGTTCCAATTTTTGCCATTTCAGAGATAAGTTGGGCGCACTGTACAGGAGTATTTTAAAAATTATGTGTCTGTATGTCTATTTTTTGCGTCGGACGCTTAAAATTAGTGCACACCTGGTGCACACTGTAAAAAGCAGTAGAACTGAGATGGTATGAGACCTGTCAAGTCAGATTGTTCGTAGGCTGACAAATAAGTTGCCTCGTAAATATAACCACTGACCATGATTGCCGGTGGTGACAATTTGCTTACATGATTTTTCAGATGTATTTGCTTGGAATCTTTAAAGACTTAACGCAAGTAGAAATCGGCGACCATAGGTCATTCAGCAATCGTCAAACTTTATCAAAATTGATTGATGTACTCGTACCTATAAGGCGAAGGCGTAGTTTAATTTTTCAAATTGAAAAAATCTATAATTTATTTAGTTTTAATTCTAGCTGAACTTTAGGCGAGAACTTGTTTAACACTTCGAAAAAAGGAACTTCTCAATTCAACTGTATATTTTTTAATAGTTGTGGCATGGCTTTTTTCTGGGTGAACTGATTTTGAAAATAACTTTTTTATATGAATATTGGTGTTTACTTATGGTATTATATTCATTACATTTGAGCGGCATCTGACGAATAGTTTCTAAGTTATTTCTACTTGTGGAAAAGCTCGCTTTTTAATGAAGTTATTGAATTATATGAATAACAAATCTTCACATTGTTTAATGCCAAGTCAAATTATTTGAATATTTCTTCGTGAAATTGTTTTACTTAAAAACGGAAACACTTCATAATACCATAGTTACAATTTATACCATAGTTACAATTTAATTTATAGTTCGAAAGTTATCTAATGCTACTTTACTATCTATCATTATAGCGACGGGGAGGGCTAAACTTGACTTACTTAAAGGTCCTACATAGAGCGTTCGATATAGTATTAACAGTTTGGCAGTATGTTTATAAACATTGGCCGTATTTCGTGCTCTGCGCCACTTGGTGTTGCGCCTGCCCTGAACGTAGCTTCCTATTGGGCAATGGGTTACGAGATTTATACCCAACTGCAGTATCAATTTTATGATCTGTATGATCGCTAGCCACCCACGGCTTCGCCCGCGTGGTCCTCGTTTAAATTTTACCCACATAACTTCTTTATTTGCTAACTGATTTAAATGAAAAAAAAACTAAACTAAAAATACCAAATCACAATATTATTCTAAAACCGCATTCAAATCTGATAAGGCAAAAAGATATACCTAGATAGATATAACACGTATACCTTACACATATTTGAACAGTCCCTTGCCATCGTATTGTAAATTTTTAATAGGCTTTTTTACGTCGGCGTTGGGAGAAATAATTTGTATAAAAGGGAGTAAACCTAAAGAAAAATTGCTAATCTAAGAATTAATAAGCTGAATCACAAGGCAAACGCATAAGATACGCATCTACTTTTATTGATAAAAAACCTTATCAAATTCTCGTCGAATAGCCATTTTGTTTATAATATTATACCTATTTTTTAAAGCTAATAATTTTTATAATTATTATTCCAATTGATATCATGAAATTACGTCCATACATGAAATGATTAAACAAGGTATTAAAACCGATAGTTGAAAAAAAATGTATTCGTCGCTTACTGCATTCTTATTCCATGCAATAATCTTATTGTCCTTCTCAATCCGCTCAATAGTCCAGTCATTATAGTAAGTTCACATCGGAATTCGAGATACCCAGCTGTAAGTCTGTAAATACTTGTATATTGACACCCTAAATCCCGCGGGATTGGGAGTTCATTCCGAGAATCCTACGGGAGCGGGACCTACGCGGCTGATACCTACTTACGGGTCCCCAAGGCGAAGCGAGGGCGGTTCGCTAGTCGGACAGCTAAGGAGGAGACACAGAGAAAGACAAGTCAACTTATAACACCCCTCTTTTTGCAACGGGGTTAAAAAAGAATAATAGCGGTACTATAAACTTTTAACGAACGCCTAGATTTTTTTCCGATAAGTCTTGTTAATTGGCGGGAATTGGATATTTTTAGGTAGGATATTATCGGTAGGTACATCGTGTCTACCGTTGAACACTAAGTTTAAACTACATAATAAATGTATACTACATCATAATAAACTTCATCATATTGTAAACTTAATATCAATTAATCAATAGAAATTTAATTTTGTCGACAATGCTTCGCGAAGCTGGTAATAAATTTATCCCATTTCCTGGAACAGTTTTCGCTGATTCCATTTTAAACTATGAATCAAACTGGAGCTAAAATTACGGTATACTATGTTGCACAATGCAATTTAACACGGTACTTCAGGTTTATTATTTATAACTTGCAATCAACGAGGTTAATGGCATTATTAAAAAACTAGCTGTGCCCGCGGCTCCGCTCGCGTGGAACTCAGTGTGTCACAAAGTTTTTCCCGTGTAAATCCCGATCCCGCGAGAAGTCAGGAATAAAAAGTAGCCTATACAATGCTCCATAAGCTCCTCTATCTCCCACTGAAAGTCCCATAAACATCTGAACCCGCGACCTTGTTCCCGCATATGAGATTTTCCCCCGTGAATACTCATCTTGCAGGAATTCCGGCATAAAAAGTAGCCTGTACATTGCTCTACAACTTCCTCTATCTCCCAGTGAAAGTCCCATAAAAATCTAAACCCACTATTTCGCGCATAAATGAGTTTTTCCCGCGTGAATCCTGATCTTGTGGGAATTCCGGGATTAAAGTATCCTATATGTTACTTCACAACTTCGTCTATCTCCCAGTGAAAGTCCCATAAGAATCAAAGCTCGCGACTTTGCGCTAGGTTTTTTCCCCACGTGAATCCTGATTTCGTGGGAATTCCGAGATAAAAAGTAGCCTTTAAGTTACTTTACAACTTCCTCTATCTCCCAGTGAAAGTCTTATTAAAATTTAAGCCCGCGCTATCGCTCATAGAAGTTTATCCCACGTGAATCCTGATCCCGCTGGAATTCCGGGATAATAAGTAGCCTTTATATTGCTCCACAACTTTCTCTATCTCCCAGTAAAAGTCCCATAAAAATTTAAGCCCGCGACTGCACGTATAGGGTGTTTCCCGCGTGAATTCTGATACCGTTGGAAATCCGGGATAATAAGTAGCCTACGTCTTGCTCCAGAACCTTACTCCCAGTGAAAGTTCCATAAAAATCTAAGCCCGCAACTTCGCGCATAGGCGCTTTTCCCGCGTGAATCCTGATCCCGCGGAAATTCCAGGATAAAATTACCTTATATGTTACTTAACAACTTTATCTCTCTCCCAATGAAAGTTCTATAAATATCTAAGCTCGCGACTTAGCGCAAAGGAGTTTTTCCCACGTTAATTCTGATCCCGCGGGAATTTGGGATAAAAAGTAGCCTATATGTTGCTCCAGACCCTCCTCTATCTCCCAATGAAAGTCCCATAAAAATTTAAGCCCGCGCCTTCACGCATAGGAGTTTTTCCCACGTGAATCCTGATTCCGCGGGAATTTCGGGAAAAAAGTAGCCCATATGTTGCTCCACAACCTCCTCTATCTCTCAGTGAAATTCTCATAAATATCTAAGCTCGCGACTTAGCGCAAAGGAGTTTTTCCCACGTTAATTCTGATCCCGCGGGAATTTGGGATAAAAAGTAGCCTATATGTTGCTCCAGACCCTCCTCTATCTCCCAATGAAAGTCCCATAAAAATTTAAGCCCGCGCCTTCACGCATAGGAGTTTTTCCCACGTGAATCCTGATTCCGCGGGAATTGCGGGATAAAAAGTAGCCCATATGTTGCTCCAGAACCTCCTCTATCTCCCAATGAAAATCTCATAAATATCTAAGCTCGCGACTTGGCGCAAAGGAGTTTATCCCACGTGAATCCTGATCCCGCGTGAATTTCGGGATAAAAAGTAGCCTATATGTGCTTCAGAACCTCCACTATCTCTCAATGTAAGTCCCATAAAATTTTACCCCGCGCCTACGCGCATAGGAGTTTTTCCCGCGTCAATCCTGATACCGCGGGAATTCCGGGATAAAAGTAGTCTATATGTTACTTCACAACTTCCTCGATTTCCCAGTGAAAGTCCCATAATAATCAAAGCTAGTGAGTCTGCGCAAAGGAGTTTTTTTCCGCGTGAATCTTGATCCCGCGGGAATTCCGGGATGAAAAGTAGATTATTATGATGCTCCACAACCTCCTCTATCTCCCAATGAAAGTCCCACAAAAATATAAGCCCGCGACTTGGCGCATAAGAGTTTTTCCCGCGTGATTCTTGATCCCGCCGGAATTCCGGGCTAAAATATAGCCTAAATGTTGCTCAGGAATATCCGCTATCTTCCAGTGAAAGTTTCATAAAAATTTAAGCCCGCGACATAGGATATGTATATATTATAGTAGTTTTTTGCACGTGAATCCTAATCCCGCGGGAATCCCGGGATAAAAAATAGCCTAAATGTTGCACAGGAATCTCCGCTATCTTCCAGTGAAAGTTCCATAAAAATCCGTTCAGCCGATCCGGAGATTAGCGCGCGCAAACAGACAAACAGACATTTTTTAACCCCCCTATATATTTTGTTTTGTCAATTTCGTAAAAAAGCAGACACGACTTTTCTACGCTCTTATTATATAGAATAAATATAATATAAACTTGAATAATTAAAGTATTCGTAGCTATATTCGTTTCATTTTGTTCTTTATAAGAGATTATCAAGTCCGGTGAGTGGCGGCTTTTTTACAGGCCACAGAGTCTTAAACGGGATGGGGTTCATCTTCGCGCCGCCCAGGCGAACGAGGCCCTACCGGGTGAATCCCACTGGTGGGAAGCCCAGCAGGAGCCGATCAGCGCCGGGCGACGATTTACGAAGCCCCAGTATCAGTCAGTGCTAGGCCCGTCCCGCTCAACCAGCAAGTCGCGCGGGAAGGCCCAGCGGTCCGGTGGACGGGCGTGGAGCGGCGCCAGATCTGCAGATGCGGGAACCGCGACGCGTCGACACGCCCGAACATGTTGCGTGCCAATCTCTCGATGAAGTCGTCCAGGCTCTCGACTCGAAGGTCCCTCTGGATGACGGCGTTCCTCACGTACCTCGGCGCACCAGTCAGCCGGCGGAGCGCAATCACCTGAACCGCGCGCATCCTCTTGCGCTGCGGTTCGCTGGCGAGCGCGTACCACGCCGGTGCCGCGTACGTGAGGCGGGATCTGATGTAGATCTTGTAGACCGCGAGCTTCAGTCCAAGAGGGAGGCTCGAGGAGAGCACTGGTTTCTGCCATCGCGCTCCTGGAATTCGCGACGGCTTTCGTAACCTGTGGCTTCATCGAGAGTCTTCCGTCGATTTTACCCCCAGGTATTTGGCCTGTGGTGCCCATTGGATATCTTGTCCGTGAAGCTCCAGGGTATGGTCCCGCTTGTTGAGGTATCCTCCTATGTTCACGGCCTGCGTCTTCCCGACATTCACCGACAGTCTCCGCCGACGCCGACGCCGACGACTGCGAGATCTTGTAGAGCAAGCCGTCGTGCCAAACACGGTCGAACGCCTTTTCCATGTCGAGGAATACTGCACACACGCGTTCTCTCTTATTTAGAGCCGCGGTAACGGTGTGCAGCACCCCCGACAACTGAAGAGTCGTACTGTGTTCCGGCCGGAACCCGAATTGCTCCGGTCTGGGGGCAATATGCGGCGCTAGGTGTCGCAGCAGGAGCTTTTCGAACACCTTGGATAGGGTGGGAAGCAGGGTGATTGGCCTATAGCTCTCCGGCTACAGCTTGTTCTTCCTCTGCTTGGGCAGCATTATGACCCTCCCTGACTTCCAGGCCTGCGGGAAGGTCCCGGTGCAAAGGATCCCGTTAAACAGGCGCGCGGCTGCTCCGATCGTCCTCTGAGGGAGGTGCCGCAGCGCTCTGTTCGTGATCCCGTCAGCACCGGGGGCCTTGTTGGGAGGGAGCTTCTTGATGGTGCGCTGCACCAAGCCGGGAAAGATGACGATTGGGTCTTCTTCGGGAGCTTTATGCAGTGCAAAGTACCCTTCCAGGTGTTGCTCGACTGCCGCGACATGTTCCACCTTATCCGTCGGGTTCGGCCGGAACTGGCATTCGAGGTGTTCGGCGAAGATCTCCGCACGATCTTTCGCCCGCGCCCGGTATCTAACCGTGCCGTCCTCATGCAACAGCGGTCTTACTGGAGCTGGGGTACTCGTGAAGGTGCGACATATGCGGTGTAGTGCCGCCCAGTCGTCGCACGCTTCGTCCAGCTGTTCCTCCCAGCTCTCAGTCGCGTGTGCATCTAACTCTAACTAACTAACGGGGCCTTGGCAAGACTCTGCTGGGTTCTTTCGCCAGGGCTAACAGGACAGGAACATGGTCGGACCTGTCCTGTAGCGTCTCCAATCGTGGCTGGAAATGGAGGCCTTGGTACACCGCTATGTCCAGAACGTCCGACGAGTGTCCCGCGTAATCTGGGAAGTGCGTCGGGGAATCCGGACCACAGACGGTGTAGCCGTGCTGTTCAGCGGCATTAAAAAGTAGCCTTCCACTTCTGTTGGCAGCTAGGCTATTCCACCCCGGATGCTTGCAGTTCCAGTCGCCCGCGCCCACCACCGGTGTCGGCGAGTCCAGCAACTTGCGGACATCAGCCAACAGGACAGTGCCAGCGGGCGGGCGGTACACTGAATACAGCCGGAGCGGGGAGTTCTCGAGGCAGAGCTAAAGTAGCCTATTACATTTGCCTATGACTTAAGTAAATTACATGTTGTATTTGATAGCGTGATTCAGAACTTGCAAATGAATTTTACTAACGCCATCTATTAACAACTCCGAAAATAAATATCTAGCAACTAACAAAACATCGATCTTCCCATGGGAATGGGATGTTTTTCCGCGGTAAAAAGTTACCTACGTCACTCTCCACCCTCCTAACTATCCCCACACACATAAACCTTACCATATAATAGCTTTGTTGCGACGTGAAAGAGGAACAAACAAACAAACAAACACACTTTCACATTTATAATATTAGTAAGGATTTCGAACCAAGAGGCTTGAAGACAACTTTCATAGTGCTTGCTTGAAAGGTAGCAAAAAAACACAAACATTATAGGTATCCTAAAGAGAATTAACAAAATTGGCTCACAAGCGCCGAAAAAATCGCTGAACAAACATTAAAAAAAATGGTCGAATAGAGAACCTCCTTCTTGTTTGATGTCAGTTAAAAATATGCAACAAATATCTTTATTTCATTATTCCTACCCGTTAAGAGTATACTTATTATGTTGCCAAAACCCTAATCGTGCCTTAAGACGGTCAATGTTGTACCGGTTTTGCTATAGCTATTAATATTAGGTACTGAAAACAAATACGTTTTTTCTATGTTAGCATGAGAAGCTGGTAACCCTGCAAATGCGGTCGTTCATATTGGTTTAATAATTATCTATGGTTTCAACCAATTCTGGTTCACCAAAGAGCTACGAGTACATTGCACGCCTCTTATTTGAGTCCAAGGCTGACATTTGTGCTTTGATTTTTGAGATATCAATCGACCATGAGTGATTGTTTAACCATGATTAAAATAAAACAGTCGTTACACTTTACAGATAGTACTAAGTAACAAAGCTTTATACAAATAAATATGCTTATAATATTCTTAGTTTAAGTATACTCTATGGATGTGCGATTTTCGCACCTTGAAAACTCGAAGATACGTTTATAGGCTTGATTTGCTTAGCTTAGCTTATATATATGTATGAAGGGGCACGTATTCAAGCTTACTCTTGATAATCCAGTGAACAAACATGGGCTTATACGCACCGTAAATAAGGCCAATTTGTAACCACAATAATTATTCTGAAAATGAGATTGTTGCGACAAATCTATAGCGTGTAACACGCTTCGTCAATTGTTACATTGCCAATTTCCCTTCGTTCTATTTTGCCGAAACCAATCAGAATAAATATTATGAAACGTTCAACGGTGGTAAGCTATCCAAAAATGCCATACTAGCTATCACATCTTATGGAGACTGGGTTATAAGCCGATTAAAGAGATGCCCCTAAGTTTTGAAGTAAATACATAATTCTCACCGTTGCGAATATCACCTGCCTGAATAGTTAAAAAACGAAAAATTATGCACGTGTCAGTGTAATCGCGTATGTACTTGTAAGTGAAAAATTTGTTAAACGTAGATTTTTATTTTATTTCATTTTATTTTTTATTAATATCAGATAAACGCTGCTTTGTTTAAATCAATAAATAGAATACAGTACGTACCATGAGACTAGAATTCACCTGCGGTAGTTATTACCATCGTCCGCCACGCCACTTATTACCAATTCTTCCATGTTATGAACAATTGTTTTAACAATTAAATTCCGATTAGACTAGTGTGGTGTTGATTTAAGTTCTTTAGAGGCAAAAAAACATTAATCCTCAAGATAGCACCACATCTGTGACCGAATTAAAACGAGGATCTTACTAACAGGAAGGCGGACGGTTAGTGCTCTATGGTCGCTTACTACCTTCATTCCATAATAAAATATATGTATCTAGTTTTCGTAAAGGCATTGCTTGAATGGATATTCTTAACTGATTTGTATTTGTATTTGTGTACATGTTATTTATTATTTATGTTTCAAAAACATTCAGGGTAACATTTTTATCTAAAAACCAAAATTCTAATCATCACATGCTTGCGTCATTATCGGCAGATTTTGAAACCAAGTTTCCAAATGAATCAAACCGTAAAATCGTTCTTAGATGACGTCTCGATATCATAAACTATCGACGACCCTGCCTTCCATCTCCATAATTATGTTAGGCTATTTCCGAGATTGCCCGAGATGCCCATTAGATACAATATTATAATTTATTATTATTACGATAAACTTTAAATTACAGGACGTAAAGATCAATATTGCATGGTAAATTTGAAAATTAGGAGTAGACACAAAACTAGTTAACTAAGAATTGGTGCCCATAGACGTAGCTATAGACGTACTTACGGCCTTACTAATAAAACGCAGTTATTCCTTATTTAATGTATTTTGTATTTTTCTCTTACTTTTCAGAAATAATTTTAAACATGGAATAACTTTATAGTGCGTTTTATTATTAGACCGGTAGCGGTAGAACGTGTCGTTACAAAACGCGAAACGTTAAAAAAATCATTCTCATTTTCCTTCACCACTGTTTTGAGTTCTTAAAAGTTTTTGTGATGGTAATGAAAAATAAAGATAGGTGGTTGACCTCGGAAGGTAGCTCGCCTAATAAGACATTTTCTCATTCTCAGCGAACCTAGCGTCATTAGAGACTTTTATGTTGACTTCATTAAATTGTCACAAACAGCTCCTATGTCTTCCTTGCGTCTTTCTGTATTTAAGTGCGACGGGAATTTTCTCTTTGAAAAGAAAAACGTTTAACTCTTTGTTGAAAGATGTGAAACGTGTGTGCTATGTGACGCCTGAGCCAAGTCCTTTTTATTTACCCCCGACGCAAAAAGCTGGGTGTCATAACTTTGCTCTGTCTGTCTGTGTCTGTCCCATGCCACCGTAGGTCTTAAAGGAATTGACCTATTTCACTGCGGTTCTCTTCTTTCTAAAGCCAGTTTTCTTGCGGTGGTTGTTACCTATGTTTTGTAGAAATCGGTACAATTATTTTATAACTGAAAAAATACCAACGGAAACTACAAGTAGATACCGTCTTACGCCGTGCATTGTCTTCAACATAAAAGCTGTAGACATGCATTATGTCTGTCTGCCGGAACCCAACACTCAAGATTCAATGCAATATAAAATAGAGTTCAAATAAGTTAAATTTAGTAAGATAGAACTAATAGCACCATGGCATGTGTCTATGCTGAGCAAAACTTTCTTTTGCTTTAGCTTGCTTCGTAGGGCACTTAAAACCTGTCCTAATTGTTCAGCTTAGATAATAGTCTAGGTAATCCATTTCAAAGTTCATTAAAACTGTTTACACTATTAATGACCACTAACTGTTAGCAGCGTGGCTCTAGCTGAGACTATGGGCAAAGTTGCTCTGCAGTGGGCCACAATAGGTTGAAGACTGTTTTTAGGATAAGGCTTACTGAAACTTTCATCACTCATAACCACCATCACTCACATGCACGCTAACCTAATTGTACGAATGTTTGCACGAATTTGTGGAAAATTACGCGAACGTTCGAAAAACCATTACAGCTTTGATAACTTGGAAAACTAGGAATGTGTCAAAAGCTTCGCGTAATCGTTTGCGAAGGACGTTCTACACTTTTGTGGGTTGGCGTATTCGCGTGAATGTAAGTGAGTGGCAGTAATGTGAATATGTCGATGTAACAGAAAAGTCATGTCATTTTAGTCAATGAATGACGGTTGGCATTCGTTCGCATTGGGGTTTGGTAGCGAATTACTGGCGACATGCCGACACTAAAAGTAATTGCCTGTGACAACCTCTGACAACTTAATTGACATCAAATAATAACACAAAGGGAAATGATGCCAATATTGATAGTTCATGGATATAATGGAATAATTAATACCTTCTTATTTTAATCAAGTGTCACAAAATATACTTAATACAGTTTTGTTTATAAAAACTAGCAGACGCGGTCGGTTCTATCGGTCGCAGCGTGATGTCATATAGCCTAAAGCCTTCCCCGATAAATCTACTATCCAACACAATAATACTTAGTCGTTAAAATGACCGAAAATTGTTAAATCCTCCAAATATTTATGCAATACATAGTGAAATTTAGTGCTGAATTTTCAATTTAGAATTGATAAAACATGTATAAAAAAGAACGTTTCACTTTTATAGTTACATCCCGAAAAATGTGACATAAAAATCAAAAGAAGATAATAGTTTCGAAAGAAAAAGAAGTGAGAACGAAGCCACGGGAAATAGCTAGTATGTAATAAAAACTAATTATTATTATTGAAATTGTTAAGAAACTGTGTCACTATTAATTAAATTGAAGTATTAGTTCATTCTTTTTTGCTCTTCATAAATATTATGCTCTAGGCCTCCTTGATAATGTGGAGAGACATACATACATTAATGGATTGAAGCCATTCTAAAACCTTCTTTATGACCTAGAAAGCAAAAAAGAATCGAATAGAATTATCCATGCAAGGGCTAAAATGAAGCACGGTCACTTGCTGTGATCAGTACTAACTTTGACACCAATTTCCCAAAAAGTCTTAAGGTTTTACAATAATTAATGTAAATTATACGTAATTAATGTAAATTGCCTTCAATTTAAGATACGTTGTTGTCATCTATTGTTTTTAAACTGACACGTTACATTCTGTCTCACTTTCATTGTTATTCTTCCCAATCATTGTATGCGCAAATATTCACAATTTTTCATAAAATCAAGATCTACAAATGAGTTTTAACCCTTTACATGTAAATGTTTGGTGAAGTAAGTAAAGCTTAGTTTTCGTGATACGTTACAAAGTACGTCAAGGATAATTGCTTTTTACAAAAAAAATAACCGACTTCAATCTTGATAAGTAGAGATAACTCAAAAACTACTCGCCAGATGGCGCTCAATTCAACATGTAAGTGTAAAGTTCTCGTCACTACAAATTAATGAAGCCCAAACACTAGATAACTGCAGTAAACCGTTGAGGAGTTCCCTCGACTGTCTTTCGGCTTCATCAGATCGACTCCAGATCTTCATGAAATGGTAGCGCTTTAATGTACTTATGATAACATGAACAAACACACTAGTTGTCCATACAATTTTCGAAAGTTCCCCTCGATTTCTCTGAGATGCCATCATCAGATCCTGGTTTCCTTATCAGGGGACCCCACTGCGCATATCTACTTTACAACAAAAAAAGAATTATCAAAATCGGCCCATAAACGACGAAATAATCGCTGAACGTACATAAAAAAAAAGCATATATACGGTCGAATTGAGAACCTCCTTCTTTTTTGAAGTCGGTTAAAAATGGATTCCATACGCCACATCGAAGGTTGTTTAAGTCGTTGCTTTTTAAGAGGCTTTATTGGTCTCATAAAATATTCTTTTGGATTTCAAAAGATATGTTATTTCAAATACTTCAAAGGTTACCATCGATAAACTTTGAAAGAAATTCGAAGGATATTTGGGCACTTCTATGTATATTCGTCAGTGTGATCTTCGTTTACTCACCTCATAATATTTTTTACGTCGTGGGCGTTGTTCCTTTTGGGCATAACGTAAAATGGTGCTACGTTATAATGTTTAGAAGCATCGTTAACCTTTAAGTTGGGTTTTAAATACATATTTGGTGTAATTAATATGTTTATTACCATTATTTAGTTTTATTTTACGCGTCACACATACCCACATGTAATCACGTAACGTATTTTTCACAGATACTTAAATTGTATCTAATGTATATTTTATTTATTTATAGGTAACAACGTGGTAGAAGTATGAACCTTTGTATAATTAATCACTTATTTTATTATATAATTAATAACTGAAAACGAAGCAAAGTTTAAACGTTTGCAATATTTAATTGTTGATTTTATTATTACAGATTGTTACATTGCAAAAACCACAAAAATGAAAGATCCGTTTGCACGTGAAACATGGGTTCAAAAAATGCATCTTTCGACGTTTTTCTAAAAATACTTACGCGACATGGTTTGCTTGCGGAAGAAGTGCTGCAGCGAGGGTCAGGAGCAGGTGAGCGCTAAACGAGCGTAAATTCATCGCGCAAAAATCGTTCGCATTAGGCACGGAGTCGCCGCAGTTGACGCTGGTGTCGCACGGCACACCGCGGCAGACTGGCAATGCTTCTCGGGGTTGTTTCCTCCCAGTTCGTAAGCATGACACCGCCCGACCGGGCAGGGAGAGCTATCGATCCGCACGTGTGACCCGGACACTGCCTGTCGCTCCTCTATCGACCGACTACCGCCGCAGTCGATGCGACGCGTACTCAACTCCTAATCACGACGCCGCGGTCTCAGTTCCATTAAAACTATGGGGTGCACGCGACCATGGCCCCTAAATATTGATGGCCGACCGACGATTTTCCCCCCCAAATTTCACTCCGCTCTTGCACTTTAATGATGCATCCGTGCAGTCTAGGTGACGCTAGCGTCGAGCGATAGATAGTTTAGTCGCGCGATGCGTTGAATAGTTCCTGTCCTATAAAAGTTGCAAAAACTTTATTTTAAGCTTATTTTATTTATTAACTTTATTGTTCTGTTTAGTCGGGTGTTTTGTTGTGTCTATATTTTTTAATAATGTGGTGATATTCTGATGATCAGTTAATGTAAAACTTCGCTGAGAAATAAATAATAAAACAACATAATACATAAAATTAGAAGAAAGACAGTTAGTTATTACATCAAAATGGTTAAATACATATAACAAATTCACGCAAACAATGAACAAAAGGAAAAAACTGGACGTGTTTATCAATTATTCCTATAACAATATAATTTTAACTTTGAAATAAGGCTTCCTACATTTTTAAGCGTATTAAGACTTAATATTTCTTTGTTTACTTATATTAAAAATAATTATTTGGAGTGGCGCCATCTATTATCGAGTAAACTAACTATAAACAAAAAGTTCAAACCCTAAGCAGAAAAACTCAACAGATGGTATGTTTCAACATCAGATGATATGGAATGAACTTATAACGTCATAATATTAATAAGTGGAAGAAAACGTGCACAAATATGTGGCTTGACATTACATTAATGTACACCATTATGCCGTTTTATGTTACCTATATTAGTAATTTTATGCACTTGCGTTCCTTCAGGAAAGTTATCTTGTAAATAATAAAATTTTATAAGCTTGACCTGTATGAAAATGAAATGATTTATTTCGAACTTGGTTTTTACAAACACTTTTCGAATGTCACTCTACGCCATCGCTTCCACAAATCCCTACGATGAGTGGCCTGGGTAGAAGAAGCGGCAAGAAACTCCCAAGGAGTTTCTTTTTTTCCCACGATGTTATGTACGAGTATGTACCCATGTATGTATGTAATGGAAATTATCAGCCTAATTTTCACCAACTTCAGAAGTTCCATCGAATGCATTTGCACATAACACATTTTATTTTCACCTTATATTCTTTTATGCAACTTTCCTTATTTTGCTAGAATCTTTTATGATAATTTTTTGTGGAGCTTTGTAACTTCCTAAATTTTTTTGCTTTTTACTCATCTTTTGTTGTGTCTACGGTTCGCTTTAAAAATTACATTTTTGTGAACCTCGGTGCATGGACGCAATATGTATACTGAATCAATCTAGTATAAAGAATTAGTAACATGATGAAGTTCGTTCAGGTATTATTTACCTGCATCATGTCATCTAAGTTCTGTATCTTATTGGCATTGAATACTAACCCCATGATAAGCAAGCAGACTAGAGTAGGTATCATAAGAGATAAAAAATTAAATTAAAAATTTAAAAAACCCCCGACAAAAAATTACATTTAAAAAGTAAAAAATAATAAAAGTAACTCAATCTTGAAGTACGTAAGTGTCTATTAATAATTCTAAAAAAAATACGTCTTTTAAACGGCTCAACTGATTTTCATTAAACATATCTAAAAACACGCGCCCGTAAGTACCCTTTAATACAAAAAAAAATTGCAATCGCTTCATCCTTTCGGGAGCTATGATGCCACAGACAAACAGACACACAGACACGTCAAACTTATAACATCCCTCTTTTTGCGTTGGGGGTTAAAAATAAGATTTTTGTGCAGGGAGTATATCGTCAGATACTGCCATTAGTATCTTAATCTTAAGCCTGGCCGGTTAACCATTATGTTGCTTCAGTCAGTTGCAAAACAACTTGTTGTATGCTGAAAGCTTGAAAACCGTATTTTTCTTTCTTGTTATTTTAAGACCGGCAGAAATACCTAATGAACGACTCTGACCATTAATTTGGTGACTCGTATAAGGCACATAGCCTTCAATCGTCAGGCCTTTGTCATGTCATGAACCGTCGTAAAGGATTAGGTGTGGCTTTGACAGCTTTTTAGACCTACTCACAAGAAATTAAACGGAAATTATTTACAGTCAATTAGTTGTGAAATTATATTTATTATAATTATCTAAATAGGTACGTATTTTTTGTAGCGTACAACTTTATCAAAAGAATGAAAATAAATAAATAATAAATCTTGTTTGTTTGTTCGTTCGAACGCAATAATCTCAGGATCTCTGGTCCGATTTGAAAAAATATTTTTGTTTTGAATAGTTCATTTATTGAGGAAGGCTATGGGCTATATAACATCACGCCATGATCAAAAGGAGCGGAGCAACAAGTCTTCGAAAGCGAGGCGAGGGCTTATATAAATGAACGGGCCGCGACCCGTCCACCAACAACAAAAATTATCATCACAGTTATAACAATATTCATAAACAATGACGTAACTTCAGTTCCATTCAGTTTATGTATGTAAAATAATCTAATCGAATGTTCGACTACGAAAAATTTTGGAAGATGTTTCCTTATTTCATGCATTAAATTAAACGTCATACTTAATTATGAATTTAAAATATGCGTATTGGTTATAGGTACTCAATATTGTATTATAAATTAAAATGTAGAGGCAAATAAATATGTTAAAAAAAGATAAAAAGAAAACTTTCAAATTATAAAGCAAAGAATTTAATGAGATATTGAAGAGTTGCTTACGAAGTTGTGTTTATTGCTTCAGTTTTGTATATATTAGCCTATTTGTCAGACTACACTACCGTTATTAGCAACGTTAAAGATGACTAATTTACTAATGACAGGGGAACAAAGCAAATCAACGAGTTTACTCTGCGACTAATGTTCCGCGTGTTGTTTGAAGTAGGCACTTATATGTATAACTATTGTTAATCAAAAAGAGCGTATATATATTGATTAATTTATACCAAATACCAAAAATATAACCACGAGAATCATGTGAAATGTTGCCAAGACAAGATCATATGACCTACAGGGCGTAACTCAACAAGCTTTTAAACTTCATATACTCAAACTCAAATGGTTTATTTCATTTAGGAATTTACAAATTCATTTATGAACGTAATTTTTTTGATTCTACGACCGTTTTGGAAAAGTACTTAAGGAGGAGAAAAAAACCGCGAAAAAAGCTCCTCGCGCATATTTTAAAATAAAAAATTACAATATTACTTATACGATACAGGTAAGCACTAACCTAGCGGAGCTGGTAATTTCCATGCCCTTTTGACATTTGAATATTCCTCTACGCTATAGTAGCCCTTGTCTACGAGTTGCACTTTTACATGCTTCTTAAACAACTCTGTAGGCAGGTCACGGATTGCCTTACGGACTTTATTATAGAACTGTACACCAAGACCCATAAAAGAACGCTGCACTTTACATAGCCGGTATGAAGACATCGCCAAATTATGCATCTTTCTTTTATGTCCCGGCCACACGCTCCTTCTTGCCTGCGCAGTCCGGGCTTGTGCAGTCACGACGGTACAAAAAGACGGAATACGTAGTAGTGGCCACACGTGCAGGTAAGCTCGCGCAAACTGGACTGCGTAGTCCTAGTTGTGTTCGGATAGCTCGTCACGCATGACGTCACTATGTTGCCAGCAGAAGAGGATTTTTGGAGTTTACTCCTTAAGAAACGATTTGAGTTATAAGGCCCGGTATGAGATCTTATGAGGAGTAAAATCAAGTTTAGAAACACGAAAAGTTGAAGCGTTCTCATTAAATTTGATCTCGTATTAAATTGCCAGTGTTTTGTTTTTATTTTTGACGCCACCGTTGCCTAGCAACAATTTGTTTCCCCAGCTGTTTACACAACAACGAATTTGTCATACAATGTCATATTTTCTGCATGTTCGAATAACTTTGCCATCAATGTACTATTAAACAAATCATCAAGTGATTAAAGTTGAAAAAATATTTGTAAATATGCAAGAAATTGATTTAGATGATAATGAAGAAGAATCCAAAAAACACATGGATGCGGTTAATTGGTAAGCTTATCGTTTACATTTATGAATAATATTAGTAGGATATACATTTTAAATACGAACAGCTAGATCTTTTATTTAGTGTTTTTATTTTCTATTCGATATATATATCATAATTATCGTTCGTAAGGAGTAAACTCCAATCGTGCGTCGTAGCTGACACACACTTTTTTTTATTAGAAGCATTATATTATTGCTTATTGATTTATATACCTCTTTTAGTTTTTCAATCATTAAATGATATGCCTATTTTTTATTCCTGTCCGAATATTCTTTATTTTTTATCTTCCATAAAGCCGGCAACGATTTATAAAGTTCTATGAACTCAATTAAAAAATCCTTAGAATAGTCCTAACGTTACTCATATTTTTTTCATGAACAATGTATTGTGTACTTAGTCGAAAATTTTCCTCGGACTGAAGCGCGGCTTGAACTTGATTGCACAAGCCGCGCTTCTGGGACTGCACGTGATATCGTCTTACCGTGCACATGCACGCGCTTACCTGCGCAAACTGGTTTGCGCAGGCATGCTCTCAGGTAAGACGGAGCGTGTAGCCGGGCACTTAAAGAGATTAAGTATGATAATCGCTGTTTTTTATACGCATTTATATTATTTCTTTTAAAAACCATATTACTATATATGTATTGTGAGGCTACTCTAAGCTAGGGTTGCCAACCTCAAATTTAAAAAACCAGGATTTGCAGTTGGAGAAACCAGGACAATTCAGTTTGAAAACAGGACGCAGTAATAGATTTGCAATAGTTAAATTAATATCAAATAAAAATAGGTGAAATGAAATTCAAGTAATTAAAATAATCATAATATGTTTTAATAAACGTATTTTAATAAAATTATACGAGTTGAAAACTAGTTAGTAAAATATAAAACAAACACTTTTGTTTGTAACAAATTTTTTAAACTTAGGTTATTTATATTATGTAATAAATTCTTATATTATAAACTAGCTGTGCCCGCGGCTCCGCTCGCGTGGAACTCAAGTGTGTCACAAAGTTTTTCCCGCATAAATCTCGATCCCGCGAGAAGTCAGAAACAAAAAGTAGCCTATACAATGCGCCATAACCTCCTCTATCTCCCACTGAAAGTCCCATAAACATCTGAACCCGCGACCTCGTTCCCACATAAGCGATTTTGCGCTGCGTGAATTCCAGGGTAAAAAGTAGCCCGTACATTGCTCTACAACTTCCTCTATCTTCCATTGAAAGTCTCATTAAAATCTAAGCCCACTATTTCGCGCATAAGAGTTTTTCCCGCGTGAATCCTGATCCCGTGGGAATTCCGGGATACAAAGTAGCCTATATGTTACTTCACAACTTCCTCTATCTCCCAGTGAAAGTGCCATAAAAATCTAAACCCATTACTTCGCGCATAGGAGTTTTTCCCACGTGAATCCTGATCCCGTGGAAATTCCGGGATAAAAAGTACCCTATATATTACTTTACAACTTCCCCTAGGTATCTCCCAGTGAAAATCCCATAAAAATCTAAGCCCGCAACTTTGCGCATAGAAGTTTTTCCTGCGTGAATCGTGATCCCGCGGGAATTTCGGGATAAAAAGTAGCCTATATGTTACTTCACAACTTCCTCTATCTCAAGTAGTGAGTCCCATAAAAATTTAAGCCCGCGCCTTCTCGTATAGGAATTTTTCCCGTGTGAATCCTGAACCCGCTGGAATTCCGGGATAATAAGTAGCCTATGTGTTACTCCAGAACTTTTTCTATCTCGCAGAGAAAATCCCATAAAAATCTAAGCCCGCAACTTTGCGCATAGGAGTTTTTCCTGCGTGAATCATGATGCCGCGGGAACTCCGGGATAAAAAGTAGCATATATGTTACTTTACAACTTCCTCTATCTCCCAGTGAAAATCCCATAAAAATATAAGCCCATTACTTACTTCGCGCATAGGAGTTTTGCCCTCGTCAATCCTGATCCCGCGGGAAATTCTGGGATAATAAGTGGCCTATATGTTACTTTACAACTTCATTTAGGTATCTCCCAGTGAAAGTCTCATAAAAATCTAAGCCCACCACTTGGCTTCGCGCATAAGAGTTTTTCCCACGTGAATCCTAATTCTGCTGGAATTCCGTGATAATAAGTAGCCTATGTGTTGCTCCAGAACCTCCTCTATCACCCAGTCAAAGTTCCATAAAAGTTTAAGCCGGCGCTTTCATGCATAGGGGTTTTTCCCGCGTGAATCTTGATCCCACGGGAATTCCGGAATAAACAGTAGCCTATATGTTATAAGTTATTAATTTTTACTGTACTTTTCAACCCCACCAATTTCCTTCAGTAGCTGTGGTTGAGTTAACAAATAATCATAAAATTGGTCACACTTCATATCTATAATTTAAATAGTTTTGATGATTGCAGCTACTGTTGTTGGCAGTAATCGGTTTCTTTCTTTTGACCACTGTGAATTTATGAGGGAAAAGACTCTCTCGACATTAGCGTTATGACACGGTATACTAAATACATATTCAGCCACTTTCTGCATTTCTGCGTACTGCTCCTCAGAAATACATTGCTTGAAATATGTTAGCCACAAGGCGTTTAAGCTCTCGACTTTTAGAGTAGGAATTTAAAAACCCAGGACGCTGCTTAAAAACTATTCAGGACGTCCCAGGACACTACAAAAACTAGGACATGTCCTGGGAAAACAGGACGGTTGGCAACCCTACTCTAAGCCTAATTATTGTATACCTACTTCTTTGAATTTATCTCGGCACGATTCCCGATATCGTAGTTTATTAAATTAAAAATTAAAAAAACCCCCGACACAAACATTTAAAAAGTAAAAAATAATATCTCTAAAAATAATACGTCGCGTTGGGGGACCGCGCCTAACTGCTCATTATCTACGATTTTTTTCATAAGTATCACATGCCTACCTACTTTGTCCTTTACCCAAGACTTATCATTTATCAATATTTTTTTGTGTTAAAGTTAGAAGTAAATGGAGCGGTCCCCCAACGCGACGTGTTATTTTTAGAGATATTATTTTTTACTTTTTAAATGTTTGTGTCGGGGTTTTTTTTAATTTTTAATTTAATTTTTATTTTATACTTTTTATAGGTAAGAATATTCTCGATTAAGTCATAAATATTCTCTTACTGTGCCCTTTCATTTGAGACCCCACACGAGTATATTTGCATACATTCGGCTATTCTTCCCCGCTTTTACCCCCCACAACTTTTAAACGGCTCAACCGATTTTCATCAAACATATCTAAAAACACGCGCCCGTACGTCCCCTTTAATACAAAAAAACCAAATTGAAATCGCTCCATCCGTTCGGGAGCTACGATGCCACAAGACACACAAACACACACACACACACACACGTCAAACTTATAACACCCCTCTTTTTGCGTCGGGGGTTAATAAATAGCTCTAATGGCCCTCTTCTGTAATACAAAGATTTGTTGTATATCGTAAACTCTATAAATTAGTAAAAATAATGCATATCCTTTTACGATAATGTTTTTGTGAGATTTCTCTTCTTTTTGTATGTTACTTATGATAATAATATCTTGTATGGTACAAGCACTGTACAACCCTTGGCCAAAACTTGTAAAACTGATTTAAAGAGTAGAAGAAGATTTATTAAAAATTCTGAAATACGTTGTTTATTATCTATAACATGGAGTATTCTAATTTTCAGACCTCCTAACATCAAAATTTACGAAAGTCGCAAACAAATGTCCATCCCCTAGTTTAAGGGATTGGAGGGTAGAAGGTTTATATTTTTCTATTATTTGTGACTAAAGCTATCTTCCAAATTTCACCACTCACCTAAAATATACTTATCACGTTTTAAAATCTCAAAATAATAATAAAATACCCTAAGAACTTTGATAACCATTGTTGAATAAGTAGGTAATAATTTAGGATATAATTCGGGAAGTCCACTATTGACATGATAAATATATGCTCAGAATTTAAAATTCAAATTCAAATCTTGTTACACTTTTTAGAGGCAATCATCTCAGTCAACAGAGTTAGCAACGCACCTGTGACCAAATAAGGACGAGACTCATACTAATAAATACTAACTCTGTCTTCACACTTATTAACTAACTAACCAACAAACGTTCCAACACCATCTACTAACTGGACCAACCATAGTTGTTATGGGCGGCAGCGGAAGTGTGGTGCTGCATGCTCGTTTGCAACCTTAACTTCATAAAAAAATACAAATCCAATTTATGGAGGTTCATAAAAACGATTTAAAAAACATAGGTGGTGTCCTTCTTCTTTGCTTAGCTCGACTTGGCGGTTTCACTACCGTGCCCCCTGACATTTATTGTTATTATGACTTCCTTTCTTTTTATTACAATAATAAAAATAAATAACACCGATATTTGATTTATATATTATTACCAAAATGATAAATTTACCTACCTAATATTAAATTAATTTTGAAGCGTAATTGCATTACTTATTGAACGTGCTCTATATGACAATAAATCAATCAGATGACCAAATAATTAGACAACGGTAGAATTAATGTCAATCCGTCTTTGTCATGTGCAATCGGATTAGTGAAATATGTGTGCATTAAGTATATATCTAATACATCTACCTTTACCCTAATACTTAGGCCGCTATCCCACTGGCGTTTTACGAGCGTTGGCGTCCGTCCAACGTCTGCGCAGCGTCGACGCTAAGCAGACGCGACGTTAAAGTTGCGCTTGGACTGAACGCAACGTTAACGTCGCGCTCAGTACCTGTTCCTAAAATAAACGCAAAACCAACGCCGCGTTGACGCGACGTTAACGTTGCGTTCAGTCCAAGCGCAACGTCAACGTCGCGTCTGCGTAGCGTCGACGCTGCGCAGACGTTGGACGAACGCCAACGCTCGTAAAACGTCAGTGGGATAGCGGCCTTAAACTGTGTTATTGATGTGAAACATCTATAGGATCACTTGTAAACCGAATTGTTGGCGTGGGCGACGCTTCCCGTGGCGACGGGCAAAAATCGCGCTCATTCTATCTCACAATGCCTCATCTTTTATCTCACTCACTCGATCGGTCGACCTCCGCTTGGTTTCGTAAAGCCGTATCCAGACTTACAGGATTCGCTGAATGCCGAGCGGATTGTTCGTTGAATCGCGAGTAGTGTAGATGGGTGCTCGTGAATCGCCGATCAACTTTTGCTCGTGCTCGCCATGCTCGGATTATTGATGTGAACATCTAAAGGATCACTTGTAAACCGAATTGTTGGCGTGGCGACGCTTCCCGTGGCGACGGGTCGCCACGCTATACTAAGGTATACATATATGACGGGGGCACTTGTCAGGATGTCAAATAAAACAAGAGTTCAGAGCCAACAACAACACACCACCAGCTACTTTATTCAATGCTCATGTACGGCTCATTATGAATATTCGGTTTGGGTTTGCTTTGGTATTGATTGGATTTGCTTTGCGATATTACGATATTGATTTATCGATCGAACCACTCGCACTCGCGGATACACTTTATTTAAGAGATTCACGGCATTAAAATTAATAAGGAACTTTTTACAAGCACAACAGCACAAAATTCCGATCGCATGCGATATTAATTTCTTTTCATATTTCTCCATTAATGACAATTCTCCCGCGCGCCACAGAGTATCAATTCACCATCGACCACCTCGTCTACCACAGATAAAATAGCATCAAACAAGTATCCTATCTCCGACATATATATATATATATATATATATATATATATATATATATATATATATATATATATATATATATATATTATATTTTATATGTAGTAGAGTGTACGGTGTGGTGTATATAATATATATACACATATATATGTATATATAAATATGTTTCACATCTACCAGTTGATAACATTATTCCAAGTTTAAAATAATTATTGACTACACTCTGTGGCAACACTACGAGTAACAGCTGATTGTCATAGCTCCTTAAATTTTAATTGAATTTTATTTACTAATTACTACATTTCGGCCTCTTTCCATTCATTTGCTAAATAATTTTTGTAATAATTTGTATAAATAGTGATTGTAAGTGCAATATTGTGACTTTTATTGCGTATTTTACCGGTTTGGACTCGTAACATAAAGCCGGTACTAAAGTGACAGTGCATTTTTGAATTGTTAATCGTTGTTACTTCTTTCATGTAAGTTTGTATTTTGTTATATTATTGACAAGTTCATTTCTTTAACAATATTAATTAGTTTTCCACTAGCTTTTATTATTTCTATAAAGCTAAGTGTAAAAGCAAGTAAGCTGTCACTCTGATAGGCTTACATAGTTGTTTAGACAACCTCTTGGTCTTTTCTCGTTGATAGTTGTTTATTCGATATCAGTAAAATGATGACGCGTAAAGCCTTGGCTCGCCAGGAGGAGTCCCAGCTCCAAATGGCTTTGCAGGAATTGAAGGCTACCAAGGAGTTGGTTAACCAACTTAATAGGGAAAGAGAGGACAACGAAAAGGAATTATTGGATGTGTTAGATAGGAATAGTATATTAAAGAAAGAATTGTCTGAGTTACACACACAATTATCAACTGCATCTAATGACCGGGACAGACTTCAGTCAATAATTGACACGTTCGACCAGTGCAGTGGTGAGTATGAGCAGGCCCTCAGACACATTGATGCATTGGAGAAACAGCTTCACGAGGCTAATAATCGTATCTTTCAATTGGAAAGTGATAAAACACAAGTTATAGCCTCCCAGAACCAAAGTCTGTTTGAGGAGTTAGTATGCAGTGCCCCTAGCCTTGTTTCTGCCTCATGCACCAGCAACCCAATTGCAACTATTGACTTGACGAAGGATGACTCAATTAACAGTAATGTTGCAAACAATATGGTTGCATGTAGTAGAAACAAATTAAAAAAGTATATTAAAATTAATAGATATATTAAGAAAACTAAGAAGCTTTTAAATCATAATAAAAAATTTCTCAATTACACACAGTGTGTAAAAGATAGAATGCATTTAACAGAAAAATTACAGGTTTGTTCCTCAATTATAGAAGAAAATAGACACATATATGAAAAAAATATTGAATCCCTTACTAATAAAATGACTAGTTTGCAGGAATCATTAAACATTATGACACAAAACTATGAATCATCCAAAAAAGAGATTAGGGAATACATACTGGCATTAAAATGCATGTCAGATGTCTCTGCAGTAAACGAGACGGTCACTAAAAGACATTCCCTGGCATCGGGCCTGGGTGCCTCGGAATCTGTAACCCACCAGCCGGTGTGTGAGCCACTAGTCTCTAAACCTTGTAATAGCATAGACACACATGAAAATAATTCCTTTATGCGAAATAAATGTAATAAATATGTGATGTTTAGTGATGAGATTGGAAGGAGTTTTGGCCAATTAATTAATTTATATACGGAGCTAAGCTGTGTTAATCATTGTTTTCCTGGACTATCATTACAGGATATATTTAAAAAAATTCTCAAAAGTAAGTTAGATAGTAGTACTAATTTAATTATTTTTATTGGTAATAGGGGAAAAGTAAATAGAAAAATGTTGCTTCATTACTATGATCAGCTATGTTTACTTAAACTAAGGAGTATTGTAATGTTTACTTTACCCTACAGTAAGTTTTGCCACAGGATGAAAATAATATTCGATATAATCTCAATGTAACCATGGACACTATGTCTTTATATAGTGAAAATTATTTCCAAGTTATTGACATTAATAAATTAATATCTAAGATTTACTTGACTAAAGATAATTTATATCTGTCAAATTATCATAAACGACAAATAGCAATGGTGCTATCATTTTACATTGACAATTTAGCCAAAAATTTGGCTGGTACCACTGCTTTTATTGAGCAGTCTTCTACTGACATTCAGCATGAACTATTGGAATACGTTCCAAATCATTTAAATTAATTTGCGAGACAACAGAGAATACCTCTAGCAATCAGTCGACAAAGGGAAAGCATCATAACTTAAATATTGTACACCAAAACATACAGGGCTTTTCCGGCAAAGACTTGGAATTAAATTTGTTTTTAAATGAAATGAATATTGACATTATTTGCGTTACAGAGCACTGGCTGAAAAATTATGAATTAATTGTATCCATAGATAATTATAGTATAGGCAGTTCTTTTTGTAGACAAAACATACTGAGGGGAGGATCTTTAATCATCATTCATAATAGTTTAAATTATAAGGAGCGTAAAGACATAGTATCCCTCTCTATTGAACATACTATAGAGCTCTCTTGTATAGAGCTTGAAAGGGTGGTCATTGTATGTGTGTATAGACCACCTTCAGGCAACTACCCATTATTTGAATCCGCTATGGAGGATGTTTTAAAAGTGTTATGTATGAAAAATAAAAAAGTAGTTGTATGTGGAGACTTCAACATTGATATTCTTGTTCCAACTTCACTCTCAGTAAGGTTTATTAGTTTATTTAAATCATTTAACTTAGATTATACATTCTCTGAACCTACTCGAGTAACTCCATCATCAGCTACTTGCTTAGACAACATTTTTTGTAATTGTACTGTTGTTAATAAGTTACTATTAAGCTGTATTAGTTCAGACCATAGCGGACAACTTGCCACCATTGAGTACCATCATGACCTTTCCAAAAAATACATAGTTTGCAGACCAATTACTCAAAAAAATTTAAACAATTTCAAAAGCAATATAGATAGAAAAATTTCTTCAATAAATATTAATTATAATGATACACCAAATCAAGCATACTGCAATGTATTTGATTTAATAAAGTACGAATTTAACAATAATTTTAAGGAAAAAAGAATTGAATGTAGCATTAAGAAAACTAAATTTAGTGATTGGGCAACAACAGGAATATATAAAAGTAGAATAAGACTTTTTGAACTCTATGCAAAAAAGTCTACTTCCACAGACTTAGAATTTATAAATTATGTAAGAAGGTATTCAAAAATTTTTAAACAAGTCTGTGCAACAGCTAAGTCGATCTTCATATCAAATAAAATCAAGAATTCTGGAAATAAAATTAAAACCACTTGGAACATTATTAATAAAGAAGCAGGTAAAGTTAAATCTAATGATCGTAGTTTTGCCTTAATAGTCAACAACAAAAATGTGTCTTCTGATGATGCAGTTGCAAGCACATTTCAGGATTTCTTCTCGGAAATACCACATGAAATTACAAAAAACTTGCAGGCCAGCCCTCAGCTAGCTTTGAATATTATGGAGTCATGTGTTGATAAATGCAATAATTCATTTACATTTAACCACATCACTTTTGATACAATAGTAAAAACCTTCAATTCTATTAATATTAAAAAGTCAACTGATCTTTGGGGTCTTTCTACAGTTGTCATTAAATCAATTATAGCCTCCATTGCACCACATTTATGTATTATTTTTAATAAATGTATAGATGATGGCAGCATTCCTAATTTAATGAAGCATGGTAAAATAATACCTTTATTTAAAGCTGGTGAAAAAAGCGACCCCACTAATTATAGACCAATATCTATTTTACCAGCTCTTAGTAAAATCTTTGAAAAAATTATCTACAACCAGCTGCTGTCACATTTCTCTAAAAATAAATTATTTCATGCAAATCAGTTCGGTTTTTCGAGAGGAAAAAATACTACTGATGCGGGCATTGCTCTTCTCAAGCATATTTTTACTGCCTGGGAGTGCAAACAGGATGCTATTGGCATATTCTGTGACCTCTCAAAGGCCTTTGATTGCGTTGATCACAACATATTAATAAATAAACTTAGGCATTATGGTATCTCAGCACTATCACTTAGCCTTATAAAGTCTTACCTGTCTGAGCGTGTACAAAAAGTAGTGATTAATGGTATAGAGTCCTCAGGAGCACACATTTCTATGGGTGTGCCTCAGGGATCAATACTGGGACCATTGCTATTTTTAATATACATAAACGATCTTCCTCATTTTACTCGGGATTTGTGTGAAACTGTATTGTTTGCTGATGATACATCCTTAGTTTTTAAAGTAGATAGAAGAAAACATTGCTTTGACGATGTGAATAATACTGTTTCGCAGGTACTACACTGGTTTACTTGTAATAACTTGATGTTAAACGCGAAAAAAACCAAGTGTGTCAAATTCACGTTACCGAATGTAAAACAGGTGCCAACTAACATACTTCTAAATGGGGAAGTACTTGACTTAGTAAATTCTACAAAGTTTCTTGGCCTTACGATAGATTCTCGGTTGCAATGGAGTCCCCATATTGAAGCCTTGTCTGGGAGACTCAGTTCTGCTGCTTACGCTATTAAGAAAGTAAAGCTCTTAACTAACGTGGAAACAGCAAGACTAGTTTATTTTAGTTACTTTCATAGTGTGATGTCCTACGGTTTGTTGTTGTGGGGCACAGCTGCAGACATTGAATCTATTTTTATATTACAGAAAAGGGCAGTGCGTGCAATTTACAACCTCAGACCTAGGGACTCGCTGAGAGATCTGTTTAAAGAAGTTAATATACTCACTGTTACATCACAATATATCTTGGATAATATTATGTATGTTAAAAAGTACCATGATAGTTTTTTAAAGAAAAGTGATGTCCATAATATTAATACTAGGAATAAGGCTAAGCTGATTGTACCAAATTTTAGGCTTTGTAAAACTGGTGGCTCGTTCATGGGTAGATGCGTAAAAATTTATAATAAAATTCCGTTAGAATTAACGGAAATGCCATACTGTAAGCTAAAAACTCATGTTAAGGACATTCTTATGACGAAGGGTTATTATAAACTGGATGAATATTTTCAAGATAAAACAGCCTGGACATGAGTTTGAAATATAGCCTTAAGTAGTGATAAGTGTTCTCTGTAACTGTGAGTGGGGAAGAAAAAAGAAACTCCTTGGGAGTTTCTTGCCGCTTCTTCTACCAAGGCCACTCATCGTAGGGATTTGTGGAAGCGATGGCGTAGATGACATTCGAAAAGTGTTTGTAAAAACCAAGTTCGAAATAAATCATTTCATTCATTCATCATTCATATCTTGTCACCGTCATGCCATACTCTAAAGTCAAGGGTATGAAAATGACAAAAACTTTTAAGCTACTATCTTTACACTATGTTTATCAATAACAGGAACATTGCGTGACTAACGACAATAGCAGTGATAGTGTGTGACTCTACGCTTAATGAGTGCAATATTCTACAGTCGGGTTATTCCGGTATGATCCACACTACAAGATCCATGATAGGTATTTTGTCCGGTTAGATCCATTGTAATTTGACCATTCCGGATCGATCCATTTCCTGTTTATAATGGGTAAGTACAGTCAAACAAAAAACAGTTGATGAAATAAAAATATGTACTTTTTATTCGTATAAGAATCATCACATACTTATGTTACGCTACCTAAGTCATTTGAAATCATCTTTTCATAGTTATGTTAAATTATATTTAGTCCTTGGATTTGGATAAATCTAAATAATAAAAATAACAATTTGTAAGAGACTAAAGATTAATGAAATTATGAAAATAAAATTTAAAATTGTCATAGTATTCACAATCACATTAAGTTATATTTGCTCCTTGGATTTGGAAAAATCTTAATTAAGTATAAAAAAAACAATTTGTAAATAAGTGGCTGAAGATAATTATTCAAATAACAAAATCAAAGTCAAATTATCACAGTAAAAACAATCATACGGTTAAGAGACCGCAAAACACTTCTTTCGCCAGTTGACACATCTCCACTGACTCCATCCGTTTTTATATTGTCTTGGTGTACTGATAACCAGCTTTTAGTAAAACAACACCACCGTTTCTATTTATATATGTATATTAACTCATTAGGATGGCTAGAAGAAGTTGACGGCAGACTGTGATCTTCAGACATTCTAAAAAAAGGAAATAAATGGTGAATATTCGTAATATCGTATGTAAATTTACAGCACAAAATCTATATACATATTTATACCTCTTTTAAAGTATAATTTATTGCACCTTTTCTGTATAGTTTTGCTAAATGAAAACCATAAAAATGAAACAAATTACATTTACATTGTTTTTGACAAAATGAATATCTGTAATATTTCAATTTCCAACAATATTTAAAATTCCAAGATAATCATTATAAAACGTTTAAGATCGCATTACATATAGGTATATAGTTTAATATAGCTTATCTATAAACACTTACTTTTATAAACAGTTTTCACTTCACTTTGATCATCTATTTATTGTAAAAGTATATCAAGAACCAACACTTCACCTTGACTTTACTTCACTTCGTCAACTCAGTACAGAATTAAGATAGAGACTAAGACCGTGTCATTGTCGTTAAAACCCATTTATCATGTAAGAACACACCATCACAAACTAAACTCATCAATGAGGTTACCGTGGTTAAGAAGACCTACCCATCTCGACCCATTTTTTACAGGTAAAAATATTACAAAAACTTCGAATTTCTTCCAAACCCTTGCCGAACCGATAACAATTGTTTTGTTCATTGCTTGCCAAACGCACAATTTTTTCAGTATTTACAAATAAATATTAAATCTTGAAATGTTCTTTATAAATACTAACAAACGAACTTACGATAAATAATATATATTTTGCAAACAACTAATAAAACCTGTATGCATATTTCTTGCTGACTGTACTAAAATGTGATAACAGATAGTCAATGGACCAGACCGGAATAGAAAATAATTTAAAATATTATGATCCACGTAGGTATTACTCGTTAGGTATCAAACCGGAATAAAAAATAATTAAAAGTATATCGATCCACTCTCGGGATCTATTTTCAAGTATCAAACCGGAATAACCCCTACAGTCCTGACGATAAGTTCTCCATTCATCTATCGATATTGCCGCATTGTACGGAATGGGATTCAACGTTTGCATGTGCGTAATAAATTAAAAGCGTTGTACTGTGGGCTTGCGTAATAATTCATGTGTAATCTCTGCGGCCAATGCTAATATTGTTTAGTACATCGGCTTGCTCGACGGTGTATAAGGGAATCATTAATTACTTAAAATAACTCATCATCACCAAGACGTTTTGCCAACCAATAAAATAAACAAATAACTCTACACAATCGTAGCAAACCAACCAACATCAGGATTATCGGTGTCGTGGATGCCAAGTCCAACAAACACAAGGTCCCAAACACCGAGACCAAGAACGGTTTAAAATTATCATTGAAAATTACGCCTTACAGAAAATCGAACCTAGGGCCGATCTGACACGGTAACTGTTACGCCGCGCTGCCTACATAGTTAGTCGCAAATAAAATATTACATATAATTATGTAAATTATGATAAAATCTAAGTTACCATTAATCTGGTTGCAACAGACCCCAGCAAATACAGCGAGACCCCATATGTCTCGTCTTTTGTTCAGCAGAAGTTAGCATGAACACAACGACAAATGAAACTGCTATGAAAAAAGCTAATTCAGATTTATATTTAAGCACTTAATTTGGGAGTTATCATCATATACATGCATCTTTAATAACAATAGGGGCTGGTGTCGCGACCTCGTTTTATACTCATACATGTTACTCACATCTCATCTCCAGGGGATAGGAATTTACAAAAAGCCTTTCTTCGTGTTTCTTAATACTATTTAGGAACCTCTACTGGTCTATTGGTAGTTGGAAAGTTTCGTATTACGAGCTTTTTTATGGAATTAAGGTAGTAAACGAGTAGGTGGCACCACCCTTCCGCTGTCGCCCTTTATAATTGTGACTGACCTAGAACAAGACTCAATTAAAGGACAAGGAGGTTAGTCTGGTTAGTCATTGTTAATAATATTCTCGTTCTAATTCGGTTACAGTTGCGTTGCTACCCTTGAGGGCCGAGATGGTCGTCTCTAAAATAGTGTAATCCTATTTCCATTAGTTAGATCTTTTTTTATCCTTCATACATTTTTGTATGTACCTACAAACAACCCAGTCAAATTTTTAATAAATCGTTATATAAGGGTTTTCTGGAAAAGAAACGTGACTGAAAAATATTCGCTATGACGACGTAATTCCCCCGACATTTTCCTATGATATTAGTTATACTGAAATGTGCTCAAATCAGAGAAATAGATTCTTAGAGTAATAAAGTGCACGGTAGGAGCAATAGTTTGCTCCTGCGCTTTATTACGCTAGATTCCGTAGAGAGTTGACTGGTCACCAACGGAATTTCAAACGTTCCTCACACACGGGTACTGATTGAAATGCTTAGTATTATAGAGCCAAGAGAAAATGACTTTATATCAAGTAATTAAACAGCACAGAGTATATTTGCATTAATAGAAAGAAATAGGTAAATCATATAAATACGACTTTAGAAATGAAAACACATGTGCACCTTCAATAATAAGTTCCTTTCGTTTTCTAAATCGTTCTTTCACATAGCAAACTGAATTTAAAGAAAATATCATTGAGCGCCGGTAAACCGCTATAAGTATCTTATTTTTCTGTTCTCGCTTTACATTGAAATAGCTTCTACGCGTTTTCCTTTACCAAGGTAGAGATTTATCTTCACGCTTTTAATAAAATAAAATAACTACGTTTCATTTTTCCTGAAGAAGTTTTCTGTCCTAGGCTATTAGAGAAAAATAATGACAAAAATAACTAAATGTTTAAGCAACAAATAGAAATAACTACTTCCTTTTTAATATGATAAATTATATTAAACTCAGGTAAGCACTCTCAGGCTCAAACCAATTTAAACTGACTGACGTGAATGTCGATGGCAAGTTGGTAGTTGCTTGATTATTTTAGTTTTAAATCTGAAAACATGCGTGCAAAAGTTTTGATAGGTGGTTATTAACCTCACGACGTTAATTAAACAACTTCTAAAATTATGCAAGTGAATTAATTTTAAGAGAACGTGGAAAATTCAATTAAATTGCGTCACTCGGTAGTAAATGAAACAAAGTACAGTATTGCTCCAACCAATTAACAGGCCACTTCACGGTATAAGTCTTGTGATTGAGAGGGCATGTTTCCCATATTGTTCCATTATTAATTGGATTCCTTTGAGTTTGTGGCCCCTCTCCTAAGTTTAACAACAGCGTTGGATGGCATAACGTCATAACCTAAACATTGAATCAATCGTAAATTTTCACCACTAGTGTTTTGCTATCGCAAAACGATTGCGACCTAAATGGTTTTGTTCGAGTAATCACGTACGATTGATGTCTCTGACACGTCTACATTGATATATATGTGTTACCGGCTAAACCCGATTTCAGGATAAACTAGTTTTGCCTAGGCTGAACTGATTTATTTTATCGGGCTTAGGATGAACTAGTTTCGCCTAGGCAAAACTAGTTTATCCTGAAATCGGGTTTGGCCAACAACATAATATTATGTATAGGTACAAAAGCCTTGCACAACGTTCGTTAGTCGGGAAAGAAAATTAAACAAAAAAATTATGTTGTTTCAAATTCAAATAATGTTGTTCAAATTTCATAATCATGGACTTTCATTCGGATAGCCGGATCGCAAAAACTTCATACTACTAGCTTCATTTAGCTTTGAAGGGTTATAAACAGTTATAAATCAAATATTATAGCCAGCGTTTACCTAGAAGTACGCTTAACTGCACACATACCAGTATTGGTGTATCGAAAAAAGTTATGGTTTTAACTTTAGAACATTTCAATCTTTTTATTGTTCCTGTCATGTAATTCTTTAAATTCAAACAAAGAAAAAATCTTTTAAACTTGGAGTAGCTTTACAAAGATTGATATTATAAATTTAATACTTAAGTGAGCTAGTGTTTAGTAATGTTTGGTACATTCACGTTAACGTTTTATTAGGTCGATATCAGATTTTGCTGCTTTCTACTTCACGTTTATCAATAAAGCTTTTGTGTATAATTCAATGTGATTCATTCATCATTTCCAATAAAAACTGACTTGTTTGTGATTTTTATTCCAGAAGCGTCTAACAACACTTCATTTGTTGAAATATGATAAATAGTTAAGTATTTATTTAGAAATAAATGAACATAATCACATACCTACCTACATAAGTAAACCCGCCCTCGCTTCGCTTCGGGCAACCAGTCCCTTAGTAACTGTAGCCATATTTGGAAATTGTTAGGCTTGTTTCCATTTAAATGAAATGACTTTTTATTTATGAACCGATTCCAATAAAACTAACACTTTATTTTGTATTTGCAGTCAAACAGACAAAAATTCTAAAAATCGTTATGTCGGTTCTATTATGTTCATTATGACACCTGTAACAGTTTTTGCCATATATCTTCCATCTACAGTAAAACCAACTTAACCTTGAAATGAAGATAGGCGTGGTCAGACGCATTGGAACAATCATTGCACACAATTTGAGAGGTTCAACTGACAGATGAATGGCAACAAAACTTATGAATGACTTCTTAACATGGCGGCGTTAGTTCCAATTTTTGCCATTTCAGAGATAAGTTGGTGGCACTGTACAGATAGCAATCAGTTACAAACTCATTATAATGATGGTATAATTGGCGTACATAGGCTGAATTCATAACCCTCGCTTCGCCCTAGTCGGTCAATTAAAGCGCTGGCCTCTTATAATTTTGTGCTCTATAGCTCGTGATGTTAAATGGGGCGTAATAAAAAGTGTCACAACAATTAGTACCAGTTAGTGATTCAGATATTTTGTGCTCGCTGACCGGACTACATTATTATTTATAAGACAAGGAATTTAAATTTTATGTGGAAAATATTAACTTAAAAATTTATGACAGCACTGAAATTAAATGAAAGTCCAGCGGCCGTCGCAAAAACTACTGCATGGATTTTTATGTAGTTTCCACCAAAAAAAGAAGAGTTCAAGAAAAATGGTTAGATGACGAAATTACCTTATTTACCAGAAAAAGTCTAATATCATTTTCAATCCCCAAGGACAGAATGGTCTGTCAAAAGCTGAAAACGTGCTCTTCAATTTAGGGACTAATTCCGCAGAATTCTATTGTTTGACGCTAATTAGTGGCTAATTACCATTACCAATAGGATATAATCATTTGTAGATATTCGATTGTGGACTAATAATAAAAAATATCTCCCTTATGTATCGTGTATTTTAACATATTATGAGGGTTATCCTTTTAAGTAAATGAGTTACTTGTACCTGAATAAATATCCCGCATAATATGAATTTTAGCGTCGAGATTGAATTATTTTTTCCGAATATTAGAACACTAGTGGACGCCTTCACTTCGCTTCGGGAGTCATGTTCTTTTACAAATATTAAGTGCTATAACATTTTTCATTGATGCCTCGCTCGTATTGGTCGTAGCTTGATGTTATACCTTTCAAGGTAAATGGCCTATCTAACACAGAAATATTTTTTAAATTCGAGCCAGTAGTACCTAAGATTAGCCTGTTAAAACAAACAAATTCTTTGGTTTATATAATACTGATATAGATGAAAGTCTTTGAAAGAGCGCATTTGACAGAAAGAGAGTATAATGTAATTCTGGTGGCCGATGTTATAAGTATTCCATATTATTCATTATTCTCATATTATTATGTCGTTCCTAGAGTATGTTATAGATAACAGTTATCGGACACAATCACTATTGATTCCGTATCTGTACCTATCTTCCAGCAATATTAGTCCAGGAGGAATCGGCGCATGAGTACCGAAAACTATTCCACCTCAATTTTTTTGTGCGAATTCCATATGGAAGTACCTCCATAAGGAAATCTTTCATTTAGAAGCATTTCAAACAGACGTATCGTCAATGGCTACCTTTAATAAAGAGAAGTTATCTAATAATAGTTGTCACCAGTTCAAAATATCACAACCTATAGTAGGTATGTACAATATAACTGATTAGGCACTTTAATTTATGAATATTAATGTGCATAATAATTTCTCCAATAGCCTTCTAATGTAAGCTCACTTGAATATTTAAGTGCTTGCTTTGATGTTATGTGAAAGATCAAAACTTAATTATTATAATTAAACATACATTAAGTACCTACATATACCTACAATACATACTGTGACAACCCAGGCGTATCTACCTCGCTAAACAATAAACAATAGGGGCCATAAACATGTCAGGCGGACAATAGAACAGTAGCGCGCGGCCGTCTCGAAAGTACGCGCACGACGCTTCGACGATCTTACGGCAATAGTCTTAAGGTTGAAAGTCGAATGCAAGGAATATACTAGACCGTTATTCGAAGAATTGCGGGAATATTCTAGATTGGCGTGAATAGTAGGCGAGTGGTATAAAAGGGGCCCTTGGTCGAGTGGGTGGCATTCTAGTTTCGGAAGCGAAACCAGGAAGATACCAGCGATACCTACGAGCGATACCAGTGAGAAGTGAAGTGATTTCTACGAGCGATACAGTGTTCGACGAGTGTGTTTACGAGTACCTACGTGCAGAGTGTTTTGGTGTGTACTGTGTACATAGTGTAATTAGTGTATCTTCGAGTACAATAAAGTCTTTGTGGTACATTTTGGCATTTTCTCGAACCCAGTACTCCTGACACTTAATATATTGTGCTTAGGGCTTCGTATTGCTTATAATTGAGGCAGCCTGACATATTTTACAAAACTGCGGCAGTACAATTAGGCGCGGACAGAAAGATTTATTCTGTCGCGGGTATCATTGAAAATACATTGATCGCTTAATTACATAGACGTCAACCAAAAATTTAGGCCAATCATCATTCAAATTTCTGACTTGCTGAGAATCAAACCCTTAGCCCTTTAAGCGATGGCGGCGTTCCGCCATAGTTGGGTTGTCATCATATTGTTATAAATATAATATTTACTGTGAATCCAAGCGCAAAATGGCAAACAAATACATTATTTGCATTGTATACTTCGTAATAAGTAGCAAGTTAGGCTACTTGCCAACTCGCGTATAGAGACACCTACTCGTATGCGTAGAGCAATACTAATACATGCCTACGAAGTTTACAGACGAGTAGGAAATGTGCCAACACCAACGCGTTTACTCGAAAATATTTGGCACAGCGCAACATTAGTAAATAATTTTCAGCCAACTGCGGTTCGTAATTTAACCTTTATTGGTTTTTATTTCATCAAGGCTTGGGTTAGGTATGCCCGATTTTTTGTTTTGAATCGATTTTTTGGATCATAATGGATCGCAACCCTCTGAATCGATTCACGATCTGAATCGTATGACATTTAATCGATCTCATTCGATTTCCGAAGATCGTATCCTATTGTTTTTAAATTAACTAAAAGCCGCAAAAAATAAGTTAGATTATTTATTTCAACCAGCGTTATTTAATTTATATAATCAAAAAAAGGAAAAATCTAGTCTGGACCACAAGTTCAATTAAATTTCATTTGTATTAAGGATTCCAACTCTCCACGTCGAACATTTGATTTGAACGGTGGTCCATGTTATTATTTTTAAATAATGTGTTGCTCACAAAATCATGCGCTTTGTATCCTATCAAAGTAATATTAAAGAATAAATCAACAAATTAGACTTCATTAGAGTTTGATTCACTAAGGTGGTTTTGGCAAAGACACTGGCAACGATCATGTTGCTTAGGTTGTTACCTGTTTAACCCGTGAGGAGGCGCGTTCTAAAAAGTTACACGAGCAGGCGCGTGCGAGCAAAAACGCTCACACACTTTAGATTGTATTTTCTTAAAGAACAACTATATTATGTAATAATTATAAAGGATATTAATAATTAAGATACTTCATTTTATTATATAAAGTATATTTTTGCATGTATTTAATGAAAAAAACTGTTTTAAATGCTTAAAATAAACAAATCATAGACTTTTTCCTCAGTTTTTGGCACACATTAATTAAAAATGAACTGTAAAACATAAAAAAATCTATAATATTGGTAGAAATCAGTCTTGCATGTGATTTTGAGACATATTTCTTTCGTAATACACATGACACACAAACATCACGTGTTTAGTTTCCAGTGATTTACTGTACTAAGTACATGCTGTTTTAGACTTTCAAAAACTAGTACTAAAAACGACTAAAGATCCTTTTTCTTCGGTATTCCCCTCTTTAAATATTACATCAGCCTTTTCAAATACTCTATTTGATACAGGCCTACTTACTTACATACTTGGGACTCTCTTGACTATTCCCGAGACTTTGGTATCCAGCGGGTGCCCCGTACCATGTTCAGGTCGCCACACTTTTTATCCCTAGCGGTTATCGGTCCTATACGCTATGTGGCTAGCTCTTTTCTTATTGGCAATATCGGAAGGTAATTATTACGTGTTTAAAAACAATAATTTAAAGTTTAATAACAAAATTATTTTTTATAATTTGAACAAAAACACTTACGCGGATAGGCGCGTGATGAGCAAAATGCCGCGCTTTGTGATGCAGTGCGCAAAATCCACTTACTGCACAAACTCAGCAGCACTGATCGAAGAATGAGATGTGTCAAAGGAAAGGGGGTGAAAAGTTAGGAAGGTACTGTTAAGCTTGTAGTTTCAAAGTATCGCTAAGGTAGAAAAAAACCGCAATTAATTTTTACGTGAGCAAAATGCTCATAACGCGCCTTCTCACGGGTTAAGTTTAATTAAGTTTGTTTCGCCTTTCTTCTCCTCTTATAAAGAGAAATACTGAAATAGCACCTTTGGAAACGGCGGTAGACTCAAAAAAATTGACATTTATAAGTGTATTGAAAAATACCCACATAAATAAAATTATTTGACTTTGACTTTGACAGTTTTAATGATACGATTTTTTTCATACGATCTTCTTGGCATACGATTCGATTCAGCGAGGATCGCAACCTGTTGAATCGATTCAAATAATCGGTAGATCGTATTGCCGTGAATCGATCTTCTAAAAGATCGATTCAGATCGGGCATCCCTAGCTTGGGTGCATAAATATTTTTGCAATACTGTCTTACTAATAAACGCAGTGTAAAATTATTCCATGTTTAATTTTTTCTTACTTTTAACCTCAGAGAATCATACAAGGACAAATAATGTTAAACATGGAACAACTTTATACTGCGTTTATTAATAATTCATAATAATCTTTAATTTCTAACATTGGTATCGATTTCTAATATACAGAAATACTAGTTGATGCTTTTCAGAATTACGCCTATAAGGTTGACCGAGATGTGTACCTACACTCTAAGCAATATTTTGACTGTATTCACTATATTGATATAAAACATTTATCATAGCCCGGCAGCTTGCGTCGTTTCATAATGCTGCATTCCTATCTACAGACATCGTGCGTGGCAGACACGTGGCGTGGCAGACAAAATAATATTCTTTCATACACTTATTCAAATTTAGAACGCAGCGCAGCGCAGACACGGCATCATTTTCCACGAGAATGTTTTGTCTGGCACGCCACGTGTCTGCGCGTGTCTATAGATATGAATGGAGCATAAAGCCCCGTTTTCATTAAGCGACTTGTCCCAGGGATACATCGCGGGACATATCGCGGGACTTTACGTTGTATGTATCTGCGACTTGTTGGGATAATGTCGCTCAATATTTGCCTATCCACATTATACAGTTGTGATTGAGATGTCGCCCGAGGAGCTAGTGTTGTTCAGTGCCGCTTACATTTTAATTCGGAAGAACATTGCAAAACGTAAAAAAAGATGGTGGGTTCGAAAATATTTGCTAGAGAGGGAAAGGTTAACCTGTAGTTTTTGTACTCAACATTTTATTCCGCTCTCTTAGAAACTGAGACCTTACATTGTGTATTTTGAGCTCGATTTCTCTTTTTGGAATATTTAATGTAGTTGCAATATACTCCCAAGCATCATTCTTTTTAATTTTGTTTTTATAGTCACGATGTGACGTATCCCACAATAATCGGGCATTTTGATATAACTCTATGAGAGTTAACACAGTTCCGTACGACTACACTACTACCATTTCACGGAACACAAGCGACACACGTCCTCACTAAGCAAAGACTGTCGGGTGACTGTACAGGGACAAGGAAGTCGCGCGTGTCGACGCTCTGCAAGCGTCGACTTGCGACCTGTTCCTCGACACGTAGATGTCGCCTGCGATGTCGGGCGATATCTCCCGCGACGTCGTTCGACACGTAGAATTCTTGTTGGACGACAGGTCGCGCGACAAATGTCCCTTAGTGAAAACGGGGCTTTAAGATCGACAAAGTTAAACAATTGCGGGCGAGATCGGTAGTTGGATGAGTGACCGCTACTAGCAAAAATTTCGTGTGCGCTTCCGTGCTTCGGAAGGCTCGTAAAGTCGTCGGTCTCGGTTGTTATCCAAAGATAGCACACATTGAATCATGTTCTTCACTATACCTACTACATTAGATTTATAAGTAAAAAACATCGTCGAATACGCTCATCAGTAAGTCTTCTCAAATGTCGTTCTTGTACACATATCTAGCAGTAACACATATAGTTTTGTAATAGATCCACGTTAGCTATTTTTAGAATTACTCGGAAGCTCTTACCACACTTTTACTGCGTGAATTATAGCTTTTACGTAGTTTCCTTTCATAGGTAACAAACAAAGGTGGATTATGTTTGGTACTATAGAATAGCTTTGTTGCTCTGGATTTGACAGAAAGAGAAATGTTTTTAAAACTCAACTCGAAAAGCAAATATTTCATCGTAGAGGAGACAGGTGCTATGTTGTACGGTGAAGGTAAAGCCGCGTTTCAAAATCGCATTGCAGTAAGTACATCGCAAAACTTTGTGAATGTATGAACAAATACGGTACTCGTAAATCTTGATTCTCGCCGGCTTAATCGTATCTGGTATATTTTGCTAAACGATTTATAGATATGCTATTTGTTGATTAATTATTATTAGCTTAACCTTTAGTGTTAGAATTGTGCAAGACTAGTTAGGTAGGTAAGACATTTCATTTCATTATTCCGGTGAGGATTTTTAGAATCGAAGGAGTAAAAAATAGTGGATGGCAGAGTTGGCCACGTCAAGTCATCTATTGTTATCCAACGCTTTGTTTTGATACCTAAGTCTTAAAAAATATACCTCGACTTCAATTTGATACTTTTTGAATAGTTGATGCAAAATACATCTAACATTAACGATTGGATAAAAAAATATCGCCCACTAAGGTAATGCAGAAGTACTTTGTCCCAAATTATTAACATAAGTAATAATAAAAAGTACTTTAGAGAAATAACTGACCAAATTTAATTTCAACGTTTGAGGTATTATAACTCCTATGGTGGTAATTTCAAGTATTAAAGTTTGAAAATCAGTCAAAAATATGTACAAAAATTTTCACTCAGGATAAGCCGTGATCCAGTTCTTGATATAGAAGTTCACTAGTAAAATAATATTTGTTTCAATATCTGTCTACCGTCTACTACTTAAAAAACGCAGCAAAAGGGGCTCAAGTTCAAACACTTGATTGCGAGAAGGTGAAAGTCGAGTGAAGTGTTTGAGTCGATAGCACAACCACTTGACTGCGACATCAAGTGAAAACACTTATTTCAAGAATCGTCTTCATATAAAAAGTAAAGCGATGAAGAAATTTTAATTGTTTTATAGTTTGAACGTCGTGCTAGTGACTATCATGAACATGATTGGATGAGATATTTGAATTGGTAGAACTTTTTTAATGAATTAGATACACAGTCCCATAGAAAAATGCATTTAAAAGGTGGTCGCGGATGTGGTTATGTATAAATGTAGTTTAAAATAAAATTACGTAAATGTTGTATTTAGAATTTTTTATTGTCAGGGCGTTTTGGGCGCCTCATTCTATGTATCTAGTTTTTATTAATAATTATGATCTATGAATGCAACTATAAAGAATGTAATCCATAAAAATATTAACGTAAAACATAGTGTTCGGTAATATTTAGCTACACTGTTCTGATTCTGGCAATACTTTCGCAACAGATAAAATGTTTCGCATCAATTTGGGTTCTACCCTCCTTTTTCTCGTTTTCGTGCGCGAGCAACGCCGATGGCGCGCGCGCAGTGAGTCGAGTGTGTGCTGTTTCACGAGTCGTCCCAGTCGGTGCGAGCCCTTCGGCGTGGCTGCATTATTTTCGTGTAATAAGTTCGTATTCGTCAACCCAGCCACTAAAACTTACTTCGTCGCATTCGTACCTATATTATTTACGAGACTACGGTGTTGGAAGCTGCTAACTGGTGTACGGAAACCATAAGAAGACCATCTCGGCGCCATTCCGATCTATGCCACGCAACGGGACTTAAGGTTGGTGGATTCCCTTTTTGACGTGTGCATTTTTCTTTGTGGGGTATAGTCAGAAAGGGACACGTTAAATATTTACCTAAATTAAAAAACCAGCATACAGTCCACTTTTCCCATTCTTAACACCTTTTAGACCACCGGACCCCGTGTCCGGATAAATTGACACGCCCCAACACATAGTAAAGTAATAACCGCTCATTGTCTATTTTCTGTCTCATCGATTGAATTATTCAAATTGAAACTTTGATGCATTTGATAGGAATCGAAATGTTATAATGGAAAATAGTTTGAGTGCGACGTTTCATTCAAGGCAGTTCAGTTAGTTATCGATTGACAGCAGTTGTAAGATCATCTTAATTCTATTTTTTCGAATGAATAGTTGCTGTTGGCCCTAGTGGCCTTCACAGCTTCACGCAGATGTTCACCGAGAAGACAATACTAATCGCACTGCGAAGTGGGGTGATAGCCCCAGCTTCGCGCGGAAGTAAAAAAGGGTGAAATACGACAACCTAAGGGCCCCTCCTGTGAGGGTCGAGCCTCGGCTTAGGTCCTCGCACATGGGAGGGTTGGACTGAGCTGCCTGTCACTCGGGGATACCTCGTGACGGCAGTATGGTAAATAGGGGGTCCTCGTCGCCGCCGGCGGCGACGCTGTGTGTGATGTGTTATTGTGTAGTGTTGATTGAGAGGACGGGGCGGGGACCAATAACGGTTCGCCACAGTGATCGCATCGTCGGGGTCTTCTAGCACATTCTTAGGACGTCTATGTAAGGCCTTTGCGTCCCTGATGGGAACGTAAGAGGCCGCTTGGACAACCAACCCGTTAGGGTGGTCTGCAGCTGACTCGAAATAGTTGGTAGAGAGCCATTTTAAGTACTGCCTCGTTGCCGCCGCGCCCAGCGCAGCTAGACACCCTGCCCCCCGCGCAGGCCCCCGCTCCCACCGAGGAGGCCATGCTGGAAGGGAAGAGGAGCCCCTACCGACGGACCAGCTATGGTGGGCAGCTCTAGATCGCGGTGTAGGTCTACGTTACGCACGTACCAGGGCGAACCCGTGGCCATGCGCAAGAAGCGATTCTGTAACTTTTGCAGGATGGAAATATGCCTAGTCTGTGCGAACACCACACCGGCTTACGTCATTATGGGACGGATACAAGACTTGTAAAGTGTCGTCTTATTACGGAGCGACATTTTACTCGTCTTACCTAATAATGGATAGAGTCGCCCTAGTACGAAAGCGGCTCGTTTACGCGCCTTTCGGATGTGTTGCGCGAATGATAGTCGATAGTTGAAAGTGACACCGAGATATTTAACTGAGTCCGCTCATGGTATAGGGCGGTTATATAGATAAATGGAGCGGGACATTTTTCTACTGGGACGTCGATTGAAAAATAAGGCTGCGCTTTTTTCAGGATTAAGCTCTATTCTCCATTTCGTGAACCACTCGCCCAGGGCGGTGGCCGCAGCCTGGAGGTACGAGATGATGCGGGACGGCAGCGGGTGCGTTGTGAACAAGGCGGTGTCATCCGCGAATAGGGCTAACTCCACGTTTGGATGTCGGGGCATATCGCTGGTGTACAGTGCGTATAACAGGGGCGAGAGGGAGGAGCCCTGCGGGACTCCGGCCCGTATGGGATGGGTAGAGGATCGAGTACCCTCCACGCGGTATCTGAACCGGCGGTTCGACAGAAAGTCTCGTAGGATGTGTAAGAGTCTGTCCGGCACTCCCATCTGTATAAGCTTGTATAACAAGCCGTTGTGCCAGACTTTGTCGAACGCCTTAGCCACGTCAAAAAACAGGGCGCCCGTTCCCCTTGGCCTCTTTTTAATGAAGCCAGTGAGAATGTGCTCCGTTAAGCAGTGCACCTGTTGGACACAGGAATGACCGGGTCTGAAACCGAATTGTTCCTCCATTAAGAGGTTTTTAGACATAGCGATTTTTTTAAGTCGACTTAATATGAGTTTATCATAGATTTTACCAAACGTGTTGAGTAAACTAATAGGACGATAGCTCGTAGGCTGATCTTTAGGCTTGCCAGGTTTCGGGATACCTTCAGAGGTCTTCCTCTGCCTCTTTCCAGGTGTCCGGGAAAGTGCAGCTGGCCAGGTGGGCATTGAAAATAGCCACTGTGTAGTGTAGTGGTAGGCACTTGACCACTTTGTTGGTAATGCGGCCGGGACCTGGCGCTTTTTTAGGGTGCATGGACTGAATCGTACGGCGCAGTTCCTGAAGGGTAACCGGTGGTAATTGGTCGTCGGCTGGCTCCCGAGCCAGCCTCGCCTCCACTTCGCTATCGACCAGGGCGACATGGGCTGGGTCGTGTGGCTATGTGCTTAGTGTACACTGACTCTCTAGACTGTCGGCCAGGCATTCGGCCTTTTCCAGGTCGTCGAACGCAGGTGGTCGGTCCGGACGTGTCAGTGGCGGCATTGACTGTACAGTCTTGGATTTCAGGGATCTCGCTAGCCGCCAGTAGGCGACGTGTGAAGGCTCGATCCCTTCCATCAATTGACCCCAGCGGCTGTTTTGAAGCTCGCTCATGTTTCCTTTACCCTCCTCTGGTGATAATTCAGATCTCTCCGATTATCTGGAGTCGGGCACGCATCGAATTTACGGGTGGCTGCGTTCTTGGCAGTAATGAGAGCCCTGCCTTCGACCGGGAGGCTGAAGCGACGTTCGTTCGCCGCCACTACCTCCCGAGTCGCCGCCTGAGTGGATAGGTGAATATGATCCGAGATGGCCTGGATGGCGAAGTTGGCCTCCTCAGGCGTGTCTATGGACTCAGGAATTCCCTTTATAAGGGGTGAATCGGGTGTATTCAACTCAGAAACTAACATCGAGAAATTAATGACTTTTTCGTACCCGTAGTAGAGGCCGAAAGACTCGTGGTAGGGGACACTAAATGAATTACCACGGGTCGATAATCTGAATCTAATTCATGTAACACCATTGTAACACCTCTATATTATCTAAACTAATATTATAAAGAGGTAATATTTTTTTGTTTGTTTGTTTGTTTGTATGTATTGAATAGGCTCAATAACTACTGGACCGATTTCAAAAATTCTTTCACCATTATGAATGTACATCTTTCCGAAGTAACATAGGCTATATTTTATTTTGAAAAAAAATTAGGGATCCTTGCGAAAACTTCAATAATATAAACCACCGTCGATAAAAATCACTATTGAAATACCTTAAATCGCGTGCGCTGCAATGACTATTGATGATGGAGCAAAATAATGTACTACGATTTTGTAGACCACATTATTATCTACAGAAAAGTCCGCGGTAGTCCGCGGGTAGATATACCCTATATCTAAGTATTATAGTTGCGCCAATATAAAGACTTTTATAGTTTAACAAACTATTTAAATCGACAACGAAAATAAGATGTCGATATTCATACCATGGTATTTACACTTATCTAAATAACTTACTTTTTATTTATCAGTAGTTCAATACCTTTACATTGCTGTTTAAATTATTTTAATCGGACACTCCATTCAAAAGATATAGCGAGTTTAAAAATTTGGGTAAATTTGCTTAAAAATAACTAAGCGCTTCGCCGCATCGCGTCGCGATGTTGATTAAGCGTAGTAGCTTATATTCCAGTATAACATGTAGGCTACTTTTTATCCCGAGATTCTTACGGGAGCGGGACCTATGCGGCTGTTGACTACGGGTCCCGAAGCGACGCGAGGGCGGTTCTCTAGTTAACTATAAAATTAATATTACAGATAAGAGTGATATTTAAAAATGAAGGAGGTTGCCCCTGCGTGTTTTCACCCGTGGGAAAACGAGTCGGGGTAGTAGGGGCAATTATTTCGAAATGAAGTTTGTCCGTCAGTCGGTTTAATTTATTTCCTCTAGGGTTGGCTCACCAAGAACCCCACCTCGGATGACTGCTGTTTAGGTCCCCAGTCAGAATGACCGAGTCCCCCAAGTCGAACAGCGCCCGTAGGTCTTCCTCAAGTAATTGTTTAGTCCCTGACAGATAGACCGACGATATGATATTATATAATAATGGGTCTATGCCCTGTCATAGTTATCTGTATAACGGACGCTTCAATACTTTTGAGTTGAGGCACCTCAAGGGGCGTGCAGTGTAAGCACTTTCTGTAATAAATTAGGGTTCCGCCGAGACGCGAGGTAACGTCACACATGACGTCTTCACTGATCCTAGCAGATCGCAGCTTGGCTGCGAGACCTTTCAGTTGATCTCTGTCGATACGCGACATGAGAAAACAGACTAGACTGAGGTTGTCTTTTAAACTATCTGACGCCTGCGCCGGGGCGGGGCGGAGCGATGCCTGAGGGGCGCAGGGAGGGGTGGGGGCCGTGGGAGGGACCACCGGGGGAGCCGGGGCCGTCGTCGGCGGAGCCCTAACCTGCGGGGGAGCCTGCGGCCTGCTCGTCATGGCGAGCGGGGTAGCCCACGCGTTGCGCGCGGGGGCGGGGGCCGGTAAGATCGGGAATTCGGCTGGGCGGGACACTTGAGGGGCGGCCGCCTGGGTTCTGACGGGCTGGGAAGCCCGACCGCCGGGAGCGCGGCGCTTCTTGTGAGGGGCTTTAGGACAGCCCTTGTAATTAGCAGTGTGACCGTGCGACTTGCAGTTCACACATGCTGGAGGATCGGGACACCCGGGGGTCCGGTCGCAATCTGCGGTACCGTGGTCCCCCAGGCACTTGACGCAGCGAGGCCGCGCGAAACAATTACGGGCTGAGTGCCCGTACAACTGACAGTTGTGGCACTAGCCCGGGCCAGTGCGGTTGTAGGGCGTCTCCACCCTGATGCCTGTGAGCAGGCAGGCATTCCTCTGACTTATCTAGAATCGCAAGTACCATGTCGAATGGCTTGCGAGTACGCATGTTGGTCATGCGGTGAACCTCATTGATGGGGAGTCCCTGGGACTTGAGAGTGTTAAAGACGGTCTTCGTCTCCAACTCCTTGGGTACTCCCTTGATCACCACCCTCAGAGGATTATCCTCCTCGAGGGCGTGCGTATGAAAGAAATGCTTCTCCGCGTGCAAGAACGCGGTCAGCCGTCGGAAATCGCCCGTCGAGACGGTCTGGACTTTAATCCCGTCGGCGGTGGACGTCGCCGACGAGAAGTTGATGTTTAGAGTCCTTAGAACCCTAGAGATAGTGTCCCACTTCTCCTTCTCGTGGACCTCCTTTCTCGTGGGGAGGAGGGGGCTTGGGTTTAGGGTTCTGTGGTCCGTCGGACTTTGCCCTCTTAGGGGCCTTTGTGCTGCTAGTCGGGGGCGGGACGTAGGGGGCGGCAGTCTTTTTGCCGCTTGTTCTTCCTGCGCTTCTTGCGACCGGCGACGGTGGTGAAGCCGTCGGAAGAATCGGACAGGGGCTGTTCCGCGGTGTCCATCACGGACTCCGCCTCGGACTCCTGGTCCGTCGGTAGGGGATCCTCTTCCGGCATGGCCTCCTCGGTGGGAGCGGGGGCCTGCGCGGGGGGCGGGGTGTCTAGCTGCGCTGGGCGCGGCGGCAACGAGGCCTCAATAGCGGCCATAGATGGGCCGCGGTCATGACGGACGTCTGGAGACGCCGGGGTGTCGCTGATGGCGACAGGTTGGGTGGGCTGCTTACGAGCCATGAAATTCTCTTATATGTTCGGGTAATATGAAGGCAAACAGAGCCGGGAAATCTATGTCACTTGGCGCCGCCATAGCGACGCCCCAACAAAGTTAACTGTTGCTCCCCACCGGAGCGGGGAGTGTGTGTTACCTACCGTGTAACCCCTACGGTCTCGGTCCTGTGATAGAACCGGGGTGTGTACCTAAACACAATAATAACACTTACTTTTGTAGATAGTTAGCGGGAACTAACTATCTCAATCCAAAATAGCACTTGGCTATACACTACACAGCACTAAGCACTAATCGAACAACGCCGGACTGTGCAAATCCGTGTCGACACACTCCTTCACACAGTACCCCGAAGCACTAGAACACCGAACACTGCACACGAACACTCGAACGCAATTACAAAAATGATGACGCAACACGAATCGAACTTGAAAAAGTAACAGTTTTCTCACTGACGCGAACGACGTGCGCTCACGGCCAGCTCAAAAATCGGACTCTATCTTAATTCATATTTGTTATGGTGATTTATAATTTAAATTAACATTTGAATATTGCACTAGAGAAAGAAAAGTATAATGTTTCATTCCATGTTCATCAAAGATTTTGAAATAAAATCTGCCTACTTGAATATGAGTAGTGGACTACGGAGTCTATTGCCTCTTGAACGAGCCAGTTAGGGATTGCGATGATCTGTCCCATTAACAAATCGGTCAATAGTTTATCACACAAAGCTCCACAGTTCTCGGAAAGCTACAACTCAGCCACTTGTGGAGGGTACCCTTATGCACGCTGAACCCTTAACCACGGTCCACACTCAATTTGCAACACTTTTGTCTATTTTTTAACCAATTTCAAAAGGAGGAGGCTCTCAATTGGTTTATTTTTTGTGTTCGATAATTAATTGCTTTTTACTGGGTGTAGAAATTTTTATGATATTGTGTTAATTTAAATTCTGGTGATTATCATTTTATCGCATTTAAAGTAAACGACATATAACGAGTAATTTTTGCAACATCTATAATATTGACTTTGACTATATTGATGCCATTCTCAATTTAGTATCGACGTCTTGATGTTGAAGTCAGATTTTTATGCCAAGAAATTTTAGTGCGAATTTTATGACGATTGTAAAAAATGTAGGTATATTATAATAAAATGTTATGACGATTTGAAGTGGTATCCGGCAAGTGTTGCTGTTGTTCAAACTGTATCCGGGAAAATATTAATTTATTTCCATGAAGTAGCTCACACTTAAAGTATCGATACTACTACAGAGCGTGCATGATGTTGCCACAACATGCATATAAGATTTTTCTTTTCGACTCTATTCTTTAATATTTTCCCCCTTTCATTTTTGATACCTGTAATGAAATTTAAATGGTTAATACCTATCTACACAGGAGATATTAGAGAAAATGTATGTGGGATCTTCACAGGGCTAATAAGTTAAGAAGCCAATAAATTTTTAAAATTGCCGTCCGCCTTTCTGTATGTTTTTTCGGGCATTAAAATTTACAAGTATTTGGCAGTTTTATAACTGGACGTCTTAAAAGTGGTGTGTATTTTATATACTTAGGCAGATTATAAACAAAGAGAATAATAGTATTATACGTTTCAAGTTAACATCAGCCGGATTAGTAAGCGTTAAATATAATTATTCAATTAATCATTATGAATTTACTTACGAACTTTATTAAATCAGTCCAACGGATAGATAATTAAATTTTGAGCAAAAACCGGCACTCTTCGCGGAAACTCATCTGCACGTCTTAATGTAAATAGGTATAAATATAAAAGCGTAGTTACTCACTCGTCCAGACTTATCGAAAACCACCTGAAGTAAAAGTCAATCAAGCCAAAGGGGAAATTTAAAGTAAGTAGACGTCCACTAAGAAAGATTTGTTTTATATTCCAGCACTAAAGGGATGATCTAAGGGATGAAGTTTTGTTTTAAATAAACCAAAAGTACTTTCACGTGGGCCAAGCCGCGGGTAACACCTAGTACACGAATAGCTTACATTAGTTACAGTATACATAATAATACGTATAATTTTAACCTACAGGGAACTAGATGAGGCAGCATTATTTCCAGGCGCTCTTGTCATTTACATATTTATTTTATACCTTCATAGTTCAGTACTCTTTACCTACAAACTGTTATTTTGTGTCACTCGAGCGTTTCTACAGGTAAATCAATTATTAACTTGGGTAATTTATTATTAAAACTTACCCCGATTGCCTTACAATACCTACTGTTGCAGCTTACATAGACGAAAGTCAGATTATAAAGAACATTACAAGAACGTAAACGTAACGTTACGATAACACTACGATCAAACTAAGGAAACTCCTACTGATATTTAACCACGAATGATGATCAACGGTGTCATTATCGACGACGGCCAACTTTAGGTACCTACTTAACTCCATAGACGTACAAACCTTTAATGACGTTCTGTACATAAATTAGTACGAGAAGGTACGATTGCATGTGATACAGAAACAATTTGAAAATTTTCTACCACTTGATATAAAACCTCATCAAATTGCTCATCTGCGGTATTCACAATCTGTCCACCGCATAAAACCCACTAAGCTGTTGGTCTGTAGTATAGCAAATCTGCCCAGTACTCGACATAAAACTCGTTTGTGGTGTCATAGTAAAACTGCAGTAGAATAATACGAGTGTGGGAGAAGATTTAAAAGTTAAACCTACTAGTAATTATCCTGTACCTAGCTGCTAAGTACTCAAAGTGCATTAAAATATGTGCCTACGTATTGCGTTAATTTTATTCATAGCTCTCAGTATTATGTTATCATTTCAGCTGTCTTGTTAGTGCATACAAGACTTTAAATACAGCTGTATGACACTAAATAAATGAACGACTAAAATTTATCGTAGTAGGTACACAGTAAATAGAACGTAGACGAGCAACACAAACAATTTCCATAACGAGTGTACTTCGAGCTCGTTAGACCGACGCAGATTGGTTCAACTAGTGCAAATTGGAATTTCAGTCAATACAGCCTAGTTATGTGCGCTGACATTCTCGCTCAGTTACAGGAAACGTTACCAATGTTTTTTGTATTTGATTTTTGGCTTCGTTATAAATAGGTATTGCTGTTGTTTTATAGCTACACTATGTCAGATATTATCTGTTTCAATTAATCAAGAGATATATTTCAATTCTGAGCCTCCTGTGACAAGCGATACAAGACGAGTTGTACCCTTTTTGTGATTTTAACATAGAAGTTTATAAAAAAAAATTACGATTTTGTTCTTCTATCTGCTACAGTTTTGGAGATAATTTTGTGCAAACTGATATAAGTGCACAGGTTTTGGCAAAAAACCGTGAATATAGATATACCTATCTAAAGTTGTAACTCGTACACGTAATTGCTCTACGAATTGTTTTTTGTGCTTCGTGCTATAACTGCGACTATATTTATTTTCACATTTTATTTTTCAACATATTTATCGTGAATATTGATTTATTTAGAGTTATATCAGTAAGAACTGATTTGTTTCAATACTGAGTAGGGTACATTCTATAATTATGTGCCTACTGATACAAGTCTTTACTTCATGTCATATCAGTTTACACAAAGACAATTTATAAGTGCAAAATAATTTAACTGTACTTGTATCGTTTATCCTGTAATATTCGCTCACATTTGAAATAAAAAAGATACAACTCACAGATTTTTGATAAATTACTTTAATATTATAATATATATTACAAAAAACTAAATGTACTGTGACAGTAAATGTTTTTTCTACAAAATAAGGTATTCATATTACATCTAGCCCTCTTAATTTATGAGCTAGAATTTTTTTAAACTTGTTTTCGCTCTCCTGTAAAATTATGAGTTTTCACTTGTATTACTTGTCACAGGAGGCACAGAATTGATCTCATATTTATTCAAAAGAAAAAAGAGATCTGTAAAAATTTTAAGGTATTATATTTTTTATTAATTTTAATAATTGTTTTATATTTCAAAAAGCGCAGCCAATAATTCAGTGGAAAGTGAAATATGAGATATGTGAAATATATTATTTTCTTTATTTCTTTTAAGGTAATTCTTGACTAAGGCGTACCTTCAAAACGTTACTGTCCAATAAGCAGACAATATTTGAGAATATACACTGGCTTAAAAAATAATATTAGAAGAGAGTATATCAATAAAGGTAGAAGAGGGATGTTGTCAATATTGTCATTGAATAAAATAATTTGGAAGACGATGAGTATTTTATTTCCTTCACAGTGTTCCCTTCACATAATCAATATTCACATTCGCACGAAGTCAAACAAAGAATCATAAAAATCTCATATTCCATATAAATATATACTAGAATCTATTATCCTCTGACCCGCTGAAGCAACAAAGGATCAAAAGCCAATCTAGTTTTATACACAACTACAATCTTACCACTTACAATCGAATCACGAATAGCGCTGTGTTGACGCTACGTGATACAGTTGACGTCCGACGCATTATCCGCTACGTCAATACAGTTGTCGCCGCAAATTAAAACAACTGATTCAATATCGCTGAAACAACAGTGCTCACAGAAGTAATTTCATTATTTTTCTGTACAGTTACGGAACAATTCCGCGTCAATGTCTTTTTAGCATTTTTTTTAATTAATTAATTTAACGGAGTTAAACAAAACATTATTTCACCGATGGTTTGAGAGGAGCGGCTTAGGAAGCCATTAAATTCAAAATTGTATCTAATGAAACGTGATATCATGATTAAAAAGGCACTAGTAATTGTAATGATTACCTTTACTGTAATCATCATTTCCCATATACCTAATGCAAACCACGTATATAGAAGAATATCTATGGTGCGTTTTAATTTAAGTTCTAGGTGACGCTAACACGTCACAACGGGTAGAAATAATTCCATCTTGTTCCTATAATATGGTAAATAATGACATAAATCTTAAGCATCTAGTTATTTTAAAGTTCCTTGTAGTACAATAAGGACGGAGGTTAGAACAAAAACGTTATACAAACGTAACAAAACATGCCGGTTCTTTAATATTTGAATACTCGGCATATCCTTTTATATAGTACGATAAGGGTGCGGTTCCACTGAGGCGGAGTGGAGCGGGACTGAGCTGTGAAAAGAGGTATGTGTTCCACTGAAGCGGAGCGGGGCGGAGCGGGGCGAAGCGGAGCTGCGGTTCCACGAGGCGGAGTGGAACGGATTATGATAACGTCAAGACGCTGACTAAAATTTTACTGACTAAAAATTTACTAAAACTTTGGAACGCCCTACCGATCGAAATAAGAAAAGCCCAGTCCAAATGTATTTTCAAGAGACTTGTCCGAGAACATTACTTAAAATCACCAATTTTCTGAGAATTTTATACAATTTTCTGTGTACAACATGTATGTAATTTTATATATTATATGTATATATATATGTATGTATATTTAGGTATTTTATATGTATATTTTTTTTATTATAATAATAGTATGTAATAGGTAAAAATTTTATATGTTGTATTTATTTAATGTGTTATTTATTGTTAACACCTGCCACATATTCTCACCGTCGCCCAGGGTTGACTGGGAGAGAATGCCTGTAGGCATTAAGTCCGCCCTTTGTAAACCTAGATTAGTAGGTATTGCAATAAGTTTAAAATAAATAAATAAATAAATAAATAAATAAATAAAATCTAATATATAAAAATGAACTTCCTGGCTGGTTCACTCATCATCGCCCTACCTATGCTCTTTGAGCTACATAGCTGAAATTTGCACATAGATTACCGTGTATGTAACGTAGACAAGTGATAAGAGAGGATTTTCCGAAATTCCTACGGGAGAGGGAAAAAAAATGGTTTTTTTTTTATTAACAAAAGGAACTATACTTAGCTATAAATACTATGCTTGAATATTCGCATACAAGTAGTACAACGTGTTCTCTCAAAATTATTTCCAGAGTTTATTGATTTCCCCACGGGATATGGAATAAAGAGGAGATATAGTAGTCTATATAAAGTACATTATCTCCGTAACTACAACGAATACATATATTTTAATAAAATGGTGTAGTAATCTACACGAGCGAAGCTGCGGGCTAAAAGCTAGTGAGTTAATAAATATGCGCGTAAGGGTGCGGTTCCACTGAGGCGGAGCGGAGCGGAGCTGTGCGCGATTCACCAATCAAATACCAGCTTATTGTGCCTCGTGTGGATTTCAAGCCATGTGATTGGTGAATCGCGCACAGCTCCGCTCCGCTCCGCCTCAGTGGAACCGCACCCTAAGTGAGCCGCCCCGCTCCTCCCCGCTCCGCTCGGCCCCGCTCCGCTCTGCCCCGCTCCGCCCCGCTCCGCCCCTCTCCGCTCCGCGTCTGCCATCTCTTTCTTTCTTACCGATATTTTTAATCTCACGAATTTGACCTGGACTAGGATACCTGGGGTAAATTATTTGTGTCCGTCGAGTGGCTGTAACCTGGACTCTATGTTTATCGACTTTGTTGAAGAGAACGCTTTAAAACAGTACAACCCTATTGTTAACATGAACCACAAAACTCTGGACTTAATTTTAGCGCATTCCACTGATTTGTCTAATACCCGAAACTTAAATCCTATTAGTACCGTTGATTGCCACCATCCCTCCTTTAGATTATAACCATGACAGTTTCAGGAAATAAGTTAGTGAAGGAAAAATCTCAGTCTCGTTATAACTTTTATAAAGCGGACTACATTAAAATAGTAAATGATCTTAACGAAACACCATGGCTCGAACTTCTATTAGACTGCATAGACGTCAATTCAATGTTAAACAAATTTTATAATAAACTTGATGAAATAATTAAAAAACACGTGCCCAAAACTACACCTAAAAGCAATAAATATCCTATATGGTATAATAAAAAACTGATATCATTGTTAGAAAATAAAAATAAATATAGATTAAAATATAAATTACTAGCTTTTGCCCGCGGCTTCGCACGCATGGTGGTAAGCAAAGCAGATAAATAATGAGTTGTTTATCATACATGGCCATACATTATACATAGTGACAGTTCCACAATTAAATTAAAAGTTACTAAGAGGAACCAGAGGTAATGCTGACCGCAGATAAAGTGTGCATACACTTACATGTATACCTACTGGAGCTATAAGCTAGTACCTTCAATAGAAGTGTGTGGTGAAGATTGATGCGGGATCTACCTATCCTGATTACGTGTACAGGGATTTCTAACGTGGAGAGGCGCATATAAGTGTAATTTGCTTTATAAATATTTGTGATTTTTTTCTTTTCAAGTGTTTCCAGCTATATGCGGCTTGTGACACGGAATGGAGCACTATTTTAATACGCTATTGTAGACGATATTATAATTATTATGTCTTTCCATTTGAGGATAGAATATAAAGATTCTGGGCATTGGACACACGCGAACACGCTACATACAATTAACCATGAGAGAAGCACGGTTTTTCTAAGTTCACCCCCGCTACCTTTAGTGTTTGCCCTTGCGCTTTGTTAATGGTAATAGCCATAGAAAAAATTTACGTCACAGCGAAACTAAGTTTAATAGGAAATTGCAGCCTTTTGAACTAAAATGGAATATCTGTGGGAATCATAGGGATTCGTGGGATCACTACATTTTCACCTTTACCAACGCCGGTTAAGATGGTGGCACAAATTATATTCTATCCAAGTTGTGTGATACCAAGTCTCGTTCCGTTACATAATCAAGGGGCATCTAAATTTCGCATAAGCATGACCGGGACACCTAATTTTAATTGGAGCTTATGTGAGGGTACACCAGACAGCTCAAGTGAATTCAAAAACTATCGGATATGAAGTGCTCTGTTCTGTGTCCATGACTGTGTCTATTGATAAATATTCTGTCATATCTCCTGCTACTTCATTCAATATGTGTAAAGGGGAAATGAGAAAAAACAAGGAAAGGAAAATGGGAAAAAACACTAAAAATGCTTTTTTTTCTTATCCCATTCCATGAAGATCTAGATGTAATTGTACAGTGCCACAAACTTATCTGACCCGGTAAGGGAAGCGCTACTGTCTTTGTATTTGTCCGACTACAGTATGACATTGAAAGAAAGAAAGAAAGAAAGAAAAACAGTTTATTTAGTCAAGCACTGTTAACGACATAGATGTAGGAACATTGGCATTAGTTCCAATTTTGGCCACCGGGTCAGATAACTTTGTGGCTCTGTATATGGGGTTAGGGCGTCATATTGAGATTAATTCACCTGCACAAATGCTAGATAATATTTTTAATAGACGACAATATGTAATTGTTAGTAGATATATTTAAGAGCTTATGTTTGTGGAAAAAAGGATTTCTGTTTAAAGATAAATACATTTTTGCCGAAAAGTTTTTTTTTTTAATAAAGAAACCCCATTGCTTCTGCATTTATAAGATAGATACTTTAGGCTTTTTTGGGTCTCAATGAATAAATTGACATGCATTCCATGACTGTTGTAGGGTGGGGACGGGGTTCATACAAAATCCCCCATACCCCTTTATTTTATTAACAATATCGTTTTTAGGTGCTTAAATCGGCCTTTTACATAAATATTGATCTTCACATATATTATTTTGTAAATCTGGGTAAACACTTGCAATCAGTTCTGAATTACTCTGTACTAAGTTACAAAAATTTCCCGTTAGTGCCACAAAGCCCTCGGCATCAGTTTCCAATCGCCCATTATTACTGAGTTGTTTACTAACTCCATCTATTAACAACACCCGGAACTAAACAACTACCAAAAATCTATCTTCCCATGGGAATGAGATGTTTTAATGCGGTAAAAAGTAGCCTACGTCACTCTTCACCCTCCTATCTCTATACACATAAACTATACCATATAATAGCCTGGTTGTGACGTGAAAGCGGAACAAACAAACAAACAAACACACTTTCACATTTATAATATTAGTATGGATTCAGCAATCCGCTTGACTTGGTGAAGTTTGAATCACTTCGGGAATGCTGCGATAATTAATTAAAGAAAATTATCGTAACTACATTGCAACTATTGAGTTAAATATATCTAAAAACCCTAAGTAGGTATTTCTGGACACACAAAAACCTAAAAAAATCTTTGAATACCTATCCGTCTAATATGACCCTACACGATGTTGTGGCATCGGATGGAGCCAGCATCTGCAATCTTTTTGCGAAATATTTTTCGTGGGTTTAGGACAAGGAATATAATTTACCCTATACTAACATAACTCACTCGGTTTCTTGGGGCTCCCTGTGTTCCTTACACTTTAACAAATTCGAAGTATTTAAACAATTAAAAATATTGGACACACGGAAAGGTGCAGGTCCAGACAATCTGCCTGCAATATTCTTTGTGAGATGTGCCGAAGCACTTTCGTTGCCCGTATGTATAATTTACAACAAATCGTTGCAATCTGGTATTTTTCCTGACGTATGGAAAAGGTCAAGAATAGTAGGTACCCATCTTTAAAAGTGGCCTTTCAAATAAAGTTTCTAATTACAGACCAATCTCTGTCATTTCCATATTGCCTAAAATTTTTGAATCACTCCTACATCCATTCCTCTTTCGTCACGTTCAACATCATATCTCAAACCAACAACACGGTTTCATGCCCGGTAGATCTACAGCTACTAATTTATCAAATTTCGTAACGTTTATTTCTGATTCTGTTGATTCGCGCACACAGGTGGACACCATATAATATACAGACTTCTCCAAAGCCTTCGATAAAGTCAATCACTCTATACTCATAAAAAAACTATCAGATCATGGATTTGGAGGTCCTCTATTATCTTGGTTCGTTTCTTACCTTGAAGGTAGATCGTCGCCAGTAGTAGTTAAAGGATATACATCAATGTCTTACAAAATTACGTCTGGAGTTCCACAAGGGTCAATTTTAGGTCCTCTTCTCTTTAATATATATTTAAATGACATTACAGAGACTAAACAAAACTCAAAATGTTTTATATTCGCGGATGACCTCAAAATTGCTAAACAAATAAAATCTGAAGAAGACGCCAAAGCTCTCCAAGACGATATTAATAGAGTATCTGCCTTGTGTAGCATCAATAGAATGATTCTAAATCCTGACAATTTTTTTTCATTCAATTCCCGCGTAATTATAAAATATTCGAGACGGCATATCATATCAACGGCACCAATATACAACAGCAAAAGGCAGTACTTACGTGATTTAGGTATCACTCTGGATTCAAAATTAAACTTTGGCAATCATATTGAAAATATATGTATGTAAATCAGCTCGAAATATGTTAGGTTTTGTTTTTAGGAATTCAAAAGAGTTCAAGAAATTAAATACCAGAAAGCTTTTATTTACTACTCTTGTTAGATCAAAACTTGAATACTGTTCAGTCATATGGAACCCGGTCTACCAAGTTCATAAGGATCGAATTGAAAGTATAACCGTACATCAACCGTATCAAGAGCTTCAATCTCATGACCCTATCTGACAGACGCAAATATCTTGACATTATCTTCTTGTACAAACTGCTTAACAACATGTTTGACGATCCCAATCTTCTTAGCCACTTCCTCTTTACTGCCTCGTGTCAGTTACCGCGATATCCTAAACCTTTACTCACCCACAAGAATTTCAAAACAAATCTGGGGCACTTCTCAATTGTTCCTCGACTTTGCAGGTTACTAAGGGAGTTTCAAACCAAGGACAAGACACGATGTTTTTCACGATAAGCTACCTGTTTTTAAAATGAAAATCAACAGTATCTTAAACCCAATCTCCAATAAATGAAATACATAACGAATAAATTTTATACATATTCATACATAATAATATAAACATAAATACACACATAACAATACAAACAATCATTATATAATATTATATTATATATACATGTATATTACTTATAGTTACTATATTTTACTATATACATACATATTACAGATACTTAAATAATAATATTTTTGTATTAGGATGTTAATGCCCTTTATCCACGCATGTTGTGGTCATCTTTAATTAAAAATACATGTCAGTTCTTGTATAGTACCTAGTTATAGTAAGATGTTTATACATGTGTTTTTGTTGATGATCCAGAAATAAATAAATAAATAGATATTATAAACAACTAGCGACCCGCCCCGGCTTCGCACGGGTGCAATGCTGATACTCAATACACTACAGAAAAACTGTGAACGTTGAATATAAAAACATAGCAGCCCGCTCTGGCTTCGCAAGGGTATAACATAATTATATAGCCTATGTCACTCACTGAAAAAATGATTAAAATCGATCCACTAGTTTTGATTTATTCATTATTGCCCGTGGCCCGCACGCGTTAAAAACAAAAAGTAAAACAATTCCCCTTTTCCCTATACCATGAAGATTTCCTGCTATCTTTGGAATATCTAAATTCATACCTACATTACTTATTTACTTCGCTACGTCCCGAAATTTTAAATCTGTAATATCTTCGAAAATATTTATTTAAATCTTGTGCTGTAAAGGACCATATAGATCTATCTACGAAATCAACAATGTATTTAAGCTATTTAATTGGATAAGGATTAATGCTGTATTGGTTAAAATCGCTTCGAAAATTAGCCATTATTTGTCGTAAAAAGTAAATGACAAAAAATGTTATTGTGGGATATCCATAAGAGATAGACATATATCATCGCGGAGTTTTCTGTTGACCTTTTCAATGTGTATAAATAATTAGTACATTATTTTGATAAATCTCGTAGGGTTCAGCCTGCGTTTGCAATGTAAGCGGAAAAAAATTGATAATTAACGACATCACATTAGAAACCTCAAAAATAACAGTATTTCTCCAGTATTTAATGGATGTTATTATACATAAAAACCTTTCCCTTGAATCACTCTATCTATTAAAAAAAACCGCATCAAAATCCGTTGCGTAGTTTTAAAGATTTAATGACACAAAGGGACATAGGGACAGAGAAAGCGACTTTGTTTTATACTATGTAGTGATTCCGCTCCGCTCCGCCAATGTTGTTTCCATTGAAGCAGAGCGGAGAAGAGACGTGGACTTCAAGCCATGTGATTGGTGAATCGCGGGACAGCTCCTCTCCGCTCCGCCTCAGTGGAACCACACCCTAAATATTCTATTAAGTATGAGACGTTTATCAAGGCGCTTCGTAGAAGAATCGTAGCCCCTCTACGATTCATGTATTAACTAACAATTCGTTTAAAATACTTGGGTGTTGTAGACTACGTCGCAGAAGCGTAGAAGCTCTACGATACATGTGTTGAGTGATTGAATATTAAGATACAAATCAAACATTACAACGTGCGGCCGCACACCAGAGATACATTTGTACTACATTAATTGTAGCGCCGCATTTGAAACGCGACATATATGTTTTCATCACCCCTATTCGAAAAAGACGACTTGGTTCGGACATAAGGGGTTCCAAAGTTGCTGTTTTCTATTCAGCGGGCCGGAATGAATTTTCATACAAATTTTCCTGCCGGCTAGATCTTTTCCGTCCTATTTTGAATTTAGAACATTTTAGTATTTTGCGCTAAAGAAATCGAACACAAATATTGTTTGAATAAAGAATGTCTGGTTCGACGCGAGGGCCCCGCCAGCTGAATAATAAAAAAAAGAAATCAAATTAAGATCGCTCGAACTATTTCCCGCGTTTTCGTGCATTTTTACGTATTGTTAGAAATTTTGTTTTGTTTTGAAAAAATGAGTTCTTCCAACGATAGTGAAAGTATCCTCCTGATAGTATAAAAACTGAAGCGAGTAATGTGATGAATAGTTTATTACCTGCGAAATCCCGGGAAAAATATTTGAAAGCCTATGATAATTTTTTGGAATGGAGAAATGCAAGAGGCGCCAAGAATTTTTCAGAAACTGTGTTTTTGGCGTACTTCCAGAACTTAGCCAAAACTAAAAAACCTTCCACCCTTTGGAGTATCTACTCAATGCTTAAATCAACAGTCAGTTCTAATAACGATATAAAACTGGACACATATTCGAAATTAATAGCATATCTGAAGAGGATGTCTGATGGATTTAAACCTAAAAAATCCAAAGTGTTCACAGTCAAAAATGTGGAGACTTTTCTTAATGAGGCACCCGACGAAATCTTTCTTGCCGTAAAAGTAAGTAACTATGTACTTATATGGTGGAGTGGACTATTATAGTAAAATATAGCCATAGTGTTTTAAATAACTGAATAATAAAAAAAGAAATCAAATTAAGATTTCGTTTTCAAATTAAAATTAAGTTTTCGTGCATTTTTACGTATTATTTTCTATTATTTTCTATTATATATATATAGATATTATTTTCTCATAGTGGGTGATGAAAAGTAGAGTGTATCACTCGGGTGCAAGTATATTTTTGGCTCGGGCGACGTACTTTGAATCCCTCGCTACGTTCGGGATTCTACTAAAGAATCCCTCGCTACGCTCGGGATTCTACTCTAGAATCCCTCACTTCGCTCTGGATTCAAAAAACGCCCTCGCCGAAAAAATATTACTTTGCACCCTTGTCATACAATCTACTAATATCGCCCCCCTATATTTGCATGTAAACCCGCACATCAAGGACACATTTTTGTAGTAGGTGCAGTTGGTGGCGAGGCATTTTTCGCGCTACAAGAATTGAAGATCGAACACGTTCGTTTTATGTGGCGCCGTCCTTCAAAAATGTCAACAATGACGTTACGAAAATGAAAGACAATACAACTAGACGCTACAATTGTGCTTCCGATGTGCATATACTCATAGAGATAGGAATATACTCAATACGTTTGTCGCCGCGTAAATGTATAGCAATAATTTTGACGCTGTAAATATGTGTTGCGAGTAATATATGGTGCCGGTCTGCGGCCTCACAATGTGTCAACTGTGTCTTGAGTACCCATGACCCAACGTGTACAGTCGTACAAGGATCTTTTGGCGCGTGGATGACATGTGGGTGACAGAGACAGCGCCTTACAGGTAAGGCAAACTGTATAGTGCGCCCAACTTATCTCTGAAATGGCAAAAATTAGAACTAATGACGCCATGTTAAAAAGTCATTCATAAGTACGTTGTGGTCATTCATCTGTCAGTTACTACCTTTCGATGATTGGTCCAATGCGTCCGACAGCGCCTGTCTTCGTTTCAGAGATAAGTTGGTTTACCTATAGCTGCTTTTTTAACGTGATTATGTAGATAGGCTATACAAGTGTTTTAAAATATCACATCCTAACAATAGTATTTGCATATACAGTACAAACAATTTCGATTATATGTACATATTACTCATGTATTATTGTTACTTAATGCAAGGATATCGTGAGTTATAAGTCTATTATTTTGGCTTCAAATTCTACACGACAATTTTGTTGAAGAGCTTTATTTCAGAAACCAACAATAACGCAAGTAAGAAACGAAGAAATATTAATCATAAAAAATTGAGTTTTATAAGCAGCGAATCTGTTCGCTGTTTATAAGACATAAATTTTTATGTGGAGATTTTGTATCCGTGTAAAGATTTTTATTAAAACAAATTCATAAAATAAGAGTACAAAAACCCGTCTGTATTATTATTGCTACACACTCAAGGTTAAACAAATATTGTGTTTCAAAAATATCTAACAATCATAACAGTTACAAAAAATATCAAAAAGGTCGTGGTTAACCGGGAGGTCGTCACGGGTGGCTACGGCCTTATTTAAATAAATTGCGGTTCCTGGCGTTTTTGGTACATTCGTGCAATGGGGCCTTGCCGCGGGTGGGATTCGATTCTCTCACCACCGTCCGATATCGCCCTATACCAGAGGCTCACGGATGCATCTCCGCCACGGGGACCCCCGATAGGCAGCCTGAATTTTGTGTTCAGTTTCAGCTTTCTGTATATGCTGTTTACTCAAAGGAGAACTGCCATTTTTGACCCAGACAACAAATATCTATTATTGTTATATTCGAAATAAGTGGCTAACAACAAAATATTTCACTTTAAACTTTTGAATTTTTCATACTAAATAGAAATGTTTGATATTTATTTGCACAATAAACTTGTAAAATAAAATAATGATTGGATTTTCCAGATGACCTAAAGTTCTAGTAAATAATAATACGTGACTATTAAATGGTAGTACTATACAGGGTGTTTTGGGGAAGAGTGTAGGTATTTTGCAGATGGACAGGATAGGTCCATACGATAGGTCTTTCACCAACACATTTTTTTTTAAATACACTTTGAAATGTATAAAAGTCACTAAGATTTGTTTTTTGGATTCTTTCTTTTGACCACAATTTGATTGTTTTTGCTATTAGAATAGTTGTTAGAAGTTTAATTTATCGTGTGTTATGTGTTTTAATTGACAAATAATAAAAAACTGTATTTAATTCGAAACTGTATAAAAGTATAAAGTATTTGATAAAATCATTTTTTGCCCATAACTTAAAAACTAAAGGATATCGGACTATGGTTCCCATACTACAAAATGATCGTATGGACCTATCCTGTCCATCTGCAAAATACCTACACTCTTCCCCAAAACACCCGGTATAAGTAGTGTAGTGGTACTATGGTAAGAACTCACGATGCGGAATTTTTCCGCGTCCGCCGCGGAAACAGAATTGCGCTACGGCGCACGTCGCGGATAGTGGAATATAATATTGATTGCTCTAATGGAGATAAAAGTTTGGCGACTGTCTATATTTCCTATTTTTGTTAACTTTGGGTCATTCTAAATGGACAATTGCTATTTAGTGAAAAATAAATGGTTTTCAAATATTTCGCCTGAGTAAAGTCACATAGCTATAAATAGTTGTTAGCCACTGTTATTTAAAATACTGTTACTATATTTTTGTTATATGTAAAAAACTGAGGTACTTTTCATTATTGTCGGGCCTGGGTAAATTTTCTATGGGCCATGGCAGTTCTCCTTTAAACCCAATGTTCATTGAAATAAAAGTCATGATACGATGTATCTCATTAAAGCTCCACCTATTTTTCTGGAATGAAACTAAACTGGGGAGTGAGGTTGTGGAATATTTTGTACGTTGGGGAATGAACAGAGGGCGTGCTTTTAAAGGTTTGAAGCTTTGTATTAAACAAGGTATTTAGTAGTGTAGTGTTTAAATTCCTATAATATTATATTTATTAGTCACTTGAGATACGATTTTCCAGTTGTGTAATGACAAACATTATGTCAGAAACTGACACAACAGCTGATAATTATAAGCTGGAAGTACATGCTGTAAGACCACTTCACAGTAAATAGTCAATGCCATCGACGACGACGAGTCGACACATAGCGCGTAAATCCCGGCTATTTACTCGCATATAAGCAGCGAGCAGTTGCGGGGCTACGGGATATTTTTTTGCCCATGAAAGGGACATACTCGTAGTGAAATGTTTCACTACGAGTATGTCCCTTGTAATGTGTAAAGAAATGTTGTTGGCGGTGAAACCAGTCAGAAAATACCTACTGGCTGACGTATAACATCTTTTTTGTTTACACGGACAGTCATAATCTTTTGTACGTGTCTTGAGCGAGAAAATAGCCGAAATTTACTTGCCGACTCGCGATGGGACACCTGCCTAATTATATAATTACTACCTAAACATTTAAAATCAATTTTAAACGATGATGGTGATGAAATTTTCATTTTTTACTATAGCTACAGCCAGTCAGTATTATATTTTAGGCATAATATAATATTAGTTAGTAAAATTAGTTATTATACAGTTATTAGTTAACATGCCTAAAAGGCTTAGAGCTCCACTTCTTAAGTTATTAACCTAATCTCTAACTAGATGGCGCAGTTATATCAATGGTTTTGAATTTAAAATTCAAATGTTTTAAGTAGTGATGCTCTTTAATAAATAATAAGTAATTAAAAATTAAGACTGTTTGACTAATGTAATGACACCACGATGGTTTACTCAATTTCGGATGGACGATCAACGGTTGGATAAATACACTTTTTCATGTACTTAGTTAAGTTATTAATATCAAGACTTGTGCTAACTCGTATCTTATTACGACATCTATTTGTATGAGGGTCATAATTTTTTACCAGTTATGATATATTTGCATTAGAAATAATAACACGACTCATCACAATGAAAAGTTTTATTGAATATTCACTACACGAATACGTTCATAAACATTATAAAGATATCGATATTAAGCATGATGTGTGCGATATGTTATAAAATTAGTGAGGGCATTGACAAACGGCCATTGCTATTATTAGCTATGTTGTTTCACGCAACTATTGTACTCATTAATTTTACTATACCTTATGTAAGTATTGATAAATTCATTGTAACTTAAACTAAGCAAATACATAGACAAGCGTTTCTTAAAATTTCGTTATATGTAATAAGCGTGAGTAATAAGAAGCGTTATCGAAAATCAGAAAATTGTAATATATTTTGTTGCATTGCTAAAACATTGTAATTAAAAGGGTTAAAGAGGCATAACAATTTCATAGGGACAGCATTCATATATGATAGGGACACAATATACATTTTTTTTTAAATTAAAATTATTTATACCGTTAGAAAGTTTAAAATTAACTTTAAATAGTAACATTTGACTTTAATCACGGTAATTAACTGGCTTTTAGATGACGTCAGAAGCCCCATTGAAAAAAAGACCAGAGTTTACAGTTGTTTTTTTGGAATTATAGAATGAATTAAAACAAATTATTGAACGCGTATAATTTGAAAAATAATATACACAATAGATAAATAATAATGCTACATGAATAAATAAATTGAACTATGAATTATTATTATTAATAGCTAATATAATTAATACCTGGTTAACTGAATCGGCAGATGGTGTCGCGTCCACATATTTGAATTTCAATCGCTTACTTATTTCATAAGTAAATCAGTACAATTCCTAAATTTCATTGTAGTCAATAAACAATAAAGAAACTTTATTTTTCTATGAATGATAACAGTGCGACAAATTAAAAAGAATGTAATTTTTTTACTAAATAATAAGTTTTACACAATCTGAAAATGTTAATAAGACTAGGTAATCTAGGTATAATCCATTGAATTAAAGTATCTGAAAAGAGAGCATCGAAAGAAAATTTTATTTACTTACGTTCTTATTCGATTTTCCCTCCATACATCACTATGCATGCATTTGGAACAGATTGAATTAACAAATTAAGTTCTACTAAAATGTCTCAAAATTACTATTTTATATTTTTATAGATACTACTTTCTCCTAAAACATTATGTGACTTAATTTTCAGATGACGTCGTTTTTTGCTTGCTAAAATTTTAATATTCAATTCCTTTGGACGCATAACCGTATTTTTAAGATAATTTTCGTATGCAAGGACGGTTTTTTACGCCTAACTTGGGCAAATCAACCCTTACGTGCGTAGTTTTACGGTATCTAACTGGCGTAATGTCTTAACAAAAACTTGTTACGTACAAGCTGCAAACAAAGTTAACTTTCCTCTTAACTTATCACAGTAACTTACAATTTTATTTATCAACGCTGCTGTTTGTAAAGCCGTGAACTTAATTTACTAAAACAAAAGCAAATTCAATTCAGTGAACATAGTACATAACATATTTTTCTTATCATTGAGACAGTACTTTACAAAGGCTTTCTTGTTATTGAGACAGCAATGTCTCAATAATAAAAAAAATGATATTAACGATACAAAATAAAGTTAACATAAACAATACATATTATGAGTTGATTAATAAAATATGTATTAACGTATAAAGTGATTTTGAACCTCACTATATTTTTATGGATTGCAAAAAAATTAGTAAATAATGTTACAATACAATACAATACCTTAAGTTAAAATGTTCATTCTACAAAACATTACAGATTAGTTGAGTAGTAAATATTTTTGATGTACGTATAACACTGTTAGATAATTACTATTTAAACTTATACTATGACTTATAATAATTGTGGTTAATATTATGATCTCAAAAGGATTTCAAGCATCTACTTAGCTAGTTGTATCTTAATTCTCTAAAATTACTATGAAATTCCTAGTTTGAGTAATAAAACATTAGCGTAGACATATGAAAACTCTTTAACTAAGTGTAAATAAATTCTGATAATTGGCAGTTCTTAAATTCAAATCCATTATTTTGATAACCGAGTGAGAGGTATCTTGACAGAATAATTGTTAAGTAAACTAGATACCTATTATAGGGGAAAAATCTCTCCATTAACGTAAGTATTTTGGAGCAGTATCGGCAAACGTATTATAAATTAAAACAGTGTCTACTCTTATATTCTAAAATACTATTATATATGTTAAAGTTACACGTATTACAATATAATTATACGTTTCTTATGCCTATAAATTTTGTATGCAAGTACTAGTACAAGGTATATATATGAATTATATAATTATAATGTATAAAACAGGTAATTTTTAATCCGTGAAATTTATAGATCTAAATTAAATTAAAGTAAAGTAACATTTTCAAATATCACTTAAATGTTTCGAGAATTTCATAAGGAATAGTTACGATTATTATTATTATAAAAGTTTATATTAACATGGTTAATATTAATCATCAAAAATCTAATAACTGCAAAATGTGGTAACTGCGAAATAATCGAGATTTATTTTATACCTATGTAATGTAATGTTTATAATTGTAATCTATATGATCTGATACTTGTATGTCACGAAAATGATAATAGGTATTAAATATTAGTAAGCACGTACTACTACACATATAAGCTAACTGGGATCAATTACTTCGCAATAAACATTATAATGCTTACTATACGAAAACACGTTCAAGAAATTTGATAAAAATCTATTAAAAACATTTAGGTCCTAACCTAACCTTAAGACTGAATCTACAGCTCAACCCGAAAATTAACAATCAAATTATTAACGTTTACAAAATGTTATATTTAATAAAACCTAAATAAGTAGAAACTACATAGTTCATGTCTTTTGTAATAAATGAAAAAACAAAAACAAGAACCTTATAATAACAACATACAAAACGTTGCTTTGACAATGTAAAAGTTTCAAAACGACTAATAACCCAATAACGTTAATACCACCAAACAATTTGGTAGTCCAAAGTTAAGCGCCACCGATAAAATATTAAAAAACCAATAAAAATGAGAAACTACTTATCAAAGGAGAACTGCCATTTTTGACCCAGACCCGACATGAAAGAAACATATCCCAGTTTTTTTGTTATGTTGAGTATAACAAATATCTATTAGTTATATTCGAAATAAGTGGCTAACAACAAAATATTTAACTTTAAACTTTTTAATTTTTTCATACTAAAAAGAAATGTTTGATATTTATTTGCACAAAAAACTTGTAAAACAAAATAATGATTGGATTATTCAGATGACCTAAAGTTCTAGTAAATAATAATACGTAACTATTGCGGTAAGAACTCACGATGCGGAATTTTTTCGCGTCCGCCGCGGTGTGCTACGGAGCACGTCGCGGAGCTAAAACGCGTCGTTTTAGTGTGCTTTTATTTTATAATTTATATTTCATGTAAGTTATATCAATCGAGTTAAGGTTCATATTTTAATCTTCGAAGGTAAAGAATAAAGGTACCTACCATTAAAAATCTGGGAGCTTGATATTGGAATATAATAATTATTGATTGCTCTAATAGAGATAAAAGTTTGGTGACTGTCTATATTTCCTATTTTTATTAACTTTGGGTCATTCTAAATGGATACAATTGCTATTAAGTGAAAATTAAATGGCTTTCAAGCATTTCGCCTTAGTAAAGTCACATAGCTATAAATAGTTGTTAGCCACTGTTATTTAAAATACTGTTACTATATTTTTGTTACATGTAATATAACAAAAAAACTGAGGTACTTTTCAATTCTGTCGGGCCTGGGTAAATTTTCTATGGGCCATGGCAGTTCTCCTTTCAGGCAAAACGCCCGTGGCTTTAATACCCTTCCTTTTGTTTTGGCAGTGACCAAATTTAGAATATCATATATGAGCGACATCAGATCTGTTGTTTAGAGTTGATAATACAAGTCAACGTTTGACTTCATACTGGAAGAGCGACGCATTGTTGCACCGCTCCTTTCCTCGGATCACACATGAGTGAAGCTGGCTTGTACTGTCTCCTCCTGGGCGATTTGAGTCCCGGCGGTGAAGTACTGCAAAAAGTTAAGATATCAATACTCTAACTCTATACTATAATTATGTATACTTAAAATGTAACTGGATTATATACATAGGAGATATATTATATGAGAAATGTATGAGAGGTTTATAAAGGGCCAAAAGAATACTTTTTTTTTGAATTTGTCCGTCTGTCTGTATGTTATTCTGGACACTGCGCAAAAACTATTGATTGTTTGATGCGGTTTTCGCAGTTACATTGCTAAATGTCGTACGTTTAATCTTGTTATACTGCTTAGAATTTTTCATATACCTAAATGATGTACTATGTTGCAGAACAACGTCTGTCGGATCAGCTAGTAAATTGAGCACTATTTTTTTAAATACCCTCAAATGCGTAGACGAAAAGTCTGATCACCGTTACTCATATACATTACTAACACCATAATACCACCGATGCCATCCAGGGCAAGAGAAAAAGGAAGAAAAAATGTAACTTTTTAAATTTTGAAGAAAAAGACGTTCTAATCCCGCATTTTGACGATCTACTGCAAAAGATTTAGTACCTAATGCTTTCAGCGTGAACATTCAACATCGCTCTACTATGAAAGAAGCGTTTCCCAAAGTCATATCTTATTCGTATCGTAATGGCATCTCCGTCCGTACTCTTGTACATTATGCATGTGTATCTTCAACGCAATGGTGAATGGGTGAATTAGTTAGTACCATTTGATTTACAGGATTAGGTATATTGCCACTTACCATGAGACGAAATTGTTGAACCTAGACAACGATTGTACTTATAACAAATTAAACAATCAAAATGTTTTTATGTTGCTTCTTCGGATGTATTATTTCGGAAAATAAAAAATATCGGCATGCGAAAGTAGACCTCATTCAAAATCGGGTGTTTTAGAATTAATAATATCAACAAAAGCACACAACAAAAAGTAAATTTCATTCCCGTGGGTAGCTTGGGGAAAATATTCTAAAATGACAATATTTTGAAATTTTGATGATAACACCAATCACACTGATGCGGGACAGTGAAATATGAATAATTTAGAAAAATGTATAACGTTTGGGATATCAACAGTAATAAAACTTTATATTGGATGGACATGAAAAGTAATTATCATAAAAATCTACAAAACCGTTCACGGTATGATAACATTACATCACAAACACTAGAACAAACACATTTGTGTCAAACAAACAAACTTACGTCACAATTTAGCTTTTAATAAATCTTCTGGTGAAAGCTCCCAAAGAAATCTCTTCCTAGGAGAATGTCATTGTACTGAATACATAACAATATTTTATTAAGCAATCGAATCAAAACAATCAAAAATATTAATTTATTCTTGTATTTATTCATATTTCAAAGATTCTCTTAATTTAAATACAGAATTGCAATCGTCTACATAGGTTGACGTCTGCCGCCGACACGTCGACGGCCTCCGCCGACACGTCGACGGCCGCCGCCAACCGGTGCAGTTGTCTCTGCCGTTGACTTCGTGCCGTTCGTGTATATGAGCACTTAGTTAGAACATTTTTTGTATTTTTTGGAATACAATTTTTAAAACTGAATTTTAACAAAAACCATCTGTCATTGTACAAAAAATAAAAACATTGACAGTGTCTTGCAGAAAGTAAGAAAGGAGAATACAGTATGTACAATAATGTCGATTTTTTAAGTAGGAACAGCAAGAAACAGCCTATCTCAGATATTTAAATTTTAAGACAATAGATGAAAGAAAACACACAATAAATTAATGTCTAGCAAAGCGAGCTAGTCCCATAATACATAGTTATTATTTATCTGTGTAACCTAAGGTTCAATGGTGGTTTCTATGCTAAACTTTAGTTTAAAGAGTCATTGGTTCGATTCCCAAGTATTTATATGAGAATTTTAATGATCAGTTTAAATATATTCTCTCGGTCTGAGTGTATATTGTCCATGGCATTGACAACCAGGGAATCCTAGCGCAGTACCTACTATTTGTATGAACCTTTATTTGTTTATCAATACTTCATTATACCTAGTATTATGAGGTATGGTGTATTTATTTACTCACCCCAGCAAAAGCAGCGCCGTTCCATCCAAGCCTATCATGTTCTCGCTGAGGTGTGCGTTGTGGTGGAGTTTTTCTTTCAGAACGAGAAGCAAGCCTGGCTTTAGCTCGCAACGCGGCCCGAAGAGGTACATTAGCTCTAGCGGCTTCAATGCGACCGTGATGGCAGAATTCCAACAGCGCAACCGCCAAAGCTAAAGCCAAGCCGCCGACTAAAACGTAGAAAATACCAGCGACTTGGCCTAATGTCATCTCTGTTATCGACGGTTCCTGGAAGTAAGGGAAATTTTGGTCACGATAAATTGTTGCTACGATTTTAAGTAGTTAAGAACATGAGTTAAGAAGTAGATTTTGGTAATAGATTTTGATGTGATGAAATACTTAATGTTTTAAATTGAATTGAATATGATTATCCACAGTATACAACATATAATACTTTTAACTTCTTGTGCTAATTGTCAACCAACAAAAAGCTCTTACGTTTATGCATAATTGAATGCATAGTTTTATTATTATCTGTAGTTACCTCATTCTTAGTCGTTTCACAAGTAGGTTGAGGAAGGCTAGACTGCCACTTTTGCCAGAGTCTCTCAATGATCCCTTCTTTCTTCAAGTAGACAACGGCCAAATTGATTGGTTCCCTGAAATAATGAGAGTACCGTAGATTACTATAAAGAAGTTTTATTTTAGCCACCCTTAAACCGGAAACAGCAAAGAAGGGTGATTCATTGAACCTATAAAGTCACTGGTGTTCCCGGTGATCATAAAAGCGGAGCCAAGCGAAATAAAATGTAAATTTTGAGCTTGTGTTAAAAATCACGTTCGCAAATCGTGGCACCATAAAATGGGGTGGTATACATTCGTAGCAGAGGTCTCTAACCCGGGAGCGGACTTCATGTAAATTTATAACTATTACACTCATCTGGAATTTATATTTTAAATATTACGTTACCTTAACGAATAGCATTAACGAACTTGTTGGTTAATGGCAGTTTCGTGATAACGTGTTTTCCACGAGTCTTTATCGCACGAAAAACAAAGGACTAATCTTTTAAATTTTATGAAATTTAATTTTAATCCCTAATATTTAACTTTGCCCGAATAAATAGTACTCTTTTTTATATAGTTAGTTTCTTAACTTTATCGTTGAATGTAATCAACTAAATATAATCTGATACTATACATACATTATATACATTAAACATTCAAGTAATATTCACTTATATAAAAAATAAAATTTTAATTTGGTTTTTATTTAGGTATGTTAAAAAAGTACGAAGGTGATTTAGATCTCAAAAAAAGTTTTGTTTAAATACTTTAAAAAAGATTATTTGAAATACTCGTAGTCTAAAACCTTACGTTTAAAATGTCGTACGACAGCAATGTTAACAACCCAAAAAAATACAGCTATTGCCTTAAAACTTACTTAATTACGATAAAATGTGCGCAAAACAGGGCAGTTAAAAATAATGCTGTCAACGACTGCTGCGGTTGTTTGGCGAAAAACAAGCAGCGGAAAAGTACTTCTACTCTAAAGCAGAGCCTGGCACGATTCCAGATAGCCGGCTCAAAGAGACAGTCGGTAATAAATGTCATGATTTATGCCTAATCTATGTCGGAGCAATTGCGCTAATCGGATTCAGATTTTCAGATTTATTAAAACTATCGAATCAGGACATGTGCTTTGGCGGAGATATTAAATGAACCAGAACTGAAATCACGTTAGAGTTTGATAAGCGTTCTTGTGAACGTTGAAATAAAATGCATTATTCTTTAACGTTGGCATCGTTAAATGAAGAATTTTCTAGAACTGCATAGGTTGATAAAGTTATTATTTTATTAATCGTCGTTACGGACAAGACTTGGGATGAATGGTTGAAAATTAATAGAAAAAACATATGCCCACTCCTGGTAGAATACAGTGGATTAATTTTAATGATCAACCAGATTGTAAACAATTCAACATATATTCCAATGTATAGTGAGTTCATGAAGTTCAAGAAGAGCTGGTTTCTATAACAACAGACCTATAAATGTACCTTTCGTGTTATTTCCTAATATAACGAAAATTCCTTGACATTGGAAACCCAGAAATAAACTATTACATAAGTGTATTAGGTACTATAAAAATGCTTACCTCAGAGGCGAACCCTTGGGAACAGCGATGGCAAAGTTCACGTGGTGGTATCCGCAAACCTTGGTGGTGCAGGGTGGGTCGACCTTCTCGGCGAACGGCACCACGGCTTGGACATCAACGGAGTCCTGGGACACCACGCTTGAGTTATTTGGACTTTCAATCTGTGGAACGTTAACTATAACGTATGACAGCCAGGGATTTAATGCCAATGACGTTGCCAGCCAAGGAAGAAGTAGAAAGGGCTGGCTCTTAAGCTCCCAGTCGGAACACGATGTGTCATTTGACGACTGATGTATGTAAGAGGGTGGTAACTAGCCAGCTAGGCCCTACACAATACTAGACAATATTCATTCGCATTTAGCATATTAAAGTTTCAAACTATTCTATTTCATTCACACAGCACGAAAACCTTTTTTTTTTAATTTAACATAAGCATCTGCACATTAATATTCGAAAACATTTTGTTAACTAAAATCAAAAGAGAAGAGTTTTGCTGCAATAACAATTCGCAGAAGTTTCGCACTGCATATTCGCAGGCAGAAATCGAGCGCTTGCGTTTACCTGTATCATTATAAGAGGTGTCTCTTACTTCAGATTGTGTTATCGGGAACTGGAGAGCAATGTTCGGTTCAGATATGCGTTCGACGATGAGGTAAGCTGCGAGGTTCGCTGTGTACGAGCAGACGAGGATGAGAGCGAAGAACCACCACACAGTGCCAACTATACGACCAGAAAGGGATCTGCGAAAAATATTCTCCGTTAGTAATTAAAAATGATATTCATGGGCTTCAATATGGGTTTGACATTGTTACGTAAAATATATCCAAAATTTTATAAAAACATGTGCTACCCACTTCAAGTACGTACAAGGGGTTTACAGAAAGAGGTACGAATCATTTTCCACCTGTACGTTAAAAATATTTATTTATAATTATTTAAGTCCAACTCTGCATAATATACGTTGCAGCAACATAAATGTTTGATTTCAACTTTCATCAACTGGGAGCTTGCGTTAATTATAAAACCTAAGTGATCGACCTTTTGACATTCTGCACTACAGCAAGGTCTATGCAATATTAGTTATTACGAAGAATTGCCCAAACACATCCTTCAAGTTCGGGTTAAAACGATGAAAACTAAAAGTGTAAGTGAAGTATCAATTTGATACCCAACTTAAATTGGCATTTATGTGTGTATCGTTATCTGTGTATCGTTTACTTCCTATTTTATTAAAACAAATTATATATCTCATTAAAAAAAATGTACTCAATGTTTTTTCACGCTAACCCATTTATTTATTTGATTCTTCAATTTAGTTAAACGAATAAAAATACTACGGGATTTGAAATTCATATTCGATTTATTAATAAAAAAAAGCTTTAGAAAACTAACAAAATGGCGCACAAAAATATGGAAATCTGAGCCCTTGAAAAGCCATTTATATTGACTTTCGATCAGAATGCCTATTCCCGCACATTTTTTTTACAAATCGTGAATGGATCCAATGCTTTAAAATTTTACAGCTACCCCAATTGTAGGTACATTATATTTTGGTGTCTATAAATTGTGGCCATAACGAATTTAGAAAAATAAGTTGTTATAATTATTCATACTCCATTAGGTTCTCCTCGAACAAAATCATTTCGTACATCGTTTAAAATGTAGCAATATTATTTGGATCCCTTGTTTCTCGCGTTCAATTACAAGAAATACTTCTATAATAGTTATTCAAGACTAAGGCAATTTAACACACGACATGGAATTTAATCTTACGTCTCGGCAGCCAATAGTTGTACCTTATTGAATGCTTAAAATTCTCGTACACAGGCAATATCTTTGTGATCTTCTATATATATTCACTGGAGACTTCTCGGAGCTCGTAAATAACAGTTTTATCACATACCTTGGTACCACATCGCTGCCTTGTTGCATGAAAGATCCGAGGGAAAACCAAAACGAATTCCAAAGGCTGAAGTCGTTATGCAAGATTATCTGGAAAGAAACGTTTTACGTGGCGAAATAAGGTAAATTATGTGGCAGTTTCGTGAAGCAAACCTTAATTTCAAAATAAACACAACGATACTTTAATATCCTGTATTTTCTATTCAACATCCGACAAACAAGCAGATTAGCCATAGATGGTCATAAATATAATAGATGGCGATAGTATGTTTAATAGTAAATAGTGATAGTGATAATGATAGTGAAGTGAAAAAAAACAGTGGCCCATGGAGATATTAACCAAATGTATCACTTATTACTAACTAATAAGAATAGAGTATAAATAATGACAGAAATTATTAAAATGCGACCAGAGAATTAGATGGGAAAAATAAAAATATGATTCACATCATTAGCTTACCTCATTGGTACTGCTGATCGGATGTTCCATGTGAGATTCGACCGTCTCAGAGCTCCATTCCTTGGGCGAGAATCTTGATACCAAGAATAGAACAATGCTCACTGCGAAGAAGCTAAATAGGACGCAGAGCTGAAAAAATGAGCCTATCAATTTTACCGAAGGAAATATCAGCCACCGTTCGCTATTTTGTAAGTAATGGGGTGTTAAGCGTTATCGGATAGTCTCATTCCATTTGACTTTTATTGTTTATGAGCTGAGCCCGCGACTTCGTTCGCGCATAGGAGATTTCTCTCGGAAATTCGGGGATAAAAAGTAACCTTATATATGTTGCTCCACAACCTCATTCTCCCAGTGAAAGTCCTATAAAAATTCGTTCAGCCGTTCCGAAGACTTATTTTGGACAAACAGACAGACACACAACAATTTTAAAATCCTTTGTTTGTGGTTTAGTATGATGTAAATTCATGTTACATGTACTGGAAAACACTGTTATTTGGAAATCACAAACATACCTTTCAATTTTACAATCTCAACTTATAAATCAAGGTTAAATAACCACGAAAATCAATAATTAAGTATATTGTTAGAAGGAATGTATTGTAAACTATTTCGCATTATTAATAATTTACAAATGTTGCTAACATCCCTGCGGCATGTGTCAATAGTAAATGAGTGAATATATAAGTTCGGTTGGGATATGGGGAGATTGCTAAGCATGACAGAAATATATTATTATGATTATGTAATATGGATTTTTAGATTTTTTTTTCTGTTTTGAGCATTAACGATTACGTGATCATTTTAAACTTAATGCCTAAAACTACTCTAAATGCCTTTATCTCAAAGTTCATTTTATTGGTTGGGGTATTTTTTGTCGTTTGATTATCATGATTCATTGCAACTCGGTAGATATGTACTTATATTCAGCATGCTCATGTCCTAGTAAAAATGTTATTTGAGTGACCAGCTAGTCTAGACAAATGGCAAACGCTTCGAATCTATTCTATATCGACAATCGTATGCGCTTTAGCAATATCGTTCTTCGGTTGGTAGCCAAATTTAATGTTCTATGAGTTATCGAACGCTTATTCTATTCGATCGCTACGAAAAATAACAAATATAGTCTATGGTTTCGTTCGTAAACGTCATACAAGTACCAGTCAGTGGTATAAATGTGGCATAGAATTATTTAGCGTAAGCTTATGTCATTCCCATACATTCAGTATTCTATTCTACTAACGTTTGTGCCACTTGTCTAAGCCCTCTGAACAATTCTCGCTTCTTTTAGATTTTATGGAAAGGTATAAAAATAAATTATTAATTTAAAAAACACATTCCTTCAATTGTAATCGAAATCATTAAATATACGCCATTTTGTAGCGTTATCAAAACTGCCGTTTGGCTACGATTTTGACACGACTCTTCAGACGTTTCGTTACATCGAATAAGGCCGAGGCCGCACTACGGCTAAACCGCCACGGTTTCTTACCGCGTAAATTTTGTAACTCAAGGAAAGCCATACAAGCGGCCGCACTTGCGGTTTCTGACAATGTATGCGAATTGCGCGGTTACGCGGTTACCGCCGCGGGAAAAAACCGTGGTGCGGCCTCGCGCTAACATTTGGCTACCGATTTTTATTTCTATGCGTCGGATCGAATTATGTAGCGTAAGCTTATGTCATTCCCATACATTCAGTATTCTATTCTATTAACGTTTGTGCCACTTGTCTAAGCCCTACTGAGGCTGAACACCAATGAGGTTGATTACCAATCCGAAAGAAAATACAGTATTTTCTTTCGGATTGGTAATCAACCAAAGGGTTTAGGGGCATGAAAGCTCGCCTAGTACTAGTACTAAAGTATTTAAGCCTAATTAAATGACCTGTTTCGTAGTTTAATAAAAACTGTACCTAAAATAAAAACAAATATTTAACACTACAGTACACGCGCTTTTTTTTTTGACACGAGTACACGCATGGCCTACCATAGTGGGCCATTTTAAAATGTAAATAACTTTTATATTTTTATTACCTGATTAAAACAACTTAATGTAATAGTAAATATATTTATTTAAGTTGCTTTTGCAACTTTCATTTTTAGACAAATGATAAAGAATAGTGAACAATCAACTATTTAGTAAATATCTAAGAAAAAATAACAAAAAATGGCACTTCTGAGATCAAAGTATTTTTTTTAACTTAATATTAAATTTAATTACTATTTTATGGGTTTTTATAGCATTCAGGACATATTACTGCTTGGTGATCAGGACAAATCCATTTATTGCAAGTTTGTCACCACTTTTTTGTTGATCGATTTCGGGCTCTCGAGCAGAGTGCACATCGACAATTTTTGGTGACCAAATCTACAACTTGTCGAATTGGTGCCATTTTGTCGAGTTCTCTACGCTGCTCTCTATCGGTAATGTCGTCAAATCTTAGAGCACGTATCAAAAAATGGAATCTATTTATTGACATTGCGGCATATAGAATTTCCAAACCAGTACCATGAGAGTTATCCCAAAAATCTTTTATGTTACGCCGTCCATTTCGAAACACTCCCATGACGTATAATATGCCTAAAAATGCTCTTATTTCTACCACATCAGTGGGCTTCGCGTCTCTGTCTCTTTGATAATCGGCTTTTATTTTATCTATATACGTATTTGTGCACCTTACCAAAATGTCCAATATATCTTGCGTGAAAAATAGTTCGAAACAAGAAATTTGCCTTTGCATTCCTAGCTTCGTCTCCTTTTGGACCTGGTGGTCTTATCCTAATGTTTTGAGATCGAGTTCGCGTTGCTGGCGGAACATTCTTGTGCCAAACAGTGCCATTCGTCGATTTATAGACTGAACCGCGCCTTACGGTTGCTAGTTCTGAGAGTGGAACGTCATCCGAACTTGATGTTTTGTCAGATTCACTCAATATTTCCTCTTCATTTTCCTGGAGTTCTGTCTCACGTACTAAAGCTTGCAAATCTGGTTCTGGCTGAATTTCATCATCTTCACTCGCTATTACTTCTTCATCTTCAGTCTCAAGCTCCACCTTTCTATTTGTGACTCAGACATGACGTAATCGGATGAATAGATCTGTAAAAAAATCTATAATGAGACAAAAAATTTATGCAATATATAAATAATATTTATTCGATTTACATTAATATATTATGTAAACCTATTATTTTATAAATTTAGAACATTATAATACTGTAATAAACCGATAATACACAAAAGAAACTTACCTAAATTTGGTACACCAATACACGCGTGGACTACTTTAGTAGGCCGACGCTTTTGGCGCCAACCTGACTTCGCGTGCGCGTGTGGTGGATGCTCGCGGGGTACTAAGGTTGTTACAAATATACCAGACAAGGCTTACCTGGAATCACTAATATCTAGCGCGCTAAACTAAAAAGTTATCGCAAAAAATGTTACCCTGGTCTACCATAGTAGGCCGCGCGTGTACTCTAGTGTTAAATCCACCGCTTTAGATCAGCTTAGTATCATTCATTAATCGTGAGCAAAATTCCAAAACGTAAAGCATTGACGCGAATACTCACGTTAAAACGTGATATCCTATTGAAAATAGAAGGCACTGAACAACAAAGCGTCTATATCCATTTTCTACGCATTAAATCGCCGTCCGTATTTTCAAATGCCATAAATCAGCCTCCAGCTTTACGGTAGAATACTCCGGTACAAGAAGTGTCATAAACATCCGCGTGTACTGTGTATGAACAGGGCTATATCGACGGAATATTTGGTAAACCCCGGCGGCGTGAGTCTCTTGTTATGCAGATAACGGCAACTTTTACTCACTAGTTCTTGCCTTCATTTCCCGCTTGTATTTTACCGCATATTTCATGCATTTCTTTTCATATACAAAATATTTTAAACAGGACCGTAATTTTTTTTGGGAAATGAATGTGTATTGTATTTTTTTGTTCGTTACAGTATGGGATTTAGCCATTTTAATACATCGGTAAATTAATTGAAAAAAGCGTTGTTGTGTCGTGATATTGAAATAGGTCAATTAAAATTAAAGTAATATTTGTATTTTTTCACCGGTTTTATAATACTTGTGCCGCTGAGTGGTTGAAAAATTTCAACTGGTATATTAAATTTTAACGCGTTCTACTGATTGAGAGATTTGAAATTATAAAATGTGTAACTTAAATCTATAACAGAAACACAAAGCTTAGTAGGTATTTACGAATTAATAAAGGAGTAGTAATACTGTAAAATATTACTTATTAGATATTTATTAACTACTACATAGATTAATTATTATAACCAGCACTTACCCATATTTCCTTAGACAGTGGCTTCAAAAAGCTGAAGGTTTCAGAGACTTGCTTGGGTTTCTTCTTGATGGCGTAGATTGGGGATCTCACCGACAAGTAAGGTTCGCTCAGCTCCACTAGGTTTAGACGTTCAGGAGTGATTACTAATGGAGCTACGGCTATGTCCGCCTCCTGTTAAAATATTCAAATATATTACAATCTTGTTTTTTTGGTACACAGCGATGGTCTTGATATCCGATCGCATTTTGTGAGATTTTTTATGAAATTGATACAAATTAATAATTGTTGACCGACTTCAAAAAAGGAGGTTTTAAATTTTATTTTAATAAGACTATTTTATGTATGGTAAAACTTTTTATTGGGTGAACTGATTTTGATAATTCTTTTTATATTTGAAAGCTCGTGCTTGTCGTCTAGTCCCAGTTAAAGAGCACCATCTGTTAGATAGTTTTTGAGTTATCCTTAATAAGGCGTATTTAACTTATGGTGGTAACCTCATAAGTTTTTATTACGTTTTCCCCCTTTTTTATGAATATTTTTTATTGTAAAGCTGGCGCTTGTTATGTGGTCTCGTTTTTACAGTGCCATATTTGATGAGTAGGTTTTGAGCAATTTTGAGTATTTGAGTAAGTTAAGAATGAACATGAATAAAATAAAACATGGCACTTAACCAACTCAATTATACGTATTTTTTTATACTTAATACATTTAATTAAGTTGAACAAAAACTCACTTGTAATAACTTGATGTTATGCGCGAAAAAACCATGAGTGTCAAATTCACGTTACAGAATGTAAAACAGGTGCCAACATATATACTTCTAAATGGAGAAGTACTTGACCTAATAAATTCTACACAGTTTCTTGGCCTTACGATAGATTCTCGGTTGCAATGGAGTCCCCGTATTGAAGCCTTGTCTAGGAGACTTAGTTCTGCTGCTTACGGTGTTAAGAAAGTAAAGCTGTTAACTAACGTGGAAACAGCAAGACTACTTTACTTAAACTAGTTTCATAATGTGATGTTCTACGGTTTGTGTTTGTGGGGCACAGCTGCAGACATTGAATCAATCTTTATATTACAGAAGAGGGCAGTGCGCGCCATTTACAGCCTCAGGCCTAGGGACTCGCTGAGAGATCTATTTAAAGAAATTAATATAATTAACTGTTGCATCACAATAATTATATCTTATGTATTGTGACAACCCTGGCGCATCGACTTCGCTACGCCGAAAACAACAAACAATAGGGGCCATAAACATGTCGCGCAACAATAGAAACAATAGGAGCGCGGCTCTCTCAAAAGGACGCACGACGCTTCGACCATTACGGCAATAGTCATACGGGCGAAAGTCGGTTGCAAGGAACGTTCTCGAACTTTATTTCGACGCGGGTCCGGACATCTCGGGAATATTCTCGATTGTCGTGAATGGTGCGTGAGTGGTATAAAAAGGGGCGATCGTTCAACCGCGGACATTCTAGTTTCGGAAGCGAAACCAGGAAGATACCAGCGATACCTACGAGCGATACCTGCGCGAAGTGAAGTGATTTCTACGAGCGATACAGTGTTCGACGAGTGTGTATACGAGTACCTACGTGCATAGTGTTGTGGTGTGTACTGTGTACAGTGTGTATTTGTGTATCTACGAGTACAATAAAGTCTTTGTGGTACATTTTGGCATTTTCTCGAACCCCATACTCCTGACACGTAACAATTGGTGTCAGAAGTGGGATGCCTGTAGTACCGCAAAGTGAAGACGGGATTCGCACGCGACGGCAAACGGCATTGGATGCCGCACGTATGGAGTCGCCCGGGCGTGACCGCACTGAAATGGAGACCACCGCTGAACCTTCGGCTACATCAGCTGCATCAGCACCTACACCGAGTGCATTTGATATGGCCTCCTTATTAGCCGCCATACAGCGGAGCCAGTGCGAAGCAATGGAGCGCCTGGAAAATAAACTATTGGGAAGCCAGCGCGAAGCCATAGAATCCATACAACGGGGCCAGCGCGAAACAATGGAGAGCCTGCGCGAAGACATAAAGAGTCAGCGCGAAGCCATGGAGAGCCAGCGCGAAGCCATGGAGAGCCAGCGCAAAACCATGGAGGCAATCGACGCAAAGCTGGATGGTTTCCAGGGAGATTTGAACGTCGTGAAGGAGGACCTGGAATTGGTAAAAGTGCGTACATCCGAGCACGACCAAGCCCTAAAAAGCGTTGACGCGTCAATCAACAGCCTCAGTGCGTCAGTAAACTCCCACGAAACTAGGCTCGTGGATTTGGACAACAAGCTGCAAAAAATAAGGGTTATGGGCACGGCAGCAACGAGTTCATGCTCTGGGGCCCCGAAATTTAAGGTCCCAAGTTTCGACGGCACGACCTCATGGACGGCGTTTAGGCACCAGTTCGAAGTAGTAGCTAGTGGGAACGGCTGGGAGGACGAGCACTCGTTGGCGGCACTCACCCTAGCTCTACGAGGAGAGGCACTGCTGGTGCTTGAGAACCTGCCCGCCGAGCGACGCACCTTGGAGTCGCTATTTAAGGCCTTAGAAGCTCGATACGGGGAAAAGCACCTTGAACACGTGTACCGCGCTCAACTTAAAGACCGGTCGCAGAAGTCGAGTGAAGGACTGCAGCAGTGGGCCACGGAGATCGAGCGCCTCGTACGCCGAGCCTACGTGTCGAGTTCCACACCGGTCGAAGACAAAGTATTAGAGGCGTTCGTCAGCGGAATACGGGATCCCGAGGTGAGGGCAACGGTGCGCTTGGGTCATCACGCCACCTTGGAAGCAGCTTTAGCGCATGCCCTTGAAGTCGAAGCTGTACGAAGCGACTATAAAGGTTGTAAGGTGCGCGAAGTCGTAGCGGCAATTCAACCTCGTTCTGGGCCTATCTGCTATGGATGCGGCGAACGAGGCCATATAAGGATTAACTGCCGGACTCGAAAGCAACCGAAATCGGTGTCGACCGCTACCCAAGTCGACACTCAGGAGCCGTTAAACTAGGAGGCGCCAGCGCCGCGGGGCGGGCACTGGCTGGACTTCGTCGAGCCCCTACTGTATTGGTATCACAAGCTTGTGATGGGAACAGCCTTGTAACTACTGGTGAGATAAATGGCATACCCTGTCGCTTTACTATTGACACGGGAGCATCGAAATCCATCGTTCGACCGGAACTACTCAAGCGGACTATCATGTGGGAAAATGGACGACCATCATGCAATCTGCAGACAGCGACAGGCCAGCCAGTGACCGTCCTAGGAGTTACGGAAGCAAGACTGAAACTCGGAAGTGACATTTACACGCAGTCTGTTTTAGTGGCGAATATAACTGACGACTGCATTATCGGACTGGACTTTTTACGGACACATCACTGTATAGTTGATATAGCCAGAGGAGTGTTAAGCTTCAAGGATCAAGAAGTCTTCTTGGACGGTTCATGTTCAGGAGCAGTGTACTGTTTGAGGACAGTGAAGCTAGCACCGAGATCGGAAACCTTGGTCAAGGTTAGGTTTCCCGAAAAGATACAGATGGATCGATGTGTCGTAGTGGAAGACTATGGAGATCACCCCAGTTGGATCACGGCAAGGACACTGCTCATGACCAAACGTGACGCCAAGTTAAAGGTCATCAATCTTAGCAGCACGCCGATACATCTCGCAAAGAATACCGTTATTGGCCGATGTGAAGCCGTGGACAGTTTGAGGAAGGTCCAAGAATACTCGGACAAACCTGGATCAACGGATCACATGAAACCTTTGCTGGAGGCGACCAGGAGGAATTTGAGCTCTGAGGAATATACTCAGGCAGCAAAGTTGTTGACGGACTACAAAGACATCTTTACCAGAGGAGATAGCGACCTTGGAAGAACAAATCTTGTCACTCACCCAATAGATACCGGCAATACTTCACCGATCAAGCAAAGACCGAGACGAGTACCATTGGCAAAGGAGCACGAAGTTGCAGAAATGATCGAGGACATGGTGCGCAGCAAGGTGATCGAGCCGTCAACTAGCCCTTGGTGTTCACCTGTGGTACTCGTGAATAAGAAGGATGGCAGTACTAGATTCTGTGTTGACTACAGGATGCTTAACACCGTTACTAAGAAGGACAGCTACCCTCTGCCCCGGATTGACGACACGTTGGATATGCTTGGTGGCATGAAGTGGTTTTCGACGGTCGACCTGAAGAGTGGTTACTGGCAGGTAGAAGTACGGCCAGAAGACAAGGAGAAGACTGCCTTTACCACCGGAACCGGAAGTGGCTTGTGGCAGTTTCGCGTAATGCCTTTTGGGCTATGTAACGCTCCTGCCACTTTTGAGCGTCTCATGGAGCGAGTGTTAGTTGGACTTTTGGGGGACGCTTGTCTGGTTTACCTCGATGACGTCATAGTCATGGGACGAAGCTTTGTGGAACACAAGCGAAACCTAGAGAAGGTATTCAGACGATTCCGTGAGTCCAACCTAAAGCTCAATCCGAAGAAATGTGACTTCTTCAAGAAGGAAGTATCATTCTTGGGACACATCATATCGGACGAAGGTGTTCGCACTGATCCAGATAAGATAAGAGCTGTTCAAGAATGGCCGACCCCAAAGAACAAGACCGATGTAAGAGCGTTCTTGGGACTATGCGCCTATTACCGTCGGTTTGTGAAGAACTTCTCCGAGATAGCCAAGCCGTTACATCGTCTCACGGAGGACAAGAGAATCTTCAGTTGGGATTCCGATTGCGAAGATGCGTTTGTTCGCTTAAAGGAACGTCTGTGCTCGGCTCCGATTCTTGGCTACCCCAGAAGAGAAGGGAGATTCACAGTAGACACGGACGCAAGCAATACTGGCATCGGAGGGGTGTTATCGCAAGAACAGGACGGCCAGCAGGTGGTCATTGCGTACTTTAGCAAGACCCTTTCGAAACCGGAAAGGAATTATTGTGTGACTCGGCGAGAATTACTGGCTGTGGTGAAGACCCTTCAGCACTTCAACAAGTATTTGCTGGGACGCGAGTTCACAATAAGGACGGACCACGCCGCTCTGAGATGGCTTCTGCAATTCAAGAACCCGGAAGGCCAGGTTGCAAGGTGGATCGAACAGCTTCAAGAGTTCAACTTCGTAATAGAGCATCGTAACGGAAGAGCTCATTCGAATGCCGACGCCCTGTCACGACGCCCATGCTCCGACGAATGTCAACATTGCATCAAGCATGAGGCTAAAGAAGAGGTCAGGGTGATAAGGATGCAGGACCTAGACGAGTCTTGGGGAACGGAGCAAGTAAGCCAAGCTCAGAAGGAAGACAAAGACCTCAGCCTGATCATGGAATGGAAAGCCAAAGGACAGAGGCCCCTGTGGAGTGATGTGTCAGCCTCGAGCGCAACGACTAAGGCATACTGGGCTCAGTGGGACAGCCTTATATTGGAGAATGGCGTGCTTTACCGGAGCTGGGAATCACTCAACGGAAAGGAAAAAACCCTGCAAATGGTTATTCCCAGGAGTAAAGTGGCTGATTTGCTGAAGCTCGTACATGATGGCACTTCTGGTGGGCATCTCGGCATCAAAAAGACCCTCGTAAAGATACGAGAACGCTTTTATTGGGTGCGGTGTCGAGAGGACGTTGAAGATTGGTGCAGGAAGTGTACCGTGTGCGCTTCAGTGAAAGGGCCCCGCACTAGAACCAAGGGAAAACTACAGCTGTATAACGTCGGAGCCCCTTGGGAAAGAATCGCCATAGACGTTGCTGGCCCATTCCCTCAGTCTGAAGACGGGAATAGATTCATCATCGTGGTTCAAGACTACTTCAGCAAATGGCCGGAAGCGTTTGCAACTCCGAACCAAGAGGCGAAGACCGTGGCCAAGAAACTTGTCGAGGAGGTAGTATGCCGCTTTGGTGTGCCATTGGAGTTACACAGCGACCAAGGCAGGAACTTCGAGTCGACGTTATTCCAGGAGATGTGTGATCTTTTGGGAATAAATAAGACACGTACCACACCGGCGCATCCTCAATCTGACGGCATGGTGGAGAGATTCAACCAAACGTTGGAAAATCACTTGGCCAAGGTCGTCGAGGAACATCAGCGGGACTGGGATCGGTACATTCCTCTGTTCCTGATGTCATATCGCTCTGCCATACACGAGTCTACGGGATTTACACCCGCTAAAGTTAACTTCGGAAGAGAAATGCGTCTGCCGTTGGATTTGCTGACCGGTACACCGCCAGATGCCCCGAAACCAACCGTTGAATACATCGCGGACTTACGGAAACAATTGGACGAGACACATGACCTTGTAAGGGAGCAATGTTTGAAGACCAGCGAAAAGATGAAAACCCGGTACGATCGCGATGCTCGGAAACATGGTTTCAAGGAGGGAGATTCTGTATGGTTGCACAATCCACTGCGGAAGAAAGGGAAGTCTCCGAAGCTACAAGCACGATGGGAAGGCCCTTACACAGTTGTCACGAGGATTAACGACGTGACCTACCGGATCAGACAGGGGGACAGAAGAAAGCCGAAGATCGTGCACGTGGACAGATTGGCACCATTTCATGGATCGAATAATGCTCGGGACGAGCATGACTAAGAGGGGGGCAATGTGACAACCCTGGCGCATCGACTTCGCTACGCCGAAAACAACAAACAATAGGGGCCATAAACATGTCGCGCAACAATAGAAACAATAGGAGCGCGGCTCTCTCAAAAGGACGCACGACGCTTCGACCATTACGGCAATAGTCATACGGGCGAAAGTCGGTTGCAAGGAACGTTCTCGAACTTTATTTCGACGCGGGTCCGGACATCTCGGGAATATTCTCGATTGTCGTGAATGGTGCGTGAGTGGTATAAAAAGGGGCGATCGTTCAACCGCGGACATTCTAGTTTCGGAAGCGAAACCAGGAAGATACCAGCGATACCTACGAGCGATACCTGCGCGAAGTGAAGTGATTTCTACGAGCGATACAGTGTTCGACGAGTGTGTATACGAGTACCTACGTGCATAGTGTTGTGGTGTGTACTGTGTACAGTGTGTATTTGTGTATCTACGAGTACAATAAAGTCTTTGTGGTACATTTTGGCATTTTCTCGAACCCCATACTCCTGACACGTAACAGTATGTTAAAAAGTATTCTGATAGTTTTTTATAAGAAAAGTGATGTCCATAAAATTAATACCAGGAATAAGGCTAGACTGATTGTACCTTAACCTTAGTAAAAATTGTTGCTCACATGGGTAGATGTATTAAAGATTTATAATAAAATTTCGTTAGAATTGATGGAAATGCCATACTATACGTTAAAAACTCATGTCAAGGACATTCTTATGACGAAGGGTTATTATAAACTGGATGAATGTTTTCATGATGAAAATGCCTGGACATGAATTTGAAATATAGCCTTAAGTCTTAAGTTAGTCTTGTCTGTAACTGTGAGTCGGAAAAAACTCCTTGGGAGTTTCTTGCCGCTTCTTCTACCAAGGTTACACATCATGAGGATTTGTGGAAGCGATGGCGTAGTTTGACTTTCGAAAAGTGTTTGTAACAACCAAGTTCGAATAAAATTCATTTCGTTTTCATTATCAATAAATAATTAATGTTCATGGAATCATTGATCCTTTTACTTAACGTGAAACGAAAAATCTTCTGTAAACATATTAATATATTAAATTCCCCGTTCAACTAATCCGCTAACCTACTATGACTCAACCGGTAAAACGTTCACGGCACATCGTTATTCAAATTAGATTTAAGTAATTTAATAGCTGAGTGAAAGCGCCATTTAATGTCATGTGTAAATATTTAATGAATGTACACGTAAGTCCTCATACTATATTATTAATAGGCGAGTGCTAGAGCGATAAATTTAGCATTTAATAGGTATTTGTAATATAAATGTATTTTGCATTTATTTATAGCGGAAATTTAAAATAAAGGTATCGTTTTTATCATTTATTTAAAGAAGAAATTTAATTAAAATGTGTTGTTTTTATCGAGAGCATGATATTTTCTAGGGACAGCAATAATATTTTCTATGGACTTAAGAACAAAAGAAGACTTAATACAAAATATCAACAAATCACGATTAAACTTATTTTTGAGATTTCTTAGTAACTAGTAGATACAGACAGTATTATTCTTATTGTCTTCGAAATACTTTGAAACATACAATAGATTCAATATAATAAAGAAAAGTCTTGTTTGCGAACGATTTACAGATGTAGGTAAAATGTTTTTTACGATTATTGTTTTGTTCTTAATAAGGAACCTACTAACTTTGATAATTACCTTAAATTGTTCAAACCACAAAAATTGAGTCAACTCCTTTAATAGTAATTGTAATTAAAAACTTGAGTATGAACTCAATTTCCTAAATATCACGAAGATAGGGTATTAAAATAATCTATACTCGTATACTTTAACATTTACTAGAGTTTACAGTGTCCAATAGTGTTCTTTAATAAAAGGTGAGACAATGCACTTTCTAAATAAAATGAGAAAATTAAACGCTTAGCCGGATATTAGATCGTGGGCCGAGGGTAAAAGTTTAAATAACTAAAGACGGCCAGAGTAGATCTTTTAAACTGTTATAAGACGTAACGTAAACGTAAAGTTTACGAGACTTCTACATAATGACACAGGATATTAAAATAATGGAGAATCTTGGCCTTAAAATTGTACTGTGAAATTGATTAAGTTTAAGCCGTTTATTAATAAACTTTTATGACCGTATTGAGGCGTCCAATACTAGCCATAATAAATGTTGACAGTCAAGCAATGTTTAAAGGAGAATGACCAATATTGGTATCGGTACAACTTAACTTGTGTCAGAAATTGCTCATGTTATTAATTCTTATTTTTATTTATCACCATATTTATCACCATTCTCTATTATTAAAATTTCTGAAAATCTCCGTAATATTATCATTGAGATACTATGTACTAAAGAATATTATTAATATTTTAATGATATGTTGTTATGAACCATTTGTGATAGGTACCATTTTATTCTAGTTTAGCCAGTTGAATAATTACCGTCATAAAAATGTCAGCACTATCACCGGACATAATTGTCATTTACTTTTCATGGTATTTTTCAGTTTTTTCATTGTTTGGTCGCTATCGGTCAATATCGTCAATATCGCATTACCAATACACAGGCAGACTCTTCAGTCTATGAAGACTCTTTATGTGGCTAAACAAATTTGAGTATGAAATCGCAGTTTCATTCACGCTGGTCACATTTGCAAAATGTCCGGTGCGAAATCGCAAATACAATGCAAGAAGCAAAATGTACGTGTCAGCCACAGTTAGGGTACCAACCACATTGCAGTCGCATCACCGCACTAGAAACACTGTCTTTTGACGCTATCTACTGAAATTGTGGTCTGTTGATATTTTCCAATCAACAGACCACAATTTGGACGTTACGTTACGACGTAACGTTTTATGGAGCCGTTTACACTTATTTAAAGGCAACCATTTTATTCCTTTACCATGAAAACAAAATAAACAATAACATATTAATTATGAGTGCAGCGCGTGAAGGTTTTTTGAGCGTACCTAGTCTTCAGAGGCGAGAAATATTGAGACAACAAATCTTGAATACAATAATCGCATACAATAATCTGCGTGTAAACAGTTCAAAACAATTATTGAGTGGCAATTATTACACGTTCTTAACCCTCCGTCCGTCGCGCGAAAAAAATTACGTGTCCCGTCGCGTGGGCTCTTCAAAGACCCTAAAATTAAATAGCAATCAATTCGTATTATAACTTACATTTTTGTCATTATTTCGATATGTCGCATTAGTATATTATGTATGTATAGTATAGTATGCATTAGTATAAATAAATAAATAAATATATGGCTACATTGATAAAAAACGAAAAGATATTTTAAATCAGATATTTATTTATATTAAAAAAAAAAACAAAAAGTAAAAGGAGTCGCATTTTTCTTATATTTTAACCCGGTCATCTTAAAGTTAACTTAAAAATGAAAAATAAAGGACAACTTCTTCTTTTTATATAATAGTTTGAGCTCAATGAACAAGAGATGAAAATGAAATGTAAATGGACTAAGATACATAAAAAAATATTATGTACTTTCTATGTCCAAGTATCCCTTATTATTTCATTGGACACAAACAGTGCAAACGGATTTGATACAGTTGTAACAAATCTTACCTTTGCAAAAGTCTCAAATGGACGTAAATTTACCATCTGTACGTTTTGGACAGTGAAATCTATCTCGCAGGTGCCATCTGACCATCATCAGAAGACATCTTCTGAAGAGGAATTATAAATCTTTGTATTTATTGCTTCAAATCAAGAATTATCGTCTACACCATTCAAGTGATAATTTTTTCAAGAAAACTTTCTGCTGGAGCTTGTATACATGTTGACTATATTCATGGGCGTTACCCAGCGGCTGTTACAGGGGGGCAAAGGTCTAGGTCCAGGGGGTGGAGAAACTCAGATTTTTGAGGCAAATTTTGTAAAGGGTACAGCCTCCGTAGGTACTTCCTCCAAGGTCAGCAGTAGCAGCTAACCTCCCTCCTTCCACCTCGGTCCCTACCTGTTCCTCCCATGACTACTCGTATTTCTAGAACATATCGTTTGAGTATTGTTGTTCTAACTGCATGTTTTCTTCATTACCCTCTTTATCACTATCTATAAGCTTATCTTCTTCTTCATACCATATAAGAATACTTAACTTTATCTTTTATAAATTTTACTCAAGTAATAATTTTTATGGAACAAAAAAACAAAAATATAAAACCTAAACCAAATAAGTTACTACTAAAAATTTACTTACGCCAGTCGTCGCGTGGGGTCCTTCAGAGCCTTGTGTAGAAACACAGGTCTATATCTCACAAAAAAGCGTGCATAATTTTAGTTTTGACTGCACGATCATGAAGTGTAATCCTTTTTAGGAGGCTACCCAAAGTAAAAGATCGATAAACGTATTCTAACATTAAGTATTTCGTAATTTTCTAAACCCTGGGCTTTGAAAGACCCCACGCGACGGATCGAGGGTTAATTGCATTCAATTATTGCTCTTGTATGTGCAAGAAAGTGGCATCATGTAAAAGGGCTCGATACAGGTTAACCGAACTAACTGGCTATTCTACAGTAACGTGTAATGATTTTTATATAAATCTGTGTAATTTTTACATTTATTAGCAGACCTTTCTTTGCTAGTAACATGGCTAGTAATTAATAATGTTCCTAATATCACATGTTACATAAATAGCGTACTTCCAGGTGGCATGTGAGATCGTTTTGATAGCTTTTTACAAAAAGCACACAGCTTTAATGTTCTCTTTATTATAGGACAACTGCACAAATAAATTGGACTCTGTCCAAAAACAATTTATTTGAGACTTATGTTCAAACGCAGGAAAGAGTTAAGCAATGAACAATTGCTAGTAATAAAGTCGAAGTTGCAGAAATGGTGTAATATACTTTCAAGAACGGATTTTATAGCAGTCGAAAACAAATAAATTAATAGGTAATTTTACACGTTCATACATTATTTGTAAAAACTTGCTCAATTTCTTCAAGAGAAACAATTATTTATTTAAGCAACGTTTTGAAATATTATGTGTGGCGTTTTCTGACTATGTTTCAAACTTACTTTTTACTGTTGAAGACTTTACTGAACTATAAATAAAGCTTTGATGATCTCATGTCTAGATGGAACATTATATCCGCGCAAACGTGTCAAAAAATTGTGGCCAACCGTTGGCCACAATTTTTATATCATTGATCACGCACACATATAGATGAACGTGTAAAACATTGCCTGCACGCACACATGATTCATATTGTTGCCTTGTTTTTTTTGTTTTCATTGTAGGGCGACGCTCAATCTAGACATTAGATCATCAAAGAAATAAAGTTATGATCTATGTCTGTGTATGTGTGGTAGGTGAAATAAACAAATAAAGCCGATCAAGTGCGAGTAGGCGCGTAGGGTTCAGGTTGGTGAAAGAAGTAGTTAATATTATTACCATACGATTCATTAGTAGTCCAGGCATATTAGTCATATGAGGGCAAGAATCTCGGAATGAGAGATAGTCGGCTATAAACTTGTATAAACCTTTATTTTAACACCCTAAAACTTGTCTCAAAACCTACTTATCACAGGGTGTCTGCGACTACAGAATATATTCCAAGGTCAAAAATTTAATTCTTTTCTTCTTATTTAGTTGGGAAGTAATTAGTATAAGTAAGATTAGAATTAAGAAATAATTAAAGTATTTCCCTAATTAATTTTATAATTTCACGTACAGGTAAGTGTTATTAAATGAATAAACACTTAATTATTGAAAAAAAAAGATAAATGATAATTTAATAGTTATTAAAAAATGCGAATCATTTATAATTATGTATTTATCAATAATTTAAAAACTTTATACGGCGTGTTTTTAATCGGGACTACAAGTTGACCTCGAAAGATACTGTATAATATAGATAAACACTGCGCGCGCTCTGCCCTCTATCTCGAAAATGGTTCAAGATATGAAAAAAATGTTTAAACAGAAGTTATAGAGAATTTAATCCTTTACAATATTTATAATAAATAAAAATAGCATAAAACTCATAGGAAACGAGATATTGGCAATAAATGTGTAAAAAATCGATTTTTTTGACCTTTGACCTTGGAATATCTGTAGTCGCAGACACCCTGCGATAAGTAGGTTTTGAGACAAGTTTTAGGGTGTTAAAATAAAGGTTTATACAAGTTTATATCTCTCATTCCGAGGCGAAACCCTTATTATGCCTGGACTATAGTGTTGTAACTCAAGAGGAACAACGCAAAAAAAATGAACTCCGACCAGGAGTGTTTTTAAATTTCTGTTTCCTTTATTTCTTTTTTTAATAATCATATTTTTACTATTTCAAAAATAGAATTAGTGATTTAAATTTTTCTTTTTATAAAATCAAACAACTATCATCTGGCATTATCGACAATATCCTATTGGGCATTAGAGCATTAAGGTACCTTATGAGATCCTATTCTCCAAAAGCGAAGGATATTTACAATGAAAAGAAAATACACAAAAACATTAAATTCACGCACGAAATAGAAAACAATAACACCTTAGCATTCTTGGATGTACAAGTAGGAAAGCGGCCGGACGGTACATTGAGCCACACTGTCTATACAAAGCCAACGCACACTGATATATAGGTACACGGCACATCACATCATCACCCAAAACATCTAGCATCGGTTGCAACTTCGCTTACTAATAGAGCCTATGATATTTGTGATGATGATCACGTGACGCAGGAATTGCAACATGTACACAGTGTACTGCGTCGCAACGGCCACACGCCAAAAACTGAAAGACGACCGCATAATAAAAGTTCCAAGATCAGCACAGTTGAACGTCAATCAGCATTTCTTCCCTACGTTAAAGGGGTAACGGACAAAATCGGTAGGATATTAAATAGGAAATTCAATATAAAGACAATTTACACGCCGTTTAAAAAAGTTACCGCCTTTTTACGCTCACCCAAAGACCGTATTCCTTACCAGTGTTCAGGGGTGTACAAAGTAGACTGTAGCTGCGGTAGTTGTTACATTGGACAGACGAAACGGGCAATATCGCAGCGTTTAAAAGAACACATCGCAGCTATTAGGAAAAATGAAAGGAAGAAATCAGCTGTAGCAAAACATCTACTTGATTCAGGCACTAACCACTGGATTGAACTTCACAGCCCGCAGGTTATCGCCATGGAACGCCATTACATCCCACGGTTAGTAAGAGAGGCGATAGAGATTAAAAAACACCCCAAAAACTTTAATAGGGAGGACGGATTTAAATTAGCACCAACATGGAATCCAGTGGTTAGTTTATGTAAGTCGGAAAAAATTAAAGAGGTCGAGCGCAAGGATGTGGTTAGTGTAGTGTGTCGTAATATGGTCAACAAATCACAAAAACGAATTAGAAGAAAGGTAGACACACTAATGTATTATTGTAAAATGTCATGTGTCAAAAGTTTCTCCGCGCCACCGCAGTTCCGCCGTGACCACGATTCATGCAACTGGGTCGAAATATCGGCACACCAAAATACATATCGTGAGTAACCCGCATTATATAAAAAATGAGTGTAATCCGCGATGAAAAAAGTTTAAAATCAGAAAAGAAAAAATTCACGAAGTACGACGTGTGAGAGCCGTGGATTCGAATGAACCGGTGACATTTTTGCCAAACCCACCGCCGAAAATATCGGAATGGAAGCGAAACCCATAAACGGCTGACGTAAAGCGCGTTATCATATCTCGAATACGTAACGGTGTTGGTAAACTCCTCTCCTACCTCTGAATTCGAAAAAATCTATGAGAGATTGTAAAATTTTTGTCATCAGGATACGAAGACGTGAAGTTCGTTAGTAATATACAATAAACCCTTTGTGGATTTATGATCAGAGATTTTTTCGACAGTGAGTTTTTAATAAACTATGCAATGGTTTAGATTCCAAATATGCCTGGGGTTTCATCACGTTTGGGTTTGAAGTTAATAATAAATAAAAACAAACAATATATTGGTATTATAACAGACGTAATCACAGGTATCAAATTACATAAATATGTCGGAGTTACGATACTTGTTTGATGCTATTTTATATGTGGTAGACGAGGTGGTCGATGGTGAATTGATACTCTGTGGCGCGCGGGAGAATTGTCATTAATGGAAAAAATATGAAAAGAAATTAATATCGCATGCGATCGGAATTTTGTGCTGTTGTGCTTGTAAAAAGTTCCTTATTAATTTTAATGCCGTGAATCTCTTAAATAAAGTGTATCCGCGAGTGCGAGTGGTTCGATCGATAAATCAATATCGTAATATCGCAAAGCAAATCCAATCAATACCAAAGCAAACCTAAACCGAATATTCATAATGAGCCGTACATGAGCATTGAATAAAGTAGCTGGTGGTGTGTTGTTGTTGGCTCTGAACTCTTGTTTTATTTGACATCCTGACAAGTGCCCCCGTCATATATTATTGTGGGAAACATTAAATTATTATGTAATTAATTCATATACAATGAAAAGTAAATCCATTTTAGTTTGAGTTAACATTTGATTTAATTACGTATGGTTTAATTTTATTTCAGGATGGTTTGAACTTTTAGGGCGCTTTTAGTGTCATGCGGACTTTGATGCGGATTTGCTCACGCACGCGGGATTGCTCCGCATGCGTAGCACCCGCAAAGAACAATTTCATATATGAATTTACTGTAAAGCGTGAAAAACGCACGCGGGACGCGGGACGCTGTGCGGGGCGTCATCCCGCAGCGGGGCATCCGCATGCGTGATCGTTCCTACAACTTCAGTGCCCATTTTAGAGTCGTGCGGGGCGCACGCACCGTATTGTACTAATCGTCTACGTAACCCGCACGTCAACCCGCAGAAGACTGAAACTTAAACTGCGTATGATCCGCAGCGTGAAATTTCACGCATGCGGAGCAATCCCGCGTGCGTGAGCAAATCCGCATGACACTAAAAGCGCCCTTAGTGCAGATGAGCAAAGTCACAGCAAGTAGACTATCGTGCTTTCATCTTACTAGCAGAATAATTCCACTTTTGTTATGGAATTATTAAACTTAGACAATAAGTCTTGAGAGGACTTTCTTATTAAGATTGTGTGATCAAGAAAAGTTCATACTTTGGTATATAAAATTTCCAACAATGCAGTTTATGGTCAAATAATAAATATGCTGTATTCAACATTTCCCTGTTAGGTTATTTTATTTTTTATAAAAAATATCTTCTAAGTCTAAGGCGCGGCTATGCTATCTAAAAAATGTCGTAAGGTTACGTATTCTGGGCTGAAGTTTTTCAGAAAACCCATTTGCAATATATTTATTTACATTTATGTATTTAATAAAAAGACACTAAACTGGCTGTTTTAATGCAAAGACCATGCTTCACCCTTTTTTTCGGTGTTTCGGTACCTGCTCCGACGAAAGCTGCAATCCTCTACGACGAGCTACATCGTTGCTATGTTTTCTTAGCAGGGCCCCGATTCTGCTAATTTAAAAACGCATAAATTGTATCTCGATTGACTAGTAATGACTAGTTATGACACATTTGGTATTCTGTTAATTATTTAACATCGATCGTGGTTCATTCGCTCTCACTCCGCTCTCACTCAAATTGAAGGTCAATCGTCATGTTACTATTTGGTATTCTGCTCTTCAATTGTAAAAAAATTGTCGTTCGTTCTTAAACTGATTGGTATTCTGCTAACTTTTTGACGTTTATGTCAATGGTAAATAAATTTCAATTTTGTAATCGAAGTGTAATTGAACAACAATACCTCCGTAGCACTATATCTACTCGTATTACTGAGAAAAATTGTGAAGATGAGACAATCTCTCGTAAGTTTACGATGGCGTATTATGGCCTTTGTCAATTCTAGTGATCGCCGGCGCAGAAATTGGCAGCGTCGAAAAGCCAAAGTACAATTAATGCGAGAGACTGCGTCCCTCCTTGGAGCGGGTGATTCGTCCTAGGGCTAATTCCGGCTGCCCCTCCAAGAAATCTAGCATGCTTGCAATTTGTACAAGTCTTATTTTTTCAACGAGTTCGCCCAAGAAAAACAGTAGGTACCTACACATTATTATCACACAGTAGGTATAATCGACGTTATTAATTTGGATCAACATTCACAAAGTTTTTTATTTATTGTAGTAATTCAAAGAATAGGTACTCACCAAAGATGTTTTAAATATCTAGATGGAACATCGAATCCGCGTAAATGTATCAAAAAATTGTAGCTAACTATTAGCCACGATATTTTTATCATTACGCTCACATAGACAATAGACGAACGGGTAAAACATCGGCTGCACGCACACATGCTTGATATTGTTGCCTTGTTTTTTTTGTTTTCATTGTAGGGCGACGCTCAATCTAGATATTTAAAACATCAAAGGTACTCACGTACAAAACCGAATTCAAATATTCGTCTTTGTTATTTATCAAATTGACATTTGTCATTCCACTATTTTTGACAGGACAGCATATTTTACTTTTTAAATTTGGTCTGTCATAGATAATTATTGTCATATACAGCCGTCGTTTTGTAAATTAACTGATGTTATATTCAAGAATCATTCGATTACATAATTTATATATTAATGATTACCGTACGAATACTCGTAATTTAATGTCAGGGACATACAAAATATTAATTTAAAATGTAACAATTATCAATTTTGTCCTTTGAAGTCATGGTAGATTTATATTGGCAACATTGAAGATTTATATCATTGACATCCAAGTGAGATACAATTGAAACTATGATAAATTTTTAGCAGAATACCAAATTTGTTACAATGATTATTGTATTAAAATTCAATAGTACTTTTAATTGTAATTGCGCAAAAATTGTCTGAAATAGCAGAATCGGGGGGCAGAAGGGTGCTACGAACCAAACTTGAAAGGTGCTCCCTCACCACGAGCATTCGCGTGTAATGTAACGTTACAATCAATGCCATCAAATTTTAAATGTATAGTATGTAAGATTGAAACGAAAGAGGCGCTGTCGGACGCATTTGACATTCATTTGACCAATCATTGCACACTAGTAACTGACAGATGAATGACCACAACGTATAGTGCCACCAACTTATCTGTTCAGTAAACGGTGTCGCTAGTACAGCGTTCAATGTTGCCATATAATAAAATTTGCCGACTGTAAAGGGAGCTCAACAACTTTGAGACCTATGATTTCTACCAGATAAAGTAGGTATGTTGCACATAATTTGATGCTAAATGATGACAAAGTCTTTCCGACTAATATAGATACACAACTTGGGCTGTGGCTACTAACTTAAACTACCATGCAATGATTGCAGTAACATAGGATGTTATCATTATCTCAATCTATCAGGGCCCACTATTAAGCATAGGTCATAATGAGAAGGTTAAGACCATAGTTCACCATGCTGAACAAGTTATTGCGGTTTGGCAATGTTTTCCTTTACCGTTATAGCAAGTGACATTTAAATTCTTAAAACGTACATAACATAGAAAAGTCAGAGGTATGTGCCCTGGGATTCAAACACGGACCCTCCGAATAGGAGGGTGCATTTTTAATCACTCAGTTATCACCGCCCTAAAATAAGATATTATAATGGCAATGAATAATTCTCAAGTGTACTTGTTTATTTAATAAAAAATTAAATTAAAAATTAAAAAAACCCCCGACACAAACATTTAAAAAGTAAAAAATAATATCTTTAAAAATAATACGTCGCGTTGGGGGACCGCTTCTAACTAACTATTCATTATCTAAGTACGATTTTATTCATAAGTATCACTTGCTTACCTACTTAGGTCTTTTACCCAAGACTTATCATTTATCAATATTTTTTTGTGTTAAAGTTAGAAGTAAATGGAGCGGTCCCCCAACGCGACGTATTATTTTTAAAGATATTATTTTTTACTTTTTAAATGTTTGTGTCGGGGGTTTTTTTAATTTTTAATTTAATTTTTTATTTCATACTTTTTATAGGTAAAAATATTTTGGATTAAGTTATAAATATTCTCTTACTGTACGCTTTCATTTGAGACCCCACACGAATATATTTGCATACATACGGTTATTCTTCCCCGCTTTCACCCCCCACAACTATTAAACGGCTCAACCGATTTTCATCAAACATATTTTAAAATATGCGCCCCTAAGTTCCCTTTAATACAAAAAAAACTAAATTGAAATCGCTTCATCCGTTCGGGAGGTATGATGCCACAAAGAGACAGAGTGAAAATTCTTCCCCGCTTTCAACCCCAACAACTTTTAAACGGCTCAACCGATTTTCATCAAACATATCTAAAAACACGCGCCCGTAAGTCCCCTTTAATACAAAGAAAACTAAATTGAAATCGCTTCATCCGTTCGGGAGCTATGATGCCACAGACAGACAGACAGACACACAGACACACACACACACACACACACAGACACGTCAAACTTATAACACCCCTCTTTTTGCGTCGGGGGTTAAAAAAAATCGTAACATCCAAAAATAAAAGAATTACGTAGGCCAACCCTATCAAATTTTACTTTTTCATGTAAAATTAAAAATACATTGTTATTGACTATAATTATTTATATTTTTATATATTTTATAAAAATAATTGTCATCGTGATCTCTAAGTTTGAGGGGTTTTACACGAGAAATCCCTGTGGAAAATGATGTGATGCGCCAGAGAAATTTAAAAGAGAAAAAAGTATAAAAAAAAATTTGATGCCAAATATATTCAGTGACACTTTAATCGATTATGCAAAGATAAGTGAGGAAAATAAAATAACTGAAATATTTAAGCGGGACTATTAATTAACTTGCAATAGCAACACTAACCTGTAGCAACTGCGAGGCATTCTGCCACTTTTTCAAACGTTATTTTCGGAGTTAGCCGGCGATTTTCTTCCCTCATACAATCTAAAACTTTTAAAATAACTAATCGTGCATCACTTCTTAGAGGCTCAGGAATTTTTAATCACTTTTTGCAATTAAAATCGAATTAAAACACATAGAGCACTCGCACTTCAAATAATTGACAGCGGACATGACATTTCAAAATTGACGTTGTCTTTTTTTAGTTCCATTTTTTTCTACTGAACAGATAAGTTGGTGGCATTATACTTATGAATGACTTTTCGTTAGTTCCAATTTTTGCCATTTCAGAGATAAGTTGGGCGCACTGTACCTTAATCGCATTGTAATAAGAACGCTCGCAAATTCAAATCTACATTTAAGGCTGAGGCCACACTACGGCTAAGCCACCGCAGTTTCTTACCGCGTAAATTTTGTAACTCAAGGAAAGCACTACAAGGCACTACAAGCGGCTGCACTTGCGGTTTCTGATACTTAATGTATGCGAATTGCGCGGTTACCGCCGCGGGAAAAAACCGTGGTGCGGCCTCGCACAAATGTTACATTACCCGCGCATGCTCTCGGTGAGGGAGTACCTTAAAGGATATATTTAGATTCAGAAAATGCGTATTATAGTAAACCCAACTTAAGACTGACACGAAAGAGGCGCTGTCGGACGCCTTTGACATTCATTTGACCAATCATTGCACTCTAGTAACTGACAGATGAATGACCACAACGTACTTATGAATGACTTTTCGTTAGTTCCAATTTTTGCCATTTCAGAGATAAGTTGGGCGCACTGTACGTATAATTTATTACGTCACTCTCAATATAATTAGGTATAGTATATTTATGAGAAAAAAGCCATTGTTATTTATCTGTGTAAGAGGCCATGTCCAGTTACCAAAACACTAAAAATACCCAGTCTTCTTTATTTCCCATAACAGAAAATAATTTGACAGTCCTTTATAAAAGAAACGAAATCTCAGCAATTAAGATTTGGTTTCATATTACGCAATGAAACGCAACTAAGCCTTTTCATTCATTTTACGAAAATCCTTCCGTTTAGAAACCTGAGTTACTATAATCAGGTCCAATCAAATTTTATGATTTATTTCGTCCAATATAAAGGCAGTAACGATTGTGACGGTCGTTTGGTATTTATTGGGAGCGTACGCTTCATTTAAAATTTATGGACCATCTCAGCGGACCCGCTCTATAATTTACGAATTTTAACTTGACAATTTTGTATACCGTATTCACTCTTGAGTTACATTGTTATAATCCTCCAATAATTAAGTGATGTAGTGCCGACATGAAAGGAACATAGCATTTTTATTTAATGTCAGGACGGAGATGAATTTTTTAAGTTAATGTCTAAATTCTGAGAGGTTCAAGACCCACTGATTCTGGAAAGGGTGACTGACCTTTATTTTTGCCAAGCTCAACACTATTTCAAACGAGTAGAGTAATCCTTACTAATATTATAAATGTGAAAGTGTGTTTGTTTGTTTGTTTGTGGCTCTTTCACGTCGCAGCATGGCTATTATATGGTATGGTTTATGTGTGTGGGGATGGTTAGGAGGGTGGAGAGTGACGTAGGCTACTTTTTACCGTGGAAAAACATCCCATTCCCATGGAAAGATCGATGTTTTGTTAGTTGCTACATATTTAGTTCCGTAGTTGTTAATAGATGGCGTTAGTTAAATTCATTTGCAAGTTCTGAATCACGCTATCAATCAAATACTACATATAATTTACTTAAGTCGTAGGCAAATGTTATAGGTTACTTTTTAGCCGAAATTCCTACCGGAGCGGGACCTACGCGGCTGTTACCTACGGGTCCCGAAGCGAAGCGCGGGCGGTTCTCTAGTTTTCGTATAAAATGGATTATTTTTAAGTAATTGTAAGATTTTCATGGACCAAACTACCAAATTACCAACAAACGTTACTAATCATGTCGAGTTAAGTGGAATATTATAATAAAAATAATTAGGGGAAAATTTTTTGTGATCAGATTTTGTAATTAAGCAGTTTTTGTAATTAAGATTTTGCAATTATAAAAATATATAAAATTTTGATCCCAGTGTCATTCATTGCTTTATTTTTAGCAGGAGGCACCAAGACAAACATTGTAAAGTGGCAAGATATTTTGTTTTACGAAGTTGTTATTGTAATTGATCAATATAACTAATAAGCAAAGACTAAAGATGCAAACATTTTTGAAATATGATATTAAATACTTAAGTTAAATAAAGTTTCAATTAATGTTGATTAAAGTTTTTCAAAGTCTGCCCATTTTACGACCCATGTTTTCTTAACAAAAAGGATCAGACATGGTCAATTTCCATAATATACCTATTATAAGGCGTGATTAAATAATCTGGAAATTCGTAAACAAAATATTTTATCATTACACTTAGGTAATTGAATGTCGATCTCGTTGACATTCACGTTTAAACGAATGCCCTATTGTTTTTATAATAATTTTAACATCAAAGAACTCGTTTACGGATGGTAATTTTACAAATGACGTTTTCAAAAACAAAATTATATATCCGTTGTATTTGAAACATTGGCACGAACATTTAAACTCATTGAAATTTTTATCTTTGCAAAGATAGCGTTGCTCATTATTTACTTTTACTGATTGATAGTGATAACCGGTTTTAGACCTTGATCTTGCTCTTAAGCGAGTGACTTGTTACCTTATTTTATTGCTAATCATCTATGTATTTTTAAGACATGCTTTCGCCCGTGTGTGATTTTGAACATGTCGTTGTCACTTAGTAGATAACGAAGTAGATATAGGCGACATACTCATTATTCAAATGGAAAAATCGTTCCATATATCTGATTACATGAGTAATAAATGATGTAAAAGCTATTCACAAAATGTGGTCAATGATAAAATTACCAATTTGCTAAATGGTTACCTTTTCTAAGGATTACCTTTTCACACAGATAATCCCTGAATAATAGGGCGATTTAAATTCATATCATGATCTAACGAATCAATTAATAACATTAGAAAGCTCGTTTTATAAAAGAAAGAAGTGCAGAGTGGACTTTCTTAATTCTTATTTAAATTATTTTTGTTTTTTACAAATAAAAAAGGTTTAAATGTATGTCTTATTAAGAAGGTAATCGAATAAATTAATCGATTACTAAAATTTTATATGGGGTAACTGTGCACACCGTTAAACATTAGATCCATTCAATTTTTAGACAAGGCCTATTACGGTACAGTCGAGCAAAAGTAATGACTTTTTACTTACCTTTCTAGCTATTTCACCTACGATTCCTGTCCAAATATCAGATGCGCTCTCGCCTCCAATCTTGCCATCCTTACCGAGCCGGAGTTCATCTGTAAAGTTTTAGTTGTGTTAGTTTTACTTGTAGTTATCTTAATTTATCTCGTAAACGAAGGAGGAATTTTGTATTTTAACTTTGAGCCATGGACTTAATATAACTACGCTTCAATTACCGACACGCAAAACTTTAAATTATTTCCTGTGTACTTTGACAACCTACTGAAATACGACATTGGCCTGTTTTTGATTAAATTAAAAATGAATAACATAATTACGTTTTATGGGCCTGATGTAAACTCTTTTATGCATGTAACTTTGATTATGGTTAATGCCGACTTACTCGCACAAAGACATACATTTGTGAGATGCTGGCATACAAATGGTTTTCATCGATTCGCAAAACGGAATTGTAGTTCATGATTGTTGCCACTGTAAGGCACTTCTCACACAACGCTATTTATGAGCTACGCGACTGCAACGCAACCCAAAATTTCCTTCTATCCGACACTGTTCACTGACAGGAGAGCGTCTACGATGTGTCTCCTGTCAGTAAATAGTGTCAAATACATACTAATTTTGGATTGCGTCGCAGTCGCGTAGCTTATAAATAGCGTTGTGAGAGAAAAGCCTAAAGGTTAGGTAGGACGGTTTTTGAAAAGTTTTACTAAAGATCTAAAGAACGTAGATTCAACTACATTCTCATTTTACTAATATACTCGTCACAAGTCGGTTACCAAATAATGAAAATGCTGAGCTTCTTCAAAAAGAAAAACACTATGATTGCCTCGTTTGTCCCAGTGAGATGCACTGCAAACTGAATTGCTTTGAAGTCAAGGATCGTTGGAACTTCTAAGACTAAATTCCGAAAGTTTCCTTACATTTTGTTGCAGGTATATAACTTTGCGTCGTAAAAAATGTAATTTTTAGGAGTGACCAGATGTCGCAATTCTTCTGTCCAGGGCCCCAAACTCATGATTTCTTGATCATTAATGAAGCGTACCCTAGACGGTTCTTACTACCACTCTGACTTATCTAATATCTTCGATCAGGATTGGGATTTGCCATCTCATCAATAGATTATACATAGTTTGAAGAAAAGCATGTAATTTGAGCGCGTCGGAGTACGTAGTTTCCATGTGGGTAAATAAGACTAAATAATAGTAAAAACATTATTATGTACTATTACAACGGACTTACAGCTTCAGTATTTACAAGTGAATAGCCTTTGCTTTGCTACTAAGGAATTGGTTTCTTCTTAAAACCAATCCCTTAGTAGCAACGTTCGGAAATTATGTAGGTATTAGGAGTGTTTAAAAATTTAAAAGCTTATAAACTGCATTATTAAAAACCTCACCCAAATCAATTAAATAGTTTCTGAGATCAAAAGTATTACAAATACAAATTTAATAAGGAAAAAATATAAAAATCACCATTTTGGATTCTATTGCGTTATTAAAAACACTAGCTGTTATAGTTTTTATCATATATCTTCCATATACAGATAGCAATTAGCTACATTTGTTATAATATGTGAGTGTAGATTTTTATTTCTTATAATTGAACCATTATATAAAATACCAATTCGAAAGCGGTCAAAGCTTTCAAAACACTTGTTACAATAAAAGTTCCGAGTACGTTGGTCTAAGCTACTTACGAGTAAGCGGGAACTAGTCGGGAATTGGGAGTTAGCTACTTTGTCTACGTGAATTATACATTGCGGGAATGAATGATCTGACTAATTCAAACATTAATTTAGCTCTAATATGAAGCAACAAGTTATGTAATAATTACTTTTAGATACGAAATATATTAACTAATTCCTCACGGCAGAATCTAGAATCTATATATTGACGGTAAAATGAAAATGACATTATATGTGGATAATGGGTTACTTTTAGGATGTTTAAATTCACTAATTAATAATATTCTACCAATAATTCTATAATGAGGTTTGCCAGATGCAAGTTTGTTTCTAAATATACTAATATCCAAGCGGTATAAATAATATCCTGTTGCAATATTTTATACTAAACTATTTAAACACTTACATTTAATTCTCAACTTCTTGGCAATCAATTCAGCGAGGTCCTTACAGAAACCGTGGTACGGCGATGATTCACGCAGAAGATAGTCTAGATCCGAGGTGGGCTTTATCATCAGGTAAGGATCTTCTAAGATACTAGTGATGATGTAAGTTCGATTCGTGTCGATTGATCCCGGCGAACGCAGTTGTATGAACCTCGGGCGTATTAGAGACAGCCCTTGCTTGTCACTCCAGGTTGCCACCTACAAAAATGAAAATAAATTACTGTAGCAATGAGCAAAATAGATTATTATCAAGCATTTACGGCAATACATAATACATAACATACACTTTCTGTAAGTTTAAGTATAGACATGGATCGATCTTACTTTACTTTACTTTATATACCACTAGCTTCCGCCAGCGGCTTCGCCTGAGTGGATTTCGTGGACTTCACCCACCTATTTCACCCCCTTAGGGGATGAATTTTGAATAATCCTGTCTTAACGAATATCTACATCATAGTGGCTATCTACATGCCAAATTTCTGCCCGATCGGTCCAGTAGTTTGGGCTGTGCGTTGATAGATCACTCAGTCAGTCAGTCACCTTTGAGTTTTATATATTAAGACTAGCTTTTGCCCGCGGCTTCGCTCGCGTTAAGAAGTATTATTATTCATTAGGTATAGTTTTTGCGGCTTATCTTTTGTTTAGCGTGTGTGATAAATTAGGCCTACAAAACTTCTTTGTACATAATATTCTTAACTAATCTGTCATTAGGCGCTAAAACTATCAAGCTGTTGGGTAAATACTCCATGCATAAATAGAATACTACTAACGACATCAAGATTTAGAACTAAAAATTATTTTGTTCGTTTTAATTTATTCGTTCCATTAGGTACTGATAGGTTCAAACTAATACATTTACATCCTCCATCATCCCTTATTTTATCCCAAGGGGGGTTGAATTTATCAAAATCGTCTAAGCGGACGTCTTTATCATAGTAGCTCCAATCTTTAATTTCAGTTAAATCAGTCGAAAATCACAAACTTTATCCCTTCGGGGGTTAATTGATCAAAAGCGAACCTGCCTACGTTATAACATCAACCTGCATGCCAAATTTCAGCCCGATCCATCCAGTGGTTTGGGCTGTGCGTTCAGTTCAATCAGTCGAAAATCACAAACTTTCATCCCTTATTTTATCCCCTTAGGGGTTGAATTGATCAAAATCCTTTCTTAGCGGATGTCTACATCATAACATCTACCTGCATGCCAAGTTTCAGCTCGATCCGTCCAGTGGTTTGGGCTGTACGTTCAGTTCAATCAGTCGAAAATCATAAACTTTCATCCCCTATTTTATCCCCTTGGGGGTAGAATTGATCAAAATTCTTTCTTAGCGGATGTCTACGTCATAACATCTACCTGCATGCCAAGTTTCAGCTCGATCCGTCCAGTGGTTTGGGCTGTACGTTCAGTTCAATCAGTCGAAAATCATAAACTTTCATCCCCTATTTTATCCCCTTGGGGGTAGAATCGATCAAAATCCTTTCTTAGCGGTTGTTTACGTCATAATATCTACCTGAATGCCAAATTTCATCCCGATCCGTCCAGTGGTTTGGGCTGTACGTTCAGTTCAATCAGTCGAAAATCATAAACTTTCATCCCCTATTTTATCCCCTTGGGGGTAGAATTGATCAAAATCCTTTCTTAGCGGTTGTCTACGTCATAATATCTACCTGCATGCCAAATTTCATCCCGATCCGTTCAGTGGTTTGGGCTGTGCGTTGATAGATCACTATATAAGTCAGTCAGTCACCTTTGAGTTTTATATATATAGATATCAATTCTCGTATATCATCAAAATAAAAAAAAAATACGGAATAGTAAAATGACACATTTCAAAAGATTGTTTTGCAGCGATCAGTTTACACAACTAACAAGGATACAAAGAAAAGTGTGTGTGAAACTAGCCAAAATTTGATTCAAATCTCGACAAAGTCCCAATTGTCTGTATGAATGAGCACGTAGAAATAAGTCGATTGCATTGTCATGCATGGTTGTACCGCGGCTTCGACCGGACTGCAACACAGCGCTACATTGTTCAATATTTGATGCCTGCGTCCAAATCCCAAAAGACGACGTGAAAATTGATATGTGCTACGAAACTGGTTGTTATAATCTACTAGAACTGACTTATTTGAATAATTTGTTAAGGAAAAAGCCTACTCAGCGTTAAGATTTAGCGATTATTACTATTTTATTCCCACTCAGCGTTAAGATTGAGAAATTATTACTTGTGTGTTTTATGGGCGGTCGAATACCTATATTATATACCCTTAAATTGTAACAGTTGTTGCAGAGTAATTTATAGTGTAAGTTACAAAGTAATATTTATAGTTTAGTCAAATATAGTTTAAGTATAAGTCAAATATGTTTTAAATGAGGTACATTTATGTTTCACTAAAAAGAAACAAATGGTTTTGAGATGACATTGTTTCTTAGTTAAGAGAAGTAATAGAAATGAAAGCTTACTTAAGTAATTATTTTTTTTTTCAGAAAATGACAAAAGCTGGACAGAATTCAGCAAAAGATAAAAAGTCTGAATAGGACACAGAGCCGTACAGATGGTAACTACAAACGATTTTCGGTCGTCACGAGTCACGAGTCCACTGTGGGGCGCAGCAAAGGTAGAGTGAAGTTATTATAAACAAAGGATTCCGAGACTCAGTCAATTTAACGTACACTAGCCTATCAACTCAATATCGCGGTCGTAAGCCTAGTACTTTTGTTGGTGTTTTACTAAATTGTTTGCACGTCCATCTTGTCAGGAAAAACACGGCACATCTTATTTGTAACTGTATTTGTAACTCTTTATTGTACGGTCGGCCGCAAAAGTCGCTTGACAGAATCTAAAGTGCAAAACACCTGAACACCCAACGAACCATAAGTCAGTGTCGTGACACGGACGCAAATTTAGCTTAACTTACAAACGTTCATAATTAGCTTAACGTAACTGTTTCATAAGTTGTTAAACGCTTTCATTCCAAAAGTCGCTGAACATCATCAACGACATGTGTATGTGAAAAGAATGGCGACTTTTTTCAATTTTAGATGACGCGCTGTCACTTTTAAATTTTTTTTTCTATTTCTTTTTTGTCTATTCAGCCAATTATTACCAAGAAAAAGGACATTAACAACAACATAAAACACGGGAAAGTACAAATGTGTAAGGTAGAACCAGAGTGGTCCAAGTGACTTTTTGCATTGACCCCCGATTTTGGCAAAAAGATCTCCAAAACTCAATATTCTTTTATTCCACTTTGATCCAATTGCCCTAGACAATGTTTTTGAATTGCAATTCTGCAACTGAACTGCAATTGGATCAAAGTGGAATAAAAGAATATTGAGTTTTGGAGATCTTTATGCCAAAATCGGGGGTCAATGCAAAAAGTCACTTGGACCACTCTGGTTCTACCTTACACAAATGCGGTCTTATCGCTACATAGCGATCTCTTCCAGACAACCAAGAGTGAGGAGTATAGAACAGAGTAGGGTAAAGTGAGTGAGTGCACGAGAAAGAAAGGGGAGATTAAGATAAAAATAAATAAATAAATTTATTTAGAAGTCGCGCGTACCTATACTCCGTATGTCAATCAATAATCATTTATAACAGTTATTGAAACTTTTAACCTACTTCGAAGAAATAAAGCTTTGAATTTGAATTTCCAGGATGGTAGCTATGTTAGTAAGTGGTGGTAAGTGGCGACGAGGTGATGCTCCCAGGTGGCTTTTCAACTATGTTATCCTTTTGTACTACCAACAGGCTAGTACCTAATTAATTAATCCGTTTGAGAAAATAGTTACTAACTAGAGATATTTATTCAAATTTGTGTAGGTATGTTCTGTAATTTTGAAATAAATATAACACCCACGTACAGTGGGCCAAGAAAGTGGTTTACCAGTTTTCGTTTAGTTTCCTAGTTATCAAAAGTTACATCAAAGTTCATAGGAAATATCACTGAAAGAGACACATAATAATGACGTAAACCTAATTGTTAAGATTACATACATCATAGGTCACATTATAGGTGCAAGACATTTTAATCTTTATTAGAAACGGATAATGCATTAATTTGTGCAAAGAAGATTTAAATATTCTGAACAAAAGCATAAGAACTATTTCAGTTGACAAAATAATTCTTTTTAAAAAGAAAATTGACAATTGACATTTAGTCAAATAAATATGCAAGCAAAGATGTTTTAAATATCTAGATGGAACACCGAATCCGCGCAAACGTGTCAAAAAATTGTGGCTAACTGTTAGCCACAATTTTTATATCATTACGCACACATTACGCACACATAGACAATAGATGAACGGGTAAAACATCGCCTGCACGCACACTTGCTTGATAATGTTGCCTTGTTTTCATTGTAGGGCGACGCTCAATCTAGATATTTAAAACATCAAAGTATGCAAGTAATGTAATAAAATTGGCTAAGTGCGAGTCGGACTCGCCCATGAAGGGTTCCGTAGCAGCAAGTAACATAATATAAAAAAATATTCGAGTAAGTAGATTGAATGAAAGGTAAATTGCGGTTTACGATTTATGACGTATTAAAAAAACTACTAACTAGATCTCATTCAAACCAATTTTCGGTGGAAGTTTACATGGCAATGCACATGATATATGTTTTTTAGTTTTATCATTCTCTTATTTTGGAAATTACAAGGCATAATAATATAATAAAAGGCAATAAGGGGGAGCACATATTTTACCACTTTGGGAAAAAATTATATTAGAAACCTCAATATCATTTTTGACGACCTATTCATAGATATTCCACACTAGCTTCTGCCCGCGGCTTCGCCCGCGTGGAATTCATTTATATCGCGAAAGAGAATTTTAATACAAACTTTCATCCCCTATTTCAAGCCTTTACGGGTTGGTTTTTTTAAAAAAACGTAACCTACGTGTGACTCTGTGTCTTCAACTATTTTCATTCCGAATTTCATCCAAATCGGACCGGTGGTTTAGCCGTGCAAACGTCACAGTCATACAGACAGATTTTCGCATTTTTAATATTAGTATGGATAATACATTTTTTATGATTGTAAATCAAGATGGGCGCCGATACAAAATGGCGGGTTACACATTAGGACTTCATAACAACCGCAGAATGGGTATCAAATTAATGGGATTGATTGGTAGAATACACCTCATTCCGAAAAACTGATAACTTGAAACACATCGTCAGACCCTAAAATGGTCAAATATGGACTGGTTTTACTATGCTTATATTACCAACCACCAGTATCCATAACCACTCCAATTTATTAAGAAGTTCCACTCTATAATTTCAGAACCCGTCATCAGACCTACACCATTTTTAAGAAGTATAGGTACATATATTTGAAAACCATTTAAACTTATTAGAAGAAGAATATGAAAATTGTTTAACAAATAAATGAAATGGAATAATTGTTTACTTAATACCCACTGCTCATTACGGAGTGGGAATTATTACGAAACTCAAACCAATAAACCATAAACGGAACGCCGGGAACAAAAGAGTGAAGCCAGCAAAAAGTCAGCCTAGCCTTGTAGCCAAAAGATCGTTGTAGGACTGTAAAGTCAACCCTAATATCAGTTTCCTTAGTAACGAAAATAACACCATTGTCATTGTAATTCTTTATTTGTTGTCATTCTCATTGTACAAATATCACATCAAAAACATGGATAAAATAATATTTTCTAAAAACGAAACCTGGCTAGATCGATTTTTCGCCTCCAAAACCGCCTTTAGTACATAGTATCTCAATGCCTGTAGACTAAATTTCATGAAAATCTTTGTTGCTCGGTTAGGCCCGATTCCCACTATACCTAAAGCAGGTCACAGTTCTCGGTCCGATGTCGGTACGGTAAAGTATAGGTACTTATATTTAGAAACTATGAGTATGAGGGCATTCATACTATCGTTCCGAGTCATGTTCCGGTTCATCACTCCCCGGCAACGAAAGAAAGAATCTAATTTGTAATGATATGTCTTGATCTTGATCTTATTTTCACTATTACTTTAACATTACGTACTCTGTTATAATGACGCCCGGTATATGTGGTATGACAGAGACGGAATAAACAATTACAGTAAGCGAAAGCGAAGCAACGCTATGTAGTTTTTCATTTTTTTAGACAAATAGAATTAAAACAATATAAGGCCGAACTAATGGCTCATTTATGTCTTTTAAATCTCTGCAATAGATTCTACAATGTGACTGAACCGAAGACAGATTGTATGTGAAAATTATAAAATTTTGCCACACCGATACCGGACCGCGAACAAACCGACCGGCAGTGTAGTGAAGATCCGGCCTAAGTATTAGATGGAAGACGTCATTTTGTACTTCTCTATTGTCAAACGTGTAATCAGATCTTCTCTTTCTTTCATGTCGACAGTAAATCTTATATCCCGCGGGAACCGATTTGATTTTTGAAAAAAAAAGTAGCCTATATGTGACTCTGGGTCTTCAACTATTTTCATTCCGAATTTCATACAAATCGGACCGGTGGTTTAGCCGTGATAACGTCACAGACAGACAGACAGACAGACAGACAGACTTTCGCATTTATAATATTAGTATGGATGTATGGGTTTGATGAAAAAAAATTTTTAGAGTTTCAGTTCTAAGTATGGGGAACCCCCACAGTTTATTATTTTTGTGTGAAAATCTTAAAGCGGTTCACAAAATATACCTTCCGACGTCAATGGTTCTATCAAGTTTAAACTAAGAACAAAAGAAATGTCACGTATTTATAATCGGATAAAGATGGCAATAAAAGTTGTCAGATCGATCTGCAAGCGAAACTAACCTTTATCACCTATGAATCTGCAAACGGTATTCAACCTTAGGGTGGTAAACCAATTCTTTGCCCGACCGTACGTTGAAGCTATCGGGCTAAAATTAGGCACTCTAAAATAGTAAAATTAATTTCATATAACTTGTCAATTTATTACACAATTTATTTTATAAAAGTTTGTAACAAGATTTACTTGAGTATACCTGCATATACGTGCCTTGTAAAAGTTATTGAATTACTCTTGTGTATTAATTAAAGAAACTACGCAGCAAAAATAGTTACACAGATATACAAAATATAAAAATTATCATTAAGGTTGTAAGCAGGTCTTGTTAATTACAAACCTGAAACATTGTTACCTTGAATATAGTAATGACTTTTAAATACATAAAACTGGCCTATAAAATTAATTCAATACTTTTTTACTTGCGTTAAGATTCGCAAGAAAATTTGCGCTTGGTATGCACTTCAGGCTCCTAATATAATCAACTGAAAAAAGACAAGGCTTTTGAAGAAAATGACTGGTTTTAGTCTTTACTTCTTATTAGAAGTGAAATCATAATAACACGTATGCTTACTTGTAGGGCTTTTTAACTGCCTGGTATAGACAGAAAATAGCCAGTCAACAAACGTGACATACATTTGACCTAATGTTAAAAATAATTTCAAGTTTCGAATAATATAAATTATCTTTAGATCCAAATTTCCAGATGTAATCCATCGGATAAATTACACACTAGAAGATGGCAATGATAGATAGAACATCTAACGTAAGGGTCGATTAATTCAAATTGGAGCAGCTCTGACGCTTAAATAGAGGTCCAAACGTAAGTGCGTATTACTGATTTCTGGATTTTGAAACCACTACGATACATTAAAATTGATACCTCCACGCTATAAATTCCTAGGTTTATTCGATCGATTTTGAGAGAAATCAACGATATACATTACGTTCTAAAGCCGATCACTCGCATTCGCTCGAATATTCGAATTCACAAGTGTAGAACGATCTTCGTAAATGTATGTGCAAAATTTTTGACACATAATTACGTAATTTTCCAAGTTATCGAAGCTGTGACGTTTTTGAGTCGCACATCAAAATGTGAACTTCGAACTTTCACTCAATAATTAAAAATTAAATGTCATATTTGATTGAGAGTCTAACAAAGCCAAACAAAAAGGCATCAAGACTTTAAGACAAATTGTAGTTATAAATAAAAAATATTATTTTTCATCACACCTATTCGAAAAAGACGACTTGGTTCGGACTTACGGGGTTCCAAAGTTGCTGTTTTCTATTCAGCGGGCGGGAATGAATTTTCATACAACTTTTCCTGCCGGCTAGATCTTTTCCGTCCTATTTTGAATTTAGAACATTTTAGTATTTTGCGCTAAAGAAATCGAACACAAATATTGTTTGAATAAAGAATGTCTGGTACGACGCGAGGGCCCCGCCAGCTGAATAATAAAAAAAGAAATCAAATTAAGATTTCGTTTTCAAATTAAAATTAAGTTTTCGTGCATTTTTACGTATTATTTTCTATTATTTTCTATTATATATATATATTATTTTCTCATAGTGGGTGATGAAAAGTAGAGTGTATCACTCGGGTGCAAGTATATTTTTGGCTCGGGCGACGTACTTTGAATCCCTCGCTACGTTCGGGATTCTACTAAAGAATCCCTCACTTCGCTCTGGATTAAAAAAAACGCCCTCGCCGAAAAAATATTACTTTGCACCCTTGTCATACAATCTACTACTAAAAACAAAAAACCCGACGGTTTACAAAAGAACTCAACTCAGGTTTAAATCAAATACCTCCTTTATTTTTTTTAATATTCAAAATTTCAACACGCTGTATCTATTATTATTGTAATAGCCGAAAATTGTTGCCGCACTTGTCAAAAGCGAGTGACTGACGTTTAGATAGGCTGTTCTATTTTTTCCTATATTTTGTGCTATTTAGTTTGTTTGAAAAAAACATTTTTGTAAATAAGATGTTAGGCAGTTTTAACTAAACGTAATAATTATGTTCCTTGCATGAAGCAGGGCTCGTAGTTTCATTTATTGTTGTGTGGTGGTATCCAACTTGTATATATTTTTGAAAAGGCCTTTTCACGATCTTTCATATTTTAATACCCATATTGCTAAGATAAGAAAAACCCAAGATTATTCCCTCTTTTTCTTCCACTTTCGGGCGCCATTTTTAAAATTCATATAGCATAAGACACTAACACAGTTCTGACAAATTCAACGATACCTCATATGTCGAAATCCGTTCAACCGTTTGGGCTGTGGGGCCCGACAAATAAATGGACATACATACAAACATACATACATACAACCATACACTCTAAAAACTTACCCCTTCCTTCTGACGCAGTCGGGTAAAAAGCTTGTAATTATGAAAACTTTTCATTGTCTTTAGCGGAACACTCAGTGGCTTAATAAAATGCGTATTTTCACGAATATTCATTTATTTTGTACACGAATATTAATTTATTTTGTATGTATGTTTTAGAAATACTGTATTTTAAAGTAGGTATGTACATTTCAATAGCGCGTCAATGTTAATATATACGTTTTTATTAAAAAGATGTTTTATCTAAATAACATAGCAGTAATATTCATAATATTTCATAATACTCATGTGAAATGTTATAACCCAGCCACCCATGTGAATATTATTCGCCAGCTAGTCATATCTATTACATAGTTTCTCTATTATACGGACACGGTCCCAATAATTATCTGCTACCCATAGCGTTTGGACTTTAATTTAATAACCCTGTTTCTGTGTTTTGCTCTTCCAAATCCATTTCTATTTTATCCATATAACTGATACATATTTGTAGATATTTTAAAATGGTTGTTAGGATGCATAGAATACAATAACATTTTTTTTTAATTTAAATTAGGACATCGATTTTTTGTCCATCCATGATTTTATTAGGTACCATGTTTCTTAGTGTTTCTTTTATTTTGGAATACCGATTTAAAAAATAATTAAACGTCTAAATATTTATTGGAAAATTTCAACAACTTGTTTTGATATTTACTCGACCTAATTCTAGACATAGCTGGGACAGAGCTCCTTTTAAATTGTTTCTTTTTAATAAGGACAATAAGTAATACATTTTTGAAGTTCTTTGTAACAATAAGCGCAGGTCATTAAATGATGTAAATGTGCTCTCACAACGAGAATAGTCTGCTGTAATGTAACGATTTTATTACAATCATTTTTCATCACCTCATCACATCATCATCAATCATCACTTTAAGACATATTCCCCCAGATTATTTAACCTAGGTAATATACCTAGGTTAACCTTAACATATTGTGTATTTTAAATCTCGTTGCTAGGCAAGGTGAGTTAACTGGTTTAGTCAACTGTCAACCCTTATAAAAGGTTTTAGCCGGCGAGAGAAACTACCTAAATAAAAATTTCATTCTCTACTCTCTAAGGATATCAAAATAACTTTTATTTTATAGGTACCTTCGCTATTGTTTTTTAATACTCGATATTGAAAAAAAACATTTTATGAAGAAAACTAAAACACTTATTGATAATAATACATGTTACGAGCGTTACGGCCTCAGATTTCACAAAAAAAAAATTGTTTCAAAACCTGTTAAAAGATTGTTTAATTTTGTACCATAATATTTGTGAATATAAAAGTCACGAAGGATTGTTAAGACTAAAGCAAATTCATGCACGAGAAATAATTAGTTAGATTATAGTAGAAACCTAGAAACCTCAGTAACCTTAAACAAGGAACTATGCCTTAGCCACGTTCATTGTTCTACAGAAATTAGGAAATTAGCTTGTACTATTTAATTATTAAATTTTATTAATTTATCAGGTTAAAATGAAACTAACTAGGAAGTACGTACGTGCGATTATTAATTTACGTTACCCTCAAAATTATTACTAACTTTATACTAAGGTAAGAGTAAAATAAAATTGAAATTAGCGCCGCCGTAGCTGCGCTAACAGATGTGCAAAGTTTATAGCGATTTAACAAACTTCATATTGTACTAAGAAATATGGCGAATGCTTCTGTTTCTTTCTTAAATAATTTACGGCTAAACATCATAAATTAAAGACATACTATCATTTTTGACGAAGCCGTTCAAAGCCTTGGAATTTAACTTGTTTTCTCATTAGAATGTGATGGATATTGTCTTGCTAAGAAAGAGCTTTCGTAGTTTCTCAGTTTTTCATGAAGGCTTTATCATTAAATGTACAAATATCAAACTGAATTTTTTAAAGTAATTTATTTTCAAAGAACTCATCAATTGCACTCAGACACTTGTTAAAGACCAAAGTTCAATTCCACTTATAATCGCTTCACACATCTATAATCTGGCAAATGCGAACTTATTTTTTGAGAAAATTTTAAGGAATCAGAAAACCTAAAGTTTGTGGTAAGAGGAGAAAATCAGTTGGGGTCCAGACATAGACGGCGGTGTTACAGCAATGATAGGTAAATAACGTTAGCACATGACGAAGAGGCAGACAAAACTACTTTGAATCTATCTATATGTAAATAGTTGTTAAAACAGCAGTTGAGCTACCAGATACAATTACGGCGACACTCTCACCGTCATCGATGGTCACCAGTGACGGGAAAGGCTTCACCGAAGCGTTCCACGCTATGAAATAAGTAAGAAAAGCCAGAAAACATCTTAATAGTAATGCGACAGCCAGACATGGTTCTCTGTAGTACCATGCTATCTATCGCTAGTCGTGCCCTGTGAAATTCCACCTTAAGGAATATTAATTATACTAACCTTAACCATAGCGCTCTGAACAGTCATCTCGACGACGTGAAGAGTGAAATTGTAGCGATGTCCTTCATCATTGAACGATATGTTACCAGTAATACCTTCGATGTCCGTCTAGAAATAAAAAATGTAAATTTATACCATTTAATATTGAAGGATACATGCATTCAGACTATAATAATATTGTTTCTCAAGATAAGGAGAAATTCTTAAGATACAGTAAGGCCATTTTGACTAGGCTGATATGAACTTCGTTTTCCGAGATGTTTGCGCAGGTACATCAAAACACGGCGGCCATGACAGTGTTTTGTGATGCGCTACTTCGTATTGGCCATGGATGTATTTACGTCCATGGTATTAGCTAACTATCCTATCGCCCGCAATCCCCGCCTCCTACCACCATTTTGGCCTTCAAATCGACATCTACGCAGCCACTCGTAGCCAACATCATATCAACCGAGTAAAAATGACCATACTGTACCATTCCACAGAACGCAATCGACGGTACAGACGGTGCACGTTTTTAAATAATAAATTATTTAAAAACGTGCAAGCTTTATGGTTCGTTTTGTGTTTTACAAATTCATATAAATACCTTTAAATAAATCGAGACATATGACAAAATTTAATTCAAGTTGGGTTATAGGAAATCGAGTCTTTTCAAAGTGTGTGGATTGAGAAAGCATAAGAAAGCATTTGTAAATATTTTTTATACGGCAGTAGGAGATTGGTATGCAAAAAACGACAACTTTACAAAGGTTTTAGAAAAAGCTAGTACACAAATCTTAAATGTATCCTTCACGGATTCATAGATCAGAGTGGTCTTAGGTGAGAACTGAGTGAGCATACATTAACTGATATATCTCGCGTTTTATCTTTTTACAAATTGTGAGATTGCTTTTACAATTGTTTCTATATATTTACTAAATAACTAGCATAATGTAATTAATTTTATTTAGGGTGCTCACTCAATCCACACACACACCGAAAAATTGTGTACTATATTATCGCCGTCTATCGGTTTTCTGCCGATTGTAATATAATTTTGTGCTAAAACATTCTAAAATTAGATATGCATTCTTCATCTATAAATCTTTCGATAAAAAGCAAAGATATAATCTACAAATGTCAGGATAATGTAACTGGTAACATAATAGGCAGCACCCCCGAGTGGTGAAACAGATGTTGTGACTAATGGGCTTAGTTGGAAAGTGCTATCGGTTTCGTACCTTTTTTACCGTGTAACAGTTTGCTCTTACAACTAATCATGTTAAAGGGTTGATAGTTTTGACTGTTTTGTGAACTATTATGACGACACTGGATCTGGTCGTCAAAATAATATTTATAATATATAATTGGTTATACTCCTGTTATTAACAATAATATATTATTGGTATTTAAAAGAGAACTATGTTTGAGTTTATTAGATACCTTTTGCCGTGCAGTCAATTCACTCGAATCAATGTACCTACCTACATAAAGCACAGGGGCCCTATTCTACGTATTTATAAATACTTCAATTGCGCTTGAATTAATAATTTGACACATTCCGTATACAAAATGTGACAAACTATTCAAGCGAGGCCCAATTTATGCTTTAATAAATAAGCAGAATCAGGGCTCACTAGGTAGTATTCAAATACGATGAAAAAAGTGCGATTGCGTGCGTGCTGGTACGCCCTACGTTATGCATTTACGGAGATTCGAGTCTTTTCATAGCTCACCAGCCATTGCTAATTTATACTAGACGATGTGCGTACGTGGATTAAAATCCTGCATTGCCTTAATCAAGGAAAACTGTGCTCGAGGACTTACCTTCTTAATTAGTCTTGAAATCTTATCCCCATGTTCGAAGGGCACAACCCAACTCTTGCCAGGATTGCAGTCAATAACTTTGGTCTGGTTGGCTTGAGCTGCGGCACGACGCAGGGCATTTCTGAAAGCTTCTGGTTTCTTCCTCCAGAGCCTTCCAAGAGCATCCATCAACACATGGACACCATCATACATCAGGGCGGTTTGAGCCTGGTGTAAGAAAAATAATGAACAAAAATTTATTAAAGCAGAACAGGTTTCCAACATTTAAGTACATTACGATCAAAGCTACGCATGTAATCACTTATTGTTTCCCTCATAGACCCTAAATTAGATATTTAATAACATGGAAACAAAATCCAGTCGCAAGAAACATTTGATAAAATTGCTCCAAGAAAAAACTGTAATTTCAATCAAGTTTTTATTACGTTCATAAATAAAGAGAGGAAAGTAACTCAAGTCTCGGTTCATGTACGAGTACATTTCGAATGCATTAAAAGTTTCCCTTGTGAAACAATTCGATTACTTGCTTCAAATAAGGATAAGAGGTTGGCATGTAACGAGATACACCCATGTTAGTCAAGCCAGCGTGGCTATTCGTATTAAACCCTGCTGAAGAATTTTAAACTAAAAAAAGAACATCATGATATAAGTCAAAAACTACTTGTCAGATGTCGCTCATTTATATTAAACCACACGGCAGGTAGGTAGGTACTAGTTTTGGGAAATAAAAACAATTATCAACATCACTAAATTCAGTAAAAATTTATGAAAAAACTTGTCGCAGTTATGTAATATTTTTTACCTGCCTGGTTTTAAACTATCTACCCGCATTTTCGCAGCGAGTTACCCATAAGTTGTTTATCTTTATAAACCAAAGACATATTTATGTGTTTAGGTATCTGTTAAAAAGCGAAGGATTGCTTTTATTGATTAAACAATGAACTTTGCTTCACAGCCGGCAATATATTGTATATTATGTATTATTGTTACATATTGTTATTGTATTACATTCATGTCAAATTGTTGTCGATTGCTTGTGTTACCGATATCCATCGGCAATTGTAATTGCTTTATCAGTGGGTGTCTTAGTTGCTCTTTAGTAGGCAATTTACTTGACCACGCGACCCAAAATTAATGTGTGGAATAGTAGTATGTATGTTTATAGCTTTGTGGCGATCATTGACTTAACTTTGAAAGTATCAATAAACATGGCCGATGTTTATTGATACTTTAAACTACGATACGGCGACAACCAAACGTGAAAAACAAAAAAGAAATCTAAATGGCTATTTGTAAAAGTTGTGAAAGAAATTAAGTTGGTAAATTTTTGTTTGAAATACGTAATCTACGTAAAATTTTCCCATCCAGGCTGTTACCAGTGCGATATTATGTATGTTAGAGCTAAACTTAGCATAATTTTGAGGGCCAATTTCTCTTACAAAGATAAAGAATTTATAACACAAAATAAATTGCATATCAGTTTCTATTTACCAAGTCAAAATGTTTACTATTTTCATTCAGTCATATTGTAAAATGTGCAATTTTTATTACATTTAAAATTCATAATATTATGTTTGAATTACGAATATAAGAACAACCTGAGATTAAGGTGTGTACAATACCAAGAATATCATCATCTTTTGAATGGCTCCTCTGCTATAAATATAACTGAATAGATACTAAAAATAAATAACAGTATTCCAAATTATATTCTTTTCAAATTTTAATCAAAAGACTTCTTGGCCAATAAAAATTTCTAATTAATTATAATTAACATAATAAATAAGTATCGTACTATCGTACAAACTATTAGTACGAGTTTCTTTACTTTTAACACAGATTCTCCAAAAATCAGAAATATTAACTGCGTACAAAACAATTATTATTTCGAAGTGCGGTGGGATAATGTACTATGTTGTATATTTTAATGACCTTTGAACAATATAATAACAATTAATTTTATGTCAATGATTTTAATTTTTAATTTGATTTGAATTTAGATTTTGTCTATAATTTTCAAAATTTCTATGACGTAGTCTGGTGGTCGGTTTATAACTTATCACTGTTTATTATATTATTTGAAGTAAAGCGACCGAGAATATGGTGAACATCATAATACACAGAAATGATTTATGTAGGGTGCCCACTTACCGTTTCATTAGAGTATGGGGTAAGTTAGTGAAATCTAAATAAGCGCCTTATTACATCAGGTTGAAAGTTTCTTCGAGAGAAAGATACTTGCAGAAACTTTATATAGTACTTCGAGTTAGTCGTAAAATTTTGTTGATACATGCAGTAAAGAAGATTTCTAATCATAGAAAAGCGTGAGAAACTGCCGTGCGTAAAGTATTCTAAGTGTGATATATAGTATATAGTAATAGTGTGATATATAATTCTTCAGGTTGAAAGTTTCTTCGAGAGAAAGATACTTGCAGAAACTTTATATAGTACTTCGAGTTAGTCGTAAAATTTTGTTGATACATGCAGTAAAGAAGATTTCTAATCATAGAAAAGCGTGAGAAACTGCCGTGCGTAAAGTATTCTAAGTGTGATATATAGTATATAGTAAGTGTGATATATAATTCTTCAGGTTGAAAGTTTCTTCGAGAGAAAGATACTTGCAGAAACTTTATATAGTACTTCGAGTTAGTCGTAAAATTTTGTTGATACATGCAGTAAAGAAGATTTCTAATCATAGAAAAGCGTGAGAAACTGCCGTGCGTAAAGTATTCTAAGTATTATATAAAAATTATATAAAAAATATTCCACGACAGCATATGTCTATCTTTTATGGTTGACTCACAATAACACGTGTAACTCCCGATAGCTTAGCAGTTCGAAGCTTTCTGATTAAGTATACCTATATTTTATCTACTCTTACGTTTATGACACTTACTTAAGTGGGTGAAATAAAGCGGTGAAGTTTCAAGCGAAATTCACGCGGGCGAAGCCGCTGGCAAAAGCTAGTGTAGTATAATATAATACCTGTTATACAAAGTTTATGTATAATATTTTATAATTTCAGCAGCTACTGTATTACTAACTCAGTAGACTTAAATAATATATGTGCCATAGAAGACAGTGACATAAAAATAGAAGTTCCGAGTCGTGTATTAACAATAGCTGACAATTCGAAGAACCTTAATACTAAGGCTTTAGAACGTTACCGTACGAAGCTTTATATCTACAAAATCCTGCTTTTGAAGCAATGAAATAAGAACTTTTCCGTAAACGTTATTAGGAAACGTTTCTGAGAATACTATGTTTGTGAATGATTTCATAGGATTTAATAGAATGACTGGTTTTTTATAGGTATACTTACATTATAAGACTGAATTGATGAAAAATATCTTTTTCTATGGCAGCATTTTGATTTGCCTGAAAACCTTGCTCATCTCATAAGATTCCATAGGAAGTAATACAATACCTTAATTTAATGATAATTGTAATTTAAGTAATTATCTATTATTTTTTATCTCAGCAATTTGATACCAAAAATATTTTGCAGGTTATTACAACTTCTGTAGAAGTTTTGCAAGATCTTAATTCTTTATATGCCACACCTACCAGATGTATAGGTATCTAAAATGTATGCTTTCAACAAATTAACAAGGGTGGTGATTATTCCGTAGTCTTCATGTTACTTTTTGTACTCGCACAGACCGTTAATATTCATAGAGTCTTCGTGCTAGGCTCGACTTAAATATTGCTTAAGACCAACGTCTGCTAACAAGAACCTCATTTTGACGTTAAGTGCGCCTTAATTACACCAACGCTCAAGTTTATAATGAGATTTGATGCACATACATACATTTACTTTTAAATATATGAATCAGAAGCGACAATGCGCGTTTAATATCCAAGATCGCTAAGTGTAAACGTCTTCCATATGCATTATTATAATGTATCTTTACTTAGATTGCAATTAAATTTACACAATAAGTGAGAAACATTGTACGTTACGCTTAAGGTAAATGATGTTTAATCCGCCTAGGGTTTGCGCTCAAAATATCAGCACTGCAAGTACAGTTTAATTACATACTGATGTGAGTCGTCTGTTGAAGCGCTCTTAAGTTTATTTTATGGCTTGATAACAGGTTTTCTCTCCTGCACTATATTTTGACACCGTAAAAGAACATTTTGTTGGATGACATTTTTCCGCCAGTAGCGGGAAAATTGTATCAGACTAGGTTTGCTCGTGGCTTCGCCTGCATGATCAATGGTTATTAAAAATGATCTTATAGGTAATCATTCTTGGTACTCGGACAAATAAGTAACAGATCCATTATAATGTAATATTAAGATAAAACGCTAACCGCAGTGAAACATGCATCTTAATAATCTAATAATGGATTTTCCTATGGGAATGACACATTTCAGCGTGGTAAATGTAACCTTTAACATTCTACAGACTCCTTACAATATCCACACGTAAAATAATACCATAACGTCGTAGCATTGTGACGTGAAAGAAGGACAAACTGACAAACACATATTCACATTAATAAAATTTATATGATTGTAATCACCATACCTCTTATTACATATCATACCTCTTATTCAGCTCATCAAGTTTGGACGTATTTAAAGTAATCACATCTAATCGTAATTAATTTGTTATACAACATTTCTCAGTAATAGTCTTTAATTCCATAGTTTAAAGTATAAATTCCAGTGACTATACTTGAACATCTAAATTAAGTAAAGTGCACAATCAGCTGGTCGCCGGTCATTGTCGCTTGCTGCAGTCGTCGCGCGGCGAAACAGAACAGGTCAGCGATATTACTAACCCACATAATTTGTAAAGCAAAAACAACACCGAATTATTAAAAACATGAATTGCTCCGGTTGCAACAGCATCATTCGTGGAGTAGATTATTTGGAATTCACGCAATGTCGTAATACATACCACAACAAGTGTGTTAATAGCCCATCAGTGATTGACTGGCTATGTCCTATCTGTACCTCAAAATTACCAAAAGGAAATGACACACTTATTAGATCTAGAACTGGCACTCCTACTGGATTTGACTCACCTACTATGCATGTATCGCAACGGAAAAAACGGTTAATCACAGACGTAGATAGGTCGGAACCGATACCAACCCTAGACGATATCCGCGCTATACTGCGTGAGGAGTTGAAGGCGCAGGACTCTCGAATTGCTAAACGGATAGAAGAACTCAGCTCACAACTAAACGACTTCAGGCAGTCTATGGATTATTTGAGTGAGCAATATGATAAATTACGGAGCGATAATATGTCTCAGCAAACAACCTTAAATGCATTCAAAAAAGAAAATGAAAATCTGCGTAGTGCCGTTAATACTTTGACTACACGCTTGAATCAAATTGACCAAGTTTCGCGTGCCTCAAACATTGAGATACAATGCGTCCCAGAAAATAAAGGAGAAAATTTAGTAACCATAATTAAACAAGTCGGTCGGATTGTTAACTGCCCCATCAACGACAGTGACATTCACTATTGCACAAGAGTAGCAAAAATGAACGCTGAAAGTCCCCGCCCACGCAATATTCTAGTTAAATTGAGTCAACCTCGGCTACGAGATACACTTCTTGCTGCAGTCATCACCTTCAATAAAAAGCACCCGGATGAGAAGTTAAATTCCAGTCATCTGGGTATCGGTGGCGAAAAAAAATTCCCTGTCTACATAACTGAAAATTTATCTCCGGAGAATAAGTATGCTCCCTGCATGTTTCAGCCAGAAAACGTGCAAAGGAACTCAATTATAAATTTGTTTGGGTGCGAGCGGGAAAAATCTTCATGCGCAAATCGGAGACATCAGGGTATATTTTTGTGCGTGATATGGACACTTTAGCCAAATTATCTTATTAGTTAGATACTTAAATCAGTTTACATTACTTTTTTAATTTTACTCATGTATTTAATTAACTTTCCCAAAATTCAATTTTAATAATATAAGTATTTATATTATTCATTTATATAATTCAATTTTAATAATATCATTCATTTATATAATTCAATTTTAATAATATAAGTATTTATATTATTAAAATTGAATTCGTCTTTTGATCCTCTGATTTTCTGTGTCAATTGTGTGTGTGTATGTTTGTTATTTGATTATACTTCGTTTTTATATATATCATGTACGCCTATACCTGTTTACTTTTAATGGTGTCCTGATCCTCTTTTGGGTTGCCTGGAAGAAATCGCTTTAAAGCGATAAGGCCGCCCATTGTTTGTATTACTTTCGTGTACTTTTGTATGTGTATTTTGTTTTGGTGTACAAACAATAAAGCGTTAAATAAATAAATATTTACTACCAAAATGTTAGAGGCTTAAGAACAAAGACAAATACCTTTTACAAAAATATCTTTAGTTGCAATCATGACATAATTGTATTGACTGAGACATGGCTGATGTCGTCTATCTATGATCATGAACTGTTTAGTGACAGATACGTTGTTTACAGGAGGGACCGGGAGACTAGTCCACTATATAGCAACAAGACGGGTGGTGGAGTATTAATTGCAGTTGATAAGCAATTAGATTCTCGCAGAGAAAACAAACTAGAGAGCGACTGTGAAGACTAACGGACGATTCACACATATCAGTGAAGTCACCGTTCCGTCACAGTTCCGGCAAATCTTTCATACATTCTCGGCATTATCAGCACTGACACTGAGAAGTGTCAGTGTTGTTAGTATGAAAGATTTGCCGGTACTGTGACGGAACGGTGACTTCACTGATATGTGTGAATCGTCCCTTATGGGTATCCATAAAAGCCCGTAACGACCCTAACCTATCTAAACTTTACATATGTGCGGTCTATTTACCACCACCGGTTCAAAAGCAGCTTCTCGATACCTTTATCGATAATACAAATATTCATATTTTTAGGATTACGATTAGTAAAATTTTAAAGAATGTCTGTGTATTTTAAATTATATTAATTTTTTTTATTATTATTATAAACTTTGTATATTTAAGTTTTAACCACGTCCACTTTGCAAGCCGTGGTTACCTATAATTAAGACAGCATTTAGTTTAATATCCTAGATAAGGTTTATGTTGTAAAATGAATTAATGTATGTCTTGTTGGTGACCCAAATAAATAAATAAATAAATAACATTGTTACTCTGATACTGCAATCATTACAGTATATTGAAGCAATAAATTAACAAACACTCATAGCGGCGGCTTAAGTGCATCTTACGTGATATAGATCTTAGTTGTAGATGGTGTTGAAGATGGTCACGCCGCACGGGAATTGTAGTGTGAGGCCTACGGTCTTTTTGGATAAGAAAATTAATTAATTAATAACTATTAAGGTGGAATTTTATGCCTCTACTAAAACAACTGTGAGGAGCAAATCAGTAGGAGGTGGTGAGATGAGATTTGGCGCGGCAAGGTGATATTTGGCGAGCTGTTGAGGCGATGTGTGGAGTGGAGAAGTGCTATAGAGTTGCTACATAGGTATAGGTAGATTTAATCTTGTCATAATACATTTATTCATTAATGGAATAAAATGAAACTGAAGACGTAATACGAGTATAATAATTTTGCCCTTTTATAAAACTATTACACTGCTACACTCTCGTTACCCTCACAGTGAATGAGATATTGTTCATAATATAATACTATAACCTGTAGCAAAACAAACTTTATTTTTTACTTATAAATAAGCAGTTGTCGCTGTTATAATAATAAGAATTAAATTGCGGAGCATTTGCAACATTTCCCACGCATCCATAACGCAATCTGCTGCATGTCTACTAGCGTATTAAGCACGACGTTGTATTGTATTTCGTTAATATTAAATTTTATTTTATAGCTGTTAAAGGTTATTTTTTCTCATTTAAATAGTCAATCAATAATAATCAATCAAAAGTACTTCCACTTATTCTGAGCACTATACCTAACTACCTATTTTAAAAATAAACATGTGATTGAAAGCAAGAAATGCTCAAAATGTAATTAAAATTTAGTTAAAAAGACTAACAAGCTTGAAACATATGAAGTTAACTACGTTGTCGTGGGTCCATGACCTCAATGGACATTTTCAAGTCAAGCTTAGTTCTTAAAATTTGTGAAAATTATGCTAAAAGATTCCGATACGTTATATATATAAGCATATTATTTAGAATACGTGTAAGAGCGGCTTTTAAGTGTTCTCATAAATATGGGAAAATTATCATAATTATTTTCTTGCAATATATAAATAATATAATTAAGTATTATGTTTCAATTCCTTCCTACGCTTTTACTGAGCTAATCAACATCGTCATCATTACAACTTGAAGTAAAATGATTCCTTACTTATAAAACTTCGTTCTGTCTTCGATAGTACCTACTAAGGTACTTCAGTTACCTCGCTGAAAACTCATCGATACCACCAATTCGTGAATAATTGTTATAACAAACGTAACTATTATAGGAGAAGTGGTATTCAAGTTCTTTCGGTACAGCGTATTCTTAAACAATATGCCAATTAAGCTGCCTACCCTTCATTGTACCCTTAGAGCACTACGCATAACAATAAAATAGGTCAAGAGAGATACAGGCAATCAAAATTGGGACCATTTCTTTATCGTGGATGTATAACTACATTGTGTATTCGAAACATCAGGTGAACTCAAAGTGTATTTGATTACTGACTCTATAAAATAAATTTTAATGAATCCATAAAATGTTTTGTTTTGTTGGAACTATATTAAGTAGCAAACCTATTAATAAAGTTTACAAAGAAGATTATGAAGTAGGTTCCTTTGTAAATTATGAATTTTGTGCGATACTTGATACTGACGAACTATAATAATTATTTAGAAGCATATTGTTGTAGCTTTTGTTAAAAATGAGAAATAAATGAATAACATGTTGCAAAACCTTTTTGTGAATAATGCAGTGATGCTATGTAGTAAATAATTTAAACAATGCGCAGAGTACTTTCGCCAAATCTTCCTGTCTTCATAGTAATGTTCCTTACATTTATAGTATAAAGTATAATACCCATATGAGTTTATAGTCCTACTCAAATAATTTAAACGAAATCAAATATAAATAACAGCGAGTCGATTAGCTATCGAATATACATATGTTCGGAGTGCCATTATGATTGTAGTCTCTCAAAGATAGCCCGGTTTGTTATTTTATATTATTTCTCGAATAACAAACAAGTAATTCGTGTTATGTTATTACTTACTGATATAGTGCCTTTAAACTTGGGTTCCATTCGCTTCAATCCGTCCATTAGATCACGGACCATCCTTCGACTGTGGTCCACGATGCGAAATCCGGTTACGTTCAATGCTCCGTATTCAGTTATCTCATTTTCCCAATGGTCGTCCATAACCTGGTAAAGAAAAACCACTCATATTAATTTGTAAGCTAATAAGAATAACACTACAACATCAGAGTGAAGTTATTGTATAGCAGGTAGTTCCAGTATTTAAACTTATTTATATTTTAAATATATGTCGGAGATAGTAAATCCATGATGCTATTTAATCTGTGGTATGCGCGGATCGATAGCGAATTGATACTCTGTGGCGCGCGGGAGCTGTCATTAGAGAAAATAATAAAAAGATGGAATGGATATCGCGCCGGGATCGTATTCTTGTTATTGTAAAGATTCCTTATTAATTGTAATGCCGTGAATCTCGAAAGTTGTTGATGACGTGTGATGCGTATGCGAGTGGATCGATCGATAAATCAATATCGTAATATTGCAAAGTAAATCCAATTAATACCAAAGCAAACCAATACCGAGTATTCGTGTTGAGCCAAAGAGAGATCATTGAATAAAGTGGTGATTACGTGTGAATGGCTCAACCCTGTGTTTCATTTGATATCCTGAACTGACGTCCTGACAAAAGAAGCCCACATTGCATAGTTTGACCAGAATACCTACTTGGAAGGAAATTACACATTACACAGAGTAAAATAGTACGAAATCATGCTAAAGAAACACCCGCTCGACCTTCTGACTCGTCATATATTTATATTTTAAAGATAGAACAGCTTGGACATGATTTCATGTTTAAGCCTTTGGTAGTAGAAAATGTAATCTGTGTGTCTGGCCGCTTTTTCTCCCAAGACCACTCATAGTAGGGATTCCTCGAAGCGATTTCATACTTTAAACTTTCAAAAGTATTCGTAAAATAACCACCTCAAATATACTTCATTTCATTTACTCTTCTAGACAAAATCAATAATTCTCAATCGTAGTTACAATCTAACAAGAAAACAAGTATGTTTAAAAAAGGAGTCAACATTTAATCTAGGAACTTTGTGTACACGCTGTGGCAAATGTCTTTGACCAAACGAGTTCACAAACTAAACTCAAATTAAAATTGTTGTTGTTTTTCATATTCTCAACATCTTTATGCTTTATTTAAGCACTTGGACCGGCTTGGCTTCATAAACGTGTATTTTATTTCTTGGGACTGCTTTATTATTATGCTTTTTATTAGTATTACTGCTGAGTATGCGGAAATAATATACTTAAACCGTAAACTTCGTCTTCTTCATCATCTTTACTTAGTAGATAACAAAGTCGGTTAACGTGTCTTTATACTTAAATCTATAATGAAACTACGGACGTTGATGCGGTTTTCCTTATCGTTCAGATAATAACATCCAGGTTTTATAGCAGTTTATAATACATGAATATTATTTTACATAAATATACCTAAACAATATTATTTGGACAACTGATGAAACAACGATCAAACTTAAACGAGAGATCAAACAAAATGATGCAGTAGTGAGTAGGTAAGCGAAGCGAAACGAGAATGGGTTTATTAGTCAATAAATAAAATGGTTAAGATATTTCATATTTATAATTATATCATCTCTTAAACTAATATTGACATACATATCGAGTAAATATTTTAGTTATTTCATGAATCCCCGACTACTACGTTGTAACATAATTTATAATTTAGACTAATAAAGACCTCAAAAATATCATGACTATTATTTTAAAGTGGTACCCTATAAACGAATGAAACAAGCCCTGTTTGCAATACATGAGACTATTTGGAACGATTTTACGTACTAACGTTGTAACACAATTTCACGATCAAGTTTGCCAGCCAAAAGACAAGCGAGAATGAAATATTGCTGACTCGCCGACACTAACCAAAACACCTAAAAATATTTCAAGATTAAATCTAGAATAAAGAACTAGCCAGACAAAGAAACCTACCAACGTGCAAGAGTACCGTCGAAATTAAACTAAGTGGTACAAATTGCAAAGCCAAATGACCTGCAGGAAGAAAAGGAGTCTTGTTCCTTTGTTTTATCCGCAAAACAAGCTTATTTTACGGTCCGTTTTTTAGCAAAGTACATCACAAAAACGATTGGTTGGTAAGAAGATTCAAAAACGGAAGGCATGTTATTTGCCTCCATTGAAAAATGTGAACTAAAAAGTCAAGAACTTTCCCAAATGTAAAGCCAGTGTTACTAAGATTTCAATACTGATGTAGCCTGTTGACATATTGATTCAAAGCTTGATTTATGTCTGCGATTTGAATAGGAACATGCATACTAGATCGATTGGTTCACGTATGAGTCAACATAATCACCTACTCCAAATTCATTGCACAATGTGTTACCGAGTGGAACAATATAGTGTGTATCTCGTAAACGCTATTATAAACATCCACTGTTACATTCATGTCTTCAATCCAAGTTCCAGTTCTTAACTTGATATCTATTCATTTTACTTTCATTAGGATAGTATCAAGAAGAATCATGTTTTTTGTAATGATCATATTATTGTTTCATTGTAGCTTCATTTCTATGATCAAAGCATAACGATGATAACTTAAAGTATAAACGGACTATCTAACGCAAAAAGATTTTTGAAGTTATACTTCTTTAGGCGCGTTATGGAAAAATCATGAGAGTGAAAGGAGATGTTTCAAATCCGGCCCACAATATGTACAGTACCTCGAAAAATCGAGAAAAATCCATGGAATTCGAGAAAAATAAAGATAAACTGCTTAAATGCATACTTTTCTGGTACAAAAATTATATTTATCATTCACTTTTATCACGTTTCAACATGGCGTCTTGCCAATTTGATCATACATCACGAACTGTCCACTGTCACCTCAACATGACAGAAATGTAGGTACATATGTCAAACTTCAATCAAATCAACCAACGTGACATGTGATGACAGCTTACCGCCATGACGGATTTTAGTTTTCGTGTTGCAATTTTACGTGTACATTTTTGTGTTGTACCACCAAACTAAAGCAATTTAAAGGAATTGGATGATTGAAAACTGTTTTAATTGTGTTTCTCCATTTTTGAGTATGGTGTACAAAGTCGTGGCCGGGTCTCCATACATTTTGAAACATCTCCTTTTACGATGGGCGCGCATCTGTAACACAAAAATTAACAGTATGAAGTTAGGCGCGTTATGGAAAAATCATGAGAGTGAAATTTTACGATGCGCGCGCATCTGTGACACAAAAATTAACAGTATGAAGTTGCCGGCTAAACCACTCATTGGCCTTTGTCAATGTAACTCTGACGTCGCTTTTGCTTTTTATCGAAATTATTTATAACCAGCCAGGTTTGTTTTGACTTGTTTGTGGCACATTGACATGACATAATATGCACAGACTAGCTAAAGATTAACGTTTCGTTATACGGTATGCAACGACTAGTCTTTTTGCTAAAATATTTAATAAAGGTTTTTAACTGCAATATAACAGTAAATAAATTATAACTAAGTATTCAAAGATAGTTTAGGATGACTATTAGTGATTATGCTACCATTCCATCAGTATTTTCTTATGGGTCAGCTCACACCGAGACGTGACGCGACGCAATGATACTGGAAGAGGCCAGTGATTTCGAGATGCGCCGCGAGGTGCATCGTGAAAGTAGGCAATCTTGCACGCCGCGCGTACCGACGATGCACGGCTGCGTAGCGATGCACCGCGCTATGCCGCGAGGCGTCACGAGACGCAGCGCTGCATGAAGCAACGTATTCTGAAGTGTCACAATGAAATGTGTATCTTTTCGTGTAGAAAATAAAGTTCTATTTTGAGCCGCCCTTTGAAAGACTGCGCGCAGCGTCGCGTCGCGTCTCGTCTCGGTGTGATTTGACCCTAAGACGTTGTCACGTTCAACTATCGTCAGTAAACCGACTTTACAGACAACCAATTTTTTTTAGTATAATTAATACATACTAAATATTATGAAATTATTAACGTTGAATATTTATTATTTAATGATGCCAAAGAAGTATAACTTCTTAGGGTGCGGTTCCACTGAGGCGGAGCGGAGCGGAGCTGTGCGCGATTCACCAATCACATGGCTTGAAATCCACACGAGGCACAATGAGCGGAGATTTCAAGCCATGTGATTGGTGAATCGCGCACAGCTCCGCTCCGCTCCGCCTCAGTGGAACCGCACCCTTACGCGCGTACATAAGTACACGCAATTTAATTTTTTAGATGAGATTAGCCCGTTCAAAGAAACAATCTCTTCAGCTTTATAATATTAGTAAAGATATTATAAATGCGTAATAACTAATCGCTGTATTTATATAGCAGGTATAAAAATACTAATTACTTATTTTCGAGGGTCTTTATTATCATAATAAAACCATCAATAATTTATGTTTACCAGTTTGTATGTTTGTCTGTGGTTTTAAACTCGTTATGTGAGAAAGCTAGCGAAAATATGGCGCAATATATCGGTCAGGAAGCCGCGGCTATTGCGAAACATTCAATAGGGTATATTTAGCTTGCTTTGCAGAATTGGTTCATCGAAGACCGTCACACAAAAGGTATCAAAAACGTATTGCAGGTCTTAATCCACTTTCGTCCGCCCCTGGACCCGTAATTCAATTGTTCGAAGTCTACACTTTAACGAGAAAAACTCATTTTTGTTTTGTCCATCTACGAAATGATATATAATGCTTTTGTGATCGGTTTGGACAATTTCCCCTCGGTCGCCGAGTTAATTACGTAGTATCTATTGGCATTACAATGCTTTCAAATGAGCACTCACAAAAGAGTCCTATAATAGAAACGTCAACAGGTATGATGTTTCTATTAACTGCTATAACCGCAGATAACAGAGATGTTATTTTGAGGTTAAAATACACAGTATGTATGTTGCATATATCTTAATAAATATGTAAATGAAATTTCAAATTTTTAATATGCATATTTCTGTCTTTGTATAGGTCATTGTTCATTGAAATTTGGATTCGTCCAGTAGAGATTCACATGAATATGTAATGTGTGTATGTGCCGTGGACAATACGTAAAGATAAAGGGCATACATTCCCTATCCGTGAGCAGAAAATACTCATTCTTGTAATATCCGTCTCTGCGGAAATCAAATCCTTCATACTTTGACATAATAACAACAGCGTCTTGCGGGATGCAGGGCTCTCAATAAAGCAACAAACATAAGATAAAAATTGGTAAAACTGCTTAAATTTCTGTAACATTAGCATCCTTTGCTGAAATAACGAAAAGCAAACTTACCAATCCACTTAGTAAGTAGTGGTAAGTACGTCGTCCGAGCTGCACGTTTCTAACATGTTCAATCAAGATGTTCTTCGCGTTTCTAGCGTTGCAGTCAAGCACGATCCGCTTGTTACCCCAACGGTCGTGTTCTTCGAGTGCTAGAAGGAATTCTATCACATCAGTTACATTGTGAATCCGCTTCACCAACGTAATCTTGAAAGGTGCGACGCCAGGCAAAAGGGTTTGATATAACTGCTGCAGACGAAGTAGACCTGAGAACAAAAATATTAATTTAGTAAAGGAGGTTTCTATACATTTACTCGAAATAATTTATATAGTAACATTTGAAAAGTATCGCCGCTCATATTATTTTTAACCCCCGATGCAAAAAGACGGGTGTTTTGACCTGTCTCTATGTGTGTCGTGGTACCATAGCTCTCAAACGGATTGACCGATTGCAATGCGGCATTTTTTCGTTCGAAAGCTAGCTTCCATGCGGTGGCTCTTAGCGGTTTTAGAGAAATTGTTCCAGCAGTTTGAAGAAAATCAGCTATTTTCAAATAATGTGAGGCGTTTTCGGCATAAAAATCATCCCTTTTCAGCGCCATTTAGTTAATGTACAATGAATAATTTTATAATTGTCCATTTGAGAAGGAAAACTAATTGACATCAATGAAATTGTAATATAATTTTATTATAGTTCACTCACAGTATTCTAGATGCGATGCATTAAACGTCGGGTTTTTTTTATATAATTCAGTTTGAAAAACCTTTAGACTTTAAATTTATATTTGTCCATTTATTAGACCTTCAACATTATTTGACTTAAATTGAATCTCATCACTCAAACGTAAAGGTAGTAAAGGACGAAGAGAGCCGAATTTCGTAATTAACTCGGTGTGGCTCGACCACAATTCTCATTCAATACGAAACTTATTTAACGGCTGTAATTACGCCTGCTGAAAGTCAAGAATTAAAAGCTTTTGACTATTAGCTGACAGAAACCCTGCGGTGATACGAACCACTCGCCAGAATAAGTTACGGGTTTTTCCCGACGACTAAACTCTTTGTTTACGTGAAACTACTCAGAATCAAAATATGTCTAGCTGTTATTTATGTTCAATCAATCGTATTGTAGAAACAAAACAGGTAGGTATGCTATTTACGTGATATTAATTGCATCTAATCGATGTTAGGAATCAGTAGATATGTGGTAAGATGTGTTTGACGTGAAGGAAAGTTCGACTTTTAGATTTACGTTATTTTTAAACTGAAACTGTTTTTTTTACAGTTGATTTTCATGACTAAATGAAGAATGGCAATTGAACGGAGCCCGGTCTAAAATTCCATTAAAACTCATACAATATTTATGTAATAGCTAGAAATGATTAAGCGGATAGATATGTATGTCGGTACACTAACTTAAAATTGTCGACAATTTTTTTTTTATTTTTTTTTTAAATAATATTAAACAAAATACATATTTTAAACACTTATTTATAGAAACAGTCTTCTCAGTTACAAAGTCGATTAGTCTAAAACCCACGAGGTAAGCACTGATTTGTTCACATCGCAAATCGTGATTTATTTACTTTGTTTTACTGACCTGAGCTCAATGTAAGCTAGTGGATTCAGAGTAACTCAAATAAGCCTTTTTTATATTGGTGTCATTTATTCGCCTCCTTTGTTGCAACATTAATGTTACCAGATCCTACTGCTCATACTGAGAATTAATGTTGGTTCTCCGTTATAAATTGGATAAAAGCTACGAACTTGCACTTTGATAAATCTAATTTCGGAAATATCTCATGTCTACTTATACCGTATGACCCCATTAGTACCCTTGTTCATATCATGTGGTAAAGCGTTGCGGGGCCGTCCGTATCCCATGCGTATAACACTGTCCGATTTGACTTCACCGTAGTCATAATACCTAAGCATTTTCTGTAGGTATACGGTTCTATTTACGGTAGTAATAGTGGAGTGCCGTAAGCTTTAAACCTCGGAATCCAGGGACTATGAATGAATCTTCATAAAAACTGTTGGACTGTATTTCAAAATGCACAAATAGAAAAGTAAAAAAAAAATAATTCACCGATCTTTTTTTTATTTTTTTAATCTTTGTTGGTAAGTTTGTGACCCCATAACTTCGTGTTGGGTGAACCGATTAATGATTCATTATTTCCTTGAAAGCTTTCGAATAAAAAACAAATGATCAAAATCGAAACTCTAAGTAGTAAGATATAAGGTAACATACATACAAAAAAATTATTAAGGATAATTCAAAAACTACTTGTCAGATGCCGCTCAAATTTATATGAGACTACAATGCAAGTACCAGCTTTCAACTTAAAAGAGAATCATCAAAATATAATATTCAGTAAAAAGTTATTAGGAAAAAACCATAAGTACACACTACAAAACATCCTTACACATTATTCAAGTTAATTCGAAACTACTCGTCAGATGTCGCTCAAATTTATATGGGACCATACCAAAAGCAACACGAAGTTATGGGGTCCCAAACTTACCAAAAAAGATTAAAAAAATAAATAAAAAAACAACAGTTTTTGTGAAGATTCATTCATAGTCCCTGGATTCCGAGGTTTTGCCATTTTTATGTCTTACGGCACTCCACTATAAGTGAACTTGTACCAATGCGCAATGCAACGTGCGTGATTGAAGTTTCAAGAAAAAAAATAACAACAAAAAAAATGTGCTAATATGCACTGTTTTGCCACTTGCATTTTTAGAACCTAGTGCATGTAGGTATCAAATTTTTTTACATACTTGCGATGTTAAGATTCCTTTTTGTTTTGTTTTGGGACTATCTTCTATGGCACAGAATTTCATCTTTATCAGTTGCATAAAGCATATTTTTGATATTTATACAATAAACGTGAACTTGGTAGCACCATCTGATGACCGACTGATGATTATACAAAAAAGTTTTTTTTAACTGTGTCCGAAATATTTTTTTATTTGTAATAATATTGTTTTAATAAATATTGTTGTTTGTATGTTTAAATATTGTTTTTTTTTTCAGTTCAAAAGTTGGCACCTTCAAATAAATCGATTCTTAAAACCATACAATTTACAAACTTATGTGACTCACCATGTATTTGGTGAGTAATTTCTGGGACCACCACACCGACCATCGATTGAAAGAATCATTACGCACTTAATCTCGATATTATGTCCTAACGTTATTGATTATACAGTCCTAATAAGCAGCAAGCCTGTTTAATTGAATTTTCATTGAACAAGTAACGATGCTTAGTGGGCCATGGTAAAGGGATGCTTAATTCATTTGACAGACCTTAATCTTTATTCTATTAGGAGACTTCGGAGAATTCAATGTATAAGTTCCTATTTTCATCTGGTACGCTATTGGATTGAGGCAGATGTTTTCCTTCAATAAATTACAAACCAAAACTGAATTACAGTGTTTATACAACACTAAGAAATCGCCTTTGCTTTGCTTCGGAAATATCATAATGTTAAGTAACACTTTGTTTTTTTTTAATGGAATTAAGATAGCAAACGAGCATGCAGCACCACTTTCCGCTGCCGCCCATGACAACTGTGACCGACCCAGAACTAGGCACAATGAGTCTCGTTCTAATTCGGTCACAGATGCGTTGCTACACCTGTGGACTGAGATGGTCGCCTCTAAAAAAGTGTAACCGGCTCCACACCTTCCTATCCGGAACACAATTGTTCTTAAAACAATTATTATACGGTAGGAATGGTAATAAGTACCGTGGCGGGCGGTGGTACTTCCCCGGGTGAGCTCTAGGCCCTACCACCTGGTTAAACTATTAGAAACTAAACAAACTTATACCTCATAAAAGGCTCAGTCGTTTTGAATATTATAAGTACGATGACAGAAGGTTAAGGGTTTATTAAAAGATCCACAAAGTTAAACTGCTGCAAGAGTAATTAACATCAGTAACATGTAAAACATCAATTTAAGCAGCTGTTACACTAATTGTTGTTAGTACACTCAATCATTGTCTTATCGTTACTAGATTTGCAGATGGATCTAATTGGTTCTGTTTATTCTAGTTTCTCCGAAGCGCTCACAGCCCGGCGGCTTGTGTCGATCCTAAGTGAGTTAAGTAGTTGAATGGGTAACCGCTAGTGGCTATGACCCACTATCGAGCACGATTTTTTCCTCAGAATTAAGGACGTCTGGAGCATACTCCACCACAATGCTCCATTGCGTATTTGTGGAGGGATTTGCAGATAGTCCAAGTATTGCAATTTATCATACCGTCTGATGGTCTCAAATTTCCGTATATTATAAAGTACTCTGTGGTCTCAAACATGGTTTAATGACTGCTATCTGTAAGAACTGGGACCGATGGCTTTACCTGCTCTTCTAAACTCGGAAGTCGCCCATGCTACTACCGTCCGCGTCCGCAATACCTTAACTTTCTAGATTACTTAGGATCGACTAAAGGTGCTGGGCTGTAAGCGCTTCCAATTTATTTATTAATAGCGGCCTGATTGAGGGACGTTTGGTGTAAGTGGAAAAACAATAATTACAGTCAACAGTCATTATTCGATAATATTCTAATATAATTTAACTTAATGATAATTCTTACCAATAATGCTGACATATAACGAGATACGGCCATACAGAATTTATAGTATACGCTTTTCACTTCTCAATTCCAAACGAACCAACTAGTACTTTTGAATATTTGAATTCCGTGAGCCAGACGTTAATGCGTTGTAGCTTTTAACGTGTCTAGACATTTTTGCAAATATATTTTTTACTCTTATATCCGACGTCATTAAACTAGAAAAAGACCTTTACAAAGTAGGTACTCACACATCGTAAGATCTAAAAAGTTTGACGTAAAAAGCTTAAAGGAGATGTTTCAGAAATGTATGGCACCGGGGCGGGTACACTGTACATTCAGTAGGAAGTAGGACATATTATTTGAAAGCTTTCCATATCATCCAAATTCTCGATTTCACCTTAGTTTGGCGACAATAGTTCAATTTATAGAGAATATATTGTAACACTGAGACAGTATGGTGGACAAATCGACTGCTGATGACGTTGATAAACTTGATTTATTCTAATGTCATATTAGGAGTGTCAACATGACGTGTCAATGTCAAATGCATAGTCAAATATAAGCCCTACGATATTTTTGGATTTGGTTTGTTGGATCTATCTTCTATTATTAACATTATTAAGCGTATCTTATCTAATTAAACGGTGCAATTCGTCGCTTCGATTAATCCGAAGAAAATCGCAATGTCTGAGGTGTAAACACAACATAAAGTAGGGACCTTTTATAATATAAAGTAAGAGAAAGGTATAACTAAATAAAGGCGATAATGATTGTATTTGAACATTTCGCGAGGACTAAGTTATTAACATTATAATAATTATATATTATGCTAATATAACTAGTAATAAATACAATAGTAATTTAAAAAGTATAAAGAAGGCAACCTAATGATATGAAATTTTTATCATCAAAGCGATCGTAAGCCTTCATGCCAATACCAACAAAAAGATCTAAAAAACTTGTGTATCTGTTAACTATTTCTTAAAGGCGTTAACTTCATTACCCCTCTTCTGATATTTTTGAAAATTTTCAAAAACGTAAAAAAATATTACAACTCTGTATTTGAAAACAAAACAAATACAAATACATGTCGGTATCTAGTTGAGCGCGAATATCAGGCATGTGACCTGAGCGAAATATTAGCAAAATGCCAATACAAGTCAAAGCGGCTCTCCGATAAGGGTGACATTGACGTGGAATTAACCGCGTCTCACCCTTCTTTCTAACAGAAGTGAAATTGGAATAAGAATACTCAATATTGCCATTGAGACAACATTTATATTATTCTTATTTAAGTAATTTATGTATTTCTTTTTTTTCTATAAAGTGTTTTATTGCCTACATAATGCTATATTTAAGGCATCTGGTAAAAAAGCAGTAATTTCTTCTAATATTATCTGAATAATCTATTGAAATTTATTACGTATAAGTGGTTCTGGAACCTATATTACCACCATAAGATAAATTGTATCCGCCCCACCTGTCTATTGTCCACGTCGTGCCTATAGACCGGGAAGCAAGTGGTAAACTTGTTTTTCATTCCCCAATTTTTTTGTAAGATATTATCCTTTCCGAAGGCAATTCATAATAGTTGTTTCCGGTTTCAATATGAAAATCTCACGGTCAGCGATTTCGGGAGACTATTTTAATTACATAATTTGAAGTACTTTCACAGGCTAATAATTAAATGGGTTATTGAGCATCTAGAGTAGACAAATTCATTCAAAGTTATTAGTAGTTTATAATGCAGATGTAATAGCAAAGAAGTTGCTAATGTTATAATGTAGTTTTTACAATATCAAAGCTCTTAGATTCTTGGTAGTCTATTAGTAGGCAACAAGACCGCATCAATGGTAGAAAATAACTAAAGAAACCGCCCTAGTGTATCTCAAGAACACGAATGGTTCCGTGGCATATCGTACAAAAAAGTCTCTTTTTAGGGAACCTCTATTTATACATGAAAGTGGTTTTGCTTGCGACGCGTGGGGTCTTGAGTTTGATTCCTGGAAAGAGCAAAATATTTCCGTAAGTGAAAATGTTAATGTTCAGAACAGATTTGTTCTTGTGGCAAGCGCGTTAGGGATGTGTTTGTGTTGTTCATGCCATGGAATCCGTTTTAATAGCAACCCTCCCAAATGCCATCTTTTGAGCGAGAATTTGAAGTGCTTTAAGTAAATTTTGCTTACAAGCTAAATTTAACTGTGAGCACAAGTAATTATTATTATTATTATTATTTATTTATAATCATAACAAACACTGACATTACAGGTCTAGCCTATTGCGCTAGTGTGCTAATTACTTATAATATTTATGTTATTAAAATAAATGGTTTAACCATAAATAAATTAAATTTGTTTTTAGCGGGGAGTGATAATTCCTTAAGCTTGGCGACTAAAGTATAGTTTAGGGTTATGGGCATGATAGCGTAGGTATATTTAATAACCTTTAGTTAATATAGTGACAGTGTTAAAAAAATGTTTAACTTTCTTTTATGGGTTGAACGGAAGGATGTACAGCGGAATTTTAGGTATAGGTACCTAAAGTCCCTTTGGTACCCTTTAATTAAAGTACGGAACTCTAAAATGGGTTTTAATATAAATATCTACTACTTTCAATGCGTTGCCGATGAACAGCCACAAAATGGCTTGAACTGAACTCAGTATAGATGCAGTAAAAATACTGCAATACCGATTTACATTGCAGCCGCTTTTAGTAGAGTCCTTTATATGCGATATGTTAATAAACTTTTTACATAGCACACACTATTATTAAGTTAAAATCATCGATCTGATTTATTAGATCGATGGTTAAGATATTATCAATACTTCTTCATATATATAAAATTCTCGTGTCACAATGTTAGTAACCTTACGCCTCCGAAACGGCTTTACCGATTTTTACCAAATTTTATACGCATATTCAGTAGGTCTGAGAAATGGCTACTATCTATTTTTCATACCCCTAAGTGATAAGGGTTGTTCACCCTTAACATTTTTTTGGCAAAACAACGTTTGCCGGATCAGCTAGTAATACTTAATATAAAATTATTCGCTACAGACTCAAAGCCCCACACTAGATTTCCCTGTGTCGTAGGTATCTACCATGGGCAACACACAAGACAAAGAACCCAGAGTCATTTAAGCCATTTAATCTAATCTAATCATTCAGCTTTCCGCCTCGCTGAGAATCGAACGGAAGACCCATGGAACAGCGATCCGGAGTGTTAACCATTGCGCCTTTCGATTCTAACGGCGACGGCTAGACAAAATAAAACGAAACTTTGCCCTTTTTCCTCGAAAAGCGTCTGCCGATGCTTGTTATTCATGGGTACTATATTGGTCAGACTTTTTAATATTTTAAATACTATATTAAATTTTTTGTTAAACAAATTACATGTTATTTAATTACTACTATCTGACAGGCAAACGTTGTCCTGCACAATACATGCAACTGAGTAAACCACATCTTCAGAACGTTTGCGTGATGCACAGTCAAAGATACAGATAGACAGACAAAATCCAAAAAATGTTATCGAGACGCTTCATCATTTTATAGGTACATATCTTCTATAGACGTAAACCAGTATTTTTTATTGTTATAATTATAGATTGCTTTACTAAGTGATAAGTGTAGCTACTCCTGAAATTCCTTTAAATTAATGAGAAGCTAAGATAAGATAATATATTATCTTAAAATTGATCATCACGATCGCATCAGCTCATTGATCATCATTTACATCAATATTTTTTTCATTTATAATAGAGTTCTTTATTTTATTTTAAAGGGATCAAACAATAAAAAACAGTTTAAATAATCACGTTTATCGGGTTTGTTAGTCTTACGTATAATCTGTGTAAGATAATTCTTAGATACAAGCAAACGAAGAAAAAATAATAATTAACATTTGTATTATTTTTTCATAACCTTATAATTGAATCAAAGCTATGCATCAGATTTGCATAGAGGTAGGTGGTCGTACGCAAACAAGTCACCGTGAAATTGAAACGACATCAATCAAATCCGCGTTGAACTTTACAGGACAGGTTTGCGTAACCGGCACATCCGCAATTGAATTCCATTTCAGTGGCCATTTAAAAAATATTAGAGAACTGCCTTCACTGTGAGAAATCTTTGCTTTGTCGGCAAAAATTGGCTACCGACCATCAATGCGCAATGGCACTTCTTTTGAAAGCGCAAAGCCATCGGTGGTCTGAAGCCGCTAATTTCTAATTGACTGCTATGCAATTGTTTCGATATATGAAAATAGTACATTATGATACAAGTGCGCGAAGTTGGTCATTACAGTCGAGGCGGAATTGAGCCCGAGCCGCAAGGCGAGGGCTGTAATAGAGCCAAGACTGTAATGAACAAAGCACACGCGTATCATACGACGTTTTTCAACACACTTGCGAGGAAAAAAACAATTAGGTATCGACATTTTTCAGTCACAAATCAGCAAATTATAAACGAACAAATGTTTGCACAAAACACAAAATGGCGCGGTTTATTTTTTCGCGCGCCGTATCTTTGGTTGAATAACTATGCGCGCGCAGGTTAAGTCCAGAGACACCGAACATTCAGCCACAATATATTAAACTAAATAATTATGTATTTCTAATAAGAATTTACGGTAATTAATGATTTAAAATATTGTATTTTTTAAATGCTTTAATAGATAATTAGATGAAGTATAATCTTATCTTATCAGATTTTGACTAAGTACAACAAGTTTATTTATTTACAAAATAACAAATCTTTTGGTAACAACCTCTTTACGGATATTAAAAAAAAAGTGGAATAAGAAAAACACTAGTGCGGTAATGAAAAGTAAAACGCACTAGTGTGTAATAAACCGCATTCCGGGCGTAAGACTAAAGAAAAAATAGCAACTTTACGAGCAAGTGTGTTGAAAATAATGTTACCTGCCACCTGTAGCCGTTGGTCGGTTACTCATTAGCGCAGATTTAGTATCCGTAGTGAAAAGTATTTGTTCATTATTCTGTCAATACATCTTTTTAATTTAGAGAGTGTCTATTGAAATAAAATAAAAATTCAATATAATTCCAATAAATCATCAATTCCATTAAATAGTCAATAAATACTTACAGTAATAGTTTTCCTTACAAATCTTCTAAAATATCGATTAATCATAATTGTATCATTTTAGGTACTGGCTGTCGCTTGCGGCCTGGCCAGCGTGAAGTAAATACATTTCACTGCGAACCTCCCTTTTTACTTTTTTTATCCTTACAATTTTATATTCAAGTGAAAATTTCCATTAAAAGTGTTGTTAAGCTGCAAAATTATTTGTTTGAAAAAGCAAATTTACGGTCATGAGAAAGAATTCTGTTCGTTCGTCTGAAATTTGATCCTTTGATAAAATAACGAGAGATAAAAGTTTTTTGACTGGCGGATCAGAGGCTCCGTACATCTATTTTATGTAAGCATCCATTCAGCCCGACGCTTGATCTAAAATATACGCTAACTTTTCTGTCACGGAAATATGCTGGTGACCCGACAAAATATTTCACATGGATCCTACTTTCAAATTTAAGCGCAAGGCCAATTATGATCAAACCGTATGTCTTTACAGATATATTGAATAGTGCGGTTTTTTTATAGCCTGAAGGGCTGACGAAAAAGCGGACGAGCCACCTGATGGTAAGTGGTCATCATCGCCTATGGACACCTGCAACACCAGGGGAGTCACTGGTGCAACGCCGGCCCGGAAGGAGAGCTCTTTTTACACATTTCTTGAAGAACCCCATGTCATAGCGCTCCGGGAATACCTCAGAAGGAAGCTCATTAAGGCTGCCTAGTGATTTTCACGTCGCTTGCACTGGTGGTCTGTGCTCAATCTAACGTTTTCAGTTACGTGCCAGAAACGTCACTGATTTAGTGACAAATACTTTGAGTCTATGGACATTCGCCAAGTATGAAAGAATATATGGCTGTGTCTGCTGCTTAAATTAACAATAAGTAGAAACAGAAAATTTAAGCGAATCTTCAATTTTTAAATCAATTCAAATTTAGGTATAGATCACTGTCAAAGTATTGATACATGTATTATTATTCACACAAAAAAGTTATATTTGTATGGTACAAAAATATTCGTAGGCATAACAGAACTGAAGAGATGATTATATTATTATCTCATTGCTGAGGCTTTGGCGCGGGCACGTCCCATCAAAGAAGTTTAAGTGTATGATTGGAATAAAAGATTCATCTAATTGTTTAGAGGTGATGTCTTTGAAGACATACATCACTTTTTGACGAAATGCGTTGGTAACGAGGCATTATGGTAAACAATGCAAATTACGATCAAATTCGACGTAGGTTATTGTAACCGCATCTTGGCTATCTCTTCATCAAACGAGGCTAAAATGAAAGTAAAACTTTACTTATTTGTTGCATAGTCTAACAATTGTAAATAAGCCAAACGGGGTGTACATGTATATGTATATAGTCACCGCATTACAGCACATATTTATACAATAAAGCTACAAAATATCTATCGAAATATGAATTTCATTTAAGACAAAATCGGCTATCATGGTTCGCACAATGACATTATAAATAAAACTTTTCTTACTAAGAAAGATCATTGGGTGCGAACACTGAATTGTAATACTGGAGTGGAGCAATCGATACCGCATCTTGGCTATCTCTTCATCAAACGAGGCTAAAATGAAAGTGAAACTTTACTTATTTGTTGCATAGTCTAACAATTGTAAATAAGCCAAACGGGGTGTACATGTATATGTATATAGTCACCGCATTACAGCACATATTTATACAATAAAGCTACAAAATATCTATCGAAATATGAATTTCATTTAAGACAAAATCGGCTATCATGGTTCGCACAATGACATTATAAATAAAACTTTTCTTACTAAGAAAGATCATTGGGTGCGAACACTGAATTGTAATACTGGAGTGGAGCAATCGATACCGCATCTTGGCTATCTCTTCATCAAACGAGGCTAAAATGAAAGTGAAACTTTACTTATTTGTTGCATAGTCTAACAATTGTAAATAAGCCAAACGGGGTGTACATGTATATGTATATAGTCACCGCATTACAGCACATATTTATACAATAAAGCTACAAAATATCTATCGAAATATGAATTTCATTTAAGACAAAATCGGCTATCATGGTTCGCACAATGACATTATAAATAAAACTTTTCTTACTAAGAAAGATCATTGGGTGCGAACACTGAATTGTAATACTGGAGTGGAGCAATCGATACCATGAAATGAATAATTAAAAGTTTCCGTTGGGAGTTCTTTGGTAAAATCCAGTTTAATGTTCCCTTTGCAGAGCCGTCAAATCCTATCAATATTCACGAGTTGATATTAATCGACAGTCGCCGAGAGCCCTTGAACTAAAATCCTTGAAGCTTAAGGACTATAGAGGAAGGTTCGGTTCAGTTCAACAATTTGTATAGGTACTATATAATAATATATACCTTTTACAAAGTTAATCGTGTTTCAATATAAATCGTCAAATTAAAATAGTATGAAGAATTTGATCACCTAATAATATTGATCTGTACTCAATTTTTATTATAAAAAATATGATTATAAAAATATATGTGCTGCATGCTCGTTTGCTATCTAAATTCCATAAAATATTTTTATTTTCTGCTTAACGAATAAAAAACTGTATGAAAAGTTTGCTCACTGTTCAATGTTAGGATTTCCAAGACACGAGTTAATAGTACCACTGTACCACTTTACAATTCTGTGCATGCCGTGAACATGTTATAGACTTTAAAACAACCAAGAGCTAACATTTATCTTCCACATATTATATGGTTGAACCCCATCGATCTACTAAGTTTTTACACTCTGCTTGTGACCGAGTGCTGAGTAAACAGACTCTACCAAGTACCTAGTCAAAGACGATGTAGATTGATACATGGACAAAAAACTTGTACCCCTTAATATACATTAATGGCAATGATAGAATATCATACCGGTCATACCTAGTTATTACACAGAGAATAATATATTTAAAAAAAATCACTACTGTCAGTGTATCTACCAGTTACCCTGAATATAAGTAAATATTGCAATAAAGATTCTTAAATAATTGTTTTGGGTTTTATTGCGTTAAATACATTTTCTGTGTAATAGTTTGAGTAGTTCTTCTAGTTCTTCTTCTTTTAATAGATATAGATAATTGTGATCGTAGATCTTAAATCACTACACGTAAAGTTTTACATAAAGAATACTTAACAATTATTATTATAAGTAAGCTTAAAATATAATCTAACTAGCTTTTGCCCACGGCTTCGCCCGCGTAGAATTCGTTTATATCGCGAACCGGGGAAGTGGGGAAGGGGGTACGTCATCAACTATCTTCCTGGGAAAATTCAGATTATTTACAAATTAGATTTTTCATACAAACTTTCATCCCCTATTTCAAGCCTTTAGGGGGATGAATTTTGAAAAAAAGTAGCCTATGTGTGACTCTGGGTCTTCAACTATTGTCATTCCGAATTTCATCCAAATCGGACCGGTGGTTTAGCCGTGAAAACGTCACAGACAGACAGACTTTCGCATTTATAATATTAGTATGGATATTTATGGTAATTCCATTTCCGCAATAACAAGGACATGATTATGAGCACTAATAATAAATACTAAGTTCACATTGAAGATGTCTGATAAAACTACAAGATACAAGATATAATCAGTAAAAATCGGCCAAGTGCGAGTCGGACTCGCGCACGAAGGGTTCCGTACCATTATGTATAAAAACGCCAAAAAAATCTGGTCTGTTGTATGAAAGCCTCACTTAAATATTTAATTGTTTTATTGTAGCCACATATTACGCACAACGCCATCTCTTGGACTGAAAGGTAACTAAACTAAGCTATCCGCTGAGGCGTCGATCGTATTGGCGCCCACTTAAATGTTTATTTTATTCTGTTTTTTAGTATTTGTTGTTGTAGCGGCAACAGAAATACATCATCTGTGAAAATTTCAACTGTGTAACTATTACGGTTCATGAGATACAGCCTGGTGACAGACGGACGGACAGCGAAGCCTCAGTAATAGGGTCCTGTTTTACCCTTTGGGTACGGAACCCTAAAAATGGTAGTAATAGAATAAACCCTACAAACTAACTCGTCATTCAAAGAAGAGCAATAAAAGTTGTGGTTTTCGGGATTTAATAATTACAATACCGGTACTTATCGGTTTCGTAGCTGATTTGTAGTACATGTATATGATTTTATAAAACTATCGATAATACTATAACATATCAAATCACCAATTAGAATAACTGTACTTTTGTCAATTCATGGAAGTTATTCCAGGTTTATTCTAAACCATTTTCTTATCTCCTCACTGTGATGTGTGACTTGCACAGACCTACGTTTCTAGCATCCTGCATAAATTGAAAACCGATATCATCTGTGCTCACTGTCGGATGGAGCGTATCGCGTATTTGAATATCGAATGTTGTTTTATCTGCGGCTTATCGTTTAATGAAATCCAGATAGACGTTTGTTTGGTACTAGAGGAGGTCGCTGATACATGCCCGGGTTTATCGGTACGTTAACGTCAGTGAAAGCAATATTCGTAATAAAAATTTCTTGAACATAATTCCAATATGCAAAATACAGAATACATGTTTGGAATATCCATATATTCTATCTATACTGTATATAAAACTGTAAGTCGTCGTATGTTTATGCACGCTAATCTCAGAATAGATTTTTATGGGACTTTCACTGGGAGATAGAGGAGATTGTGCGAAGTTTCCGCGAGATCGTAATTCACGCGAGAAAAACTTCTATGCACGAAAGAAGTCGCATTCAACAGCTAGTTTTATAATAAAAAGTCTGCCTTCAACATCGATATATAGACCAGTATCTGTTTTGTAATTCGGTTAATGGATATGTTATCTACCCCAAAACTACTGCTACTGCAGACAATGAAACTGTGCTCATAGGAAAAGAGGTTAAATTAAATTAACAAGTTCTGATAGAATATTAATTCATTAAACTCCAACGACATGCATGCATGTCACGAATGCATAGTACGTTCACTTCGCTGGAATCCAAAGGGAGACTCTAAAACACGCCTCAAAATGGAAGGGTATAAAGCACTTAATGAACTTATAAATTCTTTTAAATACTTTATTTAAATAATTTAAACGTACAATATTGTGGTTTATAAGGAAAATACTTCATTTAACAAGACATCTCAGAACAACAGACAGCGAAGTGAGCGTGGCAGCTTATAGTTCAAGCATGTCATTAATCTTTTACCCTCGAGTTAAGCACTACTTTTCATTAAAGATGTGTAGCGAATTATCTGTTGGTTCGAATTTGATCTATAACAACTCATATGCTCATTTGAGTTAAATAATAGACCAATTTTCATTATTAAATGACGACTACTAACGAGTAATTACCTACTAATTGCAATCCGATTCAATTATACTCAACTCTTGTCAGTTTGTAATGACGTATATTATGTATGAAATGAAATGGTTTTTTATATGAGGTAAGCTTTTAGACTTCTAGAAATCAAACTTTTTGGCCTTGCCAAATTATTTAAATAGGTAGTTACTTCACCATCATCTCAACCCATCACGCTCACTATTGAGCACGGGTTTCTTCTCAGAATGAGAAGGTTAAGGCCATAGTCCACCACGCTGGCCAAGTGCGGATTGGCGAACTTCACACACCTTTGAGTTTTGTGAACTCTCCGGCTTGCAGGTGTCCTCACGATGTTTTCCTTCACCGTTTGTAGCAAGTGACATTTAAATGGTACTTCATACTGGAAAAAATAAAAAAATATAATATATTGCAGTTGCTGATCGTCCAAGGTCTTTCCTATAAGATGAATTACCTATATTATAAGTCACCTGAAAACAGTTTTACTATCGCTCGTCCTTACCTATTTTTTGTTAGATTTGGTATTGTTGTACTAGTAGGTATATTGTGTTGGTTCTTAATTCTAATTGCTTAATCTGCAACATGTAATACCACATTGCTCTAAGCAAATTTAAATGAAATACAACATGTAGGTAGGTACCTACCTGTCATGTAGATATCATACTCTTAGACACTTATCACTAATACTTTTAGACACAAAAGAATAAATGACAAGAAGGGGATGTGTTTTCATGTTAGTGTCCACAAAAGGTTTTGGTCTAGTAAAGCTTAATATTAAATGAAGTTGATAACACAGCTAGACGACGAAGATTACCTTTTGCTCAGAAAATATTCAGCTTATTTTTGGTAACCAAATTCCTTTTTTAAATTTCGTAATACGAGGCTAAAATAATGTCGGGTGTTGAATATGTAAAATAGGAAGTGGAAACAACTTGCTACTGAAAACACAGCCACGTCCGTTTTCAGGAAAGTCTCCGGGTAGCAAAGAAGCAGTTTAACTCACTGGAATAAAAAGGACAAAAGGGATAAGTTTTCATGAATTTTGATGGCTGATTTTGTATTACCAGTCATGGTTTTATTACAATTACGTGGAGTGTAAACTTAATGAAAGAATGTCTAAGAATCGTCCTGGGAAGTCGAAATCTTTTATTCCAAGCACCTAACCATGCTAAGCGTATTTTTTAAAGTTTTTTATTCTTAAACTCCGGAAAATAAAATAAGCAAAAAGTACAGGCTTGTGGACTCAAGGATGGCACAGGCTTCATTACTTATTCTTACTCTTCCAAGGTGCACATTATCCGTGCCGCGATTACGAATTGTGGTATAATACAAGCTAAAATATTATAAAGTTTATTCCATTAAATCGATTCAATGTTATTCTAATGAAACTTAATGAGATGTTAAGTTTCATTAGAATAGTTAAGAGATGTTAAGTTTCATTAGAATAGTTGAGTTTCATTAGAATAACACCCATCACGAAATATCGAAAATCGTTTGACGTACGAAGAAAACATCTGCTATAATAGTAGATTGTATGACAAGGGTGCAAAGTAATATTTTTTCGGCGAGGGCGTTTTTTGAATCCAGAGCGAAGTGAGGGATTCTAGAGTAGAATCCCGAGCGTAGCGAGGGATTCTTTAGTAGAATCCCGAACGTAGCGAGGGATTCAAAGTACGTCGCCCGAGCCAAAAATATACTTGCACCCGAGTGATACACTCTACTTTTCATCACCCACTATGAGAAAATAATATCTATATATATATAATAGAAAATAATAGAAAATAATACGTAAAAATGCACGAAAACTTAATTTTAATTTGAAAACGAAATCTTAATTTGATTTCTTTTTTTATTATTCAGCTATTTAAAACACTATGGCTATATTTTACTATAATAGTCCACTCCACCATATACATAGTTACTTACTTTTACGGCAAGAAAGATTTCGTCGGGTGCCTCATTAAGAAAAGTCTCCACATTTTTGACTGTGAACACTTTGGATTTTTTAGGTTTAAATCCATCAGACATCCTCTTCAGATATGCTATTAATTTCGAATATGTGTCCAGTTTTATATCGTTATTAGAACTGACTGTTGATTTAAGCATTGAGTAGATACTCCAAATGGTGGAAGGTTTTTTAGTTTTAGCTAAGTTCTGGAAGTACGCCAAAAACACAGTTTCTGAAAAATTCTTGGCGCCTCTTGCATTTCTCCATTCCAAAAAATTATCATAGGCTTTCAAATATTTTTCCCGGGATTTCGCAGGTAATAAACTATTCATCACATTACTCACTTCAGTTTTTATACTATCAGGAGGATACTTTCACTATCGTTGGAAGAACTCATTTTTTCAAAACAAAACAAAATTTCTAACAATACGTAAAAATGCACGAAAACGCGGGAAATAGTTCGAGCGATCTTAATTTGATTTCTTTTTTTATTATTCAGCTGGCGGGGCCCTCGCGTCGAACCAGACATTCTTTATTCAAACAATATTTGTGTTCGATTTCTTTAGCGCAAAATACTAAAATGTTCTAAATTCAAAATAGGACGGAAAAGATCTAGCCGGCAGGAAAAGTTGTATGAAAATTCATTCCGGCCCGCTGAATAGAAAACAGCAACTTTGGAACCCCTTGTGTCCGAACCAAGTCGTCTTTTTCGAATAGGGGTGATGAAAAATAATTTTTCATCTTTCATCATCATTTTTCTTTTTTTATTATTCAGCTGGCGGGGCCCTCGCGTCGTACCAGACATTCTTTATTCAAACAATATTTGCGTTCGATTTCTTTAGCGCAAAATACTAAAATGTTCTAAATTCAAAATAGGACGGAAAAGATCTAGCCGGCAGGAAAAGTTGTATGAAAATTCATTCCGGCCCGCTGAATAGAAAACAGCAACTTTGGAACCCCTTGTGTCCGAACCAAGTCGTCTTTTTCGAATAGGGGTGATGAAAAATAATTTTTCATCACACCTATTCGAAAAAGACGACTTGGTTCGGATTTTCTCATAGTGGGTGATGAAAAGTAGAGTGTATCACTCGGGTGCAAGTATATTTTTGGCTCGGGCGACGTACTTTGAATCCCTCGCTACGTTCGGGATTCTACTAAAGAATCCCTCGCTACGCTCGGGATTCTACTCTAGAATCCCTCACTTCGCTCTGGATTCAAAAAACGCCCTCGCCGAAAAAATCTTACTTTGCACCCTTGTCATACAATCTACTATTGTCATTTCACCCCTAAAGGGGTAAAATATTGATTAAGAGTTTGTTTGAAAAATCATTCAAAAGTTCTTCCACTCGGGCCAAGCCGCGGGCAAAGCTAGTTTGTTATACAAGTCTAATAAGTACTATATATTATAAAATGTACCAACTTAACGCTATTTAGACGGCTTATGAACCTTTCAGCGTGTATTCTAAAGCGGATTGTTTTATTTTGTAATTAAAGTTGTTATATTTTATTTACATTGAGAAGATTTTCGAGGCATTAACACAATTATATCCATCACCGCTAATCTTGGTTGCAACCGAATAATTGGCCACTACTGATTACATGTCTTTATAGCAGAGGCCTAGAACATACCCGCCACGCTGCTTTAGAGCACATTGGTGCCTCAGAAAGGAGAAAACACAGCGGCCAACCTAAATATAATAGATACAGTTTTGTGCTGCTCGAAGCTAAGGATAACAAAATAAGGATAACAACCAGGACCGACGAAATTAACGTTACAGCTTCGAAGCACGGAAACATCAAGAAATTTTTGCTACTATCGCATATCGGCAAGCAGTTCGACTACTGACGGTGACCGCTGTTGTTTAACTTGGCTAGTTACCTACGACGCAAAAAATCCAACCCAAACAGGAAAGCTAAAACCTAGCACGCACTTGAAATATTAAACAATTATGTGAGTATTAGAATTATTTAGTTATCATTTGACTGCAACAACTTGGGATAGTTTTGGGTTGAGATGGTTCTTAAATAAAAAAGTTTGTTACGGAATCGTTTCCAAAAAGATATCCAAGTCTAGGTGATACTTCTTGAAAAAGATCTTTGTAAAACCTGTATAATTTTCATAAGATAAGATAGCAGTGCTCAGTACGATTTTTACCTAGCTACAACCCATTAATGGCCCACTACTGAGCATGGGTCTTTCCTCATTACTGAGGCCTAGTTTCGTTACACGACTTTGTTTTAATACCAAGATGCCTCAATTATGATAAAACACTATGACGATAAAAAAAAAAACCGGCCAGTGCGAGTTGGACTCGCGCACGAAGGGTTCCGTACCATTATGTATAAAACGCCAAAAAAATCTAGCCTTTTGTATGAAAACCTCACTTAAATATTTACTTGAGTTTTTTGTAACCACATATTAGCCACAAGCAACGCCATCTCTTGGACCAACTGGTAACTAAAAGCATGGACTACATATTAGCCACAAGCAACGCCATCTCTTGGACCGTAAGGTAACTAATATCGCTGAGGCGTCGAAAATATTATTTATTAACTTAAATATTTATTTTATTCTGTTTTTTAGTATTTGTTGCTGTAGCGGCAACAGAAATACATCATCTGTGAAAATTTCAGCTGTATAACTATTACGGTTCATGAGATACAGCCTGGTGACAGACGGACGGACGGACGGACGGACGGACAGCGAAGTCTCAGTAATAGGGTCCCGTTTTACCCTTTGGGTACGGAACCCTAATAACATAAAGTACTCTCTGAAACACGAAGGCCCTCAACTATCAACTCTTAAATATGTGGTAATCTACCATGCTTAAAGTTTATAAATGAATAAAACGCTTTATTGTCTAACTATAATTATGTATTAAGTAAAGTGTTATTATAGAAAGCAGAGTTGATAACTTAATAATTGTTGTTGTAATTTTAGTGGATTATGTTCGAGCAGAATCCACTAAACTCGACCCTGACTTAGAAGTACTATGTTAATAGCCTGTTGATGCTTATCTGTTGAACGAAGCTCGAATAATAATTATTGGAAGTTTTCATAGCTACCACTAAAGTTCATCATGTATTATTCTTGTCTCAGCGGTTTCTCAGGCTTGAATTATATTATTTAGGTATTAGCTTCCTTCCACGACTTCGTCCGCGTGGATTTCGTTTAAACTTCACTCACATAACTTTTTTATTTTTTATCTATTTAAATAAAAAAAAACACTAATTAAGAGAAGCTAATGGCAAGTTTTATTATATCTACAGAAGATAGATAAGTAGGCGAAATATTAAACAGTTTATTAATTTCAATGTCGAGTATTTCACTTTTTATATTCTACAAACAAGTAACAAGTAAACGTCACCTGACTAAGGCCGAGGCCGCATTACGGCTAAACCGCCGCGGTTTCTAACCGCGTAATTCTGTGATTCAAGGAAAGCCATACAAGCGGCCGCACTTGCGGTGCTCTCCCGCGACTGATAGTGTATGCGGTTCGGGCGGTTTTGCGGTTTGACAGTTAACCGCTAATTTTGTAACTCAAGGGAACATAAGCAAGCGGCCGCATATGCGGTTTCCTCCCGCGACTGATTTTAAAACCGTGATTTTTTACAGATTTGTTCGCGGTTTGCCTAGGTACTTGTACCAGTAGTCGGCCTTTTCTGCCTTTTATGTCGAATATAATGTCTAATAATAATGTCTTGGACAAAGGACCTACAGTGGTCTCGTAGGAAGGGTATGACGACCTAAAAAACTGTCAGAATGGCGCAACTTATGGGAAGCCTATGTCCAGCAGTAGACGCAGAAAGGCGAATGGATGTTGATGATGATTTTTAATTAATCGTTAGTATTATATTGTCTTGGTTGGTTTACACTTTGAGACTGATTGTCGTGTAAGAAGCTGAGCAGTGGGTATAAGGCGGCCGAGTTCTGGATGTTGCAGGTTGATGACTGGAGAAAAATTACTTTTTTTTGGTTTAAATATTTTTCTTATTTTCACTTAAAACGTTGAGAATTATTGATAACTGTTAACTGATTTATTAATACATTGGTTACCAAAATAGTACACGCGATCCAAATTAAGAAATCCTCTAAAGACTGACTACTGGGTCTTCTACCCTATATTGGAGCACACAATTTGACGCGGAAACCGCGAGCGGTTTCTGTCAAGGATTTAAAAATACTAAATAGGCCCTGCACTCCCGATAAATATTTGCGCGTTATTCCTATGTGCATGAACTTGGCGCGCAGTTGAATTTGGTTGTTATATTAGAAAAAGAAAAAAAATACATATTGGTATCTCGCTTTTGCGTACCGTAATTCTGACACATTAACGTTAAAAACAGAAGTACTGTTTTAAAAATAGTGAAAATAATTGATGACTCACTTATTTACTTAGGAAATGTGATTCCTTTGGACTTATTTGTGTTTATTCATTTATTAAAATACTTTTTAAAGGCACAGAAATCCATATTCTATATTTTTAAGGACGTAACTACTAAAAACAATTGAAATGTAAGTAACGCGCACCATTCGCTGCTGCCTACAAAATACTACGACTTCATGTATGTGGTTTATGCATTCCAACTATGTCCCTTTCTCGTGCGCCTAAAATATGGTAGTCATATTTATTATTTTTATATCTTTGGCTTACAGAAAACAGACATGACAATGACAATATTAACCCCAGAATAGTCGCGCCTTTCCATGAAACGTGAATGATGGCGTGGGGAGCATTTTGTCGCCCATGTTCAAACATAATTTTTTTGCTAATTATAATTAAATAACTTTACAAAAAGAAGAAACTATAACGTAAACTATCAGAAAGTAATTAGTTACATTAGTACTTTCTGATATAGTTTTGTACTTAGTGGGATATATGTATAAGCTGTGGGACTGGGATATATAAGATGACATAGTTTTGTACTTAGTGGGATATAATATAAGTTATTTTACTTTCACTTTTTTTACTTTCAGCATAATGTTTACCTTAAACTACGTTAAAAATTAAATTATATAACTTAATAACAAAATTAAACATTTTCAATATCTACGATATAATATTATGTACTTGAGCATAATAGTCCTGCCTGCCACATAAACATACAATGCAACGAACATTGTATACAATTGTATACAATGACGGATTTAACACATTTCCGTTGACATATATATTAAACATGTATAGGAAAGGATGTCCATCCAAAAAATAGAAGGACCAAAAAAGGTTGCAATAGACACAAAGTTACTACTTTGACCAAAAAAGGTTACAATAGACACAAAGTTACTACTTTGTATTGTCCTTCTATTTTTTGGATGGACATCCTTTCCTATACATGTTTAATATATATGTCAACGGAAATGTGTTAAATCCGTCATTGTATACAATTCCTAGGAAATGTATACAATTCCTAAAATCGCCAGGAAATGTGTGAAATAATTCGGAAATGTAGTACATTAAGATTATAGATCAAGATTTTAATGAGTACGCGGGATAGATAATATGAAGATATTATATTTTACGTTATGATTTTTACCAGATTGTCTCACCGAGTGTCTTAATCAAAAATATTATTATGTAAAACAATGAATACTCATTTCCATTACTCCTCAGTCAAATTCTTCAAGGTGTAGGTAGGTCGAATTGGTTACAGAACCGAATTAGCCTACCCCTACTCCACGTAGTCTTGTATGCCCTACCCCTAGAGTTTTTTTTAGAACCCGGAGGCGCGGAGGGAGGGCAGCCCCCGCCCGCTGTAACAAAACGCAGACACCCGGGCGAGCCGGAGCGGCTGAGGCTGGTCGCCGAAGGCGACCAGCAAGCCGAAGCTGCCCAGGCGAGCGTGGGTGTCTGTGCTTTGTTACGCAAGGGCGAAGGGGCTGCACCTTCCGCAGCGCCGGAGACGTCACGGTTCGAAATTATGCCCTATATTCTGCGTTTTTACGATTTGGCCAAACGTGGATAACCAAACGTAGACGATTTAACGGTCTGGACAAACTGAGTTGCCCATTTCATGAAATGCGACCATTTGAAGTTAACAAATCTACGATGTGGCCACGACATACACATTTCCTAATACGATATCGGAATTGTATACAATTCCTAGGAAATGTGTACATTTCCTAGGAAATGTATGAATTAAATAATTTTTAAAACAATATTTTACACATTTCCTAATTCCTAGGAAATGTATACAATTCCTAGATTTCATACATTTCCGGTAACATATACACACAGCCGTGGACGGCAAAATGTTCATAGCGCGAGCACTTTAGGGTCAATCTTCTGACGTCGCGTCAGCGAGAAGACAGAAACCATAGAGTACCTACGTACATAAACTGTATTCTATGATGTTGAGTCATTGTTTGTAGTTGTCACTGTTTTGTATTTATTAAACAACTCTTACTATTATGGTCGCTAAAGCATCCAAATACTTATAGCTGATTAATTTACAAAAATAAGTTAATGCATAAAATTTATAGTTTTCTAAATAAAAGATTAAGCAAAGAAAGTGTGCCTATGATAATTTTATTATGGATATGAAAATTTTCATCTGATTCCCCATGACTGTCATTCATTGTTAATTTCAATAACTGTCAAGAACTGTAACATAACAAGCAATTTTTTGGTAAGGTCAAATGGCTACATGTTTTGGCAAAGTTCGTATGAAGTTTAGGAATGGAGCATGTCTATATACTTTTTATCTCTATGGTCGCGGTTTTTATTCGTAGTGTGTGCGCTTTGCGCGGTTACGCGGTTCCGCGGTTTACAACCGCGTGAAAAAAACCGTAATGCGGCCTCGCACTTAATAATAAATAACGTAAGTATATTTTGTTCTTATTGTGCATATCTCCAACGTGCGATGTTTTGTTTCTTGTTTTGAGGATCTACTAGAGCTAAATTCCGTTGCTAATAGAAGTATATTTTTTGAGTGTTGAATCTTGCTTACACAGATTTAACGTCTATGATTTTTGAAGCTGAATATGTCAAATGTTGCAGATTTTAACGCAAAAGATATGATAAGCATCAAAGTACACTGGGCTTATTAGAATAAGACATTAATCCGGTAGAATAAACCGGGTGTGAATTGGCAGAGTAGACGTCTTAATCATCCACAGATTTATAAAAAAAATAAGCAGTCCTAAAATATGGGAGAAAAAAGCGTGCCAGTTACAGCTACATAGACATGTTGCACACATTGATATTCTCCATACAAAACATTCATGGTCTACTATTCATGGTCTATGTTGTCTATGGTTCTCATACAAAAATTGAGCTTCTTGTAGCTTATCAAAATGGCGGAAGTGCCTCAACCCCATTTTGTCTATGTGTGCGTGAGTGTTGCAACAACAAAAATAAATCGAGATAGACTTCGTACGTGTCATGGGAGAGAAAGAGATGAAACTATTGCTTACAATACATACGTCTTTGTACCTAGTGGTGAAAAGTTGGTATGGTTGTATTATAAGTCTGTGTAATCATCGCAACCCATAAGTGTTCCACCATTGCGAAACACCAATATGACAAGGCAAAGTCCATCGCACTAGCTAAATAGAAATTATCATGATTAACACTAAGTCTCATCGAGTAAGTAGATTTTTTTTAGAAATGTCGTAAATTAAAAGCAAAAGATCTATATTTAAAAAATTTATAATCATTTAATTATGTTAATATGTTTATGTTTTATTTATGTTAATAGTAGGTATAGAAATAATAAGTATGTTACTACATAGTTACAAAAATTTTCGAGAAGTTATATTTTATTTACAATTACATACAATTTTCAAATAAATCATTTATACATACATAAATCATTAAAATTATGGATAATTAACTCATAAATTCGAAACCCTTTCTTTTTGATTGTGTACGACTACAATCATTAAATAAAAATAAGTCGTTAGAGGTTTCTTCATCCTTTAATCCTTTTTTAAACCCTCCTACTGAAAAGGGGTTATTCTCAGAGTACTCCGTTCTTTTGTTCTCAAAAAATTTAAATCTCTAACATTGATTCTCAAAATACTCCGAAAAAATTTTAATAAAATTAAATACCTATTTTTAATTCTCATCCTCCTCCGCAAGGTGTTACGTTTATTCTCAATATCCTCCGACGGTCATTTTCGTCAATTCTCATTCTCCTCCGCGCGTTAAAAATACAGTCAGATGAAAAATAACTACTACTCAGCAATATTAAATTATTTTATTATTTTCTATGGGCGCTTACCTAAAATATACAATCATTCCATTATTAGGTAGTCATTATTGTTGTAAAAAATAATAGCAAACCCTAGTGCTACAGAGACAGAGAACATGGCGTGCTTTAATGTTTCACTAATGATCTTGGGTCTCCGAGGTCAAACTGACCAATAGGGTTATAGTTTTATCTCAGGTACCTGGGACTCTAAGTAAAATGCACTTTTTAATCCCTATTAGCGATGCCAATGTTATGTTCATTATAAGTCGGAAGTCGAAGTGAATTAGTCTCCTTCTTATGTTTACTTAAAAAAACCATGAATATGGAAAATTTCAGTGAAAGTGAAGGTGCTGGAGTTACAAGCTTTAATTTTTTGGACGGAAAACGTAAGTAACTGATTAATATAAATTATTATTAATTAAAACGCTGGCAGATCGGCGGCGGTAACCAGCATTCTGCTTGAATGCGCCCTTATTGTTGATTAATTTTTAATGTTTAATTGTTGATTTTTTTAAGTCTTAATTCAGACTGATTCTTTTATACATATTTTTCACTTATATTTTGAGGTTGATTTTTGTATATTTTTATTTTTTTCTTAGTTTATTTTTAATGTTTAATTGTTGATTTTTGTTTATTCTTAATTCAGACTGATTCGATTATAATTATATACCTATATTTCACTTTTATATTCTGAGGTTGATTTTTAATGTTTCATTGTTGATTTTTGTTTAGTCTTAATTCAGACTGATTCTTTTATACATATTTTTCACTTTTATATTTTGAGGTTTATTTTTAATGTTTCGTTGTTGATTTTTGTTTACTCTTAATTCAGACTGATTCAGACATACATGTTATATACTAATATAAGACATAATGAATCAAAATGACTGGATTTTATTTAGATTTTGTACTTGCTAAAACTTGCCAAAGACACTTGCTTCTGACTGTACCGTTCGTAAATATTCGGAGTAGTTTGAGAATGGATGTATGGGTTATTTATTTTTCACAAATTAAGGGACGGAGTATTTTGAGAATGAATTTGAATTGCCTCGGAGTCAAGTGCGAGTCGATTCTTAAATCATTTTTTTTCGCGGAGGAAACTGAGAACTATTTTCGGAGTACTTTGAGAATAAGCCCTGAAAAGTACCATTGTCTTTGCGATCACAGTATTACTCATCCTATTTTATCATTCTGAATCCCTTAATTCTTACAATATGCCAATAGCCCTGGTATTATTTTTGGAAGTATTGGCTCTGCTATTTATCAGAGCAGGTGGCCACTTGATTCAATAGAATACGCAAAAAATATTGGAGACTTTTTTCAATAATGATTTAGTGTTTTTTTTATTTAACATTGCTGTAGGTTCTATCAAACTCAAACTCAATATACTTTATTCACGTAAGTATCACCGATACACTTGTGAACGTTATTTTTGATTCTACCGCCATTTTGTAAATGCCTTATAATAGTCATAATGGAGGAGAAAAAATGGCGAAAAAAAAACTCCTCGGCACATCTTTTAAAAAATACATACTTACAACTAATTACAGTTTTACACAACTAACATGAGTGGAACCGGTCGCGGATGTATAGGTATATCACGTTTCAATGTCTTGATAAATTGGTACATCATAATTTATTTGAAACTATCGTATGACACGCAAGACAATTCCTTATCATGAGCTCATGACAAAGGAATCTCTTTGCGAGGTCTACGAAATGGACAATCCCTGCTTTTTGTTCAAGATGTCAGGTTTGTAAAGTTAAAGCTAGTAGAATTATGATGGCTTGAAGCTTTATGATATTTAATAACTTAAACAGCTTAAACGACGAAAGCTGGTCCTTTATCCAGTTACACTTTTTAGAGGCGAATATCAGCTATCAAACATAGGACCATTTCTGTGACCGAATAAGAACAAGACTCTTACTAACAATAATAACAGGAACAACTACCCGTAAAAGTCCCTGCCCCATTTTCCATAGGTAAAAACAACTCAACTGCATTCTTACATTCTTTAAAAAAATGCTAACTGAGTAGTTAATCATCCTAGTCGAAATTTGAGTCATATTCTATGTCGGTCACAGTTGTCATGGGTATCAGCGGAAAAATAAAATTCATTAAAAATTGAGAGCTGGCAACCACTATTACAAAAAGTGTTTTTTTTTTAATTTAAAATTCGGTGGTTCGTTTATCCATAGAGCAACATACAATCATTCCGTCAGTATATTTGCCACATAAACTTGTGGTATTGTTATATTCAAAGATACAATAAAAGGATAACAATACCTCGCTCCATGAGTCAGTGTAATTTTCTAATTTATTTTATTCATTTCACGTTAAAATCGAGCGTTTAATTTACGCTAAATTCTCGCTGGCAACTACTGTTTTAATATCTAAAAGCGTTCCTTACAACATAGATTTATGCATTAGTGATGCGTATACTTTTACATCCTTTGGGAAAGTTGTCGCGGTTTGGAGAAAAACCAAATAATCCTACCTAAAACATTTTTCATTAAGTAAATGGAAGCTGGCAAACTCTGAGTCAGCACCTACTTAGTGGAGTGGATCACGGTATTAATTTCCCCTAAACTTTTAGTAACGTTTACAGATCCCGTTCCTACCTGAAATGTATCATTGTATGTTTAAACAATATTACTATGAAACCTTTTAATATCTACGTTTAGCAGTACTTTTGAAATTTAATTCAAAATAAGGGTCACTCATTATTTTGCATTAAAATTGAGCATTAGTTTTTTTTCGGTATCATAACAATTCCTGAAAGTTTTGTTATGGGTTAGGTATGCGTAAATGCCACTATACTAGTTTAACTGATTAGTGCAACCGTTGATCTAGTTAGTGGGAATTTTTTTCCCAGTTAGTGACAAAATTACTAAGTGAACTTTTTAAACTTGTCTTATAATGTATAAATGTAAAAAATCATGCTGCCTGTGCTGTCACAAGTTACATTACTACTGGTAATATTTTAGGTTTAAACGAACTATTAGTTCCTTTTGCAATAAAATTTACCTTACCTACTATTGTTTCCGAGATTATAATACAATTTAATCTTTAGCTTAGAGTCAACTCATTCCTCAAATAAATAAGGGTACTAGCGTCCCAGACTTAATGGCTTAAACGACACTCAGGCCTTATTATTACTGCCTGCGGCCACCAGTTACTGCGCGAGCTTTTTAAGTACTGCAGTAATTAGTTTAAAAAGGACATTTCAGGTTTATTTTTGGCACAGGTCAAAGAAAATCAAAAGATTTATAAGTATTATGACTAGGATTACGAGACGTGAAACCAAAAATTTGCATTCTGTATCTTCATACAACAAAACTGTAAATGAAGTTGATAAACGTGATCCTATAACAATAACTAGTTTTCAGCTAGTCTCGGATGAAGCGTAATCGATTTGAGCTAATGTATTACGAGTATAATGTGCCTGAGGTGGCTTAAGTTGTTAATTCATTTCGTCCTTAAAACATATAGCTTTTCGCCCGCTGCTTTGCTCGCGTAGACTTCACCATTTTGGTAAAATATATGTATTCATTGCAGTTACGGAGATAATGTACTTTATATTGGGGACTGTATCTCCTCTTTATTCCATATCCCGTGCGAAAATCAAGAAATCCTGTTTTGAGAGAACACATTGTACTACTTGTGTGCGAAAATTCAAGTAGGTAGTATTCATAGTTACGTAGTTAAGTTAATTTTTAATTAAAAAAAAACAAACCCATTTTATTCCCTATTCCGCAGAAATTTCGAAAAATCCTCTCTTATCACTTGCCTATGTTACATACCTAATCTATGTAAAATTATATTAAAATTACAGCTCTGCAGATGATGAGTCAATCAGTCAGGCAATCCATTTTTATATATTAGAGATTACACTTAAACCATCCGGAATAGGTATTTCACGTGTTTGGGTGAAAGTTTACATATCTTTGAGTATTAAAAAACTATTCATAAAATTTCAGACAGTATTTATAAAGGCGAAAAGATTGAAATTTGCTATGACATTATTTATGGCTTCCGATACTAGTGGCATAGAGGTATAAAATTCAGAAAACAAAACTATTTCATTCAAGTTCTGATTCGTTTGTTTGTCTTTATAAAGTCATTAATCTTTGGTACTGTCAAAAGCGTTCTTTTCATTACTTAACTTAAAGTTAACTGCCATTTTAAGTTATAATTATGTAACTTCCGACACAAGTTGGCTATTTCATTCTATTGTAGTCCTATCCCAGTATATTTTTGACGTGACAACGTCTTATAAATTGGTTTGCCGGGTGGCACTTCAAGAAACTGCGTTAGTAGCTCCGCTCACGTTACTTATAGTAGCTACGGCGTACACACGTTGGCGTGTTTCAGAAAATGGTACAGCGCCATCTCTGGAGAAGTAGAGTAATCTAGTTTGTTACTGAAACAATAAATAATATTTAAATATTACTTACTTCCGCCAGGTATTCACTTAGCAAATGTTCACTTACAGCTCTAGCACCAGTAGCTATGAATATCGATGTAATTAATAAAAATAAATTCATATCGCCTGTCCATCTAAGCCAACACACATGCCCATGGGTCAACTAGATAAAAAAGTTAAGTGAAAGGCACGCGTCCCTTCCTCCTTAACATTACTTATGGTAGCTACGGCGTACACACGTTGGCGTGTTTCAGAAAATGGTACAGCGCCATCTCTGGAGAAGTAGAGTAATCTCACCTAAGAGTTGTTACCTCACTTAGTTGTGACTAATGGTTAATGGTCTAACGGTTAGCAGCGCTAGATGGCGGATGGTGTTACAATGTTTTAAATATAATTCTTTGTATAAATAAATGTTTTAAATTGTTACTATTATTTCATCCTTCTTCCTACTATACGAATGAATATTCACATTAAAATTATTTTACCACTCAAAGTCGTTGTCACGTAAAACTTTCGCCCGTATACCGACTTTACAGGCAACCAATTTTTTTAACTCATGAATTATTTCAAAATAATTCTTTTTTTACTCTTAACTTTCAAACCCATTGCTAAGCACAGAACGATGTGCGTTTGGTTACATTTTCTTATTTTATTTTTTAAATCTTTTCTTAAATTAATTCTGCGCATCTAACAACATTAGACGTCAGTTATTTGAAACTTATGGTTAAAATTCCCACTGCATATGAAAACCAAAAATATATTTTATAGCACAGCGTGACCTAAACTCGCATTTAAATCACAGATATCCGTGACTTAAATAACTGATTTTTGCATGGTAAATGACGCTAACTTCACACCGTTCAAAAATGAATCTATATTCATAATTTAGTGCAGTTCTTACCTGAATAATAAAACATAAAAAAACAAAGATTTTGAGTCGACAACATAAATGTCTGCAAAATTCGGATTGTCCAGTTTTGTTAAATTGTAATGATTCTGAGAGACAAATCGCAGTCGCCATATTTGACACTCTAGCGAAACGTCACTGACACCTGATTGCTGTGTTGCCAACTTAGCGCTTAGGTAGATACTGCTAATTTTGTGTGGTAGAAAACTTTAAATTTAAACATTAATAAATTCGTAATAATTCCTTTCGTATTTTTTATCTGACTCTTCATGTTACACTTTGTAATTCTCTTTCGCACTATAAAACAACAATAACATCATCGCAACTTAAAAAGTGTAACTCTGTAACAACTTAAAAAGATATGTTATATATATGAAATTAAAGTATTAAATCATAACTATTATCTATTATTATAACTACAATTAAGCGGGTTTATGTCACTCGTGCTATAAAATAATATACGATATTCGTTCGTAAAGTAGCATTTTTGAACGGCGTATATCGCACTCGCTTCACTCGTGCGCTAACTTCACGCCGTTCAAAAATGGCCAACTTTACGCACCGTATCGTAATGTACTATTATAAATATATTGTGTGCCTTTCTTGAAGTTAGTAATCTTCATTTTTCCATTAATAATTCTATACCCAAAAAGGTAGCAAAGGTAGTAAAGGTTTAAGTACCTATACATATACCGGGAATAAGACGCGCCGCAATAAATTTTGTATTCGTTAAAAAAAAGTAAATTTTTCTTCGTCGTTAGACGCCGAGCAAAACTCGATCCACCAACTACTAACTGGTTACTCTAGTTTACACCGACTTAAAAGTTTGTTTTCTTTGAGCAATTTATTACTACAGGGGACGAAGTAAGTTTTGAGACCATGATGCACCTGCAACTCGACTCGTAACTTAAAACAAAATGGCGTCATTTGAGCATTTTTGTACGTACGAACGTTTCTTAATATCTGTTAAATCGTAGTTTAAAAGATTTCTGACACTTTATCGGTTCATTAAATTTTATGAGGAATATTTCGTTTAATTTTCACCAGAGCGATCATTATGTGAAACGCCATTTGAAAATCTAATTTCCCTTTGACCATTCTACATTTGAGCTCTCTATCCTAAAGGACTTAAGAGAAAGGCGTCCCGATCAATACGGCTTTGGTAACCGATGACTCGAACAAATTCATTAAAGTTGGCAGTTCAATGATGATAGGACCCTATTATTATAATGACATCATGGTTCACAATCACTTGCTCAGGAACGATATTTTGATGTCGTTTAAAGTTGAAATGTTTTAGCGCGCAATAGATGAAAAGGCAATTGTTACTTACTTCTAATAATCGATAACTACTTAAAGGCTAACTTTGTACTTACCGTCGTGCGAGTCGTACATGAAGATTATTTCCTTCCAACCATAATGGATTATGGTATCGATTATTGCCTTGTGGTAGTCGGGACGCATGCTAACCGCGTGATCGATCAGTCCAGATGATGGGGGAATTACCTGCGATCAATTTGTAATATGTTAACTTGCCAACAGGTGCCTTATGATCTAGAATGTGTTACATGTCAAGATAATTAATACGATATGTATTGGAAGTTACTGTGGGTATTCGACAATTTTGATATATTGCTACTGAGAGTAAACCCCTACAGTATTATATACTGATATATCAGGTCGGTCCCAAGCTGTAGACTCATGTAGCTATAATATGTCTGTTGATTGATAGGCTGGAACCAGGCGGCACTTTTACAAAAAATATAATTTGAGCACATTTCCTAACGTACGTACGTAGGAGATATTTGATAAAAAATTGTTAGTGCCGATTGATGCCCGAAGTATTATTTTTTTAATCTTTTTTCTGTCGATCTGTACATATATTTGTAAGCGCATAAGAATACTGAATTAAATTGATTGAATTTTAGAAATGTATTATATAATATATGAATGTATTAGGTGTACGTATTTGGTTTTGTGGCATAACTGACACAAATTATACCCTTACATCCATTGAGCCCATAATTGGTGAATATGTAGTAGATTTGCATCATATGGAATCTGGAGAATAATCCACTTTGTTTAACATTATACCCACTAATGAGAAGTTAGAATCCTCTTCTGCCTCGTAACACTCTAACTAACCGTCATTCCACGAATTAAATCCTTACGATTTAGACTGAATTAAATGTTAATAATTTTGAAGATTGACATTTAGAATTTTCTCTGTTACTATGTGGAAAGGTATCGGTGCTATTTATTGATATCGCTGTTTAACACGCGCTTAACGTTATTTTAGAAACGATGGCGCTACGTACCTATATGTGCAATATGAACAATTTTCAATGCTTAATGCGAGTGAAAGGGAATATTATAACATTACTCTCCTGTATTCTCTCTATGTAGAACGAAACGAATAGCTATCCGATCTCGTTAACGATTGGCTCGAGTTCGATGATTCGAACTTAATTGGTATTTACAAGTTAATACCACAACTTTATTGCTGTCTAAATTCAGAAGCCATGTTGCTAATGAGTCATTAAAAGTTTTGCCATATAAAGCGAGTACGTGAAAATGAACGTTCTAAAGTTCGGAAACATAATTATTGAGATCGTTCTGTACTTCGTTCACTTGACAGACCTACATTTTATTACCAAGTCCATTCTGCATTCCATAAGAATTGAATCAAAAGCGACTTTGTCGGCGAAATTCGTTCCTTGATTCATCATGAACTCGTCGGAAAACGTGAAATATTCAGTTCACAAAATTGTACGTGAAAATGCGCGTCTTTAATCAGCAATAGTGTTCGAAAGAAAAGCGAAAAGTTGAATAGTGCAAAATGATTCCATAGGTACATCAGTCATAAAGAACAAATTCAATGCTTACCAAGCTATTTTTAATTTTTCTGTTGCATTTTTAACTGATACCGACAACGTATAACAATAGGGTTCAAGTTTTTCCATTTTATTGTTAAAATAAAATATTAAGTTTTGGAATTATGCAGTGACAAGTTTAAGAGAATGTAAAGTTATGCAGTAAACACCAATAAATAATACCATGAATATTATTAATATCGATGTTATGTTATATTAATCGTACAATAATTACATTGGCTAGGTACTCATATAAATGATTTATTTTAATTATTTACCTTTTCAGGAAACCACGGGGTGACGAAAGGCATTTGGAAGGTGTTAGTGTAAGAGTGCAAAGTGTCAAACGACTCCGGTGATACCGCTCCAAGCATACCGAAGACACCACGAGCGAACTGGTTGCAAACTGCAAACAAAAATATATTTTTATCGCATAGAGTTAATGCAAAAATTCGACAACTATTTTTTTACAAAAATAACTGAATCCAACATCGGCAAATTTACGTGGGATAAGCACCAGCCTGCGAATAACAAAAATATCCAAATCGGTTCACCCAGTACAAAGTTCTGAGGTAGTGCACATAATATAATTAATACATTTGAATTGAGAACCTCTCCTTTTTTTCGACGTCGGTAAAAATGTTGATTAATCGTGGAAGAATACAAATCGAATGAATCGTGGAACTTTTACCGGGAGGCAAATTCCCGCCAAATACCCGGCAAATACGGCCAATCAACATACCAACTGCAATACCGAGTTCTAGAAAACTATGTTATAATCTGCATCTATTCTACAATAAGGACAACACCATGTAAGTAACTGTAAACTACTATAATATGGGAAACTTTAAGGAGCATTGTTCTACACAGGGTCCATCGCTTCCTTCCCGAATGGCAACGCATTAAGGACGCATTAATTATGAATGCCCTTGTGCGGTGGTGGTCACTTACGTTGTGATGGATGCTTCCGACGAGATGGGTTGGCAAATTTAAGAAGATTGCGTTGCTGCTTTTGAAAAAGTTGAAAACCAGGCAGATTGGTGAAATTTTATGAAGTTTAACTTGGACAGGCTATGGTTGTATGGTTGTATTGGTGAGCTGTACTCGGTTCGCATCCGATACGGAATTCGTTTTATTTGCTTCCCACACAAATGCCAGCTTTCCAACTTTGTGATTAGCTGTGGTAGCACATTGCAGATTGACGGCTTGAGTTTAAAATGCCATAAGTAAACATTGCCTACAAAGCGAAAAAATATGAAATATAGATGATCAGGTTATGAGAAATATAATTATGTATATTTTTCTTGAAATTCTTTAAATCTATGAACGAGCCGTAATCGTAAGTAGTCACTGTCCCCCATAGATACCAATGATATACCTACCTAAATGTTATAAGCGATGCATTTTCTTCGCCAAAGGAGAGAGTGAAAGGAAGGAAGGATTAGTTTTTGCCCGCAGCTGTACCTACCCATGTGCGAGACGATTAACGACAAAATATCATTAAAATAATGCCTCAGAAAAGTATCACAACGAATAGACGTGCCTACCCATATTTCAAATTTTATCGCAAACTGATAAGAATAACAATGTTGAGTTATACCTCCCACTGCGCTCTCTTCACTCGCTCAAATATGGTTTCCAGGATAAAAATATCCATGTCCTTTTCCGGATCTCAAACGATCTCCATAATATGAAATATAAATCGATATACCTAGTGATTTAAGCGTGAAAATCAAACAGACATACGTAAAGAGTTATTTTCAAAATACATAACATTAGTATTAAATGTTTAATATCCGCGGTTATATACCTATACTGTAACTGTGTCTTGTATGTTGGCACACCTATTAATGGTAGGTACAACCACCATATTAGCAGAATGTACTGATCTTACTACCTAAGTGGTTGCGGTTGATAATCAAATGGATAACCGCTGGAGTGTGGTAAGATCCCTTGAGCATTTCCTTGAAGGGCACGTTAAGGTCAGCCCTGATGTTTTTATTAGATTAATCCTCGAGATATTTCGGGGCCTTTTGATTTAACTTCAACGCGAACGCGACTTTTGCATTGCTCTTCTTATCATTCTCATCTTGACTGAACTTTTTTTCTTTTAATGAAGAAAAGAAACGGATGATACGCAGTTTGGTCAAGGACCTCCTAAACAAAATATTCTTGAGTTTGGTTCAATGGTAAAAAATAAAATTTAGTAGCGCGATATAAGCGAGGAACCCGTAGACTAATTTGGTTGTGACTCCACCCGCGACTTGTGGGTCTGATTCGGATTATGGGTAGTCATGTTGAGGATAAATGTAGGTATACACTGAAGTCCTGGGTATTAGTTATTATTATTTTATTCTTGTCGTCGATTTCACCCAACACCAAAAAATTATTATTTATTTTGTTCCTGTCACAATATAATTCTCTAAAGTAATAAAAAGACAAAAAATAAGTTTACTTACAATGGACTCTAAAAATAAGGATGTACATGTACAATGGGCGGACTTAATGCGTAGCGGCATATGTACATGTAAATTTTATAATAATGTACATATATTACTTTGTATGGATAAATAAAATAAATAGCCCTTCTATGCTAGCAGCAGCAAGTAGCCTCAAAACTTAACATTGTGATAATGAATGCTATTGTTCCTAATGTAAGTAGGTTTTATTTGCAAGGAGGATCTTTACCAATTGTACTCATCCTGTAACAATGTATGTACTGCGTAGTATCATGAATTAATACCGTTAAAATAATGAGTCAATTTACTTTAACCGCCGTCGGTGTAACGGGAAAATTATACCTTTTTATCTACAAGTGAAATAAATGCCATTCCTCGCGTTTTAAAGTATTTAGACGACGCTGTTGCCTAAAAGAGCTTATAAGTAATGACTCTGTTATAACAATAGCTGTAAATGAAAAATTTAAAAACCCTCCCGACGATAACGTACCTACATAAGAACAGCCCCACCAATAAACTGCGAGTGAACTATTATAAAATCATAATATTACAATTTAATTAATGTCAATTAGCTTTCCTGCATCAAATGGACAATTAAAATAAATTGTTCACTGCACAATATCCAGATAGCGCTGACAAAGGATTATTTTTATGCCGTAAACGCCTTACATCATTTTGGAAAAATGATAATTTTGTTAAAATTGCTGGACTGATTTCTACCAAACATAGCATTAACCGCAAGGAACCTGGCTTTCGAATAAAAAACCAAATCGAAATCAGTCAATCCATTTGAAAACAACGGTGCCACAAGACAGCCACACAGATACACAGACAGATAGAACTTTAAACACCCCTCTTTTTCCTTGAGAGGTTAAAAAGGGATATCAGTTTCGATTAATGGCGAAGATAAATGTTTTCTCAGTAAATGCAATCAGAGATATTATAATCATAGAGCTTGTAAAATAAATTTATTTCATTCGTGTACACTTGATCTCATATGATACGGCTATCATATATGATTTTTGAGTAGGTACCTACTTCACTTTCAGGAATTCACTGTTTTATTATTCCTCATAGCTGAAGTGTACAACTTGTTACTGAAGTTGATTCTACTCGAAACTGCGAACGAATATTGAAGTGGCAGGACACTTTAAAATAATATTAACGGATATTTTTATTGTCAGAAGATACCGTGTTACATAGCAATGTTGGAAGATTTTATTATTTTAAATAAAAAAAATTGATAAAGTTTTTTTAACCGTCAACAGAAACTCTAATTCCTGTCTAATGATCCAGATTTCTATTTTCTATATGCCAAATTCATATAAAACCTTTCAGCTGTTTTTGTGTTATTGAATAACTAATATATAAACATCAAAATGCATAGAATATAACATGCGGATTTTCATACCTATAAATTTTTTAAAATAATAATAGATAGGTACAACTGATGGTCACCAAAGTTTAAATATGTATAATGGTACTTTAGTACCTAAGTCTAAAAAAAACTCGGAAATCTCATTTCGGTGGCCATAATAAATAATCTTTTCTTAATTTATGTTGTACTAGCTGTGCCCGCGGCTCCGCCCGCGTGGAACTCAGTGTGTCACAAAGTTTTTCCTACGTGAATCCCGACCCCGTAAGAATTGTAAGATAAAAAGATATAGTCATTACTCCACACATAAGAGTAGTTGATTTTTACTAGGTTTTAGTTACACTTTACAAAAATCCGTTCTGTAGATCTTGAGAAAATCGATAAAAAGACTTAAGATGTAAGATTAAGATGAAACTAAGACTTAAGATGAAAATTGTAGGGGATGAGTGGTATGCGCGGAACGAACACAGTTCACGTCAGTTTCTGCAATGTACTTGTAAACTGTAGAACAAATTTCATACCTCAGTATTCCTACAGTGCCATGACATGGAGTTATTCAAGAAGCGCGTCCATCGCATCCTTCGTGGCCGGAAACGCGTTGGTGACGCCCCTAGTTTTGCCAATGTCCATGGGCGACGGTGATCACTGACCATTAGGTGATCTGTCGATTCGTTTGTCTGCTTAGGTTATAAAAAAAACTCAGCCGTACCAATCCCAGTATAGATTACAGCCACAATAATAATATTGTGACTATGAGATGGGTTCCAGGTAGGTTACTGATAGGTTTCAGTTTTGACAGAGTTAACTTTCGCATCACCATTATGATAGCACAGCAAAAGAATTATCGGAACACCAACTTTAAGTCTTATTTTATAAGCTGGTTTGGGAGACCTGTCACTGTCAATGAATTGAGGAACTCAACTGGGTAATTGGAGGCGTTGTCCTGATTAACTACATTATCAAAATAAGTATTAACGACTTCATTAATACAGCTTCTTCATTTTTGGGGTCAATATCGTGTGTTCACATTACCATGAATTTTCCTGGTTTCGTAGGTATTTTCTGAATGTTTTCTTTGTTGGCAACAATTTTACCAAGTATTTCAGGTATATGTGGGGGTTTTTGTGCAAGAAAGAGGCCTTCTCCGACTTTTAGTAATATTTTCATAAACTCATGGGCCATGGGCATGTCAATTACCACCAAGCTAAGCTCTCATATTACATAATTATGTTAATGTATCGATTAAGATAAAAAGATATAATAAGCGCGTCGATCGTATCATATAATACAAAGATATAAATGTATTCTCTCACAGGAGGTTAACGTAGTACCTAGTCTAGTAGGAGCAGTAGCCTATTTAATGCTCCATAACCTCCTCTACCTACCACTGAAACTCCCAAAAACATCTAAACCCGCGACCTCGTTCCCGCATATGAGGTTTTCTCGCGAGAATCCTGATCCTAAAAAAAAAGTAGACTATACATTGCTCCACAACTTCTTCTATCGCCCAATGAAAGTTGTATAAAAATCTAAGCCCACGCTTAGGAGTTTTTCCCGCGTAAATCCTGATACCGCGGGAATTACGGGATTAAAAGTAGTCTATGTTACTTCACAACTTCCTCTATTTCCCAGTGAAAATCCCATAATAATCAAAGCTAGTGAGTCTGCGTATAGGAGTTTTTTCCGCGTGAATCCTGATCCCGCGGGAGTTCCGGGATGAAAAGTAGATTATATGTTGCTCCACAACCTCCTCTATCTCCCAATGAAAGTCCCATAAAATCTAAGCCCGCGACTTGGTACATAAGAGTTTATCCCGCGTGATTCCTGATCCCGCCGGAATTCCGGGATAAATATAATAATAAAAATATAAATAATGGATAAATGGCCTAAATGTTGCTCAGGAATATCCGCTATTTTCCAGTGAAAGTTCCATAAAAATTTAAGCCCGCGACATAGGATAATGTATATATTATAGTAGTTTTTTGCACGTGAATCCTGATCCCGCAGGAGTTCCGGAATAAAAAATAGCCTAAATGTTGCTCAGGAATCTCCGCTATTTTCCAGTGAGTCTCATAAAAATCCGTTCAGCCGATCCGAAGATTAGCGCGCGCAAACAGACAAACTTTTTTTTAATAATTTTTTTTTTCTTAGCTTCATGTTCTAGGTAGTACTGTTTCTTAACCCCCCTATATATTTTGTTTTGCCAATTTCGTAAAAAAGCTGACACGACTTTTCTACGCTCTTATTATATAGATAAAAATTATTATATATGACGGAGGAGGTAGTAAACCTATGATACTGGTTTGATGCGATTTAGCGCGAGGCCGCACCACGGTTTTTTCCCGCGGCGGTAACCGCGTAACCGCGCAATACGCATACATTATCAGAAACCGCAAGTGCGGCCGCTTGTATTGCTTTCCTTGAGTTACACAATTTACTCGGTAAGAAACCGCGGCGGTTTAGCCGTAGTGCGGCCTCGGCCTTAATCTGTACGCGATGATTAATAAGGAATCTGATAGCTGTCAATAGAATTGGAAAATAATAAAGTAAGGCTAGCGGTGTAATATCTTGTAAAAGCTCCTTCTATGTTGAAATGCCGTGAATATCTAATAGTAAATAACGCGTGAGTCGCGAGTGCGAGTGGATCGATCGATAACACCAATATCGTAATTCCGTGAAGTAAATCCAAGATGTCAAAATACCAAACCAAATCTAAATGATCTAATAACGTATTTACTGAGCCAAACTGTTTGATTCAATAAACGGAGATGGTGGTGTGTTTGGCTTAGAACTAACCCTGTGTTTCATTTGATATCCTGAGCTCAAGTCCTGACATATGAAAGAAGCCCACATTGCTTATTTAGTCAAGAATACCTATCTGGAATGTAAATAGTACGAATGAACGCCCACTCCACTACTGGACCCGATTTATAGATAAAAATAAAAATTTTAAGCTTCCATCAACTACTTAAAATCCAGTTTTGCCAGCATAAACCATACTAGATATATTATTAAGGATCACATTTAGAAGAAAAAGACGTAAGTTAAACCGGCGAGTAAAAGTAAGACACTTTATTTTTAAATTCATTAGTGCCTCGGTGACAAGCTTTTAGTGTAATTGAGCGAGCCCTAATGGTGCAAGATTGCTTTTAAATTAATAATTTTAATAGGAAAACACTAACGTAATTATATCGAAGCAGATTTTTATAAGCGCTTGGTGATTTAGATGAGCAATCAAATTTTTTTTCAACTTATACTTTTCATCGATTCTGTTAAAAATAAAAACTGTTAGACAAACATAGGTTAAAATCATTTAAAAGGTCCTTCATATAAATAGCTACTTGAATCATTATCTGGCACGCATACAGTACAGTATTCATAGTAACGCAGTTTTTTATATTGTTTTTAAAACTGTAACAAATTTTAATAAGACACCTCTATTACTTTCAATATCGGTTAAATTATGCGACAGATAAATTAATAAAAATAATGGAACATGGCTTCAAGCTGTTTATATTGTCAATGATTAGGAAGTTCTTGCAAGAGTGTTTTATTCCACGTTACAAAATATTACCCACCGGACACGACCTTCTACTTAGGGAGCGTCCACACAGCGCGTTGCGTTGAATCGAGTTTGATTGTGGTGTGTGTACGCTTTGGTAAATACTATGTAAAACGAAGAACGACCGCGCTCGAGTCAACGCAACGCGACATCTGGACGCTCCCTTAGCGGCAAGCAGTCCGATAAAACGAAGAACGAAAGCGCTCGCGTCAACGCAACGCGACGTCTGGACGCTCCCAGCGGCAAGCGGTCCGACAAAAGACGCTACAAGATCCACGTTGTTTACAGGTTTGCCTCGTAGCTTTGAGCGGGAGGCATGTGCTATGTTCACAAATTATACATTTGTTTTTGTACCTCGTCGCTACGCGTTGTCGCCGACAGCGGTAAGGTCGCGGCCAGGCAGATAGGTGACGTGAATACGTTAAACAAAATTAAAACAAATGCTAATATCCGATGTCAAATTAATGTACCGGTTGTAAAATCTACGAAATAGTGGGCAAATTAAAAATCTCAACAAAAACAAACGTGAAAGAAACTCTAGTTCGTTATAATAATGTTGCTTTAAATTATAAGATCGCTTGTAAAAGAAGTGATATCCAGTTGGATACCCAGTCCTCTTAGAGCCCAGAGCTGCTCAATGGATAAATTTAAAAGGAGTAATGAGCAAGTAATTGTTAGATTTATGTAGCGGTTTGTTTCTACGAGTCTTTCCAAGCAAATAGAAATCCAGTAATGCATACCTCTTTATTCTCCGCATTATTGATTCGTATAGGTCTAACGTGTCGGTTGGCCAACAGTTGATATAGTTAAGTCGTTATGTCCTAAATGTAATACCTACCCGAACCTAGACCTTTAACATAAACATTCCAGCGCAATAAAGTTATTGTACTTCGTAAAGTTAAATATTATGCACTTTATACCGGTGAATAGGTGTTCTTTTTTAAATTGCTCGAATGTTGAATATGAGGCTTTGCATAGTGCTGAAAAATTCTGACATAATTACACAAGCAACGTTTTATTTCGTTGGGCATTTGTTTAATGTGAAAGAAACAAAAGCTCACTAATGGATTGTTTCCAGATTCCATGTTTAACTTTAATATTTCAATAGTACCAACACTCTAACAATTCAAGACTCCGTCACCCCTTTCCATTAGATGGGATAGTTACCAAGCATTAACTTATAACTAATTAATAAAAGAACAATAATTGTGCACTTGTTATTTGTTAATACACAAAATGTACAGTCTTATTAAGCGAGTTTGTTGAACGTATTGGGCCGAGCATTATCGCAGAGCAGCCTCTTACTCACTAAGATGCAATGCGGTGAGTATGCGCTGAAATTGCACGAAATAATTCCCCTCTCGTTCCTCCAATGCGCACACTGAGGTATCCCAGCCTGTCCATATTTACGTAGGACATCCCGGCGTTTGCCTCGTCATTCGTGATGCGAGCCGCGAAGGACTAGAATAGTTGGATCACGTCAGTACTTCGTCAGTATGATGTGGGAATATTTCTAATTCCCTTTACCAGAATTCGTTGTTTGCCGTTAAGCATACGACTGACTTCGCTTTGCTTCGGGGAAAGTTAGTAGACACCTACTAAGACTTAAAAAATGTGTACGAGGAGATAATTAAGTGGTCGTCATATTTATCTTTTCTATCCGTAAATTGACTGGAAATACCAAATGTAAGCTCAAGTCTACACACTGTTTTATAGAACATGGTATTAAAAACTGCATTCAAATTATATTATGTTAAGCCGTTTCTGCGATAAATAGACAAACACAAAAGCTAAAAAAGTCAGGACAATTTAAGTTAATAAACAGTTAACGTTTTACATCAATAAACGATTCTCGTTTTTTAATATTTTTCGTAACTAATCCAAATTAATATTATAATTGCGAAAGCCTATTTGCTTGTTTTGGCCTTAAAGTCAGTCTTTTTGGCATTGAGATAGTTTGAAGTGAGATGGGCTCTTTTTTTGCAGAGAAATGTCTCGTTTCCACGGGAAAACACGTTTTAATAAAACGCTATGGACGGCGTTACGGGCGTAATAAAACTAAATATTTGTAAACGGGAGAAATAGGTTTCCCGAAGCGAAGCGAGGGTGGGTTTACTCATATTAAAAATAACACAATACTGCAGTAGGTATGTGTTGAAGGACATACAAACACGCTGTGAATGTTCAGTTTTTCACCAAATGTAAATTGGCACCAAATAAAAACCTACAATATACCAACAACACGCCATGAATCAACTTAAAATTTAGTAGAGCCGTTAAAAACACTTTTCTCATTGCAAGAAGGTGCAAGCTACAAAAGGTTAAACAACCTTTAAACTAATTTAAGTTTATCTTGCGCTGTTTTGAATTCCTTTGTTCTGCAAACGGCTTAATTCTGCTTTGTTGTAGGCAACTATCGCTACAATAGCCACCGTAATTGTCCTTATGAAATTCAGTCGTCTGTCTAGTATAAATTACTGTAGATAACGTGTAGGGATAGATACTGGGTGATGGAATTGTTAACATAAATTTGGCTTCATCACGAATTCGGTACAAGATGCATTTCATTTGACATCTACTTACATAACGATAACAAATACACTATTGCACTAACAATATATACGTAATTATAATAATTCTGTAATTGACTGTTGTCTGTACATGAAAGGTATTTGAAAATAACTAACTTTTTAATAAATAAAAAAAAACAACATTAAAATCGAGATAACTCAAAAATTACTCGCCATATGTCGCTCAAATTTATAAAGGATCACACGACAAGCACTACCTACCTTTTGAACAAAAGAAGAATCATCAAAATAGGAACACCCAGTGAAAAGTTATGAGGCAATGAACATACATTAAATTCACATTGTTGAGATTAACTCAAAAACTGACCATCAGATGTCGTTAAAATCTTTAAAGAACTAGACGGCAGTCATTACCTTATACATATATAACTATTATAATATATAATAGGCCTTTATTTTATATATAATTATATTTATACAACGTGTCCCAAAATTCAACGATAAGCGGGAACTGGAGGGTGCACTTGCTCATGACTACTTCAGGAAAAATAAGAAAAAAAATCCAGCCCTTTTCGTTTTCATAAAAAAATAAATTTTCGAAAATTTACACCCTTTGTGTTATTTTGAGCTACCATGACCACAGTTTTTCAAATATTTCAGATTTGTTTTTGGTATCGGCAACCTAAGAAGTCCTACTATTCATCACAATTCTTAAAAATCCCAGAAAGCCAGCAGTTTTTCCACAAAATTCAAACAAACACCAAAATTCCCTTAAAATTTTGCAAGATTTTTACTTTCAGTCTACTTTGACTCATCATTGAGTAAAAAAAAGTATGAACACTACTGCGGCCAGTTTTTTTAAAAGTTGGCGCATCTAACCAAGATTACAAAATGGTATTATACTCTAAGAAATGTAGCCACAAAAAAAATTATATTATTACCATTTTTAAACAAGACCAAAATTTCTTAATTGTTCAAGTACAAAGTACTTGGAATTTCAAAGGGACATTGTCTCCGACACACACACACACACACATATATATATATCACTTGGAATTTATATATATATGTGTGTGTGTGTGTGTGTTTCGATACATTAAATGTATTTCAACATAGAACCTTCATACTAAATTGTAGCAGTAATCCCCTGGGAGCAGATCCATTTCTCAGAATGATAGGTATCCTATTATTTAATCCAGGTTATAAACTATCTGCGAGCCTTATTTCAACGAAACCCGTTGCGTCGCTTTTGCTAAATTACTAATCTCTTAATAGACCTTTTGTTGTCAGAGGATTGCGTTAAAGCGGCTGACAATAATCATGTCATTGTAAATTGCGCTATCTCCGACGTGGTTTAACTTTGTCGTTCGTTCAAACTTACTTGTCGTTAGTACAGTCACATCACGGACTAGCCTTCACAGAACATCGCATACCATCTGTGCCAGAGACAAACATGGAAGCTCGAAACTATGCGAGAACGTTAGGAAACGACATCTCGTTTATAAACACAATGAGGCCAATATCGCATATAACCATCTTCTTAATAATATACTAGTTTAATGAATACGTAATATTACACGCATGACACATATGCACGTAATTAATAGTATTAATTTTAAATAAGTATAATTAAACTGCCACAAATACTCCAAATTTAAAATGATGTGATGACGTATCTAATTAACAATTGGAGTGATGTTAATTAAAACGAGTGCGGTTGGAGCTTTCATAAATATTTAATGTAGTGCTAATTTTTCATTGTGTTGTCAGATGAAAACAGCACTTTTGAACCGGTGATTTCCTTTACATAAACAAATATAAAAATTAAAAAAAATTATCTGTCTACAATTTTAAGAAAATAATTTAATCGTAAATGAATCTTGAAGAGCCTGTTACTCCAATTTAATTTATTCTTTTTTTTATGGAATTAAGATAGCAAACGAGCATGCAGCACCACCCATCCGCTGCCGCCCATAACAACTGTAACCGACCTAGAACTAGACTCAAAGGGACTAGGATGGTTAGTCCAGTTAGTAGATGGTGTTAGAATATTAGTTGGTTAGTTTGTTAACAAGTGTGAGGACGGGGACTTTTAGTAATATTTAGTCCTGTTAATGTTAGTAATAGTCCAGTTAGTTATTGTTAGTATGAGTCTCGTTCTAATTCGGTCACAGATGCGTTGCTAACCCTGAGGACTGAGATGGTCGCCTCTAAAAAAGTTTAACCGGCTTCACACCTTCCTATCCGGAACACAATTGTTCTTAAAACAATTATTACACGGTAGGTATGGTACTAGGTACCGTGGCGGGCGGTGGTACTTCCCCGGGTGAGCTCTAGGCCCTTACCAACTGTCAAAATTCTCAGAGACACCCAGAAAAAATATTCTTAGAAGAAGAGCCTGTATTAGTAGCAGATAAGGGATTGTCCGATTTAATCAACGAGAGACAAAATGAACAAAGTTTCTAGAAGTTTCCCTGCTTTAGTGGACTTTGTGGACACGTGAAACAATCTGTTCCTTGCGAAAGGTTTTCGTAAAGCTAAGGTGGAATTTCAAATTTTGCCAGTACGAATCTGCATCAAAATATAGTGGTACAGCAATGGCGCCTGAAGACATCATAACGTGACTCAAATGTTCATAATTTAAGGATGGAGAAAGAAATTCAGTATAACCTACTAGTAACATTCAGTAAAACGTAAATAATCAAGGACAAAGTTTTGGAAATCAAAAATCTTGAAGTACTGAATAAGACATCTTTAGGATAATACTATTAATTACTTTTCATCAGACTTTAACGTAATATATCTAACAAATTGATGTAAAATAAAATAGAGAAATGACGCTCAGCTAAAAATAGAAATTGATAAACATCAAGAGCAATTCGTTCCAGAAACTGAAGCCCTTCAAGGGACATAATTGAGAATTCATTGCAATTGCTTTGTCAAGTTGTGAACGCGCGATACAATGAACTATACGAGTATATAGAACAACAAGTTTTGATGACAGACACAAAGGAAAAGTTCACGCTCAAAATTGCTTTTTGAAGTGAAACAGTACCGACCTGAGCATTATTAACCTGCTGTAGAACTTTTTAATCTATTAAAAGTTTGTTGAAGCTTTTGAAATCCATTCAATAAGCCTCCGGAACACTTTTCACTCAGAAGTGCTTCAAGAGAAGTACTTACATACTATACGTAATTATAAATCATCATAGTGTTTAATTGTCTATGTCCAGGTGCGTTAAATAGAACGAAATGTAGATGTTATTATTATGATAATAAAAACGTTTTTGTAACATTTTGTTTAATTTACTGTAAACTTTTGTGAAAGCAAATAGAAGCATTAATTTATTTTTTGTGACTGATGTTGAAAGTGATGGTGACGATGACGAGTATGATGATGAGATGTTTTTTTTAATTTGTTAGTAGGTAGGTATTCATAATTTGGATAGAGTTCTAAGTTAAAAATATTACAATAAACGTAGGCTATTGGTATAAACTAAAACGATATGAACACTTATTATGTAGATATACAATGATTATAAATACAGATAAATTTATTGGTCTATCTATGTGATATTTATATTTTTATGACAATATTTATTAGTTTTGTCAAGAAATATTAATGAATGAGCATTAACATCCAATTTGTTTGGACATTTTGTTTAAAAACATTGATATATTTAAGCGTACCTTTGCCTTCTTCTGTAGGTAATACCATTTTAGTTAACTTTACAATAAAAAATATAATTACAAATCTAGTATCAAAATCTCGTGGTACCAAAGGGACGTGGGAGGACGCAAAGGGTCGTCGAAGTAAGGAAAGAAGTTGTCGTTAGACAAAATAGGCGCGGTTGAGGCCAGAGCTGCCCTCTCACGGGCAATTTGCTTTTGTTCCTCCTTTTAATTTCCGCGTCTGTACTTTTGTATTGCTGCCATTTACAATGAGATACGAAATATGTTCGCGCTTTATCTGCTCTCGCGCGCTTTTTAAGAAAGTCAGTTGCTATCTCCCCAAATAAAAGCGACTTCAAGGTATTGTCCCTTTAGTAGGTTCAAAGTGGTTCTAAAGATAAAATTGCAAGGTTACTAAATTTGTCCTGCTAATTTAAGACAAAAAATAATCAAGAAAATTACAAGTGGTTCTTGTATTTATATTTTTAGTTATACACGTCTCGCCAGAGTACCCTACCTATCATGTTAAAAGAAATAAAGTTGGTTTATAAAATGTAGGAGGCATTTTGATAAGGGCTGAAAGTAGGCTGTAAGGGTACATGAACTAAATAAAACACATTATCTGGAAGACTGGACCCTTATCACTGTACGGTACTTAATATTCTACATACCTATTGCAAAACCGTACTCTTAAAAAGTCAAGTTTTCGTACAAAGTAATAAAAACTCTTCGGTTTTAGGTAGGTACTTTCGGAAATAAGATACAAAAGAATATAAAGATACTTAAAAAACATCTTTTTAAGTTTGGAAACTAGGCAACTTACAAAAATACCAATTTCAACATCGACAAGTAGAGTTAACCCGAAATGTACCCTTCAGACATCCCTCAAACGGGACCACAAGCACCAATTTACGAATTGAAAAAGAAGCATGCAATTCGAAACACCGTTAAAATTGATGAGGTAACAACTATAAATTAAATACGTATTATTAAGGATAACTCAAAAACTATGCGATAGATGTCACAGAAATTTATATGGACGTCAAGCAAAAGTTTGTAAAATTATGAAAATCGGTTCATCCAGTAAAAAGTTATGAGGTAATAAACTTAAAAGAACAGTTGCATTGAGAATTTCCTCCATTTTTTGAGGTCGGTTAAAAATCGACTCGGAGCTTTAACAGATTCAAAATGAGCTTTATGGTCAAATTGGACCACCTGCACCAGAAAACCTCCTTAGTTCTATTTTTTGCAACTGCAAAAAGGGGTCTCAAGATGCGGCTGCAAAAAAGTAGGCTTATTTTGTCCACTAGCGTGCACCACTTATCAAGGCCAATCGTGTGCCAACTCAAGAAGATGAGGAAGAAGAAGAAAATGGAGAGAAAAGAAAATGGAGGGGAAGAAGAAGTAATAAGTAATGACGATGATGATGAATAAAATATGTTTATAACCAAGTATAACGGAACTTGTCACTCGAACTGTATCTGATCGACAACGAGCACTCTGAAAAGAGTACAACAACTGAAAAGAAGAAGAATAACCAAACATTCATTAAATTTTACTGTAATAGACCGTGGAATAAGCCTACCGGAGAAACCAAATTAAAAAAACGCGCTAGGTACACTACCTCATAGGTGGTGTGGAAACTGGTACATATTATAGACAATACAGCGTAAGAAAATTTTGTAATTGTTTTTTCTCAAAAATGGTTTGTGTTATGAAAAAATGTGTAAGGACAATTTTTGTAGATAATTGCATGATAATATATTTTTTCATAAAACTAACCGTTTCGCTGAAAAATTCAAAAAACCAATTTTTGCAACCTTTGACCTTGAATAAAAAAAATTCCAGACGTGGGATCGATGGGGACTTTTCACAATTTCATAACAATGGTGTCCCTAACATCTATGCAAATTTTCAGCTTTCTGGGAATTTTTGCAAGGGTCAATGTCTAAGTTGACTGGATTAGTCTTAAAAATTCCGTGTCGTCCAATCGTGTGAGCCCCGTGGGTTTTCACGTCATGAACTTGATAAAATAGGTACAGAATATCCATTGTTTACATTCACAGCGTAAATGAAATAATATTTGGTAACTGAAATACGGCGAATCAGCTGCAGTCCGAATAGTATGAATAAACTAGAGAACCGCCCGCGCTTCGCTTCGGGACCCGTAGGTAACAGCCGCGTAGGTCTCGCTCCCGTAGGAATTTAGGCTAAAAAGTAGCCTACTACTCGCTCTCTTCACTCCACCCTGTCTGAGGTGTGTGGAGCCCTCGGGACAGTTAGTTCCCCTTTGGGGGTGTCTCTCGCGGCCCATTAAAACGGGCCGGTCCTTGGGTTGGGCCCTAAGGCCCTTGGTTGTCCATCTATGGTTAACCAATAGGTCAAGTCCGGTGAGTGGTGGCCTTTTTACAGGCCACAGAGTTTTAAACGGGATGGGGTTCATATTCGCGCCGCCCAGGCGATCGAGGCCCTACCGGGTGAATCCCGCTGGTGGGAAGCCCAGCAGGAGCCGATCAGCGCCGGGCGACGACTTACGAAGCCCCAGTATCAGTCAGTGCTAGCCCCGTCCCGCGCAACCAGCAAGTCGCGCGGGAAGGCCCAGCGGTCCGGTGGACGGGTGTAGAGCGGCACCAGGTCCTGCAGATGCGGGAACCGCGACGCGTCGACACGCCCGAACATGTTGCGTGCCAATCTCTCGATGAAGTCGTCCAGGCTCTCGACTCAAAGGTCCCTCTGGATGACGGCGTTCCTGACGTACCTCGGCGCACCAGTCAGCCGGCGGAGCGCAATCGCCTGAACCGCACGCATCCTCTTGCGCTGCGGTTCGCTGGCGAGCGCGTACCACGCCGGTGCCGCGTACGTGAGGCGGGATCTGATGTAGGTCTTGTAGACCCCGAGCTTCAGTCCGAGAGGGAGGCTCGAGGAGAGCACTGGTTTCTGCCATCGCGCTTCTGGAATTCGCGACGGCTTTCGTAACCTGTGGCTGTGGCCGGCTGCGATCGGACGCTCGGTGGATTCGGCGTCTTCAACCACTACTCTGAAGCTTCTATTTTCGAGGAAACTGGAGATCACCTTAACGGCACTCCGGGGCGCCGACGACTGCGAGATCTTGTAGAGAATAAGCCGTCGTGCCAAACACGGTCGAACGCCTTTTCCATGTCGAGGAATACTGCACACACGCGTTCTTTCTTATTCAGAGCCGCGGTAACGGTGTGCAACACCCTCGACAGTGTAGCCGTGCTGTTCAGCGGCATCAAAAAGTAGCCTTCCACTTCTGTTGGCAGCTAGGCTATTCCACCCCGGATGCAGTTCCAGTCGCCCGCGCCCACCACCGGTGTCGGCGAGTCCAGCAACTTGCGGACATCAGCCAACAGGATAGTGCCAGCGGGCGGGCGGTACACTGAATACAGCCGGAGCGGGGAGTTCTCGAGGCAGAGCTAAAGTAGCCTATTACATTTGCCTATGACTTAAGTAAATTACATGTAGTATTTCATAGCGTAATTCAGAACTTGCAAATTAACGCCATCTATTAACAACTCCGAAAATAAATATCTAGCAACTAACAAAACATCGATCTTCCCATGGGAATGGGATGTTTTTTCGCGGTAAAAAGTAGCCTACGTCACTCTCCACCCTCCTAACTATCCCCACACACATAAACCTTACCATATAATAGCTTTGTTGCGACGTGAAAGCGTCACAAACAAACAAACAAACAAACAAACAAACAAACACACTTTCACATTTATAATATTAGTAAGGATTATGAATAAATAACGTCAAAATAATGTTTTGAATTTATTTATAAACCAAAGTGAAGTAAAAAATAACAAGATGGTAAAAATTCAAAACTTATGAAATTACATTAGACAAGGTCACACACCCAGAGCGAAAACAGAAATTTATATTCATTATTCAAACTTCTATTCCGCTGGGAATCAAACCCAGAACCCTAGGAACAGCAGTCCGACCTGAGAAACATTGCGCCATACGGGTTGTCCTTGTATTAATTTCTTCTTCAGTATTAATCTCTCATTTTGTTTTTATTTAATTAATCATACTAAATACATAAAGAAAATCATGAAAATCAAACGAAAACTTTATATTTTTGTTCTATTCGCTACAATCATTACAGAAGAACCTTACAGGAAGTGTATAAATCAGGAAGTCGCAATTCTGGTCACGAACGGCTCTGACGGTGTCTTCGAGACAACATCCTCTACTCGGAACCAGAAAAACAAGAATTCGACGGCATTTACAATTTTATCTCAAAAAGGAAGAAAGTTCAATGACCTTTCGATACCTGATGTATCTATTCGTGCACTAATTGATTAAAATCTCAATAATTACTTTAATGTCAAATTAATGTTGTAATTGTAATAAACAATATGCAACTATTTATGTACCTAAAACCCACGCAGTAGTTACAAACAACATGAACCCTTTTCTTGATTCGCAATGAATGACTAAAGACAGTGATCAGTTACTATAAATTAATCATTATCTAGGTATTTCTGTCTATGTTATTGATATAACTACATAATTATACACCAATTATGTTTAGACAAAGCAATCATCTAGGTATACAAATATTAATTAAGCTTCTAACATAGAATGAACAAAAGAATTAATTATTAAAACGAACGTTTTCAAATCATGGGAGTGATGAGAATTATCACAGGGTGCCTACAATTTAAATGTACCCAAATTTTACTGTAATAAATTCATAGAGTAAACTATTAATAGACTATAGCAATATTATGTTAATTCTCATAAATGACTGAAATGTGAACGGCCAGTAGTTGGGTATTACTCTATGTAAATAAAATAACAGTACTAAAATTCAGATGAGGTATGTTTTCATTACAAATTAATGTTACATTTGTTAAATAATGCGTGTTATTTTGGTCAATTACGATTTACGTTTTTGTAATTTTAGGATTTATAACATCGTCAAGTTATTTTAAGTTAATTAATCGCTTCGAGCCATTGCTTTAAGCAATAATCGTCTAAGCTAGTAAGCTAACTCATCAAGTTTTCTTATTCAAAAGAGTTTCTTTATCCAAAGTGTTTTGTTAAATCTTCAAGGATATGCACGAAAACAATTAACGGTTGTGGCCCTGCGGTTGAAGGGGGTACAACACTCAAGACATAGTCTTAGAATGGGTATGAGATATAAAATTTACCCTTTATTATTGCTAATATTATCCTGGAAACAATGTGTAAAAATTCATCACAAAAAACAGTATTCTACATGTATACATTTGCCATTGCACTTACAAAAGTATGTAAGTGCAATGGCACCAGATACATTGAATTTATTTTTATATATGACGGAGGTAGTAAACCTATGATACTGGTTTGATGCGATTAATCTGTACGCGATGATTAATAGTCGATCTGATAGCTGTCAATAGAATTGGAAAATAATAAAAGTAAGGAAATGAATGTCTAACGCCGTGAAATCTTGTAATGGTTCCTTATTAATTGTAATACCGTGAATCTCTAACATAAATAACGCGTGAGTCGCGAGTGCGAGTGGTTCGATCGATAAAATCAATATGGTAATGCCGTGAAGTATATCAAACATGTCATGATACCAAAGTAAACCCTAAACCGATTATAAATGCTGAGCCTAACAGAATCATTGAATAAAGCAGTTGTTTACGTGTGAATGGCTCATAATCCTGTGTTTCATTTGATATCCTGAGCTCACGTCCTGACGTATGAAAGAAGCCCACATTGCTTATTTAGACAAGAATACCTATCTGGAATGTGAATCGTACGAATGACCGCCCACTCTACTATTGGACCCGATTTATATATTTTACAATCCTCACAAAACCTAACATAATCCTGTATGAAGTTCCTGTGCGGCTACCCGGTAAGTTAAGGCTTCTCTTCCATCTTTAAAAAGTACACATTTGGAGATTTTTCCTACAGGATTAAATTTCTACGGTAGTGCTGGTTGGCCATAATGAGATTTTTTACACTTGAAGGAAGTAAGTTTGATTTCATTAGTAAATCTTTAGAGTTATGCGTTGGTCACTGAGTCATCCTTATAATTTAGAACTATGTATGTGTAGCTATCACAATACTTTAAAAGTGTTTGCTTTGCCTTACGTTTTAAACGTGCAAAGTTAAAAGACTTTTTTTACTTACTGTCGCTTACTTTCGCGATTACTTTCGCTTTATAATATTGTCATGGATTATGTATGTATGTAATAGATATACTTACTTAGCCGGGACAACTTAAAAGCATCAGCCGTGTTGATGATGTCGACATAAGCCTGGAGTTCCAAGCGGCGACTGCTAATGTTCTGATTGTGCACAGTCATCGCGTACCGGAACACGTATTGCGTTTCTTCGGTGTTCTGATCGAAGATTGCACCTGAAAAGAGAGAACGTGCTTTGAATCTCAACGGTAAACCAAGAGGCTAATAGTGAACCTATCTTCGAATATTACCGCATGTTTAAATTAGTTTTTAGAGAAATTACTCTCTAGAACTGTTTTATTAGCTTGGTTTGTTCGTAAAATTTTTATACACGATTAAAATGATAGTGATTAAGTATTTTATTATCGGATCGGTAACAGTAAAATAATAATTCTTCAACCTTGATAAGCAGGGATAACTCAAAAACTACTCGCCAGATGGCATTCAACATGTAAGTGTAAAGTTCTCTTCACTACAAATTAATCAAGCCCAAACACTAGATAACTGCAGTAAATTGTTGAGGAGTTCCCTCGCCTGTCTTTCGGCTTCATCGGATCGAGTCTAGACCTTCATGAAATGGTAGCGCTTTAATGTACTTATGATAACATGAACAAACACACTAGTCATCCATACAATTTTCGAAAGTTCCCCTCGATTTCTCTGAGATGCCATTATCAGATCCTGGTGTCCTTATCAGCGGACTCCAATGCGCATATGCGCAGCCGAAAGGCAGTTGAGGGAACTCCTCAACGATTTACTGCAGTTATCTAGTGTTTGGGCTTGATTAATTTGTAGTGACGAGAACTTTACACTTACATGTTGAATGGAGCGCCATCTGGCGAGTAGTTTTTGAGTTATATCTGCTTATCAAGGTTGAAGTCGGTTATTTTTTTTTGTAAAAAGCAATTATATCCATTGAGATACTATGTACTAAAGTACTAGAGAAGCAATGCTCATATTAATGCGTTCTAAAAAGTGTAGCCACTTTTGAACCGCAATAGCTAGGGAGCCCAAGAGGGGATTCTTGGATTTAGTCGAGCGCGGCAGATTAAGGTATAGGGGGTACCTTGTACCCAGTTAAGTACCTCCACCAAATATGAGCCTCATATATAAGGCCTCAAGAATAAAGGATCAGATTAGTAAAAAAAAATTGATCATCAGACATTCTCGAGCGTGTCAGATTAAGGTAGGGTGAGTACACGATAAACCTTACACTGCTTTCGAAGCCGATGGAAACTTATATCAGTTTTGTACGATCCCATTTGGAGTAACAAATGGAGTTGCAGCATTCCAGCGTGCTATCAATAACATCTTATCTAAAGAGAAGACGCAAGGAATATATGCTTATCTTGATGATATCACTGTATGTGGGAAAGACCAAGAAGACCACAATGAAAAATTAAAGCACTTTCTTGATATTGCTACTCGCTATAAGTTGACGCTAAACCTAGACAAAAGCGAATTCTCTAAAGACCGAATCAACATACTTGGCTATAACATTTATAATGGCGTTATAAAGCCTGATCCTGATCGTCTACGTACTCTTTTAGAGCTCTCTGTTCCAAAAGATACTGCTTCTCTGAAACGAGCTCTAGGTCTTTTTGCACATTATTGGAAATGGGTCCCAAATTTTTCAAATAAAATTCAGCCCATTATTGCACACGAAATATTTCCCCTAAAACCAGATGCTGTCAAAGCTTTTGAAACAATAAAAAAGGAAATAGCTGATTCGACTTTGCATGCCATTGAAGATAACATTCCTTTTACTGTAGAAACAGATGCTTCGGATCATTCTATAGCTGGAACCCTTACGCAAGAAGGAAAATATTTGTTTTTTTTTTCTCGAACCCTTTCGAGCTGTGAACGAAATTATCCTGCTGTAGAAAAGGAAGCTATTGCCATAATCGAATCGATTAGGAAATGGCGACAATTTCTCTGTGGAAGAGCGTTTCGTCTTATCACTGATCAAAAGTCAGTAGCATATATATGTTCGACCAAACGCATTCATCTAAAATTAAAAATGATAAAATACAACGCTGGAGGCTGGAACTGGCTAGTTTTAAATTCGATATCCTATACCGACCAGGTAAACAAAATCAAGCTGCTGACGCTCTATCTCGAGCCAGCCAAATAGCTTCAACGTCAAATAAAACCGAACTTCGCTCACTTCATGAAAACCTTTGCCACCCAGGAATAACAAGAATGATTCATTGGATTAGAACAAAAAATCTACCATTTTCAATTGAAGACGTTAAAGCAATCACAACATCATGTCAAGTCTGCGCAGAATTAAAACCTCGTTTTCAGAAAAATGTTGGAACACTTATAAAGGCCACATCGGCTTTTGAAAGACTATCCATTGATTTCAAGGGGCCTTTACCAACGGATGGTACGAAGAATCGTTACATTTTGACAATAATTGACGAATATTCACGTTTTCCATTTGCATACCCTTGCTCTGATCTTACTTCTGATACGGCGAAAGAAAAATTAACAGATCTATTTGGAATGTTTGGAATGCCGACTTATATACATACATAGTGACCGTGGAGCCACATTCTTATCAGACGATCTCAAACAATTTTTACATGAAAAATCCATAGCTACAAATTATACGACACCAGACGACACCCTACCCGCGAGGGAATGGTCAAACAGAGAGATATAATGGAATCATTTGGAAAACAATAGAGTTAGCTTTAAAGTCGCAAAACTTACCCATAACTAAATGGGAAAACGTGTTGACGGGTGCGCTTCATGCTATCCGCTCTTAACTATGCACGGCTACAAACTGTACCCCTCACGAACGGATGTTTGTTCATCCAAGGCGCTCTGCTAGTGGTCAGTCATTGCCTACTTGGTTAAACGGTCCTGGACGAGTTTTGTTAAAGAACCACCGTAGAAGAAGCAAGTATGACCCTATTGTAGACGAGGTAGAATTACTTGAGTCGAACCCACAGCATTCTCGCGTCCGATATGATGATGGACGGGAAGTAGTTGTGGCAAACCGACATTTAGCGCCCAGAGGAAATACGCTTCCAGAATCAGACGATGAAGACGAGGGGGAATGGGAGGAGGCTTGTGATCAACCTAATATACACGAGAACCAAATTGTAACGGCCCCGGAGAGCCCAGATCTACGTCGCTCTGCCAGACAGCGTCATCCCCCAGCTCATCTGGATGACTATGTCTGCAATATGATGCCGGGGAGAATGTGGTGATTGGCATATAAGTATTTTAAGAAGATATTGCATATAATGTCATATGTCAGTATGTCACCTAGATTTTTGCTAAATAAAGCCTAATATTTCGGGTTATGATTCTCGTTTGCTCTATATCAAATCCGTCAAAAGAAAAATATGGGCTACCTTTCGATAACCGTTGCCATCAGCTTAAGTACCCTTTAAACTAGGAAAATGATAAATTGCCTGTCACCCATCCGCAGACGCAATCGTCTGTGGTTAACTTGCATGATCCTTTACTCATGACTAACTAACATAAAAAAGGAGGAGGTTCACAAATCAATTGCTTTTTTATTGAGTTATATCATGACTGTGTGTACCATTATAATAGGTCTTTTTATATTCGATAGCTGATGCATGTCGTGTGGTCCCATTAAGCGCCAGTTCTGATAAGTAGTTTTTGAGTTATCTCTAATAATGCGTTTTTATAGTAGGAGTATTTAATAGTTGTTGTCATTGTTAAATTGTGTTATATACAATAAAATTTAAAATGTTTGAAGTGTTGTAAAGCTGCATTTTGCGTGGTCATAATATTTATTGGCCAGGAAAAGGCGCGGTTCGGGAAGTCATCATTTGATATACGAGCGCCAACCGCAACGTTTATCTGAATCAGTGCCACAGTTCGGTTATTCCTTAGGCGCTATACACATGAACGATTTTATAGCCAAGAGGTTTGAAGCAAACGTTAGGCGGTAGATGGTTTCTTACCGAAGCATAATTCAATTGGTATGTTATACCTACCTAATCCAGGATTCCATGTCTGTCGTGTCGAAATACTTGGCACATTTCGAATACGATATGTTAGTATTCAGTGATAGCAATTTACATAAAATACAATATTCATCCTTTCTAAAGTACAGCAATGATATTTAAAGAAACATTTAATTGCAGACAATAGCTAACAGGAATATCTGTCATATAATATTATCTTACCCAGTCCACATAAGTACTAACCAAATAACTCTTAATAACACCCTTTGTTTATTCTTCTTCTTACTTATTTTAATCCCCATGTGTTTTGGACTGGTCACATATAATATATCATGGGTCGCAGCGGAAGAAAGGTGATGCATGCTCGTTTGCAATCTGAAGTCCGGTGGTACCTAGTAGGTATAGTAAGTAGCATCGATATACAATCGATGCTACTTACTATACCGTTAGTAAAATGCAAGGCTTTCAGTGGGTTACACGTGAATACGTGTATTCCAAATTTTCTCAAAAACCATAATGTTGAAATAAAGAACGTCGAGCGTGTCATAGGGACATTTTACTAACCTCAATACATGATATCAAGGGATAGTTGAAATGGTGGCAATGGAATGCAAAATTAAATATAAGTGTGATATCTCCTTATATATATGATCTCTCTTACCGCACTTACTAACATACGCGAGAATGTAAAGTCGTACAAGGATCTTTTGGCGCATGGGTGACAGAGACAGCGCCTTACAGTTTGCCTTACTTGTCTCTGTCACCCACGCGCCAAAAGATGCTTGTAGGATTTTACAAAGAATTGCACGAATCCACACAGCTTTGACATCTACTAATAACAGGAATGTGTCAAAAACCTCGCATAATCATTTGCGACAATCCGTCCTACACTTGTTCACGAATTCGGGCGAATGTGAATGAACGCTCTAAGCACCATTTTGCCGGTACAATTGTATTGAAGGCTACAACGCGGCCAATATCATCCTTTAAGGTTTTCTGTTATTCATGAGTTATATATTTCCCTAAAAAAATATGCCTGATGACAGTCTACGAACAACCGGAAAGTGTTCTTGCTCCATATACTTTCACACTTCCTGTCTTTTTCATCTCCACACCGTTCAAATATTATTCTGAGAACCAAGCGCTATTTCCACTCATATTGCCTTCCATTTGCATGGCCATTTCTATTCATAATTTATGTTAGCTCGAATTTTATCGAGCTGAAACCACATAATATATCCGATTCTCTCTAACCGATTTCACTAATTGTTTAGCTTTGAGAAAAACGAAACGTTTAGTGGCAGAAAAACGCTAATGATCTTTGAACGAACCTAACTACTCCTGTAGTGGAGTTGATTGTTTTATTGCCGTTGCCAGTTTTTCCGACTCGCCGAGTAAATGCCGCCTTTTAAAAGAATGCACTTTTCGAAGCAATTATTTAGTTAAATATTTTTATTTAAGTAAATTAAGATACTTCATAATCAGAAAGTCTTTGTTGTTATGCCTTTTTATGTAAAGTACCTGGTTGACCGAGCTTTGCTCGGTTGAAAATTATATTTAGTATGAATCGCATACTGATAAAATATGAATAATGTTCTTCGATCTTTCCGACATAATATGAGTTTAAAAAGAATTGCGTGTACTTATGTACGCACGTAAGAAGTTATACTTCTTTGGCATCATTAATAATAAATATTCAACGTTAATAATTTTGACAGCTGTCATCCGAAATGTAGGTCTCAACCAGACCTACAACTTTCCCAAAGACACCAGTGCTCCAGGAGCAGCCGTTGCCGGGATATCTCCGTTCGAAGTTTGACAGCTGTCATTGGAAATGTAGGTCTTGACGAGACCTACAACTTTCCCAAAGACACCAGTGCTCCAGGAGCAGCCGTTGCCGGGATATCTCGGTTCGAAGTTTGACAGCTGTCATCCGAAATGTAGATCTTGACGAGACCTACAACTTTCCCAAAGACACCAGTGCTCCAGGAGCAGCCGTTGCCGGGATATCTCGGTTCGAAGTTTGACAGCTGTCATTGGAAATGTAGGTCTCAACCAGACCTACAACTTTCCCAAAGACACCAGTGCTCCAGGAGCAGCCGTTGCCGGGATATCTCGGTTCGAAGTTTGACAGCTGTCATTGGAAATGTAGGTCTTGACGAGACCTACAACTTTCCCAAAGACACCAGTGCTCCAGGAGCAGCCGTTGCCGGGATATCTCGGTTCGAAGTTTGACAGCTGTCATTGGAAATGTAGGTCTCAACCAGACCTACAACTTTCCCAAAGACACCAGTGCTCCAGGAGCAGCCGTTGCCGGGATATCTCGGTTCGAAGTTTGACAGCTGTCATTGGAAATGTAGGTCTTGACGAGACCTACAACTTTCCCAAAGACACCAGTGCTCCAGGAGCAGCCGTTGCCGGGATATCTCGGTTCGAAGTTTGACAGCTGTCATCCGAAATGTAGATCTTGACGAGACCTACAACTTTCCCAAAGACACCAGTGCTCCAGGAGCAGCCGTTGCCGGGATATCTCGGTTCGAAGTTTGACAGCTGTCATTGGAAATGTAGGTCTCAACCAGACCTACAACTTTCCCAAAGACACCAGTGCTCCAGGAGCAGCCGTTGCCGGGATATCTCGGTTCGAAGTTTGACAGCTGTCATTGGAAATGTAGGTCTTGACGAGATCTACAACTTTCCCAAAGACACCAGTGCTCCAGGAGCAGCCGTTGCCGGGATATCTCGGTTCGAAGTTTGACAGCTGTCATTGGAAATGTAGATCTTGACGAGACCTACAACTTTCCCAAAGACACCAGTGCTCCAGGAGCAGCCGTTGCCGGGATATCTCGGTTCGAAGTTTGACAGCTGTCATTGGAAATGTAGGTCTTGACGAGACCTACAACTTTCCCAAATCGAAATGATACATTAAAAAATATCGATATTTCTTGGGTGATATATATCGATACATTTGAAAAATATCGATACGATAAATATCCATTTGCCCACATAGAGATTACAGCGCCATCTAGTTTCATACTACTGAAACAAACAAACCGTATCTCATAGAAGTTATCCTAATGTTTCATAGATGGCGTCAGTTCAACACGTTACAAACAGTACCTCATAGAAGTTATCCTAATGTTTCATAGATGGCGTCAGTATGATGTTTTTAAAATCTCTTTATCTCGGGAACCGAGCTTTTCTCGAACCTGGGACCTTGATAAATCGATTCCTTGAGCCGAAAACCCCCTAATCTGAAACTTTCATGAAAATCTTTGCAGCCGTTTCCGAGATCGTGAATATAAATAAATAAATATACAAGAATTGCTCGTTTAAAGATATTAGATATGGCAAACTAACAGACAAACCAATTGTCCGTAGATGGTAACAATCACCAGTGGATTTTTGCTAGACTTTAGGTAATCGCCTGCGTTACCACTCAAACCAAGCGGTGAATTTAATTTATTTCTAGATAGGTATCTATTTTTCATTGCAACCGAAACTTATACCTAAAATGCTGACAATCTGCAGGCCGAATTTTAAAAGGAGATGGCAGTTAGGTGAAGAGTAAAATGAATGATTACGTCAGAATTAAGGTAGGTGGAGCGTTCAGGGAACTCCAAATGAAGTGACCATAGACAAGTCCGTTATTTTTAAAGCATATATTATACCTTAGGAAACAGATAGAATTACCTACAAATCAACGGACGCCATTGTTCATATATTTATTAATAATTCAGTAAAGAAATAATAAAAGTACTAGTTCTCACGCGCCATCACCTCTTGGAATAGGTACAATGATTTGGATGGTGGTTGACTTGAGCAAGGCTGACTAGCTTGGTTGGTTGGACTGGCTTGGAGGCTGACTTTAGGGAAAGAAAATAATATTCAACTTTTCATAGTTATTTTGAAAAACGTATCCTTATTCGCAGAGCTATTATCAAAAAGACGATCCGGTCTATGTCGCCTTTTAATGGTACTCTGAACTGGTAAACTTAGTTTTCTACGCCGAGCAAAAATAGATACTTATCATGTAACATACCTACTTAATAAAATGTGCTTATAAGCAAAAAACACAGGAAAGAAGGATAGTTTCCTGATAAATATTTACGGAATCCGGATACCAAACATTTTCAAAATTGAAATTCGGTCACGCAGAAGCCGAAAAAACACTAGTGCTATGAGCAAGTGGGTATAATAGCACATAATATATAATGATTATACAAGAAATACAAGCTTAACCAACAATAGTGTTAAATAAAATCAACGATCAAATTAATGTCTTTTAATAACTCGGAATTTATGAGTACACTGCTGGGTAATTTTCAGTAACATTAGTAGGTACATTCAGAAGGTAATTTTATGAGCTAATTTAGTTAAAGCAATTATAACTTGAGACGTAATATACATTATGCAGTATAGAATAAACTCACTCCATAATATGTTTACTTATTTTCAAACACTAAAATCAAGGACAGGCTAACTTGAAAATTTGTCTCACATTGATTTGTCTCATAATAATTGATATTATTCATAACGTATAAGTAGACAACTCTTCTGTCTCTATGGCGATTCTGGATCCGAAGGGACTTGGGCTCAATTACAATTCATTCTAATTCTCTTATAGGTCTGGATACATGTGCACTAATTTTCTGTGAAATAATTTTTTATTGAAGAAAGGAAGCCCTTTCGCGGCCTATGACAACTGTAATTGTCCGAGAACAACGTTCAAAGAGGGACTAGAATGATTAATCCAGTTAGTAGATTATGTGCGAAAATTATTTGGTTACTTTATAAACACCCAAGACGCAGGGAATTATAGCATGGAGTCATGAATGTGAGCGTAAATGTACATTATTATTATTATTTGTCATTTTTCTATTAATCAGTAGTTTAAGTACAATTACTGAATAGGTAAGCGCACTGAATAAAACTAATCACTATTGAATAAAATCAAAACTGTAACACATTACAAAGTAAGCACCTAAACTTATCTCTTGCAATAATAAAATAATAATTTCGGTATCACGACAGATCAAATAACAAAACTATTGTAAAATACTTAACATAAACATCGCAATGAAGAAAGAAGAAGTCATTGACCACTGCAATCTTGCTAAAAATGGCGCATAATGACCGCAAAATCCACAGCAATACTAAAAGAGGTCCCAGATACTAGCTTCATAATTTAAAACGCCGTATTTTAAATAATACAGATTACACAAAAGATTAAACACAACAGCAACACTAACAAACAAGAAGAAAATAAGGGGAATAAAAATGAAATCCTACAGTAATATTGCGACTTGCTATTATCATCTCGTAAAATTTACAGCGCCGCTAGACGGTGAAGTTTAAAATACTTTTGCATCCTCCAAGAACTTTCCTTAACATTCTTTTAATTAAGTTACAGGTATCTTTAGGTAAGATAAACAAAACAAATCAAAGCTTTAATAAAAATCTGGTAACTTAATAAAGATATTTAAACGTACCTACTTACTTACAATTTTTATAATAGTTTTTATTAGGCAATGCAATAATGATTAACGCATCATTAACATTATTAAATTAAAATTAAATTTAAAAGAAAGAATAAATGGACATAATAATAATAATATTGTATACCATACAGAGAAACATAAAAGAGACATGATATAACAAATTGAAATACAATAGGCGGTCTTATTGCTAAAGAGCGATTTCTTCAAGACTAATGGTAAGGAGGAAAAGGTAAAGATACAGATTAAGGGCGGGGTGTACTAATATTTTTTTTTAGCAAAAACAGAAAAAAGTGACAGATGTGAAAGGAATTGAAATTCTCGAAATGAAGGTAAACAGAAAAAGGGAACTTAATGATAACAATAAATAAGGTTAACATTATTAAACCTGTAGGTAATGTTCTTTAACTAGCTTTTTGAAGGAGTTTAGGGAGCCAGCAAGACGAAAAGATTGAGAGTGACTGAGAAGGAATTTTGATAGAAGGACGTAGAAGGACATAAATGATCTTTAAACCTAAAAAACCTGTTCCTTAACGCAAATGAAAGAATATTCAATGACACCCTCCGAAATTACTGCGTTACCAAGAAAATTGTATAAAAGGTGAGTGGTGTCCCACATTTTGTACTAAAGTAAAAATAGAAAACATCTCGTATTCGTAGCGCCCCATTTCACATGGAGCGTAAATAAAGGGGTGTCACGGTGCTCCAATAATTATATTAAAGAGCTAATGTAACGAAAGAAATCGATAACAAGCGTGAACGCGTCATAAAAACCTCGGTATCCAAATGACTGCTATGAAATGAATGTGAATGTGCTTCTTTTTATAATTATTTATTAGGAACGTTATACGAAATAATTATAATAAAAGCATTTTAACATCAATTTGTTACTACTTACTACGTGTATACTCAACAAATTCCTAGGTTCGCAACAGCATGCTTATTTTGATAACAGCGGCCTTAACTGCACCTATTGTGAACAAGCGTCTCTTATTCAACCAATTCCTCTTCGCAACGTTTATTTCTTGCTTTGTATAAAACGTGTGTGAGTAAGTCTTTCAATTCGGCCAAGGCCGTCTTGAGTGGAAAGAATGAGGCCTACAGAAGTGAATATCTTTTGTCAACAGTACATCATTATATTAACACAATTCAAGGAGTTCCAAGAATAAATGAATACTCAAAGAAAAGTAGATACTCTGGTATTATTATATGTGGTTCAGCCTTTTTTGAGCGAGAAACACAGGGATGTGCCAAAATACAGATTTAAAAATAGCTAGGAGCCTAGGACATCAGACTTTCCGCAAAATGAATAACCAACAACATCTTTCTTAACTGTTTCTTGACTGTAAATATATTTTAAGTAGAAGATAGCTCTCAAAAGGCTGATTTATTTCCGACTTACTTGACAGTTAACGTGATTTTATGACTAAATTGTAAAAAAATCTATAAATTTTAACTTATTATGTTATTCCGATGTGATTATGAGCTATTATATTACTGCAAACTTTAATGAAAATCCGTTAAGTAGTTTTTGGGTGAAAGAGTAACAAACCCACACACACTCACTCACTCACATCCTTAAAAACTTCGCATCTATAATATTAGTAGGATACCTACCAGTAGGCACGTGTAATAAAAATATTATTTTATTACTTTATTATTTTAATTAGACCGTGTATTGGTCATAATTATCCCCATCAATTAGTTAGCTACATTTATTTTATGAAAGGCTCATTTTATCAGATCCTGAGGTGGTCAGTAATGGTCTGGTTTTCTTGAGGATCTCTGTGACTCAAAAACCCGTCATTTGATTGTCATTATATTTTTAAGAAATACAATAAACAACTGACAAACAGCATACTGTAATATATTTCCAAAATTATTTGTCGCATCCCTCGAGAACTTAGATAGATTTTTTGGGCTGGAAACCTTTGCAAACGTCCCTAGCTAGAGCATCCTACCAAAGTTTCATCTAAATCTGATCAATAGTTTCGGAAGTCACAACAAACAAAGAAACATTGATTTATATGATTTATGTATATTCAAGTACATTATTATAGTCATGACGATAGATCTTCTTCTCTTTTTACCCGACTGCGTCAGAAGGAGGGTTATGTTTTTCGAGTGTATGTATGTATGTATGTCCATTTGGATTATTTGGACCGCCCCACAGCCCAAACGGTTGAACGGATTTCGACATATGAGGTACAGTTGAATTCATCAGAACTGTGAAAGTGTCATAGGCTATATGAATTTTCAAAATGGCGCCCGAAAGTGGAAGAAAAAGAGGGGATAATCTTGAGTTTTTTTGTTATCTTAGCAATATGGGTATCAAATGAAAGATCGTGAAAAGACCTTTTCAAAAATATATATCATATAACGTTAAGGCACACGTTTTAACACAAATTATCAAAAACCATCCTAAAAAGTAGCATTTTTCGGTGAAAACACTAAAAAGTCTGAAATAAAAATATTATTATAAAAACAAAAAACCTGACTGCTTACAAAAGAACTCAAAAGAAAAAAACAAGTGTCACAATATCAACATAAAATACTTCATGTTGCTGCAGGCGGAGACAAACAATACGCTGTTACCTACGGGTAAAAAAAGATTTATCACAAGTACTACGTTTGTCCCCGCCTGCAGCACCATGAAGTATTTTATGTTGATATTGTGACACTTGTTTTTTTCTTTTGAGTTCTTTTGTAAGCAGTCGGGTTTTTTGTTTTTATAATAATATTTTTATTAAAATCTTTGGAACGAAATTTTCATTTCCTGTAAACCTACTAGCGATTAGCTAACATTATTAAAATTACGTCGTGCAAAGCTGAGCTTAATTAATGCATATGCGCTCAAACTGAAGCTAAATTAGCTCATGTTTAATGTATTTACACCATGCAACGTTTGCACTGATAGGCTAAATCCTCTTATAGGGCATTGTAAACATGTGGCTTATTCAATGATTGCTCTCGATTTACCGGACATCCTAAAATGGAATTTGAAGTCTTTTTTATTACCCGACTGCGTCAGAAGGAGGGTTATATTTTTCGAGTGTATGTATGATGTATGTTTGTATGTATGTCCATTTATATGTCGAGCCCCACAGCCCAAACGGTTGAACGGATTTCGACATATTACGAGGTATCGTTGAATTCGTCAGAACTGTGTTAGTGTCATAGGCTATACGAATTTTCAAAATGGCGTCCGAAAGTGGAAGAAAAAGAGGGGATAGTCTTGAGTTTTTTCTTATCTTAACAATATGGGTATCAAATGAAAGATCCTGAAAAGACCTTTTCAAAAATATATAACGTTAACGTTTAGGCACACGTTTTTACACAAATTGTCAAAAACCATCCCAAAAAGTAGAATTTTTCGGCGAAAACACTAAAAAGTCTGAAATAAAACTATTATTATAAAAACAAAAAACCCGACTGCTTACAAAAGAACTCAAAAGAAAAAAAACAAGAGTTTATTTAAAATCAATGTAATAAATAATTTATAATTGAAAAACAAAAATGTGACGATTCTTTGAGTTCACGCTCTCGGGAAGACTCGAACTTCTAACCTTTCAGTTATGTGACCGAACGCGCCACCCTTGCGCCACGCACGAGAGCTATGAGCAACGGGGCGAATTTTACCAACACAACGTACCAAGTTACTGTATAAGTTTTCTGTTCTTTTGAAATACTCGTTTGTAAATGAATAAAAATGTTTTCTAGCTAATCCGGCAAACGTTATTCGACGTTGCAAGTCTTGTTCAAATTATATTATCGTGATAAACTATTCAATCATGTTTGGACTCAACTCATATTTTACGTACTCACTATTACTTCACTGCAAAGTTAGTAAACGTTTTTAAACTTCGTTTCTACCGTAATCAAATCGAGAATGAAGGGAAAATCAAATATTGCCATACCTATTCCTTTCACAAGTAAAATGTAGGTATGCCAAAAGCAAAGGAAACTCAAATGCCACCGTTCAATTCAAATATTGACAACCACGTTCAAAATTCTACGACCTGACTGTATTTCTGTAATTATAATATAGAAAATACATGTGGTATATATTCTAGAAAGGATTTCATTTCGACGGATTATAACATACACAGATTTATGAATCAGACTTCTTAGTTAAAGACCGTAGTATTAAATATGTTTGGATTGTATAATTTGGCTAATACCATACATAACAGTAGAAATTTATAATGTTAGAGACATGCAAATCTACGCGTTTCTTCATACACTTAAATTTCGAATACAAAGAGAACTGTCGAAAACTTCATTTTTCTCATCTTACAGTTACACTATATCAAGTGAACATATTCGTAAAATTTATCCAATCGCTCCGTACCAAAGTTGTCATCGTTACAACATAGTAAAATCTAAGTATATCTTTAAAATACTGTAAAATTCACCCTTAGTTTTTAAATGTTTGTATTGTTATTAGCTCCTTAACCTTAATCCTACTCATATTATAATTGCGAAAGTTTGTGAGACAGGATGTTTGTTACTCTTTCACGAAAAAACTACTAGATGGATTTGGACGAAACGTGGCAGTGTTTGTTATAGCTTATATTTCAGAATAACATGTACGCTTTTTGTTCCGAGATTTCTGCGGGAGCGGGACCTACGTGGCTGATACCTTCGGGTCCCAAAGCGAAACGAGGGCGATTCCGTACCACCTACATAAAAGTGACCGGTCACTCACGTCACGAAATATCGAAAACCGCATAGCGTTTAAAGATGAAATTTGGTATGGCGATAGTTAATAGGTAGCTAGTAGACTTCAGCTAAGAAAGGATTTTGTCATATTCTACTCCTAAGAGGGCTAACTAAGTGATGAAAATTTGTTTGTAAATCAGTCAAGCCGCGAGAAACAGCTACTCCTTTATAAATATACATAATTTCAAAACTCAACCTGCAATAACATACAAATGAAAGTTTTAACAGAGGTACCACAATACAACCACAAAGTATTGATATTAAAAGATAAATAAGGTAATACAAACACGAGTTGTAAATATAAAAATATCAGAGTTCAGTTGCCTTTGAACAGGTTAATATTATGCACCCATTCCTGTCCGTACCTGGCATTGAGATCAAAAAGACCAGCGAGGCTTTCATGTTGATTGCATTTACAGCGTCTAGCATAAAAAGCCAGTTTCACACAAACCAGTCCATATATGGATATTATAAAGCAGTCACTACTTAAAAAATATTCGTTAGCTAATGGATAAAAAACCGAACATGCTAGCAAGAGCTACTTTGCTAGAGGAAAATTTAATTTCTAAAAAGTTTTCATTACATTCACTTAACCCTACAGAGAGGAAGTACAGGTACATAATGTATATCTTTCAGAGTAGGTCGACCGTTGAATTAAAATGACATTTCTGTCAACCGAAATTAATTATGTACAAAAATTTAAATATAAATATGTCTTACGTTACTAATCTATGTATCCATGTGTAAATTTAAGTAAGTATTAATTTTTTTAAACTACTCTAAAATTGGTCAAAATGATTTGCAGTGTAAAGGATCGAGGTATGCATTCATAGGCCTCAAACTCCAAAATTTTCAAACATTTACACCTTTTTAGAGGCGACCATCTCAGTCCTCAGGGGTAGTCACGCATCTGTGACCGAATTAGAACGAGACTCATACTAACAATAACTAAATGCACTATTACTAACATTAACTAACAGGACTAATTATCACTAACAGTCCCTGTCCTCACACTTATCAAACTAACCAACTAATATTCTAACAGCATCTACTAACTGGACTAACCATCCTAGTCCCTTTGGGTCTAGGTCGGTCACAGTGTTGATAAGGGCGGCAGCGGAAGGGTGGTGCAATAAAAAAAACTGACTAACCCCATCTGTCAGAGTCATCATAGGCTTCAGCAGAAGAGCGGTGCAGTATACTCGTTTGTTGTCCATACTAATAATACCACAACTCTGGACAACCATTATTTATTTGTTAGATATACTTGTACCCAGTTGGCAATGGAGCCCGGATCCCTCATCGCGGACAGGGTCACTTTCTACTAAGCCACGAAATCGTCAACCATCATAGTTTAAAATATTAGCACCGACACAAAACTGTCCTGTCATTGACTAAAAACGTGTTTGCACAAAATGAGAGACATTTATATGTAACTAGTAAACTAGTAAATCCGCCCTCGCTTCGCTTCGGGGAACCAGTCCCTTCAAAAATCTCTACAAATTTTAACAAATTACGTTATTCCGATGCCTAAGCTATATTACTGCAAAGTTTCATGAAAATCCGTTCAGTAGTTTTTGCGTGAAAGAGTAACAAACCCACACACACACTCACTCACTCACTCACTCACATATATCCTTACAAACTTTCGCATTTATAATATTAGTAGGAGTAGGAAGTAGGATTCACGATGTTTAATGGCGTGAAAATATAAACAGAGAGTATTCATTTCAATGTATTTAGTACGTGTTGCCATTATACATATTTTAATTTAACAATTTACGAAGATATTAATTTGACCGATCTAGGAATAATTTACAAAGTCTGTTAAAATATTAAAGATTTTGAGCTTAGCATTAATTTAACAGAGGAAGAAAATAGAATTTAGATGTCGAGAGGGGGTCAGTGTTAAGTTAAATACAAGTTTGAGGGGACTAAATTTTTTTTCGTGGTTGCCATCTTGAAAACAATGACACACATAGTCTTTATGGTTTATCTGGCAAACTAATGCCTCACATAATTTGTAAGAACATTTTTCACAACTTTGTTTCTTTAGCCCTAAAGTAATAAAAGCAATTAAGAATGCAATTCTTGTTAACATAAGTATGAAGCAACAAAAGTAAAGAAATGCCTTTGCAGTTCTTGAAATTTTGTTTAAATTAGTTGAAGAATACTCTATTAAACACAACGATTTTCTTCTTTCAAAATATGTTTTGAGTGAAAGAGCTCAAGTAGAAAAAATGTTGCTTTGAAGATATTATTTTATTGCACGTAGGTAGCTGATAACAATAATGTAATCGGTTCAGCAGTTAAAATAAATATCTCCGCCAACATAAAGAGAGACAGATGGATACACAAAAAATCTTACATAAGTGTTTTCTTGTTTTAATATTTATAATAAATATACTTATATCACTTTAAAGACTTGACAAAAACCAGTTTTTTGGAATCTCGTACGAAGACTTCAGTTTTATTTCAAAGTGCAAATATGGAGCATCAATAATGATCAATGGTAGCGAAAAATAAAACAACGAGTAACTATGCCACATTACAATACTATAAAATGTAAACAGCGTGATTATTATTAAAAATGTTTGAAAACCATTATGCGGACGAAGATAATTTCAAACATACACATTACTCTCGGCACTCACTGGCCGCCGCTGCTGGCCGCAAGCCAAGGGCTTACGCGGGAATTTTTCACGTAATTACATTTTATGTCACATAAGTTGCAAGTTAAAATGATACAGCCCTCATTGGACCACTGGTCACGTTCTTGTAGTGTGTTGGTGTATGTAATGAGTGACAAAATACTTCTGCTAAATACTCTCATTAAACACTGCAATAAGTTAACTTTGTAACTAACATGGCGCTTTTAGTAGAGATTTAGTTAAGTTTTAGTTCAGAACTAAATAAACAACTTTAGAAGTAATGATGGACTGATGTCTATAAAATGTTTTTAAAATTATTTCATTACCTTTGAAGTATTACAGATGTATTAATACTTTGCAATTTTTTTGGCAGTTTGTGAGTGCAGTCTTGCTTGAATTTGACGACCCGGATGGCGCAATGGTTAAAACACCGGTCCCCGCCGGGGGAGTCCACCTTGTCGTGGTGGCAGGGCTTAGTAGCCGTGCACAAGCCAGTGCACGGTGAAGCCAAGAGACTCCCAAATGGTGAAGCGGGGTTCCAGTTTGGGCCTCCGCTCATGTAGGGGTGGGGGGGCTGGCGACGGCCCAGCTGCCAGCAGGCGGTGTGATCCTCCACGTGTCCCGCTGATTGCAGAGGGCACTGTGGATGGATCATGGGGGCTTTATGCCCCCGTGGTGGAGGCGATTTCGCCTTGAGGAAGAAAACCTCGTTAAAAAAATTGAGGAGGAAGACAACCTCGTTAAAAATCACGGAGGGGGCGGAACACTCAATTTATTGAGCGCCCCGTGCTGAGGCCGCCGCCAAGGCAGCGGCCGCCGCGCCGGGACCGTGGAGCGAGAGTAGCACACAGTCCCGGCACTATGCGGCAGCGTCGGCACCTTCAGGTTTTAGTGGGTAGGTCACCGCCGTGCTTACGGCAGTGAGAGTCCCACATCACCGTTCGTTTCCTCCGGAGCGGACGGTATGCGTAACTGCTATCCTGAAGTAAAAAAAAAATGGTTAACACGCCGGATCACTGTTCCGAGGGTCCTGGGTTCGATTCCCAGCGAGGCCGAAATTTGAATAATAAGTTTGAATTTCCGTTCTAGGTCTGGGTGTGTGTCCTTGTCTTGTGTGTTGTCCATGGTACCCACGACACAGGGAATCCTAGAGTGGGGCTATGAGTGTGAAGCGTTATTTATTTATTATTTGAATTTGGATAATAATTATCTTAATTAATTGGCACATTATTGTTGTGGTGAGAATGTACAATCAAATCATATTGACTGTAAAAGTTGTTTGTACTTACGTTAGTTATTCAATATAAAAAATAATGTATTGATGTTATTTAATTAATTTATTATAAATAATTATTTATTGTATCGATATTTATTGCGCGTTATTTTTTTTCAAATAACGTCGATTTAAACCGACCGAAATATTCGGTTCTGGAGTCGAACTCTTCAAAATATGGGAGTTATCATAAAATAGTCTGCCGTCAAACGTGAAAAGTCACTTAGCAAGCTCAATGAAAATAATTGTTCGAATATAAATAACGAAACATGTATTTCTATATTTTTGGTAAATTTAAATCCCCCAGAAGTAAAGTAAAGTGGAAAGAAAAAATCTAAACTTGATTATTTCAAAACATCGTGAAGATAATGTTTAAACTAGTTAAAAATGAAATGAAAATATAAAACGCGTGCTGGGGGCGATTGCATTTTTAGAAATAAATAAAAATAAGGTCTAGATTACTCGCTCATAGCTTTAAGGTAAGCAGGATCGAGCAGAGCTAATATCCGCTTCGTGAACCGTTTTAACGATACCGGTTATTTCTGCCATATCTTCTGTTAATTATTAACATTTACTTAGCCGATGTTAGTTACTCGTTTGAATGAATTAGTACAGCTATTCCTATTGGTATCCATACTAATATTATAAATGTGAAAGTGTGTTTGTTTGTTTGTTCCGCTTTTACGTTACAACCAGGCTATTATATGGTATAGTTTATGTGTATGGAGATAGTCAGGAGGGTGAAGAGTGACGTAGGCTACTTATTACCGCATTAAAACATCTCATTCCCATGGGAAGATAGATTTTTGTTAGTTGTTTAGTTCCGGGTATTGTTGATGATGGAGTTAGTAAACAACTCAGTAATAAAATGGGCGATTGGAAACTGATGCCGAGGGCTTTGTGGCACTAACGGGAAATTTTTGTAACTTAGTACAGAGTAATTCAGAACTGATTGCAAGTGTTTACCCAGATTTACAAAATAATATATGTGAAGATCAATATTTATGTGAAAGGCCGATTTAAGCACCTAAAAACGATATTGTTAATAAAATAAAGGGGTATGAGGGATTTTGTATGAACCCCGTCCCCACCCTACAACAGTCATGGAATGCATGCCAATTTATTCATTGAGACCCAAAAAAGCCTTAAGTATCTGTCTTATATGCAGAAGCCATGGGGTTTCTTTATTAAAAAAAACTTTGCGGCAAAAATGTATTTATCTTTAAACAGAAATCCTTTTTTCCACAAACATAAGCTCCACAAACATAAGTTGTGTCAACATTATCTATTGTTAATATATATTTACCTAATTTGTCGTCTTACCATAATAATATATAGTTAATTGTGTTATCATAATTCATGTATGTACACCTTCACCCACTCCTTCCTACTAGCTACTGTCTTCTACCAAAAGGTTGTCTGGAAGAGATCGCTACCTGAGCGATAAGACCGCCTTTTGTACATTTTAAACTGTGTTCATTTTGTAATGCTTTGTTATGTGGTGTACAATAAAGAATATATAATAATAATAATAATAATAAGCTCTTAAATATACTAACAATTACCTATTGTCGTCTATTAAAAATGTTATCTAGCATTTGTGCAGGTGAATTAATCTCAATATGACCCCCTAACCCCATATACAGTGCCACAAAGTTATCTGACCCGGTGGCCAAAATTGGAACTAATGCAAATGTCATACTGTAGTCAGACAAATACAAAGACAGTAGCGCTTCCCTTACCGGGTCAGATAAGTTTGTGGCACTGTACAATTACATCTAGGTCTTCATAGAATGGGATAAGAAAAAAAAGCATTTTTAGTGGTTTTTGTAAAATAAAAGTTACTTTATAATCTAAACATTACTAAGATCCCTAAATTCTAATCCTTTTTATTGCACTCTGAGGAAATATTTTAGAAAAAATAAGCAATATTTCAGAAAACTTCATAATAGTATAAAATCTAAACCCAATATATTTTAAGTACGTCGCCATAGTAAAAAAATATCTATCCTACTAGACGCTTAAAATGACACCTAACTCAAATCTGTTGAAGGGTGGGGACACTTTTTCCCACTGTCCTTTACACATATTGAATGAAGTAGCAGGAGATATGACAGAATATTTATCAATAGACACAGTCATGGACATAGAACAGAGCACTTCATATCCCATAGAGTTTTTGAATACACTTGAGCTGTCTGCTGTGCCCTCACATAAGCTCCAATTAAAATTAGGTGTCCCAGTCTTGCTTATGCGAAATTTAGATGCCCCTCGATTATGTAACGGAACGAGACTTGGTATCACACAACTTGGACGGGATATAATTTGTGCCACCATCTTAACCAGCGTAGGTAAAGGTGAAAATGTAGTGATCCCACGAATCCCTATGATTCCCACAGATATTCCATTTTAGTTCAAAAGGCTGCAATTTCCTATTAAACTTATTTTCGCTATGACCATTAACAAAGCGCAAGGGCAAACACTAAAGGTAGCGGGGGTGAACTTAGAAAAACCGTGCTTCCCTCATGGTCAATTGTATGTAGCGTGTTCGCGTGTGTCCAAAGCCCAGAATCTTAATATTCTATCCCCAAATGGAAAGACATATAATATCGTCTACAGTAGCGTATTAAAATAGTGCTCTGTTCTGAGTCACAACCCGCGTATAGCTGGAAACACTTGTAAAGAAAAAAATCTCAAATATTTATAAAACAAATTACACTTTACGCCTCTCCACGTTAGAATTCCCTGTACACGTAATCAGGATAGGTAGATCCCGCATCAATCTTCACCACACACTTCTATTGAAGGTAGCTTATAGCTCCAGTAGGTGTGTAAGTGTATGCACACTTTATCTGTGTTCAGCATTACCTCTGGTTCCTCTTAGTAACTTTTAATTTAATTGTGGAACTGTCACTTATTTATAATGTATGATAAGATCATGTATGATAAACAACTCATTATTTATCCGCTTTGCTTTCCACCATGCGTGCGAAGCCGCGGGCAAAAGCTAGTTATTACTATATATCATTAACGTCGTATAATCCGAAGAGATCGTGTTCTTTGCATTTGTATCTAAGCCCTCGTGAACATTTTTGTAGTGAACCTTTTATCAACGTGTTTGCAATAAAACAGCGTTCACGTTGATATAAATTTATTGATTAATCATTAAAAGTGTAAAAACCTTCTATCAATATACCTGTGTATACCTGTGAACCTTGTAGTCCGTCCAGGAAAAAAATAAAGAACCTATCAATTGCACATTCTGCAACATTCATACTTTCAGCTGGTATGAGATTTTCTTATTAATCTCATCAGTACAATTTTTAATAAAAATCATTTTTTAATTAATAATTTAACATAGCCTGTCCAGGATTTTTTCAGCGAACCCATTTTTTATTTATTTTTTAATATTTTAAATTTCACTTAAAATATGTTTCGTTCATTACTCACCTCGGTGAAGGACGATGTAGGGTTGGATCTTAGACTATAACGGTAACATATACATTTCCTAGGAATTGTATAAAGTTTTCATACATTTCCGGTAACATATAGATAAACAAATAGGTACTAATAAATATATATAAATATGTCGGGAATAGTTAATCCATGTTATTCGTTTGGTGCTATTTAATCTGCGGTAGGCGCGGATCTATGGCGGAATCGAGACTCTATGGCGTGGTTGATCGGTCATTAGAAAAAGAACAATGAAAAGAAATGAAGGTTGGGTTCGTGATCGTAAAGATTCCTTATTAATTGTAATGCCGTGAATCTCAAAGAGTTAAATATCGCGTGACCGCGGGTGCGAGTGGTTAAAATCAATATCGTAACATCGCGAAGTAAATCCAATCAATACCAAAGCAAACCAAACCGAGTATTCATATTGAGCCAAAGAGAGATCATTGAATAAAGCAATTGGTTACGTGATGGCTCAATCCTGTGTTTCATTTGATAAACCAACACTTCCCACGATGCCCACACGATAAGATCATCTAGAAATCAGGCAGGATGTCGATATCAGAAGTGGGATCGGTGTTGGTTTAAACAGAGAGGAGAACGATGATAAAGGACATAGCTATTGGCGTATTTTGTCTCTACAGCAAAACAGATACCTAAACTATCCAAACAAAAAAAATTTTGAAAGGCATTGAATGGCATGTTGCAGCGGGAACTAAGAGGTGTTACACAATGGAAATGCAGATACGTATTCTCATTGAATCATCCATAATTATAATTGATTTCAACAGCATAAAACTAACGTCATATTTAGTCTTTCAGCTATGTAAAAAAATGTGATAATAATCAACGAAGCTACAACCCAGCAAATTTTGAAAAGGAGCAGTGTCAGAGCCGTTTGTAGCGAGGGTGGCTATTCCGCTACACAGTAACGTACTGCGGAGCTAAGTACTGCCGTTGCAAGCGCCGTGCGCCGCGCTGAATGCAGGCAACCTGCATGGACGTGCTCTACAGAACCAATAACACATAACGCGGTCAGTCGGTAACAGTTTTGTTTCTAGATTCTGGTGCCGATTGCTTTTAAAGTTCTGAATATCGCTAAATAACTGTCGTGTGATCTTTATATCACCTACATTGTGAGGAGACCTGAACATCTTAGATTTCTTTTCTTAAAATGTTTCCAAGGATGTGTGAAATCTATCAATTCTCTAAGGTACAGACCATAGTCCATCGGTCTGTGTCCCTCACACGGTGACAGGAGACTAGAAATTGGCAGGGATGGTTATGAGCAGCGAAATAAAAGAACAGAACATTTAAAATATCAATTCATTGTAAGATTGTTCAAAAAAATAAAGAATATCCCAATGATCTTATTGTAGGTAGATACTCCCTGGTGTTTCTTGAATTTGTACAGTGGTATTATGGGTCTGAAGGCTGATGGATAAGCCTTTACTTCTCCACGGTCGGGCGTAGGCCTTCACTAACTGGCGTTACTCTGACCGATCCTGAGCCCTCTGAATCCAGCGAATGCTTCAGGTCGTCAGTCCGCCTGGTCGGGGACTCCTTTTTATTCTATTTACATTATGACTTAACTTAAGATATTGTTTTCCGGTTTCTTCAGCAATAATAGAAATAAAATTGTGTATTTTAGATCCATAATTTTATTATGAAAGTGACGTGACAGATAACTTTGACTATATAGACAATGACATTTGAATGTAGTTTATTTAAAAGAACGATATTCACAATTTGAATGACAGTATGTTACAAAAAGGTTTAGATGTACGTCAGACGACTTATGTGGTGAAGTGGCTGCAATATCGGATTGTCGTTAGTAGGTTCTAGGTTCGATTCTTGGAACGTGAGAATTTGAATGATTTTAAATTTGTTCCCGTCGTTGTGCGTATGTGTGTTTATTGACTTTGGCATCGGCTCTATGGAAGAAGCCAAAATAATAAGATTCATATTTTAGAGGTTCGGTAATATTACATTAACATTGGATGCAATGATACACATCAGATAGGATATCGTCATTCGAATAAGATACTGTTCAATTAAATGATTAGAAGAATGTTGAAGGATTAAATTGTTGTAAAGCCAAATTTAACGGAGGATACCTATAATTTCATTAATACCTCTACCTGTAATGTTCCATTATATGTGACGGTTGTTGATTCATGACTTCAATCAGCTGTTACTGTAGAGAATTTCCGTTGCAGAAATTTGAAAGCAATAGGCATTTGTTAGTAGTCCGACATTTCTTTATTAATGTGGAATGTTTTTATAAGAACCGTTTAGTTGAAAAGTTAGAGTTAACTTCTGTTTACCGCACAACACGATTATCAACCCAGATTCCACCACCACCTGGATACTTGGTGATCACTTACCATCATCTGTTATTTCTTGAGTAAATTAAAAAAATATAGCGAACGCTTATGAATTTAATTTAAATGTGTTCACGAAGATTAGTCTTCTCGGGTGCGTAACTTTGTCTTAACCGTCAGTATAATCATTGGTTTGTTTGTATTTGTTGTGAAGCATGTCTGTCTAGTAACCTCCCTCTTGCTTGAGTCTGCTGTCGAACAATTTGAAGGGTTCCTGTAGGAACATAAAATGTCAATCATTTCCTTTTCTGTCTTTTGTCTTTCTTTGTCCAGAAGTGAAGCTGATGAAAAAATACAAAGATTCTGGCTACATCGCAATCGGGTTCGAACGGAGACCGTCGCAGGCAGCTGAGAAAGAGTATGGCGAGAGCTGAGCGGTGGTGCGGATGTCTGCGTTGTCCCAAGGCGACCGGGCAACCAAGCGGGTTTGGAGCACAATGAGCACTTAAAGATGGTTTGGTTGAACTTGCTTATAATTCTGGTAACGAGTATTCAGTACGAGACAGATGTTATGTTCAGTAAAGAATAATCACTCTAATGTTGTTGCACATTTACCAACTTATGACAAAATAGGTCATCAAATTTTTAATGACTATTAATATTACAGCGATTTAATTTACAAACAAAGTTCTTGGCTTAAATTCTAATTTGAAATGTCACTACTGACAGGATGGATATAAATAAAGAAATATGCTGCAATTATTGAACTGTATTTCCAAAATTTTGAGAGCGGGTTGTTAAACATTTTGACTTTGCGTAGAAAATTCATAAGTTAGCATACGATTGCTTATTGAAGTTTTCAGGAGTCATGTACCAGTCGAAGAGGATATTGATAATAATAAAAATTAGATATGAAATGTAAGGAGGGAAATTGTATCACAGGCTCTTTCGGTTTTAGAGAAGGGTTTTAGATCTTTCTTTCCGCACGGATGGAGGGAGAAAGCTGCCCATCGGTTTGCTTCTTTCGTTCCACACGGATGGAAGGGGAAGCTGATCATGGGTTTGGATCTTTCTATCCGCAAAGGTGGAAAAAGAGAGCTTCCCAGTTGTGTTTGAAAGAAAGAAAGAAGAAAGAAAATACATTTATTTCATCAAAATATGTGACAAAAAAAAAAAAAAAAGGAAAAAAAAAAAAAAAAAAAAAGAAGAGAAAAAAAAGGAAAAAAAGAGAAAAAAAAGAGAAAAAAAAGAGAAAAAAAAAGAGAAAAAAAAGGAAAAAAAGAGAGAAAAAAAAGAGAGACAGTGTTGAGAGATGGGCTTGGTTCTTTCGTTCCAGAGGACTGGAAAGAGAAAGCTTGCCGTAGGTATGGTTGTATGGTTCTTTCGTTCCACAAGGGTGGAAAGAGAAAGCTTACCTTGTTGTAGAGTTGTAAAGGCCAAGAGAGAGCCTTGGCGTTAAAGGGGTTAATTTGAAGGCGTTGAGAAATTTTCTTGTTTTACGACTTTGGTACATGGCTCAGGTTAAAATGATACTGGTATTTCGAATGAGAATGACTTTATAATAGGTCAGGAAGGGCCGAGCGTAAAGAGATACTCGCGTGTGTATTTGGTTGTTACAGGTAATCTTCAAAGCCTAATACGTGTTCCGCTGGTAGGGCGAGGACGGATCACGGGAAGATGCCGAAACGCATACGGTTTTATCGCGATGACGTACCGAGTAAAAGTTAAAACAAATCGCGCAAATAATAAATTGGTAATTTTGTTCTAAATAAGGGTTGTTATGTTATGGAGTTTCTTCTCACTCGCTTCTTCTCCATAGCGACACTAGCGAAGCGAGTGGTAGTTTACGGTAGTCAGGGTTAAAAAATGCAACATAAAGTTTTTGAAATCCACTCGCAGCAGTAGCAGCAATAGTCATTTTTGATGTTAAAGATTTTGAGTTTTGTTTTGATTTGAAGTAATTGAAAATCGCGGATCGAGCAATTGTGATGGCGATGATATCGGAATGGAGCATCACCCAGGGACGGGTGACTGTCAGCGATGGCCGTGTCGGGAATAGTTAATCCATGTTATTCGTTTGGTGCTATTTAATCTGCGGTAGGCGCGGATCTATGGCGGAATCGAGACTCTATGGCGTGGTTGATCGGTCATTAGAAAAAGAACAATGAAAAGAAATGAAGGTTGGGTTCGTGATCGTAAAGATTCCTTATTAATTGTAATGCCGTGAATCTCAAAGAGTTAAATATCGCGTGACCGCGGGTGCGAGTGGTTAAAATCAATATCGTAACATCGCGAAGTAAATCCAATCAATACCAAAGCAAACCAAACCGAGTATTCATATTGAGCCAAAGAGAGATCATTGAATAAAGCAATTGGTTACGTGATGGCTCAATCCTGTGTTTCATTTGATAAACCAACACTTCCCACGATGCCCACACGATAAGATCATCTAGAAATCAGGCAGGATGTCGATAAATATATCTTTACATTAATATGTGAAGCAAAAACTGAGGACCCCTTTTTCTGAAAATTGCGGGAATATGAAATTTTGCACACCTGTAGTTTATATGTGGGAAAACTACAGAACGCTAATATTTTTCAATAATGAATATGTATGTAATAAGTATGTTAAATCAATAAATAAAAAATAACACACAGTAATATGTACTTTAGTTAGTTGCGTCATTCACACTACGTGTCACATACCGACATGTTAGTTACAAAAGTCGCATTTTGAAAAAAAATATTTTAATAAGTATTTGTCTAATATTGTTGTTTTAAAAGTACCTAATTTTCTTTCGGCTATAAATTACCTACTTTTGGTAGGTAATTTATTGTATGAAGATCTATTTATTAGGCCTAACGTGTACATATGTAAAAGCTATCAATGCCAAATGGGATAATATGAGTATCAAAATTAAATAATGGAATGTTGCGTGTAACATCTGGGATTCTAATGGAAAAGTAATGACGTAACGTACAAATACGTACAGCAGCTTCTTATTCATGGAGAAAAGAAAGAATGAGAATCTATAAAGCCAATTGAGTCGAAGATGGTCTCAGATTCAGTATATCCAACCGTATGAAGCCAAAAGATACGACGACTACGATCATTTCCTGACCATTTAAAGAGATTGATGATTCTCGTGCCTTAGCTGGAGAAAACTTTAAAATCTGGCTGAAAATTAACTGTGCAGCTTCATTTAATCTCTCCATTTCAATAATAAATCAAATTTCAACTCTAACCTGGGCGCTGTGGAATAACTCACGTAAGAAAATAAAATATTTAAATTATAGTATTTTCAAATATGCACAATGCTTTATTATTATTACTAATCTCTTATTTTAAGTTTGTAGTCATCATAATTGATATTCCCTCTTTTCAAGAAAAGCTAAACTATTTGATCCATTTGAAGATCAAAGATAAGAAAAATAACTGATCGCGTACGCATTTTACGCTCGACGCAACAGGCCGATATGACACTACGACAGAAAAAATTTGGGCATATACTGTTCTATGCGGTTTAGGTCTGTTTGTTCCCCTCCGAGATCCCCAGGGGAACCAGCAGGATATAAAAATGTCCAAAAGTAAAGCTTGCTAGCATTAACTAAAACAACTATTGGATTTACATGAGCTCTAACAAGTTTTTGCGATGCAAGGAAGGCGTTGCGAAATTTGCATCATCTACATTTAATGACTGTGATGGAATAATGTTCTGTTCTTTTATTATTGGTTTGAAGTAATCATTTCTAATAGAAACTAATAATTGTGACTATAAATTATAAATATAATGATCATAAAAATCTTTAAGTCTGTCTTAGGGCGCATTCGAAAAGAATTCTGGTTACCGGCGCCGATCTGTCAGCGCTTATCGGTACTGGTCCGTTGAGATAACCTCTACATAAAGCAAGCTTGTTTATGCAGGAGCTGGCTGACAGTCTCTCTGAATCAAAGAGTTTAAAAGTAGTGGCAATCGCCTCCGGTTAGAAAGAGAAACAACGATAACGGTAATTACCTATCTCTCTCCGATCCCGATGAGCCAGAAAGAGAAAGGTGATTACTAAAGATTTCGTCTCTTTTTATCCGAGGTACGCTCTGAAGCCTCGCCAGAAAGAGAAAGGTGATTAATTTTTTTTTCTGACCTGACGAAATGGAATAGGTCAACCCTCCGGACAACGGGGGAGGGAGGTGGTGAATGCTCATGCATACCAGAGCAGCCGGCTGCTCTGGTTATGGGGGACTCACGACAAGCATACGCTTGTATAACCTACGTGCCTTACCCCCTAAACACCACCTGAGGTTGACTTTGGTCGCATGACCTCTAAGCCTTCATCGAAAGCGACCCCGATTGGAGAACCGGGGCGCAAGCGGTGCTCCCTAGGGAGCACCGCCGGAGACTACTATAGACTTATAGTTGGAGAGGGACTTGCGCTCCCATCAGGATGAGCGCTATCTGAGTTGCCTTTATCTTCTAACTGTTTCAGGGCCGCTAGAAGGCGGTCCAAGTCAGATGATAGTTTGTTAGGGGGGTCCGAGAGGACGCTCCTTGGTCTCCGGACTAGAAAGCGGGAAGGGGGAGGAGGGAGGTAATCCGCTGCCTCCCTGATCAGCTCGTTGGAGTGCTCTTCTGAAGATTTGAAGAATCTCTCAGAGAAGTTTTTAAGGACCTGTTGGATTGTTGGAAGCTCTAAGTCCCGATGTAGATCTGCATTCCTTTCGCACCAGAGTGCGTCAGTGGCTCTACGACAGAAAAGATTCTGGACGATTTGAATTCTATTTAGAACTTTAGGATCCGCATGTGCGAACACAGGGGCGGCATACAGCATAACCGGTCGAATGCAAACCTTATAGAGTGTTCGCTTGTTCCTGAGGGACATTTTACTTGCCCTTCCCAACATACCGTTGAGTCGGCTCATGTAAAAACGAGCTCTACCAGTCACCCTCCGGGTGATTAAAGATTTCGTCTCTTTTTATCCGAAGCCTGGTTTCTGCCCTCTACTTTTGAACTCTTTGCTCTAAATAGCGTGCAAAATGTCAAGCTCATCAGATGAAGATATTTTTCTTTTAGAAAATGTTTATTTCAAAAGGAAAAAACGAAGTGTACACCCAATTAATAAAAAAAGAATAATTTTAGGAGAATATCATCATTTATTTAAAGAATTAAAAGCGGACAAAGATTTTATACATATGCAAGAATGACTCCAGAAACATTTCAGTACATTTTAGATAAAGTTACAGACACAGATCGATTGACAAAAAATTGGTGTAATTGGCATCTACAACCTATCCTCCCAGAAGAAAGACTTGTTGTTACCATTGTATGTATCAAATCAATGAACCGTCCTTTATCTAGTATATCTGTCGAACAGAGATAATTCCTACGATAGTCAGGACAATTCCAATCCTTACCAAATAGGTAAAAAACGTAAAAAAGTACCAACAAATTTTATTGTATCAAACCTTTTTAATTGTCCTCCTTATCAAGGGTTTCTGGTAGGCCCTCAGCGAAAATATGTAAATATGTGTTTATTGGCGTGTGGACTGTTTGTGCTACAGATTGAGTTGCGTGTGGTTCTGATGTGTGAGGTGTGATTGTTGGCTTGTGGACTGTTTGTGCTACAGATTGAGTGGCGTGTAGTTCTGGTGTGTGACATGTAGAATGAATTGTATGTGGCTCTGGTGAGCAGCTAGAGAGACTTGAAGGTGGGTATCGCGGGAACTGGGATTCGTACGCATACTGTTCTTTGAATGTCATTTCTAAGTGAAAGCAACCATTCTTGTGGAATTTTACGAATATGAGGCAAAAGACTTTTCAGAAACAATAGATGTTCATCGTCTTCAGTTTTTCTCGCTTTTTGTTGCAAGTATTCCAGTTTTTTTCTCTCAATATCTAGCATATTTTGATTAAATGTGTTGGTTCTTTTTTTACGTGGAACTGTTTTACTGACTCTTGGAAAATCAATACTTGTATTGGTGTCATTACTGTTTTCTTCTAGTGCATGATGTGTATTCGTATTATGTTGTGTATCGCAGGCTTCAATGTCGTTTGGATCATTTGAGTCGTATTGGTAAGGATTTGAATTGTCCTGACTAGTACTATCGTAGGAATTATTACTCTGTTCGACAGATATATTAGATGAAGGACGTTTCAATGCTTTGCTCAAATTTCCTGAAGAATTTCTTGCTTTAACAATATCTTTCAGGAACATTAGGGAATGATAATATGGCCATTTCGGCTTATAAGAATTTGAAGCTTCGTCTCCAGAGCGAGGAGCAGGAATTTTGCCATATTCAGTCGCGAACTGGTCCCTTAAATACTTCCATTTCTTCCTTAATTTGTTTTCTGTAAAAAAGCAGTCTTATTTTTACTTACAGGTACCTGGCAACAGGGGCAACATTTGCACATTTGGCTTCTGAATTTAGAATGGGCCTTTCCACAATAAAGGCAATAATAGAAGAAACAGTCAATATATTATGGGATGAATTACATCCAGTACACATGCCCATACCTACAATGGAAGCTTTCCGTACAATAGCAAATGACTTCTACAATACTTGGAATTTTCCAAATGTTTTAGGGTCAATCGATGGAAAGCATGTGCGCATAATCTGTCCACGTGGATCAGGGTCTATGTTTTACAATTACAAAAAATATTTTTCTGTCGTGTTACAAGCAGTGGCAGATGCAAACTATAAATTTATAACAGTTGATATCGGCGGGTATGGTAAACAAAGCGACGGTGGAACATTCAAAGCTTCAGAACTATACCAACGTTTAAGTACTGGGCAGATGGACATTCCAGAACCAGAATATTTACCACAAACAAATGTGAAAGCACCATATGTTTTCATAGGTGATGAAGCGTATCCACTGCTCAGATACCTATTAAAACCTTTTGGAGGCAGAAATTTACCTTCAGAACAAAATAATTTTAATAAGCGTCTATCGAGAGCTAGAAAAACTATAGAATGTGCGTTTGGTATAGCAAACTCAAAATGGCGATTACTTTCCAAATGTATTGAAACCAATATTGATGTAGCTGATAAAATAGTTAAGTGTATATGTGTTTTACATAACACCATCATTGACAAAGAAGGTATCGACCGCAACTTAACTCCTGTTCATTTAGTACGAAGAGGGTGGAATAACTCAGGGTACACCAGCTCAAATGAGGCAATGGATATCAGAAATATTTACGTTAATTATTTTTTACATAACACATTAGTTTACAATAATCAAGTGTTATTTGTTATTCAATTAAGACCAATAAGCATGAACTTATTGAATAAACTTACCGTCTTCATTCATCTCGGTACTTATTTCTTTCCAACATTTATCAACCACATATCTGTTAGAATGCTTTTTATCTGTGGTTTTTAGGTGGTTTACTGAATATTAATGAAATCAAAATTTCAATATCCATTTTAGCTACAATAGGTACGTGTTGATTGATTCTTGCAAATTAAGCAGCAAATGGCGGCCTACCCCATTGAGGTAGTGTTGCCGATCGATAGTCGACTATCGTTGATTAATCGATAGTCCATCGATAGCCAGACAATAGGAACTTAGTCATTTTTTAAATATCCTCTTTTTCATTTACTATCATCATCATCCTCTATCTACAATACTTTCGATAGTATCGATAGTATCGCTCTCATTCGATAATATTGCCTTATTTTGAACTATCGACAGTATCGATACTATCGATAGCACAATCGATATTACGGCTGTTTTTAGATTAAAACTATCGATTGGAAAACTATCGATAGTTCGGCAACACTACATTGAGGTACTATGTTTGTAAACTAGAGAAGCTATGTCAAACAAAAGTCTTGCTCCTTTTGTCGGTTTAAAGCTATCCGTCGCTGCAGCGTTAAAAAAACGTACTGTCTAATCTATCATTTTAAACCGCAGCGCTTAATACGCTTAATAAGATGCACACCAGGGCATTTAAATAATCACTGACAGGTTTCAGACGTAATACGCGCATGCGAGTTAGCAAGCGAATGAGAGGCGCGGCGCGCTCGCCGCAGTTGACTGGATGGAACATAAAATTTCTATGCGGTGTCTTCTAGTACATACTATCTCAATGGCCTATACCCGCGCTTATAGTCTCCCGAACCAGCGCCGATAAGCGCCGAAAAGTTCCGACCTGTCACACGACCGAGGTTATGTCAACTGTACTGTACCGATAAGCGCTGGCAGATCAGCGCCGGTAACCAGCGTTCTACATGAATGCGCCCACACAGTAGTTATATCCAAAATTATAATTCTACGTATGAAAGTCTGAAATAATTATAATTGAGTACTGGCATGTAAGAAGTTTCTTCAGTAATATTTTTTATGAATATAACAAGTTTTTAATTGCTTCGTAATTTTTTTTTTACTTTGAATTCAATATTTAAAGGCACATATCTTTTTAAGTTTTTTAATCAATACTTATTATAATACTTCATAACAGCTTACATTTCCATTCTATACTCGTAGTCGTAATACTGACCTGATTACATATACAAGCCTCAACGGGCTGAAGGTATAAATATTAAAAATACATATTCGAAATCGTACAACTGGAAAATTAACTTCACCCCATAATTTATGTAAATAATCCACGGTGAAATATAATACATTTTGAAGCCAATAGAAAGTATTTTCATATTTTATATTTGCGTAAAAAAGGTGCCGATTCAATAACGACGATAATATCAGAGCGACGTTTACGTTGCATGACGTAATAGTGAAGTGAACCATAGGAGTACCCCTATTATGAGTTGTTGTAGTAAACGTCAAAACTGTTACTATTGCAGTTAACGTTTAGAATTTGTATGAGAATCCGTACAGCGCCTCTAGCGGTTACGATCGAATAGTCTAATACTGTAGTTACATTATGAGCTATTATGAGTTTTGGAAATGAAACTACAGCGGGTATCGTAAAGACGTGAGACGGTACAGTTTCCGTTACGTTATGTTGGCATCCATGAGTAATACCTCTCTCATTCTTTTATTATGATGTCAACAAGGATAGAACGAGACCCTGGCCAGCGAGCCAATATTTGTGAAATTAAAAAAACAAGTCTATGGATGCTCTATAACCCGACTAAATTAGGAAATGTGAAAGAAGAGTGGAATTAATGGCGGTTTGGTACCTTTTCAATTTAATTACATTAGCGTTCTGCGTCAGTCGCATTCAGTGTCAAACTGTGGTGTCAAAGTGTTGCTAACTTTGATGTTTTAAATATCTAGATGGGACATCGAATCCGCGAAAACGTGTCAAAAAATTGTGGCTAACTGTTAGCCACAATTTTTATATTTTTAGCAACTAGAAGTGAACGCAAAATAAAAATCACATTTAACAATTAATTACACGCAAATTTAAATGACAGGATATTTAGTTTAACCATTCAAACGAGCAGTGGTTCCCCTTGCCAAGTGAACTCGACGTGAATTGCCCGCAGACTGAGCTCGCCAACGCTTATATAGACTTCATAGCTTCATACTGACAGGAAATACGTCACTCTTCTCCTAACAATATCATTACGCACACATTACGCACACATAGACAATAGACGAACGGGTAAAACATCGTCTGCACGCACACATGCTTGATAATGTTGCCTTGTTTTTTTTTGTTTTCATTGTAGGGCGACGCTCAATCTAGACATTTAAAACATCAAAGGTTGCTAAATATTTTGTTGATCTCGCAAGTTCAAAATTTCATTATTTTCATCTCTGCGTTCGGTTGCGTGAATCACTTGCCAAGCAAAATAGTGCCTAGCCATGATTTTGTTTAAATATACAGCAATATTTAATGACATTTAATTTCGATAGTGACTTTTCACCTTAGAAAATAGCGTGAGTGCCGTAACTACTACGGGTAACGTAATTTACTATAGCATCTGTCAAATTTGTGACTCGTAATACCAAATTGTAAGTAAAACATGACCGCAAGTACTGTATTTAATAGAGTTATGCCCATTTACTATTAAAGCAGCGTTTTCACGATAGCATCAATAGTAACGTTTTTTGCGTTTACTACAACAAACTCATAATAGGGGTACAGGGTTGTGCCATCATTTCAAACACTTTAGTACGAGTATAAAGCTTCACTCTTTTACATTGACATATTATATTGTCAACCCGCCCTCGCTTCACTGAGCGTTAAATGTGGATTTTTTTTATGGAATTAAGATAACAAACGAGCATGCAGCACCACCTTCCGCTGCCGCCCATGAAAACTGTGACCGACCCAGAACTAGACTCAATGAGTCTCGTTCTAATTCGGTCACAGATGCGTTGCTACCCCTGAGGACTGAGATGGTCGCCTCTAAAAAAGTGTAACCGGCTTCTACATAGCCTAGCATATCAAATTACATAAGAATATACATAAGCTATATAAACTTTCCCTTGAGAAATACTATACCTAATGGTGAAAACCGCATCAAAAACCGTTGCGCGGCTTAGAAGAAGAAGAATTAGAAAGACACAGACAGAAAGATAGGCCGAGGACAGTCAGAAACTGATTTTCCCTGTATCTAATTCTCATGTCAGATAATGGAAAAGATTAAATAGAAATAATACATCAAGTTTGCATGCAGCAGCAATTTAATCCTAAAATATTACACAACATTGAACAGCCTTGTATTGACCGAATTCAATTATGAGTGTCATAAATCAAATATTAAATTGTCTTACCATTTAAAACTTAAAGTAACATCCGATATAATAGTGCCTTCTTTCAAAGTTGAAACGCCGTATCAAACAAACTTCATTGCTTTTGTATTCGATGTAACTCAAAAGACTTTGAAATGAATATGGCAAAAGAAACTGTGGAATAAGACTTTAGGTCGGACCACTGAAAGTATTTGCTGCCGAGTAGTCTCCACAAGCTTTGATTTTATTTTTTTGAATGGGAAAGAAAGGAAGTGAATTATACTGTGTAAAGGAAAAATGTTTAAGTAAGTATGTAAAAAAGTTTCATAAATGGAAACAAAACAAAATAGAGTAGTACATAACTTTTAACAAAATAGAACCGACTTTAACGCCAAAAAGTAAAAATCCGTTCAGTTAAACGCGGTTAATATTCCTAAATCCTTCTCCTAAATCTGATAAACACGATGCTGAAAACCGTATCAAAATCGGTTCAGCCAAACGCGAGATAATCGCGCACAAATATAGTCAAACTGAGAACCTCCTTTTTTGAAGTCGGTTAAAAATAGAAAATTCTATTCTACATAAATATGTTATAACGATATAATGTTTTCTAAAGCTTGAAACCCCTAATGGTCACCTTTATAATCTGATTGTTAACGATAGGATATTACCTAACTCGCATCGCTCGCAGTTCACTCTCGTAGATTAATTAAATGACGACCCATGTGGCGCAATGGGAAACAAACCGGATCATTTTTCAAGGTCTCCGGTTCGATTCTCAGGGAGGAGGAAATTTTAATGATGAATTTAATTTTCCGGTCTTGGTCTGGCTGTGTTCTCGTCTTCAGTGTTGTATATGACGCCCACGATGTGGGGCTATGACTGTATATCGTAATTAATTAATTAATATTGTTTTCTAAAGCTTGAAACCCCTAATGGTCACCTTTATAATCTGATTGTTAACGATAGGATATTACCTAACTCGCATCGCTCGCAGTTCACTCTCGTAGATTAATTAAATGACAACCCATGTGGCGCAATGGGAAACAAACCGGATCATTTTTCAAGGTCTCCGGTTCGATTCTCAGGGAGGAGGAAATTTTAATGATGAATTTAATTTTCCGGTCTTGGTCTGGCTGTGTTCTCGTCTTCAGTGTTGTATATGACGCCCACGATGTGGGGCTATGACTGTATATCGTAATTAATTAATTAATATTTTCACCGCTGGTAGCCTCCAAAGCTGTCACATGTCTCTTTCTGGGCTCAGAGCAAGGGTAAACAATTTTGAGGGGGCTTCTTGCTTGGTATGCTAATTTAGACTGACACCCATATAGGTCAAGTGACAGACATAAAAGGAAGGGTCTATGAGGTATACTTTCTCGTTTGTCTTGGAATAGAATGCTCTGCTGGAAAAAACTCTCCCGGCTCAGAAGGATTTCTGCAACACTCACATTTATCAATGCTTTGTTTAGACGTGCAGTGAGAGAGTATTAGATTCGACAACGCTTTGAAAAGTTTTCCTAACATCCAGCTTATTTTTAGTATTATGAACATCCTTTTAAAATAATATTACTATGCGTGATATCGTGGTGGTATGTAGTTACACCATTCATTATCTATCCATAAGTAATATAATAAAACTATTACTCTACATAAATATAAGATTTTAACTTTTATCGTCGTGGACATTTAACATTTTAACTATAACGGGTACTCACGATATTTATTATTTATTTAAATACCTAATATTTATACAGGTACTCACTTTGTATACTATGCCCCGGGGTATACAATAGGTATTATTGATTGTTGGTAATGCGTATCAGAATCACTATTATTAGTTATTTTATTTTTATTTTATTTTTTGGTGCCAATGAATGCACTTATTATAATTTATGCCAGGTATGGATTGACAGACTTGACATACCTTCCAGTTTGACGAACTCAGTGACCAAGATCCCCTTCCAATGTTTTCCCTCACCGGTATAGCGAGTGACATTTAAACGCATAAAACATAACTTTAAAAAGTTAACTTCAAAAGTAGTGCCCTGGGATTCGGACGCAGATTAACTGGGCAGTTATTCTGGATTATTAAAATGACTATACCTGTATAAAACATAACCCGTATTTTTAACAACTTTTGTAACACTTGCTTGATAACAATAAACCCAAGTTTCTTTAAAGCGGTTAACTTTGAAGCGTCTTTTGCATCGTGTGACCCACGGAATATATTCTTTGCGATAGCAAAAGTAGATCGTAACAACTCCTGTAATATAGAAGATATCAGAAAGTAGCGGCGATGAGATAACTTCTATGCGTTGTAATGTCGTGAACTTTACCCAAATATTGTTAAAAGTTATCAGGGTTTTGTTTGGGGAAAACTCAATATGTTGGAATGTTTCTTCGAAACAAAATGCTATTATTACCTTTAAAGGGCTGTTACACATTACAAGGCTGTTTGCGTGGCTACAACTTATGGGCGCTGAAGTAATATTGGTGCAGAAATTATTGTTTAATCATCTGAATTGAAAGTCTTCGCGATATTTACCTCGGGCTGATTATCTTTTATTATTGGTTCGGTATTAGGAAAATTTTAGGTAACCGAATAATTATGTACTTGAATAACATTATATTTTCTATGCATTCACGGCATCTATTTGTAAAATTATCCATTGCAATATTAATATTATAAGATAGAACAAGTTGACCCAGTGATCAAAAAGCCGTTCCCCATTCCGTTTCAAAAGTATCTCGACATTAACACAGCAATATTTCATCTTGTCTAACTGTCAGCAGTGTTTCATACTAGAAAAAGTTATCCACGATAAAACAGCCAAAATATTTCCAAACCGGGTTTTCACTTCCATCAATTTATTTCCTAATGTAATGGTCTCTGTTCGTTCGAGGTAAGAGAATCGATGCCGCGACGCGACGTGTGATAAAACAAATTTCGAGTAAACGTGCTGCCATAACGGGCGATTGACTGGTTAATTTCTGAACTTTGATGATCTAATGTCTAGATTGAGCGTCACTACATTGAAAACAAAAAAAACAAGGCAACGATATCAAGCATGTGTGCGTGTAGGCGATGTTTTTCACGTTCGTCTATTTGTCTATGGGTGTGTGATCAATGATACAATGATATAAAAATTATGGCTAACAGTTGGCCACAATTTCTTGACACGTTTGCGCGGATTCGATGTTCCATCTAAACATTAGATCATCAAAGTTTCTGAAATAATGTTCCACGCAGGTTCCACGTAATTAGTGTTCTCTACTTTTAGCGTGAGGCCGCACCACGGTTTTTTCCCGCGGCGGTAACCGCGTAACCGCGCGATTCGCATACATTATCAGAAACCGCAAGTGCGGCCGCTTGTATTACTTTCCTTGAGTTAAAAAATTTACGCGGTAAGAAACCGCGGCGGTTTAGCCGTAGTGCGGCCTCGGCCTTACAATATCCAAATACAAAATCAACGAATTGTTAAGCAACAAGTCACATCGAGTAGATTTGATTCAGCTTGTCCACTGGAAAGGGACCAATCAATAACGTTGTGTTAGTTTAGCAATAACATGCTATGCTTTATTTTTTTAAATTAATTCTGGATCAGGCTTGCGTTACGTGTCCTGAATAAATATCAAAATATAAACAATTTTAGGTACGTAACCCGTCGGTAGTCGCGTACTAAAAGTAACAGGAATGGTCGTGTTGATCATGAAATACGCAGTCCATTTTCAAATGAAACAAGTATTTAAACTTAATGTTTTTACTATTTATAAATATAAAATATATAATCATTAACTTTTTAAACAATAATTGTCATTGAAATCTAATCACAATCTTTTACAATAAACTAGCGGTAACAAAACCTCTCTATATTGGTACAAAAATAACATCCTGGCTTGAATCGTTGCTTTTATCTAGCTTTTTATAACTTATTCTTTATTACTTAATTCGAGGTGGCATAAACATAATATTTGTTTTAACTGCGTATTCTCCTATTGTTGTAAGGAATTGCTTTGATCACAATATAACATCTACTCCGGTGGATAAGTCAGCTCAAAGACTTCACAAAGACAACTAATTAACTTCAGAGGCTTCATCGAAAGGAAAATAATGGTCTAAATACGAGGGTTGACTAGTAGAGAATCTTTAGGTATTAAGTCCTTTTTGTAGTAAATAGTAAGCTTCGGGTACTACAATAAAACTCTAAAAAATATTTGTATTCGTACTTTATTATTTAAAAAGCTTTACCCGAGGCTTCTCTCAAAATAATTGTGAGGTAGGGGGAGATTAAAAATATCTTTTCACAATTTCAGGTTGAATGAATTACCTAATAGTTATGGCGTAAAAGCGAAGCAAAACCAGCAGTTTTCGTAAGTTCTTTAATATCAATTCAGATAATTAAGTATATCCTACGATGCACGTCACATATAGAACTCCAATATCGTACCTATATTATGTAAATGTAAACGTGCACGTAAAGTCGTCGGTCCGGGTTGTTTATATAGCAGTCGTTAAGCCACATCAGAGGCCTTCGGACGGCATGAAAACTTCCGATACTTGTGTAGGCCCTTTACCACCATTGCGCACTGGAGCAGCATGATGAAGTATTCTCTAGGCCTCTTCAATATGAAGAGAACCCCGTGGTCAGTAGTGGGTTTTATTGGGTTGAATCAAACCAAGAATAGAAAGATTTGAAACTCAAAAAATTGATTCATGCATTGCATGTTACAAAAAAGAAATACAAGGAACGTTACACCGGCTTAACGGAAAAGGCAATAAACGCATCATTGTTTCATCCACCTCAATTTCAGGTACAGCTTATCCCGTCGTTGGCTTTTCAATGATTTTGACGGTGCTTAAAAACACGAATTTTGGTCAGCCGTTTATTTTATCTGGATATTGCATGTCGCAAAGATCGATAAGAATTCAATGACACTTTTATGTTTACTTTAAGGTTAAGTATAAAATATTAAGCGGCTTAGAACCTAAGTTTTAGGTTTATAGACCTAAATGAAACTTGGCGTAAAATCGTAAATCTAAGCTTTATCTAGGCTTAATTTCTTCCCTTTTATAATTTTTGTTTGTAACTCCGTTCCTGATAGTAAACACTTAACAGCAACTGCTTCGTAGGGTTCTCTCCATGGTGTTTACTATCGGTGGAGGCTTCTGAAAATATTTTTTTGGTTCGCACAATAACTTGCGGAATTAATAAATTCCAGGGTTCTACGCCTGGGCTACATAATAGCCCTAATTACCAAGGAGCCAAGGAGCTCCAAGGAGGAGGAGGAACTGTGGTACCTACCTACCAAAATCACTCAGAGAGGACTGGACTACGAAGCCCAGTCAAGGACGGACGCCAGGGGAGTACCGCACCTGCCTACGTTGCAAACCAGACCAGGGTTTACGGAACCACGACCCATGTACTTTATATCTTATTAAATGTTCCTGAGCACTAAGGGTTTCTCTTTTTTTTCTTTCTCTTTTTTTATTTAAAAAACCCCGGCGGGACACGTTTAATAACACACATGTTTTTTGTAAAAAAAATATTTGTAATGAATGAGGAACATCACAGAAATGCGACGTTAACAATGCGCGCGGAATTATATTTTGAAGTTTGAAACTTTCATTTGATTGCAAAATAAAAACAAATAATGCGAAATCCGAAATGAAAATATTTGCATGAATAAAAATAGATTTTGCCCTAAAATACTGTGAACTATATAATAATCTTAATAAATCACACATAATTTGAAATAGAAAGCTTTTTTAAGCAATAGACTAAAGTTATTGTTTAAAAAAATAAAGAAATTGAGAAAATAATAATAAAAATGCCGCTGGTACTGTGCCAAGAATTGAATAAAACGTCAGCATGTTTATTCTGTTGGTTGAATTTTGATGGGCGAACGTGCTCCCATAAATCATAGTACCAATTTGGCAATCTAACCTTTCCACCGATAAAAATCTGCAATTCTACCAGCGTTTTCACATTGTACGATACGATATAGGTATCGTGGGACAGTAGGTACGTTTTAAATTAACGTATTCCATACGATATTGTGCACAACGAACGTTTATAACCTTTGCACCGCTTGTATAGCGGAACTTGGTCCATTTTCACATTTACTTTTTGTCATTTATGCCATTTTTTTCATCTTATAGCTGGGCAAGCGGAGTTTCAACTGCAATTTATAAACCAAACAATATTTAAGTAAAACCGTATAACCAGATATTTGCTAACAGGAAATTCAATTATTTTGTTATGCTTACTTTATGTCTGCTTAACGGTTGAAGCAGACCCGGTGATTCCGTCTCATAGTGAGAACTGAGAATTGACCAATTTACAATTTGTTTCAGATTCCGAATGGTTTTTCGGAGTCACAAGTGATAGGAAAAATTAAAGATGATTATAAAATTCCTGTTCCCTTATACACTTAATTAACCGACTTCAAAAAAGAAGGAGGTTCTCAATTCGACCGTAAAAATATGGTTTTTTAACATACCTAGTTGATCCACAGCGTAATACTCGTATTTATTAGGCTGTGGTTTGTCGACGAAAACAAAAATAAATATTTTGTTTTTACGACAATGGTCTGGTTGTCACCATATTGAATTTAGATATTTGTCATGCCTGTAGCGCCAGTAATATACGCAACATTACGACAAATCGATTTTTATAAAAATAACTATAATTTTTCTAGGCGTTTGGTCTCCTCAGCGCTACTAAACAACAAACACATAGACTGTCTATATACTAGCGGATAGGTATATCATCTGGAATCTATGCATCACAATGTTAGATAAATAGAACATTTAAACTTGTTTAAGGATTCAAAAATTAACGCCAAGGACGCCTAAAATATAACAAAGCTTTTTCCAGAGCCGGGTAGGTGCCGTAATTGCAAAAAGAAATTAAAGCCCACGAACAACTTGAAGTGGAATATCATTTAAATAGACATTTGATAATTTTCTTTAGGTTTCTTTAATATTATTCATTTCCAACGAGAATTTACCATCAATGTTGATTTTGAGTTGGTTAATCATAATTGTTAGGTAAGTACTTGGTACAACTAGAGTCGAGTAAAAGTTTTGGCATCAAACGTACCTATACCTGTACAAACAATAAAGAGTTTATCTATCTATCTATCTATCTATACCTGATTTCTAGAGTCAGATGCTCTATAAATCAGGCTTATGAACGTTATTGTAATGTCGTGTTTTGTTTTTTGTTTTGTTGTTTTGTGTCGTGTGTAATACATTGTGATATACTAATGCTTTTGTGACATTTATGTAAATATTTTGTAATTTAGGTTTAGGTTTAAAGAATTATTCTCATAAAAAACATAAAGTTTTGCTTACAATGAGATACAAAAACAAACTAAAAAACAGTAAAACATATGCCTCTGAAGCCTTTAAATAAATGTAGTTCATATACTTATAACTTAAAATATTTTGCATGCTCTAATTAATCTTACTAATACTTACTTACTAGTCATTACATGTTGTTTTAATTTCTTTTTGAACATAGAAATGCTGTCACAATTCTTTATATGATTAGGTAGATTGTTATAAAGTAGTACTCCATCAAACATTATTGTCTTTTTTCCGTAATTCGTTCGTACAGAAGGTAATACAAGTTTATGTTTATTTCTTAAGTTATGTTTAGATACTCTTTTATTTAATTTAATATTCGATTTAATGGCGTTGGTGCAAATTTTTCTTATATGGATGCAGGTGTAATATGTATATAATTGATGTATATTTAATAATTTGGTTTTTTTATATAATTGTATAGTTGGAGTACGGTAAGGATAATGAAATAGTACCTTAATAATTTTATTCTGAGTCCTTTGTAATGGGTTTAAGTTTGTTGCAGCAGCCGATCCCCATATTTCTATTAAGTACTCCAAATGAGATTTAACTAGGCAGTTATATATAATTGGACGCACTTTCTTTGGAATACAATTTGAAATTTTACGTAAAGCTCCTAGTAAAGATGATAATTTTTTCCTTACGTGCTCAATGTGTGGCTTCCAATTTAATTTATCGTCTATCCACAGGCCAAGATATTTTTCACAATGAGATCTTAATATATTTTCGTTATTTATAGTAAGAGGTACAAAATCAGGTATAGTTTTATTTTTTGCAGCAAAAATCATAAATGATGATTTTTGCGTATTTATGGATAATAAATTATATTTCAACCACTCGTTTAGCTTATCCAGATCTTTCTGAGCGTCCGTAACAATATCGTGCATTGATTTGTCAAAATAAAACAGAGAAGTGTCGTCCGCATATAATGTAAGATATCCTGTTAGACCGATCTTATTTATGTTATTTATATAAATTAAAAACATCAAAGGACCGATTATAGATCCCTGCGGAATTCCATATGTCACTGCTCTGGAAGGGCTTACAAAGTTATCAATTTTTACAACTTGACTCCTATTTGTGAGATACGACGTGAACATATCGAGTGCTGTACCTGTAACCCCAATGCTATTTAATTTCTGTAAGAGCTTTTGGTGACTTACCGTGTCGAATGCTTTTTTTAGGTCAATAAAGATTCCTAATACAATATTCTTTTGATCTATATGTGTTTTTATTTTCGATATTACGTCTATTGCAGCTGACAGTGTGCTTGACTTGGGCCTAAATCCATATTGTTGCTCTATAAGTATTTTGTTTTCAATTAAAAAATCATTCAACTGGTTATATAATACACGTTCAAATATTTTAGATACTACTGGCAAGACTGACACAGGTCTGTAGTTGCCAGGATCGGTTCTACTTCCGGATTTATAAATAGGACTTACTTTAGCAATTTTAAGTGTGTCAGGAAATATTCCACGTGATAAACATGTATTAATGCAGTCAGTAAGTTTGTCAATTATTATATTTTTCAGGCATTTAATGGCTTTGGTACTGACTCCATCCACCCCTGTACTGGTGTTGCTATCTAAATTGTCAATAATGTTTGATATGTCCTGTACACTACAAGGTTGAAATTTATCTAGAATTTTGACATGAGTATAATTATCACCGATCATTAAATGGCTATCGCTATTTGTGTGGTATAAATAAGGTATTTTACTAGCTAAATGAACACCAACCGATGAAAAAAACACATTAAATGAGTCGCAAATTGCATTACCTTCTGTAATAACCTTTGAATTCAAGATAAGTTTTGGAATAGCATTGATATCTTTAAACTTGTTTAAGGATAAGGAATTAATAATTTCCCACATTTTCTTGGAGTCGTTATGAGTGTTATAAAATAAATTATAGTAATAATTTTGTTTTTGTGTCTTAATCAAAGTGTTCACTCGTTCTTGTTCCTGAATAAAGTTCTTTCGTTGCATTTCATCTTCTGGGTTAGTTTTACATTGTTGCCATATATTATTTCTCGTATTTATTGCATTTATAATATTTTTATTTATCCAATCCTTTTGGGGGGGGTTTAGTATTTTTGTCTTGACTATTCTGCTATTTTCTATTAGTTGTGAGATGAAGTTATCAAAATAATTGTAGATATTTTCTCTATTTTCATAATGTGCGGTCAATGCAGTATTGTACAGTTTTTCGTAGTCGAGAGCCTTATACTGGATTTTTTTATTTATTGACGTTGGCAATCTGTGGACCTCAAGATATAGTTGATTATGGTCTGATAAGGACGATTCAATTATAGAAATACTGAAGGAGTGATTGTCTATGTTTGTACAAATGTGGTCTAGAATTGTGTTTGATGTGCTAGTTACACGCGTGCTGTGTGCTCTGTCTATTTTATTAAGTATTTCGTAGCCATTTTCTTTTAAATCGTGCAAGTATTGCGATGTGTAACTGTTCTTGCTTAACAAATCGATGTTGAAGTCGCCAAAGACAAGTGTTCTCCTACGCTGCTCTAATTGTGAAGAGTAAATGTCCATAAAATTATTAATGTTGGTATCCCCAGGCTTATATATCGCTCCAATATTCAAAGACAGCTTATCTATTGATATCCATAAGAAGTGGTTTCCATTTTCACAAAGTTCTTCCGTTATTTCGTATTTGATACTGTTATGCACATAAATTGAGACGCCGCCACCCTTCATATTTTTCCTATAGTTATATACATGGTTATAGTTTTGAATGTTGTATAATTTTGCATCATTTTCTGATACAATCCATGTCTCAGTGAATATTAACAGGTGTGTAGTCTTTGGTATTGCTCTAAGTATGCATTGAATTTCATCAAACTTACCTGCCGTGCGTATACTCCTTAAGTTTGCATAAAAGAAGCGTAAGGAAGATGAATGAAATGAAATGTCTTCGTATTTTTGCACTCGTTGATAATTTATTTTACCTAATGATTCTGTAAGTATTTCATTTTGTAGTGAATTAGTTACTAGTTTTTTTTGTTAGTTTTGTTTGTAACGATTGTGGGCTTTCCTTTAATGTATTTAATGATTAGGTCTATTTCGCCGTTTGCCTTACGCGTATTTAATTCCTCCTGTAAAGACTGCAGATAACGTCTTTGCATAGGGGTTTGGTCAGAGTACACGTAAATATTCTCAGGTAATTTAGCCTTGTTCCGCAGCAGGTATTTAGTTATTTCACTGTTGGCGAAGAAAACCTTTATCGGCCGGTTTTTATTCGCAATATATTTACCTAGTCGTATGCAATTTATTGGTTTAGGGCAGTCTTCATACATTGTTTTCAATACCTTCAAAACTTCTTCATTATCGTAAATACGTCTAGAGTTATAATTGTTGTCATTTTTTTCCGATATACCCACAATCACGATGTTTTTCTCTCGGTCACATCTATCCTTAAGTTCTATGAAAAGGTCTTCGTTTACAAGCGCCGGCGATTCACTCGACGGATTAAGAGCTTCTTGAATTTTCAACTTTGACAAATCGCTTTCTATATTTTTAATTTTATCTTCCGTGATGGAGTAAGCGGACTTAATGTTTTGAATTTCGTTATTGATTGATTCAAATTTTTTTGTGAAATTTTCTGTAGTCAATTTTATTGTTTTAATTTCAGTCTTAATTTCAGATATTTCTTCGCATATGTGTGTTAAGTTTTCGTTCTGCTTTTTTCCAAAATCTTCTAAAAACTTCATTATATCTGTGCGAAAACTTTCAAGATAACTTTTGCACTCGTTGATTTCTGTGCGCTCTTTGCGTTTTCTCAAACTAACGTGACTATATGGGTCAATATCGATGCAGGTGGATAAGTCAGGAGCTGACCCGCTTGCGCCTCCGCTGCCGCTTATCGTTGAGCCACCGGGCGGGGTTCTTTGTACACTCATTGTATAGCTACGTCACGTTGCGGGCAGTTGATACAAATATGTGCGAGCGGTAGAATAATATTAGCGGCTATCTTTACTCGAGACACGGTCGGCGGAGAATGATTGTCCGTGTTGCACTGTGCACTCAACTTTAAAACTATGGTACTAGAACACACTTATGACTGCAGGTAATTTATTGACGATTGATAAATTTTTACGATTTGGCGTAACACGTCTACTTCGGTCGAGCGTCAGAGGACATTTTTCAACATTAATTTAAATGATTGTTATTGTAATTGTAATACTAACACTAGTTTTAAGTATCTGTTACTAACCATCTATGGACTAGTTCCGAATTAAATGTATTATTATTATTATCTTTTCTTACAAAACTTATGTTTCTCCCATTTCTGGGGTAGTAGCTATTGCCGCGGGTTATTATTATTATTATTATGAAGATTTAAGTTAAGGATTTTTAATGTTGTTTTCTTAATGCGTTTCCTTAATCTTCACAATTAAACTGAAAGAAAAAAAATATTGCTAACATTACCTATGCCTAATACCTTATTGTGTATACCTATGTCGTGGCCACATCGTAGATTTGCTCACATCATGAAATGATCGACCATATCATGAAATGCGACCATTTCATGATTTGGTCAACTGTCTATTGGCCACATCATGATGTGGTTTGAGCAGATCAATGATAAGAAATCGTTTCTCGATATGGGCAACTAAACGCGCGGCTTTTTCATGAAATGGTCAAGATTATTTTGATCATATCGTAAAGTAGTTACATTAATTACCGGTAGAGGCGCTGTAAGCGCTTTGTTTATGTGTAAAGATGGCGGCCGTTGGCGTAAATGTTGTTTCTCTTGTCAATTCGGCCTAGAGTAAAAGAGGAGCAACAAAAATTGCTAATTGCAGAATACAATTCACGTTAATTGTTAAAAACGAGTAACATTGAACGGAAGCGTAAAAATTGAGTTGATTTTGGATATAAAACAAAGAATACTCATTTCCATTACTACATAGTCAAATTCTTCAAGGTGTAGGTAGGTCGAATTGGTTACAGAACCGAATTAGCCTATACCCCTACTCCACGTAGTCTTGTATGCCCTACCCCTAGAGTGTTTTTTAGAACCCGAAGGCGCGGAGGGAGGGCAGCCCCCACCCGCTGTAACAAAACGCAGACACCCGGGCGAGCCGGAGCGGCAAGCCGAAGCTGTGCAGGCGAGCGTGGGTGTCTGTGCTTTGTTACGCAAAGGTGAAGGGGCTGCACCTTCCGCAGCGCCGGAGACGTCACGGTTTCAAAATTATGCCCTATATTCCGCGTTTTTACGATCCGGCCAAACGTTGATGACCAAATCGTGAAACGTAGACGATTTTACGATCTGGCCAAACTGAGTTGACCATTTCATGAAATGCGACCATTTCATGATATGGTCGATCATTTCATGATGTGAGCAAATCTACGATATGGCCACGACATATATATATGTAGAAAGGATGCCGGCTATCTTGAGTACAAATACATGAGGTATCGATAAGGAGACTAGGCCTTGAATACAAACGAGGTCCTTTAGATCTGCTTAGTACATTTTATAATTCCATTCAACAACTATAACAGATTTAACAGAATATCACGGATTGTATCTTCATATCACGGCGTTCCACCAGCACACGTAAGGAGCCTCCACAACCTGATGACAGCTCCTCTTCTTGCTGTCGCCATGTCGTGAATGGTTCTTTAGCACGAGGTGTTACGTCAGTTGTCAAACTCGTCCAGATATAAGGACCTCCTTTTCACTGCGCCGTCACGGCCAACCCTGACCACCGCGCGTCCTCGAGCGGTTAGTTAGATTTGGGAGTCACCTAAAGAGACAATCATCCAATTAGTAATTGCTCGTCCATACCTGATAGAAAGTAGCAACACACATTGCCGTTGAGTATGCTCAACTTTTGAATCTGACCAAATTAACCTTCAATATCAACATGCGTGTTATCACTCAGTTCTTTCTATTTTATTAACAATTTCATTCATTCCATTAATATTGTTCCAAATCGTGAATCCGATTCAATCATGCCACATAAAAACTCACTTACAACAATCTTCGTAATGAACTGCTTTCTGTATTTCATCATCTCGACCTAAAACGCGCATATGAACTCGCAAAACTCCTCGATATAACAAGAACTCGGCATAAATGCAACCTTCATTCGTTTACTACAAAAGCGAGAACCGGGCGTGTGGAGCCTTCTGCACCAACTTACTCCCAAAGCGTGGACCGGACGTACAAAGCCCCTTCGACCAGCTTACTCCCAAGGCGTGGACCGGACGTACAAAGCCCCTTCGACCAGCTTACTCTCAAGGCGTGGACCGGACGTACAGAGCTCCTTCGACCAGCTTACTTAAAAGCGGTGGCCTGGACAACTGTAGCCCCTTCAACCAGCCGAACATAGGTATCTTCCACAGCAGGCAGCGGGTTTTTCTCAGACTCGGCAGCTATCTTTCAACCAAAGGCGTAGTTCGGGCGTGGTTCTGGCTTATGAAGCCTTTTAAACCAGCTTGTTTCCGACCAGATGCGCACCTATTTTCTCTTGTCGCTTGCTCGACACCACCTCTAACAATACTTACTCATTTCATACTGATAACCTAAGTCAAGCATTCGTCCCTCTAGCCATAAACGTGCGCCATAATTCTACCACAATTGCCACGGATAACCACACTAAAACTCACTATCTGCAGCTGAAAGACTGTTTGAGCCAGCTGTTATTGCATTATCACTCCGTTTTGAAGTATCACTATCACTATGAGCTTGGTTAATATGAACATCTTGTTCCTTATTGACCGCCGTCTCGGCCTCCTCACCATCGATCGTGTTTGTTACAATTTCAACTAAGCCCTCAAACTCACACTTACACACACTACCCACGTGTTCTTCAAATAGTAATACTATTACTTATACTACCTCAGCAAGAGTTGTTCGGAGGAAATAACTTTACTCTGCGTTATTCTATTGTAATGATATTGCACATCACACCACCGTTGAATTCTACATCACTCATATATTTACACAGTACCAAAAGCGAACAGTCGGAACTCAGCCACTCCCCAAATATGTCGTCTCGTCTGGCGAGAGATTTCCCTTTACCCCATTATGATACTTAGTGTGACCCTTGGTTACAAAATTCACATAACCATTACATAATTACACTAGCCGGGATCGAACCGGTAACCACTAGCCTCACAGGCAATTATTATGCAGCAGGGTTTATATTCGTAACAGAACTAAAAAAAGCTTTACGTTTGTCGTCAATGTATACTCGGTGACGGTGTCATCGCGTTCAGTACCAAAATTTATTGTAAAATTGCTGTTTTCTGCAGAGAATAAAAAAAAGAATTCAAAGACCTTACCAGCTGCTTTTACTAATGTACCTTCCATTACACTCTGGTCAAAAATTGGAAAATCCTTGCGTGTATTTACTCCATTATCATTATACAATTGTCAATGGCTGTGCCCATGAATTGCAATGCTCGAACGTTAGTTTTTGTTGAGACATTCAGCCTCAGTTATCCGTCATGACTACCGCTGACAACATACATCCACGTTCCCACATGGCGTATCTGCAACCAATAATTTTGAACAGCAATTTCCAATATTGAAGAGCTTCAGTTGTTAGACAAACTACAAAGTTACTACAACATATCGCCCCAATATCAACATTAAGAATGATGACTAGCAAAAACGCCCATCACATATCACATGCCCGATGAAGAATGAAAGAAAGCGTTAAAGAATCCCCAAATACCAGTACTTAGAATGGTTCAATGATGATAGCCATGATCACGGTCTCGAGATGTCGTGTCTATTGTAAATAGAACGTTCTTATTTGAGAACCAACGTCAGTGGTATAAGAAAGGCACCTTAATATTATTGAAAGGTGCAGTGTTAAAATGATCAAACGACCGCTGACCTTGTTAGAAGATGGCACCCTCAGAGCTGATAGTGGATAAGTAACTTTCTTACTGCGCGACCAACCAGACCAAATCTTTACAACCGATACTAACCACATTTGCCTTATTATTCTGAATAATTTTCAAGTGCGAAGTACCTAGTGTGTACGCAGTATTTCCCATATGGTTAACTGGATAAATGTTGACAAAATAATAACCGATTCCATATTTCAGAAGGGATGAATAAGTCATCAACCTTGGTTGCCATAAGTTTTATGATCTTGCCGGGTTTCAGGTACCAGAGGCGCTTTCAACATTACACACTATGGTTGCAAGTTAATTGCAGTCCTCTCACTTTTGAGAAAAGGCGTGCCCAGTCGTAGCTTACAGGCCAATAAAAGCATGCAGTGGACAATAATAATAAATGTTCATACTATATTGCCATTAGCAAGCTGAAAATTAGGTAGTCAAATTAAATTAATTCACGTCATATAACATTAGCTATTTCAATGTCTCCTATGTTCCGTAATTAAACCTCGCATCCATAAAAGCATCGGAGCGTATTGACACTAAACTCGTGTTGTATGAATGTACCGCATCGGTCATTTATCTTGGCGGTGAAGGTTGAAGCAACTTTGCAAATCCACAACAAGACTACTCCGTCGCGTTCATTCCTCTGCTTCACCATATACCCCAAACCACGTAACGAAACTCAACGCGACCCTCAACATCATACAAATCTCTGTTCGGTAGGTTTACAAAAAGATCAGGGAAAACTTAAATGTTTCTTAATAAAATAGAACTACCAAGGCTGCTAAAATTCTGACCAAACCTCATGAGAACATTTAATTAACGATTCATTTCAGAAATAGAACTCAACTCATAAAGACAACAATCTTATTGCATTTGAACCAAATAGTTACGTTAAGCATTTCTACATTCATCGTACATCATTACGTTAAGCTCTTAGATAAATTTTGCTCTCCATTGCAAGTCACACCATTAACATTCTGGAGATATTAGGTATTCAAAAGTACTTTAAATTATTATTTTGATGCCGTACATGGCCTCTAAACCAATCCTCAAGAGTGTTCTAGAGCAACAGTCAATCCTAGCTTAAGTTACCATAGAAGTTACTCAAATAACATTACTATCATTAATATTCTTTTACTGTTGGTCCGTAACAACGTCAGTGTATGCTACATCTATGGTAACATCCGAATGAAATTCATCTCATCGTTTCTGAAATTATTATTCTGTACACAATAATCATAAACCTCAGACCTAAAACTTCACATTGGATCCAATGGTAGTTACAATTTAATCGCTCCATAATGATCCCATACTATATCTTCATTGTAGCCATGCAAAACCAGGGCATGTCACAATTTTAGCTATAAACAAACATTATTATCCATTAGGTACTAGTGAAGCAAAATTGATTCCTCAATTTCAAAGTTTTCAGGCTGCAAATCTCAACACTTCGCAAAGCGCAATGACAGTACGCGAATGAAGGTCTATGATACCCGTTTTAAGTCCCATTACCGACACATAACGTAACGACATTTGAAATCCACGTAAGACAACGTAAAATAGTTCGGATCGAATTAAAGCACAGAAAATAGAAACAGAAGTCTAAGACACCAGCGTCTTAATCTCGTATGCATTTCGCTCTGATTTCGTTACAATAGTTCCATACTTTATTATTGATAGTTAATAGGGTAAATTACCTACTAGTTAAAGAACTTACAACCCTCCTTTTTATGGAATTAAGAAAGCAAACGAGCGTACAGCACCACCCTTCCTCCATCACGCATGATAATAGTGCTCCTTCTGTCCTCCTCATCTATTCAGCTAGATACTCTACAGGAATCCCCATCGCAACGTCGCTCTCCAAGAAGTATACCAATGTTAATAGTAATTATTGCCTTACCGACATACTCACCCTTAGTGACTTACCCACTCACCAATGTTATTAGAAATGCAATATACAGATAAGCGTTTAGTATTAACGCATAGCAATAGAAAGCCAGAATTTATTATGTTGACGCTGTGCCCTCTCAAACATTAGCAGCGATCTAAGAAGCATACAATACTGAAAGGTGCGTTTGGGCGCACATTAGCGCACATTTCCACACATTTTTGTACATTCGTATTATACACGACTTTCTGCATATCCATGATACGCTGGCCATGTGGCTTTTACAACCGCCATCACCTTTACAGCATAATTCTTCGTAGTTTAGTCGAATATCGTTCATATTTTCATACTTTACTCATAGTCGTGTTCATGAATCGTCTGAGAGTTTTTGTGAGACTTTTCCATACCTCTATATCCATGACACTGCTTGCACATTCTGTAACGGAACAATATTATCACAACCAATGGAACAATGTTACCACAAGAGCTCCATCGAACACACATATTATGGAAGTAGGTGTTCACTATCCAACAACACAATCCTTATTTGCAACCTCAGTTTGCAACAATCATCGTTCCAATTCGATCATTTCCAATGCGTTTGTAATGATTTACATCGTAAAATATTCACTTCCAAGAAAATTTCAAATGACGTATCTTTTGTCAGTCCTCTTTTATTTTTCACCGTTTATTGTAAATTCATTATTTTTTATGTTTTTATGCAAGGTTTCATGAGCGCTGGGTTCTTTATCCCACTTCTGATGTAGAAAGGATGCCGGCTATCTTGAGTACAAATACATGAGGTATCGATAAGGAGACTAGGCCTTGAATACAAACGAGGTCCTTTAGATCTGCTTAGTACATTTTATAATTCCATTCAACAACTATAACAGATTTAACAGAATATCACGGATTGTATCTTCATATCACGGCGTTCCACCAGCACACGTAAGGAGCCTCCACAACCTGATGACAGCTCCTCTTCTTGCTGTCGCCATGTCGTGAATGGTTCTTTAGCACGAGGTGTTACGTCAGTTGTCAAACTCGTCCAGATATAAGGACCTCCTTTTCACTGCGCCGTCATATATGTAGATTTGATATAATAATTGGACTATTTGAACGTATTAAATTAAAATGTTATCTTAAAATCATGACAGAAATACAACACATTACATCACGATTATTAAAGTATTTAACTCAAGAAAAAAGCTAAGAGCAATAACAACCTAGACTTATAATAAATCTTCAATGGCCGATCGTCGGCCTCCCGTCTATGCCTAGATTCCGTTCTTTTATTCCTAATAATCTTACTTCTTAATAATCCTACTCTTAATAGGGGGTCTTACGTCATTACTTTCTGCTTATTACAACATGGGTATTGCTCGACTACAAAGCTATTGGATGATAAGTAGAAAGAAACACAGGGATAAAAAAGTATTGCAATTCAGTAAGGGTTTATAAATTTCTTACACTTTTCATACGTCTTTAATATTACTAGTTGCCTGCTCTGCGGTCGAAATTCGGCCGTCTTTCATTCTGTCAAACGGTTACTATGGTTATATTGTTACAAGAGTATTACTATGACACATTTAAACGTATCAAATGTGTACGTCGTGTATGATAGTGTGAACAGAGATACAGTAACTAATATTAGTAAGTATGTGTAATGTTTTATTTGTTGATTTAGTGTACTTTATAAGCATTATTATTAAAAAATATTAGCGTCCTGCACTTCTCCTACATATATAAACTACTAGCTTTTGCCCGCGGCTTCGCCCGCGTGGAATTCGTTTATATCGCGAACCGGGGAAGTGGGGAAGAATCTTCCTTCATTCGGAAGAAAATTCATCGAAATCGGTCAGGCGGTTTAGATTTTTCATACAAACTTTCATCCCCTATTTCAAGCCTTTAGGGGTTGATTTTTGAAAGAAAAATAGTCTATGTGTGACTCTGGGCCTTCAACTATTTTCATTTCGAATTTCATCCAAATCAGACCGGTGGTTTTGCCGTGAAAACGTCACAGACAGACAGACACACAGACAGACAGACAGACAGACTTTCGCATTTATAATATTAGTATGGATAAGTGTGTAAGATTTTCGTAAAAAGGGGTGAAAAGTTTTTGCTTCACGTATTTATATACAAATTAATTAGATAAGAGATAAGACGCAAATACATTTACCGTAGATCTGAACATGACCTCGTTTCATGCTTTTGAAAACAAGTTTTAAAGCCCCTGTTTTTTGTAACCGTTCAGAAATCAGAATACAATAGGTATAGGTAATGTCATGCGCTAGTATAGAAGGAAATATTTTTAATAACCACAGCTTTATAAAAATCGTAAATAGCCTTGTCTTACGTATATTTTTGGAGGTTAAGATTTAACGCGCAAGATCACTCATTACCTGATCTAGATTTCTCAGGCACACCAGCTAGACTAATACAAAATAATGTCTAGATCACTGTTGCACGCTATTATTAGTAGGTATAGATCATAGATTATTGCAGAAAAACAAGCTACAGCGTTACAATGATACAATCGCTCGGACTACGTACGTAGTGTAATCAATCAACGCTATCACAGTCCATGGAGTTCTAAATGACGCTTTGCTCATGCCAACACTTTTAAATGTCGTGTATACATGGTACACACTCCGTATTGCCAACCGTCGAACAATACCGTCAAAGTAATAGATCCACAGGCCTTGTTCTGTCATGAACATACACGTATACATTTCCGAGCGAGTATGTAACGTCAGTGCTGTTTGTATAATAAATGGTTATAACATGATTATCGATCAAAGTTTTCATGACTGGAATCCCTTAAATCTGATATTACTATACTCTTATGATATTACTTTGGGGTAGTAAATGTAAATAAGCAAATACAAAATAATTCTAATTCTTCTCGGATATGTAATTTTTTCCTTCTTTTTGTTTGCGTAGAATGTAAGTGAACTTGAAATGAATCCAAATCTAAAGCGTTATGAACTAAAAGGAACGAGATAGATAAAAGGGAATAACGAGAAGTTAACTTAAATTTCTAAGCAGTTATTTTATGAATATATAAAGATAAATACGAAAGTCTAACTTTCTATCTGTAACGCTTTCACGGCTTATCCACTGGCCCGATATGGATGGAATGCAGAAAAAGAGCACTTGAAGACCGTAGGTCACATATAGGCCACGTTTTAGCCAAAAATCAACCCCCAAAGGGTTGAAAGGGACGAAAGGTCGTTTGACCGATCTTGATGAATTTTCTCAGGAAGATAGTCGATGACGCAAGGTCATGACATAGGTCACCTGTTTTTCAAAAATCAACCGCTAAGGGGCTAAAATAGTGGAAATGTTCAAGTTATCTGAAGCAAGGACATTCAGTTATTTATATATATCTTTGTCTATTCGGGAATCACGCGGACACCGCTGAACATAAATTCAGATAATAATACTTAGCATATTTTATACCACGGTTGGTCGACTTGGCGTACTTTTCTTCCCGGGTAACGATTTTGAGACACATGGGAAAGCAGGCAAAAGTATCTACACACGTAGAGGTTCGTTGAAGAGGTTAATAAATAATGTTTTGACAGTATTTAGTATGCAATATATGGATATCTTTCTTATTTATAGAAAAAAATATTTCTTTAAATTGATAAAATAGGATTAAAGATTATTATAATTATCTTATAATTTATAATAATTATCTTATGTTATAATCAAATTATGCTATAAATTGTTGATTAGCAAGTTTACAAGTTCTTGATATGCAAACATTTATTAAACCAAAGAGTAGGAAAGCTACCTACATCTTGAGATTACTTTTCTCGTAATAAAACCAATTTTGTAACTTTGAAAATGCCTAAAAGGAAAAAAAGCATTTAGTTTACAAGTCAAGTTTGAACTAGATTTGTGTGAGATGGGGCTTAGCATTGAATAGATTTTCAGGAATATTTTAAATTTCCTGTAGAGCTAAAGCACGGAAAATTGTATATCTTGGTACAGAATTCCAGTTCACCATTAGAGACATAAAATTTACTACAGTGAAATTTATTTAATGACGTGTTTTGTAAAGAAATAATAAATTCGAGCATACGATCAAATATCGGTGAAATAGTCACCTTATGTGAGAGGTTAAAATTATGATTATTTAGCTACGTAAAGTTGAGCAAGGTAACGTTAAATTAATTGAAGCAGTTCCCTTTGTCTCCATTAGCAACCCCCTCCATTTCCATTTGGCCTTCATGCTTAGGATTACTAAAGTAAGAATTTCAAATAAATTTAAGGCTGATTCCATATTTTCACTAAAACAGTTTAGGGATTTAATCAAAACACTTGCGTTTTAATTGGTTTCTTGATGAAAATTATACCCCGGGAATCTTACTTTATCATCTTCCCTGGATTGAAAATCTCCGTTGGGGATATGATCAAATCTCTCATTTTATCATTTTCTCACTACGTGTTCATCAACTAATTTGCGGTTGGACTTGATGTGGTTACTAATTTAGACAGAGTTCGACTAAATCCTCTGACTGAAATAAAATTAAATCTATGTTGGAACATATTTGTTTTACAATACAAGCATATACAAATTTCTTACCTGCTTTGATTAAACCTTTAATCAATAGCATATATTGTTTTTCATTTGTTATTTTTTGTTTGTTAAAGAACATATGAGCTAAGCTAAGCTACAACCCACTAATGGCCCACTACTGAGCACGAGACGACTCATTACTGAAGAGGCCTAGAGCATACTCCACCACGCTGCTCCAATGCGAGTTGGTGGAGGGGTTAGTGGCCAACCCAGTGTCGAAAGTTTTCAAGCCGCCCGAAGGCCTCCGACATGGCTTAACGACTGCTATCAATCGATAACAACCGGGACCGACGGCTTTACGTGCCCTCCGAAGCACGGAAGCGCTCAAGAAATTTTGCCACTAGCGGTCACCCATGCGACTACCGACAGCGCCCGCTGTTGCTAAACTTTGTCGATCGCTTAGGATCGACGCAAGCCGTCGGGCTATGAGCGCTTCAAAAGTTAAAGGACATACATTTCATTAAATGGATAAGGAAAATGTTTAAAAGTATTTTTAATTGTATTATTTCGTTGATGTAAAAGACAATGTATTACACAATGCTTCCACAAAATTTTGTGACACAACTTGCGCGAGATAAAAGCCAAAAACGTTTTTGATAGGATGTATACGTTCGTTGGAAATCGTTAAATACCTACACGGGATCCGTCGGATTAACTTTAAATTATTTTTCCCGTTACTTAAGATATATTTTCTTCTTTTGAACCATCTTAAAAACCGCGGACGTCCTCAATACGTCTGTAAATTTCCTTGTTATCTTATAAATTTGTTCGGAAAGAACCGATTTTATTAATTTTTTTTAACCGACACCAATAAAGGAGGACGTTCTCAATTCGACCATCAATATGCTTTTTTAACCCCCGACGCAAAAAGAGGGGTGTTATAAGTTTGACGTGTCTGTGTGTGTGTGTGTGTGTGTGTGTGTGTGTGTGTGTGTGTGTGTCTGTGTGTCTGTCTGTCTGTCTGTGGCATCATAGCTCCCGAACGGATGAAGCGATTTCAATTTAGTTTTCTTTGTATTAAAGGGGACTTACGGGCGCGTGTTTTTAGATATGTTTGATGAAAATCGGTTGAGCCGTTTAAAAGTTGTTGGGGTTGAAAGCGGGGAAGAATTTTCACTCTGTCTCTTTGTGGCATCATACCTCCCGAACGGATGAAGCGATTTCAATTTAGTTTTTTTTTGTATTAAAGGGAACTTACGGGCGCATATTTTAAAATATGTTTGATGAAAATCGGTTGAGCCGTTTAATAGTTGTGGGGGGTGAAAGCGGGGAAGAATAACCGTATGTATGCAAATATATTCGTGTTGTAACACTTGTTTTTTCTGGTAGCTGAAATGGTTAACTTACGAGAACAACATCCGAGTTTCATCATCTGAAATTAACTAAATTTAACGTACAGAGGCACTGTATACACGTTTGGAGATTCCCTGTTATTAACTTCACTTGAATTTAATAACAAAATCACATGATTTTGATTATTACGCCAATAATTTAATTAAATTCAGAAGATAACCTGTTGGTATCTTTCCGACAATGTAAACAATGTCAGGGCTGTGACATTGACAGGTCGGCTGATTCTGACATCTATGGTATCGATAGATTATCGACCAGAGAGAACCAGAGTATTCACGGTCGGTCACCATAGTTTTTGGTTCGTGGCTTTGTGGTCGTTGGGCTGCCTAAATTCCAAATTGGACTCTTTTCGGTCTATTTTGAATTAGGAAACATTATTGTTGGTCCCAGGGTCCGATAATAAAATAAATAGTTTTAATCAAATAATAAAATATTTAAGTGTATCTCGAATTGGGTAATCTGTGGTAGGAAACTGCGACGCGTTCGGAAATCAGAGGTCTTGTAGTTATCTGTGCTGTCATTATTTACATTGAGTAAAAAATAAATAAGGTTAGGTAAAATTAATTATAATATAGTATTTTGTCAGCGACGCGAGTCTAGATTATTTAGCTTATTTAGGGAATTTGTCGAGTTACTAATTTCGGTAGTGGAAATTGGTGAAGAAGTGATCGTGTCATAGTGGGGTTTTTGAACTTCTCCGCGAGCCCAGCAGGGTTTGTGATTGGTGGAAAAGGCGGAAGTCGTGATCTCGTCGTGGGAGGGCTTCGTCCGAAGTCGGAGTGCCCTTGGTGCGACATTGCTCTTCTGGTCGTGCTGGCTACTGGTCGCTGCGCGTACGCCTCCAAGCTGTCTGTGCTGTCTGATTCCTGTTGAAGTGCTGTCTGACTGCTGTCTGAGTGCTGTTTAGGTGAGTATAGCCGTCTCCTTTCGGTTTTCCCACGGGATTCGCGTTATTTTCTTGATGTAATGGGCTAATTAGGTGAATCTTTTCAGTGTTCCCTACTACCGGTGGCGTGCACGCGAGGTTGGCATGCCACGTGATAGCATACCGCGCGGTAACCTCCCACATATCTGGTGAGTGTCTATTGCATTTCGAGGTTAGGGTTAGTGAATCGATTTAAATTCGAGTGAATAATACGAACGTTTTACGCAGGGTTTTGAAAGTGACGCTTGCTGACGAGTAGACCTGTCTTGCTGTGCTGTGGGCGCCTCCTTCATAAGGTATGCGTTCTAACCTCTTCCTTCTCCGCGTGTAATATTAATTAATGTGTGACCGCGTGTTCTGTCTGTATGGGTCTCCTTTTTCCTTCAATTAGATTCATTCCTCAGTCAGGTTGAATGATATAATTGAATTTAATAAATTAATGAATGATATATATAGTGGTCCGGCCTCCCCGGTTGCCACATGTACACCTTGTCTGAGCCTTGACCTTTCACGCCGATGCTTATCAATATTTTATTTATTCTGTTAAGACGGGCACGCTTGCCATGAGGGGTGGCCTAGGCGTCCCCGCGGGGACCTTCTATGCCCTCATAGGCCTCGCTTCCGGACGATGGATTCCGATGGCCATGTATGTGAGCTTCACTTACATATTATTATTATTAAACTGCCTAATTAACTAATTTGATTACCGAGGATTCTGTCTGCAACTTTATTTCTATTCTCTGCTGTGATTCCATAATGTGACCATTAGGTATAGATGCCTGCTCTTACCTCATGTTGTTATCTTAAATGAATAAGCTTTTGTGAACATTTTAATACCTACTAGAAATATATAAAAACTTATAAAAGATATTAAAACTTTTGTAACCTTATCTGGCAATTGAATAAATTTGAATTTTGAATTTTAGAACATAATATTAATTAATAAGAAGATTATAAATTCTATAAATTTGTACCTTTTAATATAAACTTAGTCTGAATGTAAACGTTGTCTGGCAGGTTAAATTGGGGTTGTATTAGGTAGTGACATATTGCTTTATATACGCTTCAGGAGGTGTTTTTGCGGGGACTGGATTCCCTGGAGGCTACCCCCGAGGGCGGTGGGCCTTGTAGCTGGCTCTGCTGTCCCAGCTCAGCGCTGCAGGCTGCGCTGAGGGTGCTGACTGGCTGCGCTTAAGTTTTTTCTTTTCTTTTCTTTTTATTTTAATATTCCATTCTGACTGGGGTCGCAGGGCAGTGGAAGCGCAGCAAAGCACCGCACTTGTGTTCAATCTGTACTTTATTTAAGCGAACCTTTAGTTAAGACTCTAGAGTTTAAGTCGTAAACCTGTATCAATATACTGTTCAAAGGCCAGACAAACGACCAACAACCCCAACTGTTCAATTACCCAGGTGTACTGTTTGTCCCTAACTACTTATACTATCCTTGGATTGGTAAACTAAAATTGGAATTAAGAAATAAATTTAATAGTTAACTTGACTTAAATTTTTTTTATACTTCTACCTCATCCCCCTTCTCCTCTAGGGGGGGGCCCTACCCCATTACAGTGTGGGGTCTCAAATGAAAGCGTACAGTAAGAGAATATTTATAACTTAATCCAAAATATTTTTACCTATAAAAAGTATGAAATAAAAAATTAAATTAAAAATTAAAAAAACCCCCGACACAAACATTTAAAAAGTAAAAAATAATATCTTTAAAAATAATACGTCGCGTTGGGGGACCGCTCCATTTACTTCTAACTTTAACACAAAAAAATATTGATAAATGATAAGTCTTGGATAAAAGACCTAAGTAGGTAAGCAAGTGATACTTATGAATAAAATCGTACTTAGATAATGAATAGTTAGAAGCGGTCCCCCAACGCGACGTATTATTTTTAAAGATATTATTTTTTACTTTTTAAATGTTTGTGTCGGGGGTTTTTTTAATTTTTAATTTAATTTTTTTTATATGTGTTTCCTTACTTCGTCGTTTATGAGTCGATTTTGATAATTCTTTCGTTCAATTCCAAGAGTGGATCCATGACAAAGACATTAGGACATTATCATTATCTGATGATGGTAGCCCAAAGCAATCGAGGGGTACTTTTGGAAATTGATTGTTCGAGAACTAGTTGCTAGATCTCCACTCCACATACTGAAATTAAGGAACGGTATGTTCCTCGGGAGCATTCAGTTCGGAATCCATATTCACCATCATCACCACAAGATTCTCTGTTGTCATTATTCAAAACTATGTAGTCCCAGCGCTTCCTTCAAATTATTTTTTAAACAATTTTCAAATACTCTTCGGATCTGGTACAAATGACAAACGCGTGATTTCGAATAAGAAGAATAACGGTTTACGACTAAATTTGGTTTACGAGTGACGAACAATATAGAACCTCCTTTTTCGGTGTCGGTTAAATAAAATACATCTGTTCAAAATACGGATTCGAGCCAAACGACAGTGAAAATGATTATGGTCCTGCTATCATCTTGAGGCGCGAGAAAAATGTAGCCCAAGCATAAGCTTTAATTATTATAGTCTGTAGAGTAATTTGATCTGCATTGCCTTAATGACTTAGCAACTGCTAAGTGACATCCGTAATCGCGAAAGTTTCGCGAGTCACATTATCAGAGTTTCATGATAGCTTTGAATTTCGAATCGTAAACTTCCGCTGAATTTCCAATCGATTGGAAATCTTGAAAATTGTTAAGGATGCTCAGTTTTAAATAAACAAATAGCAGTAGGTTTATGTAATATATTAAATTTAATAAACCATGTTTAAGTATTTGCTTAACCTTAATCATTGTCTTTTAATATAAAAAAGCTAAGCTTATTTGAGGATTATTCTTACATTTGAAAGCAGATGCTTTTCATGTATGTCTTGCTTAAATTTGATCAAGATATTACAAGTAGATATATAAGATAAGTTATATTAATTGTCGATAAAAAATAAATAAGGTTTGTAGACACATTTTAATTAACATTATTGATTTTCTATGCGAAGTCATATAGACATAATATCGTTAAAGAAATCATTTTATTATCTACTCATATTAAATAAATTTATAGGAACGAAGTTATAGGACTTATACCACACAGTTAGGTAAAAGACTCTAGATCCTTGAAAGGTGAACTGATGAAGAGCACAATTAAGAAGCCTTTGCACTTAGAGGTCTATGACCGCTCGGAGTTGAGTGAGATGATGAACGGAAATCATTACTCATGGTGACGAGGGTTTCCTAATGGATACATTCCCTTTAATGGAATTTGGTGGGTACTCAATGACTGTTAGATCAAGTTTACTAGAACTTGATTGATCCTTTGTTTTAGAGGTAATCTTACACGTTATAAAATGGCTTAGCTTCAACTTTTGAATGGTATCTATTGAGTACGGATCTTTTCTTATACCTGAAGAGGCCTAGAGCTAACATTAAACTGTGCCAGTGTGGATTGGTAAAAATGGTAGAAAGGTAGAATTGGGAAACAATAATCATTTTGCTGCTCATATTAATTAAGTATTACATCTTTAAGGAACACAAAGTAATGTTACTTATTAAATAATATTTCCCCTTATAATTACCAAATGTAGAAAAGGAAATATTTTTCGAGAACGTTGTCATATTTTTCCCTGTTTGATTTAATTTTATCAAGCATCAAAGACGTCTTACTTATCTTTCAAAGATGCTTATCTACAACATATTAGGTATTTTACTAGGATAATTTCTAGCGTCTTTAGATACGAGGAAAGATTGAAAAAATGCATAAAAACGTACTTTATAACACTTAAAGCAGAAGTTATGGAACTGTGAGTCGTAAAACATTGTCCAGCTATGAAGCCGCAATTCATTGCTTGAAAGGTTAGTGGCGTAAGGAGCGATCGAGACTTTAAAAGTAGTCTGTATCTGTTTTGTTTCAGACGCCTCAAACGCTGCGCTCGATTGAAAAGTTTCTTTAAAACAAAAGAAAGTTTGAACCATTTTCTACACAATCAATATTTTTTTTGTTAAAGATAATGTAATAGCCCTGATTTATACAGCAGCTAATTTTATATGGGAGGGTAGTGCAACAACAATCCCAACTGATTGACCAAGTAAATGGCGATTAAACCTTTGATGTTGAGACCATTATATATTTTTTAATTCAAAGTTAGGTACCTAAATTATCTATTTAAGTATAAAGGCATTTATTAAAAAAAATATCTTTTTCAGTGGCAGCACTGAACTGAAGCAGCGTGACGTAGTTCTAGATCTCCTCAGATTTCCTTAGAACGGAAAATTGGTACCCTCTTGTGGGCCGATAATGAGTTGAATATTGTCATGTAACATAAAATACAGTACATTTGGAATCGATTATTATTTCTGAAAGGAAAAGGAATTACAAAACTTATCAAGTTCTATAAAAAATTTCAGGACCATATCGTTTGCTTAGCACGGTGCATTTAGCTCCTCTGCGGTTTAATCCGCTCTCTAGGTATTGTAAGCGGCTTACCCAGTCACACGTGATTCCGAGGTATCTAGGGGTAAAAAGCTACGATCCCGATATCATTAAATGATTTCACTTCTGTTAGTGAAGATTAGTTGCGACTCGACTTTTGTACCTCACTGTACACTATAATGGTTTAGCTCGATATTAGTGGGTGTGGCTAGCTTCGAATTTCAAGTTACGCACTTCTGACTTTACGGAATTATGTGCTTTTATAGCATTTAAATGTCACTCGGTACAACGGAGAAGGAAGCTTAAATGTATAATAATATGGAGTCTGCCAATCCAGAGTTGGCTGACTAGACTGACCCGTTCTCAATAGTGGCTCAATAATAATATTGAAGATTACTAAGTTGTGAAAACTTCAGCAATATCATAAGCATCATGATTGACATCATCACCGCACTCGAAAACATTACCTCAGCTGAGTCAAAAACAGGGACATTATGAATTATAGATAATGTAGTAGTAACTTTTTAGCACACGATATTTATTTGCTAAAAATTGTGATTTTCAATATAAGTTGAAATTTAAATAAGGGAGGTCAGCTTAAAGTGCCATAGGAGGTGAAACCGTCACTCTTCATTTTTCGATTATTTCGACTGATAGGACACCGTTGCCGCTTTGTCGCAAACAACCTCCCAGCCTCAGCCGATCAGTCATTCGGTAGTGTAGAGACCGATTTCATAGGGACATAAACATTTTTTTGCAAGTTTAGCAAAAATAATGTAAGGTATGTTTAAGTGTAGCCTCATTCGACTCTTAATGTTTTTATAACACTAATATGGTTACTTATTTATTTTGCTTCAGTTGCTTTATAGATATGTGCCTCCAAAATGTACCTAAGCGTGTGTTGAGTTTTAAAACCAAAATGGCCGATGAAGCGGTCAACTGGCTGCTTCAAATATTGGCCGTATTCAAAATGTCATAATGATTTATTTCTTCCGATGATCAATAAATAAAAGACTAATAAGGAATTATGGTACAAAAATACAATAACAAGTATACGAGTTTAAAGTTTTTCTAGGTGGTAAGAGCCTACTCTATTCCTATAAAAATTGCTCTAACAGCAATTGTGTTCCGGATAAAAAGGGGTGGAGCCGGTTACACTTTTTTAGAGGCGGCCATCTTAGTCCTCAGGGCTAGCAAAACATCTGTGATCAAATTCGAACGAGACCCGTGCTTAGGTACATACCTATATATACTAACTGGACTAAACTTTAACTAACACTACTATCACTAACAGTCCCTGTCTTCGCACTTAATAACAAATTAACCAACTCATGTCTTAACACCCATTAACTTACTGGAATAACCATCCGAGTCCCAAAATTATGTCATGCCTTAGGTTGGTCACAGTTGTTAACGGGCGGCAGCGGAAGGATGGTGCTGCATGCTCGTTCCATACAAAAGTATGGAATTAAGAATAATTCCATGAAAAAATGAGATCACCTAAAGACAGGACTGAAAAGCGTGGCTTAATTAAAAATATTGCGATGGAATACAGCGGATATGTAAATCGGACAAGACACTTAATATCTGGATCTATCAAAAAGAAACTTAACAGTAAGTAGTTCCGATACAGCGGGAAAAATAACTTAGTGTACGTATTCCACATCGACATCTCTTTTTGCATATAAAATAAACTATTTCCTGCATCTTGCCTTCCGAACCAAAAAATAATCCACATCCTTTTAAGAATGTAACCATTGAACTGATTTCTATAAAGGATATCATCCTGCATAAGTTACGTTTGCCTTTTCGCCACCAAAACTAAGGAAAGTGTCCGACCGCCGGAGAGCAGCGAGCAGCTACGGGCTGTTTTATCGCTCAAGAATGCGAGTGAGTACTCGCCGGCAGTATGAACAGTCGGCGAGTACCTACTCGCTGACATATGCATCTCTTTTGTGAACACGGAATTTCATATCTTTTGTACATGTCTACTCGCCGACTCACCGGCGGTGGGACACCTGCCTAAAGCTACACCCAGGTTTTCAACAGTTGTAGCCTGACAAAACCTGTACAGAATACACCAGTATCGGAGGTTACTATCATGATAACTGTTAAGAAAGATCTGAATAGGGACTATTCATATTAGTCCAGTCAAAATAAACAAAAAACCTGTAACGTAGGACAAATTCGCATAGAGCTGAAAATTGGTATAGACGTTGAATAAGTCATTACCTATGAAATGTTAAAAGTCCCCATCGATCCTATGTGTGCAATTTTTTTTATTCAAGGTCAAAGGTCGCAAATTCCGGATTTTCCCATTTTTCTCTGAAACCAGACGAATTATCGTAAAAATAGGTTAGACAAAAGTTGTAGATCATACAATTCTCTACAACAATTGTCTCAATAATTTTTTTCGTACGAATCACGAACGGATCAATTTAAAAGTTAAAAAACTTATATATGTTCTTCATAATATGCACACATTTCCACACCACTTATGAGGTAATGTACTTGGCGCATTTTTTTAACTTTTGAAATCGCGATATCTCGCGAATGCTGATTTGTAATCCAACTCTTCTATGTCCGCACGAAAATCATGAATCAAAGTCAAGGTGACCCCTAAGCGATGACGTCCCAGACGTCTCAATACTTTACTGTACGGTAACCATTATACTTTTGCATTATAGGTACTGTTATTTGGCCAAATAATGAAGAAATTAACCAAACTGAATAAAGAAATGCTCACTAATTTCACATTATAGAATAACACAATTCAATAACCACGATCTACGATTTACGAATAAATATTTTATCTGTTTTAGTTAATATCCGTCCCAAACGGGAATTAACTTAACATCCTTTATTATACTCGTAGAGACAGGAATCTATACATATAATAAAATTGTAACTAATCGCTGTCTGTAGTCTGTACATGGCAAATATATGCAAAAAATTATAATGGACGGACTAACTGGCAGACAAATAATTTAAGTTGAAAAATGTAACCCATAAAACAATAATTGTAAGTAAAAATTAAAAAAAAAGCGATTTGTACAGCCCCATGTACACTGTGAGTGAACTACAATACAAGCATATTATTAAAATCCATCCATGATTGTTCACTGCACGCCATCTAGATGGCGTTGTAATGCCAAATGGTTTACATAATTTTGGAAAAGAGCTGTTTTTTTTAACTACAGGACAAATTTCTTCCAAACATATAAGTGAATCGGTTTGAGAGCTACGATGCCACGAGACAGACACACAGACCCTTAGATAAACAAACAGACAGGTCAAAAATACAACACCCCTGTTTCTGCCTCGGGGGTTAAAAATTACTCGTCCACACTGTTCTAGTATCGCAAACTGAATTTCAAACTAACGAAGTCAAGCCAGTTATGACATTGACGATATCACACATGCTACAAATAGAATTTCCTAAATACATAGACGTAAATTACAGAGATCACATTATGACCCTTAAACACTAGCCTCTTGCCACTAGTTTTTAATAGAGATTGTGTTAAGTTTAATGCGTTCATTTTCGCCGCAATGCATTCTCATGCCTGAGTGAGTACCCTTCGGCCGACTAGGTACTTAAGAGCCTGTACGTGATTCTTCCTAGGAATCATGCCATTCGCAGCTCTTTTACTGTGTTCGGGCAAAAGCTTCTGAATCCACTGGTTTATACGGGAGAATAAATATTTAGGTTACATACGCTAGATCAATTAGGGACGCAGTGATATACTTTTTTACTATATTATTCCAGTGGGCATGAAAATCGTATTCCATAGAACCCTCGCAATCTGTAGACTGATTTGTTGACATTAAAATATCACAGAAACTTTAATATACCACAAGGCACAGATGATACATGTGTAAATTGTGTCAGACATCTTTTGGCACCAATGTATTTTCTTTTGTATACTTGTAGGTACCTACAAAGCAATATTAGCTATTATTTCATAATTGTCGAAAAAACATATATGTTAAACACATTAATATCCAAAAATCTTTTTTAAATGACCACTTGCATGTATCGAAACGTTTCAAGTCAATCCATTCAAAAAATAATATGTATGACTTTATTCCGTTACCCCCGTAATTTCCAAAAAACTTCTCTTACTGCTTCTCTACTCTCCGCAAGTAATATACATTGTCTTTCAGCTTTTTGCTTTCAACAGAAGAGGGCTGATCTGCTTGTTATCAAAATAAAATTATATCGGCTCAACTTTATAAGGCAGATACGTAATTAAATCTTTTAAGAAACATCTTTTAATATAAAACTATATTTATTTCAAACTGTTTGTTTATTCAAGCTTTGTTGTTAGGAAACAAAAAAATCTTCACAACAACCTTTAACCTCATCATGGTATTATCAATAGACGAACGCCAATAAGAAATTTCAACCGTTTCCATAGAAGAAGCAAGACAGACACCAGTGCCCCTATAGACTGTAACAAAAAACTCTGAAAGGCGAAGTCTTGGAAGATTCTGTACTGTAAAAGAAGGGAAATAATACGACTATTTTTACTTTAGGATTTTATAATTTTCTGCTCAATGACAAGACATGGAATAGAATACCAAATCAAATTTGTCAACGTCACATCTTTCTTTTTCAAATAACATCAGTTCATGCAAAAAGTATCGTCAATGGCTACAGATAAGGCTAAGGTTATGGCTTCGGCTTATATTGACACCTTCCGCTCCACCGTCTGGCTGTGACGGCTGCCTGGCTGTGGCTGGAGGGAATCATCAATATGGCGGGCGGTGGCTTTGGCTTGGCTTTGGCTCTAACTAAGGCTAAGGCTACGTGATGCGTTGGCAGGCAGCTCCTTTAGGCACAATTTAGCTGGCAGTGCATCAGCTTACGTCACGTCCGTTACAATCGGCCATCCTGCAACAATTGCGTCCCGCAATTGGAACGCACACGGTGTTAAAATTAGTTTAACAAAATCAACCACAACTTGTACTTGTACTTGCACAGCATGATGACAGCGACATGCAAATGGCATACATCACCTTTTATGCTGAGATATACTCCTTCACGTAATGATCATTTTCATAAAACTGATAAGCATTCACTGATTTCTCTTTACATTTTGACAAGGCTCTTCTCTTCATTCAGACTGGTTATGGATTCTTATTGAGGGCTTTCACAAATTTTATCTGACAGATTAGACAGTTCTTCCTATTCAAGTAAAGTAAATATGGCATACGCACTTGGAATTGAACATCATCTGTAACAACAAAATACAAACGCGAGTATCTCTCCACGATCGACCCTTCCAGACCTACCATGAGACATTTCAAAAAGAAATCCTGTCTTTGCCAACTTGATCAATGTTTGTTTCCAAAACATCGCCGGCATTTTCAAACTGTCGTCTCCGTCCGACCCGATTTATATTTAGTTTCAACTATCAAAATCTCCTCAACGAACTTTCAAATCTTGAATTCAATAAAATTTTAGTCTCGAAGCCATGTACCTACCTACTGATATTATTTCTCCAGTTAATTTATTCTGTCTTACTCTTAACCACATCCCTTAGTTATGTAGACGAATAGCAACAGAGTCTAATCAACTACCAAATCTCATTTATAGGTTCTCGTAATACCTTATCTGGCTGCACATTAAAGTAAAAACAATACGGAGGTCACCTGATGTCCACAAACGCTGATCCACATCAAAGCATTACAAGTCCACATCCAAGTCTCCCCTTCTTTAATACTTTTATCGCTTTCAATTTCGACCATTGTTTTTTATTCTCTCCATTCTTAGGACGTAGGTATTATGTTTTTTAACATTATTATCCACTTCTGAATGTAAAAGAAGGGAAATAATACGACTATTTTTACTTTAGGATTTTATAATTTTCTGCTCAATGACAAGACATGGAATAGAATACCAAATCAAATTTGTCAACGTCACATCTTTCTTTTTCAAATAACATCAGTTCATGCAAAAAGTATCGTCAATGGCTACAGATAAGGCTAAGGTTATGGCTTCGGCTTATATTGACACCTTCCGCTCCACCGTCTGGCTGTGACGGCTGCCTGGCTGTGGCTGGAGGGAATCATCAATATGGCGGGCGGTGGCTTTGGCTTGGCTTTGGCTCTAACTAAGGCTAAGGCTACGTGATGCGTTGGCAGGCAGCTCCTTTAGGCACAATTTAGCTGGCAGTGCATCAGCTTACGTCACGTCCGTTACAGTACATATATTATTTACCTACAAGTTGGATAAAGTCACACAATAGAGATCTCAGTGATATAGATGCCCCAATTTTGATTTCACAAGTTTCGCAGATATTCAGCTTTTTTCCATTTCTATCGAAACAATCTCTAAATATATTTTAATTGATTCAGTTGTACCCATTTCTTTGCGCGAAAGCGTCCAATGCCAAAATGCATCCAAAGATTTTGGAGGATAGATGCCCATTTTACCTGCAATCGTCTGTCCCAACCATAATTTTATATGTGTTGGGTATCTATCCCCGCATGGGATAGATGTCACAATATTTAGAAGTCCGTAAAAGTCCCAAATACTTTGGATATATAAATGGCCAAGAATAAACGTGTTTCATAAATAAATTATTTTGATTTTTATTTTATAGAAGCTAGCTGATTTTACCCTAGTGAGGAGCGTACAAATGCATGGGAAGGAACAAAGGTCTTTGTCCATCCAGTGCAATCCGAATAATATTGGTGAATGCTAGTTACAGTTATTTCCCACCTGGCTAGTAAATATAGTCTTTTGAACGAACTGTAACGTGTTGAGTATTTTGGTTTGAGAATGGGACAGCTAGTTTCTTCGTAGTCTTTGTTTCGCAGACGTGTCACAGTCGTTTCGTTCTATAGTCTCCTTGCTCATATTGACATAAAGTCTATTTTTCTTAAAAAACAAATTTATGGCAATATATACCTAGAAAAGATTATGGATGTATTGATTTACTTTGTGGTATAAAAATAACTCAAGCGAAAATTTTTCTTCCTTTATACCTACTGTAAAAATTTACAAAATGATCGAATTGGTAATAGAACCGAATTTGATACGAAATTGGTACTCCTGAAGCCAAAAAAGCGCACAGTCGAACGACAACTTAAATGGGAATTACCTCCGATCATGAATTTCGTTTGAATTTGAAGCAAAAAGGAATTGGTATTTGAGCACGGTTTGTAAAATATTATAGTATAAAGAAACATCAAATGAAATTGAAATTGTTTTCCGGACCCAACCACTAAGTCCAATCTAGGTTACAAAAGCGTTTCTAAAAGGACGTAAATTTGACATGACACGGATCTTCTTACGATTCAAAAGGCCTGAAAGACTTTTTTCCACGTAGTGCTAATATAAAGTGACAAAAGGTCCATTGATAAGTTTAAACTTGTAGAAAGAGTTTAATAGTTTGTATATTCTGTAGCATGAAGACACTCAAAAAATGTGCCTGGTTATTCAGTCGTTAAAATATTGCATGTCTGTGTGTGTCTTTTTTATACAAACAGTCGACAAACGAGCGAAAAAGCCACTTGATCGTAAGTAGATATTCACCGACGACCATGGACTTCAGTAACTTCAAAGGAATCACCGATGCATTATTGGACACGAAACAAGAGAAGCAAGAAAGTCTATTTTCAATTTCCTTTTATTTCTTTGTTTGAAAAATAATTCCTTTGTTCTCCAGTAATGTCTTACTAAAACAATTACAATGGACGAACTTATAATTAAGATCGTTTTGGAATTCGACTGATATTCCATGTTTTGCAGATGTCATTTGCCAATTGCAATAAGTGTCTGTGTGTGTGGGTGTGCGTGTGTGTATGGCTACAACCCATTAGTGGCCTACTACTGAGCACGGGTCTCTCCTCATTGTTGAGGCCTAGAGCATACTCCACCACGCTGCTCCAATGCGGATTGGCGGAGGGGTTGGTGGCCAACCAGGGGGCCAACCGGGGTTTGGTTTTCAAGCCGCCCAAAGGCCTTCCGTCAAGGCTTAACGACTGTTATCTATCGATAACAACCGGGACCGACGGCTTTACGTGCCCTCCGAAGCACAAAAGCGCTCAAGAATTTTTTGTGTGTGTGTGTGTAATGAGGGTAAAGGCGTGTGAATTCGCCGCTAGAGGCGCTAGTGTAGAGTGAGGTCTGGCTGTCAGTGCCACAAACTTATCTGACCCGGTAAGAAGGGCGCTACTGTCTTTGTCTTTGTCTGACAACAGTATAACATTTGCATTAGTTCCAATTTTGGCCACCGGGTCAGATAGTTTGTGGCACTGTCGCTTCTCACTTGTCTGAATATCACTTGTCACTGTTTATGTATGGGCGGGCTTTGACAGCAGGACCTCACCTCGCCGGTGGCGCCAACTGGTGAGCACAAAAACGGCGACCCTCATTCCAATAGGCTATGATAATAGGTATGAAATTAACGTCATGACATGACTTTTTTATCTCTATATTAGGTGTAACAAAAATATAGCATAAATTTACTATATTTAATATCTGTAAGAAATTGGTAACTTGCACACACCTTCTTAAGTGGTCGCAGCTTGCAGCTTTATTTAAGTAGGTACTATAGGAACTTCGTTATAAAATGCACGTGTTCTACTTTTTTGCATAGCGAGTAAGTGCTTATAAAATAACGGCAGGACCTGACTAACTACACTACACTGATGAATATAAGTCTAAGTAACAGGCGTAGTAACAGTAAAACTATAATTCGAAAATTGACAAAAAAATTAACAAAGCTTTTTCAACAAAAATCTGTGAATAAAGTACAAAATAAATCGTACATTCTACGAGATATTTGAGTGAAAAGTGTTCTTATTTCTTAGTTATATCTTATTCAGATATTTCATATTTGTAAAAAATAGGAAAAGCCTTCTTACATTCGTTATAAAACCTATTAATTATTAAAAAATTATATTTTAACGTATATATTTGTCTTTACGTAGAAACGTATTGTACTTATTTACTTTCCAACGTATTACAAAATAATAAAATCTTCTAAGTTGCAAGAAGCCGGTTTTTACTAAAATTTTATCACACTCCCTAAGTGTCATCGGAAGTTGATTCCTTTGCGACCAAGGAATGTAAAAGAGAGACAGGCGAGCTAAGACAGAAAGAGAAAATCGTTTAAATAATATCCGACTGAGAAGGCTACGCTAGAATAGGGAACAAAAATAGTCAAATAAGTTTAAGAAATAAAAAAAATCCAAAGTAAACATTCAAATTCCGTGCATAAGTAACACAAAAGTAATAATATAAATCAACTAAAATATTGACGTTCAATAACGTGGCAAAAATATTTAAATAAGCGTGCGATAAAATGAACTGCGCAAGAAAAGTTTATTTTGGAATAGTTTAACACGTGCATTACTTACCGACGGCAATCTTGTCCACGGGAAAACTCTGCGCCGATAACACCCCGACGAAAAACAATAATAAGCCGGTAGCTGGCAAAATACAATGTCTCTGCACCATTTTGACAAAAATCTAAACTTGTTTCGACTGAGACTAACGCGAAATTACATGCCAATTTTAGTGCACCGAGCACGATTTAAGGGTTAATATTGTTTGAAACGTGACGCGATAAAGCGTCGGGATGCTGCGTACAAACCTGAGACTTAGGGGCGACTGATGGCTGGCGGCGCATTGGTGGTTGGGGGGCGGGGGGGCCAAACCCCTCTGCTTCGTTCCGATTCGGCAGAAGTTCGTGCGAGCTCGCACCACATACTATTTACTAATATTATCTAACTACATAATGTCGCACTATTTCTTATTTCTTTTGTCAGCGACAAAAACTTGAGAACCGTAAACAAGATGTCAGAAAGTCGTATGATTCTGATAAAAAAATTTGGCGCATTGCGATCGCGTCGAAGCATTTTGATATTTTACACGTATTATTTTCGGGAATATTGTTTTATAAGTTACAGGCAGGATTAGAAGTGATAGGTGACAATGCGCGCGTCGTTCGTGGCTGACTCAAAGGGTCGTCTCCCTTCCCCGCGCCCTGTCTCCTTACCCTGATCTCTCTCCCGTATTATCCACAATTCTCAACAAAGTCGCTGTTTTCCTCCGCCTATTGTGCTTTATTGAAATTTTCGGATTTCCTTAAATTTTTAAAATCGAATACAGTTCATAATTCAAATTATAAAGTTCTCGTTTTCAAACAATATCTACCTATAATATTGTTACGTGTCAGGAGTACTGTGTTCGAGAAAATGCCAAAATGTACCACAAAGACTTTATTGTACTCGTAGATACATAAATTACACTATGAACACAGTACACACCAAAACACTCTGCACGTAAGTACTCGTAAACACACTCGTCGAACTCTGTATCGCCCGTAGAAATCACTTCACTTCTCGCCGGTATCGCTCGTAGGTATCGCTGGTATCTTCCTAGTTTCGCTTTCGAAACTGAATGCCCCGCCGGCGACCAAGTGCCCCCTTTTATACCACTCGCCTACCATTCATGCCATTCTAGATTGTTCCCGCAGTTTTCGGAATAGGGTTCTAGTATATTCCTTGTAATCGATTTTCGACCTTAAGACTGTTGTCGTAAGGTCGAAGCGTCGTGCGCGTATTTTCGAGACGGCCGCGCTCCATTGTTTCATTGCTCGCTTGACATATTTATGGCCCCTATTGTTTATTGCTGCCGGTTTGGCGAAGTACATACGCCAGGGTTGTCACATTGCCACCCTCTTAGTAATGCTCGTCCCGAGCATTATTCGATCCATGAAATGGTGCCAATCTGTCCACGTGCATGATCTTCGGCTTTCTTCTGTCCCCCCGTCTGATTCGGTAGGTCACGTCATTAATCCTCGTGACACCTGTGTAAGGGCCTTCCTATCGTGCTTGTAACTTCGGAGACTTTCCTTTCTTCCGCAGTGGATTGTGCAACCATACAGAATCTCCCTCCTTGAAACCATGTTTCCGAGCATCGCGATCGTACCGGGTTTTCATCTTTTCGCTGGTCTTCAAACATTGCTCCCTTACAAGATCATGTGTCTCGTCCAATTGTTTCCGTAAGTCCGCGATGTATTCAACGGTTGGTTTCGGGGCATCTGGCGGTGTTCCGGTAAGCAAATCCAACGGCAGACGCATTTCTCTTCCGAAGTTAACTTTAGCGTGTGTAAATCCTGTGGACTCGTGTATGGCAGAGCGATATGACATCAGGAACAGAGGAATGTACCGATCCTAGTCTCGCTGATGTTCCTCGACGACCTTGGCCAAGTGATGTTCCAACGTTTGGTTGAATCACTCCACCATGCCGTCAGATTGAGGATACGCCGGTGTGGTACGTGTCTTATTTATTCCCAAATCACACATCTCCTGGAATAACATCGACTCGAAGTTCCTGCCTTGGTCGCTGTGTAACTCCAATGGTACACCAAAGCGGCATACTACCTCCTGGACAAGTTTCTTGGCCACGGTCTTCGCCTCTTGGTTTGGGGTTGCAAACGCTTCCGGCCATTTGCTGAAGTAGTCTTGAACCACGATGATGAATCTATTCCAGTCTTCAGACTGAGGGAATGGCCCAGCAACGTCTATGGCGATTCTTTCCCAAGGGGCTCCGACGTTATACAGCTGTAGTTTCCCCTTGGATCTAGTACGGGGCCCTTTTACAGAAGCTCACACTGTACACTTCCTGCACCAATCTTCGACGTCCTCTCGACACGGTTAAAGGTAAAAATTGGTTTATCGCGATTTTCGGAAAAACTACAAGTCCCATGAAAAAATGTTCTATTTCAAAGTTGTTGGTAATAAAAAGATCTACAACTTTTGTATTGCCATTTTTTTTTCACATAACCTCAAATTTATGCGAAAAATTCAAATAACCGAGTTTTTGGTTTCTTATTTAATAAATTTTTGTATTTTAATTTTTTTTACACTTCTCATTAATATAGTTTAAATGATACACAGGTTTATACCTACTTGTATAGGAAAACAGGTTTGTATTTTATATTGCACCCCTTAAGTAAGAATGCTACTCGAAACTTGATTAATGCAACATACTTTTATTTCAATGCGTTCGTTAATTTACTGTATGGAACTAGGTTACAGGCCTTTATAAAATCTGGTACATTATTATAATACGCGTTGCTGCTCGGTTGATTTCAATCCTGCTCTCCAAGCGATTCAGAATGAAACAAAAGGTATCTTAGCGTTGAAATGGGGCAACTCTAGCACACTCAATAATAATAAATCATAATTAACTTTTTATAAAAAATAACTGACTGCAACATCGACAAAAAGAGATTAGGTACTTAAAAGAAACTCAAAATTAAATCGGTCCACACGACGAGCACTAGCTTTCGAATAAAAAAAAGATTTTTCAAGTTCCATTCGTCCACTAAAAAGATGTGAGTTGTAACATAAAAATACAACTGATTTTTTAATGGAATTAAGGCAGCAAACGAGCACGCAGCATCACCCTCCCGATGCCGTCCCTAACAACTGTGCCCAACCTAGTACAAGACTCCATTTAGGGACTAGAACTGAGGACTCCCCCCTTAAGTATTTGATTGGATAATAACAACCTGGTAGCACATCTATTAATACTCATTCTCAATTGAGTTAGTAAAAGCACGTACACGCCTGTAATTGTATCCTTACCTAAGTACATCATAGATTATTTGAAGATAATGAAATTGAAATTTGTATAAGAAAGCCATTGTAACAAATTAATTCTCCTTCTTAGGTAGTTCAAGTTCCTAGTCTCGGTCGTGCAGACATCATAAATTTTTCATGTCTCGCAAATATTATTATGACCGCAATATCACTACACAAAGTGTTATATTTTGTACCTATAACTAGAAATAAAACATGGTTATCCAAATAGAAATTGATTTTTGTAATGGAAATTGCGCAAAGAAAAATAATTCGATTACGAAACAAAAGAGAGAAAAAAAGATTAACGTTTAAACACAGAGGAATTTAGGTTACTTAAAAATTATAGTAGGTAGGTACATATGTACGTTACAATACAGGGTGTCCCGTAACGAATGGATAATACGGAACCTACGTGTAGAGGACATCATGCCGGTTCAGATGAATAAATATTATGTTCAGTAAAAGTCCTTCCGTTTCCGAGATATTCGACATTTTCAACATTTTCAAAATTGTTCCACCCTTCGCCATTCTTTTTGGCGCCAGGACTATAAATGAAGACATTTTTTGAATCTGTTTTTTGTATCGTACTCCTGGATAGATGTGCTATCGAATATCATCAATTATTTTTATATCAAAAGCACAGATTCTTTTTAAATTAAGATTTAACACCAATTTAACGTTTTTTCATATTCCATTCCTGGCTTTTACTCTGCCGTGGTTCAAAAAAAAATGTAAGGTGGCTTGAATGCCAAATTAAAAAAAAACTAGCCCATTTCACCCAGATTCCGAAATGGTATATTACAGGGTATGGTCCACCTATCGATTTTAAATTATTTCCTTTTAAAACGAGGTCGAGCCCATTTTTATGATATTACAAGTTAATTCCAAAATTTGGTTTGTTACCTTAATCAGTTTTAAAACCATCCAAATTCACTTGACTGTCCCTTATTTGCCAAGAGAGCTAAATTTGTGCCCTAATTTAAGAGATTTAAGCCAAAAATACTTCACTACCTACTGAATACGTAAATCCCTTAAAATGTTAGTTTCAGTAACCAAATAAAACAATCAAATGATAATTTCCATTGATAAGTATTTTTATCGACTTCAAAAAGGTTTTCAATTTGTATCATGTGTTTTTTCCTATGTGTGTTACCTCAGAACTTCGAACTGGGTGAACCGATGTCGATAATTCTTTCGCCATTCGAAAGGTAGAGACTGCTGTCTGGTCCCATAAAGGTACCTAGTACCTATCATTTAGTCGGTTATAAATTTGAGCGCCACCTGGCGAGTGGTTTTTGTGTTATATCGATTTTGAAGTCGGTATTTTTTTTTGTTAAAAGTTAGTTATTTCGAATAAGTTTTCAAAGAGGCTATTTGCTCTCTTTAATCTGGTGGTACCAGACTAACCAGATTTAGTCTTATTCTAGTGGTATCAGGCTTAAACATTATTGTAATTACCAATAATGGTGAATCAAGATAATTTGGATGGTTTTGAAGCTAATTAAGGTAACAAACCAAATTTTGGAATTAACTTGTAATATCATAAAAATGGGCTCGACCTCGTTTTAAAAGGAAATAATTTAAAATCGATAGGTGGACCATACCCTGTAATATACCATTTCGGAATCTGGATGAAATGGGCTAGTTTTTTTTAATTTGGCATTCAAGCCACCTTACATTTTTTTTGAACCACGGCAGAGTAAAAGCCAGGAATGGAATATGAAAAAACGTTAAATTGGTGTTAAATCTTAATTTAAAAAGAATCTGTGCTTTTGATATAAAAATAATTGATGATATTCGATAGCTCATCTATCCAGGAATACGATACAAAAAACAGATTCAAAAAATGTATTCATTTATAGTCCTGGCGCCAAAAAGAATGGCGAAGGGTGGAACAATTTTGAAAATGTTGAAAATGTCGAATATCTCGGAAACGGGAGGACTTTTACTGAACATAATATTTATTCATCTGAACCGGCATGATGCCCTCTACACGTAGGTTCCGTATTATCCATTCGTTACGGGACACCCTGTATATCGTATTTTCTTTTATAATTTCAAAAACTGGAGGTTTTCAATTTGACTTATTTTTATGTTTTTATAGTCGAATGCTCGTGCTACGATTTGAACTACACCTGAAGACTAGTTTTTCAGTTATCTCTAATAATGCATATTTAATTGATATCGACTGCTTTAATGGTGTTCTCATTTACTTGTTAATGTTGAAGTAGGTGTTGTCCATTAAAGTTATTTCCCATGAACACAAGAGTCAAATTACAATTGAATTTCTATCCATGCGTTGTGGTGGCACTTCCGTCTTCTAGCATAAATATACAATTTGTTTTATACACGTGGTTTCTTTGGTTTCAACCACGAAACACATCCACTCTCTGGTTTCACCGATAAAAAAATTCTAAATATTCAATGTTTTATAGCGTTGTGGAAAATTCAATATTATCTTTGATGAATAGTCGGCGCCCCAACACACCTGTTTATAAATGCGAGCTTTAATGAATAGAGTGAATAGGCTCTTACTAATTTAACGAACATCATCTTCACTTCCCATCAGGTGGGTTATCAAGTATTATGGAGTAGAAACATTTGTATTGTAGTTAAATTATAGTCGATCTACAAGCAGATATAAGACGATGGTAAAAACTCGTAGCCTAGCATCGACCATTGGTATCGGTAACTTCAAATACATGTCATAAATATTAATAGACACGATTATTTATATAATTACACATAATTATTATGAACTTGCTAACCCGGCAGAAGTTGTCCTGAAACATACCTATGATTTCTAGCTCGTTGTTTTTAGCAATATAATATTGAATTCAACATGTTTATTATCTAACTTCAGTGAGCATTAAATACGGTATGTTTTTTGAAATGTAGGTATTTTTTTACCCTGCTAATGTGTTGGGTCTAAATAAACACTGACAATGTTATTGCGAACTTCATAGACAATAATTATGCTGGATATTATTTAAATTCTTTTAAAAGTGTACCTTTTCTCAAATCTGCTATGAAATGTATACCTAAAGTTACTCAAAATTAATAATTTTTATTATTAAAATGAATTACATTAATTACTTCCTTGTACATTCTGGGTCAATTTTGAGCCGTGTCCTTTAATAATTTCTTCTTTCCTCTTGTAAGGCATTGCGTCGGCAATAGATGCTGCAGGGATAAGAAGTCCTGAAGCACTTAGCATTATAATCATTAGCCTAAATGTGTTCTTAGCTTCTTCTCAGATCTTGATGTAGATTGAAACGGGATAGCTATTACCGTTTAAAAGGCCCGAGCCCTTAGAATCTATTGTGATGATAGCGGTAAACACAGCACTATCGTTCCCCACAAGAAGGGTCGATGACGGGAACTTTTTTCGAATTCTCTAAGCGAATGTTTAACGGATATAATGCCTCTCGGCAAGTTATTATGCTTCAAGTGCAAGTAAAACTGATATAGATATAGTAGATGTAGTTGTTGTAGATGTGTTTAGATCAGATTGTAGCGCTTGGCCATCTCCTTCACCTATTGCATGACACATAAGACAATTTTTTATCTTAAGCTCTTGGGAATATCTGTGTAACAGCCACGAAATGCTACTTTTACCCCAGACTTAGGGCGAAAAGTTTAGGCTGGAACAATCATGCTTTTCGTGACATCGAATAGTTATAGGACCAAAAATATAGGACAACCTTCCTAAATTAATAAGCAACGCTTTTGACGCATTGGTGGTTTTTCATGCTGTCAAAGCTGTAGCGTTTTTGGTCGCACATTATAGCGCGCAAAGCTCGAACCTTCGCGTAGTCTCCCATCCATTTATGCAAGCATTTGTACAGTATACAAACTTTCGCGCGCGTATGAGTGACCGCAATTATAGGTGCAAATATCTTAAACTAGTAAATCCGCCCTCGCTTCGCTTCGGGAAACCAGTCCCTTCAAAAATCTCTATAAATTTTAACAAATTATGTTATTCCGATGTCTAAGCTATATTATTGCAAAGTTTCATGAAAATCCGTTCAGTAGTTTTGCGTGAAAGAGTAACAAACCCACACACACACTCACTCACTCACTCACTCACTCACATACATCCTTACAAACTTTCGCATTTATAATATTAGTAGGATAATTAAGTAATTAATTAACTAATCAAATAAAGATTTATATTATCAACGCTGTTATGGCTCCCTGAAAATTTTAGCTAAATACTAAATAAGCAGCTTAAGCAACCTGCTGCACAGAACCCCGCAACGCTGGCTCGCTTGAATGAGGACTTTCAGGCATTTAAGACACAGGTCTCTGACATGTTGAGCTTACTTAAACAGCTAATTGCTGAATGCTCAAAATCAATAGATATAGTCGAAATGAGATACAGAAGAAAATGCCTGCTGTTTCATGGTGTCCCGGAAGATTTAGAAGGTGATCTCTCAGACTATATTGTAAAGTTCCTTGCTGATAAATATGATAAAACTGGTGGACTTCTCTAAAAATGACCTGAAGGCATGCCATCGGCTGGGCAGGTCTACTGACGGCAAGTGCCGACCTGTTCTATTAAGGTTTGCAGACCTCTCATCTCGGGCAACTGTCTGGAGGAAAAAGTCTTCGTTGAAGGGAACATCTGTTGTTGTGTCCGAGTTCCTGACTCGCCCGTGACAGTCTCTGTTTCTGGAGGCTCGCAAGCGTATGGGCATCCGCAACTGCTGGACCGTCGATGGCAACATCGTTATTAAATCCATTGAGTTACTATGTAAACTAGAGAAGCTACGTCAAACAAAAGTCATGTTCCTTTTCTCGGTTTAAAGCTATCCGTCGCTGCAGCGCTACAAAAAATCATTCAGTCTAGTCTATCATTTTAAACCGCAGCGCTTAATACGCTTAATAAGATACATAATAGTCCTACTAGCATCTTTTGGCGCGTGGGTGACAAAGACAGCGCCTTACAGTTTACCTTACCTGTATGACGCTGTCTCTGTCACGCACGCGCCAAAAGATGCTTGTAGGACTGTAGGTCGTTTCATTCATTACTCGGTCACTATGACGACGGAATATAGATTATGACATTTATGACACAGAACGGTCAGTGTGGGGATTTTACATGTTTTTTACCTATCTGGTTCATCAGTTTGAATGAAACAAAAAATTAAAATTAAGTATCATTGTGAATATTTTATCCCCCAAAACTCAGTTCTACTGTAAAGTGTACACGTTCTACATTTATTAAGTACAAACATCAATAAATTTCTTTATTTTACAAAAAGTCTAAACAAGTAACTAATAAAAATTTGGGGTGTCTGTTTATAACATTGAAATAACCACTTTTTACTAAATGCATGGATAAACATTAGTATAGACCGTCTATTCGTATACAAAAAAAAACATTTTTTGCAATAACAATAATTATTTAGGACCCGTCAAACTAATTTTGGAGATACACAATAATAATAATAACGAATTGAAAAAGGGCTCACTTACAAGAGAGGATACAAGAATTAATTAAAACAAAATATATTTTTATAATTTTTTAATAGATAAACAAAAACAAATGTTTTAATTATAAAAAAACAAGAAAAACAAAACAAAAAAGAATTATTTAAGTATAGTAAAACACGAAATTAAAAGGTTATCCTCAGTCCTTTAAACAGGACTAGTTTTTCGTCCGTGGCTTTTCCCGCGTGGAATTTGGTTATATCGCGCATTTTTACTGAACTTGACAGTGCTTTTTTTGATCCACTCTTTTTTATTTTGTTTGGTATTAGACAGAACGTGTACTGTGAATGGAGTAGTAACTACAGTCTTAATATTTTGTGAGATATTCGCTTCTAAGATGGTAAAATTTGTCAATTAGTTTTGAACTATGGGGTGAAAAATATAGATTATGATTATGCTAGGCAGACGGAACCGCGGACAAAGTATAGTCTTTTAAGAATTAAAACATTACAGAGACATGAATGTCAGCGTGTAAAACTGATAATATTGTGTTTAATGTGATGTCATCAAATTGTACCTACTATCACTACTGGACGTTGTTAGTCTATGAGAAGGACACAATATGGCAGACGTTAAATAATTTTTCGTATTTATTTGAAAATAGTGAAATATGATTACTACCCGATGAAAAGTTACTCCTGTGCATTTATTTGAGTTCCTGGAGTTATTGCGGCAATTACGTAATACACAATTGGGCATTGTTCACGCTAGTTTTAAAGATTCACTGACAGGTCTCAGACGTTTTACGCGCATGCGAGCTGGCAAGCGAATGAGAGAGTTGAGGTGCATTCACCGCAACTGACTGGCGAATAAAATTTCTTTGCGGTGTCTTCTCTAGTACTTTAGTACATAATATCTCAATGATTAAATCACAGGATGGATCGCGCCACAGAATTGCGTCTCTCGATGAATTAACTAAGTTCAGTGTCATCTCTGAGTCTCATCTTGGTGAGGTGGAGCAGAAAACGCGCTCTATTTCCCCTGTGGCATCCACTGCGGCTTCTGAACAGCAAACTAGGAAAAGAACTGCCAGACTTAAGAAGTGAAGCTTGCAAAGTGCTTAGTTTTGTTAAAAACAACTATTTTCACAGCTATATTAGTATTTATATATCTTTCTTTTAGTCTCTAACTGTATTATTACTTTAAGTATTGTTAACTTTCTTTGTGGGTTGCATAAAAATAATTTACAATTTCAAGTTCAAGTTCACGTACGTACAATGTCGAAGTGAACTGACATTACTGACTGACTGGTGACTGGTGACTAACATGATTGTCATATGACTGAATCATTGATTGTCATATGTCAGTGCCTTATAGCCATATTGGGCTCGTTCCAGTTGCGATCACAACGCGCGGAAAATAGCGTGTTCAGAACGTGTGAACTGCTTAATGGAACACAAGGAGTAGTTCATACACTGAATTAGATTAAATAGATAACTTTAGCCTTTCACCATAATAATTTTATTGTTTCTAGTTTTATTAATTAGTCTAAATACTGTATTCTTTTGTAGAATTAGATAATTATGATAATCAATCAGGTTACATTAAATTTAATTAATAGTTCATTTAGGTACCTACTACAGTAATGATAGATTATGTAATAGTACCTGGTTGACCGAGCTTTGCTCGGTTGAAAATTATATTTAGTATGAATCGCAAGAAATACGAGGAATTCCGCCATCTATTCAGGAGTCAAATCATACAACTGTTCACTGAGCACAAAATTCATTTTACTTATGTTACGGCCAAAGGATCTCAACAGTGTGTTTCACAAAGTTGTACAGCGCCATCTAGTTTCATACTACTGAAATTTCAACACGTTACAAACAGTACCTCATAGAAGTTAACTGTGTGAGCGAATTAATTGCATTTTAAATAGGTACATACTTAATTAGATAAATTCATTGAACTTTCCTTCGTACTTTTCGCAGGCTTAGGCAGTCCCCGACTGAAATTTTTATTTGCGATAAAATGTATTGAATGTTTATGATAATTAAACAACATAAATAAATATACTTTTAGTTTAATGAGCAAGTTGTTAGGCGTACTTAAAATTTTATTGATTCTATTTACAACAATAGTAATTTCATCGATCTGACCATTATTTATTTAAAACTTTATTAAAATATATTATTAAATCGATAATAACAAAACTAACATTTATTTACAAATATTCTCGTAAATATCACAAACGCACGTTAAACTATCACTACGCGTCCTGCGAGGTCAAGCGAGATAATCGCACTGATTTTTAATTTTATTCAAACAGAAAATAGGTAGCAAAAATATATTCGAGCGCCATCTAGTTTCATACTACTGAAACAAACAAACCGTATCTCATAGAAGTTATCCTAATGTTTCATAGATGGCGTCAGTTCAACACGTTACAAACAGTACCTCATAGAAGTTATCCTAATGTTTCATAGATGACGTCAGTATGATGTTTTTAAAATCTCTTTATCTCGGGAACCGAGCTTTTCTCGAACCTGGGACCTTGATAAATCGATTCCTTGAGCCGAAAACCCCCTAATCTGTAACTTTCATGAAAATCTTTGCAGCCGTTTCCGAGATCGTGATTATATATATATAAATAAATAAATATACAAGAATTGCTCGTTTAAAGATATGTAATATTTAATATTTTTTACTTTCTGGTCCTTTTTGTACCAGTACTAAACTAGTATGTATTGTATTATTGTTTTTTTTCTGTTATTGTTTTGAACTTGAACGTTGATCAATAGTAGTTTTTATTATTTTTATTATTTTCTGTTCGGTGTAACTGGCGGGATGGGCAATAAATATTAATTGCTAGTTCCTTAAATATATTTTATACCTTACGCATACTTATACTTATTCATAAAAATCATATATATATAATATATATTATTACTTATTTATCTTATTTAATAAATATAAACTTATTATAAATTATTATTGTAATTCTTCCGTAAGTGAAGATTCTTTCGAAGAACCTCTAACACTACGCAATTTGCTGGACTCTTCTTTCGACTCTTCCAGAGATACCTTTAACGTCTGCCACTTAAATGCACAGGGCATCCCATCCCACTACTCTGATCTACATGATGCCTTCGATTCTGCTACTACTACAATAAACGCTATACTAATATCGGAAAGTTGGCTCAAGCCTTCATTACCGTCTCTCTCATATTGTCTGCCTGGTTATGTGCTAATCAGAAACGATAGAGTGAACAAGGGCGGTGGTGGTGTTGCGATCTACTTGCGCAAAGGCATTCCCTACACCATAATTCAGGCTTCCCCTCCGCAATACTCAGCCTCTGCTGAATACTTATTAGTTGAACTTGTGGTAGGACGTTTAAAGGTGTTGCTTGGAGTAGTTTATTGCCCTCCATCGGTTGATTACTTCTCTAGTATAGAACTTGCCTTGGAATCAGTTTGCACTAACTACATGCATTACATAATCATGGGTGACTTTAATACTGACCTCCTCAAGACTTCTCCTCAAAGTGTTAAGCTACTAAATCTCTTATCTTCGGTAAACCTATCTATTATTCCTTCTGATCCCACTCACCATAACCTTGATTCCCCGGATTCCTGGCTTGATTTGGCTATAACTTCCTCCCCTCACCTAGTAAGTAAACATGGTCAGTTGTCTGCATCAGGTTTTTCGCGCCATGACTTAATTTACCTTGCTTATAAACTAAGATCACCTAAACCTAAACCGGAGTTAATCCTGATGAGAAGCTTTGCTAGTTTGGATCTCACTGCACTGCGTAAAGACGCTTCCACTATTGACTTTTCGCCGGTGTATAGCTTGTCAACAGTGGATGAAAAAATTTCTAACCTTAACAATTCAATTCTAAAACTGTTTGACAGGCATGCACCTGTGAAGGCCGTCCGTGTGAAGCGTCCACCAGCCCCATGGATCACTCGAGGAGTACGCATCGCGATGACTCGTCGTAACAGGGCTTTTAATAAATTTTAACGCGATAGGTGTGACGAACACTGGGCTCTGTACAAAAAAGCACGTAACCGTTGCAATCAAATGGTAAGAGCAGCAAAACGTCGGTATTTTTTCGATAATATCTCCAATTCTTCTCCGGCCGAAATATGGAAGTTCCTTAACTCTCATGGGATAGGTAAGCTTTCGGTTAACAATGACCACATTCTGTTTCCTCTTAACGTGTTGAATACTCATTTCTCTAGCACTCCTGTTCTTTGTCCTCATATTAAATCTCAAACAATTTTGGAAATTACTTCCATGGCCAAACCTCAACACGCATCTTTCTCTTTTTCCCCTATCTCGGTTGAGGATGCTCGTAATACATTGACATCTTTAAAATCCAAGGCAGTAGGCTGTGATGGTGTGAGTCGTGCCATGATTTTTCCCGTTCTCGAACATTTTCTTCCTGTCATTACTCACATAGTCAATTTTTCTTTGTTGTCAGGGGATTTTCCTACTTTATGGCTTAATGCTTTTATTATCCCTCTTCCTAAAATTGCTAACCCCTCACAACTTAATAACTATAGGCCAATATCAATCTTGCCATATTTGTCCAAAATCTTAGAGTCCACAGTTCACCGACAAGTAACTTACTTTCTACAAGAGAGTAAGTTTTTATCTCCTTTTCAATCCGGCTTTCGTTCCGGACACAGCACTACTACTGCCCTCATAAAGGTCACTGATGATATCCGGGCAGGCATGGAGAATAGAATGGTCACTGTACTTGTCCTAATTGACTTTTCTAACGCATTTAACTTGGTGGATCATGATATCCTCATTGCCATGCTCGGTCATCAATTTTTGCCCGACTTCTTTGCGTTGGTTTTCTACCTACCTCGGCAATCGCCAGCAAGCCGTTCGCTCTGGTTCTGACATCTCCGACTGGTTTCTAGTCCCTTTTGGCGTGCCGCAGGGTGGTATTTTGTCTCCTCTTTTATTCTTTATTTTTATTAATTTTCTATCTTCTCGGCTTCGTTGCTCTTACCATTTATATGCAGATGACCTGCAAATTTACGCACAAGAGAACGTTGATTCTATTGCTTCCGCTATACAGAAAATTAATGAGGATTTGGTTGTGTTGAATCTGTGGTGCGCCAAATTTGGTTTAAAAGTTAACATTGGCAAATGTAAATCGATTGTAATAGGTAGCAGCCGTCAATTGTCAAAGTCGATCTCAGTGTTGTCCCACCGATAATCGTGGATGGTTCTCCTGTACCTTTTACACAAAACGTTAAAAATCTGGGTATTTACTTGGACTCCACGCTTAGCTGATCTACACAAATAAAAAACATCTGTGGGTCTGTCACTGCAAAGCTTCGAGCACTAAATCGCCTCAGAAATTTTCTCCCAACCAAGGTAAAAATAACTCTGGTGCATGCTCTTATCTTCCCCATTATTGATTATGCTGATGTTTGTTATCCTGATCTAAATGAAGATCTTCTGGACAAACTGGATCGTCTCATTAATAACTGTATCCGTTTTCTTATCTTCTGTATCTTCTGTCTTCGAAAATACGATCATATCTCCTCATATCGTTCTCAGCTGAAATGGCTCCCGATTCGCCAACGCAGGCAATACAGGATACTTTCCACTCTATTTTCAATTCTATTTGATAATTTCGCGCCGGAGTATCTGAAATGTAAATTTCAGTTTCGGTGCGATACTCATGATCGATTGCTGCGCTCTTCTCAGACTTTGGCTCTGTCTACTCCACTTCACCGTACTGGTTTCCTGGTCTACTCATTTGCAGCCCAAGCTACCCGACTCTGGAATGCACTGCCCAGTCGATTAAGAAAACCGTCCAACAAATGCACATTTAAGAAGCACCTATTATAATATATATGTTTATGTACGTGTATATATATTCTTTTGCCGCCTTCGTTGTTTTCCCACTGCCCTAAGGTTGACTGGCAGAGAATGCTTTTAGCATGTCCGCCTTTTGCTCGTATACATTGTATGGTGCAAAGAAGCATAAATAAATAAATAAATAAATAAATACCTAATATAGTTATTATTTGAACAAATAATAGAGTTTTTTCTCTCTGTATAAGCATCGTCGGGACTATATTTGTAGATAAGGTTGCGGATCAAGGAATTCCGATACGCTCTATACTTTCAGCTTGTGCCTCCACTAGAACTTTGCTTGATCTCGATCAAGAAAGCTTTACACTCCAAATTATAAATTAGACTTCGTCCTATTTCTTTTTGTGTTACCACAGCCTTAGGTTTTATTGTGGAAGTAGTAAGTACTGATGGAAATAGTGAAATACAAGATTGTTTTTGAAACAATTTTTAAGTTCCTGTAATCAGTATCGTATTAAATGAATTGTTCGGTAAATCGTAATCTAATTTTAAAATAGAATAAATAGAACCAGTTTGTAAAGCGAGCTTAGGAATGAAAAGGAAATACCCAAAAACAAGATTTATTTTGTCATTCGAGCAACAAATTTCTGGAGGCTTTTACGGATTGGAACGAGGGTCAGTTAATTTAAGATTTTCCCTCAATGAACAAAATGTGGTTGATGTTGTACTGAAATAAAGCAACGGGAAATAAAATGTTAGCAGAGTAAAATAACTGATAAAAAAGTGCATCTTATTTTACACTGGCTGGGTTTTAGAATAACATACCCATAATCAAGTAGTCGTTGTATTCATCAGTAGGTATACATTAATTACTGCAAAACATAATAAAATTTTCCTATAGGTATCTGGTCAGGTCACCTGTGACAATATGAGGTAGTAAAATTGTCTTCTACGACAACAACGTTTGCATTGGCAATAACGATTCCTTAGCTTATTTTTATACTTTGTATATTAGTGCTTGACAACAATCCTACCTTGTGGTAATGACGTCCTTAATCTAAAGAGTACTTACATAGGTAAAACAATGGAGATACTATGTACTAAAGTACTAATATACATCAATGGGTAAAACCCACTATCCTCTAGTAGACTTCTATAACAAGCATGTTTGAAACACTGACGCTGGCAAGTTATTCCAGTCTTTCGCAGGACGTGTAACAAATGGTGTATTTCAAATGACGAGACAAATCACGTCATTTGATTGGCGGAAACCACTCATACATGCAGGTTCTTACGATATTTCTTTCGCCTAACCTGGTATATATCTACCTAAAAGAATGAAGTGTATTTTCCAAGTAAAAAATTAAATTACAGTGTAAGCTGTTTATAGCTTGTTAAAAGATGTTTATAAAAAACGGCAAACGGGAAGATAATTAAAAACAAGATGGTTGGTCACAATTGTTCTGGGACAGTCGGTATGACTAATAATATTGCCGGCCAAACTGAAGAAAGGTGAACAATATTTAATTTTATTATTAATAAAGCAAAACCCCTTGTTCCAATATTTTCTCGACATATTCCTACAAATACGCAACCAACAATTCGAACGTCAGCCAGAATGGCAATGTAGTTTTTAATTTCACAGCAGATTTTCGGTTATTGATATCGATATTTTTATCGATACTTCAAATATTAACTTTGATAGACATTTTGTGTATTTAAATATTCGATGGTTTTACTGGTGTTAACTTATTTACCTGTTTGTTTAAAACTTTTGCTTTAACTGGTCGTAATTCAATATAAACATTGCTATTTATTTTACAAAAAAATAGATATTATACCTAGCAACGATTTGAAATATTAACGGACATTTTTCTGTTACATTCAACCAATAAAGGCCCATTACTTGGCATGCGTCTCTCCTCGTCATTTGCGTGGTTTAGAGAATACTCCTCTCAATAGCAGCATCTCTCATGAGAAATGGTGGAAGGACAAGAGGCCAACAGAAAGTTTTTATTCGGCCAAAGGCACCTGCCATGGATTTACGACTGGTATCTAGTGATAACAACTGGGTCCAACGGCTTTAAATGCCCTCTGAAGCACGTAAACACGAAGAAATTTCCACTACGACCGGTATCAATCCAACTACAGACCGCGCCCGCTGTTGTTAACAAAGTTTATCACTTAAGACCGATGTAAGCTACCGGGCTGTGAGCGCTTCAATTATTTTTTAATTAAAGTCAATTTCGTAAGTATGTACTACTCAATTTCAAAATGTCAATAAATTATATACAATGTTATATTTAATCGTTACTGACAATTTACATAATTATAATCCTAACATAATTATTACTAGCAATGGCCCGCGGCTTTGCCCAAGTAAAGGCAAAGGGTTTTTTAGAAATTCCATTTTTTTACAATTTTCAAAAGATCTTCCCGGTATTTTGATAGTAGGTAATCTATGATTATTATGAATAGTAACTAGTTTATTGGTAAATACTACGTTTTATTAGAACCCATTTCGCTTAGGAAAATCAGTTCCTTAGGAGTCACAGTCGGTAATTGTTAGGAGTGATTATTTAAAGTAACATAACTGTTTATTTATGAATCGATTGAAATAAAAATAAAACACTATTATTTAAGTTAAGCTTACCACAATATTCCTAAATCGGTTAAGAATTTAACATTACCAAAAAAGCATTTAATAATAATCGTTGCAGATTACCTACTCATGTGTATTAAACTTCGTACTTTGGTGACTAAGCAGATCAATGGATCTTAAATCTAATATTACGCTTATCTCAAGCTTGAAAGGGGTATATAATTAATCATCTCGGAGCTACTTATGCAAAAATTTGTATAACAATAAGAGGTGTTTCGCCCAAACAGCCATGAGCATCCCACTGACATGTAACAAACCCTTATTTTGTGAATTATCATAATTATAATTTTCGTACTTACTATATTGTACCCGTAGATTATATTAAATTTGACTTATAAGTTATTTTACAAGTATAATCAAGATATCATTTAAATTATTATTTAATTTATTTATCAATTTCAATTATATAAGTTTTTGTTTATGTAACCAGTCACTTACAATTGGATCACATCAACCTTATTAATATGAACGTTATACTCATATTAAAAGCACTTAATTGTCATAAACGGCCACTATAGTCGGCACAATCATAAGATTCCGATATGACGTCTGTCATGTATGAACACAAACTAACCTTGTATGGACGTCTTCAACTTACTTATTACGGAAATATATATTTTTTAATTTGAACCGCTGGTAATGATACTATGAAGTGAAGATATTTCGTAGTGAATGATAGGCCACTTTGGTTAAATTATGCAATGCACTATTTACTGTGCATATACAGTATACAGTTTATATTTATTATCAATGCAGCTTTATAAGTAGGTACATAATGTACTTGTGAATCCACCTCCTCTTCGCTTTGGAAAATTGTTATAAATTGTTTACAGATAATAAACACTTCTTCCCATTTTTGCAACATATTTTATTGGTACATCGCTTCTATTGCTCGTAGCATGATGTTATAAAATTGTCCACAGTTTGTTAAATATTTTAATTAGGCATTAGTCCGTAATATTAAACGCAAGTAACTAGCGGGTTAAACGAATTGGAGTAATATTGTTTACTTACTACGAGTATTTAGATAGGTACTTACTTATACGTACTTACGAGTACATAGGTAAATATTAGAAATTCTGGCGAAATATGTAAACCATCCCTGCTTGTTTTTTATTTGTGTTATTTATAAATTGTATAAATAATTTTATTTTATTTTAATCAGTTTACATCATAAATTGTGTAAAATTGAACAAATATTTAAGACGTCACTACAATGTTTTATAAGGAGGCTGGATTTATAGTTATGTGACCTCTTGAAACAATTTATGAATCGACCATAATCGATACATTACTATAATCGAAAGTATGTGCTACCATGTCGCACCCAAAATACAAATAGTTATAGATTCCTTAATATGTCTAAAGCATTGCGATTTTTCGTAGCTATTATAAATTCCCGATACATACGTTTTTAAGCCTTTTCCACTCAAATCGGATAATTATTAACCGTTTAATAGTTTCTTCGTTTTCACTAGATTAATGAAATTTTCATTTTAATAACTAATATAATTTCCTCACCTTAATTTACTGGTCAAATTGCCTTATTATCCCTTTCGGTTTTAATCTCAACGCTACATCTGTTTTTAACTGATTTTAAGAAAACAATCAGAGATCGGTTTATATATTATCGTTCCGAACTTAATTAACGAAACGATTAGAAAGTCTTATTACTTATAATCGGTTAAGTTTATAAATCGGTTTATTTAATGCATCGATTTTTGTTGTACTTCACTATTGTCACTGTGATGACAGCCTTCATATCGGAATCTTATGATTGTGCCGACTATAATACTGATAGTTGCCTCGAAGGAATACTTGCCTCAGTTTCGAATGCACTATGATGCATTTATTAAAAGTGTAAGCGATTGATTATAATCAAAAGTACATAAGCCGATAGACGCACGTATTTTGTCGGTGTCAGCAAATACGAGTATCTTCTGCGGCTAAGCTTTACGAGTGTCGAAATAACATTACCTGTTTCGTTCATATCTTTGTTTTCTATTTCCTCGATGGCATTAATTCAAATCGTTCGTCTTCCATTCGCTGCGTTGATTGGTGGATTTCAATTGTCCACGCTTTTAGCCAATAGCAACGCGGCATTAATGCCCATGCACGATCTCACGTGATACGGAATAGGAGAAAGACTAGTTCATAATCGAATTTAATCGCATACGCACCGACGCGTTACGTAATTCTACCGAAAATTCGAAATCTACATTCTGAAATCAACCGATTATCGTCCCAACACAATCTAAGTTCAACATTTAAGTTCAGTTCATCCGTGAATATTATAATCAACCTTTTGAAGACATTTTAGTAAGTACTTTTCTATCGCGCTGTGATCCCAAAGTTAAGCTGGCCAGCTGGGACTGTGTAAGTGAGAGCCGTGAACGAGGGTCTGAAGGCTGGAAACCCGTGTAGCAGTCCTAAAGGTGAGTCGTGCACATTATTTGCTTTGGGTTTCAAGTAGACGTTGAATCCTGATCTGTTAGCGCGGTAGAAAAGAAGCGAACGCTTAAGATAGATGCCATCCGTATTTCTCGCCATCTATTTAGGTGTTAACCTTTATAGATGGATTTTTAAACCCTTTCATTACCTATTGAGTAATATATTGATTATATTTTAAAAGTGATCAAGATTTCATTTTTTCTTTCATCCATATTGCATCCAGCATTAGGGTTTAAATTATATTATTACCCTTTATAAATACATAGTTTTAGCCTATTAGTAAATAAGTGCCGTTAAATTGATGCGCAGAATGTGTGGAACTAAACAGCTTCGTTTTTTATCAAAATGTAAAAACATTCCCGGCCTTCTCAAATCTACGCTACGCGCGAAAACGTGGTCACTAAAGCACGCATGACCGAGTTGATTTATAACCCATGCAGCTCAGCGTTCCACTACAAAAACAACGCTAAGAAGCATAGTTTCAGGGCATATTAACATGGGTCTGGGGGTAATGTGAGATGTAATTGTTATATGAGAATTAATTTATTCCCGGACACGAAAATCGAGCGATGATGATGAAATTATGTTATAAAAAATATTTAAGCAAAGATTTTCTCACAATATGTCAAGGAATATTTTTTAAGCGTAGCGGTGATAGCCTAGTGGTTAAGAATCGTCCTCCTATTTGGAGGTTGGAGGTTGAAATCCTAGGGCATGCACCTCTGACCTTTCGAAGTTATGTGAGTTTTAAATGTTACTTGCTACAAACGGTGAAGGAAAACATCGTGAGGAAACCTGAATGCCGGAGAGTTCGAAAAAATCAAAGGTGTGTGGAGTCCGCCAATCCGCACTTGGCCAGCGTAGTGGACCAAGGCGTGGACTTTCTCATTAAGAGAAGAGAACCGTGTTCAATAGTGGGCCATGATAGGTTGAGATGATGATGATGATGACTTTTTAAAGGATGGCAGTTAATAATGTCCGTAGTTATATTTTCTGTAATATGAGTAATTCTAATTTAGGTCATTATTGACTTACTTAAAATCTTATTCTCTCGGAGACAAAATATAATTATAACATTTCATTAATTCGGAATAATTAAAGCAATTAAGTTTTTACTGATGATCTATTGATGATCTTATGATGATTGATTGTGACTAATGATCATTGTGCATGAATATTGCCAAATTAGTTTATTTTTGACTATTTCAGATTCTGACGATGTATATGAGTCAAATTATTCATTTTCACTGAATTGAAATTATTCTTTTTAACCCCCGACGCAAAAAGAGGGGTGTTATAAGTTTGACGTGTCTGTGTGTGTGTGTGTGTGTGTGTGTGTGTGTGTCTGTGTGTCTGTCTGTCTGTCTGTGGCATCGTAGCTCCCGAACGGATGAAGCGATTTCAATTTAGTTTTTTTTGTATTAAAAGGGACATATAGGCGCGTGTTTTTAGATATGTTTGATGAAAATCGATTGAGCCATTTAAAAGTTGTGGGGGTTGAAAGCGAGGAAGAATAGTCACTTTGTATCTTTGTGGCATCATAGCTCCCGAACGGATGAAGCAATTTCAATTCAGTTTCTTTTGTATTAAAAGGAACTTACGGGCGCGTATTTTTAGATATGTTTGATCAAAATCGATTGAGCCATTTAAAAGTTGTGGGGGTTGAAAGCGGGGAGGAATTGTCGCTCTGTATCTTTGTGGCATCGTAGCTCTTGAACGGATGAAGCGATTTCAATTTAGTTTCTTTTGTTAACCCCCGACGCAAAAAGAGGGGTGTTATAAGTTTGACGTGTCTGTGTGTGTGTGTGTGTGTGTGTGTGTGTCTGTCTGTCTGTGGCATCGTAGCTCCCGAACGGATGAAGCGATTTCAATTTAGTTTTTTTTGTATTAAAGGGGACTTATGGGCGCGTGTTTTTAGATATGTTTGATGAAAATCGGTTGAACCATTCAAAAGTTGTTGGGGTTGAAAGTGGGGAAGAATTTTCACTCTGTCTCTTTGTGGCATCATAGCTCCCGACCGAATGAAGTGATTTCAATTTAGTTTTTTTGTGTTAAAGGGAACTTCCGGCGCATGTTTTAAAATATGTTTGATGGAAATCGGTTGAGCCGTTTAAAAGTTGTGGGGGGTAAAAGCGGGGAAGAATAGCCGAATGTATGCAAACATACTCGTGTGGGGTCTCAAATGAAAGGGCACATTAAGAGAATATTTATGACATAATCGAGAATATTCTTACCTATAAAAAGTATAAAATAAAAATTAAATTAAAAATTAAAAAAAACCCCGACACAAACATTTAAAAAGTAAAAAATAATATCTCTAAAAATAATACGTCGCGTTGGGGGACCGCTCCATTTACCTACTTCTAACTTTAACACAAAAAATATTGATAAATGATAAGTTTTGGGTAAAGGACTAAGTAGGTAGGCATGCGATACTTATGACAAAAATCGTAGATAATGAGTAGTTAGGAGAACTATTACATTACATTCCCATGGGAAAATCCGTATATTTCCATACTAAAAAAAGTAATAATGTATTATGATATAGGATCTATAAGGTGATTTAAGATAAAGGAACTATAGGGTGATTCCTCAGGTAGGCACTTTTATTTCTGGGGCTGACTTATTTATCCTTGCAAACACTGGCGTATGACATTAACCTACATAAAAGACTTTGATCCAAAACAGCTGATTTTAATAAAGAGAACGGAACTTCATTATTACGCCTGATTTTCCGTAGCTGAAATGAAAGCTATATTTTTGTATATTGTCGTGTTTTAAATACATCGATTTTTTTCTGTTTGCGTGATTTTGAATATACTCTTTAAATTGGTGATAGGTATAAACAAGGGATCTTACTTTTGATTAAATTATTGTACTTTAAGTTTTACGATCTGATCTTGCTGAAGAATGTTAAATCTTACTTATTGAATGCGGTATTGTAGGTTTTCGTATTTTGTCATACATTAACAAGTCTATGCTCAAAAACAAAGAATACCTAACATAATATTTGAACAATTTTTTGTTTTTTGGATAGTTGATTTATTTGTAGGCTTTATTTACTTCGCTATGACAAATACGACTCTACTAGTACGAGTAGGTATAATTATATCTAATAAATGCAGAATTGTATAACTTACTTATCCTTGCATCAGAAATATATGGGAAGCCCAATGTTAATTCCTATTGACCAAGCTAGTGAAGCCGCGGGCAAGAGCTTAGTAACTATCTATGCAACAAAAAATGAAACGATATTAAATTATTCCAAATTATTTCTTCACAAACACTTCTCGAAAGTTAACATAACCGTCGCTCTAACAAATCCTTATCGGGAGTGGTCATAGGTGAAGCGGCTAGAAACTTCCCAGGAACGTGTTTTCCACGGGTGTTTTCCACGGGTGTTTTCCAACTCACAATCAAAAACTACTCGCTAGATGGCCCTGAATTCTTCCTTGCCTTCTAGGTGTAAAGTTCTCGTCAATATAATCAAGCCCAAACATATTATGATAATTGCTGTAAATCGTTGAAGAAGTCCCTCGACTGTCTTTCTTCATCAGATGGACTCCAGACATTCATGAAATGGTAGTGTTAATACTTAATACATCATAATTTCGTTGACATGAGTTTAAAATGTAAAGGTACTCTAATATTTTTACATACGGACGGCAAGACATAAGACATTAAGTATATAAAACGCTATAAGGGATATTTATAAATGAAAATAATAATAGTATTTTTTATCTCCCAAAATGATTATAATTAGGTAATTAGGTACGGTTTACTAAGTTACGGTTATCAGTTTTAAATTAAAGCAACATAAAAAGTTTAAAATTTTTAAATGAAAGCACTAGAAAATTTTCTAATATGGTTAATAAGGCGACGTGAGGTAATAAGTTACGTGTTAAAAATTACTTCTGGTTAATATTTACCGTGCTGAGGGACAGGCGATGTAAGCGAATACGCGTACTTTTAACTAAATTGTCGCTAGATTAATCTGATGGTCATTTAAATTGGTTCAGCCCACAACGCCACGAAAAAGTTTTTTGAGGAGACGCTTAGGGAGGATTGAGATAATATAGAGTTAAATGTATATCTCAGAAAGGTTACCATGTAACTTAAGCCGATAAAACGATCTCGGATACTAAGGTGTTATGTAAAAGAGATCCATCAATAAATTGAAATATTTTTAAGAAGCTCAGCTGATTATGCATTTTTATTAGAAGACTTATAATTGCTTTTTACAAAAAAAATAACCGACTTCAACCTTGATAAGTAGAGATAACTCAAAAACTACTCGCCAGATGGCGCTCAATTCAACATGTATGTGTAAAGTTCTCGTCACTACAAATTAATCAAGCCCAAACACTAGATAACTGCAGTAAATCGTTGAGGAGTTCCCACGACTGTCTTTCGGCTTCATCAGATCGACTCCAGACCTTCTTGAAATGGTAGCGCTTTAATGTATTTATGATAACATGAACAAACACACTAGTCTTCCATACAATTTTCGAAAGTTGCCCTCGATTTCTCCAAGATGCCATCATCAGATCTTGATGATCCTTTCAAAAGGACCCCACTGCGCATATCTACTTTACAACAAAAAAAGAATTATCAAAATCGGCCCATAAACGACGAAAAAATCGCTGAACAAACATAAAAAAAAAAGCATATATACGGTCGAATTGAGAACCTCCTTCTTTTTTGAAGTCGGTTAAAAATGATAAATGAGTTTGAATATTTACAGAGGTGTGTAAAGAAAATTATTTTATATTTTAACGCTACAAGACCACCTGATGTTAAATGGCAACGTAGTCCGCGCTTACTAAAAAAACTATTTACCTACTCTTGACTAGGGAATGCAATCCCGATCTCGCGGGATCCCGATTTCTCGATATCGATAATTGAGAAATCTAACGTTCAAGAATTTACGGTATACAATGAGTGTGAGTAGGTAAACAAATAGGTACTTGTAAATGTAGATTTTTGTTTTAAGTAGTCAGACCAAAATTCAAGTTGGAAAAAACGCTCCCTGGACGCGCGGGGACAAAGTTTAATATCTCTACGCAATTGACGGTCTGACGTTCAAAACCTTGAAAGCTCAAAGGGGAAATAAAAAGATATTTCAATTGCAAATTTTAGCAAGTTTGATTTTGATCGCTACTTCGGGAGAAAGGCGATGAGAAACAAGGTTGGACCCAGTTAGAACTGCGTAAAATGCAAATTTTGGACTAATTAGAGAGAAATTAAGTAAGACTTTATCACGCAAGTCAGTCCGTTTGAAGTTAATGATCCCTTGATGTTGGTACTGTTTGTAAATCGTGGATTCTTTGTTGGGTGTTGGAAGTAAAACCGCTATTACCTACTATGTCCCACTGTTACGTAGTTTTTCCGATGACATGTAATATTATTGAAAGGGTTTGGCCTTTCATTGGGTTAACACTTAAATGGATTGAGAGAAATTACGGATGGCACTATCAAGCGTTCGCTTCTTCTCACCGCGCTAATAGACCAGGATTCAATGTCTGCGTAAAACCCCAAGCAAATATTTGTGCACGACTCACCTTTATGACTTCTACACTGCCTTCCAGCCTTCAGACCCTCGTTCACGGCACTCACTTACACTGTAGCTGGCCAGCCTTTCGGTATCACAGCGCGATAGAAAGTTCTAAAATGTCTTTAATAAATAAATTATGATATTCACGGATGAACTGAACGATTGGGACCAAAATCGGTTGATTTCAGAATGTAGGTTTCGAATTTTCGGTAGAATTACGTAACGGGTCGGTCCGTATGTGATTAACTCGAGTTATGAACAAAACTGTCCTCCATTCCGTATCACGTGAGAGTCGTGCTTGCGTATGTGACGCGTTGCTATTGGCTTTTTGCAGGAACAATTGAAATCCACCAATCAGCGCAGCGAATGGAAGACGAACGATTTGAATTAATACCATCGAAGTAATAAAAAGAAAGATATGAACGGAACAATTATTGTTATATTATTATTATGTGTATTTCCGTTTCAGTCGTTTCAGATTTCTGGCACAAAAACGTTTTACTTAAAGCCGCGTTAGATTTGTGAATGATTTACGTTATCAATTATTTTTATGTTATCAATCATTGATGTAGTTGTAAAAAGTACAATCAAGTCAATCTAGTTTAATCATCTGCACAAAGTAGAGGCTAAGAATAATTTTGAATAGACCATGAACGTCAACTTAAAGTGAAAAATTATACAAAAAAAATGTGATAACAATAAAAATGAGATATATTTACTCTCACCGTCAGACCTTGATGTTTCCATTAATGCCGTGATAATAAGAAGTCTAAGTACATTACAACACATCATTTCCTTAAAGTGAGGAGTCAAGAACACTGCTGTCTTTTGGCTTTTAGCTTTGCATCACATTAGTAAAATTGTTTCAATACGTGAACATAAACGACACATTGATACGCATAAAACACATGGTAAAGACTAAAATAACACGGTAAAAAGCTATTCCCGTATTTGTAAGGCTCGTTTTTACAAACCTAGATGCTCCACAAGTATTACCCAGACTTTAAGCAAATGTATTGATCGCTGTACAAGCTTTTATTATAACAAGGATGTTCCGTGCGGATATAAAAGCGATCGGACTTCCGCGCGCCCGCACTCTCCGTTTATATCCAGTCATTAAATTGCGTATTGCTGCGGTTTTAGCAGCGATATTTTGAAACAATGTTTCGGCAGTTTCCGTTAAGAAATATGAAATAATATTTAATTGTTTTTTGTGGTTCCTACTTTATAAATACTTTTCAATTATTTTCACATAGTTTAAGGGTGCCTTTCCACCAGAGATGTGCTATGCTACGTTGATAATGATGCGTTTGAGATCTACCAATCACATACATTGGCCCACCTAGAAACCCCGTAAGGGCTGAATATGATTGGTGGATGGCAGACGCATCCATAGCGACGTAGCATAGCATATCTGTGGTGAAAAGGCACCTTTAGCCTGACAATATATATCATTGATGTCTTAGCTGTTGTTGGTTTAGCGGAAAATACCTTTAGATACCTACACCTAAATATTTTTTCCACAATTTGCTTTGATCTCGGTTCACTTCAGCGCAATAAAATTAGTTTAGCTTTGGTCTTGAACCGGTTAATTCAAGCGACGATGAAAATGGTTATAATTCAAATAAAATTGAATTGTCACTTGTACTCGACACAAGTTGGACTTTGTAGTAACCCCAGAATCGTAGTGAAAATAGTTCATGGTCCTCAAATTTCCGAGAAAAAGTAACATGCAGTTGGAAGTGTTTTAGCCAAACGATTATTAATTTCAAATTTTAATTTACATTTACTCAATTTAATTAAAATTTATAAATATTTATAAAAATTTATAAAAATTTAGTAAATTAAAATTTACTCAACAAATGAAGTAATGAAAATCGGAATTGGCTAATTATTTCGAGAGAGAAATACTGTGAAATGATATTACAATTTAGAGCAAATTTTGGTTTGAAACCTGCGAAGAATCTTAATGTAAAAATCCATTTACCTTTGTTGGCTCTTTGGACTTGTATTTGAAAATAATTTAAAAGCTAAGAATAAAATGGAAAAAGGTTACACCAGACAATTTACGTCAATAGGCGGGTTCACACAGAGCGAGCATCCTCGCGAGGCATTTGCCGAGCGAGGAATCTGTCCCCGAACGAGCGCGGCAGCCTCGGTGTCATCGTGAGGCTGCCGCGCGCGGCAAGTCTGAGCCATGATTATTACGCTCGAACGAAGCACGAAACAAAATATGCGCGCGTCCAGAGTGCGCGCGGCATTCGACCGAGGCACTTTTGAGCAAAACAGGGGACAGATTCCTCGCGCGGCAAATGCCTCGCGAGGCTGCTCGCTCTGTGTGGACCCGCCTAATCGGATCTTGTGTCTCAGTGAACGTTCACCTGCAAATGAAGTAAATCGTTTATTTGTCACCATGCGAATATCTATCTCTCTTATCTATGGTATCCGATGAATAATCAATGCCTGTTTTGTCTTTCGCCAAAACGTTAATTCCTAAGGGGGTAAAAATTGTGATTGAGTGATTGAGGAATCCATCGTTTTACAGGGAACCGCTAATAGGTCGAAGCCACATTTATTTATAACTGAAATACAGCAGTAACTACAAAGCTTAAACGTTGTTCTCCTAAAAAAGACGGTTATACATCAACTCAAATAGAACACTGTGGTGGAAATGTGAATAAAGAAAGAAAATATCTTTCTCAACGACGACAAACTGAACGCCCGCAGCTAGCTCACTGATCGTCTGATTATTCAGAGCGTCGTCGCTGTCGCCGCGTTGCCAGCACCAAGTCTAAAAGATGATTGTCAGAAAGTACTTCTTTGACATATCAACTCAACAACTTGAAATAAATACACGTTACTGAGACGTTCAACCGAACTTAAACTAAACTGTGTTTATTGGATTTGGATAAATCTAAACTTGTATCTCTATCTCTAGTGCTTAAACGAAGAATAATTATAAAGGCAATTGTTCTACACATAAACAGACACAGACAGAGAGATCTGAATAAATTTAAATTTAAGATAAATATTTTATATTCTATATTAATATTAGAAAGACAAAAGATTATTTTAACTTTATGGAAATCATTATAGGACGATGAGATTTTGTCCTAATTTATTGTACGTTGGTCATACAATAGATGTTCTAGTATTCATCCATGTTATGCCAAATAATATCGCTTATGTTCAACCACTGTGTAGTGAAAAGAACTTTCAATATCTTATCTATCCTTCAACGCGTGTACAGTAAACTGTGAGGTGCAGTAAAGCCAACGTATTAATGCACAGATTCTTCGTGTGGTTTAAGAAATCCGGCACTCAGTAATCGTATCCGTTAACAACATTGCAGTGGAATAGAGTGGCTGACTATACTCAATATTTCAGCCTTAGGCCACAGGGATTGTTAAATATTATTAATTGAATAGATTATTGGCTTCAATACATTCATAGCCTAATACTACAGCCTCATAAACCATACATCTACTAAGATTTGAGGAAGCCTAGAGGATGCTCCACCACGCGGCCCCAGTGCGGATTGGTGGAGGACATTTTAAGTATCGGTAGTTTTTATGTCACCCTTTGACATGGCTTACCGATCGCTATCAAACTCAGGCTTTACGTGACCTCCGAAGCACGGAACCCTAAAATATTTATTGTCACTAGCGGTCACTCATCATATTATTATCAACCGCCTCCGCAACTTCTTAACCCGGTTGATCAGTTAAAATGGATGCAAGCCGCTGGGTTATGAACGCTTCACTAATAAAATCTTTTAATCAATATTAGAGAAATCTAAGTCGTTCATCCAGAACTGCGGTTATTTTTGCTAGCTAGTAATTAAAATACTTTGTAATATACACACCTCTTCCTTCAAGTTGAGTCGTTATCGGATTGTTAATGTTTTTTTAACATTTTAACATCATCATTTTATATAAACGCCACATGTTTGTCTTTAACTAAATAAAATTCATGTATCCTGAAGCTTAGCTAAAGTATTGTTCAGATATTGTCACTAACCTATGTATTTTGAGAGGTAAACTAATCATTTAAATTCCAGTATAAACCTTTTATTGGGACCTTTCTGAATAATTCACTAGAGTAAAATTGTCCATCAAAATGTGCTGTTGTACATCTTCTATGAGTCGACAGTCTGGTGGCGAGATTTTTACATTAAATATGTAAACTTATTTGATGGCAGGTGTCAGGAATGTTATCTTTAATATTTATATGCCAGATAAAATGTGAATTGAAAGAACTTTCTAGAATCTACAGAATATATTATTAAGAAACAGATTAAAACCTGCTCAAAACATCCTCACTAATATTTTATTACCTAACTATGTAATACACTATGATCATGTCGTTTCAATAAACTACATAATGTATATTTACCATTATTATACCTACCTATAGTCTTATTTCATTTGCGGAAATCTATTGAAGTAAAATTTTTGTGACTCCCTTCGATGTTTTCCTACTGGCTAAACGTTGACTGAATTTTATTCTAATAAATTATGACTCAAATCAGTCGCAATAAATAAAATAACCTTTATTAGTTCGTTATCTAACTGAATCTAGAACTCTACATATGTTCTAAGTATTGTTAATTACCTGATTTATTTGTGATTAGTTAATATACAGCTTATCAAATTACGGAAACTGAAATATTTGCAAATTGTTGATTTGATACCGTATACCCTCCCATCAGATCGTTAATCAAAATATTCCTGCTACGTAACTGCGCTTTGTCCCTTAATTAATTCTACGTGATCTAAGTGTAGGCGTATTTAGAAGCCGGTGAGCAATAATAACCAAGTGGTTCGAATATTGGACACGTGACTTGGGTTCGAATCTTGCCTACTTCAAAATTTTCAATTTATTTTCATATCGAAAATTGATAATGGCATGCTTCCGCCTTCAAACTTAAATTATTTGCATGCTTTAGTGAAAGAAATACAGTGAAATCTACCAAATCGCTATGAGCCCATGTCGTATTGACTTCTCGCATTCTCGGTGGCGACTTCATGATGATAATAATTATGTGAGAAATCGTATCAGACTTTTTATGTTGATTTACGTTACGCGTTGTACTACTGTCCAAAAACAGATTGAAATATTTGATTGTAAATTGATTTTTGTTCATGCTCTTTTAGTACTCACATTGCACAATTATATTGTTTGGAACATTCATTTGGTGAGTGTAGAATGATGACTGTAAACAAAATGTGAAATAAAAGGCAGGGAACAGTCCAGTTGTAATTAAAAGCGAAATGACATAGACCCAATAACGACAATGGCGGCGTGGAGCTTAGCTCGGAGCGGTGGTTTAACAGTTTATTATTTTTACTATTTTCGAAGCTCTTTTCAAACTGTACGTTAATTAATTTATTTTGCTATTTCCAAACATTTATATATTTGAGTTTTCGTCATATAGCATCATATCAAATTTTTGATGATAAATCCAATAAAACATTGGTGTTTTCCTTTTTGTGGCAGCGAACAATAGCTACCTATAAGCAAGATGACAAGTTGCCAATTGGTAGTTTTGCTAATAACTGCTTAATACTGGTTTGGTTGGATTTAAACAAACGCATAATATAATACGAGTATATGAATCGCGTTTCAAGGCAGATTATTTACAAATAGTGCGTCGATAACGATAAATAGGGTTGTACGACTTTGGATAACATGGGTCTATTCCCAGGTAAACGGTAACACGTGTCGAATACTCAAGGACACCTGCACGCCGAGTAAAACTTGCCACTTCAAAGCACCTACAATATTTCCTGCCTAGATTGTATAATAACATTTAGCGAGTCCTTCCCCTGGAGATCGTAAAATATAAAAGCAATAAATGTCAAGCACAAACAGCCAAGTTTCACAACATAAAAGTTTGTGAGCTACAGTCGAAACGGCCTCTGAGCCCAAGTGGCCGTTCAGCATTTTTCTATAATATTGTTCAAGGACCGGTGCCGTATCGCACTGAATGCCTACACCTTTTTAGACCCGTGAGCTCTTTTATATTTTTATTAACGTTCCACAGCGAAAAAGTTATTTACTCAATTTAACTAGTGTGCCGTGGAAATAAACAACATTCTTTCATGTTTAAATGTCTATAATTTTGCATTTTAATAGCTTTTTAGATATTGTATGAAAGCGAAATCAAGCGAATAAGCCAAGTACGAAATATAATCATCAATTAGGTATATCATTGCTTAGATTTTGCATAAAAAGAAAAGTGACACAGTGTTAATGCGTTAAGTTAAAATTAGATAGTTAAAAACAATTAATTATTTATTTTATTTGAGATTTTTATGATAACCATAGATAACCGTATGATTTAATATGATAACCGTATATACGAGTAGATAACCATACAGAAACATCGCTTCAGTACTAGTAACACAAGAAATACGAGAGGAATTAAGTTGTTCACAAATACATAGAATGTACCAATTGAAGAGTCATATTTACGATCAATGATATTGATCGTCAATAATTGTGATGAGATTTAGTCGAATGGACTAAATAATTCCCATAATAATTAAAATGCCCATAATAATTATATTCACAGATCTGAAACTTTATAATAAATAGTTCAGTTTATGTCAGTCATCACCATAATGTCGGTCATAAAGACAGTCAGTCATTATAAAGAACAGCTCATACATCTTTTATATATATCCTCGTCAGTAAGTCTAAAAGATTCTCTGAAGTCTAAAGTAACCGTATCCTAAGAATCTGTATTCAATTATCCTTGTTACCGTTAAACATACAACAGAATGTATTATTTAGCATTATTTTATACCATTACATCCACGTCAATGGCTAGACAGTGTTGATTCACAGTGATGTCTTGTTACCTTTGCGAATTCTAGCGGATATATCTTACCCAATTATCCCCACACCGGAGCTGCGTTTGGGTATAAGTTATTATCCTTCCTACACTTGCAGTTTGCAAACTGGTGATACACTACTTTACTGCCGATTAGGAGCTCAATTTACGTCAAAAATATACTCGAAAGTCTAGATTATAATATATAAACTTACGTAGTTATTAAACAATACATGAGATGAAATACAATTATTATCGAATGTGTGGCTACAACCCATTAATGGCCCACTAAGAAGCACAGGACTCTCTTCATTATTGAGGAAGCCTAGACAATACTCCTCCATGCTACTCCAATGCAGATTGGTCGAGGAATTATTGAATGTATTAGGTAATAAGTTAAATATATATTTTATAGAACAGCAATGCAGTGTAAATATGATAATTTTAAATTATTTGCTGTCAGAAGTTCAGATTTATTGGGGTAATTCCGATTTCTTTCCTAATTTGTTGGTGCAATCCTTTTAACTTCTTATTTTATTTCGAACTCAGCAAAATTTATTAACAACTTTTGTAAGTTTCATTCACAGAAATACAGGGTTGCCAAAAAGTCGTGGATCAAACACAACGACCGGTTAGGTTAGGATCATTCGCTGCAAAAAACTGTTCTACAGGAGGTCTCTATCATCAACCCTTGAAAAGTCATAACTTATTTTGTATTTTTTAAGGAAATGAACTTTTTCAATGTAAATGTTACTAAAATTCGATAAATTTACATCCTGTATCATTTTTGTTTATTTATTTTGATGCCACTGAGTAGTCTGTTCATGAGAGACAGCTTTGTATCGCTGTGTATGTCTTGAGTTGGAAAAAATAACACGTTTTAGTAATCTTTATTTTCCTTCATCATAACTTTTCTTTTACATCGGACCCACTGTGAAAAAAAATGTTCTACCGAAAAGTGACCCTGTAACACAAGTAATAGTGCATTGAATGGGGATTCTAAAAATGTATAACACATGGCTATATTGTGTAATGTAAATATCTTTCTAGGATCCTGAAATTAAAACAAATCAAACACCAGATAAAAAGATCTCGGGGTAATTCCAATAATTCACGACACAGTTAAAAAAGTAGTCGCCTCAGAAAAATCAATTTTACACACACACGATCGGCACAAGCTTCATGAAATGAATGACGTGAGTAAGAATGAAGTAAGATCGCATCTAGATTAATGTTGCCAGAGTAAAAAATGTTTCCTATTTTAGTAGTCATTGGTTATTTTCGGAATATTCCCATATTCGCCTTTACCCCAATAAACCCTATATCATCCTTAACTTTTGATAAAAGAAAACTCAAGCAAGGTGATTTTGAAAAAACCCGTATTCTAATAATTATAATTCTTATTATTTGGTCCTATACATACAATAAAGCAACGTGTATATTGAGCATGATTTCATGTTACATAATAAACATGGCACCAACATATTTTTCGAAGCTTTTACTTATAGTTGAAAACAAACAGGTAAAATTCGTGGTAAAGTCACCGTCGTCCCAATTCAATTAAACCCCATCTGGGTATTAACAATATTTATTTAAATTATTCAGGAAGCCAACTTGATTGTTAATTTCAGCTACAATAAGAAAGAGACATTTTTGTACGAATTTGAAGCATACTTACTCAACGGTGATATAAAGTTTACCAATGAAAGCCGAAACGCTTAATTGAGCGGGAGAAGTTGCCTTAGCAGACTAAGTACATCCGAATTATTTGAGACGAAAAGTTGAGCGCAGAAGAGGTGAAGAAGTTCATTATACATTCAGATTGAGATTGTTTGTGTGGCACTGAGTACCTTGACTTAGCAAGTTACTCTGAAAATTGATTTCAGAAGCAATCTTGGAACTCCACTCATCTGCAAGTTTCCTTTATTGCTACAGATTTTGTTAACGTGGGTATTATATCTGATGATGCAGACAATATTTCTGTACGTTTCCAATTTTTACAAATTGTGTGAATTGAATATTTAAGAACGACATTTATTTTACGTAGCTTGTGGCAATAGTCTCTGGAAATGGAGTTATCTTAATGGAAACCTCTCCTCTCTATAACGGCGTTGGCTATAAGATGTCAATGTCAGATTAGTCTTTCTCAGAGGCAATAACTCCGGGTTAGTGATGACGTTTAGAATAAAAGTTTTAGGAATATCTATTCTTTCTTTTGATGTGAAACATCTTATGGATCACTTGTAAACTGAATTTTGGCGTGGCCTACGCTTCGCCCGTGGCGACGCGGCGCTCATTCTATCTCACAATGCCTCATCTTTTATCTCACTCACTCGATCGGTCGACCTCCGTTGGGTTTTTATATACATATGTATTTCAAATTCGAATATTAGCTTCATTAGAGACACGGTAGTGTCTAAGCCAAGTTCCACAAAAAATACCCCTTTTGTTTTGTTCATTATTAATTAATTATTTATTTTTTCTTTATTTATTAATTAATTATTTTTTCGTTTCCTATTTCTTATAATACTTGGTGCACGGCAGTGCACCTCGCCAAGTTCGAAATTTTAAATAAAGTTTTATTTCGTTTATTATTTATTTGGTCGTTGGTTAATAGGGTGCACGGCAGTGTTCAAGCCAAGTTTATATGAAATACAATTAATAAAAAAAATGTGAGCCGTCATGGGACGCCTATAAATATATATAAAGGCCTATATAAAGGCTACTTTTTATCCTGGAAATCCTGCTAAAACCTCCTATATACGAGCGAAGTCGTGGGCAATGTTTATAAGTAAATAGACGCTAGTTTTAAGTCCCATAACATGTAACGAGAAGAACTTTGCTTCAACCGGGTATCCTATGAAATCTCTCGTTTCTCTGGTTCAGTTTCTAAATTCGCATCATACTCTGGATGGTTTGTAATTTTCTTCTTGTATGAAAATTTATATTAGATCTATCTGCTATAACATTCATGCCACGTGGACTCCTTGTTAAACTTACTGCAGGTTGGTTGGGAGTGCGCAATCATTTAGTTACGACGGGCGCGGCCGTAAAGAGACTAGTTGGGAACTTTACAGCCTCACCGGTATGGCAAAACGTACGCGATTTAAAATCTTGTCACACTACAAAGGATTACTTTTAGCACCTGTGTATATCAAAAGTGTTACCGCTTAAAAACTTTTCCTTATCTTTCTACACTAGTTAGGTTAATTGTGTGAGGAATTCTCATGTTACTTTTTATCCGAATGCTATAAGCGATTGTTAAATTATTGGAACGAAGTTCCTTACGGGAGGCTTGAAGGAGGCAGGCTTGGATTTTGCTGCGCGACCGAACTGAAAAAAATGTGATAGTAAAACCGTAAGAAAAAGTCCGTGGAATAAAACCGTGACGAGACGTGCGCTGGCGCGACAGTCGTATAACAAGCCAGTAGTGTATAATACCTTTCTCTTTCTCCTCTTTCTTTTCGTTATTTTGTTATTGTTATTGTGTTTTTGTTATTTTAGTTGATAACTTGAATTACGATTTTTTTTTATTTTACGCAATTTATTATTTCCTAAAATACCTACTGAATTTCCTAAATACTTTCCTGTACTTAAATAAAACTAATCAGCAAAATTTAAGAGAAAAATCAAGAAAACCTACATAAAATTGAGCACGATTTTTTTTGCAAATTGTGTCGATTCTACATTAGCCGAAGGAACTTCGTTCCTACCTGGTGTCACACGACTCCACATTTTTTTTTACTAGCTTTTGCCCGCGTGAAATTCGTTTATATCGCGAACCGGGGAAGTGGGGGAGGAGGTACGGGGTACGTCATCAACGATCTTCCTGGGAAAATTTATCGAAATCGTTCATGCGGTGCAGATTTTTCATACAAACTTTCATCCCCTATTTCAAGCCTTTAGGGGTTGATTTTTGAAAAAAAGTAGCCTATGTGTGACTCTGGGTCTTTAACTATTTTCATTCCGAATTTCACCCAAATCGGACTGGTGGTTTAGCCGTGAAAACGTCACAGACAGACAGGCAGACAGACAGACTGACAGACAGACTTTTAACTTATAATATTAATATGGATTACAACTATGCGCTATCATCATCATCATCTCAACCCGTCATGGCCCACTACTGAGTATGGGTCTCTTCTCAGGACGAGAAGGTTAAGGCCATAGTCCACCACTCTGACCAAGTGCGGATTGGCGAACTTCACACACCTCTGAGTTTACTATGCGCTATATTATTCGTGAATGTCACAAATAGGAAAGGTAATGTGACTATGTGACGCAAACGTGTCACGTAACGACATTATTGTCACAGCATATTGAACGTTACACTTCTCTGCTACTGTAATGAATTTACGTTACGTAGCCAACTTCTGATCTTCAATGCTTACACGTCAAGGTTTCTTGATATTTTGACGTGACTTGCGAGAATATTTCAATAGTTATCGATACCAGCTTAGCAATATTATTTAGTACTGGCTGTTGCCCTCGGGTCGGCTCGCGTGGATGTATTTTTGATTGACTTTCAAACAAAGTCACATAACTCCTGTTTAAATCTCTTAGGGGCGGAATATGACAAAATCCTTTCTAAGTGGACGTCTACTAACAATAAACTATCTCCCAAATTTCATGTTTGTACGTCAAGTGGTTTTCAGTATTCCGTGATGAGTGAGTGACTTTTCGGTTTTATATATTAAGATGCGAAAAAATACTTCCAATTCAACCTTTGACAGTTGATATGATATTTACTATTTACTGTATTATATTGTATTGCATCACGGATGCATAATATGATACATAATGATATATTATACCTAATATGATAGAACTATGTTACAGGCAGGAACAGTTTAATGTACGTTTGATTACCTCCGACCTCCGATCCTAACGACGAATAGGACTTTTGGATTCTGTCACTCGTTTTCCTGCGTTTAATCTATCTATATTAAATGGCTGTTACAGCAATTAACTCAGCATACATAATCTATGTACCAACATGACGTTTTGTTCAGATACTATTTTACGATGATTTTACGAATTAGTTTTAGCTGAACTACTCGACCAACATTTAGTGATGCGTGTATAACTTGAATATAATACATAGTCTGTTCAAAAAGTATAGTGACTTTTTAATTTCCGTGGGTTATGAATATTCGATTTTTTAATTTTTTTGTGGCGTTATGTTGGTACACATGTCTTTGATGTATGCCGACAAGTTCGGCCATTTTGAACATTCAGGTAATTGTTGACAACTGTTTTAATAGCACGTGTCGTGGCTTGGCTCCGATTTGTGCCTATTCGAAAAAATTGATCAAAGAATCTTTATTAAATTTTGTGTTAAAAACGAAATAAAACGCGTGGACGCATTCTGAATATTGACTATAGCTTATGGAGAAGCTACCTTGGACTCAAGCAACTTTTATCGGTGATACAAAATGTTCTGAGAGGGCCGAGAAGATGTGAACAACGAAAAACGTGTCGGACGCCCGAGCACGTCAAGAACAGACGAAAGCATTAATGAAACGAAGAAAATAGTATGGATTGCAGTACATTGTACATCATGAGTTCTTGCCAAAGGGTAGAACTGTCAATAAGGAATATTATCTGCAAGTTATGCGCAATTACCACGAAGCAATCCGCCCGGCTTTGTGGAAGAACAAAAATTGGTTTTTGCATCACGATAACGGCCCTACTCACACATCGTTACTTGTGCGTGATTTTTAGCCAAAATAACCACTCTAATGATACGACAGTCACCGTATTTTCCAGATTGACTCCCTGTGACTCTTTCTTGTTCTCGAAACTGAAAAGGCCCATAAAAAGACGACACTACGCTACCTTTGACGAGATAAAGACGGGATCGCAGGAGGAGCTGAACTAGATCACAAAAAACGACTTTTTTAAGTGTTTCGAGGAGTAAAAGAAACGTTGGCACAATTGTATAATATCTAACGGGGATTACTTTAAAGGATAAAGATTGATGAAAAATAAATAATTTTCGAAAAAACATAAAAGTCGCGATATTTTTTTAACAGACCTTGTATATATTTGACGTTTATTCGCGTTATTTTATTTCATGAAAAAAACACTGAATGCCGGTTCATAAAAATTTCCATCTTCAATAATATTAAATAATTATTTACAGTAAACATTTACCTTGACCCTGCCAGCTAAGTCCAAAGTATTTGTAAGAACGTCTCAACCAAGCGCAATTTGCCCATTTTTAGGGTTCCGTACCCAAAGGGTAAAACGGGACCCTATTGCTGAGACTTCGCTGTCCGTCCGTCCGTCCGTCCGTCCGTCCGTCCGTCTGTCTGTCACCAGGCTGTATCTCATGAACCGTAATAGTTACACAGTTGAAATTTTCACAGATGATGTATTTCTGTTGCCGCTACAACAACAAATACTAAAACACTGAATAAAATAAATATTTAAGTCGTAATATGGCTTCGACGCTCCGGCGATAGATTAGTTACCGTTCGCTCCAAGAGATGGCGTTGCTTGTGGCTAATATGTAGTCCATGCTTTTAGTTACCAGTCGGTCCAAGAGATGGCGTTGCTTGTGGCTAATATGTGGTTACAAAAACTCAAGTAAATATTTAAGTGAGGTTTTCATACAAAAGGCCAGATTTTTTTGGCGTTTTATACATAATGGTACGGAACCCTTCGTGCGCGAGTCCAACTCGCACTTGGCCGGTTTTTATGTTATCGTATTTATTACAGTTTAATGTGACCCTGTTTCTTAAGTCTATAGGTAGTTCAATTCATTTTCACACTCTACTATAAAAACAACATTTTAATTCATCTGTAAATGCATATTTTATTCCATAATCACGCAGTGTTTTTATCCAATATTTCTAAGAAATTTGTTGTTTAAAGCACCCAATAATTGGTTTCTTCCTCCTTCTGTTGCAGCATGTTAATCTATATGCAACACGGAATCATGAACAGTAATTTATGCTATGGAATAATAAGTCTTAGCTCTTAGCTTTTAACGTACATTATTACGAACCGCTGAACGGTAAAACGCAGTAGTATTTAGTGAATATTATCCATACTGATATTATAAACGCGAAAGTCTTATCTTTCTGTCTTTGACGGTTTCAAGACTCAAGTGCCGACCTGATTTTGTTGAAATTCTGAATGAAAATAGTTCAAAACCCAGTCATATTTAGGCTACTTTGAAAAAAAATCAACCCCTAAGAGCTTGAAACAGCTAACAAAGTAGTTTAAGGGAGCTATAAGAGAGAACTTCGTAATTTCACCCCTAACGAGATAAAAAGAGTGATCAACCGGATCAAAAATTCTACGCGAGCTCAGCCGAGGGGAAAGCCAGTATTTTATATTCCAACAGCATGCTTATTGTTGCTCCGACGCGCATGCCCGTGTAGCTTTTTAATTCGCGCCTTCCCATGGGTTATCTGGTCATAAGACTACTCTAATGAAATTTCACAGCAGATGTTTACTTCCAGTCGCATTGCTTTGAAGATGTAATTCATGAACATGCCGATTCAAAACAAGGGACATCTATTAAAATTATTCTTGAAACATTAATTACTCAGAATTTTTATGAGTAGATAATTTATTACAAAAATAATTTCCATAAATATTTCATTGTCAGAGATGTCTGCTTACTTAAGAATTATATCATCCCATCAAAAATATTTCATGTTAAATAGGGCAAGCTCATAACGCTTCAATTATTAAAACCTACACCTTGGGTAAAATGTAAGGGCCGTAATCCCCTAGCATTACACAAGACTTAGCTATGAGGGATTGAAAATACGACGAAACAAAACAGAAGTTAGGTAGTGCCGTGCTGACAGGCGTACTACAAACCGTCGGACAGTATCATGTCTGAAGACTCTTCGACTGTAGTTTCCTCCTATTTTCAAAAATGCATTACGCGCTTATATCTGTAATGTGCAGTTATTTCATCTTAACCACTACATCATAGAGTCCTTTTTGTATTTACGTAACAGCTTAAAACATAATTTACTAAACAAAACTACAATATCTATAATATAATAAGTGCGTAGAAAAGTCGTGTCTGTTTTTTTACGAAATTGACAAAACAAACTATTGAGGGGGGAAACAGTAATAGAACATGAATCTAAAAAAAGATATTAAAAAAAAGTTTGTCTGTTTTTCTCATGACCACCTTTATGTTGCATTCTCGAGGGTCAGCATCGCTTCTGGTTTTTATGTTTTGACACCCGAATGAAAAACTACCAATATAGTTTGATATTTTTTTGTCTTTTTTCGATTTTCTCAAGATCTCCAGAACGGATTTTTGTTCGGTGTGACTAAAACATAGTAAAAATTAACTACTCTTATGGTGTGGAATAATATACAGTCCACTATTTATATTAACCCTCTGCAACTGAGGTGCAATAGTAGTAGAGATTCGACTGAGATGGAGTCTGTCAGACGTCAGTTTTAAAATGAAAATACTGTGGAAATATTTGTTAATATTAAGTTATTTGTATTTTAAAAATGTTTTATGTTTTATATAATATATAATACTTTATTATAAGAATCTGTTAGGAATAAAATTGAAAGTCTATAAACTATATCACGTATTCTATTAAGATCAAAATTTCATACTTACTGTAACTAACTAAACAAATACAAGTTTTTTTCTAAAACATAAAAAAATTCAAAAACAACTTTTTTTCTGCTTATTTATATTATGATAAACTATTATAAAAAAAATCATTGAGATCGTATGAAACATTTCGGCACAAAACAGTTTGAAAGTTGAGCATATTTTTATAATATCAAAGGAAATCTGCCAAATCCCGTACAAAATTAACCCAGGCCCGGCGCCAAAGCAACGTATCTCAGTTTTAGAGCAAATATAGTAAAAATATTGAATATTTTCGGTTTTGCTAAATTCAAATGCTAAAATTTTTTTTTGCCCGTTCAATTTTCATAGGCGCTCTATGTTAAAATTACATTTTTAAGAGATACGTCATTATTTATTGTACATTAACATTTTAATAAGTGATTATGGCATACAAGCATGTCTTTAATATTTGAATATTTTTCATTTCATGTTCTAGCAGGTAGCAAGTAAGCTGAGCGGCATATTATCTGCATCATCTTCGCTCTCACTCGCTTTTTCTTCGCTCTCACTCGCTTCTTCTTCGCTCTCACTCGCTTCTTCTTCGCTCTCACTCGCTTCTTCTTGCGCTTTAGATTCTTCTGGACGAGGATTTTCTATTTCGAAGTCAAGATTGTCAACCCAATCGTCTACATCGCTAAACTCGTGTTCTTCTTCTATTTCTTCAAGCCACTGTTCTATTTGAACATCATTTTTTTTCGAGTTCCGTTAAAACCCCGCTTAAGGCCGAGGCCGCACTACCGACGCGGTTTCTTACCGCGTAAATTTTGTAACTCAAGGAAACCAATACAAGCGGCCGCACTTGCGGTTTCTGATAATGTATGCGAATTGCGCGGTTACGCGGTTACCGCCGCGGGAAAAAACCGTGGTGCGGCCTCGCGCTAATAGGTTCTCTGTGAGATTTTCTTACATTTGACATCTAAAACTAAAACAAAATTGAGATTAAAATCTGTTCAATAAATATACTATGGTTACATCTGACAGACAATATATAAATATGCACGTTTTACTGAGGTTATATATACGGGACACTAAGGAAATATAAATATTTTTGTGAGGTGACGTCTGTCAGAATCAATACTTATTGCTGTACTTACGTCTGTCAGACACCAATCACTCGTACCGCCACACCTGTGCACTGTGTCGCCGGGCCGCACTACTGTCAGCTACCTTCAACCATTCGCGGAAGGTACTGAGCGGGACAGAGCTACATCACGCCGTCACGCCACATTACGGAATGGCAACCTCTCATTTGTTTTCGGTGTCTGAGAGACTACCACCTCAGTTGCAGAGGGTTAAAATTCTCACGGGGTTGAGATTCACGCAGGAAAATCTTTGTGGCAAAATGAGTTCTACGCGGGCGGAGCCGCGGGCACAGCTAGTATTTAATAATATTCATAAGAAAGAATTAGTACGTACTTATGTATTTATTTACTTCGTGGTTTTCATGATTAACCGTGTTTCTGTAATAAGTAGAAAGACGCCAATATCAATAGCCATCGTAATTATGTAATGAAATAATCTTTATTTTCTTCGTAGGTAGTTAATATTAGGTACCTGTATAAAAATAAACTAGCAAGAATAAATCAGCTTAGCAAATCAGAAAGAACCCTACGTTCAGAATAGGGTACTTTCGGTAGTGAAAAATAAACTTGATTTTCGTAATAAAAACCGGTCAAGTGCGAGTTGGACTCGCGCACGAAGGGTTCCGTACCATTATGTATAAAACGCCAAAAAAATCTGGCCTTTTGTATGAGAACCTCACTTAAATATTTACTGAGTTTTTGTAACCATTATTAGCCACAAGCTACGCCATCTCTTGGACCGACTGGTATCTAAAAGCATGGACTACATATTAGCCACAAGCAATGCCATCTCGTGGATCGACTGGTAACTAAAAGCATGGACTACATATTAGCCACAAGCAATGCCATCTCGTGGACCGACTGGTAACTAAAAGCATGGGCTACATATTAGCCACAAGTAACGTCATCTCTTCGACCGTAAGGTAACTAATATCGCTGTGGCGTCGAAAATATTATTTATTAACTTAAATGTTTATTTTATTCTGTTTTTTAGTATTTGTTGTTGTAGCGGCAACAGAAATACATCATCTGTGAAAATTTCAGCTGTGTAACTATTACGGTTCATGAGATACAGCCTGGTGACAGACGGACGGACGGACGGATGGACGGACAGCGAAGTCTCAGTAATAGGGTCCCGTTTTACCCTTTGGGTACGGAACCCTAAAAAGCAACAAAAAATATATTTCGGCAAAATAAACACGCTTTCTCGCCTTAAAATAAAATAAAATTTTAATTCTTTTTTTATTTGAAAAACGCTGTCAGTACTTTTCAGCCATTTTGATGACGTAATAATGGTAATGTGTACAGTGCCACAAACTTATCTGACTCGGTAAGATGAGAGACTACTGTCTTTGGTAGCGCTACTGTCTTTGTCTTTGTCTGACAACAGTATAACATTTGCATTAGTTCCAATTTTGGCCACCGGGCCAGATATGTTTGTGGCACTGTATGTATGACCGGTTGATGATGACAATTTTTTATGACAGTTTGTGTTGGTTGGTTTTTGATATTGCCTTTATGACGTCACACCAATGCCTCTCGTGTTTTAGGTCACGTGACATACAGATTAAAAATTTCGATTTTTAATATTATATATTGAAATAATTATGCGCTTTTATCACTCAACATCAGAATAATAAAGTACTCGTACATTTCTACATAAATTTTAATTTTTATCACACTTCATAGTTTATTTTTCATTACGGAAAGTACCCTATTGTGTTTGAAAACTACTGTGAGTATTAACATTGTTTAATTCGCTATTTATACGTGAAAACTATTCAGAGTATTCAACTGTAAGCTAATCGCTCCAGCTCTAATAAAGAATGCGTGTAGCGAATAAAGTTTTAACAATTTATAATATTGAACCAAAGCATGTTTTTTGGAGTTTATTGGAGTTTACTCCTTAAGAAACGATTTGAGTTATAAGGCCCGGTATGAGATTTCTATGAGGAGTAAAATCAAGTTTAGAAACACGAAAAGTTGAGGCGTTAGTAGAAAGAGACAAACATATATATCTGTAGGATTGAACGTGTAAACGAATGAGATGGAATACATTACACAGCTTATCTCATTAAATTTGATCTCGTATTAAATTGCCAGTGTTTTGTTTTTATTTTTGACGCCACCGTTGCCTAGCAACAATTTGTTTCCCCAGCTGTTTACACAACAACGAATTTGTCATACAATGTCATATTTTCTGCATGTTCGAATAACTTTGCCATCAATGTACTATTAAACCTTTGATATTAAACAAATCATCAAGTGATTAAAGTTGAAAAAATATTTGAAAATATGCAAGAAATTGATTTAGATGATAATGAAGAAGAATCCAAAAACACATGGATTGGTAAGCTTATCGTTTACATTTATGAATAATATACATTTTAAATACGAACAACTAGATCTTTTATTTAGTGTTTTTATTTTCTATTCGATATATATATCATAATTATCGTTCGTAAGGAGTAAACTCCAATCGTGCGTCGTAGCTGACACACACATTTTTTGTTATATTATCTATAATTTTATACCTACATGAGAATATTATAAAGCTAAAGATTTTTTTTTTATTATTTCTTGTTGGATATTTAATTTATCGAGGAAAGCTGTATAACATTATGCTATGACCAATAAGAGAAGAGCGTCAATTAAAAACATTGCAAAAACGGGAGAATGTTCACACTCCTTTATATAGTGGTACAAGCATGTTTTGACGCGTGGGTGACAGAGACAACGCCTTACAGTTTGCCTTACCTGTAAGGCGCTGTCTCTGTCACCCACACGCCAAAAGATCCTTGTACGACTATACAAACGTAGACATTTGACACATTTGAAATAATTAAAGTCATTGATGTATAAGTATCTAGATGGATAATCGAATCCGCGAAGACGTGTCAAAAAAGCTGCGCCAACTATTGGCGCAGAAGTACTTTCCCGCCAATTAGTGCCGATCGCGCCGCTTTCGTGTCACTACGTATTACGCGCGCAATTTAAATAAACAAATAAGAGGGATAACATGACGAAATGTGCTATTAAACTGTGCCGGAATTATAAAGGAAGGGTAAAAAGCTCAAAAAACATCACATATCATAGGCAAGTAACCAATAAACATATTTTTAATTAAATTTCAATTTTGATTTTTATTGTAACCAAATTACGTCATTTTTTTGTCAGTGTTGCTAGTTTCTATTTTTATGCTCCCGACTTAACATCATTTTTGTGGGTATATAAATTGGTTTATGGTTACGTGTATATTATTTAGTTCATGTCACTACATAGTATAAAACAAAGTCACTATTTTTGTCCGTCTGTTTGTTTGTCTGTTTGTCTGTATGCTTAAATCTTTAAAATTACGCAACGGATTTTGATGCGGTTTTTTGTAATAGGTAGAGTGATTCAAGAGGAAGGTTTTTATGTATAATACATGCATATATTCCCACGAGAACGGGATCCACGCGGGTGAAACCGCGGGCGGGCCGCTAGTACTTTTATAAATCGATTAAAAAAAGGTGGTGTTTACCAATACGTTTGTGTTTATTTATAATAATATAACATTAATATTCGTATGTTTATGAGCCCATTTTAATGATTATTTTTGCATTGGGTCGAATAAACCACTTTTAAAGGTACAAGAGTAATGTGAAAAGGAGACGATCCAAAATTGTATGTAGTCTCGGCCTGGTTTTGTACCAGTGATAAAATAAGATAAAAAAGAAAAATAAACCATTTTTGACTAATCAAATCCACGAACTCATCTATATTTCAGTGCAAAAATTATTTATTAACTCCACGTGACGCAATTATTCTACATAATGGCGGGCAGCAGACCAGAGGATTCATAATTTTTGACGTATGACGTTAGCTGTCAATATGCCTTCTCTATGCTTGAACAATGGCTGGAACTCAGAGTGAAGGACGCCATCTTGCAAGTGTTGCAAGTAGTACCTACCGAATAACTCGAAATTAATTTTATTTTAGCAAGTCATTTATTGCGATTTGTGAATTTATTATATTTTTAATGAACTTTCTGTATTTTTTGGTTTTTCATGGTTTAGTGTACAAGATCAGGCCCAAAATGGACCATCTCCTTTATTTATTGAAGTTTTTTTAATGATATGCATGTAATTAACTTTCCAAGTAATTTTTTTTATTAAATTAGCTAGGTAACGTAAATAATTGGCTCTTCTTTAATTAAGTTACCACCTCAAATGAAGCTAAAAATTTGAGGGGGGAGGGGGCTGACGCTCACATCTTCCCCCCACCATTTTTGAATCTAGGAAATGCATACTTTTTTTATTATAAAAAAATCAAGTTTCCAAAAATTATAAAGTGACTACCTAAAATTAAGCTGAAATTTTTTGGAGGAGAGGTTGGTGACTCCCCCAACTTTCCCCCCAAATATGGCTGTAAAGAAGTGCATACTTTTTTTTGAATTATTCTTTTAAGTTTCAAAATTTTTAAGGTTATGACGGAACTAAAATACTGTACAAGGTTCTTTTATCTTATCTAAATTATTTAGATAATTGCTACCTTTTAAGGCAGGAAGTGTTGTAAATAAATGTCGAAGGGACCCCCTTCGGGCGTCCCTTTTTCCGCTTGGTTATTATACAATCCAAACTAACCTATACCTACCAATCCATAGTGCGTCGACTTGTTTTATTCTTTGAGGTGTTTTTTAAACACGTGATTTGCGGATGGATTACTGACTCTTGGCTTAGTTTGACAGTGCTACCAATATAATAAGGTTAGTTCGAAACTACTTTTTCGCTATTGTTAGTCCTGTTTGCCTGTTTGGCTGCATCTTCCGCAGCGCAGGAGATGTCACGATTCAAAATTAGGCCCAAAAATCAAATTAGATCTACTTAAGTTATTTATTTTTTATAATGTAGTTTAAAACACACACACACACACACACACACACGTCCACACACACATATACATACACTTAAGACTTCGAGCGCTTACACATTAACCAATGAGACCACATAACCTTAAAATTTTTAGAGATTTAGAAAAATAATTTTAAAAAAGTAAGTACTTTATGAGAGCAATATTTAATTTGGGGGGACGAATGAGAGTGTAGAACCCGTCCTCCCTTCAAATTTTCACCTTAATCTGAGACGGTAACTTTACAATTTTAGAAAAGGAGATGGTCCATTTTGGGCCTGATCTTGTACACTAAACCATGAAAAACCAAAAAATACAGAAAGTTCATTAAAAATATAATAAATTCACAAATCGCAATAAATGACTTGCTAAAATAAAATTAATTTCGAGTTATTCGGTAGGTACTACTTGCAACACTTGCAAGATGGCGTCCTTCACTCTGAGTTCCAGCCATTGTTCAAGCATAGAGAAGGCATATTGACAGCTAACGTCATACGTCAAAAATTATGAATCCTCTGGTCTGCTGCCCGCCATTATGTAGAATAATTGCGTCACGTGGAGTTAATAAATAATTTTTGCACTGAAATATAGATGAGTTCGTGGATTTGATTAGTCAAAAATGGTTTATTTTTCTTTTTTATTTTATTTTATCACTGGTACAAAACCAGGCCCAGACTCCATACAATTTTGGACCGTCTCCTTTCCAACTACAAACTGCGTAAAAAAATATTAATTTAATTAACTTAGCTGGTTTATTACAACATTAACATAAACAACTGTAATTAAATTTAGTAGGGTTTTTTATTTATTCATGAAAATAACCACTCCATAAATTAAGTTTAATGTGTGATTTATGGGAAAATTTTAGTAACTGGTATCATTGATCACGCAATATAGACAATAGACGAACGTGTAAAACATCGCCTGCACGCACACATGCTTGATATTGTTGCCTTGTTTTTTTTGTCTTCATTGTAGGGCGACGCTCAATCTAGGTATTTATACATCAATGAATTAAAGTATATGTCTGTGTGTTATCGTTCATAGACAATATATACATAGTAACTGTTTAACAGAAAGAATAACGGCTGAATTTCTACAGCAGAGCAGCAAGGCTATTCTGTAAGAAACAAATTCGATATCGAAGCTCACTCAGGTGAGTTCTGTCACTTCGATTGCGAGCTTGATTGGCGCTGCCGTCGGTTTTAATTTTAACAGAATGCAATGTACGTCAAAAGTCAAAATTTCACCGCGGATTCAGCTATCGAGATATCAAAGATATCCTTACAGAATAGCCTAGCAGCATTGAAATAACTATCCTTCTATTTATAATCGATTTTTTACATCTTGAATTAATTTCAAGATTTTACTACTAAAGCCAGCTATTCAATGTTAGGCTTTTGTAAATCGTGGAGAGAAATTTTTTCTGTTCTTCGCCGAATAAAATCTAAGCCAATTGGGCCCGACGGGAACAGTAAGTTACCCAAAATCCGAGGTGATTTAATGTAAAGTAGGGAAAGACGCTGGCACGTTCTTAGCTTCGAAGTTGGAGACAAAGGTTACACTAAAGATAATGTGTTAGATTTAATATTAATTTTGAGATTTCATAACAGCAATGTTGTATTGTGAAATAAAATTAATATTTATGTATTTAAAACTAACAAATTTATTTACATGAAAAAAGGGCGATAGAGTTTTCTCCGGACCTTTATTAAATTCACATAGTCTTAATTAAGCTACAGTTAACATGAAATTAAAATTTTCATTTTTAAGCAACAATAGTTACATGTGTTGTTTCAGTAACAGATAATTAAATAAGATGAATAGAAATCATGCATAAAAGCAGCACAACAGTCAGTACAGTCGTACAAGGATCTTTTGGCGCGTGGGTGACAGAGACAGTGCCTTGCAGTTTGCCTTACCTGTAAGGCGCTGTCTCTGTCACCCACACGCCAAAAGATCGTTATAAGACTATAGGTATATTGTTCATTCTGATAAACTGTTAATTGACAGATTCTGTTTTACCAGAGCGCAAAAGCGAGTATGGTTATTGAAGTACATATCTTTGTTGAGCGATTATTCTCATTATTTTAGATGACAGTGACATTCGTAGGGTAGACATACGAGTTTGTAGTGCATTGGTGTTTCTCTTATTTGAAATTCAATCGCGAATATTTCATTAATTACCATAACAGCCTTTTAACACAAAAAAAGTATTCTATCCAACAATATTTAATTTTGTACGTGCTCGATGATAACATTAGGTATATCAAGATTCCTGGATAAACAGGAACTGAGGTCAGTGAATGCAAATTAGAATTCGATCGTTGACTGTTTGTCTGTAAACAAAATTAAATAATAAACAATTGATTACACAATCTATTTATTATTGTCTCTCTTTCGTTTGATTTTCTATGGGAGCTTACATTCATAACGCACCAGACAGACCACCAGATCACAATAGCTACAATCTACAATATTACTGATATAAACAAATCACAATATCTACTTATTATTAATTAAATTGAGAAGAATTTAGGTATGAAGTTGGTTATAATAAAATAGCAATGGGCTCGAATCTATAAATTACGTGCTTTAATAACTCAAAACAAAGGGTTTATTATGGAAATAGAATAACTATATACACACGGTGAATCTAAGCGATCTTGATTCACGAACAACTAATTGAGTGCATAATATATTCAAGCAATTCAAACAATACCGTTATTTTGTCGAGAGTAAGCATCTAATTCGAGAATTTGCTTAATTCTAGCTCTTGTCGCTATATTATCACGTTTAAATGTTGAGAAAACAAGGTAACAATTGTGCTTCGTGACGAAACATGAACCTAATATGATATACACCTAGTAAGTATGGAATATTTTATAACCCTTTTATCCATATCGGTGTGTCATCAACATGACGTCATGTCGCAATCAACATAAAAATCAAAAGACGAACTGTTTACTAGTAATTAAGTGCCTGCACCTGTGTAGCAGGTATCCGACCCGCGAAATACAAAAACAGCTGTGTAACAGGTAGTTGACCCTTTCACTGACTAGTATAAAAGATGACACACTTTGAGATCAAGGCTCATTCTACATCGGTCGCTCGAAAGAGCCACACGGTAGAATCCCTGCCCATAGTACTTCACTGTTATCGTGAGGAACTGTTCTGTGGCAGTCAAACGTTATTTGACTGAGGACTCTGTCTTTCATTCAAATGGATAGCCGCCCTTCATCAGTTCTGGATATCCAAAGCCATGTAGCAGGCTTGGTACTGGGGCTGATGGAGATATCCAAGGCCATGTGAGGTTTGGCACTGGAGCGGATGGATTTAGCCGCCCTTCATCAGTTCTGGATATCCAAATCCATGTAAAAGGCTTGGTACTGGGGCTGATGGAGATATCCAAGGCCATGTGAGGTTTGGTACTGGGACTGATGGAGTTTAGCCGCCCTTCATCAATTCTGGATATCCAAGGCCATGTAGCAGGGTTGGTACTGGAGCTGATGAAGATATTCAAGGCCAAGTGAGAAGTTTGGTACTGGGTGGATGGAGTTTAGCCGCCCTTCATCAGTTCTGGATACCTAAGGCCATGTAAGAGGCTGGGTACTGAGTGCTAATGTCTACAGGGAATTTTGCGCTTCAGCACCTGATGGTCACACGGATCTATGTATCCTCCGTCATCCATATTAAATGTTATAATTGTGAAAGTAACTTTGTCTGAAATCTGTCTACCTGTCAGTTGCTTTTACAACTATAAAATTATAAAAGAGGATACTGTTTCTTGTCAGTCTGTCATATAACGTCGCCACAGCCCAGCGCTGCAGCTCTTGTATTGTGAAAGCAGGACTTAAGAAATTTGAGTTAATTCCGGCTAATAAAATATAACATTATGTTTATATGAAAAAACATCTCAATTATTTTAATACGTTGGATACTCTGTTAAAGTAATAATTTAACTGGCGAATAATGTAACAGTGATTTATTATCTAGGAGAAATATCTATATTATAAATATATGTATTTGCATAAGACGTCGGCTATCTTTATTGAACATCATTGTATTTTCCATAAAATATATAATAAGAGGATTTAGTAATTAAATTGACGAGAATATGAAAAAAGTTGTAAATTGTGTGATTTCAATAAAACATTAGTTTATTAAAAATACGGATTATAAATATTTTTGTTATTTTCTTAAATATGTCACGATTTTTTACGCGGAAGCGACACACTTCTAATTTACACTTTAAGATTTAAATCTAAAATCGATTTTAAGACACTTAAAAATAAATCCATGATTTTGTTTTTTCAAAAAGTAGTTACAGTTTGTTTAGGTTTTTGTAATATTTGGTAACTAGATATAGCTCGTATCGTAGGTAAAAAACTACTATAAACTGATACTTTTATCAATGTTCAAAATGAGATATTTAGTTCATAGAAATATAATATTATTATTCACTCACGAAATAGTTCACAAGTTCAAGTATGTTTTGATAACACAATGCTTCGGCAGAGTCGGTGTCGGAAGATTCATTAATTATTCACCGTCATGCGCGGTATCCAAGAAGCTATTCTACTTTCTTTCAACGTTTCATTATCACATTTAAATACTGAAGAAATAAAGAAAAAAAATACAAACTTTTCATTTTATTCAATAAATTGTGAAGCTTTTTTTTCATTAGGTAGATAATTTTTTGAGTCTAATTAGAACTAATGACGCCATATATTTTACCAGAATCATTTGTCAAATGTAGTTTTATCACGATTATCTGACCTACCGTTTCCACCTCCTATGTTGTATTTCCTACCTCTAAGGTTCCCTATAAACGGGCTCATACTAACCCGTAATTATCGTCTCCGATCAGTATCGACCCCCTCCTGATCCCGTTCGTATATCCCATTTTCCACCGGAATAGCCTCTACTAATACGAGCAAAGAAATATCTTCGACTTTGACTTCGTTCGCTTAGGTTCTTATGTCTTACGGTTACCTCGCGCGCACAAATACTTCATCCAATTCTGCATTCGCTCAATTAAAGTCAAAACAATACAATACCAAGATTGTTTTCTTAGTACTCTCGTCTCCAAGTTATTATTATGGATGCTAATTACTTGTTCATCGTTATGTTCGTGTTTGGCTGCTCGGTTCCTCTTCACTCTCTCATTATTTCCTTTAAATAATGGGGTTTAATGTGTATGCTTTGTCGAATATATTATAAGTGGTAATAAGTTAGTAACTAGGTTGAATTTTCTTGCGTCCGCTTGCCCTTTACTTATCACTTTTGGTCTTAAGTGGACGTGACACTGCGTAATTTAATAAAAATAAAATTATAATACTCATACTATGTATCTGTCTGTTCCGCTTTGAAAAAAGAAGTATGGAAAATGTTCGTAGGATTTTTTTTTATGTATTTTTTTATTAATATACCTATTCCTTGATCACATAAAATTGTAGTTATTACAGAGGTACATTTTTGTTGATTTGGAGGAAAGTCTGATGATGGATCGAAGTAACCATCTTTGGCGGTGGTCTCTAGTGAAAAGTTCCGTCAATACTTCGTTAAGTGTTGGCTGAATTAATTAATTAATTTATTATTTTAACTTTTTATTGTTTTCACACCGTACAAATGTTACATAAAAAAACACAGAAAGGAACGTAAAACAATGGGCGGCCTTATCGCTTTAAAGCGATTTCTTCCAGACAACCAGGTGTTACAAGTAGAAACAGCACAAAAAGTAAATGGGTACAGGCTCTAGTTTTGCTTTTGCTTTTTATCGAAATTATTTATAACCAGCCAGGTTTGTTTTGACTTGTTTGTGGCCCATTGACATGACATAATATGCACAGACTAGCTAAAGATTAATGTTTCGTTATACGGTATGCAACTAGTCTTTTTGGTAAAATATTTAATAAAGGTTTTTAACTGCAATATAACAGTAAATAAATTATAACTAAGTATTCAAAGATAGTTTAGGATGACTATTAGTGATTATGCTACCATTCCATCAGTATTTTCTTAAGACGTTGTCACGTTCAACTATCGTCAGTAAACCGACTTTACAGACAACCAATTTTTTTAGTATAATTGATACTAAATATTATGAAATTATTAACGTTGAATAGTTATTATTTAATGATGCCAAAGAAGTATAACTTCTTACGCGCGTACATAAGTACACGCAATTTAATTTTTTTTTTAGTTTTAAGCTTATAAAATTGTCAAATCCTCAAAATAATCCGGAGAAATATTTTAACGATTATATTAGAAAATCACATTGAAATGAAAAACAAAATACAGCCAAAATACAAGAGAAATAACGAAACGAAGATTCATCAAATAGGTTAACAAATAGGTTAAAAACTTATAGCAGTCTTTACACTTATTTTTCGAAATAGATTTTTCTACGGGACGCAGCAATACATTGGAGGGAGCTGAAGATAACTCCATTTGTGTCTGTTTTAATTAATGACCTATTATAATGGAAGAATTTTATGCCTCTACTAAAACAAGTGTGAGGAGCAAGATCAGCAGGAGGTGGTGATAAGAAATCTGTAGAAGCGAGGTAGTTAGGCCGAAACTGAAAGCTAAAATTTCATGGTAGTTTTTGAGTTACTCTTAATAATGTGTATTTAATTTATCGTCGAAATCGAAGCACCCAGTGATAAGTTATTAGGTAACGACCAAAGAATGATCAAAATCGGAACTCTAAGTACCTAGTAAGATATAAGGTAACATACATACAAAAAAATTATTAAGGATAATTCAAAAACTACTGGTCAGGTGCCGCTCAAATTTATATGAGACTACATTGCAAGTACCAGCTTTCAAATAAAAAGAGAATAATCAAAATCTAAATACTCAGTAAAAAGTTATTAGAAAAAAACCATAAGTACACACTACAAAATATCCTTACACATTACTCAAGTTAATTCGAAACAATTCGTCAGATGTCGCTCAAATTTATATGGGACCGTACCAAAAGCACCAGCTTTCAAGGAAATAAAGAATCATCAAAATCGGTTTACGCAACACGAAGTTATGGGGTCACAAACTTACCAACAAAGATAAAAAAAATAAAACAAAGATCGGTGAATTTTTTTTTTAACTTTTCTATTTGTGCATTTTGAAATACAGTCCAACAGTTTTTATGAAGATTCATTCATAGTCCCTGGATTCTGAGGTTTAAAGCTTACGGCACTCCACTAGTTAGTCCAAAGACGATCAATAGAGGAGCTAGTTACCAAAAGAACCATCACTCAAAAGCTTTTGACATCATTTTACTACTGTTTAACCGCAATATTTTATCGAAGAAATGGATTTATGCCAAGATCAGTAGAAATTACTGATGCCAGTAACTCGAAGCAAGGAATCCAAAATTGTTTTGGAGCTGCACTCATTGACCATCGTCTCCATAGTCCCTTCATCGTCCAGCAGTGCCCATACTGATTTAGGTAAGTCACAAGATTTTACACTCTTTCAAGCAGCTTTTATAGTCACTACATACATTTCAATATCTCGACAGTCGGCTTTTGGATTTTTCTTCCAGGGAATGCGACCGGATAACTATTTATCTTACGAAAAATATATTCTTGGCAACATTTACGGAAGGGTTGGAAACCAATTTATTTTGAACAAATAATGGAGTGACCTGCGTTTTATAATATAGGTATAACCTGTAAAGACAAAATTACATGTTTACATAAATATTGTATTGTTCATCGTCGCACGTCGGCTTAAGATTATTCCATGGTAGGTACCTTTCTTAGTTAGTAACAAATACATACAAAGGTTACCTGGAACAACTCTCAACATAAACAGATGACTGTGGGAGAAATATACCTGAGTCCAGCCTGAGTCGCCAATACTATGTAATTGCGACTTCACACTAAAATATATTTTTTACCTATTAACATAGGTATCAATTTAGCTTGTACGCAAAATTTACTTGTGGTATTTTAAATTCACACCATCAATCTGCATTGTACCTTGATCCCATAAGAGGAACAGCTGTCTTCAAATACCAGCGTATTTGTGTGGAATGCAATTAAAACAAATTCTATATCGAACGCAAACGCAGTATAAAATGATAGTTGCTTAAAATTTGTTTTCGTGAATACGAGTATATACCTTCGTTCACCAATACCCAGTCATTTACTAATCTGCATTGGAGCAGCATGGTTCGGCCTCGTTAGTGACAAGGAGATCTATATTTGTCCACCTATAGCTTAAGGCCACACTTCCACTTCAGATAGACAACAAAGAACATGGTTTGAAAATAAAATAAAGTACCATTAACACTTAATAACATTCAAAACTTTTGTTTCAGAGTATCATTGAACCTATTTTGCAAGAATTCAAACATTGAAATCATATTTCCACCGGTTGTCCCGTTACTTGATGCTTAATACAACAGTGAAAAGCAATAGATGCTTTTACGCTCTCTCTACCACATAGCACTTTATACGCTTTTAGAATATCTCTCGGAACTCGTCTTCAAGTTTCCTTTTGCAGAATATAGCCAAATGTTGATACGTAACAAGAAATATTTTATTAGACTACATCTGCGGAAAGGATTTTCGCGAACAAATTGACTTCGACCTTACCGGGGTCTACAGAAATGTTACTTTTATTTGAATCTTAATATATTATGCACTTCCTAAACTCGATTTTACGGAAACAAGGTGGTTGTTCTTTATTTGTTGGGCGATAGGACAATAGCTTTATCATAAAGATGTTTCGTATTGGCGTAACATGGATAAATTGCCTTAATGGAGGATAATCGTCGTGATGAAGATAAGGCATTACTACGATGACTATTACTATACATGATATTTATAATTGTATCAATTAATACTCAGATGGTGCTACTTAAACATAAGGTGATGATTGTATACAGCACTTTCTTTAACATCTTCTCCCTTCCTTTATTGAAATCACGTCAAGCACTTTTTAGCAGTAAACAAAAGAGATTCTAATTATTTATAACTAACTTATTGGCTATAAATATTTTGACTGGGGGATTATTGCAAAGGTCATAATGTTTAATAAGTGGAAAAATTCTGGAGACGTTTATATGTATAGAGCAAAACAATATTTTTAGGAAACTTTAGGGAATTTCATTTATAATTCAAATGGTCCGGAAACTTTTAAGAATGTATTCTAAAATAATAAAACATCCTAGAGGCAAATCGTAAGATATTCCCTTTTAATAAAAGTTGTAGAATTGTTTCCCTAATTGAAATCAAATTTCAAGAATGACACAGCTGCTACATTTCGGCCTTCACCGCAAGACGAATTCCTTTCTTTCCTTTTGTAACGTCTTCATATAATTTATATGAAATTAATTAAAGGAGTATAGGTATACACATAATGTATGTTAAATTTTACTTATCGTAAAATAACATTATTACAAGACGTTTGAGATTAAATGTTTTTAACGTTTTAAGATAAGGTACCTACCTACTTTAATAGTTGTGATAATTTAAAAATTTGAGTCTGAATGCTCTTAGCACCTATTAAAATCGTTTCCTTTCAAGCTTGCCATAACAACCGTCGTAATTATATTATACATTAAATTTTATCTCAAATAAAAAAGCCTTTATACATATATTCATCAAGCGATTAAGACGTCGTAATTTATTGTGCGCGTTAGTTTAAAATGCATCAAAAAACTTTCTCCCTTTTACCAAAAAAAAAATTTAAACATAAAAACAAAAGCGATGTTCACTCGTCTACGAAACAATTCATCTTTAAAATGAATTAGCTACCAACGGGTTTAGTGATGTATAGCTTCAGGGGGTAAGCGATAATGGTTAAATATTGCTTGAAATTAGAGCAAGGAAATCACGAGAAATGTCTAACCAATAAAATAATACTATCGTAAGAGTACTTATACTGTTTGGCATGTCGAACTTTGTTGTATGTGCTTAATTTTGACTATACTTTATAGGGCCTCTATTTCATCGAGTATTGATAATGCTGCCTTAGCTTCGTAGATTGGATGCTACCGTGTATGCTTCACTACATAGTATAAAACAAAGTCGCTTTCTCTGTCCCTATGTCCCTTTGTGTCCTTAAATCTTTAAAACTACGCAACGGATTTTGATGCTTTTTTAAGTTATACTTATTGAAGTTATACTTCTTGTGTGTACATTGATTTTCTATTATCAAAAAAATTGGTTGTCTGTAAAGTCGGTTTACTGACGATAGTTGAACGTGACAACGTCTTAAGAAAATACTGATGGAATGGTAGCATCATTACCTTTATCGCTGTAATTATCGTTGCTATAAAAAAATGTGTGCGTGTACTAGTGTAGGTACACACGTATGAAGTGAAACTTCTTTACGGCAATATAGTATAATAATAATAATATCATAATATAAATATATTGTTATAATTATAAATAAATTTAATTGTATTGTATTGTTCATCACAGTCATTGTTCGCAACTCAGTGCATCAATCGCTAATTATGCATTTCTCCCACTCTGTTTTCATCTGTGAGGTGAGGAGACTGCACATGTATTTCTGAACGGTAAAGTCTGGTGGTGGGAGTAGCTCCACTTAAGCGACATGCTATCCCTACTCCACCGGAAAAATCACTATAATAGTCATCCTAAACTATCTTTGAATACTTAGTTATAATTTATTTACTGTTATATTGCAGTTAAAAACCTTTATTAAATATTTTACCAAAAAGACTAGTCGTTGCATACCGTATAACGAAACATTAATCTTTAGCTAGTCTGTGCATATTATGTCATGTCAATGTGTCACAAACAAGTCAAAACAAACCTGGCTGGTTATAAATAATTTCGATAAAAATCAAAACTAAAGAGACGTCAGAGTTACATTGACAAATAATGTCATCAAAGTAAACAAACGTCATGAAATCGTATTTAAAGTTACAGAAATTTATCAATAAAAATAAAGAAGGAATACAGGAAACATTAAAAAAGGTAACATTTAAAATTTATAAATAGTCCCAGAAGTCAATAACAAAGTAATAATTGGATACATTACCAAAATATCTACCTCCAAAGTAATCAAGCTTCCGAACGCAAAGGCCGATTGTGCTTCTTTGTCGCTCGTTCCGCGCTCTCGCTTGCACTTCAAGCTTTACATGGAACGCCTCAGAGCGAGGTAACGCCGCATGACGTCATGTTGTTTCGTGCGTGTAGCCAGCTGTATCGAATTATAAGACGTTGTCACGTCAAAAATATATTAATAAGATCTCGAACCACTTAAAAGTATTAAAATGTTATCAAGCAATACGGAAGAAGGCATTTCAATTTGTACTCGTTTTTTGTGAACAACAAGTGTGTGCTAGACTGAATCCTACGATGAAAAATTGATGAAAAGGTAAATTGATAAAAATATTATTTTCCTTTTCTTGATCACTCAACAAGTAGTTTTTCGCTTTTCAACGATTCCATGAATTTATCATTCATCAGTTGATCAAGTTTTCGTCCGTTGAGTACAATAAAAACACCATGATTTAAAACCACGGCTACATTTTAATTTTTTCATATAATTTGCTCACTATATTTTGGCAGAACGAATCCTTGTCACTTTAATAACAGACAGACATTCCAGTCATGAAAATTCGGTAATGCTTGTGAGAGGAGATGAAAGATAAAAGAATATAATATTACGACTAGTTATACTTGTCAAGAACAGAAAGGCAACGGATCCTCGGGGCAAACAAAGCGGCTCTTGAAAAGACTTGATGTGAACCGAAATTATTTGGGTCTAAATAATCCAGATAATTAACGCTAACTCCAACTTATCTATTGCAGCTGGAATCACTGCAATTTTTTTGTTTCCTTTATTTAGGTACTATTGTATTGCTATATTTTTTAAATATTTCGATTAAATTCTACACATGTATGAAGGGTCTTTATAAGGTCAATGGAATCCATAAGTAGGTAAGTTTTTTTAGAACTTTTTGTCTGTCTGTACCTACAGGGTGGCCAAAAAGTCGTGGATCCAACGTTACCACCGGTTAGCTGGGGAATCCCTGCAAAAAAGTGATCTGACATGACACGAACTGTGAGCACACGCAATAAGTTTGCTTTAGCGGGGATTAGCTATTTTATATTGTCGATGACCCACTAAGGTATTGTACAATTATCGCTTGATTGATAAAGTTAAACTGAAAGCTCACCATAATGTTATCAAATATGTATGTGTAAAGTTCCCCAATTCTTTCTTGCCCAGCGTGGTAAACCTAGCTGTGATTGTACGAAGAGACCCCAGAAGTGGGACAGTTATAGGTTGGGGTATTGTGATTTTTTATAGAATTAAGATAGCAAACGAGCCGGCTAACACCACCTTCCGCTGCCGCCTATAAAAACTGCGACCAACTTAGAACAAGACTCAAATAGGGCCAGGGATGGTAAGTCCGGTTAGCAATCTATAGGTATATATAAAACGCTTGCGTTTATGAGTGCCTAACAGACAACGCACTGCCGAAACTACTGAACGGAAGAAGCTGAAAGGCATGTATTTTCTTTGGGGAGTGAAGGGGAGCACCAAGAAAGAATTTTTGAAAATTCATCCCCTAAGTGGGTGAAGTTTAAACGAATTTCACGCGGGCGAAGCCGCTGGCAAAAGCTAGTAGGTGTTAAAATATTAGTTGGTTAGTTTGTGAATAAATGTGAGGACATAATACGTAATAGGACATAAACGCAGACTGATAGATATAAAATACATAATATATTTTAATCATCTGTTCACTTTTTTCCAAGTAATACTCTCGAAAACGGAGACAAGAAAATTATTACCAAAAAATCTAAACTCCGAGACATAATTAGATACGTGCTATTTCATTTACAGAACCAAATCAACTTCCATCGTTAAAAGATACAAATTACTTGACTAAAGTAACTATTTTCCAATCAAGAGGAATAATTGGCCATATGTTATATCAAACAAAATTCAATAAACACGTCATTAAAAATACCAGTTTGGAAAATAGAAATGCTGTAATCGCATCATGTCACGACCATAGACATACATAATATAGACCTGCCTTGCACGTTCGAATGTGTGTCTAGTTGTAACAATCCAATTTTGAATTGAATCGGTTTGTGCGTGAAGTTGGCGCAATGGAAATTTGTTACTATATTTGAAAACGAACAGATTACATAGTGATATCTCGCTTCCGCGTTTGGAAGTTTTAGTCGTGCTGTCTCTGTCGCTCTTACATATGTCACGCGCCATTTTACTAAAGTTATTATTTTAGAAATAGTGAAAATAATTTACAATTCAATGTTAACATACTGAAATGTGATTCCTTTGGACTTTATTTGTGTTTCTCGAATTGTTAGAATATTTTTGAAGGCACAGGAAGCCATATTTTCTACATTTGCGGACGTAATTACTGAAATCAATTTTGCGTAAGGAAGATGTGTAACTCGCTGCTGTCTACAACAGACTGACTTGATCAATCACTCAATCACACAACCTAATGTTGACCACTCGTCGTGCGCCTTATGTATGTTACGGGCGCATCTTTACTTTCTACATCCATGGTCACGACGGTATCAACATAAATAGTAGAGATAACTCAAGAATTACACATCGGATGTCACTATTCACCAAAATTAAAATTTATACAAATAAATATATTTTACAAACTATGTAAGCGTAGACCAATAAACTATAGACGGAAAACGCCGGGAACAAAAGAGTGAAGCCAGCAAAAAGTCAGCCTAGCCTTGTAATACACACGGCGGCACTCACACCAAAACGACTTTTGTGTTCTAAATAAAAAAAAATGAATGAAGCTTTGTGTTCCAAAAAATAAAGTTTAAATTTGTTCTAATTCAAACTGTCAACATAGGGCATTCTAGTGGTTTCGATGTGTGCTTTCGGCTTACTTTTGCCGGCTTCACACTTTTGTTCACGGCGCACCGTCTATAGTTTATTGGTCTGAGTACGTAAGTGTAATAAATAGATAGGACTAGTAAATCCGCCCTCGCTTCGCTTCGGGAAACCAGTCCCTTCAAAAATCGCTATAAATTTTAACAAATTATGTTATTCCGATGACTAAGCTATATTACTGCAAAGTTTCATGAAAATCAGTTCAGTTTTTGCGTGAAAGAGCAACAAACACACACACACACATCCTTACAAACTTTCGCATTTATAATATTAGTAGGATTTATAAAATAATCATAATTTATCGCCATCTCGATAGTATTATAGCTGCTATCGATGTCTTATTTGAGTTCATTAATCGTTTACTATAACGTCCTCCTGTAGGTACGTAATATTGTAGGTGTTATATTTGATAATAACTTTGATAACAAAGCTCATAAAGCAGCATATTACAATAATATCATAATTAATGAACAATGCATCTGAACGTACTCGTAAAGCTACATTAAAGACAAGTATGGATGATATTGAGATAATTATGATCCAAATCTGTCTTCTGATATTGTTGTGCACACAGGGATATTATGTATCAACACAAAACGATGATTTGTGCACGGTTAACGTTTGGTATAGACATTAGGTTTTAGTATATATAGGTTCCACACGAACATGGATAGAATTTTTTTATTATTTGTTTGTGGCGATTAATTGGTTGAAAGGATTCTAAAAACGTTGCAGCAATTTTCGTATATCAAAACAAATCTACAAAAAGATTTGTTTTGCAGGTTGCAATTCCATGAAAAATCCGAATGAAATGGAAATCAAGTTCGATATTAAATAACGGCGTGATTGTCGACTCAGCTTACAAAATAATTGAGATCGAAATGGCCAAGGTTTGTGGATAATTTAATTAACTTGTATTTCTTTATCAATTTATTTCGAGATACCACTCGACCAAGCTGCTGATCTCCAAAAACGGAGACAAGCGATAGAAAAAGCTTCGCGTCAGGTTCACAATCCTCAGAAATGAGATAGACTGAAGAGAGAGAGAGAGAGAGATAAATTTTATTTGGCGCGATATAGCGACCAAACACATGTGCCGAAATTGATAATGGTTATGCGAATCGATTTGCTTTTATTAAGGTGCTCCCTCACCGCGAGCATTCGCGCTTAATGTAACATTATTTGAATTTGGAACATTCTTATTACAATGCGATTAAGGTACATTTAAATTGGCATTGATTGGAACTTTCATTACACGCGAATGCTCGCGGTGAGGGAGCACCTTTTCCTACAAATAGAAGCGATAACATAATATTGTGGCAAGGAAAAAAATTTAAGACAGTAGTGCATTTTTTAGAATGAAATCCTTTAATTTGTATTTGAAAGCATCTAGATTTAGATTTCTAATATTTTAACATAAATCCCTTCACACTGTATACATATCGATCAAAAGTTCAATAGCAATCATTTTAGCTCTAAAATACGGCGTTATAAGATTTTTTAACTTATACCTATCTCATATTACTGTAGGTATCGCGCCGCTACAAAACTTTAGTACTACAGTTTCTGTAAGTAAATTCTAATTTCGCACTTATTCATTCGACACATAATTGTAAAATAAATATTGCAGATGAAAATTAAATTATTATCTTACATGAATTCACTTTAAAATACCACGACGAATAATTTTCTAAACGAAATCAACAGCTAACAGACCAACGATAGATATACAATAATCAGCAATTGAAATTTCATTAATAAACATGTTAATACATTTTTTACTCCATGAAAATATATAAAAGCGAAAGGTCACTTACTCATCACAACTCAACGAAAACCGTTTGACATAATTTAATATAATATCTACTGACAAAAATAGGAACGTAGTTAATAGCTAGGGGAAGACGTCCACTAAAATCACATAAAATAGGGGAAAAAGATAATCCATAAACACAATTAATTATTAGCATTAGATTATTTTGTACAAATATATAATTAGTCGACCAGTATTTCAGTACAGCTGAATGTTACCAGTGCGTCTGCGGTGACCTATATCCTACTTACCCAACTTGAATGTACCTACTTACTTGTTTAATATAAGGTAACTAGTACCGGCTTTAAACACGCTTCTTTTAATTTGCCTTTAGCCAACCAAGTAAAGTAAACGAAAAGGAGGTGAACAGTTTAAATTAAATTTTCCCCGTTCATTAATTTCTACCCGCAAAATATCAAATTTGTTTTATTTAGAATGCAATTAAACTTTATAAACGTGTTATGATAAGAATCATGGAATATTTTATTTCATGTGCTTTTATTTTTTGTAATGTTATCAAAATCTAGTAGGTGTTACTGATATATTTTTGTACGCCAGTTTTTGATTCTAACACCGTGTAACTGGTGCAGAAGGAACTGCGAAAGTATAGGTAATATATTTGATGGGTTTTTCCCGTTGGCTCCCATTCCCGTTCTCACCCGTCCCACTAGACCCCGAATTCCGATTTGACAGATAAAGTCAAATAAAAGTAAACATTGCTTAAAAGTACAGTTATCAGAAAAAGTCTTAAAGTATTCAAATTCAAATTATTTATTTCTTCGAAGTAGGTTTTTACAAACACTTTCCGAACGTCAAGCTACGCCATCGCTTCAACAAATCCCTACGGCGAGTGGTCTTGGAAGAAGAAGCGGCAAGAAACTCCCAAGGAGTCTTTTTTTTCTCTTTCTCCACTCACAGTTACAGTTGCACTTACTACTAATTACGGCTAAAATACGAAACTCATGTCCAAGCTGATTTATCATTAAAATATTCATCAAGTTTGTAATAACCTTTCGTCATAAGAATGCTTTTGACATGAGTTTTAAGTTTACAGTACGGCATTTCTGTTAATTGTATCGGAACTTTATTATAAATTTTAACGCAGTTACCCATGAAAGAGCCACCAGTTTTGCTAAGTCTGAATTTTGGTACAATCAGTTTAGCCTTATTTCTAGTATTTATATTGTGTACATCACTCTTTTTAAGAAAATGGTCATGATATTTTTTTACATACATAATTATAGAGGACGGCGAGGGATCACAGGAATAATAGGAAATAGCCAGATAAGTAGAATAGGAAAATGTATTTCGGTTCGGTTTTACAATGACAATGTGTTCTTATGATATGTGACAGAATTTAAAAGGTATAAAAAAAGAAATATAAAATTAAAGGAGGTTGGTTTGTCACATTCTCCCCCCTCGTATGGCAATACGCAATATGAGGAAAATGTGGCAAACATGACGTTTTCTATGGGAGAGTAAAACGATTTAGTTGTATCATAGATTTGTTTAAACTGTAGCCACTGTGATGGGTGGCTTGAAAATTGTGGCAGGTCAATGTGCTGAGGCTTCCTCATCCGTGTCTGCTCGACGACGAGTGCCTTAGTAGCAGCGGCCGTATCTTCTATGGCCTTCACCATGCCAAGTATGTTTGTATTAAACCCTGATGTTGTATGTGAACGTGTGTTTTCTAGCACTATAGGCACGTGATCCAGTCGGGCCGCTGGATTAGCGTCTGCCTGGCTCGGCAGTCCAGCTGTGTGGCCGTCCTGTGTGTGATCAGGTTCTATGTTTGCTTGTTCTCGTTCAATACCGTCGTCCGAAATAGAAGCAAATTCGTTTACCTGGCTGTTCACCCAAGTTACCAGACGTGAGGAACGACGGCTCCGTAGTGAGCGGCGAGAGGCACCGGACTCAACCTCGATCGCGGCTAGCTCTGCACGGAGCTCGTCTTCTTCAACCTGGTTCTCCAAGTCAGCTAGCCGGCGCTCGCGCTCGAGCTGTCGTCGGCGAGTGCGTGCTTCAGCGGCTAGCTTGCGGGCTTGGGCTGAAGAAACTGAAGTTGTGTGTTCACTCATTTCACTATTATGAACCTCGTGATCCCCGTGTTCCGTGATCGCGGGGTGCGCCCCCGGATCGGATGTCGCGGGTTGCGCGCTCGAAGCGAGTTTAGCTCCACTTCTCGTGAGCGGCATGTTGTCAAGTCGGGAAAAAATTTTGAATTTCGGTAAAATTTAGAATCAGAATTTTTACAAATAAGCTAGTTCAATCCGGCTCGAAGGACCAAAAAAAGGTATAGAGGACGGCGAGGGATCACAGGAATAATAGGAAATAGCCAGATAAGTAGAATAGGAAAATGTATTTCGGTTCGGTTTTACAATGACAATGTGTTCTTATGATATGTGACAGAATTTAAAAGGTATAAAAAAAGAAATATAAAATTAAAGGAGGTTGGTTTGTCACAATAATATTATCTAAAATATACTGTGATACTACAGTTTCTTTAAACAATTCTTTAAACAGTTCTTTATTACTTTCTTTAAACAATTGTCTGAGTGAATCCCTTGGCCTGAGGCTGTAAATGGCACGTACTGCTCTTTTCTGTAATATGAATATTAAAAATGTAAAAATTGAAACACGCCAGACGGATATCTTGAATTGCTGTTCTAAGTATCCTGGGTTTGGCCTGGTTCTTGATTTGGGTGTTATAATGCCCATGGAACCTACGAGACGGAATGAGGCTACTTGTGCGTCGTTATTTACCAAAGGATCGGGAGTAAAATACATATAAGTAGTTAACAACAATATAGGTAATTTACTTCAATAAACAAATAAGTAGTATAAAAACATGTTATAATCTGTATTGTTTTCATAAACATACATTTGCTAAATTAACGAGAGTGAAAGAAATTAACTATAATAAAAATATGTATGTATAAACACATAATAAAATAATCTTTAAAGTGCAAAATCAGTCTTATTTGAAATGCCTCCTTATTAATTTGCTTAATTAAACAGAATTTAAAAAAAATCATTATTTTAGGTTCTCTTGCAAACAAACACCCCCAGTAAAAAAATCTCATAAAGCTATTTTCTAAGTAGAGACAGCGACCAGCTACAGATTTATTATTAGTATTGATGTTTTTTCTCGGGAACTACGAGTAAGTGACATTGCGGATAACATTTTACCAATTTTTAGTTACACTACACATGTTGGGAGCCCCTGTAACCCGGGGACCCCGTATCATTGATACGGCTTAAACGGCAGTAGCTACGCCCCTACAAAAATCATTATAATACTTTAAAGCACTTTTTCTATCGACTGTACACGTTGAAAAAAGAAGGTAAAAGTTATAAATCAAATTAATCGTTTTCGGGATATAATGGGACGGGTGAGAACGGGAATGGGAGCCAACGGGAAAAACCCTATTTGATATACTTATAGATAGACACTAGCTTTGGCGAAATTGGTTGTATAGTATTGCTCAATTTGCTCATGTCTATGCATCTTTATCATTTAAATTCCGCTCTAAGCTATAGTAATCTTGCTCACGTGATGCGCCTTTGTATACTATTATCACAGCGTACAACAGATATTTCATTAGGCTATGTTTGCTATTTGCTGTGTGCTGTTCCGATGAGAGCCAAAGGTATTAAGTCACTCACATTGGGAGAACAGACCCGAGCAATCAGTAGAACAGATGAGTTGCGACGTCATATTGATGAAACGCTTAATAATCCTAGCAATTACACAAGCCATCGAGCCTTGAGTGCTTCAACAACACTTAATTATCTGCAAGCGTTTTGATAGTTCATTTCTAACGAATTTATTTACGATATCAAAAACAATGTTACATTTAAAACTTTCTTACAACTTTAGTCACACATATTATTGATCTTTTACCTTTTATAGAAAGTTAATTTTAAGTTAAAGTATTTTATAAGTTAAAGATACATTTAATTTTCATCTACATACTACCTCGATTATAGCTTAGTACAGATTAAGTTATAAATCTCGCCCCAAAATATATTTGTGTTAGCGCTTAGAGGGTTTGCCAATAAAGAAAGCGTTCTACGCCGCGGGGTAAAGTCGGCTACCTAAATATTATTATTATTTACAGAGGAAATAAATCACTATAACTATAAAGATAGAGTATTAAAGTGTTGGAGGTTATCAGCTTTAAATATAACAGAGTGGTAACTGAGAAAAACTATTAAGGATTGGGTATTATCAACGCTAATAATGATTAAAGAATAATGATTACCTATAGTAAGTTTCGTCATTTTGTTTGACGTTGTTGTTGTGAGTATGTGGTATTTGAATTATTTGTTGTTATGTTCAATTGATTTAAAATGTATTGTGATGTTTTCTTTAATGCTCTATTACGAATGGATAAGTAAGGTATTGGTAAATGCTTTCCCTTGAGTGTTAATACCAAAGAACAGAAAAAATAGGTTAATACCTATATGCTCGAATGGTTTATTTTAAAATTCAAACTCATTTTAGTAATTTATAATGTAATTTAATGTATCTGTCATTAAAATCTATAATATCTATAATTAATATTTTAATTATTGATATTTATTTTGATGATATATATTTTAAAATTTCTATATCAGTTAATAATTACTAATACATAGTAATGTCGTTTACCGTAAAATATTTCTTTGTTTTTATTAGCGCAACGACGAGGAATTTTACTTTGTATTTTTAGACTTTGCATGACATTAATAATATTTTTGATATGCTTTGTACACTATACTATTTATACACTTTGGAATTTTAAAAACTAGTATTCAACTTAGAGCTTAAAATTACAACATAATATAGTTAAAAATACGATAGTTTACGTATATTGATTAAGGTGTTCATTTCTCTAGCGGTTTTTGATATCTCTTGATGATTGAGTAAACTTCACGTCTATATTAGATTAATATCTTTAATTACAAATTTTAAAAGACTGTTTAATATAGATACTGATTCGGTTCTATTACAGGTTTGCATGTACTATTGCAGTCGTGTCAACTGCATTCAAACTGCACCTGAACTGCAATTTGCCGTTGGATTGCAGTTGAAATGTCCGTCTGTCTAGAGCCTTAAATGGGAAATTCATTGCAACAATACGTAACCTACGCAATATTTACTCACACGGTATGCTGTAATAGATTTTGCCATAATGCGTCAAGCAACAGTAATTTATGTTCAAAATTTTGGCAAGCGTTGTTAAGCGGAAAACCGTGATAATTCTGGTGAGAGAGCGTTTAAGAAAGGCTCCGATGTACATTTTTAATGATGCACATTAAGACGCACCTTTACTCCAACATGTAAATAAATAATAAAGGGTTTTTTACATGCTTTCATTAAATCGGACAATTCTCGTTGGTCATACTTTGATGTCATTCGACCTGTAACTTAAGTAACTAGTTATCTTAATTTTGTTTTGAATGTTGTTATTTCAAAATGAAATTTGGCAGGTGTGCGTATACGAGAAGACATTAAAAAATATGATATCCTGGTGCTGACCCTATGACGGAGCCGCGGATTGAACTGACACAAACAAACAAATAAATAAATCATAAACTTGGTTTACTTTAAAGACCCCCCAAGTGAGTGGGGAGAATTGAATCACTTATTATTTTTAGTTCGCTACTACTTATTTAGTTTTGTTATTGGTAGTTTGGTAGTCTTGCTAAATTTTGTCAGTTATGAAAAGTTAATTCTAGATTATTACCTTAACAGACGAACGTGAGATGTATTTTCCTTCACGTATTCTCGGCCTAGATTTTACGAGTCTAGAATTAATGATATTAGGCGCTTTGCTCACGGAGCAACTCAAGTTGAGCCACCTATCAACTTTTTAAAAGTTTAATGTAAAAAGTTGATAGTTGCTACAACGTTTACGGTTGCCGCAATTTTTTAGCAATTTGTGAGCAACTTGATTGATTGATTTGCGATTGACAGTTGCGGAAACCGGCAACTTTAAAAACCGGTATAATATTTAACAGTTGCTAGGTGCGGCAATTAGGAACTTACCTAGTCAACGATTACAGCAACTGAAAACTGTTGACGATTGCCGGAACTCGAAACTCGAGTTGCAGTGTGCGCAGTCCAATTGAAATGTATGTAACAGCTCGTTGCCAGTTGCTGCAATAGTTGATCCGTGGGCAAAGCACCTTATTGAATGTTTTCGGACAAAATAAATCAACGTTTAAAGATCACCAATAAAGTCGCACCAACTGCACAGATATACCAGCTGATAAGTCAGGTATCGTATGTCAGCCGTTTTATAGCCTGTTGTTAGAAGTTATTTTTGCTTATGTTTATTTTTAACAAATTGTACGTAAATATTTTTGATATATTTTAATAATATGTTTGTTTGTTTGTTTGTTTGTTTGTTTGTTTGTTTGTGACGCTTTCACGTCGCAACAAAGCTATTATATGGTAAGGTTTATGTGTGTGGGGATAGTTAGGAGGGTGGAGAGTGACGTAGGCTACTTTTTACCGCGGAAAAACATCCCATTCCCATGGGAAGATCGATGTTTTGTTATAGTCGGCACAATCATAAGATTCCGATATGACGTCTGTCATGTATGAACACAAACTAACCTTGTATGGACGTCTTCAACTTACTTATTACGGAAATATATTTTTTTTAATTTGAACCGCTGGTAATGATACTATGAAGTGAAGATATTTCGTAGTGAATGATAGGTCACTTTGGTTAAATTATGCAATGCACTATTTACTGTGCTTATACAGTACACAGTTTATATTTATTATCAATGCAGCTTTATAAGTAGGTACATAATGTACTTGTGAATCCACCTCCTCTTCGCTTTGGAAAATTGTTTTTATGTTTACAGATAATAAACACTTCTTCCCATTTTTGCAACATATTTTATTGGTACATCGCTTCTATTGCTCGTAGCATGATGTTATAAACTTGCCCACAGTTTGTTAAATATTTTAATTAGGCATTAGTCCGTAATATTAAACGCAAGTAACTAGCGGGTTAAACGAATTGGAGTAATATTGTTTACTTACTACGAGTATTTAGATAGGTACTTACTTACTTATACGTACTTACATAGGTAAATACTAGAAATTCTGGCGAAATATGTAAACCATTCCTGCTTGTTTTTAATTTGTGTTATTTATAAATTGTTTAAATTATTTTATTTTATTTTAATCAGTTTACATCATAAATTGTGTAAAATTGAACAAATATTTAAGACGTCACTACAATGTTTTATAAGGAGGCTGGATTTATAGTTATGTGACCTCTTGAAACAATTTATGAATCGACCATAATCGATACGTTACTATAATCGAAAGTATGTGCTACCATGTCACACCCAAAATACAAATAGTTATAGATTCCTTAATATGTCTAAAGCATTGCGATTTTTCGTAGCTATTATAAATTCCCGATACATACGTTTTTAAGCCTTTTCCACTCAAATCGGATAATTATTAACCGTTTAATAGTTTCTTCGTTTTCACTAGATTAATGAAATTTCCATTTTAATAACTAATATAATTTCCTCACCTTAACTTACTAGTCAAATTGTCTTATTATCCCTTTCGGTGTCAATCTCAACGCTACATCTGTTTTTACCTGATTTTAAGAAAACAATCAGAGGTCGGTTTATAAATTATCGTTCCGAACTTAATTAACGAAACGATTAGAAAGTCTTATTACTTATAATCGGTTAAATTTATAAATCGGTTTATTTAATGCATCGATTTTTGTTGTACTTCACTATTGTCACTGTGATGACAGCCTTCATATCGGAATCTTATGATTGTGCCGACTATAGTTGCTAGATATTTATTTTCGGAGTTGTTAATAGATGGCGGTAATAAAATTCATTTGCAAGTTCTGAATTACGCTATCAAATACTACATGTAATTTACTTAAGTCATAGGCAAATGTAATAGGCTACTTTAGCTCTGCCTCGAGAACTCCCCGCTCCGGCTGTATTCAGTGTACCGCCCGCCCGCTGGCACTATCCTGTTGACTGATGTCCGCAAGTTGCTCAGCCAACAGGATAGTGCCAGCGGACCAGAGGGATCTTCGAGTCGAGAGCCTGGACGACTTCATCGAGAGATTGGCACGCAACATGTTGGGGCGTGTCGACGCGTCGCGGTTCCCGCATCTGCAGGACCTGGCTGCGCGGGACGGGCCTAGCACTGACTGATACTGGGGCTTCGTAAGTCGTCGCCCGGCGCTGATCGGCTCCTGCTGGGCTTCCCACCAGCGGGATTCACCCGGTAGGGCCTCGATCGCCTGGGCGGCGCGAAGATGAACCCCATCCCGTTTAAGACTCTGTGGCCTGTAAAAAGGCCACCACTCACCGGAGTTGACCTATTGGTTAACCACAGATGGACAACGAAGGGCCTTAGGGCCCAGCCCAAGAACCGGCCCGTTTTAACGGGCCGCGAGAGACACCCCCAAAGGGGAACTAACTGTCCCGAGGGCTCCACACACCTCAGACAGGGTGGAGTGAAGAGAGCGAGTAGTAGGCTACTTTTTAGCCTAAATTCCTACGGGAGCGGGACCTACGCGGCTGTTACCTACGGGTCCCGAAGCGAAGCGCGGGCGGTTCTCTAGTTGTGATAGTATTTGAGGATTATATGAATTGCTCCAGATAATTATCAGTGTTTAACGTGCTACAATATAACTCGCTCCAATCGAGTGTTCCACGATATTCTCGCATTTTTCGCAACAAAAAGCTGACAAAGCGCTAACCTGCGATCTGATGGTAAATAGTCACCGCTGCGACGTAAGTTTACCGCCAAAGTCATTTTCAACGTGTTGTTGGTAAAGGAATTTTGTCGAATGAGTGAAAACGTTAAATTTAAAATGTAGCATTAATAACGTGTGTTCTTCGAATATGTGCACTTCTTTGGTTTTTTTCTTAATTACTCCTCAAAGTTCAGCCCACGATTAAAATGCTTTTAAACTTCCATATACCTATGTATAATGTTAACGAAGATTAAGATACCGAATTTTAGTAACACATACCTTAAAAGTGTGCAAAAACTTGTGGTATAAGTACTACCTTGTGTATAGTATTACGTATTAAGTACCTTATATTAAATATCATTAATATATTTTATATTAAAATTCTCTTATTAAAATTTAAATTCAAATCCAAAGTCTACGTAATTATGGCCGCATACGATTACCTTAGTAAAGCCAGCAAAGCGAATCTATACTAATATTATAAAGCTGAAGAGTTTGTTTGTTTGTTTGTTTGTTTGTTTGTGTGGTTGAACGCGCTAATCTCAGGAACTACTGGTTCGAATTGAATTTTTTTTTGTGTTGAATAGACCTTTTATCGAGGAAGGCTTTAGGCTATATAACATCACGCTGCAACAATTAGGAGGGAAGAAATAATGGAAAATGTGGAAAAAACGGGGAAAATTATTCATTCTCGAGGGCTTTCGTTGCATGCGTTGCGAAAACGATTCAAGATACCAAATGATACCTGGTGATACCAAATGATACCAAAGTGATACCTGGTGTTAATAATTGGGGTGGCTCCAGCTTTTGTTATATAGGGTGTACCTAGTGTTAAGTGCTCATAACCTGAAAACCATTCCTTCAGACGGACAATCTGAACAACTTGCAGTCTTTCATTAAGGAACCTACTTTGAAATCGCAAAAAGAAATTTCATACAATAGGACATTTTCATTTTTGTATGAAATACTTAGCTGATGTGAAATATTCAACAAAATCTGTGATAAAAGTTCTTGTATCACAGATTTTGTTGAATCACTCATATTTTCATGTCTATTATTAACTAATTACTAAATAAAAAGTCAATTAAATCAATAGAAAGATAGAAACCTTAACAAACACTATCACAAATCTACACTATCACAAAAAACATGCGAAAACTCGTTAGGTAGTGCGCCATTCACAGTGCCCAGACCCGCGTTTCAAACTCAGTGATACGACTAGGCGATTGAACGGGCGGGGCGCGGGCGGCGCGGGCGGACGACTTTGTATGGACTATGCATGCGCTGGCAGAAGCGCATCGCTCGCCTCAGCCGCGCTCGGCACCGACCGAACGCGACGACAATCGCCGATCGCCGCGAGTCGCGTTCGTGATAGAAGACCGCAGCGCTCGTAAAATGCAATTATTGTTCCTAGGTCTAAATAATTAGGTTATAAATATAATTATGATTTTTTACATTTTACTGCGTAAAAATTATGGTATGGCGGTGCCATACGCGCGAACTGTAGTTTCCTCCTATTTGCAAAAATGCATTACGCGCTTATATCTGTAATGTGCAGTTATTTCATCTTAACCACTACATCATAGAGTCCTTTTTGTATTTACGTAACAGCTTAAAACATAATTTACTAAACAAAACTACAATATCTATAATATAATAAGTGCGTAGAAAAGTCGTGTCTGTTTTTTACGAAATCACTGTATTACTATGTTAATTCTCCCCGCCATCGCAGTCTTGCCGATGCCGTGACCATAATCCGTGCAACTGGGTCGTAATATATTTCTAACTATGTTTTGACTTTTTATGATTACTTTCCGATCCCCCATAGCAACCAGTTTCATGCCTTGATTAAGATAAGGTTCGTAGAATGAATTCAGACTGCCACCTATGTAGGGGAGCTAATTATAAACGAAACCTCTACATTACTCTACATTTCAGCCCAATGCACAATCATCATCTCAACCCATCATGGCCCACTATTGAGCACGGGTCTCCTCTCAGGATGAGAAGAAGGTTAATAAGGTTAATAAGGGAATGCACAATAAGGTCACGCTTTATTGTTGCAGGCGTACTGACTACTTACTTGTAGCTCTTATTACTTATTGGTTGGCTATTTATATTAATTAGTATTAATTTGTAATTAATTAATAAAAATCCTTGCAGAAATAACATCTAAAACCCGTATACGATATATTTATAATTTTAAATGGACTTCCGACGGTCTGTTATTTAATATTCATATTGCTAGGGTAGAAAAAAAACCAAACCTATGCCCACGTTTTGGTGGGTGCCACCATAATTCTGACGAATTCAACGGCACCTCCTATAGAGTCTTTTGAGCTGTAGGTCGTGCCAAAGAAATTAACATACATACAAACATACATACGCTCGAAAAACATTACCCTCCTTCTGACGCAGTCGGGTAAAAACCCGCGAATTCTGCCATTACTCCATTACATTAATTCCGTTTGAAGTGCGTTGGTGTCAGCGACACTTTGCAAATGATGCGTTATATTATCTTAATCCTCAGGAGTAGCCGTAGGTAATTTATGACCAACATTAAGGGTTTATAGTGCATGAGCAAGCGTGCGACGATTTGTTGGACTGAGATGATGATTTTTGGGTATCACTCGTAACAAGTAAAATTTTTAAAACACGTCAAGCTGCTTTTAAAATAAAAGTTATAGTTAGATATCTATTAAAGTATCTATCGAAAAGAAGCTAGTCTGTGTGCGTTTCATTTCAATAGTTCACAAACAAACTAATAAGCTAACTATCGGTAGATAACATCATTATCCATTAGTCCAGCTCATCAGTGCCACGCAATATCAGCAGCATCAGCATTATCAAAAGGATTACAGATGTATTAACAAATACGTATAAGATTACACGTACCGTACGTTGATGATCTCAAACGTATAGTTGGCAAATAATTATTATATAACGGCATCCTGACTAACATCTCTACGAAATGAGCCGATATTCTCATGTAGGAGTTGTGAGGGAAGCGTTGGTTTAATAAAACACCATCAAAACATCGTGATTTGACCATTAATCCATAATAATTACAATGTTATCACAATTACTTAGACACAACTTAAGACATAATGGTCACCATGTCCTCAAATGTTCTCCAGACGACCTTCCAACCGACTGCAGAAGAATATCTGTCTGGTGTTGAATTCCTCGAACCCTTTCAAAAAGCTCTCTCGCACCAATTAATTATTTCTTTTCTCGACAACCAGACTCCGACATATTATACATAATTAAACCCACACGAATATTATAAATGCGAAAATAATTCTATATGTGGCGCTTTCACGCCTAAATCACTGAAACGATTTAAATGAAATTTGACACAGATATAGAGTTGACCTTGAGAAAGGATACAATATTTTCGTAAAATATCGGTACCCTCAGCTTTAAAAAACTTATATTTTTTAACCGACTTCAAAAAAGAAGGAGGTTCTCAATTCGACCGTATATATGCTTTTTTTTTTATGTTTGTTCAGCGATTTTTTCGTCGTTTATGGGCCGATTTTGATAATTCTTTTTTTGTTGTAAAATAGATATGCGCAGTGGGGTCCTTTTGAAAGGATCACCAGGATCTGATGATGGCATCTTGGAGAAATCGAGGGCAACTTTCGAAAATTGTAGGGACGACTAGTGTGTTTGTTAATGTTTTCATAAGTACATGAAAGCGCTACAATTTCATGAAGGTCTGGAGTCGATCTGATGAAGCCGAAAGACAGTCAAGGGAACTCCTCAACGATGTACTGTAGTTATCTAGTGTCTGGGCTTGATTAATTTGTAGTGACGAGAACTTTACACCTACATGTTCAATTAAGCGCCATCTGGCGAGTAGTTTTTGAGTTACCTTTGCTTATCAGGTTGAAGTCGGTTATTTTTTTTTGTAAAAAGCAATAATTATTAATTGGTTGATGTTGGCAGGTAATACCTACCAATATCAACCAATACCAATACCAATTTTCCTTGCATTTCCTACAGGTATTTTGACGTGGTTTGCGTCTCAAGTGGGCGAAGCCGCTGGCAATAACTAGTGTAAAATACAATCTACTTATTAAACTCTTGTTCTTCTTACTTATTTAACTTTTATCAATGAGCAATGCACGTTACCTCGTTGTAATTGAGATAATTAGGAACGAACACTCGAGGTGCTTTAGTGTAATATTGTAGAGCGATACGTTTAATCCCTGAATTAAGTTCTAGTCTTATTGCGACTGAGAATCTCTGACATAGCCTGAATAGTGCCTTTTAACGATAATCAGGCTTCCAGGCATTTTTAATGTTATACCGACAAACAAGCGGACTGGCCATCCATACTAATGTTATAAATGCAAAAGTCTGTATGTTTGTCTGTCTGTCTGTCTGTGACGTTATCACGCCTAGACCACCGGTCCGATTTGGATGAAATTCGGAATGAAAATAGTTAAAGACCCAGAGTCACACATAGGCTACTTTTTTTTCAAAAATCAACCCCTAAAGGCTTGAAATAGGGGATGAAAGTTTGTATGAAAAATCTAAACCACTTAACTGATTGTTATGAATGAACCCTGTCCCTTCCCGTTTCGCGATATAAATGAATTCCACGCGGGTGAAGCCGCGGGCAGAAGCTAGTTTTATAATAAGTGGGGGCCATCAGTTAGACTAAAAGTTCAAGGCCGCTCACCGTTGGGATTTGTTGAGGCGATTAGTTTGACTTTGGAAAAGTGTTTGTAAATATCCTACTCCGAATAAACTTCATTTCAATTTAAATTTCACAAAAGGTTTTCCAAGGTTCTCCCAGACCCCCAACCACAGGGTGCCCCAAATGACTGACTGAATTTACTTTTATCTACCGTACAGTTATAAAGACAAAAGATATAATATTTAAAAAGAGATTAAATAATTGCTTTTTACAAAAAAAAAATAACCGACTTCAATCTTGATAAGTAGAGATAACTCAAAAACTACTCGCCAGATGGCGCTCAATTCAACATGTAAGTGTAAAGTTCTCGTCACTACAAATTAATGAAGCCCAAACACTAAATAACTGCAGTAAATCGTTGAGGAGTTCCCTCGACTGTCTTTCGGCTTCATCAGATCGACTCCAGATCTTCATGAAATGGTAGCGCTTTAATGTACTTATGATAACATGAACAAACACACTAGTTGTCCATACAATTTTCGAAAGTTCCCCTCGATTTCTCTGAGATGCCATCATCAGATCCTGGTTTCCTTATAAGGGGACCCCACTGCGCATATCTACTTTACAACAAAAAAAGAATTATCAAAATCGGCCCATAAACGACGAAATAATCGCTGAACGTACATAAAAAAAAAAGCATATATACGGTCGAATTGAGAACCTCCTTCTTTTTTGAAGTCGGTTAAAAATCAGTAATTTTATTTCCATGTCAGTATGTATAACTAAATTCTTATAATTTGCTAATTATTATTGTAGATACTTTTTAATACGGCCCCATATTTGTGTATGCTCGTGGGCCAAGACACAAATAAACTATGTACATACCATCATATTTATTTATATTGTTTATACGTAATGGTCACCATGTCCTCAAATGTTCTCCAGACGACCTTCCAACCGACTGCAGAAGAATATCTGTCTGGTGTTGAATTCCTCGAACCCTTTCAAAAAGCTCTCTCGCACCAATTAATTATTTCTTTTCTCGACAACCAGACTCCGACATATTATACATAATTAAACCCACACGAATATTATAAATGCGAAAATAATTCTATATGTGGCGCTTTCACGCCTAAATCACTGAAACGATTTAAATGAAATTTGACACAGATATAGAGTTGACCTTGAGAAAGGATACAATATTTTCGTAAAATATCGGTACCCTCAGCTTTAAAAAACTTATATTTTTAATTGGTTGATGTTGGCAGGTAATACCTACCAATATCAACCAATACCAATACCAATTTTCCTTGCATTTCCTACAGGTATTTTGACGTGGTTTGCGTCTCAAGTGGGCGAAGCCGCTGGCAATAACTAGTGTAAAATACAATCTACTTATTAAACTCTTGTTCTTCTTACTTATTTAACTTTTATCAATGAGCAATGCACGTTACCTCGTTGTAATTGAGATAATTAGGAACGAACACTCGAGGTGCTTTAGTGTAATATTGTAGAGCGATACGTTTAATCCCTGAATTAAGTTCTAGTCTTATTGCGACTGAGAATCTCTGACATAGCCTGAATAGTGCCTTTTAACGATAATCAGGCTTCCAGGCATTTTTAATGTTATACCGACAAACAAGCGGACTGGCCATCCATACTAATGTTATAAATGCAAAAGTCTGTATGTTTGTCTGTCTGTCTGTCTGTGACGTTATCACGCCTAGACCACCGGTCCGATTTGGATGAAATTCGGAATGAAAATAGTTGAAGACCCAGAGTCACACATAGGCTACTTTTTTTTCAAAAATCAACCCCTAAAGGCTTGAAATAGGGGATGAAAGTTTGTATGAAAAATTTAAACCACTTAACTGATTGTTATGAATGAACCCTGTCCCTTCCCGTTTCGCGATATAAATGAATTCCACGCGGGTGAAGCCGCGGGCAGAAGCTAGTTTTATAATAAGTGGGGGCCATCAGTTAGACTAAAAGTTCAAGGCCGCTCACCGTTGGGATTTGTTGAGGCGATTAGTTTGACTTTGGAAAAGTGTTTGTAAATATCCTACTCCGAATAAACTTCATTTCAATTTAAATTTCACAAAAGGTTTTCCAAGGTTCTCCCAGACCCCCAACCACAGGGTGCCCCAAATGACTGACTGAATTTACTTTTATCTACCGTACAGTTATAAAGACAAAAGATATAATATTTAAAAAGAGATTAAAAAATCAGTAATTTTATTTCCATGTCAGTATGTATAACTAAATTCTTATAATTTGCTAATTATTATTGTAGATACTTTTTAATACGGCCCCATATTTGTGTATGCTCGTGGGCCAAGACACAAATAAACTATGTACATACCATCATATTTATTTATATTGTTTATACGTAATTTTTTTTCGATCTTGTTAAATAATTTATCACACATATTTAAGTCAATCTTTGTAACTGTTTTGGGTTCCGTAGCCGAATGGTAAAAAACGGAACCCTTATAGATTCGTCATGTCTGTCTGTCTGACTGTCTGTCTGTCCATATGTTACAGCAATTTTTTTCCGAAACTATAAGAACTATATTGTTCAAACTTGGTAAGTAGATGGATTTTGTGAACCGCCTAAAGATTTTCACATAAATTAAATTTGTAGTTTAGAAGTGGTAGATTTTCTTTTTCATTGATAAAAATATACAAACATAATACCCGTGAAATAGTATTACTTTAACTCGTACCTCCTGATGTATATGTAAATTCAAAGAGAAAAAAATAGAATATAACTTGTAAGTGGATTGAGTCATATCCATTAGACATATCAAAGCAAAGCTAAACTGCGCTGTTCGAAAAATACGGTCTCTCTCACATTTTAAAATTAGAGCATACACCACTGGAACTGGAAAACCAGTAAAAATGCTGACTATGAAAGCGATTACATAGGTTATCGAATAGAAAGAGGTGAAGTTTTTAAAAATAATTGTAGAAACAGTAAAAGGAAAAAATTGCTTATTTTTGAAGTTGTCAAATTTGAACATTTTGACGGGGCTTAAAAGGGATTTTGTGGGGATTAAAAGTAGCTATACTATGTATAAATAACGCTCAAGTTCACTTCTGTACAGATTTTGTGGGAGTTATTTGACTCCCACAAAATCATTATTGTATTTTTTTATGTTTGTCCATTTTAATTCAGCGTTTCAAGCCTCTGATTTTTTTGTTTTAGTATTTTTTTGGACCTCCAGCAATACAACTTCGAAAACCTCGCATATCTGCGTGATGGCCGGACAAACGTATAGACAGACAGAACAAAATTCTTCGAATAATAATATATATATGTCCATATCATATGGCCAAACATAAATCTGTTTTTGTAGTATTTTTGTGTAGATTGACGTTTATTTATGATAGTTCAAAGAATAATTTAACAGGGGAGACCTTTATTCGTTTTATTTTCATGCCTAATAAAATAGATTAGGTAAGTGCGATTCGGATTCGCACCGGACGGATTTTGCACAATATTTACACCGAAAAAAAAAACATTACACATATACAAATATTGTAATAATGGTTAGTTAGTACTTAATAGGAAATTTAATGTTATATTTGTCTCATTTTAAAGTATTAAAACACGTTAAAGCATTTCCGCTTGCTTTTGAATGCGTATGGTTAATGCGTCTCATTTACTATAGATACCTATACTATAACATACCTAATTGTTTAAGTTAGGAAAGGCGTCAGGAAGGTTTCAATTTGCCTTATCGTATTTCGCAAGCATTGAGATCATCATTTTATGTTATTACTAACTGACCCGGCAAACGTTGTTTTGCCATATAAATTATTTATGTCATTTCTAGTGTAGACAAATAGGGGTTGGTGATAAAAGGGTGAAAATTTAGGGTTGCAAGTTTTTTTTATTGCCACATTATAGAAAAATAAAACAAAATGTAAATATCGGACAATACAGTTATAAGCCGAACAGTGCAAAACATTTAAAGCTAGGGATTATAACACCGCCTGTAAAATATAAAGGATGATAACGCCTTACGAACAGTTGACAGCTTATGATAGTTATTAATATAAAAATAGTAATAAAAACGAAGGTCCCACGCAGTAGTTACATGCGAAAGGCAAGTTATGTGCGAAGCTTAATGACTTCTTGATGGCATATCGGTTTGGGCCCCGCTGAATTATTAGGATGAGTCATACAAGGTGATGAGGGTGCCAAGATAAAGTTGGATTATGTATGTTGAAACCCGTTTATTAAACTTAGTTAGAATATCTATCACTAGATTTCCGCCGGCGACTTCGCCCACGTTTTTAACTCTTAAGGGGGACGGGTTAGGGAAATAATTTCCAAAAATTTCAAATGAATCCAATGAAGATATAAAAAAAATCACTTAATTCTATTTCTAGCCCCGTAGAAGGGGAGGGGAGGGTGGAGTTTCTCAGTGCTTCTCTACACTATCCAACAAACGTACATGTCTAATTGTGGCTTCTTACGTTCAGGAATTGCACAGCCGCAAGCGTTGTCTGTCAGACATTCAGTCGTTTACTTCTATATGTGAGAGTTTTATATGATTTTATCAATCATAGAATGGTTTATACATTGCGCTCCCGAACCGGAGGTTGAACATCTGAACGTACAAACCTCTAATAATTATGTAAGTATTACAATTTAATTATCACTTTCTTCGGTAAAGTATTGTGAGAAACCTGCACACCTGAGAGTACACAAAGTTTGCAAATCTAGGCCAGCGTGATAGATGCAGCCTGTAATCCTCAGGTTGTGAGCGGAGATTCCTGCCCAGCAGTGGGACGATACGTTTCTTCTATTGTACGAATTGCAGTGCATGTTGCGTAACCTCTAACATCAGTTAAAATCTGCATTTAGGTATAGAAGATTTGCAATTATAACACAATTAAATGTAAGAAACAATTTAAGTTTTTGTGTGACAATAACTTTGAAAGTATTTAGTATAAAGCAAATATATAAATATACAAATAAATTACAATCTCGTCTTAGGGCGTACAGTGGAATTGTTTAAAATATGTTTAATTTACAAAATTGCATAACTAAAGTTACTCTTACGAGTATATCTATCAAAACAAATTAAAGTTACTATTCATTTTAATAAAAATAATTATGTTTTTATAATTATCAAAAGCCACGTTGGTAGAATAGTGATATCGAGAACAAAACCCCGAGGTAAAAAATCACGATGCGAAGGTACCTACGAGTATAAAAAGAGAAGTGGAAACGTGAAAACTTGTTGCTCGTGCGAACTAGTGCGTTGTAATTCGAAATTTGAAAAGTTTGTTCCAATTACTTAACATTGAATATTAAAGAAAAATATTTTAAGAACAATATTGCGTGTCGTATGAAAAAGCGAGGGATGATCGGAGCGCAGGCGGGTGCGGAAAGGGTCAAGGGATTCTGGTGCAGTCGGCGGTCGACTCTCAGTGGGTACAGTCCTGCGGTCCTTCGACTGCAAACTTTCCTTCCCGAGTTGAGTTGGCTGGGAACGCGAACATTGTTTTCATGGGTTTTCTTTCCGGATATGCGAAAATGAAACAAAACACCAAAATGACTCTTGGACGTAAAAAGCGATCGAAAAGAATAAGGCGTTTTAGAATACCTAAGCCTTTATTTAGATTTTTTCAACTAGTGGTTCATTTGTTTGTTATCGTGGAGTTTACCAGAGTAAATGACGCTGCCAAAACCCTACGGACGAAGATTCCTCTTGGTATGTACCTGATTCTGCTCGTATAAATTAGTGCTTCATATTTTATTTATTGTTTTTGTTTGTCAAGCGATTTTTTGAAAAATATTTTCAATTTTATAACTGGTACCATAAGTCATACTATCTCATGGTTTAGAAAAATAACTTAATAATAAAAGATTATGAACTTTTATTTCATATTTAAAGCTGATTTGTTTTTTTTTTCAAATAGCAAATCAATTTGTTACAATAAATGCCTAAAATATTTAAAAATATTTTATAACAAAATAATAATTTACTTGTTTGCGTATAAAGACATGATTTGGATTACTTTTAGAGACCTTATCACTGAAGGGGTAGATTACATTTTGCATTACATTTATACAGAAATAATATATGCGTTAAGAAGAATTTAGTAAACTGTAGTAATAGGGTAAAGATTAAAATATCGCGAATAAAATGTATAGAAATATTAAAACTAGGTATGTGAAGTTTTTTTGAACGCTCGTTATTTTTACTGAGAAAATCAAGAACAAGTGATAATGACGAATAAAATGAACAACTGCTAGTACCATACACGTATATATTGAAGCCGCATGTAATCTTTTGTTGTTTATCATTTGTTGAATAGCATCAGCGAATAGCATAGTATTTGTGTTGCAGTATTTTGTGTTGTTGCTTGTATGTGTCTTATTTTATGCCACGTATATTATGAATAGCATTGTAAAACCACTGTTTATTTTGAGCTGAAACGTTCTTATTATGGCTTTCCATAATTATAATAGTTAATAAGGGTTGTTTAAAATTAACATAAATAAATAAAAAACATTTCTTTTAAAAAGTGTATTGTTTAATCCGATATAAATAAGCATTGGATTTTAAACGAAAAGAAAAAGGAGAAAATGAAATCCGATTTGTATAATATTGCAAAAGTTTGAAGATTATTATTTCTTTACCAACTAGTTTTGACGAATAAAGTATTTCTCTGATTTTTATTGAAATAAAATAACCAACTATGTAGGTATTATGATTACAATTTTTATTTTTCATTATCGAATAACCCGCTATAATAATAATACAGCCTTTTGAACGTTCATTTACTCAAGACGCCAGAAATAACTGCTCAACTGCTCAAGTCAGCGTGCATTACGATAAATGAATACTCTCACGAATAGTTTATGGACTAGCTAAGAGGCCAAGGCGCCCATAGATCTCCGAAAGGGTTAAACCATCCTTTTAGGAGAAGAACGCATGTAGTGACATGTTTTTGATACTTTTCCGTTGTGTAAATTGAATAAATTGAACATTTCACAAGTGGAACTTTTATTACTTTATTTCAACTATTAGTACTTTGTGACCCCATTAACACCTTGTCCCCTTGTTACGGGGTAACTCCTTTAGGACGTCTTACATTACATTGTTATGAGCATAATAAATAAGAAAAGAATAATAATAAACTTTTCAACACACTTGCTCGTAAAGTTGCTATTTTTTCTTTAGTCTTACGCCCGGAATGCGGTTTATTACACGCTAGTGCGTTTTACTTTTCATTGCCGCACTAGTGTTTTTCTTATTCCACTTTTTTTAATATCCGTAAAGAGGTTGTTACCAAAAGATTTATTATTTTGTAAATAAATAAACTTGTTGTAGTCAAAATCTCATAACATAAGATTATACTTCATCTAATTATCTATTAAAGCATTTAAAAATACAATATTTTAAATCATTAATTACCGTAAATTCTTATTAGAAATACATAATTATTTAGTTTAATATATTGTGGCTGAATGGTGGTGTTCGGTGCCTCTGGACTTAACCTGCGCGCGCATAGTTATTCAACCAAAGATACGGCGCGCGAAAAAATAAACCTCCGCGCCATTTTGTGCAAACATTATTTTTTTCGTTTATAATTTGCTGATTTGTGACTGAACCTATTATAATTGTTTTTTTCCTCGCAAGTGTGTTGAAAAACGTCGTATGATACGCGTGTGCTTTGTTCATTACAGTCTTGGCTCTATTACAGCCCTCGCCTTGCGGCTCGGGCTGTGCAATACAACAATATGTGCAATACCGCCTCGACTGTAATGACCAACTTCGCGCACTTTACTTTACCAACATTATTATGTTCTTTGTATTTACAGTTGAGTAAATATATTATGGTTTCTTTGAATAATTTTTGTACTTATGTAGTAAATTCAAATAATATTTTTATCACCTTTATCGGTAGACAAACGGTCACGTTTTCAGATTTTTTATCTTATTGCAGATTGATAGTCTATGAGTTTGTTCGGTTAGAACGGCTGAACCGATTTCGATACGGGTTTTACATTAGTAAAATACATTAGTATTGTATTAGCTTTTGATGCGGTGGTATTTACTAATGTATAGTATTAATTTTAAGGCTTAGCGTTACGGAATTATTTAAATTTAATTCAGATTAAGATATTATTAAATTTAAAGTTAGTTTATGACTTTGTTCGACTAGAACGGCTAAACCGATTAAGATGCGGTTTTTACTTTATTATTTTAATTTATTTTATTAAATTTTGATGCGGTAGGTATTTACGATATTTACGGTTGCGGTAATGTTTTAATTTTAAGGCTTAATGCTACGGGATTATTTAACCTTTCTTCAGTTTAAGATAATTTATGGAACTAAAAGATACTGATATCATTTGATCATATTTTTGTCTTTTATTTAAATATTTCAATACCTACAAATATTATTGCTACAGTAACTTCTAACCTCATCTCCTTAGCCTTTTGTTCCTACTTCGTCCCTTTTAGTTTGTCCAAAATTTATTTCCACCGTAACCTGTATTTTACAATCTCCCTTACCCATCTTGGGGCCTTAATCACTTAATGATTTTTCTCACTTTCCGACGTTTTCCATTCTGTAAACATGTTTCACCCATTTGAATACTCTGTCTTTCTTTACGATATCAGACATAAACAACGCATTATTACTTCATATAAAATTGGGTAATACTGTTGTCATCTGATTTTTGGATGCTGCGGCTTATATACCCTATGCTAATGTTTTTATTGTTAATTCTGAAAGATAGCAAGTTTCTAGAAACTAGACTAGAACGATTTCTTCTGAAAATCATGTAAAGAGTTCATTGAACTTTAACAGATAGGATCTGGCATTACTCCCTTGTCCTTCAATCATACCGATAGCAGAGTGCTTTACAAACATGAGATGTCAGCTGAATAAAATACAGTTCACACGTTTCAATGAACAGAAAATTTTGTGCAAAAGATTTTAGTGAACAGAATTGTTCAAAACATGTTTTTAGACTTAATCCTATCATCGTTGTATTAAAAATCATTAACAGGACTTCAAAGCTGTTTTAGTGTCAACATAGTCATTATCGCTGCGATAATAAAAGCGAAGGAGCGCTTGAGTTAAAAAATATGGCGTTGTTTTTGTAGTTATTGTACCTACATGATAATTATGTATTTACACATTTGTTGAGAATTTTTATTTATTTATTTTAACAATTAGATACACCTACAATTGAGAATTTCAAAGTGGACCAATTCAATTCAATTCAACGAAATCCAGAGATAGTTCAAAAATTCTTTAAAAATCCATAAATATCAAATAATGGAGCCATAGGAGCAAATTCATTTCCTAGCAATGATCTCTTCTGACCACCTGGCGATCCACAGATTAAGAATGACCTGACATTAACAAATCATTCCCGGAGTGCTTTGGGACATGGGGTTTTTCAAGAAAGGTGTAAAAAGAGATCTCCTTCAGGGCCGGCGTTCCACTGGTGACTCCCCTGGTGTTGCTCCTGTCCATAGGCGACGATGACCACTTACCATCAGGCGGCTCGTCTGCTTTTACGTCAGCCCTTCAAGCTATAAAAAAAATCACTTGTCGTAAATACCCGTGATCAACTTTCAGGATGTGGGTTGTCATTGAAAATTTATGATTCGTTCGTTTTCACTGTATTCATTTCCTTTTTCAGGATGAATAAAAAATAAATTCACACAGTAAGCTAATGAAGCCTATTTTCAAGGGAAGAAATAAACAGTATTCGCATCAGAACGTGTTATTAAAAATCCTTACGTGTTTTTAAAAAATTAAAGATTCTATGTAGCTTACTATTCTTATTATTCTTTCAAGCTAATGTGACATTGAAATTTTTTGTGTATTAGATAGTATGTTCGTAACAATTATCAATTGAATGCAAAATCCATGTATTTCTATCCTTTTCTATAGCAGTGTAAATTTCTAACACTACTATCAAGATAGATACTTGAAGTTTGAGTAAAAAGCGATTGTATTTTTCTACTTCTACTTCTATGTGCTTTTTTCTGTCTTTTCATTTTGTACTTCATTGTGTTTCATCTAGAGCTGCTATAACGAAATATAATAAAATGATATATTTAAAACCTGAAAAACTGAACATTTAAAAGTATCCTCAATTTTCCATATAGATGCAAAAAATTAGGTAGGTAACAATGTTTGCGCGTTAACATACGCGATGGGTGCTTTTTGTGCGATCTGAAATACAATGGTATTTATAATTGCTTACGATACTGTAACGATTTTATTAAATAATAATCTATACTAATATTATAAAGCTGAAGAGTTTGTTTGTTTGTTTGTTTGTTTGTTTGTTTGTTTGGTTGAACGCGCTAATCTCAGGAACTACTGGTTCGAATTGAAAATTTTTTTTTGTGTTGAATAGACCTTTTATCGAGGAAGGCTATAGGCTATATAACATCACGCTGCAACAATTAGGAGCGAAGAAATAATGGAAAATGTGGAAAAAACGGGGAAAATTATTCATTCTCGAGGGCTTTCGTTGCATGCGTTGCGAAAACGATTCAAGATACCAAAAATATATGTATGAAAGAATTATTCCTCTTGAAATGATCTAAAAAAATGTCCACGACAGTATATGTCTATCTTTTAAGATTAACACACTAGAACCGTTTTTATGGTAATCAATTAATCTGAATTAATCTTGCTGTGATCCTTTGCTACTTTGCTATTATTTTGTCGTAAGCTTTATTTCTAAGTTTAATTTAATTTAACCTCAATTAATTTTGGTGATAGTTTATTATCTTCCCGAAATTCCTACGGGAGCGGGACCTACGCGGTTGATACTTACGGGTCCCGAAGCGAAGCGAGGGCGGTTCGCTAGTATGTAATATGTATTTACTTAGTATTGTATACCTAGTATTTTATAAGTTGTGTTTAGTAGTACGTATTGTACTACTAGTGTTTAGTAGGAGCGAATCTTCTGAAAATGCAAAGTTTCTTGATTATCTAAAATAAAAAATCAAGTCGCTCAGCATGCTTTCGATCAACTAGATCTAACCACATGTATTGTCATGTTCATAAGAGTACATGTCTTCGAAACCTATGATCGTACTATGAACAGACACCAAAACAAGGCTTGCTAAACAAAATAAATACAAATAATTTTTCTCAGCGTTTTTCGGTGGTCATACTGGCATGTCATACTTGTACGACAAAAAATAATTGTTTTTCTCGGTGATCAAAAACCAAGAGATCATTGTAAATAAATTTTATTTTAATAAATATTGTAACCCATTGAAACATTCTTAAATTAATTTGTCAAATACATCAAATTTCGTAATATTATCACTGCTTTCTACATGTAGCAAACATGGGCCTACGACTTTATAGACACAGTCTACGAAATGCTACGAGTCTACGGCCCTACGACACGACCACAAATAAGTGGAGAAGTAAGCAATGTACAAACAAATTTAAAAATTAAATAAGTAGTTCCCTGCTCACGCGTGGATTAGGGTGCTTTTCCACCAGAGATGTGCTATGCTATGGTTCTGTGGATGCGTTTGATATACACCAATCATATTCATTGATGCACATAGCTTAGCACTGGTGGAAACGGATTCAACTAAGATATGTTTTTTATATGGATGGATGCGTGCTATGGATGGTCGCGAGTGGTGTAGCTATGTATGTGCAAAGCAGAGTACCTACAGTAGGCCTGCGTCCCTACTATTGATACATCGCACAGCTCGAGCTGCGTCAGCTACTTTGCGGCGGCGCATCTTCATAGCACATTTCTGGTGGAAAAGCAGCCTTAAACTATGCACTTTTACCCTCATTCGAAACTTGCACGTAATTTATTTCAGGCACTAAATTAATTAATACTTACTATACACTTACAATAAATAGATTTAAGAGATAATTTTTGTGTATTTGTTTATTTGTACGTATGAATAATTTATATACTTCCTAGTTGCCTACTCAGCTGTCGAAATTCGGCCGTCATTCATTCTGTAAAATGGTTAGTATGTTTATATTGCATATAAACGACGACGCTAGGACACATTTCAAACGTGTCAAAGGGGTTGAAAAAGGGTGTAAAAACGGGGTCCACAGTTTTTACTTACGCCTAGATTTAAAAACGGGTGAAGCAATTTACGGCATTTATTCATTTGGCCAACACCTTATCAGTTCTGAATTATAATTTGTGAAGTACAACCCAGTTATTTATGATGAATAACGTTAAAGTTATTAATAATAATGTTTTCAAAATGAACTACGGAGCTCGTATGTAATCGTTACTCAACTAGAATATTGCGCATACACGTAACAGCGGCGACAGTCCGGGATTAATGACGTCACGCTCCCAACAGCCATATGTAAAACGGCACAAATCACCTGCAGCGTGTTCTAGAGCAGATGTTTGCTACTTTATTTATACATCATGTCACACAATAAGAATGACGAAAAAAATGTAATCTTAACTAATCTTAGTCTTATCTTATTTTTATACATAAAAATAAATTATATATCTATTTTTATAAAAAAATAAGTAAGTTATAGCTGTATATTTGAGAAAAAAATACATGAAGGATCTTCATAGGGTTAATAGATTTTTTTTTTATTTTTGCCTGTCTGTTTGTTTGGATTGTATCCCATCTGGCCTGGTGACAAAATAGTTTTAACTGGCCCGGTGATATGTTTACCATGGGCCACACGCAACAACAACTGAATGAAATTTGATGTGGTTTTGGAAGTTATATTGTTGGAGGTCTAACTTAAAACAATAATATTTGTTTCATTTACTAACATAAGTATGTTGCAAGAAAATGTCTGCCGAGTCCGCTAGTGTATACTAAGATTATAAAGCTGAAGAGTTTGTTTGAACAGGCTAATCTCAGGAAATGCTGGCTCAAATTCAAAAATACTTAAAAACAAGAACTGATCAATGAATAAATTGATTTTTAAGGTTCATTTTATTGAAAGTTTTTTAAAGTATGATTAAATTAAATCTATGCAGCTGTTTGAAGATCTTAAACTTATACTATCGCGGACACTTAACATTTTAAATTAAAATGGGTGCTCAAGATTTTGAAATAACTGATGTGATGTTGCGACTATGACCGCGACACTATGGTATCAGGGTGAAACACTTAGCGGGTGAAAATTAACACATTACTGACAAATAAACCTGTCAACTTTCCGCCTTAATTAGGGTGCGGTTCCACTGAGGCGGAGCGGAGCGGAGCAGTGCGCGATTCACCAATCACATGGCTTGAAATCCCAGCTCATTGCGTTTCGTGCGGATTTCAAGCTATGTGATTGGTGAATCGCGCACTGCTCCGCTCCGCTCCGCCTCAGTGGAACCGCACCCTTAGCATCAAATAGCATGTAGAAATTATCTTTCGCATCCATAATTACAACAATTTTATCAAAACGGATCAAAACTTGCAACATCTAGTTTTATGTATGGACCGTATCGAGAATCTTACTAATAGGTAGGTATTATAAATGTGAAAGTTTGGATGTTTGGATGTTTGTTACCTCATCACGCCAAAACGGCTAAACGGATTTAAGCCGACACACAGATAGTTCTTCACTAGACTTAAAGTACTGAACACTTATAATCCCTGTAATTGAATAGGTTCCCGCGGGATATGAGATTTAGAGTCAAAACGAAAGAGACAGAAGATCTGATTAGACGTCTGTCATCACAGTGACAACAGAGAAGTACAAACGTCTTTTCATCTGATACTTAGGCGCTCCTCACTGTAGTGCCGGTCACGGTTTGTACGCGGAGTAGGGTTTTTTTCTTATTTCGTGCTAATTCTCAGTCTGCAAGTAACTGACCATGCGTATTTATAAATAATTATTGCATAACTCGAAACGATAGTAAGAATGCCCTCATAGTTTCTCATTAAGAAAAAAGCTAAGCTACAACCCACTAATGGCCCATACTGAGCACGGGTCTCTCCTCATTACTGAGGAGGCCTAGAGCATACTCCACCACGCTGCTCCAATGCGGATTGGTGCAGGGGTTAGTGGCCAACCCAGTGTCGAAAGTTTTAAAGCCGCCCGAAGGCGTTTTGGAGAGTAAAAATCGATCTAGCTAGGTTTCATTTTTAGAAAATATTGTTTTATCGGTGTTTTCGATGTGATATTTGTATAATGAGAATGGCAACAAATAAGGAATTACTGGGAATTACAATGACAATGGTATTATTTTTGTTACCAAGGAAACTGATACTAGGGTCTTCAGTACATAATATCTCAATTACTAGGGTTGACTATTTACAATATTTACAAATATACAAAGGTAGGGCTGCTTCTACATTTTTTTTGAAATGAAATGAAATGAAATGATTTTATTTCGAACTTGGTTTTTACAAACACTTTTGGAACACTTTTCGTAAACTTTTCGTTTTTAAAGTATTAAGCAGGCAGACGAGCAGACGGGCCACCTGATGGTAAGTAGTCACCGTCTCCCATAGACACTCGCAACACTAAGGGCATCACCAGTGCGCTGTCGGCCGAGAAGGAAGCGATGGACCCGCTTCTTGAAGGTCCCCATATCATAGCACTGTGCACTTGTGCGTGGTAGGAAATGTCGTGTAAACCTTACTGTGGACGAATGCCAGGTGTCGATGTGATGTTTGTGGAACCTGGCATTGCGGCGCGTGGAATGGTGTTTAAAATTTGCCGCCGGTATTAAGTTAAACACGCCAAAACGGTTAAACGGACGTAAGGGTAAATTGACAGATAATTTATAACCAGACCTACTTTACTGGATACTTCTAATCACGGTAAATGTGTCAGTTTCCGCAGTATACTCGTAGAAGAACTCATTTTTATAGCTCAGTTATTTGTGAACCGATATTGATAATTCTTTTTTTTTATCTTCTTATTTTTATTTTTCAAATAAATCCTTCTTAAATATGGCGAAGGTCTTATGATGGGATCTAAAGACATAGAGTGGAAGTATTTAACGAAACAAATTCAGTCCACTACTGAGAATTGTAGCATTTGATGAAGAATTTTGAAATCGAAGCATGCAACTCATAACGAATAGATTTTATTGAATCGGGTATAATATATAATTATATGTAATATTAAAACTCCTTAACGGATTAGACTTATTAAACTGTGTTAAATGGTATTGGTCGTTATTAATGTGTAATCATAAAAAAAAACCAGTCTGGTGATGTGTTTCCCACACAAAATATGTAACTTTTTAAGGGAGTCATTTAAAGGTATTGGTTGTTAGTAATGTTAAAGTAAGAACACTAATCCATCTTTGACATTACAAGGGCAAAACGCGAGGGTGTTGTGATGGCCTGTGACGTTATGTGAATTTTTGTGAGGACAGGGGGTGTGAGTGAACAAAGTCTTAAAATATAACCTAAAATGTATAATTTATTAGCCTTTGATATGATTTTAAAGTAGTTTTTCGTAATATTTTACTTTAGGTATCTACTAAGATTTTTTACTGATAGGCGGTTGGTAGTTTTGTTTTAAAATAAAAGTTCTGTAAGCGAAGCTGCGGGTAAAAGCTAGTTACTTATACATATATTGTTCTTTGCGCCTAATAATATACAAGCATTTAAAGGTAGAACAAAAAGATCGGTGAAACAAGAAGCCAATAAATAACTCAAAATGATAATTTTTTTATGATTCTTTATGAAATTTGCAATGCCTTAGAATAATAAAATGAAGTCTTATAAAAAATAAATTAATACGAGAGTAAAGGAGTCTTTGTTACAGTATTAACAGCGGAATTTAAACTCGGATCTTCCCGTCAAATATTTGCGTTAAATGAGATTATTCGCTCCAGATGCATTAATATGTACTTAGCAAAATGTAGTGTAGCGAATCTATAATTGTTCTATTCATAGGATTTGTTGTATGTTTCGATGCACTGAATGCTGGGTTCCTCAAATAATATCACAATTACTTTAGATATCACTTAGTTTATTATTAAACTTATTTTTATTACAATGTACGTGCATTGCTAATTAATTGATAGCGGAAGAGGAAGATGAGGTGGGAGGCCACAGACTATTAAACTTCCACAGACTATATTATATACGTATACAAATGACTTTAAACTCAATATAGATGATGAATATACAACAGGATTGAATAAATTATTTCTAAGATTTTAGTTAAGCAATATTAAACACGATTCGCTCATAGCCCGGCGGCTTGCGTCGATCCTAGGTAATCGACAAAGTTAAGCAACTGCGGGCGCGGTCGGTAGTTGGATGGGTGACCACTAGTGGCAAAATTTCTTGTCCGCTTCCGTGCTTCGGAGGGCACGTAAAGCCTCGGTCCCGGTTGTTATCGATAGATAGCAGTCGTTAAGCCGTGTCGGAGGCCTTCGGGCGGCTTGAAAACTTTCGACACTGGGTTGGCCACTAACCCCTCCACCAATCCGCACTGGAGCAGCGTAGTGGAGTATGCTCTAGGCCTCCTCAATAATGAGGAGAGACCCGTGCTCAGTAGTGGGTCATTAATGGGTTGTAGCCACAAACACAATTCAAACACGAGTACAAAGAATCATAATGACTGGTTTATCTGCAATGATAGTAGCCTGGAAATGAGAAAGTCGTTAGTTTTTCATAACGTTTCGCATTCGGTTAGTGCATTGAAAGTGGCCGTGTTTAAAAGTCGGGATATTGCGATCCTAATCCACTTGAAGAGACGAACTAGGGGACAAAATGGATTTTAACTATTTCTACAAAACAAAACTTCCACTAGACGCAATTCTATGCCAACCTAATCTTTCTTCTTTTTACTACAAGTTCGCTTGTGCACATAACACTCCGAACAGTAAAAGTTGAATGCTGGAAATTTGACAACGGCTCGGTTATACTCGTATACATGTACATTTTTCTATCTGAAATCATAACACTTTGAAAAACAAACCCATTCAAACTACTTTAAAATTCAATGGAATTTGGGAACAATTGTTAACGGTTTCATAAATTTATTGGGAGTTTATTCAAGTAGTTTTTGATAAGAAATACAGATTTCTGCTTTCTGACTTCTTTATTTAAACAAGGAGGTTCTTCCACTTCGACGTTTATTTCTACTGTTTTTAGGGTTCCGTACCCAAAGGGTAAAACGGGACCCTATTACTGAGACTTCACTGTCCGTCCGTCCGTCCGTCCGTCTGTCACCAGGCTGTATCTCATGAACCGTAATAGTTACACAGTTGAAATTTTCACAGATGTTGTATTTCGATTAGGTTTTTTTTTATAGCCTAAGCAGGTAAACGAGCAGGCGGGTCACCTGATGGTAAGTGATCACCGTCGCCCATGGACATTGGCAACACCAGGGGCGTCACCAGTGCGTTGCCGGCCAAGAAGAAAGTGATGGACCCGCATCTTGAAGGACCCCATGTCATAGCACTGTGGGAATACCGAGGGAGGAAGTTCGTTCCACAGTTTACACGTACGTGGCAGAAAATGACGTGAAAACCGAACTGTGGACGAATGCCAAGTGTCCAGATGATGTTGGTGGAACCTGGCTTTACCCCATGCTGAGCGGTGGCGGAAGTTAACCGCAGGTATTAAATTAAACAGTTCCTCAGAACACTCCCAGTTATACAGACGGTAGAATACACAGAGAGAGCCCACATCTCTCCGTAGTTCTAGCGTTTCGAAACCGCCTGTGAGCATGGGATCGTTGACAAGTCGAACAGCTCGCCGTTGGATTCGGTTAAACGGGTCCATCTGGCTAGCTGGTGCCCCGGCCCAAAGGTGAGAGCAATACTCCATGTGAGGTCGGACTTGTGCTTTATAAAGCAACATCCTATGCTCAGGCATGAAGTACCGCTTAGCTCTGTTGAGCACTCCCAACTTCTTTGAGGCCAGTTTAGCCTTACTCACCAAGTGGTCCCGAAACTGAACTTCGTTCGAGATATCCTTTTTTTTTTTTTTTTTTGACGAGGGGGAAACCTTCAAAAGGTACCCGGTGCCGTGGGAGCGACACAGGGTGATGTGGGATTTTTACCCACTAAAACCCCCCCGGTGGCCTTCCTCAGCGCTTGTGGAGAACTCCGGGATCTCCAAAAGGAACACAACCAGAGTCCTCCAAGCGCGGCGCCCTTATATTCGGGCTCTTCCCGCGAGGGACTAAGGCCCCATCGCTTGCCAGCGCCTTACAACGGTATGCGGCCACACATACCGTCGTCCATCCCGGGGTTGCTGATGGACGGTTCGAGCTCCCACTCTAGCCGCCCGCAACCCCGAAAGTCCCTCGTATTCTGGTCCCGAGCTACAGGGACACCGGTGGCGCTATGTGCGCCCACCGCGGCGCCGTGCACGGCGCGTCCGTCTCCGGGCCGGGTCTGCGCGTTCTCTGGCCCGTTCGGCTTCCTCCTTTTCGGTCATAACACGGTCGCAGAACGCGACCATGCTGTCCCAGGCTTCGCCAGAACGGACCATCGCTGCGACGACGGCGTCCGGGGAGAGGTCCGGCCCAACTTTTTGCACCAGGATCCGCCGCTCGGTCTGCCACGCTGGACAGTGCTCGAGCGTGTGCTGCGCGGAATCCTGGGCATCTCCACAATGGTGACACTGCGGTGTCGCCCCCCTTCGAATTCGGTTCAGGTACTCACCGAAGCAGCCATGTCCGGTGAGCACCTGGGTCAGCCTGTAGGTGACGCGTCCCTTCCTCTTCAGCCATGCACCGAAGCTGGGCAGTATTGCACTTACAACGCGTTGGCGTATGCCCCGCGGCTCCTGCAGTCGCTCGCGCCAGCGACGCAGGGCACGCAGTCTGGCGTCTCTTCGAGTCATTTTGACCGTCTCATAGGTATAAGGCTCAGTCCCCTGGCGGAGAATGCGGATCTTAAAGAAGATCTCAGCATTCATATCCGCCAGGATGTCCAGGGGCGGAAACCGCGCCAGGACTGTGGCCGCCTCGTACGAAATCGTCCGGTATCCTCGTGCCACTCTGATCGCGATCGTACGCTGCGCAGCGTTCAATTTCGCCGCGCGGCGTCGACTGCCCGACAATCTGTGCGTCCATACGGGTGAACCGTAGAGCGCAACAGAGTGCACGATACCTGCGTAGAGGCGGCGGACTTCCTCCCTCGGTCCCCCGAGATTTGGCAGCAGTCTGTGCAAAGCACCCGCTACCTTATGAATCCGGGGGACGAGACGGTTAAAATGCTCGTCGAAGTTCCAACGGCTGTCAAGCACCAGCCCGAGGTACTTCAAGTGCTTGCCCACTCCCACGACAGCGTCACCTACACGCACCGACAGGCAGGGAGGTTCCACAATACGCCGGAGACCGTGGAACCAAAGTGCCTCGGTTTTATTCGGCGCCACGCAAAGGCCGATGCTGCGTATCTTAGCGATAACGCATGCCGTCCCGAACTCGGCCAACCGCACCGTCCTTTCGAACGACTCACCCTCAGCCAGGACGAGAGTGTCGTCGGCGTAGCAAACTATGCTTACGCTGACAGGCAGCTCCGTCCGGAGCACGACATCGTATGCGAGATTCCACAGGAGTGGTCCTAAGACAGACCCCTGCGGAACTCCGCACACTACGCGTCTCTCCTGGACACTCCCGTAACGGCCCGGATAGCTGACGCTCCGGTCCGACAGATAGGCCGCCACCACATTCTGCAGATAGAGAGGCACTCCAGGGCAGAGAGTTAAATGCGTTGACGATGTCAAGGCTGACGGCCAAGACTACTCTGCCCCTGGACACGGCCTGCTCTGCGATCGATCGGACGCGGAGGACTGCGTCGACTGTCGAGCGCTCCTTTCGGAAGCCATACTGACAGTCCGACAGGTCCGGGCTTATCGCGCGCCAGATGTTCGCTGATACGAGCGGCAACTATCCTCTCGAACAGTTTGCCCGACTCGTTCAGCAAACATATCGGCCTGTAGGCTGAGGGTGAGTCCGTTGGTCGTCCCGGTTTGTGCAGCAGCACGACCTTTGCCTGCCGCCAATCCGACGGGAAGTGGCCGGCACGGAGGCATCCGGTGAACAGCCGGCGCAGCCTCTCGCCGAGGACGGTCAGCGCCAGCACCCAAGCCCGACCTGGGATTCCGTCGGGGCCTGGTGCGGTGTTTCGGGCGGCTAACCGCCTCACCGCCTGCTCCAACTCTGCCTCAGTGACGGCCAGCTCCTCCGACCATGCCACCGAGTCTGGCCTTGGCGAGGCAACGGGGTCGTCCGGAGTGTAAGGGAACAGGTTTCCCATGACGCTCGAGACAAAGTCGGGACTGAGGGTCTCCGTTAACGGAGGAACCCGAGGGCGCAACTTGTCCAGCACCATCTTATAGGGGCGTCCCCACGGGTCCCTGTCCAGGCTCTCCAACAGTCCCGACCAGCTTCTAGACTTGCTCTCCGCGATAGCGGTCTGGAGCGTCGTCGTCGCGTCACGGTACTCCCTCCACCACTTCGGCACTGGTGGACCGACGTCTGCGGGCGCGGGTGTAATTGCGCCTCGTTCGCAAGCAAATTCGGCGCAGCTCCGCTATGCGGTCGGACCACCAGTAAGCCGGTGCCCTCCTGCCGAGCCGGATCTGCGGCATTGCAGCATCGCAGATCGATGCCATGTCGGCTCGGAGTCGGACAGCCCCGTCGTCCAGACTCGATGGCATTTCTCCCCCGGAGGCAGTCTCGGCCTACTCCACGACGTGAGCAGCGGGCAAGGAGCGTGTCCTTGTTAAGGCGACTCAGTGCCCATCGTCGAGGAGCGCCTTCGGCTCGACTGGTGTGAACCGGTAGCCGGAGGGCTACGTCAATTGTGATGTGACGGTGGTCGGACAGCGTCACCAGCTCTTCCGCCACCTTCCATCCCGTCACTAGACGCTCGGCCGAGGGAGTCGCCCATGAAAGGTCAACGATCGACTCCCCCTGCCAGCGTACGCACGTGCTGACGCAGCCCCGGTTCAATAGGCGTGGGTCCAATTGAGCCGCCCAGAATAATCACAGAAAATGAAAAAATGATATTAATCAGAGAAGTTTATAATAAACGTACACGTAGAACGGATATTTTCGTATCTTACCCTTAAGGGTGTAAACATAGGGATAAGTTTTTAAAAAATCAGTCAAAAGTACTTAATTAGTAAAAGTAAGAAAAAAAAGTATTCGGGAATAATAAAAACCTCAATGCAATTTAAAAAACAATCATTTTAGTTTTTCTGCAACAGTAAAGGCCAAATGGACTTAAATATAAATTTAATCTATAACAAATCTTAATTACAAGCATATTAAATTCAGAGCCAACACACGAAAACTACACGGATAATATGTATAGCAAAATTGCGTATTTCTGATAGGTAGTTACCAACTGTTATTACTTGATAATTTCGCCATGAGAAAATATCGCAGGCAGCTCGCAGTAAATTGGCGCACACATTGCGATGACAACTGACTGGTCGATAAACATGTTCTGTGAATGTATGTAAGTAATCACTGGTTGTAATAGGTTTTGTGTGAAACTACATACTAAGTGCCGTAGAGAGCGTGAAATTGAGTTTACATAAGTCATCATGTATCACCATCTCAACCTTTTACTATAAATAGAATAAAATAAAAAAATAACGCTCGCTATACATTTATAGGATAGGATGTCCTGTGTGTGTGTTGTGTTGTGGATGCCATGGACAACAAACGAGACAAGGACACACACCCAAACGAAGAACGGAAATTTTAACTCATCATTCAAATTTCCGTCTTGCTGGGAATCGAACCCAGGACCTTGGAGAGATAAAACGTATTTCAAGATATACGTCATCAACCGACGTGATCAGTCAGCAACAACGAGGACTTTGACCAAGTTCCACGAGCAGCTGTATAAGCGCCATGGTTCTTTCAGCACGCTCAAGATCAGCGATCCGCGGCATGCAGCAGAGGTTTCTTGGTTCCCTCCCGTGACTGCGCACGCACCGCATCATTCCGGCACACACGGCCGATGAAGACACTGGCACACGAAAGTTCTTCTTCCCAATAGTGGAGAGGGAGTGATGTAGCGGCGCGCATACCTATAGAAGCATGAGCGCGCGCCGCACATGAGACGCTGACCAAAAAAGCAGACACGCGTCACACGGAACTGGCCAATCAGGAGACGTATCCTCAACTGCGCTATCAAAGTTTCAAGAGGTACAAACTATATTATATACAAATGGTCCGGAGTGAACATTTGGACAGCGATCCCCAGGCAGTGACATCGCCTGGCGGGAGATCTCCCCTTAAATGATTCATTTAATGATTCATAAAAATAAAATCTACTCTAAAACCAGTTTCTCTTTGTACACTTCTATGTTTTGATACGAAGTGAAATGACGTCTGAAACGTATTCGTTGATATTGCTATATTGTAAACTTATCGTTAACGTTACTCTTTGATAATAAATTAGGGTCTCTCTCCCCCACTAGTTTTCATTATTAGATAAATAAATATATTGTGGTAAATTCAAAGGTAAATTCCCAGCACATCACATACTATCATCAACTTGGGAAGAAAGTTTGCATATGTGGGCTTGCGGAACTCAATCTTAATCTTAGAATAAATTTGTATGTGGTAAGACTTCCTTTTGCTGCATTAACTTTATATACGCGTACAGTTTATATTCGTTCTAGTTTAAACTTACTTAATGTCATGATGATAGCTTGAAACTTTAGTATACCGCGTTATGCACATTCTACTGAGAAATAACAAATATTGTACTTATGAATGTCATCACAGTTATTCAGCACATTTAACACGTATACACTGTCCTGTTATTCTTCAGAGAATCAATAATTATTTATTTAAGCTTTGGTCTCGTGAGATGACACGCACCCCAGTACCCAAAGGTTTCCGTTTCCAGATTAGATTTTGAAACTTGCATTTTGTAAATTCTAACTCAACATAATATCGAGAGACCACCACCCCGCATTGGAGCAGCGTGGTGGAGTATGGCCTCCTCAGTAATGAGGAGAGACCCGTGCTCAGTAGTGGACCATTAGTGGGTTGTAGCTTAGCTATATCGATAGGTACCTTGCAAAAACTATTGAAGTCGCGTCATGAAAATCAAGGAAAATAACCGATTTACGGAAGGTTCACACATATCAGTGAAGTCACCGTTCCGTCACAGTACCGGCAAATCTTTCATACATTTTCGGCATTGTCGGTGTAGTGTCAGTGCTGACTTCACTGATATGTGTGAATCAAGCATTAAAATTACCGAAATATACCTATTTAACATTTAAAAAGTCCTGAAATCCTAATCACACCAATAATTACTAAAGTTTCCATAAAAGCGCATATTAGAATTAACACCTGCTTTGCGGAAGGAACACATTATCAAGAAATCACACATCTTTGAGTTCACTTAACCAGCGTGGATTATGGCCTGCACCCTTAATTGTGAGAAGGACCCGTGCCCGGTACCCAAATGGTGCAATGGCGTATCGCTGTTTCGTTTGAAACTTTGATAATGCGGTTGAGGATACGTCTCCCGATAGACCAGTTCAGTATGACGCGTGTGACGTTGTGTATTGTTTTTACTATAGTCATGTCGTGTTCTGCTTTTATGGTCAGCATCTCATGTGCGACGCGCGCTCATGTTACTGTAGGTATGCGCGCCGCTACATGGGTAATTAAACCAATATTAAAAAGGCTAGTTACCATATTAATGTTACGTGTCAGGAGTTCGAGAAAATGCCAAAATGTACCACAAAGACTTTTATTGTAACCGTCGATACACAATTACACTACGTACAGACTACTACTACTGCCAGAACACTATGAACGTACTCGTACACACTCGTCGATATTTGTATCGCCCGTAGAAATCACTTCTCGCTGGTATTGCTCGTCGTATCGCTTGTTCTTCCCGGTTTCGTTCCCGAAACTAGAATGCCACGCAGTCGACCGAGTGCCCCTTTTATACCACTCACCCACCTGACATGCCATTTTAGAATGTTCCGGCAGTTGTTAGAATAAGTTACTAGTATGCTCCGTGCAATCGACTCTCGACCTTATGAATAATGTCGTAAGGTCAAAGCGTCATGCCGCGTATTGTCAATGCCGCATGCAATCGAGTTTCGACCCTATGACTGATGCCATAAGATCTAAGCGTCGTGGCGCGTACTGACGACGATCGCGTCAAGGCCGCACCTATTGTTCTCTTGACATGTTTATGCCCCTTGTTATTTATTGCTTCCGGTTTCGGGAAGTAACTATACCTACCTACATCAGGTAAGTAGGTAAGTTGTCACAATAATAAGTAATCCTAAAAACCCTTACACAATACTATTATATTAGAAATCAGTAAATACTTTTGCGGTACCATCCATTAAGCAAAAAACTTAAAACAACATTGAAGAAATATACATCAATGAAGTATTTATAATAGTTTACATTTATTCTCCAAGGCACTAAACATGGAATAAAGTTCTTCTCTTATTCGAGCTACTTACTGTCAGCTTAATGCAAATTGTTTACAGCAAATTTAATGCTAGACGACGTCATTTGAATGACATTGTACCCTCTGGGAATATAAGATTCCAGCCGTAGGGTATTCACCACTGCGGCCACTATCGTGAATAATTAGCTAAGTCCTGTACAATGTCAGGTTGATCATAATAAACAGAGATTATTGTTACAAGTTTGCTGTTTTGTCCTTGTGGATTAGAATAAATGTAATAGTGGACTGGACAGTACCTCTAATCCTTTCAGTAATGATGTTCATGTGGTATTTTTATTTTTTATTATTGATGTGAAACATCTTATGGCTCACTTGTAAACTGAATTTTGGCGTGGCCTACGCTTCGCCCGTGGCGACGCGACGCTCATTCTATCTCACAATGCCTCATCTTTTATCTCACTCACTCGATCGGTCGACCTCCGTTTGGTTTTTAACATATTTCAAATTTGAATATTAGCTTTATTAGAGACACGGTAGTGTCTAAGCCAAGTTCCACAAAAAATACCCCTTTTGTTTTGTTCATTAAAATTCTTTTTTCGTTTCCTATTTCTTATAATTTAATAATTCAATTCAATAATATAATTCAATTCAAATTTTGCACGCACCGCTAGTTATTTAAAAAAATCGTACCTTTAATAATTTGATAACTACGCAGTGTTAAAATGAAAAAACCTTGATATTCGAAGTTTCTCCTTAATGTTTCATAAGTGTGTGGAATCTGTAAGACTGGGACAAGTGGTACTTTATTATTTGTGATAAGGTCCCGTAAGATCACTTATCGGTTTGTCGCACTTTGTTCCTCACGTGGACTAAGCTGCATGCAAAAACTCCTACTTTAAAACTCTTCACATTTTTTCACAAATCATGCATTCTAGCGGGCTCCATCCTATGGGCATACTGTTGAAATCGATAAGGCAATAGAAACTTCGTGATGCGATACCCTCAATACAGACACCGATACGGAACAAGAGCCAAAAGTCTCAAAGTATTACCATCGAGGCCGACTTCCAAATTCTTGGCTAACTCAGATATGCTTGCCTTGCCCAAATTTTATTAATAATATTGTAACAACGTTTCAAATCACTACATAGTATAAAACAAAGTCGCTATTTTTGTCCGTCTGTTTGTCTGTTTGTCTGTATGCTTAAATCTTTAAAATTACGCAACGGATTTTGATGCGGTTTTTTATAATAGGTAGAGTGATTCAAGAGGAAGGTTTTTATGTATAATACATGCATATATTCCCACGAGAACGGGATCCACGCGGGTGAAACCGCGGGCGGGCCGCTAGTTGAATTATAAGGAACGTGAAACTCTCATAACCTAGAAACCGTCAAATGCTTGTATTAATTTTAAGTCTAGCAATTTAAAGTGCATGAAGAGGTTCCACGAAATATTTCTAACGATTAAAAATAACCAGTTGCCTGCTCTGCGGTCGAAATTCCGCCGTCATTCATTCTATATCAAACGGTTACTATTGTATATGAACGATGGCACATTTTAAACATGTCAAATGTGTACATGGTGTATGGTAGTATAAATACAATAACTAACTAAAGTATTTAATTAGTGTGTGTTATGTTTTATTTATTGGTATAATATACCTAACCTACCTTTTTTTTAATATACCTATAATTTGAAAATAAAAAATATTAATATTACAGTTTTATACATTCACAAAAAGATAAGGTTAATAGAAGTGTTAAATATTTAAAAAGATTTATATACTAATATTATGTATTATATCTACTGATGCAACTGTGTAGATACAGTGTGTATATGTTACCGTTAAAATGCATAATAAGTTGAAGTGCACATTAACTAGTTAATCTGCAGATTCACTGATACGATACGTTAAAGTGTAAAATTTGAATTAAAACACACAGCAACGAATGCTACTTTTAACATAATGGAAGTTCAAGAAGCAGACATCATGAGAATTATAAAATCCATAAAATCAAATGCCGTCGGAATCGATGGCATTTCTATTGACATGATACGTATGACATTACCCTTTACACTCGGAATTATTACTAACATGATAAATACATCTATCACGACCAGGACTTACCCCACCATCTGGCAGCACGCACTGGTTAAACCCATTCCAAAGAAGTCAAACCCGTCGTGTGAAAATGATTTGAGACCTATCAGTATACTTCCGTGCTTATCGAAAGTAATTGAAAAACTGGTGTCAGAACAATTAATAAAATTCATAGAAAATAATAACATACTACCAGTATTTCAATCGGGTTTTAGAAAGAATCATAGCACTGCAACCGCCTTAGCACAATACATGTTGTTGACGATATTCTGTCAGCTCAAGATAATGGGCAGGGTACAATCCTAGTATTACTTGATTTTTCCAGGGCTTTCGATTGAATTAACACAACTATACTTTTGTCTAAATTAAGATACTATGGGTTTGGTAATGGCACTATACAGTGGTTTGACAGTTATTTTAAAAACAGAGCACAAACTGTTGCATTAAGTAACAGTGATACAGGATCAATATTGAATTCATATCCGAAACCTATACAAACCGTCGCCTTTCAAGGTTCCGTGCTCGCATCAACGCTCTTTGCTATTTACAGTGCTGATGTTGTCAAAAACATTCAGCACTGCAAATATCATTTGTACGCGGATGACATGCAGGTATACATCTCCTTTGACCCTCGAAATACCCGCGAATACCCGCGAAGGTAGTAGACGATGTTGGAACATTAGTTGCTTAGTTTGTTAATAAGCATGAGAACTTGGATAGCGACTGATAGTGATAAAAATAGTACTGCCAGTCGTTGTTAGTCCGGTTAGTAATTGTTAGTATGAGTCTTTTTTTAATTCGGTCACAGAAGTGCTGCTACCCTTGAGGAATGAGATGGTCGCGTCTAAAATATGTAACCGGCTCCACACTTTCCTATCCGGATCTCAATTGTTCTTAAAACAATTATTACACGGTAGGAATGGTACTTAGTACCCTGGCGAGCGGTGGTACTTAATGGGGTACGGTGATAGATTATCATGTGCAGAAAAAAAATAGCTTTAATTTGATCTATAAATGAAGAAAATACGTCAAGAAGTATAAATTTCACAAATATAAATATAAGTTTTACAACAGACTTCAACTGCTGGCACACCTAAGTTGCGGCCATTTTTGCATAGGCACACATAGTTTATCATGTACAGAAAAAAATAGCTTTAATTTGAGCTATAAATGATCCAAATAACAGATGGGTGGAAACTTGCCCCAGAATAGCACCTCTTTATGCCTGGCTGCCAACAGGTTGCGGCCATGTGCCTTATGGCACACCCGACTTTTCAGGACCTCTAGGTGTATATCTTGACCTTGGAGTATATTTTATATAAATAACAGATGCATGTAAATTCACCCCAGAAAGTCATTTTTCTTTCGTTAATTAAACATACTCGCGGCCATTTTTCGATAGGCACACCAGGAAAAACATATTGTTCGTTGCCTAATTGTACATAAAAAAATGATTTTAATCAAATACTCGATGGGTGAAGCAAAAGTGTTATGGGATCTTAGACCATACACATATCTGTTGGTAAGCTAATAAATTAACAGGCGATTCACATAAATACAAAACGTCAAGGAGACAACCCTGCAATTGGTAATCCTTGGGCCCGACCGAGCGGGTCCCGTATGCCATTATTGTGATTTAGAATGCGGCTGTAGTCAGAATGCGAACCAATAAATTAGATCTCAATCAGGCCGAAACCTCCATTAGACACCCGTACTCGGGCATTCAAGGTAGCAGACAAGAAGGAATAGCTTGTATTTCCGTGTGTGTTAGATTATGATTGCTACAAATGACATTTTAGGTGTGTGTAGGTACTTTGTAAACAGAAGTCATTTATAATTCTGGAACAGTTTATAAAATAGGTAGGTCAAGGTTCGCATGTAGCGTTGTATCACATGTTAATATTTTCAAAATTTACTTATTTTTAAGAACTTTATTGTGAAAAAATTACCGTGGCGTACCGTGAAAATACGTTGACATCTCCCATTTTCCTTAAAAATTGTATGAAATAAAAAAATACTTTAAACAATCCTATAATAACAATACCGAAATCAAGGCATTCATTGCAAAAGGCGATTTACAAACGGAGCAACTTAAGTTGAGGCAACTGTCAACATTTTAAGGCGCTTTGCACATGGAGCAACTATTGCAGCAACCGACAACTGGCAGCTAGCTGCCAACTAGCTGTTTACATATATTTCAATGAGGGTAACCGCGTGTGAATTTTCCGCTAGAGGCGCTAGTGAAAAGGGAGGTCTGTCTGTCACTTTTCGCTTGTCTGAATTTCATTTGTCACTGTTTATTTATGGGCGGGCTTTGACAGCATGACCGCCCTCTGCAGTGGCGCCAACTGGTGAGCACAAAAACGGTTACCCTCATTGGACTACGCACACATAGCATTTCGAGTTTCGAGTTCCGATGGTCGTCAACAGTTTTCAGTTGCTGTAATCGATGACTAGGTTAGTTCTTAGTTGCCGCAACTAGCAACTGTTATATATTATACCGGTTTTTGAGTTACCTTTATGTTACATGTAAAATTATTGTTAGAATGACTTCACGTAAAACCATACATTGTTGTTGTGTCCACACTAAACGTAGGCGTATACAACAATTGCGCTCAATCGGTTGATGATGTCTGCTTCATAATTTAGTTACAAGATTCCACCCTTCAAACATTACTACATTACAAGTGAAATAAAAGGTTGTAAAAAAGCACTTACTTCAAGGACATCTTTTACTACTACATAACGTATCTGAAAAAGAAGCAATTATATCTCTCAAGCAACTTTCCGGCTCTTACCTTATACCTTATTGGTTAAGCTTTTTTACTAGGATGGAAGCGTTTTTACATTTTATTTATTTTCCTTAGATCCTTAGACGTTTATTTTAAGAAGTTCAGTTAAAATCATCTACGAAGATACATTTTAATTACTGTGTACTTAAAAGTCCTCACATACGTAGGTAACGGAAGCAACTAGCTACGATATAATTTTAAAACACTTTGAGAGCAGGAATGTAAACGTCGTTAAGTACGTGTAAGAGAAATATTTTCAAACTAATGCAAATATAATTCATTCGTATAAAACTATGATTATGCCAACATTTCGTGATAACTATCCCTCAAACTACTTTCATATTAACTGGGCCTGTATTATGTTAATTAAAAATTCATAATTATAAAAAGCTAATAAATTGAATTTTATGGTAACCAAGGTTAAGTCGTAATTTAATTTACATTATCAGGTCTAATCCGCAATCCTCAAGTAGGTTGCTCAAAGCATATTCATTCCTTAGAAGATTTATAGAGCCTAAAATCTAAGCTTTGTTCTATTAAGACTCGTCAAGATAACTTTGATACCGCATTACTCCTAACTCAGATTTTGTTTATTAAAAATGCAAGCATGATTTAAGCCGGACAGTTTGGCGCCAATAGGTTTAGTTGAGTTGAGTATGTCCTTATATTCGCGTTACGTGGCTTAGTTGCGTTTCGTAACTACTCCCTAAACTATCGTCACTTGAAAAGAATTATAAAAACTTCAACTTACAACAATGACATTTTTAAGCTATTGCATAGCTTTTATCGCGGGCCTTGGGCGTGGGGACCGAATTGAGAAATTTCGTAACGAAAACACCTAACACAGGTGATAGAGACAGTGCCATACAGGCAAGGCAAACTGTAAGGCACTGTCTCTGTCACCCACACGTCATTCACGCGCCAAAAGACATTGATCTATAAGGACTATGGATTAGACACTAAAGCAAAAATAGCGAGCCTGACAATGCCTGTCAAAATTTTAGTGAATAAAGTATGGCCGATTCTACTAGTGTTGTGCGCACTACGTGGACGGAAACACTATCGATATTTAGTTTAATGACTAACGATATAACAGCAATAATACATGTCGTTCGTCTTCTCAGCGATATTAATATTAATTTTGATACCTACTGCAATGAACTTGTCATGTCATGTCAACCAAAAATATTTTGTAAAAACCAGCTATCATGATGATCTGCTGAACAACAAACGAGGACACAACGACTGATCCCCCTTTTTAGACGATCTCAGCGATAGTATTTTAAACTCTGCCAGTTAATTAGGGACCACCCTCTTGCTTAACACAGCCGCCAAACTATTTGTCTTGTTCCAGTTAGGAAATTTAGGTAGTTAAGGCCTTTATTTATTATATGCATAATGTAAAATTATCAAAATAGAGTTCCATAACGGAAGTTTAACCATCTACAGTAAAATACTTATATCTCTATTTGGCTGTATTGTATATAACTAGGTATATAGGTATAGGTTATGTTAAGTTTTATATCCAATATTAAAAATCAATCCTTCCATTAACCAGTCCGCCTACTCCTAAACAATGCCACTTTTGCTGATTCTGAATGTACCCGCTGAATCCAGAAAAATCGCGATTAATACTTACATAAATAAATAAGTCATATGTAGCACTACGATGAATTTAATTTTAGAGTTTATTCAATAAAAGCTAAGGGTGAAGATAGTACTGCTGTGTGATATGACTGACAATTTTCTTCTGATCACCCATGATTGTGTAATAACCCTTAGTGCATTAATATTGTGGAAATGGGACCGAAATGTAAATAAAAAACAAGTGTCTATGTACACAAATTTTAATTAATTTGTTTAAGGCTATATAATGTACAGCATAATTATAAAAATACAAATAAAAGTATTACAGCATATTTATTAATTGGGCACAAAAATCGATCGTATCGCTAACTAGCGAATTCTTCAAGATAAGCTTTGGGCAGATAAGATAACAGAGGAATAATTATAATTGCTTTTTACAAAAAAAGACTTCAACAAGACGACAAGCAGAGATAACACAAAATCTACTCACCAGAAGGCGCGCTTTAAATTCCTTAATAAAAACATTGAAATTTCAAGTGTTCAATTATTAAACGATGCTGCGGTGGCCAAGTACCCCTCAGTTTAGGGTTCTTCTACTCTATTAACTTAGTTCAATTAAATAACATACAGACCTAATTTCAACTTTCTTCAGCGTCATTTTAAATTATCGATATATCGAATATCGATATTTTAACACTTTCTACCCTAAGTGTCATTGAAATGTAAACAAACGGGCTACTCAAATATATAAAATAATGATGTAAAACCCAACAAAACATTAACAGGCCTACGTAATCCTCGCACAGATCTTCATGCAGCAAAAATATAATATATCAATATCATTCAGATATTCAACAAACAACGAAAACTGATACCTGCTATCACCCTGCTATAACTTGTTAATTTTGGGTGTAATTTATTTTTCCTGGCTCCGCATTGTAGTATACCACACCTCATTGTGTTTTAATGTTTTTGTTTTGCTTAAAAGACACCACAACACCTCCTATCAATGCCTATTTTAATATATTTTATAGTTTTGGGTTTATTAACCATTTTGATTGACATAAGATGTCATTTGTAAGGGTGAATTAAAAATGGCTGGCCTGCTACACACCAACCAGATAATTTCATATGAGGTTAAGGATTAGGGCGTCTCTATCTAAGTATATTCCTATCTCTATGCCAAAAGATCGTTGTAGGACTTAAATGTCAAATGTCAATTTTCTTTTTAAAAAGAATTATTTTGTCAACTGAAATAGTTCTTATGCTTTTGTTCAGAATATTTAAATCTTCTTTGCACAAATTAATGCATTATCCGTTTCTAATAAAGATTAAAATGTCTTGCACCTATAATGTGACGTTATGATGTACGTATTCTTAACAATTAGGCTTACCTCATTATTATGCGTCTCTTTCAGTGATATTGCCTATGAACTTTGATGTAACTTTTGATAACTAGGCAACTAAATGAAAACTGGTACACCACTTTCTTGGCCCACTGTAAAACAGTGAATATCTGTACTCGTATAATTTGTGTACAAAGTGTTTTAAATATGAATAAACAAAGTGCATTTATTAATGAAGAAAGTCACGAAAAAATAGTGAAAGAAAATGAGTTAGTACTCTATATACTACCTGACCACAATAATTAGGCGCATGACAGATAGCAGTTACGCGGGCCCCCCACCCCGCTCTAGCCCCGCGCGTCCCCTAGTGAGTGTCCCCTACCAGGTGGTAGAGCCTAGAGTTCGCCCGGGTTAGTACCACCGCCCGCCAAGGTACTCAGTACCATTTCTACCGTCATAATAATTGTTTTTAAGAGCAATTGTGTTCCGGATAGGAAGGTGTGGAGCCGGTTTCACTTTTTTAGAGGCGACCATCTCAGACCTCAGGGGTAGCAACGCATCTGTGACCGAATTGGAACAAGACTCATACTAACAATAACTAACTGGACTATTACTAACATTAACTAACAGGACTAACTATCACTAACAGTCCCTGTCCTCACACTTATTAACAAACTAACCAACTAATATATATGTTTATGACTGACGGGTGTGGCGGCGTATACAATGTACATGCTAACATCGGCCTATCGGTAGAAATAGAAATATTTTAAATCGCGTCCAACTTTTTCTTTTAATCTTTTACTTTAAACTTTAATTAAATTAAAATATTCCCACAATTTCACCAAACGTTTTTACATGTATCCACTTATTGTCAAAAATTAATAAATGGACAGTATGTTATATTAACTTTGTGCAAGTGAAAATACCACAGATAAACGCTGATCGGTCTTCCATCACGGAAGGCGGGGTCTAGACTGAAATATCAGCGCTGTGCTCACGCGCGGCATTAGCTGAGTCTAGACCCCATTCGCCGTTTGGGCATGCTGCAGCGCAGATATTATACATATATTATTGAGTGTTTTTTATCGTGTTCTTTTTATTATTATTTTTAAGTTACTTAATTTTTAGGTAAGTGAGATATTATGTATGTACCTACTTAATAGTTTAAGTGTTGCAATACCTAGTTAATGTTATTCATATGTTCTTGTGCTGCAGTATCTAACAGCGAATAAATGTTTTTCTTTCTTTTCTTTTTCTTTCTTTTAATATTCTAACACCATCTACTAACTGGACTAACCATCCTAGTCCCTTTGAGTCTAGTTCTAGGTCGGTCACAGTTGTTATGGGCGGCAGGGGAAGGGTGGTACTGCATGCTCGTTTGCTATCTTAATTCCATAAAAAAAAAAAAAAAAAAAAAAGGCGCAGTCGTGTACAGTATGGTCATTTTGACTAGGCTGATGTGAACTTCGTTTTCCGAGATGTTTGCGCAGGTACAGTAACTGACCAATCAAAACACGGCAACCATGACAATGTTTTGTGATGCGCTACTTCGTATTGGCCATGGACGTATTTACTATCCAACCGCCCGCACTCCCGCCGCCCGCACTCCAACCTCCCCGGTTGGATAGGAGGCGGGCCTCCTACCACCATTTTGGCCTTAAAATCGACATCTGCGCAGCCACTCGTAGCCAACTTCATATCAGCCGAGTTAAAATGACATTATTGTACTACACTGTGTTTCGTGGTACTACATCTCGTTGAACTCGTATGTGTTTGTCATTCCCAGCCGCCACGTGTTTAAGTTGTTATAATTGTTCGATTCATTGTTATATGTTTTTTGGTATACTGTTATTAGTTTGTTAAGTTGTTTTTGTTAAATTTGTTAATCATTCGTTGTGTGTATATCGTCGGTACAAAAGTCAACTAGCCAAAGTGTAATTTTGGCAGTTATGACATAAATACATGGACATCAATATTTTGACACAACCCATATTGTGGCAAAATATTGTATCTGTGGCAATAGTATACAAATTCATTACAGTGCGCCCAACTTATCTCTGAAATGGCAAAAATTGGAACTAACGAAAAGTCATTCATAAGTACGTTGTGGTCATTCATCTGTCAGTTACTAGTGTGCAATGATTGGTCAAATGAATGTCAAATGCGCCCGACAGCGCCTCTTTCGTTCAATCTTAAGTTGGGTTTACTATAACTTGAATTGATTTTAAGAAATCCCTGATTTACAATGATACTTTTTTTATTAAAATCACCTTCCTGAACATTTTGTTATATTTCCATTTGGTTGTTTTGTTCCTGTTATATTTCTTTTAAAGAATCATAGTAGTCAAGTAATATATTGTAATACTGTCTTAATATCTAATAAAGGGTATTCCTTATGTGTTAATATATTAAACACATGAAAGTCCTATAATAAATAAGCGAAAGTACTATATTACGTAGCATTGTACCTCCATTAAACATTCACCATGGTACTTTTGGTACTACTGCAGAATGTACTACGTATTCCCATCCCTAGTTCCAATGACGTCTTAACTGTCATGCGCCTAATTATTGTGGTCGGCTATATATTCTTTTTATTATTATTATCACAAATGCAGTATTATTTTTTGTTTTGTTAATTTATATATAATGCTATGCAATAGCTTTACCGCGGCAGTCTCCGAGTGCCACACGTCTTTTTTATACCTCCAAGTAATAGGTACTTGGAGACCATGAAAAAACGAAAATTGTAAGATTTGTACCCTTTCATATATTTTCGAATACCGATTTATTGTAAGAAACTAAACGCAAGTAATATCTACCACATAACATTTTTATCAGCCACATGATCACTTACCAGACAGTTTAACTGCCAGATAGTTCTATCCAACACCTATGAAACCAATAAGTATTTGCAGTTTATCTGGCAGATAAGTTTCTGATAAGCTATCAGGAATTTTATCAGGAAGTGGTGATACAGGCCCTCATTATTTCTAATTTACAAAACTGTAAGGCGCTTTGCCCACGGAGCAACTTAAGTTGAGGCAACGACTACAATCCCGATTCCCGATGTATACACATATTTTGTAATCTCGATCATGATCGCTATTTCTGTAAAACATTGGCTAATACTTTTACTGACACTAAGGCAGACATTGCTGTTTTTACGTATCATGATAAAATTACAACTGGCATACAACCTTTGAAAACATTAAGGAGAACTCTTAAATGTACAAGTTTCATCACGATGTTAGGTAGGTACTCACTTTTTAATAGATTTAACGTAAAAAATAAAGTTACATAGTGCTCATTATACTACGTCAGAGGCTTTTGGATGGCTTTAAAATTGTACACTGTTGGTTTACCCATGACGTCTTAAGTGTTAAGTGTAGAGAGAGAAATGACGAATTAAAGAGTAGAAAGTAATATTTTACCTACCTATTATTGATAGTTGCTATAACGTTTACGGTTGCCGCAATTTTATAGCAATTTGTGAGCAACTTTTATGCGAGTTGCTCAATCTACGCATTTATGGGCACAGGCATGAAGGAGGGTGTGAAATCGTCCGACGCGTTGCGATTGACAGTTGCGGAAACCGGCAACTTAAAAAACCGGTATAATATTTAACAGTTGCTAGTTGCGTCGATTAGGAACTAACCTACTCATCGATTACAGCAACTGAAAACTGTTGACGATCACCGGAACTCGATACTCGAGTTGCTATGTGTGCGCAGTCCAATTGAAATGTATGTAAACAGCTAGTTGGCAGCTAGTTGCCAGTTGCTGCAATAGTTGCTCCATGTGCAAAGCGCCTAAGCCCTTATACATAGATCTCTTATGATTTTATATACATATGTTATGGACAATCATACGTGATTTCTGACGTCACTTCTGTATCCGTCACTAAAACACGTTTAAGCAATCTGGGGTTATGAACGTATGAACTTTTGTTGTTTACTAGATACTATGTAGTTATTACTGCGGGCACCTACAACAACGTTGACTATGTGTTGATAAATTATGTATTTACAAGTTATTAGAAATTTAATTTGGAACGTGATAGAAACCTAAAACTTGGTATAATATTGAGATTGATCTTGAAAGTCAACGTAATCAATTTTTCCTGTTATATTTTCCTATACGGCAATCGTCGTCAATCAATGTTTAATTTTGAACTTATTTAGGATTAATACTGTTACAATATAAAAATTATACACGAATATCCTTACTAATATTATAAATGTGAAAGTGTGTTTGTTTGTTTGTTTGTTTGTGACGCTTTCACGTCGCAACAAAGCTATTATATGGTAAGGTTTATGTGTGTGGCGATAGTTAGGAGGGTGGAGAGTGACGTAGGCTACTTTTTACCGCGGAAAAACATCCCATTCCCATGGGAAGATCGATGTTTTGTTAGTTGCTAGATATTTATTTTCGGAGTTGTTAATAGATGGCATTAGTAAAATTCATTTGCAAGTTCTGAATCACGCTATCAAATACTACATGTAATTTACTTAAGTCATAGGCAAATGTAATAGGCTACTTTAGCTCTGCCTCGAGAACTCCCCGCTCCGGCTGTATTTAGTGTACCGCCCGCCCGCTGGCACTATCCTGATGTCCGCAAGTTGCTGGACTCGCCGACACCGGTGGTGGGCGCGGGCGACTGGAACTGCAAGCATACGGGGTGGAATAGCCTAGCTGCCAACAGAAGTGGAAGGCTACTTTTTAATGCCGCTGAATAGCACGGCTATACCATTTGTGGTCTGGATTCCCCGACGCACTTCCCAGATTACGCGGGACACTCAACGGACGTTCTGGACATAGCGGTGTACCAAGGCCTCCATTGCCAGCCACGATTGGAGACGCTACAGGACAGTATGGGGTCCGACCAAGTTCCTGTCCTGTTAGTCCTGGCGAAGGAACCCAGCAGAGTCTTGCCAAGGCCCCGTCGCCTTATGGACTGGACAACCTTCGAGAAGCAACTGGAGATCACCACGCCAACTCAGCCTGTCCGCACGGATGCGGACGTTGACCAGTTAGCGGTTGAGCTCACTGTCAGCGAGCAGAATGCACTGCAAGATGCAAGCAGAGAGCAGAAAGCTCCGGGGAAACTTCCACCTCTCCCCTATCACCTCAGCAGCCTGCAGAAACGCTGGCAGGAGTCAACCGGACCGCAGCCCGACTCAAGGCCGAGTTAGATGCACACGCGACTGAGAGCTGGGAGGAACACCTGGAAGGGTACTTTGCACTGCCTATAGCTCCCGAAGAAGACCCAATCGTCATCTCTCCCGGCTTGGTGCAGCGCACCATCAAGAACGGTGCTAACGGGATCACGAACAGAGCGCTGCGGCACCTCCCTCAGAGGACGATCGGAGCAGCCACGCGCCTGTTTAACGGGATCCTTCGCACCAGGACCTTCCCGCAGGCCTGGAAGTCGGGGAGGGTCATAATGCTGCCCAAGCAGGGGAAGAACAGGCTGAAGCCGGAGAGCTATAGGCCATTCACCCTGCTTCCCACTCTATCCAAGGTGTTCGAAAAGCTCCTGCTGCGACACCTAGCGCCGCATATTGCCCCCAGACCGGAGCAATTCGTGTTCCGGCTGGAACACAATACGACTCTTCAGTTGTCGAGGGTGCTGTTACACCGTTACCGCGGCTCTGAATAAGAGAGAACGCGTGTGTGCAGTATTCCTCGACATGGAAAAGGTGTTCGACCGTATTTGGCACGACGGCTTGCTCTACAAGATCTCGCAGTCGTCGGCACCCCGGCGTGCCGTTAAGGTGATCTCCAGTTTCCTCGAAAATAGAGGCTTCAGAGTAGTGGTTGAAGACGCCGAATCCACCGAGCGTCCGATCGCAGCCGGCGTCCCGCAAGGGAGTTGCCTGTCCCCGGTCTGCTACGCCTGCTACACCGACGACATCCCGGCGGCAGGGGGGGGCGTCGCTTGCCCTGTATGCCGATGACGTGGCGTACATCACTGGCGTGGAGACTGTCGGTGAATGTCGAGAAGACGCAGGCCGTGAACATAGGATACCTCAACAAGTGGGACCCTACTCTGGAGCTTCACGGACAAGATATCCAATGGGCCCCACAGGCCAAATACCTGCGGGCAAAATCGACGGAAGACTCTCGATGAAGCCACAGGTTACGAACGCCATCGCGAATTCCAGGAGCGCAATGGCAGAAACCTGTGCTCTCCTTGAGCCTCCCTCTCGGACTGTCGCTCGGATGCGCGCGGTTCAGGCGATTGCGCTCCGCCGGCTGACTGGTGCGCCGAGGTACGTGAGGAACACAGTCATCCAGAGGACCTTCGAGTCGAGAGCCTGGACGACTTCATCGAGAGATTGGCACGCAACATGTTCGGGCGTGTCGACGCGTCGCAGTTTCCGCATCTGCAGGACCTGACGCCGCTCCACGCCCGTCCACCGGACCGCTGGGCCTTTCCGCCCGACTTGCTGGTTGCGCGGGACGGGCCAAGCACTGACTGATACTGGGGCTTCGTAAGTTATCGCCCGGCGCTGATCGGCTCCTGCTGGGCTTCCAACCAGCGGGATTCACACGGTAGGGCCTCGATCGCCTGGGCGGCGCGAAGATAAACCCCATCCCGTTTAAGACTCTGTGGCCTGTAAAAAGGCCGCCACTCACCGGACTTGACCTATTGGTTAACCACAGATGGACAACCAAGGGCCTTAGGGCCCAACCCAAGGACCGGCCCGTTTTAACGGGCCGCGAGCGACACCACTAGAGCGAGTAGTAGGCTACTTTTTAGCCTAAATTCGTACGGGAGCGTGAAATACGCGGCTGTGACCTACGGGTCCCGAAGCGAAGCGCGGGCGGTTCTCTAGTATTATTATAATAAAGATATGGAAAATCAGATTTTATAAGCATTTTTGTTTACTTACCAAAATTTGGTAAAGCGTATTAGGATGGGAACTGTATAGCAAAATTAGTCTCAGTTTAGTTATTTAGGATGTGGTCCATCGCAATTACATGCAATTTCGTATTCGCCGGCAACAGTATTAATAAAGTGCTTTGATGTTACTACGGAAATCATAAGCTGTCTGACCTAATGGCTACATAGGTAATTATTAGATGGATTTCGTCGAATCGTATCAAAAGTATTCGAGCAGTTTTAGGATTTCCTATAATTTAGCTAAGCTTGCTTGGGAATAATTACACTTCCGTAACATTTCAAGGAACCAATACGACCTCATTTTTGGACTTACCCATATTGCCAGGGGCGTTGTATAGGGTGCAATAAATCAGTACTGACATAATATGTATAAGGATTTTATTACCCGATTGCGTCATAAGGAGCATGATGTGTTTCAAGCGTACTCGTATATGTTGTGTGTATTGTCGTACAAGGATCTAATTACGCGTGAATGACGTGTAGGTGACAGAGACAGCGCCTTACAGGTAAGGCAAACTGTAAGGCGCTGTCTCTGTCTCCCACACGTCATCCACGCGTAAAAGATCCTTATACGACAATATGTCCATTTCTTTGTCACGCCCTACTGCCCAAATGGCTGGCTGGACAGATTTTGACAATTGGTTGGAGGTGTCATTGAATTCGTCAGAATTGTGATAGTACCAAATAATAAATAAATTTTCAAAAAGCCGCCCGCAAATAAAAAATGGGGGATATGATAAAAATTAGTAATTCTTACAAGACCTTAGCAATATGGGTATCTAATAAGAGATAAATAATGAAAAGACCATAGATGTAGCATATACTAAGAAAAAACCATAGCAAAAATGTGTAAGGCCGAGGCCGCACTACGGCTATACCGCCGCGGCCTCGGCCTCACATATGTAAGTTTTTAATGGTATTTTTATTTTTGAATAATAATTACTTGTAAAAATGTAATTTGAGGTTTTATCCGGCCCACAGATGCTTATTTCTCTATTTCCGACCGACGACCCGCGTGAAAATCACAATTTGTGTTCAGTATCTATTCGCGGCGGTATCGCTGTCAGCAATGGACCGACTTTCTTATCTAGCAACGACTACAATCCCGATTCCGTGATTGAAATACACTCTTCCTTCGATACTAAGGGTTCAATGGGATGTATACACATATTTTGTAATCTCAATCATGATCACTATTTCTGTAAAACATTGGCTAATTTAATACTTTTACTGACATTAAGGCAGACATTGCTGTTTTTTACGTATCATGATAAAATGACAACTGGCATACAACCTTCGTAAACATTAAGGAGAACTCTTAAATGTACAAGTACAATTTGTAATACTCGTAGACTTCACGTAAAAAATAAAGTTAGATAGTGCTCATTATACTACGTCAGAGGCGTTTGGGTGGCTTTAAAATTGTACACTGTTGGTTTGCCCATGACGTCTTGCAAGAAAACTAAGAGATAAGTAGCAGGCAAGTCAATTAAAAAAGTGTTCAGACTGTTAAGTGTAGAGAGAGAAATACCGAATTAAAGAGTAGGAAGTATTTTAAATATTTTACCTACCTATTATTTTTCTGGGTTATCATAATCACTTACACTTCACGAAAAGATAACATAGGATAAGTGACTATTATTTCGACGTTAACTTTGCTGTTATACTATCAAACCCGTGTTAATGGAATTGACAAGGTAGATTAATTTATGAAGGCAACCTCACCGCCACGGTACGCACTTTAATAATGAAATGAAAATTTCATTGGCGAGCGGGATAGCCTTAATTATTACAAAGAGATACGAATTTAAAAATGTAGGATATTTTTTCAATAACACTTTTTATAAATTAAAATTTTACATTCACCTGTGTCCTATTAATTCGAACTTTTGCAATCGATCAATCGGCTTGGAATTGAATCAGCCATTATCAGTTTTTGATCAAAATAAAACTGTAAGCAATTAAGTATGTACGTCTTTACATCAGACATATTGGAGGAATTTTTTTGTGATAAAGGACAGGTTACTCGATAATTATTGCTTTTTACAAAAAAATAACCGACTTCAACCTTGATAAGCAGAGATAACTCAAAAACTATTCGCCAGATGGCGCTCAATTCAACATGTAAGTGTAAAGTTCTCGTCACTACAAATTAATCAAGCCCAAACACCAGATAACTGCAGTAAATCGTTGAGGAGTTCCCTCGACTGTCTTTCGGCTTCATCAGATCAACTTCAGACCTTCATGAAATGGTAGCGCTTTAATGTATTTATGATAACATGAACAAACACACTAGTCGTCCATACAATTTTCGAAAGTTCCCCTCGATTTATCTGAGATGCCATCATCAGATCCTGGTGTCCTTATCAGCGGACCCCACTGCGCATATCTACATTACAACAAAAAAAGAATTATCAAAATCGGCCCATAAACGACGAAAAAATCGCTGAACACACATAAAAAAGCATATATACGGTCGAATTGAGAACCTCCTTCTTTTTTGAAGTCGGTTAACAATTAATAGGCTACCCGAAGGAAAGCTGGGGCGGTTTACTAGCCATAACGTTCTGTTACACTACAAAGCTCGGATCACCTTTCAGAGCCGTTAATACCAAAGATCACGATCGAATCACGATCGATGGATACGACGATCAGTGGCGAACGCGGCTTTGAAAATTATAGAGAGCTTGTAGATGCAGTTTTTCATGAGATATTTTCGTTCACCAAGCCTTTAATAAAGTTAGGTTTGAATTAGAGGTACGTACAGATTTTTGAACCTAGCGAAGGTGAAGCGCAAGAATATTTTTAAAACAATAATATTATGTATTACATGGTTTTAAAATATTACGATGGATATTCGACTTAATTTTGTATAGACTTTTCCGTATCCCTATTAAAGAGGTAAGTATAACCTCCTCATATATTGTTTTGTTATAGGTATATTATATCAGAAGAGTTAGATTAGAATTGTACACCTAAATCTTCCTCACGAATCCCTCTCTTTGTTGGTGAAAACTGCACGAATCCGAACAATTCTGTCCAAATGATGAATTCCATTCAGTAGCTACAGAGTTTATTCCAAACAGACAGACAGACGATAAACTTGGACTTCATGATTTTACTATGTGGTGATAAATGATCAATAAAAACCGATCTATACTTGTACACTAAAAAAATATTGTATGGAGTAAGCTGAAAATATTTGTTTGGAAAATTACAGACGGTTTTAAATTAATTAGACGCGCCTTGTTTAAGTTTCCGCTCAGCCTTAACTTCATGGTTTTGTAAACACGATTTATTTCGTACTCCATTGTTAGTCACGTATTCATGTATGCTTTATAGTACACTGCGCTCAATTTATGCAGCTTTTTTGTTTAATACGTTTTTATTAACGCTCTCTCTTGTTTGTCCCGTCTGTATACTGTAATGGATCCCATACGCCTCGATATATTTTTTATGTCATAATATTACCTTATGAATAAATGGTTTTGAAAATTGTGGGCTTTACAAAATCTGTTTTATTGTCCCAAAATTATACGCATCTATACACAACTAATTAAATGAAATAATCATTTAGACGTTAGTTGTCATTCATTCAATATATTAACTTTAACATAATATCGTTGGGAGATATTTTAAAAAATCTATTTAGGGTTACGTATTTAATAACTCACCCAAAAATTCTGTTTGAGCAGTCCCACTAATGTCAGAAACACTTAATATAATTTGTATGCGGTTTTCAGTTGTGCAAAGCTAGGCAACATAATACTACAGGGCCCTTACGGACGATTCACACATATCAGTGAAGTCACCGTTCCGTCACAGTACCTACCGGCAAATCTTTCATACTAACAGAAGTGAAGAAGACACTGAGAAGTGTCAGTGCCGACAATGACGAAAATGTATAATGTGTCTATGTCTGCTAATTTATAAATGCTTGAATTGCAGCTCAATTGAATAGTTTGACACATTTTTGACACATATCCCATACAAAATGTGTCAAACAATTCAATTGAGATCCAATTTATCCATTTATAAATTAGCAAAATTGGGGGGCAGTATATTCGTACACGTAACACAGTATGTCAATACACTCGTACGTCTTTAACATTTATAATTCTTATGCTTACGATATATTATATAATCAAATAATTACTTTTAAAAAGCAATAAAAACCGATTCAATCGTCCTTAATTGAATAGCTTAAATGCCTCGATCACGGTTCGTCGGTTTCACTTGTACTACAGCAAAACAAACCAGACCACTTCATTTAATCAAGGTTACCGTTATATGGATACTGACTTAATTTTCAACTCGAGTGCAGAGTGCAGAACGACGTTCTCTTCTAGCGATGTCGGTAAATGATTATAAATTGGTCCTCTCCTTTCATGAAAACGAAGTGGTGAATTATCATACAATGAATCCATGTTAAAGAAGACAAAAGAGCGGAAAAGACGGCCAATGAAGTAATAGAAAGTACCAGTGGGATTTTTGTCGATTTTAAGTTTAGCTTGCAATGCTGCTCAAATGGGGTTATATAGATCAAAATATTGTTTTTTTATGGAATGAAGATAACAAACAAGCTTGCAACACCACTCATAGCGACATAGAATAAAACTCAACGAGGTACAAGGATACGTGGATGGTCATACGGCCTTAGAACGTATTGATTAATTCATTAGTACTGTAGGCATGAGAACTGTGGCAGGGACTGTTAGGATAGTAAGTCCAGTTTGTGGTTGTTAGTAACTGTCGTGAGCATCTGTGACCGAATTAGAACTAATTTGGTCACAGATGTGTTTTTTCGTTTGAGGACTGGGATGTTCGCTTCTATAAAAGTGTAAGCGAATCCAAATTCAGTTAGTTTTAATAATCCTATTTGCAAGTCTTAATAACGACTTGGTAACAACCGACACCAATATATTGAAGTACCTTCCGGAACACGAAAGCGCTTAATTTTTTTATGGAATTAAAGTAGCAAACGAGCTAGTTCTAATTCGATCACTGATGCATTGCTACTCTTCAGAACTGAGATAGCTTCATTTTCATTCAACCTGGACAGTTCCTGATATATTTATCCTTATGGTGGTAAAAATAGTAATAAATAGGTACTCTAGTGAACTCTAGGGTATTACCACCTATAAAATCATTTAATATTTTTTGTTGCACATGAAGACATACATTACAGGTGCGATTACTTAACGCGTTATATTTTGCAGTGAGCTTGTATTTTCTTGCTTTCTTCTAACGACTTATTGTTGTAACATCTATTAGATACCTACAGAATGATGCAAAATTGTTTCGCTGCGATAATTTGTTTACCACGAAACGCGGAGTTAGTGTGAATTACAGTTTGCTTTATAGTGTTAAAGCGTGACCGAGCACGATAATAAATTTTGCTGTTAACCATTTGTTCGCAAATTGTACCGATCTTCTGTACTGCAAGTTGCTAGTGAGTTAATCTTATTTATTCTTTACTCATTGTTATAGTATCTATAATCGGTGATAATATAGAAACGGGCTTCGCTTTTCAAACTAAGATATATTTCATCATTAATTAAAAACAAAAAAAATAGGATGTTATGTTATGGCTTAGTTTTATTTGGATCTACTTATTCGCAAACTATGTAGTATCGCTTTTTCATATTGATAGCTGATAAACGAGCAGACAAGCTATCCGATGGTAAATGATCGCCATCGATCAACGCACCTGTTTTTCTAAAGACAACACTGATGTATTGCTCGCCAGGAGAGAAGGAATAAGAAGAAGTGAAATCACCAAGAAGAGGCTGACTTATGTCAACTCTTACAACACTTGTATTTACCGTCATTGGAATGCTTGAAGAACATGACTGATGCGTATGACAGCGGTCGCCAATCTAGAACAAGACTTATTTAGGGTTAAGATAGTTAACCCAGTAGGATGTCAGAACACCAGTTGTACGTAAAATGGTAGGTACTCGAGGCCACCCCAATATGCCACAAATCTTTGGGTTACCGAACATAATTTTGGAATTTTACTTGACAAACATGATTCCTAAAATATGTTTAGACTTGCTACAACAATTCAACGAAAAATTTACAAAGTACACGTAGACTCAATCTACGTATATTAGTGTAACTTTGAAGATTACCATTCCCTCGGGCAAAAGTGAATAAGTACTCGTTTATTGAACGTGGTAATTCTGGGTAGATAAATTATAATAAAAAAATAAAATGTGTATTACACGTATCACTCTTCATTTGCATAAAACATAAAACACATAAAACGTTAAATAATAAATTCTAAGTATCTGTGGGTAAACTTGTAGTATCGGTATAAAAAAGTATAAACAGGTACGGAAGTCAACTTTTTGCTTTCAGTCAATTGTAAAATAATATCATTGCGTCTTCAAGCACGACTGATTTAACTTTTATTGGAATCTTCAGTTCAATTTCCTGATTGGAATGAAAATAGTGGTGAATCGATTGTGATAACGAGTCCGTTGAAGTAAACCTTAAACTATTGAAAAGCACACCATTCGATTAAATCGAGATTTGTTTGTTATCTCTATTCCAGTAGGTATGCACAAAATTGAAAACAAATTTACACTATAAAAAGTTGTAAGTGGCTATGGGATAAAATATGAAAAATAGGGGTCCGGACCCGTGCTCCACCCGTTAAATCTTTCTTCACCTACATCTCTCCGCCTAAGTTATGAAAGTTCAAAATGAAAAATAAACAAAGTTACCTATCCCGGGTGCCTTATAACTATTGTTAAGCAAAAGTTGCCAGCTGGGGGCCTAAGCCGGCCTGTTTAAGCAATAATTATGCATTATATTCTCCGTTCTCGAAAGTTGTCTTCATTTATGGAGATATACTGTAAGTTCGCGAATTCATTGTAACAAAGGCCGTCTTCGAATGGCTTGTATATACGCGTAACATAATAAAATGATGATGATAAATAAATTCTCAACTAAGGAACGTGTGAATATTTGTGAACTGAGTACAATATTCTGTGAGAAATATAACTGAAGTTAAATGTATATTTATATATGAAGTATGTATAACTCCAGTTATATGTATTTCTCACAAATGATCAGGCGTGAGGGGATAGATCCATCTTGAGTCTATGTTAATCTCTCCTGTCCGTAACTCTGCTGAGCAACTGGAGTTTTTCGACTTCAAAATAATACGATGGTTATTGCTCCATTGTGCCACCTATACTTGGGTCCCCAATCATATGGAATTATGCATCCACGGCACAGTTATTCTTCTTTAGTCGGCAACATATTGTCAAAGACATGTATGTATGTATGGCATTTCGAAAGTGGATAAATAGGTATAGATATAGGCCTTCTATCAGACTGATAAGTGAATAGAAAATTAGCCGATAGATGACTATTTTTTTATATTATAGATCTAGATAGTGAATAAAATCAGACTCGTTTTAAAATTATTTAAAACATTGTAATGTATTAAAAATGTCTAGCAAGCGATTAAAAATTTCTTTGAAGTTTAACTCATCTATTATGTATGTAAAGATTTGAACGAACATTATGAATCACTAAGGCACTTCTCACACAACGCTATTTATGAGCTACGCGACTGCGACGCAATCCCGAAATTCTATGTATCTGACACTTTTCACTGACAGGAGACGCGTCTACGATGCGACTGCTGTCAGTCAAAAGTGTCAGATGCATAGAATTTTGGGATTGCGTCGCAGTCGCGTAACTCATAAATAGCGTAATATGAGAAGTGCCTTAAACGTAATCATTACGGATTGTATAATTTATTGCAAAGTTTAATTGAATAAAGAAATTCATTTACTTGTTTTTATTTTAGCAGTTTTATACATTTTGTGACGTCTTATTACTTCGCCAGTTAATCATAAATAAGGTTAAACATATAATAAATACGGTTTAATCCTGTTACATTACAAGTAGGTACACTGGTTTCGCTCACCAAGCTTTTACCTCGATTTTCTTGGTTATATGAGTGTAGTCGCTTTCCGATACCATCGATAATACAAAACCAATAATATGAAACCCTACAAAGCAGAATTTAAATCAATATCTTTTTTTCTGTTTACTACTTATAAACAGCCTTCCTTTTTTAACGACATACGTGACAGAAAAATATATATGCCTTTTGAAAATTGTTAATCTATTGAAATTGATATTATCCCTCTTATATTATGTAAGGGCAGTAAAAATACTGATAAATAGTTTTATGGTTGGTACTTTTAAAATGGACTAGCTGACCCGGCAGACGTCGTTCTGCAACAAATTTTTATAAATATGCCGCCCGCAATTTCGCCAGCGCTGCTAATTACTTACAACACTAATTACTTACTAACAACAATATCTCAAAAACTATCCATCTGATTGATATAGTGTAAAAGGCAACTTTGATCTGCATTAAATGCCTAAGCTAACTAACATATTCATTTGAATAATACTGAACTACAGGAAATAGCTTTGAAAATCACGTAATGTTTTTAATTAAATTTTTTAACATAAAAGTGATTATTGTAAGTCAACCGTAAGAGATAGAGACATGCTATCGCGGATTTTTTTGTAGCATTTTTATAGATCTTGAATTTGCTAGTAGGTACATTACTCAAATATATTTGTGTTAGTTTACGCGGCGTTCGCGTGGAAAGCTCCCAGTTGGCGAAATCTTTTCCACATTATATCGCCGAATTTCTACAAATTTACATAAAAGTATAATAAATTATATTCCTCAACCTGCCTAAAGAATCACTCTTTCTATTGTTGTTAATAGTGTAAAAATCTGTTTCGTAGTTTTCGAGTTTATCGCGTCCAGACAGGCAGACAGAAAGACAGAAAAGAGGACTTCTTTTTATAATAATATATTCTTTTTATAGTGTATAGATGGTTGTCGACGCATGCGGCAGCATGAAGTATTTTATGTAGATATTTTGATACTTGTTTTTTTCTGTTCAGTTATTTTTTAAGCTGTCTTTTTTAAAGTTGTACCTATACTGATAAAGTTGTTTAAAAATAATAAAAATTTCTTTTCAGTTCTAAACACAACGGTGATGTTACCCTTCTTATGGATAATTTCAAACACAATAGCTTCAACATTTCTTGTTTCTAAACATGATCCCGGTCCATTAGTTTCACTGTAACGGGGTCGATCGTCTCTAATGTTCAACGTTCTTACACTATTAAGGGTTTTTGAAAAATCGGTCACGTCCTACCCCATTGTTCTTGGAAAATTTCTCTCACGAATTGTTGTGACTGCAACATTGGTATAAGCTGTAAACTACTCCTAGGTAGTAATTTTTAACTTAACACAATATAATTTTAACTTCGTGGATTATACACATTTTTTTGTATTTTGATTAATGAAGTAAGGTATACCTACCTTACTTCAGTACCCTTAAGAGTGTTTTTACTCGTCAAACTTGAGTAAAGTTAATATTGGGTGTTATGTAGTGAGAGTAGTCAGTTTATTTCACGCTGTGAAAATGTGCAGCCCAGTGTTACATAACATATTGAGGAACTGTGCCCGTGACATCGATTACGCGTGGGAGTTTTTTCCGCGTAAATTCTAATTTCACGGGAATTCCGGTATAAAGCCTACATTGAAGTATGTTACCAAGATATATAACTCCGCACACAAAAAATGCCCATGCCACTCGCCAGCCCTTTAACTACCTCCAAAGTAGGACAAATGATATCAAACAAACACTTTCACATTCAAACTGTCCAACGATTTCAAACAGTACATACATGTACCGTTTGTTTGCTACATTGGAACAGAACCAAACCATCTGTACAAGTGAGTCTAGTTATACAATGACTAGGGACCCGTAGGTAACAGCCGCGAAGGTCCCGCTCCCGTAGAAATCACAGCTAAAAAGTAGTCTATAACATTTGCCTATGACTTAAGTAAATTACATGTAGTATTTGATAGCGTGATTCAGAACTTGCAAATGAATTTTACTAACGCCATCTATTAACAACTCCGGAATTAAATATCTAGCAATAAAGAAAACATCGATCTTCCCATGGGAGTGAGATGTTTTTCCGCGGTAAAAAGTAGCCTACGGCACTCTTCACCCTCCTAACTATCCCCACACACATCAACCATACCATATAATAGCCATGTTGCGGCGTGAAAGAGTCACAAACAAACAAACAAACAAACACACTTTCACATTTATACTATTAGTAAGGATAGTAAGGATAAGGAAGTAAGGATAAGATCCTCACTACCGAGCATTGTTTCCGATATTGGACGGTGCTATTGTGCGGCAAACGTATCCGCGGAGATAAATCTACAAGATTTATCCTTCAGCCGAACTGCAGACACGCAAGCGCATAGCAACAAGGAGTGTGTGCAGACTGCAGTCGATATATCACGACCACCGAACTGACGGATTAACTATATCCACGTATGACCCGAACCCGGTCTTCCCAACTTTAAACTGTCATTATAATACTAGTCTGTGCACGCGACTTTGCTCGCATAGTGTGATAGTGACAAAACTATCACTTTCTAGTAGTAGTGTTATAATTATCACAATGGAATTATATGGATCCTGTTCCAGGTAAATTTCAGGAGAATCTCGAAAAGGTTAAGGTTTTAACATAATTTTAATCCCTAATATTTTCTTTGAAATAATTGTTTACAAACATTTATTGACAAGTCATCATCATTCAACTCATGGTAGTTCCACTGCTTTGTTTACACCGAATTAAAGCGACAGCTTAGTAGACATACTAAGTGTGGATTGGTAGACTTCATAACTATAATTATAATCATTAAAATATTGAGGATGCAAGTATACTCAAAATGTTTTTTTGATCGCAGGAGACGATACTAAGTATTATGATTCGTAATAATATGAAGTCTGTGCTAAATTCGAGTGAAATGGCTTAAATGACTGCTGGCAACGAGGCCACTAGGTTATTTGTATATCTTGATGGACATGGGTGATTATTCTCCAGATTTTTTAAGGATAAAAGGAAGCAAACGAGCATGCAACACCACAATTTCGCTGCTGCCCATGACAACTATAATCAACTTAGAAAGACACAATTTAGGGTCTAGGATGGTTAGCCCAGTTAACAGTTGTTGTTAGAATATTAGATGGTTAGTTTGTTAATGCTGTGAGGACAGGGGCTGTTACTGACTGTTAGTCCTTGTTAGTGGATGCTAGTAATAGTCCAGTTAGTAATTGTTACGATGAGTATCGTTCTAATCCGGTCACAGATGCATTGCTACCCCTGAGGATTGAGATGGTCACCTCTAGACAAGTGTAACCGGCTCCACAAACACTACTAATATCAGGGTTCGAAAATATGCGATATTTATAGTAAATATCAAAATATCGGATATTTTTGATATACATATATCCGATATATATCAAAATTTTGATATTTATCCGATATTTTGTATAAAAGCCATATTACAATTTACTTTTACTTTTTACTGAGTGTTCCGATTTTGATGATTCTTCTTTTATTCGAAAGATAATACTTGTTGTGTAATGCCATTTCAATTTGAGCAACATCTGACGAGTAGTTTTTAGTAATCACTACTCGTCGATTTTGATTTATGAGGTAACAATCAACCATAATTCAATTTCAATAAACATTAAGTATTACGGATAATATCGTCATCAAAATCAGAACATTCAGTAACATTTTACGAGGTAGCAACCATAAATAAACTTTATTAAGGATAATTCAGAAACTACTCCTCAGGTGTCGCTCAAATTTATATGGGACCACTCTAAAATTACCAGCTTTCAAATAAAAAAAATTAACATAACTTTTTACAAAAAAAGTAACAACCGTGTATTTAAGTAGTAACAGTGTATTTATACACACCATTAGACATCCCTACACATTATATATACTTAATTAAACCACTCGTCAAATTTCGCTCAAATTTAATTGGGACCACACGAAAAGCACCAGTTTTCAAGTAAAAAGAATCAACATAACTTTTTACAAAAAAAGAACAGACTTCCAAGTCGAGATAACTCAAAAAGCACTTGCTAGATGTCGCTTCAATTTATAAAGTACCACATGACAAGCACTACCTTTCGAACAAGAAAGTAATCATCAAAATCGGAACACCCAGTCAAATGCAGTGTTCGAAAATATTCGATACAGCTTCTGCCAGCGGTTTCACCCGCGTCCCGTGAGAACTACTTCGCGTACTTCAGATAAAAAGCAGCCTACCTCGATATAGACTTCCTCGATAAATGAGCTATCTAACACTGAAAGAATTTTTCAAATTGAACCAGTAGTTTCTGAGATTAGCGCGTTCAAACCAACTCCAGTTTTTTTACACTTCGTTCTACATTATCGCGGTTTTAGTAAGGATCCCGATTTTTTTTAATATATTATAGCCTATGTCACCCGGGAATAGTGTAGCTTTCCAACAGTGATCGAATTTTTCAAATCGGTTCAGTAGTTTCGGAGCCTATTCAATGCAAACAATCAAATCTTTCCTCTGTATAATATTAGTATAGAAGTATAGATACATATTATTATAAATATCAAAATATCGGATATTTTTGATACAATATTATATAATACTCGATATCATATCAAAATTGTGTTATAGAGTTATGAATGCATCAAAACTGATTGGATTGACGGACTTACTGAATTCCGAGGTATCAAGTTTACTGCACTTCACTATTAGGTACTAAAGGATTATAGGACTTCACTATTACCTACTATGGGAGTATGTTTCAACTCTACTACAATCTACAACGCCATGTACATTTGAGAAGTAGAAATACAGTAACAAAAGCCAAAAATTACATAATATTATAAAATTTTGTAAACCAATTTTGTATTGATATATATCACAAAAAATCACTTGATATATATCGGATATATATATCAGATACATATCGTGATATATATCATTGATATTATATCCTTCGAACCCTGACTAATATACTAAGCAATGTTCTAATTATATGTTCTCAAGCTATTCCGAAATTCAAATACATAAAAATCTCGCGAGATAATTCTGTATCCCGGTAATTGTAACTGGAAACCATACAGCGCATCGAAAATTGCTTTTCAACTTTTATTCCAAAAGTTTTTCATTAGTTTTAATTTTTCCGCCTCCGTGTTCCTCCTGATTATAGCTACTTATTTACACAATCGTATAAAATCTTTTAGAAGCTCTATTCTAGTCTTTCATTACGTTGATTAACTTTTTTTAGCCACTCTTAATTCCGCCACATTCAGACAATGTGAGCTTTAAACGAGACCGGGAGGTTGACTCCTACAATACGTTCCTTATCTGCTAAAATATTTTTTGACGTTTTGTTACCATTGCAAAATTGATGAGGTTTTTGATGCAACTAACGTCAAATTACAGTTGATATTTAATTAAAGATATTTGAATTCACGGAAAATTTATGTATTTATGCAACAATACTAATAATATGGGGTAGAAAATTGACAAAAGGTTGGACGAAAGGACATCGCCAAATCTCGCCTAAAAATTGCATACATTTCACATACATCATAATTCTCAATTTATTTTATGGTATTGATTACAGTTACCAGACTTCAACGGACACTTCTTACAAATGAAATAAAAATAAATAAACATTAACTTGATTTCACAAAAACATCCGGCACATCCTCCTCTTTACTCTATGCCAAGGTTGCCGCACACACATCAAGTCGAAAAGGATTGCTTGTATTGCTTAACCAGGAATATAAAAAACTTCGCCATATTGCGGTAAACTCATGGAACTAATTTGTTTTACGGGCAACGTTTACTTTCTAAACGTCAATCATAAATTGCTTATCAACAATTTTCAATGTCACAATTTATCTTATTAGGTACTTTGAGTGTTTATATTGTGATAAAATGCTAAAAACTATTCATAGTTGTGAAAGAAAAGTGGTTTTCTATGTGTTAAAATAACAGTTTCTTTAAAATAATATTAATTCCCATAAATAACATTTCCTACTACAAATTGACAAATTGACAATCGACAATAACGACATGATCGTTACCATAGTAAGTTACTGTTGCCTGCGCTGTTGCCATAAAAAAGGAAACTTTAGCGCCCTCATGACAGGTTTTCTATTTTTCTGGTCAAGCAATACAAAACTATTAATTTCGTCGTACAATGTTTTAAAATAAAATAAAATATCATTAAATGTTAATTTCATGCATGTCTTTCTTTGGAATAAGCCTGGCTGATGTCGAGGTAATAAAATGAGATAAGACGAAGTTGAACTATTTCCGAATGGATGTGTGTCCGACGACCTTAATACGTCTTACGTTTCTATGTTCATAGTGTCATTGATACTGTCAGTTACAACTGTCACTTTCACACAATTTCGGCGGTTGGCAGTTCATTCATTTTTATGTACCTACATTCGTTTCGTGTGCAAAGGAGATTTACGTGTACTTTTAATTTGCTTTTAACGACTGATGTTGAACAACGGACTCTGATATATTCCTTTAATGACCGTGGCTTTGGCTTACGGACTTAGGTAATGCTTTATAATAGGGGTTTCTTTAACTCTTGTCACTATGTTTTTTCTTCGAAATAACCTCAAAATTAAACTTACTTTTGCTAATAAATAATTACAGAGAAGTGTCCGTGGATTTTATTAGTGATAACCAAAAAGACAATATTATTCTTCAGCCAATTATCAATTTTTCATGACTGTTGGTTCTTAGGCGAAGTTTGTATGAACGCGGAGCAATGTCCTTTCCCCACTTAACATTAAATTAATAATTTTCAAATCTACATAATTATATAAATTATCTATCCTTTGATATAAATATCCTTCCTTAACGTCTCCAAAATAGACTTGATTGCTATTATCATGAGGCTTTTGAAGATCTTTCTTTGGTGTAGATATTCATGCCTATATTATATATTTATAGAATATTTCGACGAGGTTAATAATATGGTCGCATTCATCACCTTAGAGACCAAGGTGAAGTAAAAATAAACAGCATATAGAATATTCTCGTTAAAACTAAAAGTACTTTGAAGATTATTTCGTTTGATTTCATGGGCATGATTGCTTAAGATTAACTGTGGCATAATTTATATGTCGTGAATCCTTACTAATATTATAAACGTGAAAGTGTGTTTGTTTGTTTCACTTTCACGTCGCAACAAAGCTATTATATGGTAAGGTTTATGTGTGTGGGGATAGTTAGGAGGGTGAAGAGTGACGTAGGCTACTTTTTACCGCGGTAAAACATCCCATTCCCATGGGAAGATCCATGTTTTGTTAGTTGCTGGATATTTATTTTCGGAGTTGTTAATAGATGGCGTTAGTAAAATTTATTTGCGAGTTCTGAATCACGCTATCAAATACTACATGTAATTTACTTTTACTTAAGTCATAGACAAATGTAATAGGCTACTTTAGCTCTGCCTCGAGAACTCCCCGCTCCGGCTGTATTCAGTGTACCGCCCGCCCGCTGGCACTATCCTGTTGGTTGATGTCCGCAAGTTGCTGGACTCGCCGACACCGGTGGTGGGCGCGGGCGACTGGAACTGCAAGCATCCGGGGTGGAATAGCCTAGCTGCCAACAGAAGTGGAAGGCTACTTTTTGATTTTGAGTCTTGCCAAGGCCCCTTCATCTTATGGACTGGACTACCTTCGAGAAGCAACTGGAGATCACCACGCCAACTCAGCCTGTCCGCACGGATGCGGACGTTGACCAGTTAGCGGTTGAGCTCACTGTCAGCGAGCAGAATGCACTGCAGGCTGCAAGCAGAGAGCAGAAGGCTCCGGGGAAACTTCCACCTCTCCCCTATCACCTCAGCAGCCTGCAGAAATGCTGGCAGGAGTCCGGGTGTCCGCAGCTGAAGAACCAGCTCAACCGGACCGCAGCCCGACTCAAGGCCAAGTTAGATGCACACGCGACTGAGAGCTGGGAGGAACAGCTGGACGAAGCGTGCGACGACTGGGTGGCACTACACCGCATATGTTGCACCTTCACGATACCCCAGCTCCAGTAAGACCACTGTTGCATGAGGACGGCACGGTTAGATGCCGGGCGCTGGCGAATGATCGTGCGGAGATCTTCGCCGAAAACCTCGAACGCCAGTTCCGGCCGAACCCGACGGATAAGGTGGAACATGTCGCAGCAGTCGAGCAACACCTGGAAGGGTACTTTGCACTGCCTATAGCTCCCGAAGAAGACTCAATCGTCATCTCTCCCGGCTTGGTGCAGCGCACCAACAGGAAGCTCCCTCCCAACAAGGCCCCCGGTGCTGACGGGATCACGAACAGAGCGCTGTACCTGAGAGTACCTGCTGAGCCTGGAAGTCGGGGAGGGTCATAATGCTGCCCAAGCAGGGGAAGAACAGGCTAAAGCCGGAGAGCTATAGGCCAATCACCCTGCTTCCCACCCTATCCAAGGAGTTCGAAAAGCTCCTGCTGCGACACGTAGCGCCGCATATTGCCCCCAGACCGGAGCAATTCTTACGGAGTACGACTCTTCAGTTGTCGAAGGTGCTGTTACACCGTTACCGCGGCTCTGAATAAGAGAGAACGCGTGTGTGTAGTATTCCTCGACATGGAAAAGGCGTTCGACCGTGTTTGGCACGACGGCTTGCTCTACAAGATCTCGCAGTCGTCGGCGCCCCGGCGTGCCGTTAAGGTGATCTCCAGTTTCCTCGAAAATAGAAGCTTCAGAGTAGTGGTTGAAGACGCCGAATCCGCCGAGCATCCGATCGCAGCCGGCGTCCCGCAAGGGAGTTGCCTGTCCCCGGTCTGCTACGCCTGCTACACCGACGACATCTCGGCGGCAGGGGGGGCGTCGCCCCGTATGCCGATGACGTGGCGTACATCACCACGTCGCTGAATAGAACCCACGCCATCATCAAGATGCAGCGTGCGCTTGATGCCCTCCCCGAATGGCTCGCAGCGTGGAGACTGTCCGTGAATGTCAGGAAGACGCAGGCCGTGAACATAGGAGGATACCTCAACAAGCGGGACCCTACTCTGGAGCTACACGGACAAGATATCCAATGGGCCCCACAGGCCAAATACCTGCGGGCAAAATCGACGGAAGACTCTCGATGAAGCCACAGGTTACGAAAGCCGTCGCGAATTCCAGGAGCGCGATGGCAGAAACCAGTGCTCTTCTCGAGCCTCCCTCTCGGACTGAAGCTCGGGGTTTACAAGACCTACATCAGATCCCGCCCACGTACGCGGCACCGGCGTGGTACGCGCTCGCCAGCGAACCGCAGCACAAGAGGATGCGCGCGGTTCAGGCGATTGCGCTCCGCCGGCTGACTGGTGCGCCGAGGTACGTGAGGAACGCCGTCATCCAGAGGGACCTTCGAGTCGAGAGCCTGGACGACTTCATCGAGAGTTTGGCACGCAACTTGTTCGGGCGTGTCAACGCGTCGCGGTTCCCGCATCTGCAGGACCTGGCGCCGCTCCACGCCCGTCCACCGGACCGCTAGGCCTTCCCGCGCGACTTGCTGGTTGCGCGGGACGCCGCGCGACTTGCTGGTTGCGCGGGACGGGCCTAGCACTGACTGATACTGGGGCTTCGTAAGTCATCGCCCGGCGCTGATCGGCTCCTGCTGGGCTTCCAACCAGCGGGATACACCCGGTAGGGCCTCGATCGCCTGGGCGGTGCGAAGATGAACCCCTTCCCGTTTAAGACTCTGTGGCCTGTAAAAAGGCCGCCACTCACCGGACTTGACCTTGGTTAACCACAGATGGACATCCAAGGGCCTTAGGGCCCAACCCAAGGATCGGCCCGTTTTAACGGGACGCGAGTGACACCCCCAAAGGGGAACTAAGTGTACCGAGGGCTCCACACACCTCAGACAGGGTGGAGTGAAGAGAGCGAGTAGTAGGCTACTTTTTAGCCTAAATTCCTACGGGAGCGGAACCTACGCGGCTGTGACCTACAGGTCCCGAAGCGAAGCGCGGGCGGTTCTCTAGTTTTTTATACGAGAAGATATCTATTATTAGGTTTTGTTAGCGGTCGTTTTGGTTGAGGATTCTCTTAATAAAGCGATGATACGGATAGCGACCGTAGCCACCGGATTCATATGCAAAATTGATGCTCTTATTGCTCTTTTATGGTTTTCCCGGTCTTTCAGCCAAATTGAGAACAAGTGGAGGCGTGAGAATTCATTCTTGCGCCAAAGCGTTTCTTTAATTAAGCGGACTCGTCTTTTTTCGGTTAACGACCCGAAGTGTCCAAATGTACGTAATTGATGCCTCTTCCGAACTGTGTGTAGGTACATAATACTTCGTTCAGACATACATTTCAGATACTTAGGTCTCGATAAACTATTCCAGATCCTTGTTTCGTGTTTGGTTTAAACTACAAATATATTGAAATAATATTCAGTTTCATTATTGTTCGGTTTCATTGTTACAAGTAACTTATACTGCCCCCGATCGTAAAAAAGACGCATCTACCATAAAGTAAAAACTGAGAAAATCGAGTTTGAATAAAAAAAACGGGAAAATGAATGCTGCGATCAAATTTGAAAATTTTTCGTATTTGTGTAAGTACATTATGGAGTACCATGTTTTGTTTTTTCATTTCAATGTGTAAAAATTTTCATAGCTGTTTCATTTTTCCTTTAATTTACAAAAAAGCGTTTTTTCGTAGCATTTAAAATATTTATATTTTTGAATAACTAAGTAAAAAAGACGCAAGTAGCCATATACGACTCTTTTACGAAGGATAAAAACATAAGACCTTTTAACTATTTTCTTTATGTGTCATTATCTTAATTCCCTACTTAAAAGGGGCGCATATACACATTTACGGCTTTTTTACTTATGATGAGAGGGTTTTTTAGGCCATATAGAAAGTAAGTTTTACTTCCTGAAAATATTATTTCGCATAAAACTTCCACCGTGAAAGAAGCAAAGTCGAAAATTGGTTAGACATATCAGCATTTATTGAAAAAAAAAACAATATCTTGCATGGCTTCTTTAGATTCTTATTTAGATGCGTTTCTTATTGTAGTATGCGTGTTTAAGAAAATAAGACGGATCTACCAGATGCGCCTTACATCAACAAACCTGTGCTAAGTAAAAAGGACGCATATAGTAGATGTGTGCCTTTTCACTAAGCATAATTTACAAAATTCATAACAATGATAGACGTAAATTGTCATTTACGTTCTTTATTTTTAGGGTGTGTAAAATGCGTCTTTCTATTTATTTATTGAACTACTTTATCATAAAAAAATTACGCATATCTGCTAAAATACGTCTTTTTATTTAAGGTCAAGTAAAATGCGTCCCCTTTTCTTAGTTTATCGCGGATAATCTTAGTAGATGCGCCCTGTTTGCTTATGTTAAAATCTAAACAAAGAAAGATATTAAAAAATGGATGAGACAGTTAGATGCGTCTTTTATTCCTGATTCTAACCATAATTATAACTCATTTTTCGAAAAAATGTTAGATACGTCTTTTTTACGATCGGGGGCAGTATAGCTCTCGCAAGTATGAAATTGATTTGGAAAGATGTTTTGAAGTTTTGTAATTATTATTACTTGTAACGATAGCGATAGTTGCTTTAAAATACACCCTAATAAAACATTCAATTTGTACGATAAACAAAATTTCAAACAGTAAACCTATAATTATATCTACCTACGTTCAGTACGCGTTAGTGAAAATTTGACTCAAAAGACGCAAAGGCCAAATTAGGTTTGTCGGTAAAACGTTCATAAAGGAGATGCAGTGCCGGATTTACCAGTAGGCTGGGTAGGCAGAAGCCTAGGGCGGCGGATTTTAGAGGGCGGCAAATTCGGCCACAATTTTTTTTTCTTATAGAAATAAAAAAATAAGTACCTACTTAAATGTTATTAGATTTCACTACTTAATTTGTCAAAGTGGGTTATTGGACGTTTGTCAATCTGTAAATATTTTTTTATACTACGTATTTGCGGTCCGATAACGAATGTCATGACCATTCACTGAGTGTCTGGCTGAAATGACGTCGCGGGCGCACGAGCACAGGGCGCGGGCGGGTCGTCGCGGGGGGCCGAACGTAACGAAGTGTGGCGGCAATCGGCGGCATTGAGTTCGGGAGAAAAATTACAGGGAGATAGATTATATAGGCGATTCACTCACGGCACCGCGCATCGCCGCGCAGGACGGGGGCGGTGAAGCGGATTTCAAGTTGTATTGGGGTCTAAGAAATCGTTGATGTCTAACACACGTACACCGAATGACCGCGCGGTCGAGCGGTGCTCTCACCGCCACCGCCCCTCCGCTCTGACGTCCGCGCGGAAGGGCGGCGCCTCACACACGAGCCACCGCATACCGCGTACCGTGTGTTAATCGCCTTAGGTACGATTCAGACCAACCGGCTCGCATCAGGCCGGGCCGGGCGGCATTTTACAGTGCGGTAAAGAACCTTGAAATGTATCAACAGTAATTACAGTTCATATTTGCATGCAACGCATAGTTATCTCCGTCGCGGACGGAATGCATTCGGCTGTCGCGACAGCCGACCAGCCCCGACCGGCACCGAACGGCGCCGTCGGCATCCAATCGGCTGCCGTATTAAACACGAAATAATTCATTAGTGAATATTTAAATATTAAAAGTTATTATGAAATTCTTATACATGTCTGGGGCAGTCATTTAGCCATCTCCTTTGACGGTTTGGAATATCAAAGCTCACTTTGTAAAGTTATAACATGTAGATACTAATATGCCTACATGAATAGATCAATTCAACGTCTAAATATGTATCTAGCTTTGACTAAGTAGTATTCAGTTCTCGGAGCTTCAGGTCGGACGACGAATTTAATCATAGTTTGCATTAAATAGATACAGGCTTTGCGGTCTATTTAACCTATAAACACAGTGTGAATCATCATAAAGCGAACATGAGATATTAAGATAAATTTATGTTATTTTAAACTGCAAAGGATATACATAAAGAAAATCAACCTTTCTATATTGTGAATAAAGAAACTCACTTGCTACAATTTCCGAATCGAAAGGCATATACATTATGCCAATTTTAATAAAACAGCAGTACCTAATTGTAAACTGTAAAGAAAGAAACATGACCTGCTCGCGTTTGTGGTAGGTAACATGAACAATGTAATACACGTGACCCTTGGTAGTGCTAAATGGGCAACAGCATCGATGGTAGGTAGGCCACAACGCCATACCGCCGAACGATTCATCGTGTCCCGTTAAGGATGTCCGATGTAGCCTGTTGAAGGATACGTATATACAGTTGCGCTGCGATGTTGAAACGGTTGCACCGGGTTTTTTTATGGAATTAAGATAGCAAACGAGCATGCAGCACCACCTTCCGCTGCCGCCCATGACAACTGAGACCGACCCAGAACTAGACTCAATGAGTCTCGTTTTAGTTCGGTCACAGATGCGTTGCTACCCCTGAGGACTGAGATGGTCGCCTCTAAAAAAGTGTATCCCGCTCCACACCATCCTATCCGGACCACAATTGTTCTTAAAACAATTACTACACGGTAGGAATGGTACTAAGTACCGTGGCAGGCGGTGGTACGGTGGGCCAAGAAAGTGGTGTACCAGTTTTCATTTAGTTTCCTAGTTATCAAAAGTTACATCAAAGTTCATAGGCAATATCACTGAAAGGGACGCATAATAATGACGTAAGCCTAATTGTTAAGAATACATACATCATAGGTCACATTATAGGTGCAAGACATTTTAATCTTTATTAGAAACGGATAATACATTAATTTGTGCAAAGAAGATTTAAATATTCTGAACAAAAGCATATAAGAACTATTTCAATTGACGACATAATTATTTTTAAAAAGAAAATTGACATTTGACATTTAAGTCCTACAACGATTTTTTGGCGCGTGAATTACGTGTGGGTGACAGAGACAGTGCCTTACAGTTTGCATTACCTGTATGACGCTGTCTCTGTCACCCTCACGTCAGCCACCCTTGTCCCTGTCAATGCAAGTAATGTAATAGAAATTGGCTAAGTGCGAGTCGGACTCGCCCATGACGGGTTCCGTAGCAGCAAGTAACATAATATAAAAAAATATTCGAGTAAGTAGATTGAATGAAAGGTAAGTTGCGGTTTACGATTTATGACGTATTAAAAAAACAGCTTACTAGATCTCATTCAAACCAATTTTCGGTGGAAGTTTACATGGCAATGTACATCATTATGTTTTTTAGTTTTATCATTCTCTTATTTTGGAAGTTACAGAGAGGGGGGCACATATTTTACCGTTTTGGGAGTGCCAAAAGTATGAATACTTTGCGCGAAAAAAAAAATTGTTTTAGAAACCTCAATATTTTTGACGACCTATTCATAGATATTCCACACGTATGGGTTTGATGAAAAAAAATTTTTAGGGTTTCGGTTCTAAGTATGGGGAACCCCCACGGTTTATTATTTTTGTGTGAAAATCTTAAAGGTTCACAAAATATACCTACTTACCAAGTTTCCGACGTTAATGGTTCTATCAAGTTTAAACTAAGAACAAAACAAATGTCACGTATTTATAATCGGATAAAGATGGCAATAAAAGTTGTCAGATCGATCTGCAAGCGAAACTAACCTTTATCACCTATGAATCTGCAAACAGCATTCAACCTTAGGGTGGTAAACCAATTCTTTGGCCGACCGTACTTCCCCGGGTGAGCTCTAGGCCCTACCACCTATCCAATTGGTGGGTTGGTTAGAAACGCACACTCATGTTCACAGTTAAACAACGGAAGATCTCCTACCTGGGCCATGTTCTTCGACATCAACGGTACAATTTACTCCAACTTATCATGATATGATGATGACCGGAATAGCCAGTATAACTAAGCTATTCCGCAGAGCTAAAAACAAAGAAGACAATAAGAAGCTTATAGCCAACCTTCACTAGTTGGAGAGGCCACTATAAGAAGAAGAAGTTGAAATGGTTAAGTTAGTGTTTTGCAATGTCGGAAGCCGCTGACAAAATCCAAAGCATAGTGCACCGCTGGCTGACCGTAGAGCGATGGGGGCCTTAGTAGAAAAATTTTAAGAAGTAAAACCAACATACAAACACAATAACAATAATGACATCTTTACAAGTTAATAACCGTTTATTTTATTAAACGTGTCTTTCGTGTTTTACTAAATCCTCCAACCTCCAAGCCAAATTGAAACTACTTATTTAAAATCCAACTATTGATTTGTTTCAAAATATCTTCTGTGAAATTGATCAGTTGGAATCTCACTCCAGTTTAGTTGAATATCGAATTGTCTGTACCTATTAAATATCTAAAAAAATTTGGCCATCTGGGAGCTCTCTAAAATATTTTATAAAGGTATCATGAACTCTAGTTGCAGAACGTAGCTTACAATAGCATTGTTACAAGTTCTTAATCAATATCAACACGATATCATTCAATTACTTGAAAAAGGAACACAAGTCGCAAACTTTGTGAAACTTGTTCTTTTCTCAGTCGTACATTTGACAGAGTGGTCGTGGTCACACTCAAGTCGATTCTTGTGTCTCCTTTTCCTTGAATGGTGAGTTGTCTCTACGTAGCTCTTAACTTGGCAGAGTAAAAATAATGTGACAACTTATCTACCTACCTGGTAGGTAGGTATAGTTACTTCGCTAAACAGGAAGCAATAAATAACAAGGGCCATAAATAGGTTAAGAGAACAATAGGTGCGGCCTTGACGCGACCGTCGTCAGTACGCGCCACGGCGCTTCGACCTTATGGCATCAGTCATAGGGTCAAAAGTCGATTGCATGCGGTCTTGACAAAACGCGGCACGACGCTTCGAAGTTACGACATCAGTCATAAGGTCGAGAGTCGATTGCAAGGAACATACTAGAACCTTATTCCAACGACTGCCGGAACATTCTAGAATGGCATATTTGGTGGGTGAGTGGTATAAAAAGGGCACTCGGTCGACTGCGTGGCATTCTAGTTTCGGAAGCGAAACCGGGAAGAACAAGCGATACCTACGTTCAATTAACTAGTAATTCCGCCCTCGCTTCGCTTCGGGGAACCAGTCCCTTCAAAAATCTCTATAAATTTTAACAAATTATGTTATTCCAATGTCTAAGTTTCATGAAACTACTACAAAGTTTCATGAAAATCCGTTCAGTAGTTTTTGCGTGAAAGAGCAATAAACACACACACACACTCACTCACTCACATACATCCTTACAAACTTTCGCATTTATAATATTAGTAGGATAACAAAAATATAGTAACAGTATTTTAAATAACAGTGGCTAACAACTATTTATATGTAGCTATGTGACTTTACTCAGGCGAAATATTTGAAAACCATTTGTTGTTGCATTGTATCCATTTAGAATGACCCAAAGTTAATAGAAATAGGAAATAGATATAGACAGTCACCAAAAATCTCCATTAGAGCAATCAATATTATATTCCACTATGAAGCTCCCAGATTTTTAATGGTACTATTTTTACCTTCGAAGTAATCTTCGAAGGTAAAAATAGTTTTAGTTCCATTTAATAATGGAACTTAACTCGTTTTATATAACTTACTTGAAGTTTAAAACTATAATTATAAAATAAAAGCAAACTAAAAACTCACGACGCGTTTTAGCTTCGCGACGTGCGCGCCGTAGTGCATTTCCGTTTCCGCGGCGGACGCGGAAAAATTCCGCATCATAAGTTCTTACCGCAATAATTACGTATTAATATTTACTAGAACTTTAGGTCATCTGGATAATCCAATCATTATTTTACTTTACAAGTCTTTTGTGCAAATAAATATCAAATAGGTAGGTACTTATTTCTTTTTAGTATGAAAAATTCAAAAGTTTAAAGTGAAATATTTTGTTGTTAGCCACTTATTTCGAATATAACAATAATAGATATTTGTTATACTCAACATAACAATAAAACTGGGATATGTTTCATTCATGTCGGGTCTGGGTCAAAAATGGCAGTTCTCCTTTCTGTCATCGATCTTACTTTCTAGCCTTGCGGGAAAAGTGAACGGAGTATAAAGTTTTGTTTCGCTTGTAGAGATTCTTCTTAATAATGATGTCTAAAATTTTTCAAATACCGTCAAACAAAGCTTTTTAATGTTGTAAAATTGTCAATTCTTCTATATTTGCATCTTAGCTTTTAATAAAAATGTGATTAGTTTGTGTGTACAATTGTACATACAAGATATTTGGGACAAAATTATTATTATATTTTTTGAGTGTCTCCCTGTATGTAAACGCAGCGTTTGCATTACTGCAGATCGAACTTAAAAACTGGGGTGTGTTTTACTAAACACTAGCTAACCAAGCTAGCGTGGAGTAAAAATATATATAATCATATAAATTTATGAATGTAGGATAAAAACAACATACATAAAAACAAGAAAAAGAAAATAAGTATGTTATGAAATGAAATGCTTTTAAGGAAAAATAATTTTATATCAACAACTGCAGTAGTTTATTATATGAAACTTTTAATCATCCCGGCCTACCTGCCGAGTTTATTACTTGACCACAGAGTAATGAAGAAAGATAGATCATTAATCATTATTATACATAGAAGACATTTTGAGAACAATATAATTTAACGTATTAGAACCCATGGCAATGATTTTTTGGATCGTTTGTTTTTATTTTTGCTATTTATTAATAACTAATAAAATAATAAATAGTATATTTTAATAAGTAACGGTTCAGAAATAAAAAATATATCAATTTAATTTAAACCCTCTCATAAATATCCTCTCGTAAATATTTTATTAATTAGGTAGGTACATAATACTAATATGCGCAACAGGCTCGTCGTATACCTATTTAAATAGAGCTAGTAAAAAGAAAATCTAAATAGTTTAAATCTAAAGAGGAATGTAAAATACGGTTATCATTTATAAATGTCACAAGCTTGGACATAATAAGATAAAATAATAGAGCCGTGTAAGACTGTACTACCTCAGGGATAGAAACGACTGACAATAAAGGTAATGTTTCATTTTAGGCTTTTTATGTATTTAATACTATGAAATAACCTTTCGCTGTAAATATTTAGCTACGAAAAAAGGACGCTTAAGGGCAATATATCATTTAGAATGAGTTGTTGTTTTCACTTCAGTGGTTTTATATTGGTATCTTCTCGTAATTTAAGAGGCCTACAGCATACTCCATACAACAGTTCACAAAAACACAATACTCAGAAAGGCATTCGTAGTGGGTATAGGAATTCTATTTTTTTCTGATAAACACCATACCAGCTCGTTTATTAACTACTTCGCGAAAGAGTTAATAATTTACCTACTGAAAAAAAAACTAATAAATAGTACCTAGTTTCTGCTTAGCTAAGTTGTGAATTCTGGTTTCTCTCCACATAATATAAACGAAGTAGGTATATATAACCTTGTATAACCTTTTTCTTAATTGTTTGTTCATACGTTTGGTGCTTAATGATAACACTTGTTATTTATTAATATAATTATTTACATCAATAAAGCATTGTGCATGTGGTAATGAAGATGCTAATGATGCCACGCCAAGTGTCAGAATTGAAGTGCAACAATAAAATATCTTTCCAATACGAGTACTTTCACGACACTCAGACATTTTTGTGTTTTAATATTTTCAACATAAAATATTTTATAAAGAAACCGAAGGGAAACCGATCTTGCCAATACCCACGCTTTCCTTATAAATAAAGACTTGAAAATAATCATAGCTTCTATAGGGATGGAAAAGAAATGAGAAGCTTCTTTGAAATACTCATATTAAATGCGTGTAACCCGCCCCCGCATCGCTTCGAGAAACATTTTTACCAATATTGTTTTTTTGTGAATCGATTAAAATACAAAAAAGACCCTGCATTAACAAACCTTTTAAAGTAACCGTATGTGAATACATGATAAAGGGTTATAGCATGTATGTATACTTTATACCTAAGCTTAAAAACCTTCAGCGATGAGAGAGAAGAACGCAAAGACAAACGGAAAAATCTTAAATTCTAGATTAATCTATTGCAACACTGATTTACCTTAAGTATTCTAACTGTATTTATATGTATAATTATGTTACTGTAAAAGCCCAAAGTATGGTAAATCCTAAGATTTACCAAATGAATGGTGGTAAAAGTCCTAAATGAATGATACTCACAGAAGTATTCGGACTTTTACCATTGAGGGTTGGTAAATCTTAGGATTTACCGGTCAATCTTAGGATTTACCATAGTTCGGGCTTTTACAGTAACATATATTATACATTGATCTAGTAAAGTCCACAAAGTAACAGTTTATTGAATGCATACAAAATTATATTTTCATGATATACATATATGGCATTAGTCTCATTATATATGAGGTAAAAGAGAGAATTACATTAAAAATGACTGACAGTTGAAACGGTAAGTGACTCAGCGGGAATAATAACCCTTTAAATTCGTTGCAGCTCTTTAAGTGGAGTCTTTGATACGACGCTCATTACGGACCCGTGTGTTCTGTTAGGGATTTAAAGTTGTCGAACGCCTTAGTAGTTAGTTACGATGAGTGTTACATTTGCTTTGTTTGTATATGACAAAAAGATCACTTCAATTTGGTACCTTTTCGGTACTAACAGTATGTGATAGTCCACACATTATATTGTGACAAAGCAAACCAAAAAGTGTTTTAAAAAATCCCCGATGTTTTCGTCTAGACATGAGAATGACCTATACACTTAATTACAATTATTATTATAATGTATCACAACACACAGCCATCCATAAGTGTCCCGCTGGGCACGGGTTTCTTTTCAGTTTTAGAAGGTTAAGGCCACCACTCTGGCCAAATGCGGATTGGCGGACGTAACACACGTAGAGTTTTGCGAATTCTCCGGCATGCAGGTTTCCTCATGTATTCCTTCGACGTTAATCCGAAAGGTCACAAATGCATGATCCTGGGCTCAAATCCGGCCCCTCCGAGTAGGAGGCAGAATTCTTAACTACTAGGCTATCACTGCTTTGGCTATCACCAATTCATATACTATTATAATATATGTATAGTGCATAACTTTAACAAAATCGACTTCAATAACAACAAGACTTAAGTAAAAGTTATATGAAAAAATTACAATCCTTTTATCACATCATACTTTTTGATTGCAACGAATGAATCATTACAATGTTTTCTTTGTCTTTTATTTCATCATTCACATTTTTCGCAGTGCAGCTAAATTCAATGTACTGTGTACAATGGACATAGTGAAACGATTTGCATTTCATTTATCCCCGAAGTGACATTGTCACGTCCTGTTCTGTTGATGAATGTCTGGGATAAATTAATGCTAATAATGCGGTTCTCTATATACTGTGTTTATTTTTGGTTCTTAAATAGTACATTACGATACGGTGCGTAAAGTTGCCCATTTTTGAACGGCGTGAAGTTAGCGCACGAGCGAAGCGAGTGCGATATACGCCGTTCAAAAATGCAACATTACGAACGAGTATCGTATAATATTTTATAGCACGAGTGACATAAACCCGTATAATTGTAGTTACAATAGATAATAGTTATGTCATGATTTTCTAATTTAATTTATTAATTTTGATAAAAGTATCTGATTTTGTATGAAAGGAGGTATTGACATATGAGTAACTGGCAGGTTAGCAAGAAAAGAAGAAAAAGATGACATTGGGTAATGGCATGAATGTAAATTATTATAGCGATTGTAATGTTGGGAACACAGGTTGGGAACTCAGATTATAGAACTTTTGGTTCTATAATCTGAGGTTGGGAAATAATAAATGTGTAATATGATTAAAGTATAAACAGGTTATTTTCATTATAGTTATGATTTAATACTTTAATTTCATATAGATAACATATCTTTTTAAGTTGTTACAGAGTTAAAACACTTTTTAAGTTGCGATGATGTTATTTTTGTTTTATGGTGCAAAAGAGAATTATAAAGTGTAACATGAAGAGTCAGATAAAAAAATACGAAAGAAATTATCACGAATTTATTAATATTTAAATTTAAAGTTTTCTACAAGTTCACACAAAATTAGCAGTAAGCGCTAAGTTGGCAACACAGCAATCAGGTGTCAGTGACGTTTCGCTAGTGTCAAATATGGCGACTGCGATTTGTCTCTCAGAACAATTACAATTTAACAAAACTGGACAATAAGAATTTTGCAGATATATGTTGTCGACTCAAAATCTTTGTTTTTTTATGTTTTATTATTCAGGCAAGAACTGCACGAAATTATGAATATAGATTCATTTTTGCACGGTGTGAAGTTAGCGTCATATGCAATGAAAAAATGGGGTATTTAAGTCACAGCTAAGTGTGGCGTAAATGCGGGTTTAAGTCACGCTGTGCTATAAAATATTTAATAATCGATCTTCATAAATCGATTATTTCAGTTCAGTTCACAAAATTAACGCGACCGCGTATAACGTGTACTTACTCGACAATTATAATCATTCAGTGTCATAAGCAATTTTATCATTTAAAATCAGTGTATAATAATCAAGTCAGTTGAATTAAACCACTCATTTAAAACTTTCATTTTGTCATCTCTACGGTTTGAACCATACAATGCGATTTAGTTCCATTTTGGGTGAATGTAATTTATGTACCTAGGTATTACAAATGCATCGTTTCCTAAAATGTCTTCGATCTTAGTCTACTCATAGGCTTATTAATCATTGATGTACAGTTATGATATTCTCATTCGTTTATCACAGATGTGCTTTATATAAATTTGACTACCCGAAACCAGTAAACACCATGAATCAAACTAACAAAGTTGGATGTTCATTTGTAAGTTAGGACAAAATAATGCATTAAATTATTAGCTGCCTAACTAAAGCCCGGTGCGCCTCGGAGTTTGATAGTGGTGTATTAGATCATAAAGCTCCTACTTTTATCAAATGTTATTCTTGTCCAGAAATCATAAGAATAATGCTTCGCGGCCCGCCAAGCCGGGCGGTCGGCCAATGTTTCGACGGTACGCGAATATCGTTTATTTTTCAATTGTTTATTGCTTCGTTGTAAATATCCTTTGACCGTTTGGCTCTGCGAATGAATACTGCCTCCTTGTTATAATTTTTGATATACCTACCTAATGATTTTATCTTATACTAGCGTCCCGCCCCGGCTTCGCACGGGTCAATGCTGATACTAAATACACTAAAGAAAAACTGTGAACGTTGTAGTTGTATATAAAAACATAGCGGCCCGCTCTGGCTTCGCACGGGTATAACATATAAACCTATGTCACTCACTGAAAAAATGATTAAAATCGATCCAGTACTTTTGATTTATCTTACTTTTGATTGTCGTACTTTTGATTTCGTACTTTTGATTGTTCTCTTGACATGTTTATGGCCCTTGTTATTTATTGCTTCCGGTTTAGCGAAGTACCTACACCAAGGTTGTCACAGTATTTAACTTTTTTTTTCAATTTTTTATCAAAGCCTCCTGTTTTATAGCGGAGTTTCAAAAGCTTCTTCTAACGTATAATATATTTATTATAGTGTTTAATCATAAGGAAGCAGTTAGCAATACAGAAATTTGCCTTTTAGTGTTACGTGAATCGTAAAAACATTTTATTGCGTAAAAGAAAAGCTTAGTATAAGAAATATCGCATTATCACACAAATAATACCATCAAAACGAGCTAGCAGAGAAATGGCTAAATCGCTCGTATTTCGAACACGAAAACCACGAGAATTTCGGGAATCATACGATGCAGACTTTTATGCTCACTTTACTCCAGTTCGGGGAAGATTTGGTATCATTTATCTTCATTGTAATCTGTCCTGTGCTATTTTACTTGTCATTGCATCCTTACATAACTAACGTGCTTGGTTACTTCTCATGCAAAAGATCATCAACTAAACACGAAGCATTAATGGTTGATCTGCTTCTATAAATTGCACTTATTAGTTATTGTTACATGTCGATGCATTTAGCTCAGCAGCAGCAGTGTAAGCAGCATAGCAGTATTGTAACGTATAAAAAAAATTAAAAACTATAAAAACTCAAACTATACACATATTTTAAACTAGCTTTACACATATTTTAAATTAGCTTTGATGGGATTATTTTAATTGCCATATATTTTTTAATTTAAACACCAATTGAAATAAAGTCTTACATAATTCTACGTCTAGATGACGCAAGATAGAGCGAGAAGGATCGACGCGCTTTTGCTCCTTGCCAGAAACCATCAGCAGCCTTCTGCTGAACATGAAACATTGGGAGATACAAACCGAGCATTGTTTACAGCACGCTGCGAGGGCACGTGTAATCCATCTAAACCAGGGGTAGCCATACAAGGGCCCTTACCTACAGCATCTTCAGGGCTGCATATATCTGTATGAGCGCCTGCGTACAATAACGTTTTGGACACACTCTCCACCCCCCCCCCCCCTTCCCTAATTGCTTCCAAGATACCAATAACCAATAAAGGACTGCGCACATTACAACGACTCCACGCCAACGCGGTTACGGAGCAACTCAAATGTAAGCATTCAATTATGATCCTTATATCTTAGGCGTCACGGTTGAATTTCGAGTGTGAACGGCGTCGGTGAGCAGAGGGTAGGGAGTAGTCCACGTTTTCTAAGTGTACACTCGAAATTCAACCGTAACGCCTAAGATATAAGGATCATAATTGAATGCTTACATTTGAGTTGCTCCGTAACCGCGTTGGCGTGGAGTCGTTGTAATGTGCGAAGTCCTTAAGGACGGCTTGCGTGCGGGCCCATCCTACTACCGACTGTGCCAGAAGTTACTTAACTTTGTCGATGACATAGGATCAATGCAAGCCGTCGGGCTATGATCGCTTTGAAGATACGTAATTTTGTAGTTACCATTATATTACAATTACCGTTTATAATACCTGAAACGCATTACCGAGTAGTCGGCTAAAAAGATCTCTTCAAGTGTCACGTATATATATGCCTATTGTGTATTGAAATCATGGTTATATTTTGTCATATCTAAAGATAAGGTACTACGAGCAGGGGAGAGCAGGTGAAGGTTGGCTTCCACAAGAACTGACGAAGCTCTTACAAAGCATGGAAATTTTAATAATAGCGTAGTTTAAAAGTGAACTATTGCTTTAATTATTTACAACGAAACTTTACGTAACTAAATTAGTAAATATATTGTATCATAATATCGGCGAACAAATCGATAACTTTTTTTACTTTCTCCTTTTTCGTTTTTAAGAGCTGATTTATAAGTTTGTCGTAATCTCCAGTTTTCCGTAATTTTTTAATTGACTGCTCCTTAGTTTTGACGTCATATCCAGCGTATACCTTGTCCCATAACATTTTTAGAACCATGCCATCCAGTGTTTTCTTGTCATAAGAATCTGCCTTCGTTGCCTGAAAATATTCAACGTTCAATTGATTAAGTGCTAGCTGACACGACAGACATTATATTGCAGTATTTTATTTATTTATTTATTACACTTTATTGTACACCATAGTAACAAATGAGAAGACTACGCTATAATGTTATTTATTTCTCAAAACTTATACTAAAAATATTTTAGAGCAATTGTGCACTTGTTTTGTAGTTTGACCTCCAGCAGAATAACTACGAAAACCCTATCAAAGTAAATTCAATATTTTTTGCTTAATGTATGGAAGAAACATACAGGCAGACTACAGTATAGGTTATTGTGCCCATTATAAATTATACCTCCCGTCAGAATAATTTGGCAAAAAAGTATTTTCCCATACAGATAAGACATAGAAGACTTTAACTAAGTATATCCATGACTAAAATCACACTGATCTGTTGCTTCGCTTTTAGGTTCGTTTCTTTAAAGAAAAACTTTAAATTAATTTGAAACAAAAATTCTTAACATAACTTATAGCTATTGAAGCAGATTCTTTGAAAAAAAATATTGCCACTGATTTATTAAAGAGCTATCGGAAGCATGGACCGGAAATTGCTACGAGAAGAGCGTTGTTATAATGAACAGAGTAGAATGTAGATTTAACTTACCTAAAAGTTTAATTATGTACTCCATTTGTAAAGCATTCTACGGATAATATTATGGATATTACTACTTACTAATGTTACTACTCAAGTAGAACCGCTTTTGGCCACATAACACAATGTGTTAAACACATGATATCAACTGTTAAACATTAGCGATAAAATATTATTATAATCAGTGGCTATTAGTCATTGAGCATCCAGTACCTAACGTAAAACAAAGTGGAAGTCGATACTGTCACGTGAGGGTACAAGGTGGTCGTAATTACTTAAGTGAACGAATCTCAAAAATCTTAAGATCAATACGATATCTAAGTAAAACATGAATTATATAAACATAACTAGCTTCCGCCCGCGGCTTCGCCTCCTTTTTTAGCGAATCCTTTTTTAGCGGATGCCTACGTCATAACATCTACCTGCATGCCAAATTTCAACCCGATCCGTCCAGTGGTTTGGGCTGTGCGTTGATAGATGACTGTCAGTCAGTCAGTCAACTTTCAGTTATACAACGTGGTTACCACCATACAACAATAAATTTAATTTTATGTACCTAATGATTACCTAAACCCCCAAAAAATTTTTCAATCAAATACCTCTTTTACTTTAGCCACAGCAATTTTTTTTCAATATTCAAAATTTCAACACGCTGTATCTATTATTATTGTAATAGCAGAAGATTGTTGTCACTCTTGTCAAATTTGAGTGACCGATGTTTAGATAGGCTGTTCTATTTTTTCCTGTATTTTTGTGCTATTTAATTTGTTTGAAAAAAAAACATTTTTGTAAATAAGATGTTAGGCGTTTCTTACTAAATGTAATATGTTCCTTGCATGAAGCAGGGCTCGTGGTTTCATTTATTGTTGTATGGTGGTATCCACCTTGTATATATTTAAAGATTTAGTAAGCTTATTAAGACGAAAATAAACTGTTACGAATTAGATAGCCAAATATCCCAAGAGCACATTGTTACAATAAAACAGCAGTAATTTAAAAACTAAATACTATTACTGGTTAAAACTTGTTCCCAGACAATTTTTAAACAAAAGAATTACTGCCAAAATAAAAAGTTTGCTTTGCTTACCATTACCATGACATAACGAATGAAAAATACAGACACAAATACCGATGCGGTTACTCTTACAGCCATTGTGGGGTGTGTTTCGGGCAAACATTTACACACGACTGAAAAGTAGCAACAATAGGCATTCCAAGAGCTCGCCAAACATTCTTTACGTAAGCGATGATGCGAAATGCGCTGTAACAGTTTTCAGATTCAACTGGCAGTTGCTTGGAACAAACAAACATTCATTTGAGGATTTTAAAAACAATGCGAAGGAATAGTTTGCCAGGTTTCGACACCAGTGAATATACCTATACAACGTGGTTACCACCATACAACAATAATTTTTTATTTTACGTACCTAATGATTACCTAAGCCCCCAAAAAAAATTCAATCAAATACCTCTTTAGCTACAGCAATTTTTTTCCATATTCAAAATTTCAACAAGCTGTATCTATTATTATTGTAATAGCAGAAGATTGTTGCCGCTCTTTTCAAAAGTGAGTGACCGATGTTTGGATAGGTTGTTCTATTTTTTCCTGTATTTTTGTGCTATTTAGTTTGTTTGAAAAAAACATTGTTGTAAATAAGATGTTAGGCGTTTTTTAATAAATGTAATAATATATTATGTTCCTTGCATGAAGCAGGCCTCGTGGTTTCATTTATTGTTGAATGATGGTATCCACCTTGTATACTATCAGCAGTCGTTCGTGTGCCACCTCCAGATATGGTTCAGTTGTAATTGAAATAATGAGAAGTATGCAGGTCACAGCTGTTGAAATTTTTTTTAATATCTGTAGAGCAGTTTTGAGAGTTAGATGATAAAATCTAGTAAGTAGTTTGAACAAGATCTAGTAAGTAGTTTTTTTAATACGTTATAAATTATAAACCGCAATATAATTTTAATCAACTCAATTTTTTTTTATAATTTATTACTTGCTGCTACGGAACCTATTATGGGCGAGTTCGTCTCACACTTGGCCAATTTTTTACATTATGTGTTATGAAAGGAATGCTAAGTTACTTAAATAGTTACTCGTGTATTGTGAAAAATATAAGGTTTATATTAAATATCAAATACGATGCGATTCGTGTCAATGTATTTGTCGATTCGCTAAAGGTTGCTTTTTCATGTTGAATAAAAAAAGTAAAGATTATTTATCTTTTCGGTCAGTTTCATATAATATTATCTTCAAAGTTATAGCTAAATTTTACTTTGGATTTTTAACCAATGTAAGCCATAATTTAAATTATTGAAATTTAAGTTTTCAAAGTGTATTATCAAGTTAAGGTTTAATTAAACTTTCGCGAAGCAAAAATTAAATTCTAGAGATAAATTTTGAAGTGTTGACTTGATATTAATTATAATATTTGCATTAAAACCTCTTCTTATGGAAGCACTATGCTTGATTAAATTATTACATGAAATTTGTTAAGCCACTAAAACTTTGGTAATATGTATTACAGCACTGCCAGAATTGTAGTATGTGGTACTATTAAACTACATTACATTACACTACACCAGGGGTGACCAGCTCCTGTACGACCCATTATTTTTAAATTTGAAGTACAATAGTTATTGTTGCTTGTTGATTGAAGGTCACATTTTATAATTGTTAACTTGGACGGAAATGAAATTTGTTGCAACATTGCACTTAGGGCCTGTTTCACCACTTCCTGGTGAAGAACTTATCTGCTAGATAAACTACTACTTTTGGTTTCACAGGTAACAGATAGTAAGTACTATAATTAGTACGATAGTTATCAGCCGCTTCAAGTTGCTGATAAAGATATTATCTGGCAAATACCACTTGCTTTTAGTTTTCCTACATAGATTGATATTCGAAAATGTAGCAAAAGGTATGTACAATGAGGGTCGCCGTTTTTGTGCTCACCAGTTGGCGCCTCTATCGTGTGAGGTCCAGCTGTCAAAGCCCGCCCATACATAAACCGTGACAAGTGACATTCAGACAATTGAGAAGTGACGGTGCCACAAACTTAACTGACCCGGTGGCCAAAATTGGAACTAATGCAAATATTAAACTGTTGTCAGACAAAGACAGTAGCGCCCCTCTTACCGGATCAGATAAGTTTGTGGCACTGACAGACAGACCTCACTCTCCACTAGCGCCTCTAGCGGCGAATTCACACGCTTTTACCACAATTCTAACAATTCTCGTTTTTTCATAGTCAAAATATACTTACTAATATTTAAAAAGTTTAGGTACTTGAATTATTTTGAACCAAAAGTATTTGATTAGTTAAGTTTTTATTATTCTTTTCTAGTGACCATAGTTAACGAAACGCAAATTTAGCTGTGTCAACTCTTTATCGGTGGATTCTGCCATATAAATTATTTATCAGGGATTTTGGTGGTGACACAGCAAAAGCGGTTCACAGAATACATCTACTTACTAAGTTTCAACAATATTGTTCTTATAGTTTCGGAGAAAAGCGGCTGTGACATATGGACGGACAGACAGACAGACATGACGAATCTATAAGGGTTCCGTTTTTTGCCATTCGGCTACGGAACCCTAAAAGGGGTTCGAGCACATTCATCGAGAGCCACAAATAATCCTTCTAAGAGTCGCATGTGTCTCCCGAGCCACAGTTTATCCACCTCTGCACTACACTATACTATAATTACGTTACGGTAGGCCACTTCTTCCTTGACCGATATTGTAAAGTTGATGTTATTTTTTGTATCTGATGCTCTAGCTAGAGCAATGTCGATAGCGACGTTGCACTTTTATCGAAATATGGAAATCCTGCTAGAGAAGTTGAAGTTCACAAAGTCTCTAAGCATCGCTGTATTTATAAAACGCCTGAATGGGCATGATAGTATTTACTTACTTACTTTGTTGTCATGAAACATAATTATGTAATTTGTATCTCAGGATCTAAGCGGCGTATAAAGATGAAACATGCAGCAGTTTTGACACGCTCATAGTATTAGCGTGACTTAATTGTATGTGACGAATTTTTCTATATAAAAAACTTGAAAGTTACTTTAGGGTGAGTTACATATCACAAGAATTAACGTAAGTTAAAGTTAAATTATACCGCCGAAAGAGACAAAATTGGGTTGCATAAACTAACCTTCATTAAGATTTGACTATTTAACCTTGATAAATTGAACTTTAAACTTACTTTAGCTTTAAACTTATTTCAACCTCGTGATATACAACTCAACCTCAGTGTTATGAGCGGCTATTGCTTCAACAAAAAAAAGTTTTCTTATGCAATCACTTTCACGTCTTTCTGGCTCTCTCTATGTCTAGGTATCTATCGCAACGGATTCCTTCCGCACTCTATAATAGATTTGAATCGATTGAACAAACGGGAGTAATTAAATTTAGTATCTAGAGTCCCTTTGTGTCCTTAAATCTTTAAAACTACGCAAGGGATTTTGATGCGGTTTTTTTAATAGATAGAGTGATTCAAGAGGAAGGTTTATATGTATAACAAAATCCATTAAATAGTTATTGCACCCGTGCGAAGCCGGGGCGGGTCGCTAGTTAGAGATAACTCAAATACTACTCTTCTCAAATATTAATTTGAGCACAATCTAAAAAGGATTGTCAAATCAGTTCACCCTTTGAAAACCAAAATAATACAATTGAATTGAGAACCTACTCCTTTTTAGGGTTCTGTACCCAAAGGGTAAAACGGGACCCTATTACAGAGACTTCGCTGTCCGTGCGTCTGTCACCAGGCTGTATCTCATCAACCTTAATAGTTACACAGTTGAAATTTTCACAGATGATGTATTTCTGTTGCCGCTACAACAACAAATACTAAAAAACAGAATAAAATAAATATTTAAGTGAAAGTTTAACTTTCGGCGATAGTTTCAGCGATAGTTTAGTTACCTTTCGGTCTAAGAGATGGCGTTGTGCGTAATATGTGGCTACAATAAAACAATTAAATATTTAAGTGAGGCTTTCATACTACAGACCAGATTTTTTTTTGCGTTTTTATACATAATGGTACGGAACCCTTCGTGCACGAGTCAAACTCGCAATTGGCCGATTTTTTGAAGTTTCACCAAACATAGCTAAATACCGCGGCAAGGAATGGCTTTCGAATGAGAAAATACCGCATCGAAATCGGACCACCCGATTGAGAGACAGACAGGCAGGTCAAACTTATAAAACCCTCTCAAATACGTACCATCGCTAAAGTAAACTAAAACTTCACACGAGCAATCAGTTTATTAAAAGTATGGAAATCTGCTAAATTTGCAAATAATATTAACATCTTAAATTATAAAATGTTCTTTAAAACATACTTTAATTTAATCTTCCTATTCAAGTTTTTACTCAATATCCTATTTTTGTTACGAAACTCAATTAAATGAACCCTTTGATCTTGTTCAATTTATACGTACCTATTAATAAAATTTGTCTTCTACACCAAGAAGGCATTAATCGATTTTATACTAATCCTTTGCGTCAGCGATACACCGAATTTATTGACAAGAGTAATCTTCATCAAGAATTTGTGTAGTAGCGAACGAAATTAAAATTGGAAATATTACTTTTTAATATTGGCTTCACCCCATTAGCGGTTCACTTACGAATACAGGTCTAGTTGTAATGATAATGAAGTTTTTTTCATTGCGTATTAGTAGAGGGATCAATGGCCAACTTGAGGGTGAGTACTTTTTCTGTTTGTCTGTCGGTCTGTCTGCGTTTGTCCGTCAATCTCCGGAATGGCTGAACAAATTTATGAGACTTTAACTGGGAGATGGAGGAGGTAATGGAGCAACATATAGGCTACTTTTTATACCGAAATTCCCGCGGGATCGGGTATTCCCGGGATTCCCATGCGCGAACAAAGTTTCGGGCTCAGCTCGTAATTAAAAAATGTGCAGTTCAAAAAATATTTTGATTAAAACTGTACGTGTTATTCTTTGAAAGACCATTAAAATAACAACGACAGTATTTAAACTTCCACGCGACCTGACTATTTATCTTCATCTCCTTAGAAAAACCATTAAACACCTCCTCATCCTCATGCAATATCAAGCGCACCTGTTATTCCCACAGAATTGCACAAAATGTAGACAGGAGTCTATACATCTTCGTGAAAGATGAATGCACCTAAACTTCAGATAGAACAAACGGTTCAGAAAGATTACCAAAAGTGAACGTTGCATCACGCCAACGAGAACTCATTGTATCGTAAACGTGAAGCGAATTTTACATCATACTTTTTGAATATTACCAACCTACCCACAAAGATGTGTTTTTAGATCGTTACGCGTAAAATGTAGATGAAATGAAACTGAATACTTTGAAGAGCTCATTGAAGAGCGTCGCCACAAGTAGCAGAAAAATATTTAATTAATATCTGCACTAAGCAACTTGTATTTTCTGACTGAGGTAACATCTTATCTCGTATTTTAGTTGTTAATTGGTTGCTAACTGAATTGAATGAAGTACGTAAGTAAAAGTTAAATTTTAAACAAAATAAAACTTGTTCTATTTCGTAAATCAAGATGTATTGTTAGGGATTATAATATGTTATATTATATATTGCAGATATACGTAGGTATTATAGATATTACATAATATGATTTATTTCCTTTATCAGCTTAAATCTTCCTAGTGAATTGCTTCACGACAGCCACAAAAATAAGGTAAATATAAAAAGTGTATCTGTATAATGCAATCGTTCATTTCAATCGTTACACATTTTTAGAGGCGACCATCTCAGTCCTCAGGGGTAGCAACGCATGTGTGACTGAATTAGAACGAGACTCATTGAGTCTAGTTCTAGGTCGGTCACAGTTGTCATGGGCGGCAGCGGAAGGTGGTGCTGCATGCTCGTTTGCTATCTTAATTCAATAAAAAAAAACCACTACCCTTCAATATGATGTCAGTCGAATCTATTACTTACACAATTTTATACCCATTTTATTGATGCGGGATCTTGCTTTCTTCATCGTTAGGATAAAATTTTTATTTATTATTTTTTGAAAACATTCGAGTCTAGGGCTAGTCATAGTACGAGTATAAGCATATTTCATAGCTGTTGTAGCACATGGAGTGTAGGTAAAATTTTTGTGTAAATAGGCAAATAAAACATTTCTTATAAACTTTCTTTTTTTACATCCATAACATCTTCGTTCCTTTTCATTTTAGGATTTAAGGTTTGATTATGGATATAATTTTCAGTTGATAATTTCATTTCGTAAAAACTTATCATAAAAAGTACATTTTGTCTTATTAATGTTTTCGGTTTTTATTTAGATATCCATACTTATACAGTATCTTAAGGGTCAATTTCAACAAGCCCATAAAAATTCTCATTTCCGTGGGACTTTTTTATCTTGAAGATTTTTAAAGAAAATTTTGGCATTTTTTATAGATCTTGATAATGTATGTATCCTTGCTTAATGTCTAGCAGATAACTTAAAAAACTAACGAGATATCGAGACTTAAAAATATTGTTCCACGGCGATGAAACATGCGTGCACGGCAATGAAAAAAGGATCCACGCCAATGAAAGAACTGCGCCACGGGAATGAACACATCCACGGAAATGAAAATCCATATTATTTACTTATTCATTTTTTATAATATCATTTTTTATAATTCTACTCTCATTCATTTTTTATAATATCTCCTTGCCCAAATTTCATTCTCATACATGTGGTGGAATCAACATCTTATGAACAGCAGTTTTGATTCCTTTTAGACCAATTCTTGCTACTCATTACAAAATACACGGCCTCCTACACTTGAATCTCAATTTTTACTATACTCCTAATATTCTTCTCTATTAGTCCTAAAATCTGCAAATGGATTAAAATTACACAAAAAGTTAATAGAATAAAAGCGATCATTTATTTAAATTCTTCCGCATAAAAAAGTAACAAATAGGATGATTATAACGGGTGTCTCTATACTTATGTAAAGATCACCCTATACTTATGTAAAGATCGATTTGCAAAAATATCTGTCTGATTCAATATGCATTTAAAAGCAGTAAAGTAAGGCTCTTCTGGTGTTTTACATTAATTTGGCATCCGTCTTATTACTTAATAAATAAATACCCCTAAATAAATAAATACCCCATACAGAACCCTATAGGTGCGAGTGCTACTCGTACTGATTTTATTTAGGAGTGTGCACAATTGCTGGCAAATGTAAACAGATAAAAAGCATGCTAGTTACAAGCATGCTTAAGAGTATGCTAAAAATAAGCATGTCTGTTTAGTACCTTAAAGTAACAGAAATGAGAATAACTCATCGCAAATAAGTAATTTTGATAGATAGAAGGATAATATATTGAAGAAGGCATAATTGTTTTTCTGTATAAATTGGAGCTCCGTTTGTCCTAATCTTGTAATTCAAATAGTTTTAATCTAAACTAGTGGTATTTACAAAAACAAAAAATTCGACTGTATAAATTGGTACACTTTTAAATAATTTGTGTGAAAACAGTGTTGGACGTTATATGACATAATTTTTTTTGAAATGGCCTTTTCACGATCTTTCATTTGATACCCATATTGCTGAGGTAAAAACAAACCTATCCCTTTTTTACATTTGCGGGCGCCATTTTGAAAATGTAACTAGTCAATTATGCTACCACTATTAGGACAAATTCAACGACACGTTATGTGTCAAAAGCCGTTCAGCCGTTTGAGCTGTAGAACGTGCCAAAGAAAAGAACATATATTATAATTATACAAACATTTATTCATACATACAACACGTACATACAAACACTTTAAAAACATTGCCCTCCTTCTGACGCAGTCGGGTAAAAAGGGAATGTCCTATTTTGAGAGTCAAAAACACACTGTGCACGGCGATGAAAACATAAGCAACGGAAATGAAACACAAGGACACGGCAATGAAACTCAAGTGTATTACAAGGCACGGCAATGATTTTTTTTTCATTTCCGTGTCTTTTTTTTCATTTCCATAGCAAATTTTGACCACGGAAACCACGGAAATGAAAGCATGGCGATGAAAACTAAGGCTTAAATATAAAATAACAAAAAATCTATTAGTTATTCGAAATAATAAACACTTCATAATTAAACATAACAGAAATGGCATTCTATCGAATGATCAATCAAGAGGTCAAACTCATTCAAATAGAAGTAAGTACCTATCCACGGCGATGAAAGAAAAAATGTCCACCAACAGAAAAATGGAATACTTATATTTATAGCGCGAAAACTAAGGCACTTAGGCATGCCCTTCTGCGTCGATCACTTAGATGGCACTAATATGCAACGTTTAGTACACAAGGGGCGGGACGCAAGTCGTTAGATAAAAAAATATTCTTCAAAATGTTTAGGCCATGGCGATGAAAGGTGGTTCTGGGACAAAGTACATTTTTATTAGCCATTCGTTGTATTGTTTAGATATTTGCATACATGTATTACGTAACAATACTTTAACTATTCACGTATTAAATAAAACTAAATTTAAATATAAATAATCAATAGATTTTTATCAATGAGGCTTAATACACATCGAGGTGACATGTGGACAGCCACCGGCAATGAAAGATTTCGAGGTTCAACATTTTTTTTAGAGTACCTATTATACCTATTAATAAAATATTTAGTGCCACACATATATGACCAATTCACCTAACCAGAAAAAAATATTTGAACATTACAACCATGTTTTTTAGTATCGATTTCATCGATGCCACGCAATTTTTGGTCGCGGGAAATTCACCCTTAATTTGTTTCGAAGATAGTCAGACAAAGAGCTAGAAAGTTTCCCAGCAGACATTAGGTTCCGTAGCGCACAATGACTTGTTTTTTGTTCACCAAGTTATTCTACGCTTTGAGCTCTTACGTATGGTGAGGTTTCCTTTCGCCGAAAGAATAAAGCGAAAATAAAAACTTATGGACAATTGTCGGCTACGCTCTAATCGGCTACGACTAGCTCGAAATGTTGTACTAATAGAAAATTCTCATTGTAATTATGCATAAGTAATGGATTATAAAGAATTTTTCATCCAAATATTTTTCAAGTTTACTACATCATTTTGGGCGATAAAATGGCCACTTATGTAGGCCCGGCTTCATGTAAAGCCACTTCTATTATTTAGATAATATTTTTTTTATAAAATAGCCGACTTCAACATCGATAAGTACCTACCAAATGTCGCTTTTTATGTAGAAATGCACGAGAATCATTAGCTATCGAATAAAAAAAAATAAAAAAATCGGTTCATCCTCTAAAAGTTACGAGGATATGCATAAAAAATATACAGAAGATACAGAAGAAATAATAACCCATTGTATTCGAATATTTAGGAAAGGACATCTAACTCTTAACTATCAGACTATTCGTCTATTCGTCAATTCACGAACGAATCACGAGTCGCGTGGATGAATATAATTCAAGGCTTCGTGCGACTACAAGCGCTGTAGTATAGAATGATGGCGTTAGCTATCCAATTTTTCAAATTTATGTGTGACGTTGCATATGAGTTCACCGATTGGCACTGGAGCGATATCGTGAAAACACTTTAAACCAATTTAAATATGTAGTAAGAAAAAACAGCCTTCAGTTGAACCTTGAGTTAGGTATAGCTTTTTGTTTTAAATTATAAAAAAAAATTCTTTGACAAAATACACCGTGAATGTAGCTTAGGTACTAGCAAATACAGGGTGGAATTTTTGAACGCCACCTGGAGGGAAAGTACTGTACATACTGGAGAAAGACAATTTTACTCAAAGGAAACATTCCTTTATTTTTAAAAATAAACAGAATTGCATTCACAGATTTTCGAAACGAGTAAATCCGAAAAAATAACACCTTGTACTTTCACGGCATTGATCGATAGGGTCAATCATAAGAATCAAATCTTTCTAACAAACACAAGGAAAACCATGAAATCTAAACTTATAAATTCAATGGCATAAGATAAAGTACTTTTACTTAAAGGTCCATTAGATTACTTATGTTAGTAATTATTAAGTTGTGTTAGTCCACGTGTACAAAGGTCATCTAAACACTGTCAAGTATCTTGAAATACTGGACTTGTTAAGAAATTAGTTAAATATTTACCCGAGGTAGAATCACCACTGCCTAGGTATGTTAATAACCATTTCAATACCTGGATTGGTACAAACGGCACAATCAGGTGGCCTGCGAGATCACCAGATCTCACCCCATTAGATTTTTTTATGGTGATAAGTAAAAAAAATTACCAAAATTCCTATACAACTTTTAACAAGTTAAGAGCAGAGGTGCACAATACGATTTTGAATATTCATCACAACTCGATATTAAAAGTTACTGGAAATGCATTCTTTAAGAGAATAAACTGTATCCGACAAAATGGAGCTCATTTCGAACATCTAATTAGTTAGTTTACCCCTTTTTTCGTTTAATTAAAAATATTTAGATTTCTAATTCTCTACCGTTACTTCTCAACAGTTTCATATAAAATATTCCAGTCAAGGCGAGCTATAAATTTCTCTACAAGTTTACACAGTCGGTTCATTGTGAGCATGATAGGCCTATTAATTTGATAGAAAACCCACTAATTGGAGAAACTTCGATGCATTAATGCACTCACCTCTCTTGGAGCTGTTAATTTTATCTTTACGACGGAATATTTTACGCGCCATCGATAATATGGTACTTCGTGCATTTAATCGAACGTTTACCTAAACGGTCGTTTCTCAACCTCACGAAAGTTTAGGGTTACATTTCGATCATAATTATTTTTCCTTGTGTTTACCACGTTTGTTAGAGAGATTTGATCCTTATGATGGACCCTATCGAATGATGCCGTGAAAGTACAGGGTATTATTTTTTCGGATTTTACCCGTTTCGAAAATCTGTGAATGCAGTTCTGTTTCTTTTTAAAAATAAAGGAATGTTTCCTTTCAGTAAAATTGTCTATCTCCAGTATGTACAGTACTTTCCCTCCAGGTGGCATTCAAAAATTCCACCCTGTATATTCGCATTGGTTTCAAAGTAAAATATGCGTAAGGACAGAGTTTGGACTTATGGATTAACTCTTTTTATTTTCAGATTTACAGGATAGGATTACTGAACCATTCGTAACAGAATGAGACAGTAAATACTTAGGGTTTTTAGGGAGGATGTCGACGCCAATTACCTTCGGTATCGTTTGCCAAATACTAAGACCCTAATTCGGGCTTTGCATGTTCTAGACTACCTACACTTTGAAAGGAAATAAATGATTTAACAACAGAATAATAAGTAGTTATATAGAATATCTAATATACAAATAATGATTAACTTTGAAATTGTCCAGGTAAAAACATCTTCGTCTTAATACATCATGGTCCTCTATTGAGCATGGGTCTCTACTCAGAATGAGAAGGCCAATGCCACTGCTGGCCAAGTAAATATTGGCAGACTTCACACAACTTTAAGTTTTGCAAACCCTCCGACATGCAGGTGTCCTCACGATCTTTTCTTCACCGTTATGGCGAGTAGCTTTTTATGTTCAAAACACAGGTAACCCCGGAAAGTCAGACGCGCATGCCCTGGGACCTGGGAAACTGAATTCTTGATCAGTAGGCTATCACTGCTTTTTACTAGGTAAAACTATGATACAAAATATTACATCTTCCTACTTATTTTCAACATAATCAACTACAAAAAAGTAATAACGTAAATAAGTAGGTATAAAGAAACGTAATTGCCAGCTTCTGTATGACACGCACAATTTCAAATACTCACTTGAAACCATAAGAAATTAAGAATATTTAACACTTTTAGTTCGTTCAATAAATCGAAAACAAGACTAGATTATAAATGTAGCACCACTTATAACAACAATTAGTAGCGAATATAGAAAATGAAGTTACATAGTTCATTTCACGATTTGTCTTATTTCCCATTTGTAAAATGTACTACGTTTCAGGACTCTTGAGACTGAAAAGTCAAAAGAGCTTCCGGATAACGTGGATTGGTAGACGTGTTTAAAACGTTATATTGTGTGAAATAGGAATATATTTATGATATTGAGAATAGGCACTTTATTTTATAGTAGTGTTGTGAATACTTATTCAGGACTTAAACTAAAGCAGCATTCCTTTTATTATTATATCTGTTACCGTTAATTTGCGTAAATCAGATAGAATGCACATTAACGAGGTATTCTGCAGATTATCTGGACGAGTCAGTTAAAGTGGAAAATCTATAATTGAGTTCATACATTAACTAGTTAATCTGCAGACTTCCTAGCTAATCTGCAGACCAACGACCATGCATACGGTAAAGTCTATAAAATAGGTTCTTGTTTGAACGTCAATTGTTAAAAACGAGTAACATTGAACGAAAACATAAAAATTGAGTTGATTTTGGATATAAAACAATGAATACTCATTTCCATTACTACTCAGTCAAATTCTTCAAGGAAGGTAGGTCGAATTGGTTACAGAACCGAATTAGCCTACCCCTACTCCACGTAGTCTTGTATGCCCTACCCCTAGAGTGTTTTTTAGAACCCGGAGGCGCGAGGGAGGGCAGCCCCCGCCCGCTGTAACAAAACGCAGACACCCGGGCGAGCCGGAGCGGCTGAGGCTGGTCGCCGAAGGCGACCAGCAAGCCGAATAAATAATAATAAAAATGAAGTTATTGTGCACATTAACTTATTATGCATTTTAACGGTGACATATATACTTAAAAATGAATCTGTGATTGTTTGATGTCCGTAAATGGAAGGAATATTAGAAAAAAATCGCCCCTATTATTAAGGTATATTGCAGATCAACGGCGAGAATGAAAAATGCCTTAAGTATTTTTTTAATAAGCTATCTGGAATTGTTATCACAGGTGAATAGTTTGTTTTTAGCAAGGACTGGCGATTCCATATTCTCGTCGACTGATTACCTATATTTTCGGTTAGCTTTACATAAATAAGGCCTACTGTCCACGTAGGCGTCAAATGACGTCAAATGAAAGTAGGCGTATTTTGCATATTTGTTGTGTCGAACCGTGGACACAGATTTGATTATTTCTACGCAAGATGAAAGCAATCGGCAATTGATGATAGTGTGCGTATGACGTGCAGTTTACGTGGACAGTAGGCTTAACATTTGTTTTATTTTGATCGGTTCATAAAAAGTTGTGTCAGTTTAAAGACTCACATTTTCCGAAGCAAAGCGAAGGTGAGTTTACTAATAAATAAATTTGTCTCACTTAACATCTCATCATCTCACCATCTCAACACATCAAGGGCTACTATTGAGCAGAGGTCTCTTCTCAAAATGAGAAAGTGAAGGCCGTAACTTAACATTTGTAAAATCAATCAAACTAAAAATTTAAGCCATTAACATTAAATGAATAACGCTACTCGCTCGTAGGGCCACTAGAATTCCTTTGTGACATGTCATTGACGGACAACAGATACCCAGACAGAAACGAAACTTTAAACTTATTCAAATTTCCACCTCCCTTCTAAACGAACCCTTCAAACCTCGAATAGATAATTAACCAGCTAGCTAATTAGCATACTAACTGTTGCTCTATTTGAGTTAACATTTTTACAGTAAATATTTTTAGTTAAGTACTCGGTTCACATTTAATTATTAAAATAAATTGAATAATTTAAAGGTATTATCTACACCTTCTTAATGGTACCTATTCAGAATCTTTAAACCGTTAACAATGATGATAAACACCATGGTTACCTATATAAATGACATTATAGTAAATTTTTAGTCCTTCCGTCATAATAATACAATATAAAGATATACTGAAGTTGTAAAATTTTATTCATTTATAGGACATTCTCAATAAGTAATGTTTAAAGTGTTTCCTAAAATAGCTATATTTTTATTTTCAAGCAACAAATCTCGTGATTTATTTTCTTAAAGAATCGAGAAGGTAAGTAGATAATTCAATTAAAACAGCTCTCTTGAAGAAAATGGAACCGTGTAAATGGAAGTCCATCCTTGGCAAATGGGCTTATGTGACAGGCTACGTCTGAAAATGTTCTTACTAATGGACCGTGAACCTTTGAAACAATTGTTGAAAAACATTTTCGTACCATAAATTGAATTGGCAATGGATAAAAGAACATATTAATGCGTCTTTGTCTTCTTTCCCTCTTCAGTCGTCATACGTGACAGAGTGGCTGTGCTTTCGTGACGATTGTCTTTCTTGTGTGTGGTAATGATAGCAACGGCATTGCTTTTCCCCAAATCATTGGCATTACCTGCACGTTGCGAAATGAATCATACTACGGTAGAATTCTATAATTATGATCTGCCAATCGATTAGATAATCTTCGACACGAATAGGGCTTTTATCACTCGGCGACGAAAATACTACCCGTATTGTCAGCATAACCTAAGTTACATATTTTCCGACCCTCAATTAAGATTATATTTACCTACTCATCTGTCAACATTCAATCAGCCTTCACATGATCCTTTTTTCAGTGACAGTTAAGACTTGCAAAAAACATGATATTTCAACATAACTCTCGAGAATACAGTGCAATAGTCGACACTCAAGTTTCTGTACTTTAAAAGCAATAAGCCGTTATGAAATATCCTACGTATCAAGCATCCTTTTATTTTCATATAAATAACTTTCCGGGACAATAGTGCAATAAAGGTTATTCAAGATCCTGTGCCTGTTTTGATGATATTACTTTACTTGATTTATTAAACTGCAAAATCTGATTTATCGGAATAATGTCGATATTTTAATGAAAATAGGCAATGTAAGTTCCATCAACATCAAGATTCTACCATTTTTGATAGGATTAGCAAACAGATTTTGATAGACATACAAGCTTACATACAAGTACATATTTATTTACGTTAGAAATAACTTCTTGTTAATCTTTTTCAAAACCGCTCTTGTCTTTTACTTAGCATGAAGACAGCCAACATCGTATAAAATCTAACTTAAGGAATGCACTATCGAAGATTTTTGCTTTGTTGTCTACCCAACTTACAATATTCGGTAAGAAGATTATACTGTCGACGTTGTCAAGGCAAGAACGTCATACTTAAGGCTCTTTATGTCTTAACTATCGGTGTCGTTCTTTCAATTTATAACATGTTTGATTAGTGAAAAGGATGCTTTAAGTAAGGATTATAATATATTTGTAGATCTTCGTTTTTTTTAAGTTAAACAAGATAATGCTTGAGAACGATCCCATCTGATGGTAAATGGCAATGAAGTCCGAGATGTATCTAAAGCCCAATCATGGGTACCCAAATGGATGAGATCTGCACGCCTGTCTAGATCAGTCATCAGCAGAAGGTCCAGGCAATTAACTGTGTGACCATCGAGCACCCTAGTCGCTTATTTTACCAGTTGGGAGAGACCAAGCGACATGGCAAAATTATATGTTTCTTACCTAGCATAGACGGTCTTCCGGCATGGAAACAGCCAATCCATTTGATATACGTTAAAGTCCCCCAGAAAGACCAGCTGAGCGGTAGGATGCTGATGAAGTGTTTGACTGCCTGTGAATTTAGCGTCAGTTGACACACATTCTTGCCCGTTTACACATAAAATACTTTAAGGGTCAATTCTCACTAAGACACGAGCGGTGAAATGGTTTTCACCACAGCGGATCGTGCCGTAGATTACTGATGCAAAAATGTTCTATAAATATTTCAAATCTTACACACTTATGGAAAATTTCAAGTTTATTTGGGGTGCCATGTGGTGCAGATAAGAATTAAAGCCTCCTTTCGGCGATCACTAGACGGAATTCTGTTTAATCCCGACTTTCTTTATTGATTCTTGGTATTTGTTTACTACCTAGTAACTAACACTTATTTTCATATTTACCATGTCATATTTTTACATACCTATCTAGGTTGGAAAAGGTAGCTTGAGAAAAAGGAGATTCTAATTTTTTGTTACTTCGTACTTTTTCCCCGGTGAACAGATTTTGACGATTCTTTTTGTATTCGAAAGCAGGTGCTTCATTTGCTTCATTCGCGTGGAAACTAAAATATGAGCGACATCTGACGGTAGTTTTTGAGTTATATCTAAAGTAAGCTTAGTTTGGCATCCGGGTATAAGAAAATGAAACTTTCGCGTAAAATACTGAGTGAAAAGTGACACTGGGTTTGGATGAAATGTTACTCTACAAATGGCACAGCGAAAAGAGACACGCGATGAAAAATCACAAAGCAAAATAAATTACGATTTCAACCCAGAAGTGTTCCGTTGTCGCTGTATCATGTGATGATGCTCTCGCTTTGTTTATTTTACATTACGTGAAATTTTAGGCTGTCAGGCTTACGTTTGCGGGACGCAATTGCGTCCGCACGGTCGTTTTAGATACGCTCTGCGCTTTTATAGCTGAACCTATTGTGTGGAGTTAACTAGGTTAGTATAAGTATCGCAATTTGGAATCTCTAGGAACGGAAAAAAAACTGTGGAACAAAATTTTTCAACAAAAGTCATCGATGTCCTACGTAAAAGCAATTTACTTATTGGAAGTAAATAATTATTGGATGGGTGACCACTAGTAACAAAAAAATTCGTGCTTCCGAGAACACGTAAAACCGTAAATTTAGATAGCTTCGTTATGTCGTAAAATCTTTTCATACTTGGCCACTAACCCCTCCACCAAACCAATCTTCACTGGAGCAGCGTGATTGAGTACCACTAGGCCTCGTCAATGAAAAGGACACACCTACTTTCAGTAGTAGGCACTTAATGGATTGAATCAAACCCACATATTATTATCTACAACTTATCTACACGTACAACAATGTGTTATGTTAAAGTAGTATAAAAATAATAACACATTTAAGTTGTGACACAAATTACATAAACAGCCTAAATTATCTCAGCCCTACAAAAATGGTTTTATTCATATTTATTTGAATGGTAACAACATTACGTAAATAGTTTAGTTTGATTAAGTCGCAGGAGATAAGTTATCCAGCGCTCATGGTATTATAATGCATTTTCCGACGGCAATAACGTACCTATGTAAATTCTAGACTTGTGCTTAATGCTATGATTATGAGTTTTGAATATACTTACATAGTAGACTTGTAACTTTTATTTACGAACCTATAATAATTTAATCAGAATACGAAAATATTATTTTAAAATCATTTTATTCAATTGAAGTTTCAGTTAAGTTTAAGTAATATTGCACATTTTTTACATATTCGGCTGAAATGTTCCGTGAACAAGAATCTTCGTTTGGTAAAATATAAAAGCGTTTTAATTCACCACAGAGAAGCACTTACGTCAATTTTTGTTCAGATACAACTGTAATAAACACAGCAAGCGTTCGACGCTTGCGGACGTTCGTTCAAAATTTAATAACCACTTCCCAAATGCAATAAAGACACATTTTCACTTGTACTTAAATCATCGTAAGGAGGATTAATTAAATTCATAAGCACCCTCGTTAAACATAAAGATGTGGGGTGGCGCTTTCGAGTTGGCGCCCTAAAGTTAAATGGAATGTAACCGCACTCGACCCTACTACCTCAATAGTGAGCTAATACTATGTCGCGAGGCATCTCGTACGATACATAATATCGGCACACAGCAAATTTCTGAACATTATTGGCTGTATTATTATATTTTAATAACCTCCCTGTTTACCGCTAAGTACTGTTCTCATTAGAAATAAAACATAATGAAACGATGTATGATAACGTAGAATTCGTCTTTGAAATATAAACAAATAATTTATGCAGCACTTATTGTCTAATAGATATTTAGAGTGGACTAAATTTTTAACGCTCTTAAGTAGTGAGCTGTGAGACCAAAATCTACCCAAGTAGACAGACTTCACGAATAATTTCAGTGGAACGTGTGAACCTCACACCACAGAGTAAGTACAACATGGGCATTGTTCGTATGATGCCACAAAACACAAACACATCTGTTCATCGCTTAAAGTCGACAGTTCTATCTGGCTCCTACATTTCAAGATGAATCTCTGGAACGCACTGATCGCCTGAAGTTGTTGGTAGTTGAAAGAACAATGCCCACTTCCCATACATTTGAAAACCTGGAATGAAAATTAATGTATAGATGTAATGAATATTAGAAGGACTACTTGGAGTAATAAATATTGTCTCATAGTCATTTTTAAGATTTGATCGCAGCAAAGTTAAAAAAATATCAATAAGTATTGCTGATTATGAAGCCCTTACAATCATTGTCAACAATAGTTCGTACTTACCTACAACCGACTAATTACTAGACTTACTGGATGTTTAACAACATTTTATATAGTTCTCTTATTCCATTCAACACATTTCGTTGGCTAACTGTAGCATAACATAATTTCGGTCATGGCGGCGTCAGTGTCAAATATCAGAAAAAAACGTTTCAACTTTCAGTTGAGTACCATTCATATTCAGTGCCACAAACTTATCTGGCCCGGTGGCCAAAATTGGATCTAATTCAAATGTTATACTGTTGTCAGAAAAGATCAAGACAGTAGGTAGTGCCCCCCTTATCGAGTCAGATAAGTTTGTGGCACTGTTGCATGAATGGATTGAGTTGCGTTCAAAACATGTAATTCTTTTAACTCTTACTAGACAAAGTAATGTAGAAATAATCAAATAACTTTATTTCCTGCGCTTCTTTTAATTTAGTAATAAGCGTGTTTAATGTGCAAATATGTTAGCTGAATTTAAAGATTTTTTTCATCTCTAAACTACATGATCAGGTTAAAATTGGACATCCTTCCTTCATTGAACTTCAAATTTGATTGGTCCATCGAGTCGAAGGCTAAGGCCATAAAATGAAAACTTATCATCCTTGCAGGTGTGCGGCATCCCTTCACACGCATCAGCTTATAACTTCGTATTAAGCCCAAGTTCGATCGCATACCGTAGTCACTTTTAAACTGGACTGGAACGAAAACGTAAAAAAGGCTATCATAAGCATGAGTACCAGCCAAAACTGTTAAACTGATGAAGATAGAGCTCTAAGTTCATCGAACCATACAATGCATTTAAATAGTTTTAAATAGCATAGCATTTTATTTGTTATTTATTGTGAGGATGAATTGAAAATACTTTGCGTAACAATAGGTATGCTACTTACTTATACAGTTTCCGAGCGCCTCTTGATGGGATTTTCAGTTCCATTGTGAACAAACTTGGTTACCTGGCAACATCAGCAACAACACACTTAGTTTCAATAGGGTAGCTATTAAATTATAAACCTAAAATAGCTTCATTTTGAAGGGTACAGAGAAACAATTAGGTCAACAGTCAACAACTTCGTAATGGACATTGTGACCACTAGAGGTTGATCCCAATGGCCTATCAATTTTTGCAGCTCCGTTGTTCAAAATTATTTATAATGAGTAGACACAAAAATTTTCAAAAGTTAATAATATGAGCCTACTTTAATCCTTTAATTAATGAAGCGCACATAGCCCGGCGGCTTGCGTCGATCCTAAGCGATCGACGAAGTTAAGCAACAGCGGGCGCGGTCGGTACTCGGATGGGTGACCGCTAGTGGCAAGATATCTTGAGCACTTCCGTGCTTCGGAGGGCACGTAAAGCCGTCGGTCCCGGTTGTTATCGATTGATAGCAGTCGCTAAGCCATGTCGGCGGCCTTCGGGCGGCTTGAAAACTTTCGACACTGGGTTGGCCACTAACCCCTCCACCAACCCGCATTGGAGCAGCGTGGTGGAGTACGCTCTAGGCCTCCTCAGTAATGAGGATTGACCCGTGCTCAGTAGTGGGCCATTAGTGGGTTGTAGATTAGCTTTTTTTTTTAGCTTTATAATCCTAAGTCCTTTTTCTCAACGAACTACGCAACACACGGCAATTTATGTCCGATCGTTAACAATACATACGAGCCGTGAGGTTTGAGCCTCTTTTACATATTATAATATACAAATACTCTCATTTTAATATAGATAAATCGAAGGCCGGTGGTTTTATTGAAGTCATTTCTGGCACCTTTGAAATAGTACCTACTGACCTCGAGTCTCGTAAATATTTGGCAAAGAGATTAAAGGCTATCTTAATCGAATCTGAGCAAAAAAATACAAGAAAATCTTTCCATCAGTCGTTATTTCATGCGTATGGGCGCTATGGATTAGTGTAGATTCGCACATCTTCAATTCACGATTCATCGATGAAGGTAGGTATAAGTTTTCGCTTGCCGCACACAGCAATAGATTCCATCAGAATACGGCCCCTACTCCCCGTACCTGTAACTAATATTATGATGTCCAATAAAAATATCGTAAATAATGATATGAGAGACTTCTGCAATATTAAGTAGACCTGATTTTCTATTTAATTTCCTTTTATTCTTTGAGCAATGCAAACATCGTGAAAGCTGCATCGACATAATACGTTTTAGTCTATACTAGCCACATTTGGACAAAGAGACTTCAACTTTATTCCATGTAAAACTTGATTGAAAAAAAACTTCAATTTTTTTAGTTCATAAATTGATATTACATTTCTACCCATCTCCAGCCACATACATAGATGACATACTTCTCCCACATATGAGTCCATTAACTCCTAGTTGGCTGCCACTCAGCGCGCTCCATTCGCTTTGTTAAATCCACTTTTGTGATTTCAGAACACGCTTACGGGACTACTACTCACAGTAGTCGCTTTTATAAACTTGAAAACTTCACCGACACATAATTGTTTCAACTACACTTCAATTAGAATCATTGTTATTCTGTGGATAGTGTTTAAATGTGATAAATTGATTTGATTAATCCTCATCTGATAAAAGATGGAGTGTTTCAACCTATGTTCAACACATTTTTAAACGGGTTTGTACCTATAGATACGCTTAGAATTTAGAAAGAAGAATACCTAACTATATGCCATGACAAATTCCAAACCAAAGGTGGGCAGCGAATTTTCAATATTTCGAATGAATTTAATTATTTTTAATAAAATCCTTTAATGTAAAACATGTTTATTATTATTCATGATAAGGTTCAAGCACGTTCAAGTCTTACTTTAGCACTTAAAATATATTTTAAGACTCGAGTATTACGAGTAAGTGTGGCTCAATTCGATTTAAATAGTTTTAGATTACTACTTGGTCTCACTCACGTAATCAAGTCGAGTTTCAAAATGAAGAGTCGAAAACTCGAATGTTGTGAAACACTAGTACTTCCATCCCTTTCCAGACATGCGCAGTAGCGTTGGCTACAGCAGTTCTCCACAGCATGTCTCGTTATTGGACATAGACTTTCAACGGCCCATTAGCTCAGTTGGTTAGAGCGTCGTGCTAATAACGCGAAGGTCGCGGGTTCGATCCCCTCATGGGCCACTTGCTTCGCAGCCTATTTTTGATTCTCCAACAACCATGCCCTTTTTCCAAGACTTGTAAGATAGTTTTTAATTTTATATAATATTTTGATATTGATAGCAATAATTTTTCAGCAACAAAACAAATTATTAACGAAAAAAAAGTCTAAATACGTATCTATGCTTTTTATGGAGCCTATTGTATATATTTTTTTAAATTTCATGAACATAATTTGATAATTTTTAATTGTATTAATTTAGGTAATAATGTGTATTATAATCATTTAGTAAGTATTTTTTATGTATCATCAATAGTTTTGAGAGCGCAACGCTAAATAAGTTTTTGTATAGGCAAAATTATTTTGGCTTATAATTATATTTTTCATACAATTCTAGCGAATTGTTCTTTATTTATGAAATGATTTCAATTGTTTTTGTTTTTATTTCTAAAAACGTGCTTTCGATTGCTGCCAAGTCAGGATAATCTGATGATGGAATCCCAGGGATATCAAGGAAAATTTCACATTTAGACACATATAAGTAGTAGTGTTTCGTATCGAAGATTGTTTTTTTATTAATTTGTTAAAATGTTCATCGAAAGAGATGAATGTCACGTGTCCGTGTAATAATAGTTTAGGTCCTAACGATACTTGCCAAGCATTAGCATTAGCGTTTCGATATAATTCACTCAAATGCTCTTTGGCTTTGTGGTTGTGTACTTTAGTTTAATGGCACGAATCGACTGGCAATGAGTGTTTGAATTGAGCATGCCATGATGTACGGACTCAACACTCTCAACAGCATCACCAAGCTTGACAAAGGGGAATATATGCTAAATATTATTATATTCCAATTACCAATTTGGTTATTGATTGAAGCTTACATCAGACTACGTCGACCGTGCAATACTAAGCTAGATTGGGCGATTATGTTAATATAATAACCTGTTCATACAGGAATGGTCAAATGTAATCGAATATTAATGAGTAAAAAGTTCCACACCGGAACTATGCATTTGGATCAAATAACTTTATATATCAATATTATTATGAATTTAAAAAAGACGTGTGGCACTCGGAGACTGCCGCGGTAAAGCTATTGCATAGCATTATATATAAATTAACAAAACAAAAAATAATAGGTACTGCATTTGTGATAATAATAATAAAATGAATTTATATAGAGTAATAACTCATTTTCTTTCACAATTTTTTCGTGACTTTCTTCATTAATAAATGCACTTTGTTTATTCATATTTAAAACACTTTGTACACAAATTATACGAGTACAGATATTCACTGTTTTACAGTGGGCCAAGAAAGTGGTGTACCAGTTTTCATTTAGTTGCCTAGTTATCAAAAGTTATAATGCCACCAACTTATCTGTTCAGTAGAAAAAAATGGAACTAAAAAAGACAACGTCAATTTTGAAATTTTATGTCTGCTGTCAAGTCTTTGAAGTGCGTGTGCTCTATGTGTTTTAATTCGATTTTGATTGCAAAAAGTGATTAAAAATGCCTGAGCCTCTTAGAAGTGATGCAACATTAGTTATTTTAAAAGTTTTAGATTGTACGAGGGAAGAAAATCGCCTGCTAACTCCGAAAATAACGTTTGAATATGTGGCAGAATACGTCGCAGTTACAACATGTTAGTGTTGCTATTGCTAGTTAATTAATTGTCCGATAAAATTCAAATAAATATTTCAGTTATTTTATTTTCCTCACTTATGTTTGCATAATCAATTAAAGTGTCACTGAATTTATTAGGTATCGAATTTTTTTATACTTCATATAATTATATCTTTATTACAGTTATATTATAATTATATCTTAATTATATCTTTGTTACAGGAGTTAGTGAACAATTTGTTTACAAGCTAATGAGTGAAAAAAAGCTGAAGAAATTTCTCTGGCGCATCGCCATCATTTTCCACAGGGATTTCTCGTGTTGAACCCCTCAAACTTAAAAATCACGATGACAATTATTTGATATTTGACACCGTCTACTAACTAGACTAACCATCCTAGTCCCTTTGAGTCTAGTTCTAGGTCGGTCACAGTTGTTATGGGCGGCAGCGGAAGGGTGGTGCTGCATGCTCTTTTGCTATCTTAATTCCATAAAAAAAATATATATATATAAAAATATAAATAATTATAGTCAATAAAAATGGATTTTTTATTTCTCTTGTCCTGAAATTTTAATTATTATATGAAAAAGTAAAATTTGACTGTGTTGGCCTACGTAATTCTTTTATTTTTGGATGTTTCCGTTTTTTTTAGTTATGTGCGTTTTAAGCATTTAAATGTCACTTGATATAACGGTAAAGAAAAACATTGCCAAACCGCACTTGTTCAGCATGGTGAACTATGGTCTTAACCTTCTCAATATGAGAAGAGACCTATGCTTAATAGTGGGCCCTGATGGATTGAGATAATGTTAACATCCTATGTTACTGCAGTCATTGCATTGTAGTTTAAGTTAGTAGCCACAGCCCAAGTTCTGTATCTAAATTCGTCGGAAAGGCTTTGTCATCATTTACCATCGAATTATGTGCAACATCTGGTAAAAATCATAGGTCTCAAAGTTGTTGAGCTCCCTTGAAAGTCGCCAAATTATATGGTAACATTGAACGCTGCACTAGCGACATCCGTTTACTGAACAGATAAGTTGGTGGCACTATACATCAAAGTTCATAGGCAATATCACTGAAAGAGACGCATAATAATGACGTAAGCCTAATTGTTAAGAATACGTACATCATAACGTCACATTATAGGTGCAAGACATTTTAATCTTTATTAGAAACGGATAATGCATTAATTTGTGCAAAGAAGATTTAAATATTCTGAACAAAAGCATAAGAACTATTTCAGTTGACAAAATAATTCTTTTTAAAAAGAAAATTGACATTTGACTTTTAAGTCCTACAACGATCTTTTGGCGCGTGAATGACGTGTGGGTAACAGAGACAGTGCCTTACAGTTTGCCTTGCCTGTATGGCACTGTCTCTATCACCCTCAAGTCATTAATATAGTGTCATTATTTTATGTCATGTTATTTTGTATGTTTTAAATCTAAATACGCGATAATTCGACTATTATGAATACATGTTGTCGATTCCAACGCCTTATTTAATCCAGATCTACATGTAATTATTCTTAAAACACCGAACCGACGCGACGGGGCGAAAATCAAATGTTTGACAGGTAAGATTTGTATGGGAAATTAAAATTTTCATTTTTAGTATTTTCCTCGCAATTTTTCCATATTTTCTCATCGCTGCAACCTTCCCTGAACTTCCACGAATATTTCAAGACTAAAATTAGCCAAATCGGTTTAGCCGTTATAAAGTAAAAGTTAGTTAACTCATTTAAAAGTTCTGGTATTTATCGATGTGTGGGTGCACAGACATAGTAACTATGTCTGTGTGTGGGTGATGGGGGTGTAATAATTTTTTCGTTACGAAATTTTTGCATTCGGTCCCCGCGCCCAAGGCCCGCGATAAAAGCTATGCAATAGCTTAAAAAAACAGTACGGGCATAGAAGAAATACAATTATTGTAGACAACACTGTTCAGTGTAATTACTGTTTTATCAAAAGAAATACTAATAGCTATTAATAATAGCTATTGATAAGTGATCTCTATAATAATACAATTAAGACGTGCCAATTGTTTGTAACTTGATTTGTGTTAAAATTCTGAAGAAGGACCAATGTGCAATGCCTAAATCTACAAGGTATAGTGATTGTAACCTTCTAATATCTCCATAAACCCTAAACCTTGGGAAACATGTAATAAAAAAAAATATCTCATGTGCATGACTTGATAATCTTGATATTAAAAGAATTCAGCGTCACAATGTAACAGAAGGTAGGTAGTTATTCAGCTTGAAGGGGTTAAGCTAAACTACAAAGTAATAAAAATTGTATGAATGCTTTTAATTTAACAATGAAATCAACATAAGCACAAAAAGCATATCCATGAAAATGAGACTACAAACCCTGTATTGCGATAATAATGCGAAATCATGCAGCTTTTATTGCGCCGATTAATTCAATTATTCCGCGAAATAATTATTAAAGCAGCTTTTAACGCTGACATAAACGGACGACATTGAAAAATTATATTTACCACAGAGATAATATAAAATAGAGAATCCAAATCCAATCAATTGTCATTCACTCGTTTTTAGAGCACATTCAATTGATGTTTGCATTCGTTAATGGTGGCGTTTCCTGATCTCCCTAAATTTTCGGTTATGTAGATATGCTAGGTAGTCTAGGTACATGGATAAATATTCGGCACGCCCTTGTGACTTTACCGAAGTATGTTTGTTTTTAGGATTTAAATGTCACTCGCTGTAACAGTGAAGGAAAACGTTGTTATAAACATGCATGCCGAAGAGTTCGAAAAACTCAAAGGTGCGTATGAACACCTTTGAGCTTTAATCTTCTCAGTCTGAAAAGAGACCCATACCCAGCAGTTATGGGTTGCGATGATGATGATGATGACATGGTCTAACAGGTTGATCCTGGTAAGGTTAGTGTAATAAATCTTATTGAACCAGCTATCGCAGTATTCCTGGCTATAAGCTTATGTTAGTTATAAGCTGATGATTTTTGTTATACATATGTAGAGTTAAAGCAGCAAACTCAAAATGGCGTCTCTTCATCGTTGAGGATGCCTAGAACATACCTACTTCATCACGTTGCTCTAATACGGATAGGTAGGTAGGGTTGTGATACGTACATTACTAATTTTTAAGTCCAAATGAAGGAATAAATATTTATATTTTGTTAATACTTTCGCTTCGTTAGCATTTCACGGGTTTGTGTGTAATAAATAGTTCACTGTCGAACTTAAAAATGTTTATATTAAATTATCGTATCGTACCAAGAGGCAGGCTTTTACTGAAATACTTTTTCTTGACCTAAAAAAGCATTATTACTTATAATGAAAGATCAATAAACTGGATGTTTGTTACACAAGAGTACTCGGATATAACTTTGAAACTTAATCATAGTAGTACCTAAGTATCTTCTGTAACCGAGTATAGAAAATATTTTTCTTATGATATTTTTCGACTCATTTTTTCGAGAGTATTTTAGTAGTGAATTGATGAAGCAAAAGTGCTTCCAAAAATGTTTGCTAGAGGCGATCAATTTTCATTTCCACATTAGACCAACCTTTCAGATAATGTCACCTTTCTATTTGATTAGTTTTTGCGTACTACCAGTCGACAAAGGAGCAGATATCACAATGCTGGACTGTAATACAAGGGCATGTATACCACCGGGCTAAAAGCTTTGCCGCAAATAAAAAACAGTGAAACAACCTTTATTATCAGGCTCTCCGGCACTGTTTATCCAGGACTGTAACATAATATCTAGTTACATATATCTCATAGCCGAATTAAGAAGTAGAGTCAAATAATTTATTAGGCCAGGAAACTGCACTTTGAGGGTCATAATTCGATATTAAGTGTTAAATAATTATAATGCACTTTTATTAACTGTAAAAATCCATTACAGAAGTTTTTTTCATTCATTTTTATCTAAGGGCTTCGTTGTTCTGCAACATTTATAATTTTTATTTTAGTTTATTTTATAATTTAAATTTAGAACAGTACATACATATCTGAATATTATAAATATTATAATATTATAAATATTATGAATATTATAAATATTCAGATATAGTTCAGATATAGAACTTTAATAATTTTGTTGTGATGAATATGAAGTACTTATAATAAAATTATTAAAGTTCTATAGTATATCTAAAGTTCTATAGTATCTACATATAGTATAGTTCTATAGTTCGTAGATACGAATAGGTATTTTATCAGTCAATCACTTTCAACGGGCATAAAAAATCATGGGTAAAAAACAGTCTAATCGCATACAAAATGTTTTAAATGTACCTAACTATACTTACGGTATCATCTTATTATACAACTGTCCAATGTGATCATATGACGAATTTAAGCCTTCTCTGTTAAGTACCAATTTATTGTTGCTACTGAAGACCATTATACTATCACCATTGTTTGACGACAATGATGTCTTTGTATAACGACTTATTAACAGTTCATTGTTTGTGATTCCAAACGTTCAGAATGCAAGGATCTCATTGATTTCAATGATTTATGATGAAATCTTAAAATTATGTTAGCAATATTCCAATCGAAACGATCGCGCTAATAGGATATGACGTAATCAATCAAATTAATGTACCAGTACTTCGACGAATTTATTTGCATCCAGATTTGGTAGGTACCAATGGATGTAAAATTAAATATATTTAGGTTTGTTATGACCGGGATACTAAAGGCAGTATCTTTTGAATTTAGAATTTGAGTTATGAAGCGACACACAAAAACTGCAGCTTTCTGATAACGGTTAATTAGTATGAAATTAGACTTCTTGCGAATCACTCGTATGTTTCATTCATACTCAACGTTCAATAACTATCAGCAACCTAAACAGCTAAACACGCTAGGATACGCTTCTCAGTATTTCTACATATTCCTTTGATTAAGGTGGCAGCCGAGCATGCAGCACCACCCTCCGCTGCCGCCCATGAAAATTAAACTGGACACAGAATTAATGAAATAATTATAGGATTTAGTCCGATTAGTAGGTGGTGTAAAAATATTTTTTAGGAAGTTTTTTTTAATAGCCATTGTTATTAAATGCATTGCTACACGTGTGGACTGAAATAGTCACCTCAAAAGAAAATGTAATCGACTCCACACATTTCTAACCGGAACACAATTGCTGAAAAAATATGTTTACCCGGTTGTTATGGAACAAAGTACCGTGACGTGCGGTAGTTCTTCCCTGGGTAATCTATTCTCTCGTAATACCCAAATGCGATCCAAGATTCTTCATTACATTATTGTAAGTAATATTGTACTCGAATTTTTGACTGTCGTTATCACCCCACAATGTCATGAGAGTAGATTGTATTTCAATAATATTTTTATTAAAGTAAATGCTTCAAGCTATAAGTATTTAATTAATACTTTTGTGAATATAATTTTACTAAATATGTATCTTTGGGTTTGAATCGAATGATTTTAGATTGACTACAATACTTTCCCATTGCCTAGCAGGGTTAAAAAAGACGATGACTTAAACTTAATACTTTTTATAAAATTTTATATCGAAACTTTTCAAAATATCTATCTTCATAAATTAATTGAGCCAGCACTGCATGACAGCGTCACAAAAGCGTCGCAAAGACCATGTTTCTCATGCCGTCAACGTCGGTCGTTTGCAAAACGGAAGTTTAAAACTTCTTTCATGATTGAAAATGTCCGGAGAATGTATGCTAACTTACATTTTGCCCTTAGGAATTTTTGTAGCATACCGTTACAGATATTATAAATGTGAAAGTGTGTTTGTTTGTTTGTGACTCTTTCACGTCGCAACATGGCTATTATATGATTTATAATTTATGTGTGTAGAGATAGTTGGGAGGGTGGAGAGTGACGTAGGCTACTTTTTACAGCGGAAAAATCGATGGGAAGATCGATGTTTTGTTAGTTGCTAGATATTTAGTTCCGGATACTGTTAATAGATGGCGTTAGTAAAATTCTTTTGCAAGTTCTGAATCACGCTATCAAATACTACATGTATCGTTAATTTACTTAAGTCATAGGTAAATGTTATAACTTATGTTCCAGTACGAGTATAACATATAGGCTACTTTTTATCACGAGAATCCTACGGGAGCGGGACCTACGCGGTTGTTACTTACGGGTCCCGAAGCGAAGCGAGGGCGGTTCTCTAGTATAACATAAAACGCAGTAAAAATCATATTCTGAAATCTGTTTTTATACAAACTTATAAAATAAACCCACTGTACAAGATATATAAAATACTCATTAAGCCCCTAAACATGATACTTTTAATATTATGTTTTATTTATTTATTGCGACGCCATTTAGTTTGATCAACAATAAATTGGTAGCAAGTTATAATGAAGGTATCAATCAATCAATCAATATTTAAATCAATATTAAAATAATGGCATGAAAAAAAGTTTTGTTTTATATTATTTCAGTTGTAAGAAGGTAATTTTGCGATACTGTTAAGCATAACGACCAAAATCGCCTAATGGTTGACATGCCGCATTACTTACCGATCCAAGGGTCTTGGGTTCGATTCCCGAAAGGCCGAGTATGAATGATGAGATTTTTCCGTTTTCGGTCTGAGGGTGTGTTTTTGTGTTCTGTTTTGTCCAGGGAATCCTAGTGTTTGCAATATTTATAATTTAGAAACATTGGCAGTATTCAACCCAATTTGTCACACAGAGAAGAGTACTGGGTCCTACATGTTTCCACCCCCGACGCTTAGTCATACGTTTCGCATTAATTTAGTTGACGTGTACTAATATGGCGTCATGCTGCATTTGACCACAGCCTTGAGCGACGAAAAGGTCATGCTGTACGTAAGTACAGCATGACCTTTTCGTTTTATTATATACCATACATCAATCAATCTCTGATACATACCGTTTTATTATACCGTTTTATTATATGGTGATCAATCTCTGTATATGAAAAATATCTATGGTCACACTAACTCTGTAACACATCATGGTAATGAGAAAACAAAAATATATAATGTTCTGTGCATTTATTTTATCCTAGAGATCTCAAAAACAGCTTAACTGATTTCAATGCGGTTTTCACTGTTGTTTGAGCCTAAGTAAATTTCAAGTATTTGTTTTATTTTAAACGGTGTACAAAAATTATAACTTATGTTTTAAAAAATTTCGATTGTTGGTAGTAAGGGACATACTCGTAAATGGTGGACATAATTCTAAAAATCAAGCCCCAAAATACAGCAGAAAATCTCAAAATTTTATATCGTTTACGATAGTGACTTAATCTTTCTTTAGGCACGGATTAATTTAACGTCATCTTATACCCATATGTACTCGTAGTATGTAGCGATATTAATACGACGTAATGATGACGAATATGTATTGTGTACAATCATTTTGTTGATAGTGTAACACAATTTATGCGATTCGTCTTGATTAAACATGCATTGTTATGCAAGCGTTAAATTAAACACCCATTTAGTACATAATGTACACGCTCCAAGGTGAATAATTTGGCAAGCGTTGAGCACTTGCCCCAATCTGCCGAGAGTGGGGGCTTCCTGAGACGCCGCCTTACCGCCGCCTTACCGCCGCCGCTGACATACGTCTCGCATTTATTTACCCGACACGGATTAATACGACGACATCAGAAGAGCACAGAAGATACTCAATCATGTCATAGAGCATAACAATGAGTGATCTCGTGCGAGTGCCCAACGATCGTTTATAGCTCTGTCACTAGGCATGCAGTTACTGTAATGCCTGGATGTATTGGTAGCTAATCGTTGCAAGTAATTTTCTGAAGGCCTCCAACAATGGCTATTTCGGTTACACATCTGTGAATCCGTTTCTGTAACCAAATGATAACAGATGTATCGCTAATAATCTGTGCCGCAGTAGGTATTTATACCTTGCGTATTATCAACTATCCAACTGACATATCCACTTGTTTGTTGTCTTGTTCATAAAAACCTAGTCCAAATAGAAAGCAAGACCTTTTTCTTGAGTTATTGTCCGATGCTGCAAAAGAAGCACATAAATAGTTTATAGTGTAATTAAGGATACAAAAACAGTAGCTGATTAATTAATCGGTCTAGGCAGGTCTGGGATAAAATTCATTTTTATAGTAGTTTCTCCATTAGGTATTTCACAGTGAGGAGCATAACTAAAGGATGCTTGTTTGGTCTCAAGGGAAAATAGAACTCGCTTCTATTAATTTTTAGTTAAATATCTCTTTACGTTACGAGTTAAACAACAAGAACAGCATAAAAATTCTAGAGTTATTACCATAGTATCAAATTGATAAATTTTCAAAATACTTCGATTTTGTGTGATCCCAGATATAATAAAGATATCAATATTTCGTCGTATTGCGATTACAAAGTCTTTAGATCCGAAGTAACATAGAGAGCGCTCGAAAACTTGAGGATAATATTTCCCGAAAGTAAGCGAGATTATTAGTTATTATATAATAACAAACAATTATTTTAGGAAAAACAGTAGTTCGTTCAGGATTCTCGGTGCGTTTGTTGGGTAAATATTTTCGGCTATTTTTGCCATCTAATTACCTATTTCCGGACCTAATTATGATTGTTACGAGTAATATTAATATTGATATTAGTGTCTGAAGCGGTCAACTAAGAGGATATTAGTTACATCCACTGAACTAATTAGCACATTACTCAATATGGCTTATTGTCGTGTTGGTTTAACAGTTGTGCTAATCGGCATGCCGTATTTAACTAATAATGTTGAACATTTATGCAAACATATTCGGAAGTAAAAACATACCTACTTGTCATTATCATTATTTTTGATTTCATCTCGAGGGATAAAATATGTTAATCATTTTGTTTATTTAGCTGTTCATAAAAACTATTTAAAAAGAAACTGCTATTGATATTTTCTTCTACGCGCATGCCTTGCTTACTATAATAAAAAAAGTATACATTATAGTGTTCATTTTACTTTTATTGAGTCTTTGTGTGCTCACGTCAATTTTATATCCAACACGAGTGACATTACGTTAGAGATAAGTTATTTGCGTTTCGTTGCACTTGGATCTTCACAATGATAGATGACCGGTTGATATTGGCACTTTTCAAATATAATTTCTCTTACACAAGTTGCAAATTCAATTCCAAACTTTTGACACCTATAGCTATAGTGCGATCGTCGTAACCAACTTCGATGCTTGGATTTACCGACTTATCATTCAAAAGTTTACCCATTGTTTCTCGGAACTTATTGCCGGTCACAGAATTATGTTTACAGTAAATAATGGGAAATGAATCTGAAGTTTCTCCTTAATAATATTGCTTTTGCTTCGAGAAACGTTCTACATTCAGGAACAAAAGGTCGTTTTTTAAAACAGGTTTCAGCAGTTTAAGCACCTTTTAAGTTGCATGAATGTGTAGTATACGGAACGGTTATGTTTCGTTTCTTTTTCTAAAAGCTGTGCTGTAGTATCTAATGGGAATACCCAAATAAAAACCTATGTAAACATATTTAGATGCTGTGACTATGATCTATAAAGGATGTCTGAGATTTCACTGTACTTCAATATCGCTATTAGAAATAAAAATTTTGATTGATAAACCAATAAAACCTTATTATAAATTGATTTACGAAGATAAAAGTATTAAAAGGAATTTCAAATGAGTAAGAAAAATAATGTCAACTTGTTGTTAAGCTGAAATAAATATTTGTATTTTCAACACACTTGCTCGTAAAGTTGCTATTTTTTCTTTAGTCTTACGCCCGGAATGCGGTTTATTACACACTAGTGCGTTTTACTTTTCATTCCCGCACTAGTGTTTTTCTTATTCCACTTTTTTTTTAATATCCGTAAAGATGTTGTTACCAAAAGATTTATTATTTTGTAAATAAATAAACTTGTTGTACTTAGTCAAAATCTGATAAGATAAGATTATACTTCATCTAATTATCTATTAAAGCATTTAAAAAATACAATATTTTAAATCATTAATTACCGTAAATTCTTATTAGAAATACATAATTATTTAGTTTAATATATTGTGGCTGAATGGCGGTGTTCGGTGCCTCTGGACTTAACCTGCGCGCGCATAGTTATTCAACCAAAGATACGGCGCGCAAAAAAATAAACCTCCGCGCCATTTTGTGTAAACATTTGTTCGTTTATAATTTGCTGATTTGTGACTGAAAAATGTCGATACCTAATTGTTTTTTTCCTCGCAAGTGTGTTGAAAAACGTCGTATGATACGCGTGTGCTTTGTTCATTACAGCTTGGCTCTATTACAGCCCTCGCCTTGCGGCTCGGGCTGTGCAATACCGCCTCGACTGTAATGACCAACTTCGCGCACTTGTATCATAATGTACTATTAGAATAGTGCCATGTTCTATAAATGCCTGAATGAGGTTTTTTGTAGAGGTTTCCTCGTATTCTTTAATAATTGTAGGTAGCAGAAAAGTTGTACTGCTATTCAAAAATGTTACAAGATTGTAATACTTCTGCTCGATAAAATTTAATATTTATGTTACTCATCATAAGATGCCGATATATCGATATTTACGGCTATCATAAAAGTCATTATGTTTGCGGTAGCGATAATGATATCTAAAAAAATAACCGCCACTTATCATAATCATGACCGTGTCTGGTCGTCCATTAATTGGATGATTAATAAAACCATTTATGAAAAGCTGTACCAAATGGACTAGTCTTAAAATATTAATACAAACATTCTGCTTTCTACTAACACAACGATTCTACTATTCCTGTCTGGTTTAAGTAAAATGGTTCTATTATTCCCATCCGTTGAGTACCTATCACTTCATCTGTTTCTATCCAATCATCAATTATTATTCTACATTTAAATGTTGAATATAAATGCCAAAAGACAAATAAGAACGACTAGACATGCCATATACTCGTATGTACTCGTAATAATGTGCATATTATACTCGTATATTTTATACTAGTTGCCTACTTGCGGTCGTAATTCGGCCGTCATTCATTATACCAAACGGTTAGTATAGTTACTTTGTATATCAACATGATATACCTACAATGTATAGTCGTACAAGATTCTAGATGTTATCACTAGGTAGCAGTAAATAAGCCACGTCGGAGTCCACCAGATAGGATACAATTTTTACCACTGGTTAATCCACTTCCCCACTAATTGATCCCTTCCACAAATTTATAGTAACGTAACGTCGCCTCCACTATTTCAGTCGACAATAAACCAAAATTCGCAAATTATACCCTGTGTGCCGCTTCTATTTGGTTTTTATTCGTTTATTAGATACTAGGTTCACCCTTAGGCATTGTTCCTACTTGTTCTTTAATACGTCCCTTGAGGACTACAGTTGTGTTTGTACATTACCAAACTTTTGTTTTACGTAAGAAACTATTCTGTTTTCTCTTTATTGTCTTCAACAAAGACAATGCCATGATTTTTTTTCTTATATGGCTTTGAGGTTGATATGAAACATACAATTTAATTATAATATTTATTTTGTGAAGAATTTAGAATAAACTGAATTCATACTATGTACGTTTTTCGGTTTCAGTTTTAAAAATAACTGCCACTTTTTGAAACTATGCCGCGACTAATGGTCGCCCATGCAACTATCGACCACGCCCATAATTCTATAACTTTTGTCGATCACAGTATCGTTGGGCGCTTCAATATCATGCACAATATTTTTGAAAATAAGACGTGCATGCAAGATTCGAACTTAGCTCTTTTGAGTCCAACGTTGAAATCACTTGGCTATTACGACTTCTATCAAATCTATATACTTACATGACCTATAATTACTCTGTCTTAGCTTGAGATTTACATCCCTCTTACAGCTCAGCTTACATATTTGAGTACAGATGTTTAATACAATTGGTTCTCTTATGCTCGAGTTATTCCTTTGTGAAGAAGAATTTACATTTACAATGAAACATGTTAGGTCCAGTACTCGAATAATGCCTTTAGAGATTCTCAGACGTGTTCAATAGCTTAGATTTAAGCGTTATTAGTTTCTAAGGGCAAATAGTTTGAGATCTTTATATGGATTTTTTATTTATTTAAAATTTAGGCACAGCAACAACATTTATTCTAGCAAAATTCCTACGCACGGTATGGAAACCAGAAAATGAAAAGTGTAAGATACTAGTAACGCATTTATATGCTGTATTATTATTACATATTTCAAATTATAGTCTCTCATTAAAATGTACTTTATTCGCCCCTCACCCATGATCCCGTACTATTAAAGCTGAGCCTATGCATATTCGAACTGAATGGCAAATTTAAATGGAAGAGATAAAACTGGGACATTCATTTGATTGTGGCGTGGCTCGGAATGAAGCAAAAACTGAATGGGCCAACAAACCTATTGGCTTTAAAGTTAGAAGCTTGTACCAGACCGTTTTGTCAAACTGAAAACAGTAACACTTTTTTCAACATGGACTTCTTAAATAGCAGTAGCAGTCGCAACTGTTGTTGATAATTTGTTATACCTAATAAACTAATGTCTCCCACGATACAGGCGATGTTTTTTCCTATAGCTTAAACAAAATGAAAATGAAAACGTGTGAATGTTCGTGATTACAATATTATTCTATACACACAATGAAAATATGTCATTTATGTCTTTTTACGAATTTAAATGAATGAATGTGAAACCCCAGTAGAAGACAAAAATATTTTTGATTATTTTTTCTGGTCATCACGCAAGAACTTCTCAGTGAAAATAGTTATTTTCACTGAGAATCGCGGCGCATTAAAATAATCGCGACGCTTAGAACATGAAAAACGATTACTGAGCCAATATTATAATACAATAACAACAAAAACACCTACCTCCTGAAACCCCAATGGAACATTGGATTAAAATAGGCTTTTTAAAATAGGCTTTATTATAGTCAGATTTTTGCATAAATTTCATTGTCGACAACGCGTCGCTGTAGCTTATCTTAGGGCTAGACATAAAAAATTAACTTTAGTTCTCAGTTGGATTAGATGCATACATTACATAAATGGATGCATATTTGCCTTAACTAATATACAATAGCACAGAATTGCAATCATTTCAACCTTAAGGCGGTGTCCTATGTGAGCGACGAAAACGACGCGACGCGACGTTGCGAACGCGACGAACGCGATCAAATCAACGGTATCCCACTTGCGTTCTTTGTGACAGTCTGCGACGACACGCGACGTTTGCATTGTCGCGTGTAGCATCGCGTCGTGTTGCGTAGCGTCGCGTTGTATTCGTCGCTCACGTAGGACACCCCGTAACTTATTGTCCACACAATGACAAAACATTAATTAAACTGAATGTGATAGTCAGATATCTAACTGTCTATTATTGGATTATGGCGGAGCGCAGAATGAATGAAAAAATTCAATTGCGGACGCGTGCCGGGTACAAACGTATTGCATTTATTAAACGCAGGAACGTTTCTGATATTTTGAGCGAGTAGGTTTGTTCACAAGCAAAATATTGAGCTCAGAATAAAACTATGAAAATATTTTTATACTCGGTTTTAGTTTATTAACAATTTTTTAACCTCGTTTACACATAGTTTGAACCAACCTTTGAAACAAAATTGGCAGAAGTATTTTTCAATATGCTATAATTTTTCGAGGATTTAATCACCATCCTAATATTTAATATGAAAAATTAATATTTGAGGTTCTTTTAATCTTTATTTGTTTAAAATTTCCACAGCCTGGTACTAAATATACATAACGTAAAAACCATTAATTAGAAAAGATGCTTTGGCGAACGCGTAAAGGATTTTTGCCCTTTCTGAGGCTGGCTCTATCAGTATGCTTCGAAGGCACCAACACCCACCGCACCGCAATTAGAGAATTTTAATTTAATATTTTCCAACAAAAAAATATATATAAAAGTAGTAATTATATAAAACATATAAATGAAATTACGTCACGATTTACATTGAGAAAGTGCTGTGTTAGGAATTGTCAACAAACTTTGATAACTATCAATTAATACTCAGCACTACAGTATGCACCGCTAAATGCGTTTTCACACTTTTATAGAAATTTTATACAAGAGTTAGAGTAGATGTAACAATTAATCTCACATCAGGAGTAAGTTGTCACAGCAAGGGGTCACACTGTATTGCTACTGCCACTACAGTTCACTGAAGCACAATTTGGACAGCAATAGAATAGAGCTTTCTGGCCTTCACATATTTTATGAGCCTAGAGTTCACTTTTAGCATATTATTTAGTACTTTAGTACCCACCCTTCATTTGGTTTGCTGGCAAATCCAGGTTCAAAACAAATCAAAAAAGTACGTCTTCAAATTCATCCTCTTCGCTGCTGCTTGGCTTGTCTTTTTCCACGAACTTTTTTATTTTTCTCATTTTCTATTGTTGTTATTTGTTCATTATTAGTGATAACTAACTAGCCCCCGATCAACAGAGATAACATGTACCTAATCCACTATTACGACTAAACCAAAAAATAACCAAAAGTAATTGCAGTATAAATGTAACATCAAAGGACCAAATTCCTTAGTAGAGTACATCAAAATATTGGGCAATATTAATGCAATCACGTATGTAGTACATATAAACAATTAGGTAGTTTCAATATTTGTTATTTTTGTTTATTTACTGCGATCACAGCAGCCATGCCATTTTCTGGGATAATTTCGGGTTGTCATTCCAAAAATGAAGACGTTGTGACAACAAGTACTTGTAATAACGAGGACACTTTTCCCCTAATTGTAAAACAGACAACATATTATATTCTATCGCGCCAAATGGATACATGAAATGTTGCAAAAATAGCTTTCGTCAATGCATGGTATGCATGTAACGAAACTCATTCATTGCGCTAGGCTGGTGGCATTTAGTGCGTACAAGTTGAATATGTGAGCTCATCCGATAACAAAAGGCGATCGTAGTTTACGGCCATAATCGAACTTTTGTAATGGAATATACGAGTAGGCGAACGTTAACAAGCTGCGATTATCGCAATAACCTGCTTTATTATATTTAAATTTTAAAACCTTTTTATTCTTGTTTTTGTAAAGACACGAGCCTGGCTGAAAGTACATACACGTCGCTTATTTTCATTACGCTAATAAATACAATAAAATACGAAAAACGAAACGGCATACAAAAAATAGACAGAACATGTAAAAAAATGTTAAAACAAAATACAGCGAGCTTACATGTCCGAGGTGAGAAACCTCTCCGGTCTGTGTGAGAAACATTTAAAAAAACCCGAATAACGACGAAGTGAAACGAGTTACCCGAAGCATTAAGGGCATCTGTTGTGGGAGCGTGAAAAAAGCGAAAAATAAAAGAACTTTCCGCCCTATGCCATTCGTGTTACAATAAAAGTAAAAGACAAAACAATGCCGCCACATTTTGACCAGATAAATATAATTATACCGCGTGTAGCCACAACACGTATACGTTTAGTATTATCATATTAATGTGGATTATTCTTATAATTTACTGTAAAAATAAAACATAAAAACTTTGAATGGCGTCATTTCCCTGTACTGTATCTTTCTCGTGTAGACGTAAATATTGTAGGTATTGTATTAATTAGATGTTTGTGCAATTATTTTAGGTTGTAATTAAGAGTAACTATGACGTCACTAAATAATTGATTAATTTCCTAATTATGGTGTGTACATCAGCATGGATAATAATAATATTTGGTGTTATATACATATTATACTGGTTATTAAACTGACAAACATACTGACTATACATAATGTACAGCATGGTTATTTAGACTAGAGACAATTAGAACCGTCTCACACTGGAGAATAGTTGAAAACGTGTCTAGCTGTAAGGAGTAAAGTTACGCTGTTGTGAAAGGACTTTTAGACGTTAGTCATCATATCATTGTGACATTATTATCAACGTAAAGATGAAACACACAAAAAAATGGTGTTTGAAATTTTTATATCGGCTGCGATGACCATTTTAATCTCTGAAAACTTCTCTATAAAAGGAGGATTATCTATAAAAAACAGGGGACACCGATAAATTGCTATGGCGCACGTACACTTGAAAAATAATAAATTCCGAATGCCTCGCGCACACTAGTTACACTCATCTGTAAAAGTCCTACACAACCAACATAAAACGATACGCGTTAGGTTTTATGTTAGACCTGTTAAAGAGTAGAGTAGGGACATCCTAGTGAGTAAACTTTGTTCCTGCACTCCGTTTGAATTCAATCTCGAATTCGGTTATAACTGCATTAATTGCATGACACACAAATAGGTACCAGCTTTCCGCCAATGTGATTAAAGTACATTTAAGATTGACGGCGTTATCTAAAAATGTCTTTAGTAAATTTTTCTGACAAGCTCAATATTGAATTGTGAGCACAGGTAATAAGTTTGGTTTTGGCGAAGAGTGGCAATCCTTATGCTAGAGGACTCAACTATAGCTAGTAGGCTGTGTTCCTAGTGTAGCTATGCAAAATATCGCTACCGCTACACCTACAGCCCCATCGTCGTCCAGCATAGCATGTTTCGCAAAGAAAGCGAAAAAGACAACCTTCCTAGACAGTATATCACGTTCTACACAATGTTTATATAGCAGCGGTATCCTTTATTTATTTATTCAATAAAATTTGTCAACAAAATTGCTATGCATGAATGAATTTATCCTGTCTGGTATATCGCATTATCCAAACATATCTAAGCTTTTATGGAGACGTCAAAGCAAATAATATTACGTGATAAAATGTAGTCAATTCCTGTGAAACAACTCACAAATGTAATGCTGATGAATATGTCTAGAGACAAAGAGAATCTATTTACTGTTTTATTAAATATAGTGTCCGGAATGGGTGTAACGATAAATAATTTAAGGCTGGATAGTACATCTTATCCCCAGTATATAGCCATTTAAAGTTTCTGTGCTTTTTTTGTGTACGTAAGTACTTGAAAAAAGGCAATAACTAAATTGTTGGACTGTGTAAAACAAGCCAATCAAGACCACATTATTTGCAATGGAACAACATAAAAATCTTGGCTGTATGTTTGGTCTTCTTTAACTACTGCCAGATGGATGAGTGCCTTTTGAATTTCGCTGATGGCCGATGTCTTCTACAGGTCATCACTCTACCTGGTCACGGAGGGTCCTTTAACTCTTTTTCCTAAACGTGGTCTAGAATCGATGGCATCTTTTATTTCATAAAAAGCCTTTTCAACAAAACCTTATTAGCACACAATCCTCCGTGATAGTATCTCTACATTTTTTTAATGTAAAAATATATTAAAAGGGACAAAAAACTAATGAGTGCTTCAAAGAGTAGGTATAACTGCAGGCTTAGTGCATAATTGCAATCTAAACCGATCCGAGAGATAGGAGATTAATTTCTAAGCATCTTGATTATTTTTGTTTTGAGTAAATATTGTACGATTTTAGAATAAGTATGTACATTACTTCTATATTTTTTAAATCAGTAAAAAAATTAACTAGTACTCGGCTCCTAATACTTATACCTCATTTTACATGCATTTATGCCATTGTCAAATTTCCTTAATATGGATATGAAATAAAAGTCTGTTGTATAATAATAATTCGAATTTAAACTAGTATTTAAATTTATGTATGCGGTTCTTAAGTAAATGAAACTATCTTGTACTTAAGCACTAAATGCCTTACTAATAAACGCTGTATAAAGTTATTCCATGTTTAAAATTATTTGTCCCTGTCGTCATATGATTCTCTGAAGTCAAAGGCAAGAAAGAGACAAAAAAATTAAACAGTGAATAACTTTATACGGCGTTTATTAGGAAGACAGTAAATAAGTAACTTTCTGTACAGTAGGGTTAAACCTGCTCTCATAACTTTATCAATTAAACTCATGTTTAGTGTAATGTATCATAAACACTAGCCTTATGATTATGTTTCCCATTTTGATATTATTATTTATAGACGATTAAGGTACAATAAATCCAGTAAGAACCTGTGTAAGTAAGCCTTGTTCGGTATTTTTTTTTTTGGTAAATCGTGTTTTCTGGAAACCTGAGTTATTATAATGTAGGAGCAACAACCCTATTTGTTTATTTGTAAACGTTTCCTTTATTTCCTGTCATTCTCATAGTAAAAATTTTGTATTTTATCACATCGAAAACGATTTTCTGCAACGACATCATGCGAAATTATTGAGTATGGCTTTAAATTGTTCTTGAAACTAACTAAATTTTACATTACCTTAATCTGTCTTCGTATACTAGATTCTCCTACACATTACACGATTTTATTACGAGCAATCAATATCAAACATCAAATTAACAATGAAAGAAAACTTTACAAAGAAATTATCATAAGCAACCAGTTACAAAAATTATGGTAGATGTTATCCCATCATTTTTTAATCATTCCAATAAACTGCGCCAAAAACTTGAAATATTTAAAGCAGATGATAAAAATATATTATGAATAACAATTAAATATTCTGTTTACAAAAAACTTTTTTAATCCTTCAAACTATACTTCGTAAACGCCTATCAAATACTAACTAAAAAATTTAGCTCCATATTCAATTAGGACATAAAATAATACCGAAGTTTGAAGTATATATACCTACTCTGTTATTGTTTAAAAAATATTTGCTTTATCTTATACCTGAAATAGCTTTTTTATTTGAGTTATTTTTGTCCGATATCCTACCAAGAATCCTACTAATATTATAAATGCGAAAATTTGTAAGGATGTATGTGTGTGTGTGTGTGTGTTTGTTGCTCTTTCACGCAAAAACTACTGAATGGATTTTCATGAAACTTTGCAGTAATATAGCGTAGACATCGGAATAACATAATTTGTTAAAATTTATAGAGATTTTTGAAGGGACTGGGTCCCCGAAGCGAAGCGAGGGCGGGTTTGCTAGTAATAATAATAAATTTACACAAGAGCAAAAATGTAATATGCCTGCTAGTTTTTTAATACCATAGGTAATCTTAAATAAATGTTTATATGTAGTGCGTTAATCTTCCATCGAAGTATCTTTAACACAGCATTTTCTTTTACCATTTTTATTTATTTTTCAGTTTGTTTGTTCGCAGGTATTGTTTTTGCAAAAGATTCTGAAGAAGTACAAGAAGCATTCAAAACAGCTGTTTTGGAGTTATCAACAATGGAATCACCGGCTAGGTTGGACTTTCAAATGTATGTGGACATTATCAACACAGCTGACGCCTTTAAATTGTCACGTCTGAGTAAGTATTATTATTTTCATTTTTGTTTATGTTAAAGCTTGCTTTAAACTCAATATTAGGACTGTATTTATCTTGAAACTGTAAATTTACTTATACTGCGATCGCGTTCAATATGGAATTTGTTTTAGGTACTTCTCACACAACGCTATTTGCAAACGACTAGGATCTTGTCAACGTATGAAAGCGACGCGTCTACGATGCGTCGCCTGTCAGTGAACAGTGTCAGATACAGCGAATTTTGGATTGCGTTGCAGTCGCGTAGCTCATAAATAGCGTAGTGTGAGAAGTGCCTTAATTGCATTATACACAAATGTCAGCTTTCGGCCCCTTTAACAGATTGGCGGCGAGAATTTAAAATGTCATAAGTAAATTTTGCTTACAAGCTAAATTGAACTGTAAACACAGTAGTACCACCGTAGCAGATATACGAATATTATGAATTATGTGAACTTATACCTATTAATTGTACTAACATTAACTGTATGCTCTATGGACCAAGGAAAACGAGCATATATTGTAACTAGTCTGGAACATAATTAAAACATAAAAATAAATCGGTCAATTACTGACTGGACTTATACATAAAATTTTTAATAAACGTTTAATATCTACAAATATTTTAACAGGACCCTCAAGGCGTCGTGATTGTCTATTGTTATTATAGCAAATTGAATTAATAAGTTTGTATAAATCTGTTCGAGTCTGCTATATAAAGAAATATAATTTTCTTCTTGGAACAGTTCCTTTATAATAACAACAGAACATAATACGAGTTCATTCAAACGATTATCGGTCCACCACAAAATAAATGTCTGCATTGTACTTCGTCTATTTATAAAAGCGGATTATCATTGTTTCCGCTCTTGATTATTAAAACTAGTAATTTAAAGACCATTCATACGTTTTATTAAAACTTTCTGATAGATGAATCATAATATTATATTGTACGTGTTTTTTTTTGGTTTGCCAGTTTGTGCGTTCCGTCTAATCTCATAAACAACTTGATCAATTTCGATGCAGTTTCTTATACGTACAGTAGTAATCTTGATAAAGTATTTATATTGTGTTTAATGTCACTTTAAAAGACTAGCGTGAAAGCAGTTTTACTTTCGGTTTTAGTAACAGTAAGAATTAATATAGACGACCCGCGTAGCCAAGTAAATGGGCTTGTCTGCCAAGGGTTTCGGGATTCGATTTCCAGTCGGGGAAGATATTTTTGTACCGATATATTTGCTCTCGAATCACGAGGTGAGGTGTTAATTTAAAATTTATTGTAGACCCGAAAGGCGCAATGATTACATGCCGTATCGCTGTTCTAACGTCCTAGGTGAGATGGGAATGAAGAGTTTAAATTTCCGATGTTGGTCTGGGCGCGTGTGTCCTTGTCTTGTGTCTATGGCACCCATGACATAGGGAATCCTAGTATGCACCTATGAGTGTGTTGTTATTGTTAGTTGTCATTACATTCGTAATCGATGAAAAGGTGTGTTCAATTGCTAACAGTCAAGCAGTCAATTTTATTATTTTTATTTGTGTTGTCCATACCACTCGCATAAGTACAGGGAATCCTAGTGCGACGGTAAGAGTGCATCAGCACAAATTATACCTACAGCCTACAGTAGTACAAATGTAACGCACGTTTACGGTCATGAAATCGGAACCACTATGAACTATTAGGTATGTTTTGTGTATGACGATTAACACAGTATGACGATTTAGAATCATCTGTGCGAGTCTATGATTTGTGGTACCACAATAAAAAATATCACTAGTTTAGTAGTTTCATATATTAAAGCCATTGGAATAGAAACACTTCCAGGTATTACAATTTCATTGCAGCTCTCAGAGAATCGATGAAAATAAAATTGTTGCGAGTAAGTAGTCTCAAGTATCGAAGTAAGCTCAGGTGGATATTAAGTTTCTGCTACACAGCGCCCCCGAACGAAGCTCATATAAATGCAACTTTTGAGTTCTAGTCTAAAGAATGTAAACGCTAACACGTACTGGCATACAAGATATTCAACTTAGTCCTCGTGAGTAATAAAATGTGAAAGCTCTGTATGTTCAACTAAGATAAGGACCATATCCTTATTCGATTTGTATAAAGCATTTTGACTTTGACTCTGATAGTAACATTTTGTTTGTTTTGAGAGAGAGACTTGACTGACTTATATTTCGTGGAAGCTGAGAATATTAGAAAGAACTCTGAGGAATATTCGTTACGTGATAGATATTAAGCAAACGTCATGAATAGTAGGTAGAGCCTAGAGTTTGCTAATTGTTTTAAAAGCAAGTGTGATCCGGTTAAAAAATGCTTATACTGTTTTAAAGGCGAACATCTAAGTCCTTAACTCGTACTTGAACGAGACCTTACTTAACGACTAACAGGACTAATAATCACTAACAGTGCCTTCCACCTACCTATTACCTATTATGGGTGGGACTAATCAAGTAACGTTGAAATACCATCTCTTTATTGTTTCCTATGAGAGTCTTGTTTTATGTATATTCTTTCTATAATCTATATAATCTGTCGTCTACTTTCAAATTCCGCTTTAAATAGTTGTAGCAAAATGTTCAGCAATCATAAAAATAATCATAATAATAATAATGTATACTTCAAATATTAGATACCTTCTATAACTAAAGTAGGTAGTTTGTGCCTGATGCCCAGACAAACATCCAGATAATATTTAATATTTCAAAATAATATACCTGTTTTTCTAAAAAATTTAGATGTACAGACATAAACCAGTTACATTTCTAATATTAAGATAAGATTAAGATAAAGATAAAATGAGATAAGACAAGATGTTATCTAAGGTGCATGCTCCTTTTCATTTATGGCACGGACATGAGGTCAAGAAATTAAGTTTGTACTCTATAGCGTCCTCTATCGGAGCTCATTTGAATGCAACGTTGTCATGCCTTTTATTTCGCGCGACGAGGCGGAGTAATCAAAACACTTGGAGTCTTGGGAGTTGTATCCCAACAGTTGTTGAGGTTCTCTAGATCTGATACTGAATTTCATGGTAATACTGTGAATACTAATTCGTGAGCTTATTGAATCACTTACAATTTTAATAAAATTTATTTTATTTATTTTCTTAATTTACGAATTAAGAACATTGGACTTGAAAAAATTATCAAAATTATTCAATGTTGAAGCCTTAGAAACAGGTTTATTATAATAACTAGCGAACCGCCCTCGCTTCGCTTCGGGACCCGTAAGTATCAACCGCGTAGGTCCCGCTCCCGTAGGAATTTCGGGAAGATAATAAACTATCACCAAAATTAATTCAGGTTAAATTAAATTAAACTTAGAAATAAAGCTTACGACAAAATAATAGCAAAGTAGCAAAGGATCACAGCAAGATTAATTCAGATTAAACTTGGAAACGCGGCAAGTTTCGTATGGCAGTGGGTTCGACCAAATTTGATTACCATAAAAACGGTTCTAGTGTGTTAATCTTAAAAGATAGACATATACTGTCGTGGACATTTTTTTAGATCATTTCAAGAGGAATAATTCTTTCATACATATATTTTTGGTATCTTGAATCGTTTTCGCAACGCATGCAACGAAAGCCCTCGAGAATGAATAATTTTCCCCGTTTTTTCCACATTTTCCATTATTTCTTCGCTCCTAATTGTTGCAGCGTGATGTTATATAGCCTAAAGCCTTCCTCGACAAAAGGTCTATTCAACACAAAAAAAAAATTCAATTCGAACCAGTAGTTCCTGAGATTAGCGCGTTCAACCAAACAAACAAACTCTTCAGCTTTATAATATTAGTATAGATTTAACCTACTAATGATATATATGCGAAAGGATGTGTGTGTGTCTGTGTGTTTGTGTGTGTTTGTTACTTTTCACGCAAAAACTACTGAACGGATTTTCATGAATATTTTTATAACATATTTTTATAATTTAGTCATAATATAACGGTAACTGTCAAGTAAGGCTGATTTTGCCTTCTGAGAGCTATTTTCTACTAAGGGGCTGGATGCATTATTGCATATTAATTAACGCGTTAAGACGCAGACGTAATCGTGAGTTTGATAATTTGGTTAATATCATCTTCTTTTAGGAACGTTATGTATGACACACACGGAACTCAGACAAAAATTCTACTTGTTTGATTCTTGTTATCCTTGACCGAAATATTTAAATCTACTTAATTATATCAAAATATTTTTTTATCATTAAGTAATGAAAAAGTCTCATGTAACTTTTTAATTCCTAATGCGCACTACAGTAAAATCTAGGTCAGCCATCTTCCGCACTTCATTAAAATATTCGTTTAAATTAAATAGTTTCTGATGCTAGAGGTCGGTTTCTTCTTAAAGTATTTTATTCACTCACATAGACACTAGCTGTGGAATTACGATTTAAAACTTGATATAACTTAACCCTTAAATGTTTACCATTCGGAATTTGACCAGACAGAATAACCACTGGGCCCCCATTCTGCTAAATTATAAAAACTTCAGTAGTGTCTCGATTGAATAGTTTGACACATTTTGTATATGGAATGTGCCAATAAAATGTCGAAAATTGTTCAATTTTGTATAGGGCCGTGCCAAAATGTGACAATCTATTTAATCTAAATAATTATATACCTAAAACTCTTGCGTTACTGAGTGACTTAATGACAAACAACGCACAGCCGAAACTACTGAACGGAAGAAGCTGAAAGGCACATGCCTTTCAACGTACATACGTTCCTTGGGGAGTACTAAGAGAGGATTATTGGAAATTCCACCCCGAGGGGGTGAAAAGGGGGGTGAAGTTTAAATGAATACCACGCGGGCGAAGCCTGCGGGCGGTAGCTAGTTCTGTATACGAAATGTGCTAAAAATTTGTCAAACTGTTCAATTTCGTATACAGAATGTGTCAAACTATTCAATTGAAACGCCATTGAGTCATTTATAAATAGCAGAATCAGGGCCCTAGTCTGATGAAGGAAGTAAAAGGAATCTGATGAAGTCTAGTCTGATGAAGGAAGGAAGTAAAGTTTTTACTACTAGGCTATCTGACTAATATCATCCTAAAGAAGGGCATGCTGTCTAGCGTCTATAGGTATATCCCAATCTTTTAAAAAATCGGTAAAATGATTCATCTGCTATTTATACTTATCTGACCTGCCTTAAAATTAATCTTCCTTAAGACCACTTAATAAAGAAATTTTTCGCCTGTTATCGCAATCAAGACGCAAAATAAGAACAGAAATCAAAATCATCGCGAATTAAATATTTTATTCAGAGTTTTCAACAGTATTTCAATATTTAAGCAACCTTAATTTCTGTAACAGGTTGTAATACATCAAACTGTCAGAAAAAAGTTTTTTATACGTTACCGTAGTTAAGTGAAGAACCAAACATGATTTTGTACTTTAACACTTTTCACATTAGTTACTAAATCCAATAACAAGTACAAAATTCAATACTACGTTCAGCATGGCGAGCGTTTAGCGTAGCAAATACCACAAACATGGACAGATCTCAACCATAAATCAGTTTTAGTCGGACATTCGACACACATAGGTCATCAGGCAATCTGGTTATTAAAGTAGTAGACGACCCGGATGGCGCAATGGTAAACACGCCGGATCGCTGTTCCGAGGGTCCTGGGTTCGATTCCCAGCGATGCGGAAATTTGAATGATGTGTTTAAATTTCCGTTAATCGGTCTGGGTGTGTGTCCTTGTCTTGTGTGTTGTCCATGGCACCCACGACACAGGGAATCCTAGTGTGGGGCTATGAGAGTGTAGCGTAAAAAAAGTACAATATAGTTATCTGTCGCAGGGACGTGATGAAAAGTATGTAAGATTCAAACATAAATGCCTTTGCGTAATTTTCCTAAAGAAAGTAGGTATGTTCTCATTAGAGACTTGAGCAGTATTATTGTTTTTCTGTAATCTTAACCTAACTGTAACCTTATCTCGAACTGGTAAATTAAAATCTTAAAGGTTAAAGCGAAGGAAGGTAAATGAGGAAAAATCAACGGAATATCCCATTTCTGCTTTATTTATTTAACTACATAGTGCAATTTATTCAGTTAATTACAATTAAAATCGTTATTAAATTGATAGTGATTTTTAGAAATCAATTCAAATCTCCATTTTCACCGGTTCACTGCAACCTTATCATCGTGAACTATGTCCAGAGACGATTTGTCAAACAAACGCGCGAGTTGTATTTTTATGTTATGGATACTTACTTCCATCGAGCCATACAATGTAAGTTTATAAAACTTATTTATTATTGATTTATTTATATTTATTTATATATCATAAAGCAAACTTGTATGCTAGCATTAGGATTCCCTGTGTCACTGGTGGCATAGTAACGCAAATAAATAGAATAACATTTAAAAACACGGAAAATACATACATCGGTAGGTATGTAAAAAGTCCCATTATAATCAAGTCAATTTATCAGTAAAAAGCACTGAGATAATTATGTTACGAGATCTATACAAAAACAGCCAAATTGAGAATATCCTCCTTTTTTGAGGTCGAACATTTATTTGTTACAAAAATATCTGCCCCTACCGAGAACGAAACCTGTGAGACCGTGCTTCACAGGCATAACCACTATTTATTAGCTACACAGTCATTATTATATCATACAAACATATAATGTAATTGAATGATAACATTATTATTCGTTTATATCTACTCATAATCAAATATTACCGTTAATTTATAGATACAATTCGGAAACGTGTGATCAAAACAGATTACCTCGCGGGGGCTTTTACGCACAAAGTTAAAGTTAACGCAGATCGTCAATAACAACTCCCCTGCCATGCCGGATAATATCCTTAACACCTGGACAAATAATAATAAAGAGATAAATTCAAGAGCTAAAAGTTTACGACCTCAATTTAAATTGCAATCCTTTAACGTCACAATGTTTTACTTGCCGTCTTTATAAATACGATTATACTCCAGTTTACGATGCTCCTCTTATTTCAATAAAACCGGCCCAGTTACACAGTTTGTCAGAAATGTTGTAATATCGCGAATTTAGTGGATTCTGAGACACAGGATATATTTTATTTTTTAGAACCTTTTAGGCGAAATGCGCAGAAATATAATGACGGAACATTGTCAGTAATAAAAGGTCAAGCGGCGAGAAATGAGCCCTAAATACTTAACGATATTACTATGTAAATGTTAAAAAATATATATAATTATCTTGAACTCTGAATACAAAGCTGTTAAGCAATGCATCTAAGGATGATTCTATGCCTAAGTAACGGTCACAACAAGTTATGGCAAGTGAGATGTTGAAAACGTATGAAAATAATTTGAAGTTTATTTTTCACACGATGATCGAAAGTGTTCTTAGTTAGCATTAAGTTTTAAATGTATTTAGGATAAATTCAGTCCGATCCAAATGGGATTCATGTGCTTCAAGTTCCTTATTGTAAATATTTTGAATATGTTTTAAAAAGTAACGGGCTTTGGATTTTTGTAATATACATAAATACATATGTACATACTCGTATAACGTTACATTCGACTTACGGCCCTCCTACTGATTACTCGTGTGTGATCTACAACTATATGTGTATCAATTCGAACATCGAGCCTCATAGATGACAAAACCATTTATAATTATTCACTTATCGGACACCCTATTGTTTGTTTATATGTTCTTCTCTTATGACTTTGTTAGTCAGAAGATTTTTCGTTTTACCCTTGCGAGACTACCTTTATATTACGCGTACATTTTGATTCAAAGTAACAGTGCTTGTCCTGATGTGTCTCTGTCTGAAGCATGTGAAAGCTAGTGCATGTGCAATCAAAAATGGAGCATTTCTACTTGATCTTTAGAGGCGACGCTTCAAATGGCAGATGTTTATCCAGCGTGGGTATGACACAAGCAATTATGTTACACCTTTGCAATTGCAAACAGCTTTGATATAATAATGTAGGTTTGCAGACTCATTATTATAAGCAGTCTTAGTTTGTTTTCTATGGAAGAATATTGTTACCGTAAGCTTAAGGATGTTTGATGTGTATTTTTATTGCAAATATAAGACGAGCCTCTTTGTGCTAAGTGGAACCAAAGAGCAAATAAATTTAATAAATTTAATCTTTTGCAAATAAATAACAGAACGAATATAAAAAGGTGTAACTCTGATTCAAAACCTATCCTGCCCACAATTCCTTTAACCCTCGACTAATTCAAACCTCACGTCAGAATTTCAGAGGTACTGTTACAAAACCGTAACTGTACCATAAAATATATATTATATGCCGTTTATACATTTATATAGGTCCACCTATAAAATGGAATATCCATTGTTCGTTAAATTTCACGGGGATTTTGCAAAATCTATACGACGGCTAATAGGTAAAGGTTAATAAATGTTACACGAAATTACTTTCTATTTAAAAGCAGTTTTCAGTTCCTCGGGAGCTCTTTATAAATAACAAATTCAATTAATCTACTCGGAAATTCGTAGAAATTGACATGGCATTAAGTGGACGAATATTTTCGCACGTACATTTTAACTTTATTCTCAGTTTTCGCCTGTCGTACAAATTTCAACTAAAGGTGAACTCTCAGTGTCGATGTTTGGACAAAAATAAACAGGCGCCTGCAGAGATGCATCGCATTCGCGAATTTTAGTGAAACGTTTTGAGTAGTGTGGTGCTGAAGTAGCAGCGCTCAAATTGATTTCACGTTTAATAAAACGTATTTTGCGGGGTTTCTAAAATGGCTTTTCAGACATTTTTCCAATTATAAGAGTTATGAACATTCAATGAAAAGTAAAACTCAAAGGATTTCTCGTGTATGTGTAGGTTCATACACCTACATAAGTAAAGTATCAATTTTAAATAGTGATAAGATGTGGGGATATACATCGCGACTGTAATAGTTAAATTACTTATTTATTTATTGTAAAAAAATCATAAGAAAGGAAGATGGGCGTTTTGGTAGGTACTCATGTCCAATCAAAATGACTTTAGTATCGTTTGAAAGGTCTTTTCAAGAGTAAAAAAAATACTACGGCGACAAACCCCTACAAATTGTCCATTTTGAAATATAGCCTTTAGAAGATACGGAATATTTAGTTCGAACTATAATTCAAAAAATCTTTGGCATAGTTCGACCGATTTTGAAGATATTTGCGCAGATTTTGAGCTTCTTAACATTAATGTACAGATAAACATCTGTTACAATAAATACACAATAAAATCAGTTTACTATTTTTTCAGTTAGGGCCGATTTATATACATGGATACAGTAGTTGGCACCAGCATCACTGGATTTCACTTGGATTTCGGCTCTGCACTGGCATTGGCATTAAATCAATGTAAATCAGCCTTTATGAGTGATTTACTTATCTATTAAACAAAATAAACATATACATACACGTATGTATGACTTTCACTGTCAGTCGTTCGTTGAGTTGTTGTAAAAAGCTTGTTGAATATTTAGTACCAAAAATATATAACTTTCAAGTAGGATTAACTACGATCGGATAATGAACCAGGACCAGCACCATGTTTATTCAAAACTAGAGAACCGCCCGCGCTTCGCTTCGGGACCCGTAGGTAACAGCCGCGTAGGTCCCGCTCCCGTAGGATTCTCGGGATAAAAAGTAGCCTATATGTTATACTGGAACATAACTTATAACATTTACCTATGACTTAAGTAAATTAACGATACATGTAGTATTTGATAGCGTGATTCAGAACTTGCAAATGAATTTTACTAACGCCATCTATTAACAGCATCCGGAACTAAATATCTAGCAACTATCAAAACATCGATCTTCCCATGGGAATGAGATGTTTTTCTGCGATAAAAAGTAGCCTACGTCACTTTCCACCCTCCCAACTATCTCTACACACATAAACTAGGTATATCATATAATAGCCATGTTGCGACGTGAAAGAGTCACAAACAAACAAACACACTTTCACATTTATAATATTAGTATGGATCTACACAAAAATACCTTTCCAACGATGTATCATTTACTCCGATTGGTGCCGGTACCAGATTCCATACATTTGTGCCCATCCTCCAAAAAAATCGCAGTCTTATCCAGCACTCGGCCTATATAGGAGATAAAAAATGAGGCATCATTAACACTTAAGACCAGGGAACATGCATTTATTTTCTACACTATAATATCTGCTTTAGCACCCGGAGCCCAATGAAACCGAAGAACACCTTCACCGCAATTGGATCGTATGGTTGGAACATATACCTACTGAATAAAAAAATTACAAACAGTGAATCAGGATAACAAAAAAATACTCTAAATATTTCTTCACTACAATAGCCAAACAATTCAGGAATGTCATTAATGAACACAAATAATAATTATATGTATCTCCACAATTTATTAGCACATGCATTTTTGTTTGACCGGTTGAAAGATCAGCTCAAGATTTGCAATATCTCCCCGACATAGCGACCAGAAAATATAAAACAATATGGGTTATTTACACAAGAAGGAGTATCCAGCCTATTTTTGTAGGGGTTTAGGCCAAATATGGAGTCCCTTAAACCATAGATAGGTAAAGGTATTTAGTATCAGAAAATCGAAGTAAATGAACCTACAAATAATTCAACGCAGATTAAAAGCCCATTCTTCTAATGAGTTTTTGACATTAGTTTTTCCCATATTAATTAGAAATACAGACTACTCATCCAAAACTTTGTTACACAAATATGATTTTAATGGTTGACATTTGCGATCAATTTTGAACAAACACTAAATTAAGCCAAATTTCACTTTGACTTTTACAAAAATTATTCAAAAGTTTGCCCATTTCATTTTGAATAATTTAATAAATTAACATAAAATATGTCGTCTTTGGTGATCTTTCAAAATGAAATGGACTTTAATCAATCAAAAGTAAGATCTCATGTAGCGATTGAAATATGGAAATATTTTTTCCAAAAGTGGAGTGAAAGCAATAAGAGGAATAACCAATAAGTATTAATTATTTTGTACAGAATAATGAAGAGTCCACAACAACTGAATAAATAAATGAATTGATAATATTATGTTCTTTGTTATGGAATACAGAAAGAGCTACCGTTCTTATTCTGTATTGTTGTGGAATATATAAATAGGTACTGTTTTTATTTTTTCGCGATTCCCTCAATTACAGATGAAATACAGACCTAAGTATGGATATTTTTATGAGTTCTTTTCGAAAGAGTTTTGGAAATCAGAATCAGACAATTAGAAATGTACCTAAATATAATAAAAACAACACGTATAACCTGTAGCACCTACCTCTTAACCTAGATGTGTTTCGCCATTCAGCGTTTAAATTCATTGATTCGGTAAATGTACTGCAGTTTTTTTATAAACCAATTCACTGGTATTATATAATTCCTGTACCTTTGGGAAATTTAACAAACATTATGATAGGTTATATGGAAAAAGAAAATTAGTTTGACCTAAAAAAGGTCTATGTAATAAATAGTGTTGGGGAAAACTGATTAAAATAATTAAATACGTTGTGATTCAAAATATATCACATGCAAGCTGTCAGGCAAAATTCCACGTGCCTTGACCATCTTGCTACCTAGTTTTAGTCCCAGAAAGCAAAGATAGACTAAGAAGTTTCCGTTTTAGGAACTCTGAAGATTTTATTTTTCGTTTAATTTTTATGATTAAATTCAATAATTTCGTACAGCTAATCATTTTTTACTTTCCTAAAAAATAATAAACATGAACATCTTAATACGCTTATTATATTATTACTAATTATAGTAATTTTAATTCAGTTTTCAAATGCTTCTAAAACTTAATTATCGTTGTATGATTTTCACGCTTCGCTGTTTCGAGAGCTTTGTTTAAAATTCCAAGTTGAAAATAATGTTGGGTTGAAGAGATTGTTGGACGCGGCTCTGATCAAAACACGTCTGAGACTAATGACGACGTCGCGAATTTTTATGGCATTTCCGGTTCTGCAGGGACCAGTGTTTGCCCGGGAATAACCGTTGAGAGGGTTCTAAGGAAAATGATCTGAATTTTCGCCCGTAAACCCGTAAAAACTTAAACGTGACCGTGTAGCTAAATAGAATATAGGTATCGTAAATACGATTTGACGCTTGGGTCCCTCTTACAATATTATACTCGTACAAAGCTTTGTCTACCTGAAGAATGTTTTTTATTCAATTTATTTGCATTGTTTACTAACTGTTCATGCCTATATAAACAAAGAATGCAGTGTTTGAAATAAGTGAACACTTAAATTTTTCACTTGCCATATATTCAAAAGAAACAAATAAAATTGACGGTAGTCACCGGTACTAAAATAAATTAAATTCACATTATAGAAAATAACTCAAAACCTAACCGTCAGATGTCACGCTCTAAGTTTCGAAAGAAATTTAAATGTTGAAAGAATTATCGAGTTCGGTTCATGTTATACGAAGTTCTGAGGTAAGACACATAAGAAAACAAAACATACACACGAATTGAGAACCTCCTCCTTTTTTGAAGTCGCTTAATTAACTAATTATTAACAGATCACTTATAACCTACCAGATGGTAGTCTATTTCTGTAGAAGCTCAAATGGCGATTCCCTATAGAATTAACAAATCTCTCATAGTCAGGAATACACAGCAAAATATATTCGTCCTATATGTTAAGCATGAGTGCAAAGCCATTAGTGAGGGCCCTCGAGTACAGTTTATAAACGTTTGCGCAGATTCGCAGTGTATAATAGGATTTTATCACGAATAATAAAGTAGAGCAACTACGCTTTTATTCTACGGTCTCGGTGTTCCGCTATAACTAGGTTTTTGATATTTTTTATATGAAAATGTGGTTCAATAGTCGCAAAAACGTGAGAATAACTTTCAATCGCTCTTATCGTTTACTCTGTCAATTTTACTATTGACTCTGTTAGCTTTCTATATTTTTTTGAGTTGTTGGAAATTCTATATAGCACCACATTGTGTACTGTCATGAACGTTGTAACATTTAGTAGAGACAATAGAAGTTACTATTATCGTGGATACAATTTCAGTCTTTCTAACCACGAGTGAACAACTGAGTAAAGCAAATGAAGCGCTTAGCGTATTTATACTTGAGTCGCCGAGAATATGAAATTGCCACTCCCCACTAAAAACAAATTTAGTACGTGTTCAGCTTATTGGCAAAATTTACTTTAAACATTTTAAATTCTTGCCGTCAGTCTTCAATGAACCTTAAATACAAGGAAGGAAAAGGTATTTTGTGTGAATTACCATTACAACGAAATCCATATCGAACGCTAATAGAGGCGGAGTACGAGTATAAGTAGAGCAGTATGGTGAAGTGAGCAATAAGGCGCTTTGTCCACGGAGAACCTTGAGTTGAGGCAACTATCAAGTTTGTAAAAGTTTCCTGTAAAAAGTTGATAGTTGCTACATCGTTTACGGTTGCCGCAATTTTATAGCAATTTGTGAGCAACTTTTATGCGAGTTGTTCAATCTACGCATTTCAGGGTACAGGCAAAGGGAGGGAGGGTGTGAAATCGTCCGACGCGTTGCGATTGACAGTTGCGGAAACCGGCAACTTTAAATATAATATTTATCAGTTGCTTTGAAATTAGGAACTAACCTAGTCATTGATTACAGCAACTGAAAACTGTTGACGATCACCGGAACTCGAAACTCGAGTTGCTATGTGTGCGCAGTCCAATTGAAATGCATGTAAACAGCTAGTTGCCAGCGAGTTGCCAGTTGCCAGTTGCTGTAATAGTTGCTTCATGTGCAATGCGCCTAAGTCTCTTTAGGCATTAGGGTAGACCCGTGCGAATAGTACCTACTCAACCTATGTGTATTCGAGAAAAAGATTATAAAGTTTAAAATAGCCCACAAAACTAATATTTCCATCGTTTTATATAAGTAAAGAAAAACTGGAATTATACACAACATTATCAACATTGAAGTCGCATGAATAGTTTCCGCTCATTTTATGCGAAAAAAGTTGTTTAATAATTTATTGACACACAGATAACTTTATGAATATTATTTACTTAACGACGAGACAACTTTCTGGATTTTATGCAAAATAAAATGAATAAAATTACATACACTGAGTTTAATAGAAAACTGTAGTGATTTTATTCATTTTTAATAATTACTTTAGTAGCAATTATAAAATACTTGAACCGAGGTATGTTGTGCAGCTTTAAAGCATAGGTTAAGTACTAGGTAGAGTAAAAGTAAGTTCTACCACCTATTGTTCGTTTTGTCTCCGTCAAAGATGGATAAGTATTCCCTCTGTGAGGTCAATAGCCCTCAGAATTCAACATCCCAGTTACGAAATTTCATATACACATTTAATTATAAGAGCTTCTACAGCTCGATATGATTTGGTGCACTCCTCGTCGATGCATGACACAGTTACATTTTTAATTTCAGAGATGTAATTTGTTATTTTTAATTACGTGTATCAAATATTTTGTTTTATTTCAATTGAGATAAATTGTAACAAACAATGTTATACCATAACTAACCATAACTAGTTTTCTATCGTAAAAAATCGTATTGCATTATACATAATATTAAACTTAAACTTAAGTAGCTGAGTGATTTCCAAAAAGTTGAACTTTTCTCTTTTAAAGTCTGACAGCATCGTAGGTAGGCTAGTAAGCTATAAGATTAGCATACAGTATTTTGTAATTTTGGTACAGTGTATCTGGCAAGTTGCCCGATTCAATTTATTCTTTGTACTCTGCGTTGTGGTAAATTTTTCCTTGCTTTTGGGTTTGGTGTACAAGAGTGGTTGAGTTTTATGAAATTAAATACATGTTATAAGACGCGTGAGCGCCAATATTATTCTTAACTAGCAAACCCGGCGAACTCCGTTTCCCCACCAGATGGCTTCGTTTTTTGTAACATTTCGTTTGGGGATTAAAGAAAATTTTTTTTTTTTGTTTTATATTTGAAAAGGAATAAAATTTTGGTTTGTAGTACATGCTATGTATCAGAGATGGCGCTGTAGGTGAAAAATGATTTTCCCTGTTTTCCTCCTTTTCTGTTGAAATTTTCCCCGAATTTTGTTTGCTACAAACCTCACGGAGCCCGAGACCTTTCCAACGAATGCAAAACCGTGGAAATCGGTTCGTGCGTTCTGGAGTTATAGCGTCAGGAAGGAAAACCCGACTTATTTTTATATTATAGATAAATGACGGACTGTATTTATGATTTAAAATACCTTTCATTTAATTACGTTAATACTTTAATTACGTGTTCTGTTTTATCAAGGGTTTTAATTAATCTCGATAGAACAAGAGATACAGTATTCATTTAAGTAGAAAGTAGTGTCTAAAACCGAGAATCATCATTACTCATAATAATTAAGCTTAAAAAAATTAAATCGTTTTACTTAGTCCGGAGTTTCACTTTTTGGGATTATTCAGAAAAATACAAACACTAGTTTTTATGTGAAGTAATGGAGTGAATGGTCGAAAAATAGTACCTATATTAAAAATGTGTTTTCTTTGTTGTTTTCCACAGATACACACAGATTCAAATAGACTGTCTGAATCATTATCTATTTTATAATATCGATCTTATCTAAAAATAGATCAATGATAACTAACTTAACACATTTTGAGTAATATTTTTTAAGATTTCTTTTTGTGGTAAACTATTTCTGCGGCATATACTTTTGACTGTAAAAAGGAGCCCAAAAGTGGGACAGTTATGGGCCATGATAATTATTTAAACATTAGTCATTATTCGGTTCAGTGAATACTGTTTCTTTAACCCGAAATAAATTTTTGGTAATAAAAGTAAATAACCAGCCATAATTTCATTTCAATTTGTAACATCTAATCTAGGATTAAGTTGAGAGGTTTCATTTATTAGTGCAAGCCGGCTTCTACAGTCGTGAAATCTGCTTCTCCGTAAAATTAAATTCCGTAATACCTCACTTGAGGTTTATTTCAAAGGATTGTGGAACAGTTGCCAGTAGATGGCGCTGTGAATACACCTATATTTTAATCTTAATTATTTACATTTCAAAACTTGAAAGAATTTTCTTAATTCTTCATGAGCTACGTCACAAAAATGATCTCAAATTTAATATTTAACATTAAACATGAATTTAATAATACACAGCATTAATGAAAACTATCTTACCGTTGTTGTCGTTACAAATAGATTAGGTATTAAATTAAAACTCCTAATCAATGAAATCAATTTGCTATTATCCACAACACATTGACATTCAACTACCACACTATGCAAATGAATGTGAATAAGTAACAGAAGTATACTTATAAAGACTTGCTTACACTGTCGCAAATTTTGGGCACACATCCAATCTTCTCAGATCTAGTACGCGATAATTTGACATCTTCAAAGTATCGTTTAGGCTCCCGTGACACGTAACAGATGTTGCTAGTGGCAAACAAATTAGAGCCCGACAGAACCTATGTCACTGGTTAGCGCAAGCATTTCATAGGAAATTGATGCTATATGAACAATAGATTAGCTTTTGGCTTCCCCGTTAGATACCCCCAGCATAAGTTTATCTTTGTTTATCTGTGTGTGGCTACAACCCATTAATGGGCCACTACTGAGCACAAGTCTCCCCTCATTACTGAGAAGGCCTAGACCATACTCCACCACTCTGCTCCAATGCGGATTGGTGGAGGAGTTAGTGGCCAACCCAGTGTCGAAAGTTATCAAGCCGCCCAAAGGCCTCCGACACGGCTTAACAACTGCTATCTTTTTTTATGGAATTAAGATAGCAAACGAGCATGCAGCACCACCCTTCCGCTGCCGCCCATAACAAATGTGACCGACCTAGAACTAGACTCGAAGCGACTAGGATGGTTAGTCCACTTAGTAGATGGTGTTAGAATATTAGTTGGTTAGTTTATTAATAAGTGTGAGGACAGGGACTGTAAAGGTAGCCATTGACGATGCGTCCATTTGGAATGCTTCCAAATGGAAAACATCCATTTGGAAGTACCTCCATACATTTAGAAGCATTCCAAATGGACGTATCGTCAATGGCTACCTTTAGTGATAATTAGTCATGTTAGTTAAAGTTAGTAATAGTCCAGTTAGTTATTGTTAGTATGAGTCTTGTTCTAATTCGGTCACTGATGCGTTGCTACCCCTGAGGGCTGAGATGGTCGCCTCTAAAAAAGCGTAACCGGCTCCACACCTTCCTATCCGGAACACAATTGTTCTTCAAACAATTATAACACGGTAGGAATCTATCTATCGATAACAACCGGGACCGGCGGCTTTACGTGCTCTCCGAAGCAGGGAAACGCTCAAGAATGTTTGTCACTAGCGGTCACCCATCCAACTACCAACCGCGCCCGCTGTTGCTTAACTTTGTTGATAGCTTAGGATTGACGCAAGCCGTCGGGCTATGAGCGCCTCATTTATCTGTACGTATAATAAATCTGTAAGTGGTTCGCTAGTGGTGGTAAGAAAGAATATATTTGAAAAAGCTATCACTTAGAGCATTTACTAGCTATTACTTACAGGATTCAATGTCATAATAAAGTGTTATTTAGACAATTTTTGTCCATTTATCATTTGCTCTCTCATCTTTCTGCATCCTGCTGGTGAGACTGAAATGTTTGTTTTGTACGCAACGGCAATATCGATTACCTTCTGATTGCAAATGTTCACTTTCAGCAGGTTTACCGCTTTTAAAATGATTATAATCGACAAGAGCTCGTGAAAGATGGATCCGTAAGAGTTTGCTGAACGAGCCTCCATGCTAAGTACGTTATGTCCAATCTAAGAGCAGAGGTTCAAGATTTCATTAAAGAGTTCGGCCTATCTTATCTCTTGTTGATCCATCAGTCTGGATGTCTTGATCCGGCAGTAAATTGGGGCTATTTCCCTAGATTCCAGTCCAAAAATTGTCTCTAACTCCTGAAAGTTATTTTGTTGTATGATAGTAAACTCGGAGTAAGACTTTATGTTTGGTTGTAAAAGAAAATGAGACAACTTGAGGAATTTCGTGAAGAACTTTTCTAAGTTTCAGCGAAGCGAAGTGATTACGGTTATGAGTTATAAATATTAAAAGTATCCTGGATGATTGATAAAAGGGCTAAAGGAGATTTGTCTCAAATTTTCACACCACTGGAAGCCTCCGACATAACTTATTAACTTCTACCTGACGTTTATGGAATTATGTCCTGTAAACTATCAATTAATGTTCACCTATTTAGTTCATATCTGGATGTTGAGTTTGGTATAAATAGCTCTTGATGTCAAATGGTTATAATAAACATTATCTGTGTATATTTTCTGTGGGCGACGCATGAGGTTATTTTTTTAAGTGTTAAGAAAGGCCACTTATAAAGAGCGCGCTCGCAAATCTCAGAAACGGCTGAACGAATTATTATGAGACTTCAGTAGGAGAAAGAAGAGGTTGTGGAACAACATTTAGGCTACTTTTAATCCTGGAGTTCCCGCGGGATCGGGACTTATGCGGGAAAATCTCCTATGTAAGAATGATGTCGCGAGCAACAGCTAGTCATAAATAAAAGTAAATAAAACCTTCATGAGGAAAATTCGTTGAATATTAGTAGATACCGAACAGCAGAGCATAAATTTTCGGAAGGGAATGCGCAGGTATTCAGGAATGTTTGACGCGCAGGATATTAGATATAGAGGTAGGTGGCCTTTTAATTATTTTCTTTGGGAAGCAAAATGACTTGCTAGTGACATAGACTTAATTGCGTCTCTAACCGCATTTCATGTACCATATTTTCAATTTCACTATTATCGAGAAAAATGTTTTGATTTTTAATTTTTTATGGGAATCCAATAAATTCTGCAGTGCTTACTTAAAAATTATAGATGCTAAAACACTTATTTCCCTTCAGCCACTATATGCAACGCCCTAATGCAAGGTGGATATTATAATCTATTTAAAACGTTTAAGATTTTTAATATTGATCTGGTCAATGTAAGATGTTGTTAGATCAGATAATTACGTAACAACTTAGAACAGAAAAGTCCATAATTAGGGACTAAATAAATTAATAACCGACTTGGTATTACATGGATCTCACAACTTTTTACGGTAAAAGAACTGAGTTGCGATACTTGGTATTTTTGACAAGTATTGTTTTTATGGGTAAATATTTCCACTACTATGGTTCTGTTACTTGTTGTATACCACCATTGTAACAAATATTGATTATAATTGAAGCGCTTATAGTTCATAAGCTCGATTAAATGTGCTGAAGTGTTTCAGATACGTTCGTTAATTGGATGGGTGAAGGCACTGAACATTGCATGTAGGTACTTGTGAAGGGTCGTTGTAAGGTCGTTGCAAAACATATTATGTTGGCGAGATAGCTATCTAAGACAATAATTTTCTTGAAGCTTAAAATAAAGTGTTGTAAAGCAAATAATATGAAATAATATATTTTCTACTTTTCCAAGATCAGAATTTACTTTAAAACAAGAGCAAAGTCACCCAAACAGGCAACTGCGGTTAATTTAAAATCTCAGAAGTTAAAAAGATTTAATCAAATCCTTGGCCGTAAAACTTCAGCTAGTTGGATAAGGACAGAATAAAAATAAAGGAAAACAAGCAAATATGATTTTTGGTACAAAATCCGCTGCATTTATTCAGTAAATCAGCTACAGAGGATTTATACAGTAAACATTCAAGCAGCAATTGCTCTAGATTTTAAGTGCTTTTAAAAATATACAAAACGTTTTAATCTGTTTTACCTACAGGTATGTCAGATTGTAAAATTCAACCCTTTAACAGAAAAAAACTTTTTCCCAATTTAAGCCGCTTCAAAAACACTTAACCGTGTGAGAAGCAATTGAAACAATAATGCTTTGAAGGTAACTCGTTTCTCTCTACCTTTTAAATATGAGTTACTTGTTTTATGGAGGATATTTAAGAGAGATTACCAGTTAACAGTACAAGGGTGAGCTTAGCAAAACCACCATCGTGTTTCCATTCTGGTAGAACCTCTTTGTCTTGGTGTCTAATAAAAAAAATATTTACCGACATTGAATTTGAATTTAACTTAACGAGAAAATTATACGTGAAGTGTATTTGTTTATTACGGTGACTTATAACTTATAACTATATTGATGCATTTACTTTATGGCTAATACTTTGAACTAATGGGGTACAAAGAAGTAGGTAGGTACTTGACTTAGAAACACTTAATATACTAGTTACGGAATTTACATACTTAACATATACTTTGATGTTAACCTTATGATCTCACTATGCCGAACAGGCGATCAATGTTTAAAATGTCTGTTTATGGTCTGAGTGTGTGTTTTTGTCTTTGAGTGTAGTCTATGACTTATGGACACAAAGAATCCTAGTGTGGGCATAAGGGGTGTATATCATTTGTTATGGTAATCAACTATGCTTAATCCGTTCTTTGACTGTAGAATGAAAAGTGATTCGTGAATTTCGTGATAGATCTAATATAAAAGGTGGCCGCAAGCCAATCGACCATGCAATTCTAGATATTATTCTGATTAATAATAAGGAACTCCGGTAACAATGAAAATCCAGAAAAGTAAGCTTTGCAATCATTTAGTTACCGATATACCTTTAGTTTATTATAATACCCTAATAACTTATAAATAAGGAATTATTCATACAAATATTATGAAATATATGCTAATTTCCGTCTGGCTGTCTGTGACACTTTCACGACTAAACCACCGCACCGGCCCGATTTGGATAACAATAGTTGAAGACCCAGGGTCACACATAGTCTACTTTTTTCAAAAATTAGCCGTAAAGGCTTAAAATAGGGGATGAAAGTTTGCATGAAAAATCTAAACCAATTCACTGATTTTAATGATTTTTCTCAGGGTCACAGTGATGACGCAAGGTCAAGCTTAGGCTACTTCTTTTTTCAAAAACCAACCCTGTGGTACTGAAGTAGTGGATAAAAATAAAAAATGAATTCTACGCGAGCGAAGCCACGAGCGCAAAGCTAGTGTGTGTAATAAATATGTTGATCATTATTTGCAAAAACCGCAACTGTGTGATGTGTGCATGAAACGGATGAAGTATTATATTATGACCTACTTTTAACGGCGAGTGATCATCGTAATTTTTCGGAAGTGTATGCGCCTTCACGATATTTTGTTGGCAGGAATAATCCCCCGCTTGGCATGAGATTCACAACTTAACATACATAAAGTGTAAACAAAATTGACTACCGATGTTTTGGATACAGTCGCTTTAAGGGTGTTTATAGCGTGGATAGGTTGTAGAAATTATCATTTTATTATACATTTGTATAGAATGTTCTGTTGTTGTTTGGCTATCTCAAAGTAAACAATGTAATTTTTTCAATTGATCCAGTTGACACCAGTCCCGTTATGTTATATTTTTTTACTTTTTACAAAATTATATATTATTTTCAATGGACACTGGGTAATTAGCTGGGTATGCGTATTAACTAGGGTAGCATCAGTTGTTGTAAACTGACTGTAAGGCAGTTCTCACACAACGCTATTTGCAAGCGACTAGGATCTTGTCAATGTATGAAAGTGACGCGACTACGATGCGTCTCCTATCAGTGAACAGTGTCAGATACAGCGAATTTTGGATTGCGTTGCAGTCGCATAGCTAATAAATAGCGTAATGTGAGAAGTGCCTAATTGATTGTACCGCTTGATTGACTCGGCTCCATTGGTCGCCCTTTGAAGAGTTGTTGTGTTTAATTTTAACGTGGGAAACAGCTTGTTTTGTATAATGTTGCAATATATTATTATAAGAGCTGTATAATTATACCTAATAAGATGAATCCCGTGACCTGCCACCCTCGACTCTTGTCTCGACTTGTCTGCCCGAACCTAGGTCTTTGCCTATTATAGTCTTCGATGACCACATTTTAATCAGTTCACTTTAGGTAAGCTATTATATCGACGTTTTAGTCTTTACTTTCTTGTAAAAATGTTAAAAAAGGTCAGGTTCCACATAAAGCTAGACTTAAAGTGAATTTACTCCCGCTTTCACTATTAACAATTCAATTGTGGGTTTTGTAACATGTGCTGGGAATATTGAACAGATAGACGAAATCATCTTTCCTACCACGCACGTATTAGTGCTCTCAGTACTTCCAAATAAATATTGTTGGGGTTATTCGTGTTGAAATATGGATGCGATAATAAAAAAAAGCAAATATTGCTTGTGGCCGGGGGGGAGTATGCGGGTCACGTCGGGATGCCATCTTGAGCTGACTCCCTGATACTCGTAGACTGTACCAGTGTTTCTCAAAGCTAGTTATAATGCTCCCTTACAGGCGCTACTGCCCTGATGAGGAAATTAAAAGGTTAAACAAAGTAAGAGCTAAATAGAAGGGGAACTAGGCGGTCTTGGCAATCGGAAACGTATTGTGTTTTTATATGTTACAGATTGTCATTTCTAAATATAAAAAATGAATTGTTAATATAAAAGTGATAATCATGTGGATATTACAAGTCAAAGTGAAAATAGCAATGACAATAATGTGAAAACAAAATGTTACTTTATATCATACTTGCTCAGTAACTAGGGATTACTATGGTGGAAAGTCTCCTTGTAAGTTGGTGTTTGCAATTCAAGGCAACATTACGTCGCACTATGCTTGAATTGTAATGTTCACATTACAGTTCAAGCTATGCAAAACTCCTTGGTAAACAATCTCTTTTCTTATAAAATGGTAAGAAAACTTTTTACTGAAAAAAAAAACACTGAACATGGCGGCATTTAATTTCCATACATTTCAAACTATGCAAAACTCCTTGGAACTCAGAGCCGTAAAAAAATAGAAAACTATTTACGAAAAAAAAATGGAAATGGCGGCATTTCATTTGATCTGAAATTAAAATTTCATTTTGCATTACCAATGTTTTATTTTACCTCACAAGAATGATATAAAGTAGAATGCTTACCTCGGTTGCAAGTAGCTATTACACCCTCAAACTATATTCACCCTCGCTCGCTGCGCTCGCTCGTGTGAATAAATATCTCGGGTGCACGCGATCCATTAGCACCCTATGCGAGCTGCGCTCGCACTGGCGCCAAATTGGATCTTGTTCTGTAATAGCTTACTTACGTCCCTTGTGTAACAATCTACTATTATTATTATCTTGTCGAGTTATATTTTACTCTGGACACCGGTACAACAGTCTACTGTCTTCAATATACATCCTGTAGCAAAACGAATTGGTATAGTTGTTGTGTGATTATTTTATTCAAAAATTAAAGCTTTTAATCATTTATTTCTATTAGACCCCAAATATGATTAAAATGTGCGGAGTACCTCGGTGAAAAGAGACTAAAAGAATTTTGCATAGCAGAAGGCAAAAAGGTTTGAGAAATAATGCTCTAAACCATACCTACATATGGAGATATGTGCGTCTAATTTTTTATGTTTAGATCTTAATTAATTTGAAGTAATATGCCGTAATAAAATGCGTGTACCTACCTACTTACTCATTTACATTTTAATATCGATCTGAAATGCACTGCAATTTAGTTATAAGAATCCAACAAAAACCAAATAAAACCCGATAAAATCAAAAAGTCATTTACTTCATCACGATTGCTTTCTATTGATATAAGCTTCAACGTGGAGTGCTTCTCAATTACTGTGATGTAATTACATCAAAGTAAATAATTGTAATAACGCTTAACTAGAACAAAAAAAAACATAGAATAGCATATTTATAAATATATTTATAGTTACAGACGCTAACACTGTTGAAACAGGAAAAGTCAATAGGTATAAATGTACCTATTTGTTATGAAATAAAAAAACCGGCCAAGTGCGAGTTGGACTCGCGCACGAAGGGTTCCGTACCATTATGTATAAAACTCCAAAAAAATCTGGCCTGTTGTATGAAAGCCTCACTTTAATATTTACTTCAGTTTTTTGTAGCCACATATTAGCCACAAGCAACGCCATCTCTTGGACCGACAGGTAACTAAAAGCATCGGAGACGTCGTAACTACATATTAGCCACAAGCAACGCCATCTCTTGGAGCGAAAGGTAACTAATTTATCGCTGAAGCGTCGAAGCCATATTTCGACTTAAATATTTATTTTATTCAGTGTTTTAGTATTTGTTGTTGTAGCGGCAACAGAAATACATCATCTGTGAAAATTTCAACTGTGTAACTACATATTACGGTTCATGAGATACAGTCTGGTGACAGACGGACGGACGGACGGATGGACGGACGGACGGACAGCGAAGTCTCAGCAATAGGGTCCCGTTTTACCCTTTGGGTACAGAACCCTAAAAATTACTAGTACAAACCTACCTACAGTTAAACAATGAAATACACATAGTAATATTTCTTATTAGTTATTCGTAGCATCATGCATTAAAACATACTTAACGACAAGTATATTTACACAATATTTCATTGACAGCAAAAGGTAACAGTTTTATATCGTTTGTAGTGTACTTAATTAACTCTCTCCGCCAACAGAGTTCCATAACGAAACAACAAATTTTTGAGCATAATGCAATGCATTCGTATTGCGACCTCAATTCACAATAAAGCTGGTAAATCTTAAACGACCTCATAAAACGCATTTCTATTTTCCCCCCAAAAAATATTTTAAGTATTCCATATTTACCCGCAAAACTTTTCTCATTACAATCGAGTTGGATATATCTAGAGGTACGTATTATTATACTTTCAGATGCGAGAGTTTTGTAAATGTTGACTTGATGTCGAGATATTCTCGCAAACATAGTTTTCACTGGCAGTATGTTATTGTTGTTTCATATGCGAGCTCTCAATATATTTTTTCTTTGCGCTCCCGTGTATATACAATATGTGAAACTTCTAACATTGTCACCATTTAGGTGAAAGTACGGGGACTGAGAATACCTTGGAGCCTTGCCTGGTGCGCTGAGTTATTTTAGAGGGTGCTGACAACCGTCTGTTTGATATTAGGTACTTGTGAATTTACTCGTATGTGAATTTGGTCTTACCTTCGCCTTCGTAGCTATTCAACGCCTTGGGCTGTAAATGCATCATAATTCATATTTGAAAGGCGTAGTGAATGGGTGCTCGGTTTTGAGGCAGCTTTTGACAATCGCCAATAAGCGCTTCCGTCACTGACTCGTGCATATTGCGGTTAAACTCCTCGTCCTCGCACGTAACCGCAGCGTCGTGTGCCATTTCTATTCGCTAGATCGGATTAGTTTAGTTAACCTTTATGCATTCAACTTTATACTGTACGTATATTTGAATTAAAAATTCATGTACTAAAATGTTGAATTATTCTTGTTATTGCACACTAAAATAAAATTCTAAGGACGATAGACAGACTATGACGAGCGGTTCGCCTTTCCAAGGGTCCTAGGTTCAGTTTCTAGCGAGGCGGAAATTTTAATGATGATTTCTATTCTTGATATGCAAGCGTGGGTTTCAATTTCAAGAACATCATCACTGACCATTCATATTTCTATTGCTTGCGTTACTTGTGAGAGTAATTGTATGGAGGACTGGTGGTGATAGAAGGTTCTAGGATAATATCTTGCATGCTGCTTTGCTTTTTTAAATCATATTAAAGGCCTTCAGAGACGTACTCGTAAATATCCACTAAATTATATTTTAGTGCTCTAGGCCTCCTTTAATATAAGTCATTGTTGCTGATTTAAAATGAACATTTTGACCTTTGTGGGTGTCAACGGGAATCGCAACAAAGCATTTCTAAGCCAACGCTTCTCATTGTGTATTTATGCGAATGTGTAAACACATGTCTTTCAGTATGAATGCGTGCAGTGCAATGCACAGAATGAACGCGTCAACGTTTCCAAGTGCGTTGTTATTTAAATCGATAGCAACGACTGCGTAAAAATTAAAAGCTATATAATGGTTGAATACGTATTTCCGTCACATTTCATTAGTATAAGATAATAAGATAAACATCCAGATACTTTTTGTCTGATTTATTTGTGTAAATGGCGCTCACTCACATTTGTGCCAATACGCAAACCCTCAAGTGTAGGACGGAACTTCGCAAATGATTATGCGAAATTTTTGACACATCGACAAAATATCCCGACATTATGTTTTTTTATTCCTTGAGTTTAAAACAATCTTCGTCGCTCGTGACGAATCCTCTCGACCGATGAACAAAGCCGCGTATTATATTGAAGGTCACTAGACTATATGTATAATCCAGCTTAATAACGATTATAGATACTGGGGCACGGCCCGAAAGTTCCTTACCTACCTACTTAACTATCCCCAATAAAATCAATCACATGCTTTTAACGTATTTCAATAGACCGAGTTTTGCTTTGCATTTTTTTATTTTTTGGTAAATTATGTTTATCTATTACGATAGCAGTGACCGAAAACGACCAAAACAAGCCGAAACCCGTTTATTTCTTTTCAGTGATCAACATGTAGGTTTTTCATCACAGTAAAATAAGTATATTTCATTAAAAAAGATGAGCTGCTGTAAATGTTTAGTGAATTAATTATTATCAACTAAGACTTCAGTCCAGATAGTAGGATCTACTATGATACCTCAAGGAATATATCGGTTTTCAAGATGGTCATTACTCGTATACGATAGAGGTTTCTGTTTCTCAAAGACCATTGCAACCTAACATGATATTTGATGCCACTTAGTAAGTTAGGTATTATTACGAATATACGTGTACCTACTACCTAGACGCCCTCGCTTCGCTTCTGGAAAGTTGTTGCCTATGGTTGTTGTCCTATTGGTCGTAAATGTAATATACCTAGACTAAAGCCTTCTTTGATAAATCGACTGTCCAATTGAGAAAAAAATGTTGTAATCGAACCAGTAGTTCAAACAGACAAACTCTTTAGTTTTGATACTTTAGGACAAGCTGTTGCCTGCGACTTCGTTCGTGCATAAGAGTTTTTCCTTCGTGAATCTCGATCCCGCGGGAACTCTGGGATAAAAAGTAGCCTATATGTTGCTCCACCTCCTCTATCTCCCAATGAAAGTCCCAATAAATTCCGTTCGGCCGTTTCTGAGATTGGAGTGCACAAACGTACGATCAGTTTCAGTTTTATTATATTTATAGGTAGATGTAGATAGATAGGTACAGGGAAATAATATAAGATTTAACTCTGATTGTTTGACGTACATTACCATAAAATCAATCAAACTTCAACAAATTTTCATGCGACAGCAACAGTGTTTAGCGGCTATTACAGTGTACAACGAGCATCAAATTGAGCTTTAAAACTTCGATAAATACAGTAAAACATTCTCATTGTACGGCACCAAGAAATATTTCCCACTGCGATTCGCCAGAGCATAATAATGGCTATTATTTTTCCACATAAATTTTAATGCAGCAAGAAACTTCGCTACGGTATTACTAATAGTTTCGGATTATTCTAACAAGAAGCGCGTGGAATGCTAATGTTTTCATATAAAGGGGTAGTTCTATCGCCGATTAGTAACTGTACCTATTAAAATATCGTGAGAAAAATCGTTAATAACTAATTATAATTCTTGTAAGGTTATCCCATAAAATATTCTATAAAACCCGGATAGTCCCTCCACTTTTGTTTAAAGCTCTGTAATTTAAAAATATACACTTTTATGTTGAACTCAGAGTGTATATTGAAATATTGGTTATTAATATTTTATATAGGCCAGGTTTCTTATTGTACATATTATGTCTTACTGGACCTTTCAAAAGAGGGATACTTATTCTATAAAACCCGGTAGTCGCTCCACTTTTGTTTAAAGCTCTGTAATTTAAAAATATACACTTTTATGTTGAACTCAGAGTGTATATTGAAATATTGGTTATTAATATTTTATATAGGCCAGGTTTCTTATTGTACATATTATGTCTTACTGGACCTTTCAAAAGAGGGATACTTGACCAATGTGACGGATAGTATAGCCTTTCGTCATTTGGAAGACCAATGAGAAATAATTGCTTTTTACAAAAAAAATAACCGACTTCAATCTTGATAAGTAGAGATATCTCAAAAACTACTCGCCAGATTGCGCTCAATTCAACATGTAAGTGTAAAGTTCTCGTCACTACAAATTAATCAAGCCCAAACACTAGATAACTGCAGTAAATCGTTGAGGAGTTCCCTCGACTGTCTTTCGGCTTCATCAGATCGACTCCAGATCTTCATGAAATGGTAGCGCTATAATGTACTTATGATAACATGAACAAACACACTAGTTGTCCATACAATTTTCGAAAGTTCCCCTCGATTTCTCTGAGATGCCATCATCAGATCCTGGTGTCCTTATCAGGGGACCCCACTGCGCATATTTAGTTTACAACAAAAAAAGAATTATCAAAATCGGCCCATAAACGACGAAATAATCGCTGAACGTACATAAAAAAAAGCATATATACGGTCGAATTGAGAACCTCCTTCTTTTTTGAAGTCGGTTAAAAATTCATATTTACAACTCAACCGAGAATTTCCGATGCTTTGTAAGCAAGAGCAAAACTTCTCTCAAGTCTTTCTTGAGCTGTTTAGTAGTTGCTTTATTCAGATGAAGAAATAATAGTGGAGGTGCGGGAATTTTTTTGGTACCTACCCTAGCGTTTGAGTATAGGTTCCTACAGAGGGTGGACATTTTTGTTGTTAAATGCGCATGTGGCTAAAATATAACTTTTTAATTATAATTCATTAGTAAGTATAGGTACTTTATTGCAAACTAGTAAATCCGCCCTCGCTTCGCTTCGAGAAACCAGTCCCTTCAAAAAACTCTATAAATTTTAACAAATTATGTTATTCCGATGTCTAAGCTATATTACTGCAAAGTTTCATGAAAATCCGTTCAGTAGTTTTTGCGTGAAAGAGCAACAAACACACACACACACTCACATACATCTTTACAAATTTTCGCATTTATAATATTAGTAGGATAGTAGGAAGGATTATCAGAGAACCAGTTATAAAACATAGTATTTTGAAACTTGTTTTTTATTATTGTACAAATCTAAACAAACAAAAGGCATATATGTTTTGTAGTTGCTTAAAGAAGCACTTCAGAATATCATAGTGGTATTTATTATACAACAACGACCACCATTTCATAAAGGAGAAATATTACTAGGGAGGGGGAGGACGGGTGAAAGGGAACTCCTCGGTACATGTTTTAAAAATAATTAAAATAGTATTATTAATTTAACCTTATTAACTTGGTTGAAATAGATTGCTTGAAAAGTGTTTATTATTAATTAAGCATCCCTATTGATTGTGGAACCACACTTAAATTTCCTTTATCTATTTTATAGGCCCGTACCTTATACAGTAAGTTATAACCCAAGATTGCAATTTTTTAGTTTTTTTTTAACCCCCGACGCAAAAAGAGGGGTGTTATATATGTTTGACGTGTCTGTGTGTGTGTGTGTGTGTCTGTGTGTCTGTCTGTCTGTGGCATCATAGCTCTCGAACAGATGAAGCTATTTCAATTTAGTTTTTTTGTATTAAAGGGGACTTACGGGCACGTATTTTTAGATATGTTCGATGAAAATCGGTTGAGCCGTTTAAAAGTTGTTGGGGTTGAAAGTGGGGAAGAATTTTCACTCTTTCTCTTTGTGGCATCGTAGCTCCTGAACGGATGAAGCAATTTCAATTCAGTTTTTTTTTTGTATTAAAGGGAACTTACGGGCGCATGTTTTAAAATATGTTTGATGAAAATCGGTTGAGCCGTTTAAAAGTTGTGGGGGGTGAAAGCGGGGAAGAATAGCCGTATGTATGCAAATATACTTGTGTGGGGTCTCAAATGAAAGCGCACAGTAAGAAAATATTTATGACTTAAACGAGAATGTTTTTACCTATAAAAAGTATAAAATAAAAAATTAAATTAAAAATTTAAAAAATCCCCGACACAAACATTTAAAAAGTAAAAAATAATATCTCTAAGAATAATACGTCTCGTTGGGGGACCGCTCCATTTACTTCTAACTTTAACACAAAAAAAATATTGATAAATGATAAGTGTTGGGTAAAAGACTAAGTCGCCTTTTGTGCACAACTTACGTGAATTGTAGCATAATTTCTTTATTTGTAACTGTGGTGTACAATAAAGTGTAATAAATAAAAATAAATAAATAGCTAGGCATGTGATACTTATGAAAAAAATAGATAATGAATAGTTAGGAACGGTCCCCCAACGCGACGTATTATTTTCAGAGATATTATTTTTTACTTTTTAAATGTTTGTATCGGGGGTTTTTTAAATTTTTAATTTAATTTTTTCAACAACTTCATAGGCGAAGAAGTTTATAAGATTAGCAAATTAAACGTAGTTTTTCTTCGAAATTGATGTGTAAGACAGCTTACCGTACCATCCATGCCATAAGTTACCGAAAAAGAAAAAAACTTTTAAAATACAATTAATTCAAAACTCTAATACAGCATCTGTGCAAAGAAACAAACCTAGGAAGTCGTTAGTTCCTACATAATGTAAATTTTGTTTCAAAACAACATAACAATATGATATGAGAAAATCGCTCATCGCATTAGGTTCCACATTTTGGCATTGAATGGGAATATCTAGCCGAATGTAAGCTAGATAATAAACAGTTATTAGCACAGTCATGATTTATTCGGCTCGCTTAATGCATTTGGCTTTCGACAATTTATATGACTGACGTACTAATAGTTTTACCTAATGATAAATAATTTACTATTATCCGAACGAAGTTTCTAAACCCGGTTTGCGGTACGAGTGTAAATTCAACTATATTGGCTCATCTTCTCTGTTGAGTGTTTTCATAATATTTGTATTTGTGTATTTGGGGTTTGAGTCGTTTCGTACCTATATTATCTATGGTTGGTTCGGTATCAACCCACTAATGGCCCACGACTGAGCACAGGTCGCTCCTCGTTATATAGAGCATACCCTACTACGCTGCTCCAGTGCGGATTTGTGAAGGGTTTAGTGGTGAACCCGAAGGCCTCCGATATGGCTTAATGTCTGCATCTATCGATAACAACAGGGACCGACGGCTTTACTTATCCTCCAATGAAGGGAAACGCTCATAAAATTCCTACTAGCGGTCACCTATCTAGCTACCGACCGCACCCGTTGTTACCTACTTACCTCAGGCGATTTGTTAAAATGAACGTAAGTCTTCGGTATAGGATCGGTGATATCTAGTGGCACATTAATCTTACCTCGAAGGGCACATTAGGCCGCCTGTTTTTATTGTTATTGTTAATTATCGCTAAGCCACATCGGAGGCTTTCGGGCGACTTATTAACTTCCGAAAGATTGGCTCACCATTGAATCCTCCACGCCGCACTGGAGTAACATGGTGGAGTTTTCTCTAGCCATACTTGCCCGTGCTTGCTAGTGTGCCATTAAGGGATTGTAGCTTCACCAGTGTCGACAACAATCATGCATAAGCTAGTATCCTCTGAGTGTGAATGAAGGAGAAAATTATAACCCATCCTCAGCATTCTGTCTACAGATCCAACATTTTACAATGACACTTCATTCAACGCTAGCACGGATACTTTGCCGCCGATTTTAAAGCAGCTCATTTATTAGGTAGAATTAACCTATACCGGTTGGATGAAAGTTGCATACGGTTACTCCTGTCGTACTTGCTATCTTACATCGTGCAGGGAATGTACAAAGAACCAAGATACGACACTGCTCATACTTTGTCGACATGTGCTTTTTTTACATTACTTAAGATCTCAGTTCATTTCGCGTCGGTACCTTTTTATCGACACGATAAATTAGATTTAAAATAAATCTATTAAAGTAATTAAAGACGATTAAAATATGTTCTATAAATGTAATAAAACTGTAACTTATCACTGTTTGTACACGCTAATGCCAGAACGGATGAACGGATTTTTATGGGACTTTCACTGGGAGATAGACGTGGCTGTGGGGCAACATATAGGTTGCTTTTAATCCCGGAGTTCCCACGGGATCGGGATTCACGCGGGAACTCCTATGCACGAACGAAGTTGTACCCAACAGCAAGTAAATTAATAAGAATTATTTAGTTGTGAATATAATGTCTACCTATATATTTTCATCGAACCGTGGAAGGGACAAGGAACAAATACATTCTTATCGTTGTTTTTTAGTTTAAGGTGACACAAATTGATATTGTGGTTTTAGTGGTTGCGCCTACCATCATGCGGGTGCCTGGCTTTCTCGTCGCCTCATACGACACTCTAGTCTACCGGCAGGGGTTTGGGGTCCAATTCGCCCTCATCCAACCAAAATGATTCATTACATCCTTTTCACAATCACATCACTTCGCAAAAAGAGGAGTATTTTTAACAGTATTTTGTCTTTTTAAACGCCAAAAACGTAAAAAACCATAGATTACTAAGTACCTACCTACATAATAGTACTATTTTTGTACTTTGTTTTTGGTGTATTATAACGACGGTTTTTTTCTTTTTCTTACATGTTACATTTTCCTGCTAGTGCGGAAAAGTTATAAATGTCATGTTACTGCAAAGGAACACTGTTTCTTGTTCCTTTGAATACCTACCATAGCAAAGTGCGCTCCTCGTACGCTCGTGATTCAATTATAAAAACATTCGCTTGTTTGGGATACAAACTCGGAATTCGCAACAAAAACGAGCTTTTGCTCTTGTTAAACAAAAAACGATCAACTACAGTGCGTCTTTTATTGATGGCCCTCGGATTTCTTCGTTTATTCTTCGTGTATGTTAAGAATACAAACACTATTGTGATTAGACAACAATACATCAGCGAAAAGATATAAGACATACTTAGAAAATTCGAAGTAGGTAACTGCTGTCATGTGTAATTTATGTTTGATCTTCGTTTGAATGACAACCCGCACAAACGCCAGCTTTCCGCGCCTGTAATCAAGGTTCATTGTAGATTGACAACGAGTATTTAAAATGCCTTGAGTAAATATTGCTCACAAGCTAAATTGATTCGTGAGGACACATGATAGGGTTGATTTTATCGGTGAGTGGCAATTGCATATCCTCGGCGACTTCAGTATGGACAGGTAACAAATGTGCTTCGTTATGAGCAGATTATTTAGGCCTACTGTCCACGTAAGCTGCACTTCATAAGCATGCTATCGTCAATTGCCGATACATAATATTATAATATGTCATATCATAATATAGTAATACAATTTTTCAACACACTTGCTCGTAAAGTTGATATTTTTTCTTTAGTCTTACGCCCGGAATGCGGTTTATTACACACTAGAGCGTTTTACTTTTCATTGCCGCACTAGTGTTTTTCTTATTCCACTTTTTTTTTAATATCCGTAAAGAGGTTGTTACCAAAAGATTTGTTATTTTGTAAATAAATAAACTTGTTGTACTTAGTCAAAATCTGATAAGATAAGATTATACTTCATCTAATTATCTATTAAAGCATTTAAAAAATACAATATTTTAAATCATTAATTACCGTAAATTCTTATTAGAAATACATAATTATTTAGATTAATATATTGTGGCTGAATGTTCGGTGCCTCTGGACTTAACCTGCGCGCGCATAGTTATTCAACCAAAGATACGGCGCGCGAAAAAATAAACCGCGCCATTTTGTGCAAACATTTGTTCGTTTATAATTTGCTGATTTGTGACTGAAAAATGTCGATACCTAATTGTTTTTTTCCTCGCAAGTGTGTTGAAAAACGTCGTATGATACGCGTGTGCTTTGTTCATTACAGTCTTGGCTCTATTACAGCCCTCGCCTTGCGGCTCGGGCTCAATACCGCCTCGACTGTAATGACCAACTTCGCGCACTTGTATCATAATGTACTATATTTTTATTTTATTCGCGCTCACACATTGGCGCGAAATCAAGGTCGCTGGCCAGCAGCAGCACGAGGCGCGCGTCCTTGGAAGGAACGTTTTATAAAGGTTGCGTTTACACCGGCGCAAAATTGCTCGTTATGCAGGCATATTCATTAAATTAATTATTTACTATTTTTCGATACACTCAAATTAATATTTTGAAATAAACCAAAAGTAAAAATACACAGAGTAGGTGATTTATAAAAATCAGTCACTTTAATAATGAAAATTGTTTAATTAATGATTTTAAACCAAAACCATCGCGGACGTTAAAAATTTTAACTCGCGATTGTACATTACAGTTTTATCTACTTCTAAAAATAATTATGACCTGTACTGGATCTTCAATATGATTTTATTCTTATGCCATCTTGGACACTAAATATTCTATATGCAAACGGGGTACTATTTACGAATGCCAGCGCGCCCCTGTTCGCAACATAATAATTATGATTTTAAGCTTAGGTATATCATCGCGGATATTAAACATTTTAAATCCAAAGGGGTACTTACGATTTTCAACTGTTTTATCTTTTTACTAATTCCGGCCCGTACTAGTTCATAATATATGATATTAAACTTATATCATCGAGGACAGAAAACATTTTAAATGCAAACGGGAACTCACGATTTTGAATTTTAATGTAATGGAGACATTTAAACATTTTAAGGTACCTACTTATCACTATACCGCTTAAAATTCGATGATGAAGTTACTAAGCTAACGTTACAAGACTCGACTGTGAGCATTCGTTAAGTAAAAACCAACGAATTGGTCGATCACCGTCGACGAGTCGACCACGCGTGGTCGACTCGTCGACGGTGAACAAAACGGTCGGAGTGGGAACGGAGTGGAGTTGGCGTGGAGTGGGTGTGGCGTTGTTATAATGTGCGCAGTCCTATAATCAAATCTGTGTCCACGGAACAGCAACGTTGCGTCCGCCGCGCCGGTCAATTTGCGCCTCCTTCCTTCATTTTGTAGGTTGCATGCATTCGTCATGCATTCGTCATTTGAAGCGTCCGCGCGTCCGTGGACAGTAGCCCTTACTCGTTTTAGTAAGTATATACTACCTAATAGTTACCTAACACAATTAATTAGTAGTCGTACAATTATTTTGGAGGCAATGATAAATATAGAGACATTTGTTTAAGATCAAATTGTTATCAACAATCTAATATATTAAATCGTTAACGATCGATGTAATCTTGATGCCCAATCAAATCAAAGAAACGAAATAAGTAAGTTGGGATTTCCCTAATAGTAGGTAGCACTTAGGCGCTTTGCCCACGGAGCAACTTGAGTTGAGGCAACTATCAACTTTTTAAAAATTTCTTGTAAAAAGTTGATAGTTGCTACAACGTTTACGGTTGCCGCAATTTTGCAGCAATTTGTGAACAACTTTTATGCGAGTTGCTCAATCTACGCTTTTCTGGGTACAGGCAGAGGGAGGGAGGGTGTGAAATCGTCAGATGCGTTGCGATTGACAGTTGCGGAAAGCGGCAACTTTAAAAACCGGTATAATATTTAACAGTTGCTAGTTGCGGCAATTAAGAACTAACCTAGTCATCGATTACACTTACAGCAACTGAAAACTGTTGACGATTGCCGGAACTAGAAACTCGAGTTGCTGTGTGTGCGCAGTCCAATTGAAATGTATGTAAACAGCTAGTTGCCAGATGCCAGTTGCTGCAATAGTTGCTCCGTGGGCAAAGCCCCTTATACAAGTGTATTCATATTGAAAAACATATAAAATCTTCAACTTGCCTAAAACTTACAAAAGTACCTAGGTACACAACAACAAATTACAAAACTTTTCCTCGAATTATTTGTTTTTATCTTACAAAGCGAACACAAAGAAAACACATGCCTAAGAAGTAAAAGCAAAATAATACCATCCATGTACTTACTTATCAATCACTCACTGTCAAATGAAATTAATTGGCACCTGCTTTTATGAACCGTTCGCGTGACAGTGTCTTTCAAAACAACTAATTAAATTAAAAAGCTTGTCTCTATAAGCAAAAAGTCCCTACTTAATGATGGAAACTTTCTCTGTTACATTAATATTAAATGGAGCGTAAACTCAGAATTAGAGAAGACAGTAGGTACGGGATGTTAAAGCGTCCACGTTTTATATACTTTTATCGAGCCAGTTAGAATTGAAATCAAAACTATGATGTATTTTATTCATAAGTAGCTAGTTATTAATAAAAATACATATTTTAAATGCAAAAGTACATAGCTAGCTAAATATGTTTCACTTCACTATATAGCTCCATCTAAATGTATATTATAGTAGAATAGGTATAAACAAAGTTATTAAGTAACCTTAATCTATTAGTAGTATGACAGACACCACAAGTTCGAACTGTTCGAAACTAAGGGTCGCCCTGAAAACCAGCGGTCGTGGTTCTTTCATTTCCGCGACCTCATCCGTGGCATCCAGTTTTTGTATTTTCTTGTATTAGGTACGTAGGTATTGTTTTTATTTTGGTTTTTTTTCTTGTATTGATTTTATTTTTCTTGTATGATTTTGTATTGTCACGGAGTTTTCAAGACAAAATAAAATTATTTATATTTCTGTTTATAACCCAATACTTGGATTTCCTGTATCAAGATCACTAAAGACACACACCTATCCTAGCCATTCCCCGCTGAAAACAAATTTATTACGTCTGCTCTGCTCATTGCTCAGACATCGTTCAATTTACTTTGTAAGCAAAATGTACTTGAAGCATTTTAAATTCCTGCCGTCAATCTACTGAACCTTAATCACTGAGGCGGAACTCTGGTATTTGTGTGGGCTGCCATTGAAACAAATACTATATTGAACGCGATCCAGAACAGGAATTTATAGGTTAAAAGTTTTACTGATTACTTTTACTACAATCCGTGAGCAAACTTCTATTTATTAAGGTATTCAAATTAAAATATACATATAGGCAATTTAACAATACACTAAACTTATGAACGCCATTTTTTGTGAGTCTACCGCCGTTTCCAAAGTTGCTACATCTCTTTAGTGCTACATTCCTCAGCACACCTTTTTACCACAATCATACATTGATTACAAAATACAAAAGAAAAACATTTAGTCTAACTGGTGGAACTGGTCGCGGCATTATGACAACCAGAAACTCTGCATACTAATATTATAAATGCGAAAGTCTGTCTGTCTGTCTGTCTGTGACGTTTTCATGGCTAAACCACCCACCGGTCCGATTTGGATGAAATTCGGAATGAAAATAGTTGAAGACCCAGAGTCACACAAAGACTACTTTTTTTCAAAAATCAACCCCTAAAGGCTTGAAATAGGGGATGAAAGTTTGTATGAAAAATCTGCACAGCATGAACGATTTCGACAAATCCCAGGAAGATCGTTGATGACGTACCCCCTCCCCCCTTCCCCGGTTCGCGATATAAACGAATTCCACGCGGGCGAAGCCGCGGGCAAAAGCTAGTCATTTATATATTCTTCAGTATACTTTCAAACAAGTAACACCTCCCTCCCGTCCACATAAGAAAATGCAATAAAACAAAGAAAATATACACCAACATACATACCTACCATCATTAACACGTGTTTCGCCCCAAAATAAGGCATCATCAGGGAGAGTAGACAGCGCTGATCATTCTCAAAGCCATCCCCACCCTACTTAAAGTTGGTGAACTTCCTTTAATGTTGGTGTACACAATACCAGCAACATTCTGGTAATTTAATGGGTTCTATTACTTACTTTACTCTATTACTGAAGCGCTCATAGCCCGGCGGCTTGCGTCGATCCTAAGCGATCGACAAAGTTAAGCAACAGCGGGCGCGGTCGATAGTTGGATGGATGACCGCTAGTGGCAAAAATTTCTTGAGCGCTTCCGTGCTTCGGAGTGCACGTTAAGCCGTCGGTCCTGGTGTTATCGATAGATAGCAGTCGTTAAGCCGTGTCGGAGGCCTTCGGGCGGCTTGAAAACTTTCGACACTGGGTTGGCCACTAACCCATAAATTAATCCCCATTGGAGCAGCGTGGAGTATGCTCTAGGCCTCCTCAATAATGAGGAGAGACCCGTGCTCAGTAGTGGGCCATTAATGGGTTGTAGCATAATTAGCTGGTGAGCTGCAATCGTCTTACTATGCAGCAATTTTAAGATATTGTAACAAACTCATGTACCTATTATCTTTATAAACAATTACTTAACATTTTAATTAGTCTAATAACTTGTAAATCCACTCAATGCTACTACTCTACTGTAAGCAAAATGTTTTAAACAATACGTGTTGGGTTTTGTATTAAAATCCAGTGGGTTTTTCCCGTTGGCTCCCATTCCCGTTTTCACCCGTCCCACTAGACCCCGAAAACGATTAATTTGATTTATAGTTTGTTAGTACTTTTGCCTTCTTTTTTCAACGTGTACAGTCGATAGAAAGTGCTTTAAAGTATAATAATGTTTTTAGCAGGGGCTTAGCTACCGTCGTATCAGCCATATCGATGATACGAAGTCCTCGGGCTACATGGGCTCCCAACGTGTGCTAGCAAAAATTTGTAAAATGATATCCACAATGTAACTTAAACTCGTAGTTCCCGGAGAAAAAACATCAATACTAATAATAAATCTGTAGCTGGTCGCTGAGATTTTTTTTACAAGGGGTCTTTATTAACGCATGAGAATCTAAAACAATGATTTTTTAGCATTTTTGTCTGTGACTTAATTATTTTTATTATGGTTAATTTAGCAAATTATTAAGAAGGTAGGCATATGAAAATAAGACTGATTTTGCGTTTTAATTTTATTAAATGTTTTTATACCACTTACAAATAAGTTATATTTAATTACGTTTATTGGTAACTACTTATATTTTACTCCCGATCCTCTTAGTAAATAACGACACACAAATAGCCTCATTCTCTGGGATTCCGTCTCGTTGGGTCCATGGGCATTATAACACCCAGACCAAACCCAGGGTAGGTACCTACTTAGTAGGGCAATTCAAGTTAGTAGTCCGGCATTGTTCAATTTTTACTTTAAGACTTTTTCTGATATCTGTACTTTTAAGCAATGTTTAATAATTAAATTATTTTTTTCGACGTTATCTGTCAAATCGGAATTCGGGGTATAGTGGGACGGGTGAGAATGGGAATGGGAGCCAACGGGAAAAACCCAATCCAGTATGTAACGACTATTTTAATAAATAAATAATATCGTATGATATTAGGGTAACTGCTAATGCGTACTAAACTAGCAATTTAATTTCTCTACAATCCGCTTGGCAAAAACACTTTAGCATCAATAAAATTTAGTGGTACATGCGAATTGGAAACTATAATGTCACAATACTTTGAAGTACATTGCTTGGTAGCTAAATTTGCGCCTATCTTTGCATTATGTAATTAGGGGATGTAGAGCAAAAATTTAGAACAGTACTTTGGTCGTTAGAGACTCGGGGTTGGGTCATTAAAAACGGGCAATCCCAGTTAGGGTCGACGTGCTTCACAAAATAAGGGTCGTTTTGATTAAGTTGTGAACTATTCTACACTGGTGACGATCAACCCTTCGTCACTAGATCTAAGTAATGATTATTATAACGTCACCGGAGCTTAACAACGTTCACACAACACTGAAGATTTCGGATACCTTTGATAAGATCCGAGGAATTCAAAGGAATGCAAGTTGCCTTAAGTTATTGCTCCGTGTGGTTATCGCGAGTTATAATTAATTTCTGATAACCACATTTACATTTTATTTTTGAAAGAGATCCCTTACCAGCTTAAACATAGTCGGTTTTTGTGTCTATACCTCCGATCGTGGAAGGTATAATATACGTTTAAACCTTTTAAACTATCTCCGAATCTCTAGACTAGTAAATGCCCACCCTTCGCTTCCGAAAACTTAAATATTTCCTATATTTGAGGCCCTTTGAAATTGGTTTTTAAAAAATAGGCTACCTAGCATAAGTTAGACCTTCCGTCATCACAAAAACATTATAATAATTATCTATTTAGAAGTAAATTAATTCAACAAATAAATACTAAGCACCCGATGGTAAGTCATCGGATATTAGCATCCAAAGAAAACACCAACATGTTGCCGGTCGAATATCATCAAAATTCGTTACTATCATCGAAAATTCGTATTTAATCTCAACATTTTAAAATCCTTCATGCTATCCCAAATTTTGTTTGACACGTAATTCCAACTTTTTTCAGAGAGATAATCTTGGGGTGTTTTATTGTACAAGCGAAACAGCTCTCAACAAAAGAATGAAACACTTTACTTAATCCTAATTTTGGTACAGGTCTGTTATCTGTGTCCTAGCATCAAACTTATTATTTACTTAAATTAAAACATGTTTCTTCACAAACATTAAGCATTAAAATTAACTGGATACACTTACTTAGGTAAAGAAAATCATAGGGAGGAAATACACATCTGAGAATCTTAATAATACATCCAATCTAATCTTTAATAGTGAGAGGTTGCACACTAATCACTAAATATCCAAAACTGGTCGTCATATAGAAATGAAATTTGGCAGGGAGGCAGTTTATAGTTAGAGATTAAAGTTAGTAGACGTCCACTAGGTACCTACAGATTTTAAAAAGATTAAATATAGGTTAAGAGTTAGGTATCTAGTAGGAAATCAGTTATTGTATTTCCAATTTATTGCTTAGCCCACAAGCAGCGAAAAACAGTGCTTATGTATGATAACATCAACGGTGCATTAACTCTGCCAATCCGCAATTGCCATTGTGGTCGACTATGATGTGCCCTTAACAATGTGAGATGAGACTCACCAGCTGCTGTGGGATAGTTGACCATAATGTTCCACTAAAATTTCACCCGATATATTTTGGAATCACGGTTTAAAATTGTCGTAACTCAAATGAATCACACTTAAAATAACATTAAATATAACGACATTCCTCCCTATTCTGTGGCTCTGAACCAAGGCGAGACTAATTGACAAGAGATCGTCATTTTACGTGAATGTTAGTCACAACCAGGGTTCAAGGTAGGGTAAAGGACCCAGTAGTCAGCCTTTTAGTGGATTTTCAGATTTGAATCGCTTGGTTCTTTTTACTAACAAATGTATTAAATAAAATATTGGAATAAGTGAATCCGTGATTTATTCAAGTTTTTTATAAAATGTACAAAATCTCGAAATTGTTAAAAATAATAAGAAAAAATGAATAAAAACAAAAACAAGTCCTTTTTCTCCAGTGCTCAGCCTGCAAAATCGAGTAGTCGGCCACCTTGTACCCAGTGCTCAGCCTCTCAAGTTATAAAATAATCTTATCTTAAAATGCATTTATTTTTAGTACATGAAATAAATAACAAAAATAAGTTTATATCTGTACGTATGAGATTTTATAAAAAAAATATGAAGGGTACTCCAGGAACCAATAAAAACCAAAAATATTAAATTACTAGTTGTGCCCGCGACTTCGTTCGTGCATAGGAGTTTTTTCCGCGTCAATCCCGATCCCGTGGGAACTTCGGGAAAAAAGTAGGCTATATGTTGGTTCACAATCTCCTCTAGCACCCAGTGAAAGTCCCATAAAAATCCGCTCATCCGTATCTGAGATAAGCGTGCACAAACACACAGACATACAGACAAAATTAAAAAACATTGTTTTGGGTTCTCTTGCGTATATAAAATCTCCCAACAGTGGAGGGGGAGTTTTTTTTTATTGAAATAAGGTAGCAAACGAGCATGCAGCACCACCCTTCCGCTGCCGCCCATGGCAATTGTGACCGACTTAGAACAAGACCCAATTTAGGGACTAGGGTGGTTAGTCCAATTAGTAGATGGTGTTAGAATGTTAGTTGGTTAGTTTGTTAATATAAGTGTGAGGACAAGGACTGTTAGTGATAGTTAGTCCTATTAGTTAATATTAGTATTGTCCAGTTAGTAATGATTAGTGTGAGTCTTGTTCCAATTCGGTCACAGATGCGATGCTACCCCTGAGGACTGAGATGGTCGCCTCTAAAAAAGTGAACCGGCGCTGAACTGGTTGACTGTTTGACGTTTATTATGCTGTTACCATACACACCATTGGAATACGCCAATAATTCACCTCATTTATGGAAAATTTCGGTGCAATGCTAACTTTGCTAGCAGATTGTTTGAAGAAAGTAACTCAAGCGTTCAAATTTACCCGGATTATCAGGTATTTTTGAATGTGCATTCGCCAGCTAAATGCATGGTGTATGGTAACGGCATAATAAACGCCAAACAGTCCAAAAACACCAAAAGTACAATTTACAAAACACAATCACGGTCCAAACATATGCCAAGTCAGTAGTTTGCAGATCAATTAATCCAGTGCAAAAAGCGTAGCCAAAAGTCGTCAGTACGAGTGCCACGTCAATTGAAAACGATAAGGTGCACAGTAAACAAAGTAGCATGTCATGTCCCTTTGAAATTCCAAGTGATTACTTTGAACGAGAACAATTAAGAAATTTTGGTCTTAGTTAAAAATGGCACGAATTTTTTTTTGTGGCTACATTTCTTAGAGTATAATACCATTTTGTAATGTTGGTTAGATGCGCCAACTTTTAAAAAAACTGGCCGCAGTAGTGTTCATACTTTTTTTTTACACAATGATGAATGAAAGTAGACTGAAAGTAAAAGTCTTGCAAAATATTAAGGGAATTTTGGCATTTGTTTGATTTTGTGGAAAAACTGCAGGCTTTCTGGAATTCTTAAGAATTGTGGTGAATAGTAGTACTTCTTAGGTTGCCGATACAAAAAACAAATCTGAAATATTTGAAAAACTGTGGTCGTGGTAGCTCAAAATATCACAAAGGGTGTAAATTTTGGGACACGTTGTATATTAATGTGTATGATGTAGGTATGTCTATTAATATTGTTTATGAGTTATTTGAAGATTTCAACAATTGCACTTGACTTGGGATATCCGAAGGGCTGACATGTTCTTTGCGCTGATGACTATTCCAGAGAATAATCTATTATGTCCTATTTAAATAAATGAAACTTCACTAACTAGCATCGGATGCTATCATTGAAATTAAAGTGGACGTTAAAATTTTTTGCGAGTATTGGCACCAGGAAATACAATGGAAATACGAAAATTGCCACGAGACATTAATAAAATGCACGCTTTGTACGCGCATAGTTAGAGATGTGTTTTTATGCAAATTTAAGAATAGCGCATACTGGCTTTTCACGTGCTTTCTTACATTTGAAAAAATATGAATATAGACGGACTGGCTTGAATTCATTTCACATTTGTGTACCTATAGATATACTTTGACTAATGCTTACATTTTATAATTAGGGTTCCGTACCCAAAAACGGGTCCCTATTTTTTTTTTATGGAATTAAGATAGCAAACGAGCATGCAGTACCACCCTTCCCCTGCCGCCCATAACAACTGTGACCGACCTAGAACTAGACTCAAAGGGACTAGGATGGTTAGTCCAGTTAGTAGATGGTGTTAGAATATTAGTTGGTTAGTTTGTTAATAAGTGCGAGGACAGGGTATGTTAGTGATAATTAGTCCTGTTAGTTAATGTTAGTAATAGTCCAGTTAGTTATTGTTAGTATGAGTCTTGTTCCAATTCGGTCACAGATGCGTTGCTACCCCTGAGGTCTGAGATGGTCGCCTCTAAAAAAGTGAAACCGGCTCCACAAACCTTCCTATCCGGAACACAATTGCTCTTAAAAACAATCATGAACCATAATAGTTACACAGTTGAAATTTTCACAGATGATGTATTAATGTTACCGCTACAACAACAAATACTAAAAAACAGAATAAAATAAATATTAGTCGAGTCCGACTCGCACTTGGCCGGTTTTTTATTATTATTATCCTAGCTGTTGCCCTCGACTTCATTCATACATAGGAGATTTTTCCTCGTGAATCGAGATCCCGCGACCACCGGGATAACAAGTAGCCAGATGTTGCTCCACAGCCTCTTCTATATCCCAGTGAAAGTCCCATAAAAATCCATTTAACCGTTTCTGAGATTAGCATGCTCAATTACAGTTTTAAATGTATAGAATAGATAGAATACGTTATACTTTATTTTTTACCTATCTTTTCTTTGTTTCAGTTTGTCACCAATTCTCACGAGGCGTCACAGTGGTGTTGGGTTTCATACCGCCTGAAGCCTTCGCCACATTTCACTCTTATGCTAACACCTTCGAGGTTCCCGTCATCACTCCCTGGTTCCCCGAAAGTGTAAGTACTTACGTTATGGTGTTTCTTTTAATCGCATTTTCAGTAAGGACACTAACAATGGGTATAAATAAAATTATATTGGGTTTATCAAAATATTTTCAAATAATAAATCTAAACCTGTGCAGCCAATCTAATCATAGTTGTATGTGCTATATCGCAGATTTAATTTTATCACTATGCTTAATACATTATATAATAAATACAAACTAGCTGACCCGGCAAACGTTGTTTTGCCATATAAATAAAATTATTTCTAGGTAATTTCTAGTGTAGGCAAAAATGATTATTACTAAAATGGCTATTAAAAAATAGGGGTTGGTGATAAAAATGTGAAAATTTACGGTTGTATGTATTTTTAATGCCACATTATAGAAAAATAAAAACAAAAAATTTTGTCCAAAAATTAAAACAAAATGTTATGGGTGAACAATCCTTATCACTTAGGGGTATGAAAAATAGATAGTAGCCGATTCTCAGACCCATTGAATAAGTATGCATATAAAATTTGGTAATAATCGGTGTGCTTAATATACATACTACACTTACATTAAAACTTAAAACTTACTTTAAATATTAATAAGTACATCTTATTTCTTGATTAATCTTTTGCCCTCTTCACTTCTTATGCTATAATAAGTTTTAATAATTATCTTGATTTTACTCAGTCAATCTTCCGATACCACTTTTTTATAGTTGACTTTTCACTATAACTCCACCTTTACAAATTCATTGTATACTCAACAGCAAAATACTGTCCACGTTAATTGGTCAACAACAGTTACAGGCCTCTTCATTTATAGATGAACTAGAGAACCGCCCGCGCTTCGCTTCGGGACCCGTAGGTAACAGCCGCGTAGGTCTCGCTCCCGTAGGAATTTAGGCTAAAAAGTAGCCTACTACTCGCTCTCTTCACTCCACCCTGTCTGAGGTGTGTGGAGCCCTCGGGACAGTTAGTTCCCCTTTGGGGGTGTCTCTCGCGGCCCGTTAAAACGGGCCGGTCCTTAGGTTGGGCCCTAAGGCCCTTGGTTGTCCATCTGTGGTTAACCAATAGGTCAAGTCCGGTGAGTGGTGGCCTTTTTACAGGCCACAGAGTCTTAAACGGGATGGGGTTCATCTTTGCGCCGCCCAGGCGATCGAGGCCCTACCGGGTGAATCCCGCTGGTGGGAAGCCCAGCAGGAGCCGATCAGCGCCGGGCGATGACTTACGAAGCCCCAGTATCAGTCAGTGCTAGCCCCGTCCCGCGCAACCAGCAAGTCGCGCGGGAAGGCCCAGCGGTCCGGTGGACGGGTGTGGAGCGGCGCCAGGTCCTGCAGATGCGGGAACCGCGACGCGTCGACACGCCCGAACTTGTTGCGTGCCAATCTCTCGATGAAGTCGTCCAGGCTCTCGACTCGAAGGTCCCTCTGGATGACGGCGTTCCTGACGTAGGTACCTCGGCGCACCAGTCAGCCGGCGGAGTGCAATCGCCTGAACCGCGCGCATCCTCTTGCGCTGCGGTTCGCTGGCGAGCGCGTACCACGCCGGTGCCGCGTACGTGAGGCGGGATCTGATGTAGGTCTTGTAGACCCCGAGCTTCAGTCCGAGAGGGAGGCTCGAGGAGAGCACTGGTTTCTGCCATCGCGCTTCTGGAATTCGCGACGGCTTTCGTAACCTGTGGCTTCATCGAAAGTCTTCCGTCGATTTTGCCCCCAGGTATTTGGCCTGTGGGGCCCATTGGATATCTTGCCCGTGAAGCTCCAGAGTAGGGTCCCGCCTGTTGAGGTATCCTCCTATGTTCACGGCCTGCGTCTTCCCGACATTCACCGACAGTCTCCACGCGGCGAGCCATTCGGGGAGGGCATCAAGCGCACGCTGCATCTTGACGATGGCGTGGGTTCTATTCAGCGACGTGGTGATGTACGCCACGTCATCGGCATACAGGGCAAGCGACGCCCCCCTGCCGCTGGGATATCGTCGGTGTAGCAGGCGTAGCAGACCGGAGACAGGCAACTCCCTTGCGGGACGCCGGCTGCGATCGGACGCTCGTTGGATTCGGCGTCTTCAATCACTACTCTGAAGCTTCTATTTTCGAGGAAACTGGAGATCACCTTAACGGCACTCCGGGGCGCCGACGGCGCCGACGCCGAGAAAGCCGTCGTACCAAACACGGTCGAACGCCTTTTCCATGTCGAGGAATACTGCACACACGCGTTCTCTCTTATTCAGAGCCGCGGTAACGGTGTGCAACACCCTCGACAGTGTAGCCGTGCTGTTCAGCGGCATCAAAAAGTAGCCTTCCACTTCTGTTGGCAGCTAGGCTATTCCACCCCGCATGCTTGCAGTTCCAGTCGCCCACGCCCACCACCGGTGTCGGCGAGTCCAGCAACTTGCGGACATCAGCCAACAGGATAGTGCCAGCGGGCGGGCGGTACACTGAATACAGCCGGAGCGGGGAGTTCTCGAGGCAGAGCTAAAGTAGCCTATTACATTTGCCTATGACTTAAGTAAATTACATGTAGTATTTGATAGCGTAATTCAGAATTTGCAAATGAATTTTATTAACGCCATCTATTGACATCTCCGAAAATAAATATCTAGCAACTAACAAAACATCGATCTTCCCATGGGAATGGGATGTTTTTCCGCGGTAAAAAGTAGCCTACGTCACTCTCCACCCTCCTAACTATCCCCACACACATAAACCTTACCATATAATAGCTTTGTTGCGACGTGAAAGCGTCACAAACAAACAAACAAACAAACAAACAAACAAACAAACACACTTTCACATTTATAATATTAGTAAGGATAGTAAGGATTTTTCGACAAACAAACCAAACATTTGTCTTTTATACTTTTAATATCAACGACATCAAACACGTAATTGAATTAAGTTTAAGACTTCAAACAGGAGGAGGTTCTTAATTTGACTGTATTTTCATGTGTTATTTCATAACTCTGTACTGGGTGAACTGATTTTGGTAATTCTTTTTTTATTCGAAAGGTTCGATTCTTGTCATTTGGTAATATATAAATCTAGTTAGTTATTTGATTCAATATTTTTAATCATTTCATTAATTTTCGCTTTGTTATTTTAATAACGTATGAAAGGACGTAGGTATTAATTAAATAGGTACTTACCACCACTCGCTATTGCTTAACTTGGCCGACCACAGATCCACGCAAGCCGAGGAGCTATAAGCGCTTGTTATTTTCTTTATGACAAATATCTACACAATACTAATATCATCACAATACTACACAGTACCAATTATTCGCCAAAAGTGAACCTGATATTGAGGAATGTTAGTAAAAATATAGGTACGGCAAGTTACTCGCAACTCAATTTATTTAATGATGTCTTGTTAAATTTAAAACTAACAATAATTTTCTTTTAAAAATATTCACCTTGAAATAGCTAGTCGGGTAAGTGCTCTTCAAGTTCTTCTGCATTTGTTCTTTTTAACTTAAATACCTTTACAAACGATCACAAGATCTGATAGGAAATAAAGCTATAGAGTTCAGCTAGGTCATTAGGTATTACTCATTACTATCCTTTGCTTCGGCACAACAATTTCTACCGATTAATTATAATTTTACTTCAATTATGTTTCGATTAGTAACAAGATTTTGAGAGTCCTCACAGGACCAAATAAGAAAGAGCTTTTCCCCTAACAATTACTAACTTATTATTTCTAACAACGAGTAACATAAATAGATAAAAACATTACCCTCGTTCTGATGCAGCCGGGTAATTACTAAGAGTAAGTAGGAAACCTTAGATCATATATTAGTCTTACCTCCAAACTGACTGATTTTAGAAAACAAGCGATAATGTAAATTGTACGTGTATAAAATAAGAATTTTTACTTCTTTTTATAATAAGCGGATACAGTTCAGCTGCTTCAGCTAAATACCCGAAACGGGATCCGTTTAGGGGGATCGAACCGGAATAAACCTAAAGGAGTTTTATTGTTGGCAAAACGCAATAACTCAGACTTTCCTTCTTGCCTTTGTACACACAAAGATATTATTGATTCAATAGTTCTGTTACCTGCGACTGGAATACCTACTCCAGGTGTGAATTTGATAAAGATATCTAGATCACCAAAATTCGATACCAAGAAGTCGAGTGGACATGTCGGAGGCCTTCGGGCGGCTTGAAAACTTTCGACACTGGGTTGGCCACTAACCCCTCCACCAATCCGCATTGGAGCAGCGTGGTGGAGTATGCTCTAGGCCTCCTCAGTAATGAGGAGAGACCCGTGCTCAGTAGTGGGCCATTAGTGGGTTGTAGCTTAGCTTAGCTTAGGTTCCTATAGTAACTGTTATTCTCCTTATTGCCAAACATATTAGGTAGATACACAATCTAAAATAATTCATTCAATGACACTTTTTTCATCTATGAAATAGTGCATTCATAAACAGCTGTATAAGATAAAATATTGAAATAAAGAGGTATTTCTCAGAGCATGTCCAGTGAACCAAAGTCTAATCCTAGTTCCGTTCGAGACTAATCTGCCCGCATTACGGCTAGTCGTCGTGGTCTCGTTGCGACTCTTGAGTTATACTTAGATTTTCAGCTCACTACTAAGATTTCGGGATTCTACCGATTTTATAGCAAATCGAATTGGGAAAAATTCAAACATTAGAAGAAAATGGCTCTTTAATATTATAGAGTATCCACTATCACAAATAGATTTTTAATCTTGGTCATTTCGTATAGATTAAAATCCTCGCATAACTTTGAATCCGATTTTATGGCACGTTGCCACAAGAAAATAACGTGTGCGTACCTACGTAGATACGTTAAATAACGTTACTTGGATAAAGTTAAGTTTATTGTTAAGCTGGAATTTAAAGTTAACCGCGACAAAACCAGTAACTTAATTGACATAATATATCCACTTATATTTACCAATCTAAAGAAATTAGAAGATTAGGAGATTAATATAATTATAATGAATACCTCTAAATTTTGAGAATAATAAGCTAATGTGTTATTAAACGCAAACACTACACAAATCTTCACTTACTACAATTTATACACATTTCGTTTAAGCGTTGCGAAGTTGCGATGTATGAATTCATGATAAATTGTTAAATTCCGCTGGTGACCTATCTACAGCAGGTTTTAACTACAGCTATCTGAATTTATGATAAATCCCCGGCTAGTATTACGATTTCAATTTCTAGCGCAAAATGCATTCAACTCTGCACTTATATCAAACAAATTGAGCGTTATAGCCGATAGTTACGCCGAGTCGTGCGAATTTGTTCACTCTGGGGAATACGAGTAGATCCCTTGACCCAGTTGCGGTGAAACTCAATGGTCGATGCAAAAATGCCCACTGCACTCTATACCAGTGCAATGGACAACAAAGCCGCCATACAGCCGTGTAATACAGGTGGTGTAAGATGTTTGCTACCTTTCAATTTTTTATTGGAGCGAAGTTCCTTTCGTACGGTACGGATGGAAGCTAGAAAATTAAAAATGTAAGATTTTTGCGTGATGGAAATGGGATTGTAAATTATAAGGTTGACTCTTTATATCACCCAATAGGCTGAGCCCAGATGAGAGCCAATAAAGTGCCAGATGTCAGATCAGGTGAGTCAATTGTCAGGTGAGGTTATATATTATCACATGTTCAAGTGACAAAGTTAGGCACTTCTCACACAACGCTATTTATTAGCTACGCGACTGCAACGCAACCCAAAATTCGCTGTATCTGACAATGTTCACTGACAGGAGACGCGTCTACGATTCATCTCCCGTCAGTCAAAAGTGTCAGATACAGCGAAATTTTGGGTTGCGTTGCAGTCGCGTAGCTCATAAATAGCGTTGTGTGAGAAGTGACATAGAGTGCAACAATATAACTTTGTTCAAACCGAATGTTCTATGGCACCCATGCATTTTGATTTTTGAAGTGCTCAGAGCCCCGTGGCTTGCATCGATTAGAAATGATCCACCAAGTTAAGCAACAGCGAGCACGGTCGGTAGGGGGATGGGTGACCGCTAGAGGAAATTTTTTGAGGATCTTTGTGCTTTGGACGGCATGTTGGTCCCGTTTGTTTTATTCTCTCTCTCTCTCTCTCTCTCTGGTCGACCCTTCATGACTGAAGATCTTGGCTATGGATCATCGAGTCTTGTATGAACAAATTGTTTTTTTCTCTTTGTTCTCCTTGTTTTAATTGGATAACAATAATAAATAGTCGGAGGTCTTCGGCAGACAAAGCCACGCTTATTAATTGCAATCGTTTCACACAGCACAGGTATAAAAAGATATTCGTTAATTAATTTTTCTGCTGTTGGTCTTTTTCAATATTATATTCCTTACAGTGATTTCATTTCGTCACAATTTATCAAGTACATTAATAGGGTTCGTAATAATCGCGTTAAATATAAACGTGAGGCTTATAAGTAGGTATAAACTCGGACGTGATCTGTAAGTGTCTATAAAGCTTTTAGTAATATAATTCATGCAGTACTTACCTTAAAGAATACGGTTTGGTGGTAGCTTACATTTAAAGTATAATATTCCTAAATTCTGCACTTTAATTCAAAGTAAACAAATCCGACATGTGCTACTCGTATTATGCGCATAATTCCAGCAACACCGCTAATATGACGATTGTGTACCGAATACACTGTAAGCTTCCGGTATTAGTATAAAGAGCTTGAAACTACGCTGGCATACATATCGTGAGTACCTGGGAAATGTGAACAATACTATGAATAAAGTTTAACGAAATTGTATTATGATTCGTATTCAAATAAAATATTGAGTTAGTTCCGTGAAGGAAACACCGCAAGGAAACTGAGTATCTGAAAATACTCTTTACTAATAATACCTAATTATACATAAGGTAGCCTGGTAGTTAAGGATTCGGTCTCCAGCTCGAGGAGTCCGTATTCAAATTCCAAGGCAAGCACTTCTGACTACTCGGCGTTATATGCGTTTAAGCATTTAAATGTCACTCACAATAACGGTGAAAACACTGTGAAAAAACATGCCGGAAAGTTCGCAAAACTCAAAGATATGTGTATTGTGAAGTCCTGCAATGCGCACTTGGGCAGCATGGTGACTTTGGCTTTAACGCCAAACACTTTAAATAGACCCATGCCCAGTAGCAGTAGTAGTGGGACAGTTATGGGTTGCGATGATGATACAGAAAGGTATGTGAAGTCTGCCACCAACAGTTGACCATCATAGTAGACTGAGGTCTATACCATTAACATAGCAGTCACTCAAGCCCCGCAGTAATAAACAGCGTGGTATTTACTGCTAGTCCGCTTCTTTCTTTATCTGTTATTAAAAAATCTTCAAGTTATAAACGATTAAGCGTTTTAGGTATAAACTTTGACTTTGGCATACTTTGATATAATTATATCTAAGTTTAGTATTAAATCACATCATCCTATTGACTTCCAATCCAAATAAAAATATACTTACTAGATTAAAAAATCAGTATCATTCAGGGTCATTGTAAAAAAATCAACACCGTTTTACCGAATGAATACAATTTCAATCAAAGCCAGCGAGTGAAAGCCTGTCGTCCCCTGTTGTTCTCCAGTGAATACCACAGAACAGTCAGTGTTCCGTTGGTGAATACCGTTGAGCTAACTAAAGACTCGTTGACAAACTATCGTGGCTCCGTTAATGAACGCTTCCCTGACATTCGCTAACTGTCGAAAATCTTTTGTTGTGTTAGTTTCAATGCAATCAAAATATCAAAAAGTACCTATATTTTATTTATCTGTACAACTTTAACACTGATAATAAGTGTGATTTCAATGACGCGCGGAACCATTGCGCCGATTTGCGCCACACTCTCTGCACAAGCATGCAGCGCATTTTGCTTGTGTGGGTCCGTTTGTTTGACAACGTTGCAATACGTTTTCATTGTAGCACACACACCACTATTAACTGACGTCTATGGAAAAATGTAGCACAGTTTAAGTCGTACCGTAAGTGTAACCGTTCCGTGTACTAAGTGCGTTACTTTTAAAGCGTAGGCAGAGTTGAGCTGTGTCATGCGTGGGCGCCTTATTTGAGCAAACCGCCCTTGTAGTAGCGACATCAATTCTTGCGTAGCGTATTCGTGGGTTGCGATTGATGCTTATCATATATTTGCTTGCAAAGCGAAGCTGTTTTGTTTACGTGCCTAGCGTTTTCGTAGGTTACAGTGGACATTATCACATACATTTTGTTGCAAAGCGAAGCTAGGAACGCAATACACAGTCATGTATTGCATTCCTAGCTTCATAATCCTAATAATCCTAGCTCCATTGGACAATTTGCTAAAAGAACGTACTTTCAGGATATACCTACGTAGTGTTGAGAATGATATTTAACTTTCAAGCTTATTATTTTTCATAAAGGAAAAATTTCTTTTTATATAATTTTACTAACGATGACGCCATTATTGTAGATACATATTTACGTCTCATAAGTTAAGTGATAAATGTATTTTTAGGGTTCCGTACCCAAAGGGTAAAACGGGACCCTATTACTGAGACTTCGCTGTCCGTCCGTCCGTCCGTCCGTCCGTCTGTCACCAGGCTGTATCTCATGAACAGTAATAGTTACACAGTTGAAATTTTCACAGATGATGTATTTCTGTTGCCGCTACAACAACAAATACTAAAAAATAGAATAAAATAAATATTTAAGTGGGCGCCCATACAACAGACCAGATTTTTTTGGCGTTTTTATACATTATGGTACGGAACCCTTCGTGCGCGAGTCCAACTCGCACTTGGCCGGTTTTATTTGATAACGTTATGAAATATTTTTATGGTTACAGTTTGAATTTGCCAGCTAAAATATAAACAGAGCCACAAATGTATTGCGCTTGCGATAAAACTATAAGAAGTTTTAATAGCGAAAAAATTGGTTGTCTGTAAAGTCGGTTTACTGACGATAGTTGAACGTGACAACGTCTTAAGAAAATATTGATGGAATGGTAGCATTTTTCAAAAGAAAATTTTAATTTCATTTGTTTAATAGATTTGTATGTATATAGAGAAGGAGGTAATTGGAAATCACAATGAAATTGATCAAGTTAGATTTATTTGTACGCATAAATACAATTATGTCATCGCTCACTCAAGTAGGAGTGAGACGGATGTCGAACGCTGCCGAACGCAAAGGCCGATTGTGCTTCTTTGTCGCTCGTTCCGCGCTCTCGCTTGCACTTCAAGCCTTACATAGACCGCCTCAGAGCGAGGTAACGCCGCATGAGTCATGTTTTTTCGTGCGTGCAGCCGGCTCTATCGAATTATAAGACGTTGTCACGTCAAAAAGTTTTCGATAGTTTTACTATTTAATACTGGATTTGCTGATTTGATTTGCTGATTTGCCCCCGATATGGCTTGACTACTATCTATCAATAACCACTAGCACAGGCTTTACGTGCCTTCAGAAGCACGGAAGCATTCAACAATTTTTTTTTCACTAGCAGTCACCCATTCAACTACCGACTGCGCCCACAGTTGCTTATCTTTGTCGATCACAGAGTCGACCCAAGTCGCCGGGTTATGAGCGCTTCAATCCTATCCTACTAATCCTGCCAATATTATTAATGCGAAAGTTTATGAGTTTGTTTATTTGTTACTCCTTCACGCAAAAATTGCCGAACCGATTTTCATAAAATTTGGTACACACATAGAGGGTAACTTGGATTAACACATAGGATAGTTTTTATCCCGGAAATCCCGCTAATGTATGGGTATAGCTTCGAAACAAACATATTAATAATTATAAAAGGAACAAGTCTGTCTTCCCGGAAATCCCGCGGGATCGGGAGTTACTCGGATAAAACTCCTGCGCATACGAAGTAGCAAGTTCAGTTGCTTTAGGAACTGAATAGTTTTCTCTAAGGAACATGGGACCAAAATAGAACGAAGAATCCTCCTGCACTAATCTTCATGGGATCATCATCAAATTCAACTTAATGGGATTCAACTTAATGGGAGTTCAACTTAATGGGAATTCAACTTAATGGGATTCAACTTAATGGGAATTCAACTTAACGGGAATTCAACTTAATGGGAATTCAACTTAATGGACCTGAAGGCTCCCTTTCACTCTGTGAAGTGCATATACTCGTACATATATTATTGTGTTCCTGAATTTAGTTAAAACATACTCCATAATAGTAATAGTGTGCTGTAAGCTTTATACCTAGTTCGGAATCCAAGGCAAGCCAATGAATACAGCCACACTAATATACTAATAATACTATAAATGCCTATAAATGCAAAAGTCTGTCTGTCTGTGACATTTTCACGGCTAAACCACGGGTCCGATTTGGTTGAAATTCAGAATAAAAATAGTTGAAGACCCAGGATCACACATAGACTACTTTTTTTCAAAAATCAACCCCTAAGTAATGGCTTGAAATAGGTGACGGAAGTTTTTTTATGAAAATTCTAAACCGCTTGAACAATTTAGATGAATTTTCTCAGGAAGATAGTTGATGACGCAAGGTCAAACACAGGCTACATACTTTTTCAAAAACAGACCCCTTAAGCGCTGAATTAGAGGATGAAAGTGAAAAATCTAAACCACTTAACTGATCTCATTGTAATGAATTTTGGCAAAATAGTTCATAACCCAGGCCCAGGGACACACATAAGCTACACTCTTTTCAAAAATTAACCCTTAAAGAGCTGAAATAAGGGATGAAAAGTAAAAATCTAAATCACTTAAGTGGTTGTAATTGATTTTGGCATAAATGTAGTTCATGACCAAGGGTCACACATAGGCTACTGTTTTTTTCAAAAATCAACACCCGAGGATTAAACAAAGCCCACTTAAAAAATGCAGTTTGCAGCCCCAAAGATTTGCAATAGGGGATAAAAGTTTGCATTTAGTATGTATTTAAAACCCCGCACAATCGAAACTACTAAACGCAAGAAGCTGAAATTTGGATGTATATTATTTTGATAGTGTAGGGGAGCACCCTGCTCCTTCTTAAGTATTTTGCGATATAAAGGAATTCCACGCGGGCGAAGTTGCGGGCAGAAGCTAGTACCTGTTACAAAAATGCGAAAGTTTGTGAGAATGTATGTTGGTTACTCTTACACGAAAAAACTTCTAGACGGATTTGGATGAAACTTGGCAGTATTATAGCTTATGTTCCAGAATAATACATACCTAGGCGATGGCTACTTTTATCCCGAAATTCCTACGGGTGCGGTACCTACGTGCCTGATACCTACGGGTCCCGAAGCGAAGCGAAGGCATTTCACTAGTACAATATATTACGCATGTCGAATTTTATATAGGGATAAACACGAACAGGACATAATTAACGTTTAAGGCTTCAGTCACGTGACGGCAAGATGGGCATTTGCATATAATCAATAATTTGTATTGGAGTGTTTATAAATTGGTAAGCTTCCAAAAGTGAGTTGTTTAGGATGCCTAATTATTTATAATATATCTGAACCAGTAAATTAAAACATGAAATGTAGGTAGTAAAAGTAACTGATCAATGCCTGTACGTAAATGGAAGATGTTTGGGTTTTTTAATTAGGATATTAATAAATAAGGCCGGTGACAATATTTTTTTTAGAATTTGTATCAGCTCGTCGATTTCTTTGCGGATTTGTTATTTCAAATCTCAGAAACGGCTACCTACTAGCAGAAGCGTAGGTACTAGGTACTAGCCGAAAATATTAGGCATGTTTTTTCATACTCCCATTAAACCAGTTTTTACTTCTTTTTTCGTCTTAACGTCTATGCTTTAATAAGGATGCTATGCTTTAATAAGACATCCAGCAGTTATTTTTTGCGCATTCGATCAACTCATCTGATGGTATATTAATGTAGCTGTATACCTACAAATACTAAGATTCATATTTCACTCATTAATTTAACCGCGTCTCCATTTAATTATTGCACGTATGATACGTAAGCCAATGCCCGCGGCTTCGTCTGTGCTTAATTAGTAAAAGGCTACAAATTAATATAAATTTCTTTTGAGGACCGCTTAATTGAGGTTGAAGCTTCTTGCGGGTGACGAGTTCTATCTTTTTAGTCGTTTAAATTAATAATATCAAAAGGATTTTTGTCGTTAAAGAAATTGAAGGTAGACATTTTCGTAGAAGAAAAAAAGGATATTTAGGTTCTGTGCCATTTTCGTATTTGAAATACTCGATTGGTTGCTTTCAGATTTAAGACAAACTTTTTCATAGCGAGTAATGATTTTCATATTCGTGAAGAATACAATATTTCATTCCTACTATGACGTAATGATGATAAGTAGTACAACTCTTAGATGGTAAAGCGCGCTAACTTAATAAAACCGGCTTATTCCACAAATAAACCTAGGACTGACTTAGTAACTCGTGATTAATTGAAGACTCAAACATTATTATACTAACATAATTATAGTTACATTCTATGTGCATTTCCATCATTATAAACAATAATATAAGTTATACAAGACAAAATTCTCAAAAAATTATAGAGAATCAAATAAATGTATTCGTAGGCAAAAATATTTTTCCAAAAAAGTCTCAATGAAACAACTGTCCATGGAGATTTGTAAAAAATTAGGACAACGCGAACCGATCAAGGGTAAATCGGGACATATAACCCTACACCTGACAATCGGGTCGTTCCACGCACGTCGACACACGTGACATTCGCGGACACAACCATACAATGCCCGCGGTGTCACCTGACATTTTACCTAGTTGGCCATGCTCCCGTCACAGAGCTAATTTCCGATGTGTCAGTGTGTGCCATGAAGCAAATATAGCTTCATGGTGTGTGCCAATGTGTCATCATCCGTGATGGTCGCGCGCGCTTCCTAAGCTTTCGCTCCATAATATTGACTGCAGGTGCTGTAAATACAATGTTTGGTATTTCTTTAGTATGCTGCTGCAGGGCTAGGGGGGAGGGGGGTGTTGAGGGGAGAGGAGGGGAGGGGGAGGAACTTCCGTCGTCCGACTTAACGGCCCGGGTTGAAAGGCGCGCCGATGTCGAGCGCGCCTTTACCCCAGAGGGAAGCTGAAGAGCCAACTCGCCGGCCGCTCCAACCCTCTCATCAAGGAGAGGGGATAGAGAGTGCCGTGCGTAGGCCGCTAAGGCCGGGCTGAGGCCGCCAAATTAGCGGCCGCCGCGCTGGGACAGTGGAGCGAGAGTAGCACACTGTCCCGGCACCAAAGCGGCAGGCGTCGACACCGTGTGGTTTTAGTGGGTTCGAGTCCCACATACCTGTCCGGCTCCCCGTGGCCGGATAGACGAGACGAGGGTCTTTCCACACGTTAAAAAAAAAGGTTCGTTAGGTTGACAGTTTAATTTAAGAAAAAAAGGGGAACATCGAACCTCGACATTAATGACATAAACTTCTTCTTTCAAATCTCTTGCTGTAATAAATTATAAATATTTGTAACTGTCATTATAATACTTTTTCTTTGTTAAAAAACGTCACATTGAGGCCCATTGGATTCTAATTGACTGATGGTTGGATTAAGACTGGAAGACTGCCCCGATAATATTAGATCTGCCAATGTTTTAGTTCCCCTTATTCAAAAACACGATTTTAAAATTAATTGAGTGCATAAAACATGTTTATAAATTAAATCCTTAAATAATTCTTTCTTTTTTGCTAAAATTCGTATGTTGAGTGTCTCCTCGTAAAGAGGTCTATATTTAAAACTTTTTGCCCCATTTTTTAACATTAATTTACACAAATATTGAGTTTCAAACTTGAAAATAAAAATAAAAAAATCTCGAAAACTATGGCTTTCTGCATCTCCCCCTTTAAGGAGAAAGTTCCTCCCCCTCCCCTTCCCTCCCCTCAACACCCCCCCTCCTTCCTAGCCTTGCAGCAGGATACTGTAAACTGCTCAATATTTGTCTTATCTTTTGAAAATAACTACAAAAATTAAAATTAAAATAAAACGACACATTTCCGCAATAAATGCGATTAGATTATGATTTGAGCCATTAATATCTATCAATTAAAGCCAAAATCACCCAAATACACTCAATATTTGTCTTCAAATTTTATAAACTTAAAATTAAGATTAAAAAAAAACACGCATTTCCGGACAAAATGCAATTAGATTATGCTTCGGGGCATCAATACCTACTGATTAAAGCCAAATTTATTCAGGAAATCGTGCAGCAGGATACTAAAGCCAACCCCAATGTTTTTAGGGACAATAGCTTTTAATATTTATGCACATCGGGAAATATGCTGTGTGACATAAATGAAATCACCGCCTGTCTAATTTTACCTGGCTACTGCCAATATTGCACTAGCTTTCCAACCCACGGTTTGCCCGCGTGGAATTCGTTTATTCTGTAGGGCCTAGAGCTCACCCGGGGAAGTACCACCGCCCGCCACGGTACTTAGTACCATTCCTACCGTGTAATAATTGTTTTAAGAACAATTGTGGTCCGGATAGGAAGGTGTGGAGCCGGTTACACTTTTTAGAGGCGACCATCCCAGACCTCAGGGGTAGCAACGCATCTGTGACTGAATTAAAACAAGACTCATACTAACAATAACTAACTGGACTATTACTAACATTAACTAACAGGACTAATTATCACTAACATACCCTGTCCTCGCACGTATTAACAAACTAACCAACTAATATTCTAACACCGTCTACTAACTAGACTAACCATCCTAGTCCCTTTGAGTCTAGTTCTAGGTCGGTCACAGTTGTCATGGGCGGCAGCGGAAGGGTGGTGCTGCATGCTCGTTTGCTATCTTAATTCCATAAAAAAAAAGCTAAGCTAAAAATTCTACATAATAATAGACACTGTAACTATGTTTTTGTGCTTTGACACGCATTATGAATTATTTTGAATATTCTAGAAGTAAATTAAACTTCTACTTTTCACTACGACATGACATAATGTAACAGTAATGGCAAAAGCACGGCTGGTAGACACAATTTCCTACTAAATTCAAAAACTATATCATCATACAACTCACTTTTCCTACTACGTATTTACCTGAATATGACGAAGCCAAGTGTAGGGTTGTGATTTCACTTTGTACTTATGTTATGTATGTGTGAAGTAATATGTATGAAGTTTATTACTCCTCCGCTTAACATAGAGTCGGTATGTGACGTCCGCTCCGACAAAATTCAGTAGGTAGGTAGGTATGACTCCTTCGCCATAAAGTCATGAAAACGAAACTTTTGTAAGGGATGTAATTATGTGTACGTTCCGTTACCTACTATACGTTATATGTAATTATCATTTACGAGGTTACATTTTAATTTTCATATAAAAAGTTAAAATAAAAGTTCCGTCTGTCAAGTCATTAACCTTAGCCAGTTGGTAAAATGAGAGCAATTCTATACTGTAGTACAGGGCATCCGAGACTGCCATCGTCGCCTAAGAGTTCGGAAGTTATGCGTCTTTCATTAAAATTCACATTTCAGTATTTGAGCGAAGTTCATCGCAGTTATATTACGAAAGTCAGCTACTCCATTAAGACTCCTCTGTAATAGCTCACTGACTTTCGTTAATTTTGTCTAACGGAGAACTTTGTAGTTGCTCTTCTATAGTTATGACTTGATAATGTCTTGAATTTGTAAGGAGTAGGCCTTTTGAAATTAATTTACCTACTTGTTGTGATTTTATTGCAGTTACGAGGTTCACTTGCCAAGACGTAGTAAAAACGTGTTTTTGGTTGAATAATTGAAAAATAACTGCCATCTATCAATAAAAATTGAAACCGATGGCTTTACGTGTCCATATACCTACATCAATAATAAACATTAGTAATAAGACAAACAGCAATCTTTCAAAATCATTGCGTGTCCTTTTGAAACATAAGTTATCTTGTGCGAAAAATTTGGAGCTGTATTGACACATGGCACACTTTGGATTATTATTATGTTCAATTGATATCTACACTGTATGTAGTCCGATTACACATAAATATAATAAAGCTAGACGACACATTTTTGATCCCTCTAGTTGAATTAAGAGAGGTAAGGAGTTATGGTGTCACCCTTCTCCATAACACATGTTACCTTTTGAGCAGAGTTGTTTGATATCGAAAGAATTTCAAGCCCATTACAGAAATTGGTTAAAATTTAATCTTACCTATTACTTAGTGTTTTTGGTTTCGAAAGCCAAATAAAAATAAAGAGTTTCTGAGAGTTGGAGATGACAAAGAAAGAAGGAGAAGAAATTAACAAGTCTTAAATTAAGCAAAATATTTAAACCGAATTTTTATTAATTGTATTTCATATAAACTTGGCTTGAACACTGCCGTGCATCCTATTAACCAACGACCAAATAAATAATAAACGAAATAAAACTTTATTTAAAATTTTGAACTTGGCGAGGTGCACTGACGTGCACCAAGTATTATAAGAAATAGGAAACGAAAAAATAATTTTAATGAACAAAACAAAAGGGGTATTTTTTGTGGAACTTGGCTTAGATACTACTGTGTCTCTAATGAAGCTAATATTCGAATTTGAAATATATAAAAAATGTTATTATTAAAATAAAACGCAAGACAATATTTAATTGAACTTGGCTCCAAACACTATCGTGCGCCCGCGAATCAAAACAAAAAATCGCCACACCACACCTACCAATTTTTTTTTAGTAAATTTCAGACATTGGGTTTCTATGACTATGGAGCTCAAATTCGAGACCACTGTGCGTCGCCACGGGCGAAGCGTCGCCCACGCCAACAATTCGTTTTACAAGTGATCCTATAGATGTTTCACATCAAAAAGCTAAGCTACAACCCACTAATGGCCCACTACTGAGCACGGGTCTCTCCTCATTACTGAGGAGGCCTAGAGCATACTCCACCACGCTGCTCCAATGCGGATTGGTGGATGGGTTACTGGCCAACCCAGTGTCGATAGTTTTCAAGCCGCCAGAAGGCCTCCGACATGGCTTAACCGCTGCTATCAATCGATAACAACCGGGACCGACGGCTTTACGTGCCCTCCGAAGCACGGAAGCGCTCAAGATATTTTGCCACTAGCGGTCACCCATCCGACTACCGACCGCGCCCGCTGTTGCTTAACTTTTATACCGACCTACGAAACATTAACCTGTGTTACGTAACACATTTATTAGTTAAACCGCAAATTAGTTATACGTGGTCATACTGAGAAACCACAAATGTGCTGGAGCAACCTTAAATTGCGCGGCAGGTATTTGCGTGTTCTATAATAATACATATTTACGTGCCTTAGAGGTTAATTATGGCCTGGCCTTTAGTACATAATATCTCAATGGGCCTGGCTGATATTTTACCACGCACCCAGCATATATGTTGCGACGAGTCAATGTCAGATTTTTTTATGGAACTAGCTTCTGCTCGCGGCTTCGCCCGCGTGGAATTCATTTATATCGCGAAACAGGATTTTACATACAAACTTTCATCCCCTATTTCAGGCCTTTTGGGATTGATTTTTGAAAAAAAATCCTATGTGTGACTCTGGGTCTTCAACTATTTTCATTCCGAATTTCATCCAAATCGGACCGGTGGTTTAACCGTGAAAACGTCACAGACAGACTTTCGCATTTATAATATTAGTATGGATACAGGTAGCATACGAGCTTGCAGCACCGCCCTTCCGCTGCCGCCCATGACAACTGCGACCGACCTAGATCAAACTCTCTCTCGGGACTAGGATATTTAGTTCAGTACCCCTATTATGAGTTTGTTGTAGTAAACGCAAAAAACGTTACTATTGATGCTATCGTGAAAACGCTGCTTTAATAGTAAATGCGCATAACTCTATTAAATACAGTACTTGCGGTCATGTTTTACTTACAATTTGGTATTACGAGTCACAAATTTGACAGATGCTATAGTAAATTACGTTACCCGTAGTAGTTACGGCACTCACGCTATTTTCTAAGGTGAAAAGTCACTATCGAAATTAAATGTCATTAAATATTGCTGTATATTTAAACAAAATCATGGCTAGGCACTATTTTGCTTGGCAAATGATTCACGCAACCGAACGCAGAGATGAAAATAATGAAATTTTGAACTTGCGAGATCAACAAAATATTTAGCAACCTTTGATGTTTTAAATGTCTAGATTGAGCGTCGCCCTACAATGAAAACAAAAAAAAAAAACAAGGCAACATTATCAAGCATGTGTGCGTGCAGACGATGTTTTACCCGTTCGTCTATTGTCTATGTGGGCGTAATGTGTGCGTAATGATATTGTTAGGAGAAGAGTGACGTATTTCCTGTCAGTATGAAGCTATGAAGTCTATATAAGCGTTGGCGAGCTCAGTCTGCGGGCAATTCACGTCGAGTTCACTTGGCAAGGGGAACCACTGCTCGTTTGAATGGTTAAACTAAATATCCTGTCATTTAAATTTGCGTGTAATTAATTGTTAAATGTGATTTTTATTTTGCGTTCACTTCTAGTTGCTAAAAATATAAAAATTGTGGCTAACAGTTAGCCACAATTTTTTGACACGTTTTCGCGGATTCGATGTCCCATCTAGATATTTAAAACATCAAAGTTAGCAACACTTTGACACCACAGTTTGACACTGAATGCGACTGACGCAGAACGCTAATGTAATTAAATTGAAAAGGTACCAAACCGCCATTAATTCCACTCTTCTTTCACATTTCCTAATTTAGTCGGGTTATAGAGCATCCATAGACTTGTTTTTTTAATTTCACAAATGTTGGCTCGCTGGCCAGGGTCTCGTTCTATCCTTGTTGACATCATAATAAAAGAATGAGAGAGGTATTACTCATGGATGCCAACATAACGTAACGGAAACTGTACCGTCTCACGTCTTTACGATACCCGCTGTAGTTTCATTTCCAAAACTCATAATAGCTCATAATGTAACTACAGTATTAGACTATTCGATCGTAACCGCTAGAGGCGCTGTACGGATTCTCATACAAATTCTAAACGTTAACTGCAATAGTAACAGTTTTGACGTTTACTACAACAACTCATAATAGGGGTACAGTACCCCTATTATGAGTTTGTTGTAGTAAACGCAAAAAACGTTACTATTGATGCTATCGTGAAAACGCTGCTTTAATAGTAAATGCGCATAACTCTATTAAATACAGTACTTGCGGTCATGTTTTACTTACAATTTGGTATTACGAGTCACAAATTTGACAGATGCTATAGTAAATTACGTTACCCGTAGTAGTTACGGCACTCACGCTATTTTCTAAGGTGAAAAGTCACTATCGAAATTAAATGTCATTAAATATTGCTGTATATTTAAACAAAATCATGGCTAGGCACTATTTTGCTTGGCAAATGATTCACGCAACCGAACGCAGAGATGAAAATAATGAAATTTTGAACTTGCGAGATCAACAAAATATTTAGCAACCTTTGATGTTTTAAATGTCTAGATTGAGCGTCGCCCTACAATGAAAACAAAAAAAAACAAGGCAACATTATCAAGCATGTGTGCGTGCAGACGATGTTTTACCCGTTCGTCTATTGTCTATGTGTGCGTAATGTGTGCGTAATGATATTGTTAGGAGAAGAGTGACGTATTTCCTGTCAGTATGAAGCTATGAAGTCTATATAAGCGTTGGCGAGCTCAGTCTGCGGGCAATTCACGTCGAGTTCACTTGGCAAGGGGAACCACTGCTCGTTTGAATGGTTAAACTAAATATCCTGTCATTTAAATTTGCGTGTAATTAATTGTTAAATGTGATTTTTATTTTGCGTTCACTTCTAGTTGCTAAAAATATAAAAATTGTGGCTAACAGTTAGCCACAATTTTTTGACACGTTTTCGCGGATTCGATGTCCCATCTAGATATTTAAAACATCAAAGTTAGCAACACTTTGACACCACAGTTTGACACTGAATGCGACTGACGCAGAACGCTAATGTAATTAAATTGAAAAGGTACCAAACCGCCATTAATTCCACTCTTCTTTCACATTTCCTAATTTAGTCGGGTTATAGAGCATCCATAGACTTGTTTTTTTAATTTCACAAATGTTGGCTCGCTGGCCAGGGTCTCGTTCTATCCTTGTTGACATCATAATAAAAGAATGAGAGAGGTATTACTCATGGATGCCAACATAACGTAACGGAAACTGTACCGTCTCACGTCTTTACGATACCCGCTGTAGTTTCATTTCCAAAACTCATAATAGCTCATAATGTAACTACAGTATTAGACTATTCGATCGTAACCGCTAGAGGCGCTGTACGGATTCTCATACAAATTCTAAACGTTAACTGCAATAGTAACAGTTTTGACGTTTACTACAACAACTCATAATAGGGGTACAGTACCTCTATTATGAGTTTTTAATACTATAGTTTACTATAGACGCTAGCGACTATCGTTTAGAATTTGTATGAGAATCCGTACAGCACCTCTAGCGGTTACTATACTGAACTAAAATTCTCATACAAATTCTATACGATAGTCGCTAGCGTGTATAGTATTAAAAACTCATAATAGAGGTACAGTTAACGGATAGTTTTAGAATAGGTATTAGTTTGTTAGTTGATACGTGTGAGGACAGGGATTGTTACTGATACAGCTGTTAGTAAGTTGATGTTTGTAATAGTTATTATTTATTTAATTTAATACTGAGATGGTTGCCTCAGTGTAACCGGAAATATGTATGACCGGTAAAGATATTAAATATTGGATGTTGATTGTTCTCCATGGGCCCTAAAATTCCAAGAAGGCCTCGGTTCTATTCGTCAAAGTCGCTGTCAGTCAAGTCCCAGATATGTCAAACTAGAGAACCGCCCGCGCTTCGCTTCGGGACCCATAGGTAACAGCCGCGTAGGTCCCGCTCCCGTAGGAATCTCGGCCAAAAATTAGCCTATAATATGATATACTGGAACATCAATATCAGATATAACATTTGCCTATGACTTAAGTAAATTACATTTAGTATTTGATAGCATGATTCAAAACTTGTAAATGAATTTTACTAACGCCATCTATTAACAACATCCGGAACTAAATATCTAGCAACTAACGAAACGTCGATCTTCCCATGGGAATGAGATGTTTTTCGCGGTAAAAAGTATCCTACGTCGCTCTCCACCCTCCTAACTATCCCCATACACATAAACCATACCATATAATAACCATATTGCGACGTGAAAGAGTCACAAACAAACAAACACATTTTCACATTTATAATATTAGTATGGATTGGCGGTCGGTCAAGTCATAATTACGTCCAGTTCTTTATTCGTCAAAAAGTAATTTTAGTCAAATTGTCTTTTCGACAAGTCTTCCACGGGTCAAATTACTTCTAAACAAATCTGTTTTGTAGTCAATAAAAGAAGACATTCGGATTTTAAGTTTATTTCAATTAATACTTCATGCTAGGTACTTATCTTGACTTAAATTATATTTTGAAGAAAAGATGTCATAACTTGGCCGACAGCCAATTTGACATGTCAGGGACTTGACTGACAGCAAGTTTGACGAATAGAACCAAACCCGCCAAAAAGACTTATATAAGGCAACACAGAATGGGATGTGATGGGTTTTATTGACGTCGAGCAAAGCGGTGATAACATGATTGTGAAATCCAATAACGAGTACGCTCAACGTAGAGGAAGAGACGAGGCAAACAAAATTTAATATAGCACATTGATCTATTTTCACATTAGAACGCACTATTTTTTCTTCGATAAACTGGAATAAACAAGGGAAATCGCAGATGCGACTCTTTTCTCATAGTCGTAATCATGAGTCGTAATGTAAAATTTGATTATGGTTTTAAATTTTAGCTTCGCCGTCAGTAAGATCAAGACTAATTTTGTTAATGTGTTTATAACGGCACTTAAATCAATGAAAATGGTTTTAAATCTAATCAGGACGCACCTTTACTCTGCAAAGTACGTATCATAACCGTTCCTTATTATACCTACCGTTTTTACAATACAATGTGTTCTACAAGATATATATGTATAATACATTTAATCCCACTAATATTTCGTGAACATTTAGTTTTAATTTACATTGTTACTAAAACTAAGATGTCCCTGGAAACCCTTTTGACAGACACCCTTGTCTGTCAGTACCATGAACCTATAAAGAGAGTCAGTACCTACAAAATAGATAATATTGATAAAGCATTGGAAAATAATGTTAAAAAAGCTATTCACTCGTTCAACAACTATCGATGTGGCGACGATTTTCCAGCGAGAGATCCGGAATTACTATTTGATTTAACTGCGCCCAAACCTGTCCACATCTCTAGAAAACCACATTACAGTTGTTCTGTTAACACACACCGTACTTTGTTTACTTTGGAGCAAATCCTTACATTAAAACGACAGTAAAACTACTATCTATGTATATGTATATGTTATTTAGGTATATAAACAATTACAAACTCCTAATTATGATTTCCCTGACTTTTAATTATATCTTTTAATAATGACTTCTAATTAGTAAGATGTACAAATATTATGAATGAGACTGGGTTTATCAAGATTTTATACTGAAAAGAGACTGATGTTCAATAGTTTGCCATGATAAGTTGAGATGATGATATACAAAATATAATATTTCCATAATATCTCAAAATTTTGCTGGTCCCTTAAAATTCCACATGACTTACTCCAGACCTTACATTTATATTTATCTTTAGTAGGTACCTAAATTCTATCGACATTGAATATCTTTAATAGTTTCGCTAATCCCTTAGAATCCCATATTCATGAATTTCAGATCTTACATTTTTATATACTTACCTTAAGAAGGGCTCACGACCCGTCGATAACATTAGCTATATCAGCATATAGATATACTATCTGTAATAGTTTCACTGCTTCTTTACGGTTCCTCACGAGTTGTTCTAGATCTTATTAATTTTGGTTGATTCCTTAGTAAATCTCAACAACAGCGTTAATTATTTAGATCATCAAAAATCGAGAATTAAAACTGCCAGGGCTACGCTCAAATAATTGCCAAAATTTTTGATGGAAATTGATCTAGCTGGTTTAAAAAAACCCGTGATATCCACACGATATTGTAAAGCTATATGGGTATGTTAGGCACCGATTTATAACCACTTGGTCATATTGTAAAGTAGGCACCTACTCTCCGAACCCCGGAAAACTACTTCTCAACTTTAATGAACGGACACCATAGATATGTGAGACAGAAACTTAGTTGTTCATAAACTGTATCAGGTAAGCAATTTCATCGACACTACGAGTCCGGCGTCCTTGGAGTAGTAGGTACGTGAATGTATCAAATATTACCAAGTTTGGAAATTGCAGCTTTAGTACAACTTCGGTTTCCATTAAATATTGGCCCTGGGTGCTTAAATTCAATTTCTGTTGTACTTTAAGCCGCTTTAACTTCCAGTCGCGTCCTGTTATCAATTAAACTAGTTGCTTCGTACCATTTTATCTTAAAACTACTTATCGAAAACAAATTGTTAACTTTATTCCTGTTCTAAGGGCGAACTTTAAGTAGTTTGCGATAACTCTTCTCAAAATGGTACGCTTGGCATAACAAGATTTACAGATAAATCTGTTTGAGTTAGTTTGGTAGTCGGAACTTAACCTATGTTGTTAGGTAGGTATAAAATATGTGCGAAATATGAAGTACATCTGAAAAAAGGCACATTTTCAATTATTTCCTTCTAACGATGAAATATCAATCATAATTCATTATTAATTCAATTAAGAATGCATTCTCAATTAACTAAGAGACATGTCATCGTTATCAGACGAGACTTACTTGACTTGAGGATAATAAATAGGTGCCTAATTATCTGTTAGTTAAAATCATTTCTTCAATTATCTAACTCACTCACTTTACTAACGATAATGAAACAAACAAGATAAGCAAGTGGCATCTGATCTCACTTAGAGCACGGAACTTGATCATAGGAATTAGCGACGACTTCCGACTAGGTAACTCACAAGTTCTAACACTAAGTTCATTATTCAGTAATAGTTGGGATTAGTCCTTTCACTTAAACTACGCTAAAGTACACTTGGCATCTTCCGCATCGGCAGTCTTAGGGTTAGGAGGCTTCTACACAGTGATAGCCGACCAGGTCTAGAGTACAGTCCACCACGTTGCTTCGGTAGTCAAATGTCAGTGTCCTGTGTCATAAACATTTATACTGCCTCAAAACATCCAACAGGCTTTAACGGTTGTTATCTAAAAACAATAATCTGACTGCTTTACGTGCCCTTTGAAGCACGGAAGCGCTCAAGAATTTTTGATGCACTAGAAAAAACGGAGGGGGCTCTCAATTTGACTGTAATTTTTTGTCCTGGGTGAAACGATTTTGATTGAGGCATATCTGATGGATAGTTTTTGAGTTATTCTTAATAGTGCGTATTAGACATGTGATTTTAACCTCAAAACTTTTGACTGGATGTTTTGATTTTTAATTTTTTTTCTTCGAAAGCTCAATTGTTTTTGAGGAATATCTGATGAGTAATTTTTTAGTTATCTCTACTTACCTACCGATTTTGAAGTCTGTTATTTTTTTGTGAAACCACGAACAGGGATAAAAGACTAGGAAAAATACAATTCATATACTCGTAATACAAACCATATTATTACATCACACAAATAAACCAAATGATCTATGATGACTAAGGTCTCATAAAATATTGCTTATAATATCTTTTGAAAACATAAATGGGTAAACGAACACCAGTTCCATGCTGGTGATTGAATAAGTACTTCACGTCAGGTAATAAATCAACCCCTCGGTTATTTTGGTGCTAGTTTACCGAATATTCCTACCTAATAATATCCTATTTGCAAAACGTGACAAGGCTAAGTGTATTCTCACGCCTTGAATATTCAATTTGTTTTTGGACAAATTGTATTAGATAGCATTAAAATAATGGACTTAAAGTACTGATGTTAGTCAATATAAACGGCATTTGAAGATAGTTCTCTCCATTTTGAGTCTAAAACGCTGCGTAGGTACACTACAACGTCGCGTTACGGGACCAAGTGAAACGCAAGCATTGAATTATGATCTTTAAGTGTTAGATATTACGGTGGTATACTTGAAAGAAGTAGGTACCTACTAGTCGACACACACTCCTGACCAACTCGAAACCGACACTAAGTGTAGAATCGAAATTCAATCGTAATAACCAAGTCATTACACGTCATAATTCAATGCTTTTGTTTTAGTCGATCCGATAAAGCGACGTTGTAATGTGGGCAGTCTTTAACACAACTACTGATAGTACTCTCTATTGAATGGACAATCATGGACAATCCCGCTTTTTGTGCCATCAAGTAGTGTAAAGTTTTCTTCAACAGGAAGAAGTCGTCCTGTCCAAAGGCTTAAAATTATTTTGAATTAATTAAAAAGCTTATTATAGTGCTCTTTATTCAAAAAAAAAATTGTACCTCTGTAAAGTACAGAATAATAATATAAAGCAAAACAGTTTGTTTGTTCGTACGCGCTAATCTATGGAAATACTGGATAGAATAAAAAAAATATTTTTGTGTTGGATAGTCCATTCATCGTGGAAGGCTATAGACTATAACACTACGACCAAAAGAGGCGGAACAACAAGTTTCCCAAAGCGAAGCCAAAACCGCTTGACATTATGCTAAGTATGTTAGTAACGGATTTTGTCTTATTTTTCCCCCAAGTGGGTCAAATAAGGGTTGAAATTTTGTAAGAAAATTAGTCAAATTTACTTCCAACGGCAAACCGCGGGCGACAGCTAGTCAAGCAAATAAAGTAAGATCTTCAACAGTGAAAGGTCGTTCCGTTAAAAGTTTTATAAATTGAATTAAGTAACTTAAAAGTGTCTGTTCTATTTACCTACTTTCGAGTCTCGTTATATTCACGTGCAAAGTAAGAATCTAAACTTAACTCAACTTAATTTAGCTTCTACTTTCCTTTAATCGACCTTAAAGTGCTTTCAAGTATATCTTTTAAGTTTCAAGGATATCGGCCGCAATAGAGAGGAACAAGAAACAGTGCGTTGCGATTCTTCTATTTTTTGTATTTGGATTTTTTCTTTTGTTTTTCTTCTTTTTTGTTCACCAACGCATCGGGAAATTTATTATCATCAATGATTTCCAACGAAGATTGTGGCTTAATCGCATTCGGTTTTTACAAAAAAATATATATTATTATGTTACTACCTACTGAATATACTTTCGTCAGCTATACCTATTGGTTATAGAAATCTTGTATATGTAACATAATTACTACACCAATGCTAAAAATAATAAGAGCTTGAATGGGAATTTTATTCATTAGCACCTGTGTCCTAAGAGAAAATTTAAATTAGTAAATAATTTACTCAATTTCTGTTCAAATGATACCTATTGTATTTGGTACGTCTTGCCGGCAATGCTCTTTCAAGAGACTTGCTCGATAATAGTTTTAAGAGCCATTTGTGTAACAATGACTAGTAGATACGATTTTTCTTACTTACCATAAGTTACTAATAATAGTAGATAATTCCACGTAATAAAATTTCGCAAATCATATTTCGCGTCGTGATACTATGAATAACAACAGAATTTCAACAACAGCCAAAATCCGCTTCAAAGACCTTATAAAAAACCCGACAGTGTTTATAAACTGCGACTACCTTAACGTTTTTGGATTATACACATAAGGTCTTAGTGTAGTCGTTTAGGAGTCTGTTTCTGGAATTGTCAAATTAAATAATACCAGCCATTCTGAAACTCGGATCGCGTGGAATTTTTCCATTCCTACACGATTTTGTTGAATTTCCGGCCGTAGTATGGCCGCTTTATGTCGTCTTACAGTTCTTATTGCCATTTCATGTTTTATGTGTACTTTTGTCGAAGTGTTTCGAGGTTAATATCAATGTTCATTGTATAAATTGTAACGAACTGTGAAGGATTCCTTTAAATTTGCTATTCAGCTTTAGAGATCTAGCTTTACTGTAGCGCTCAGTTGAATTCTTGGCATATCAAATTTTTTCATGGATTCCCAGAACGCAGTTACTATTAATTTTAAATAAAATCCTTTTAATATTAATTTTAAAGCACTTAAATCTCAATTACCTGGGAATCGAACCCCTAGATCAGGGATCCGCCATGATAACAATAACATCAAACCAATCGTCCCACATTGACATATTGTAATAATAATGTTTTCATCGTTCTATAAGTATAGCAACGACAGTTTTATACCGTGAGTTACTTGGCACGTAAAAATCTCAGGCACGATATAGAAAAACGAGGAGGAATTGATGTTACGTCGTTATTACGTCCCATACACGTCTTCGCCCTTATTATAGAAATAAAGTTCAATTTTCCAAGTCAACGCCAGATCATGTCGTGTGTTACAAGGCCGTGGTTGTATTCAATCGTAACTACACAGTAAGAAGAGAAACGTAGCAACCGAAATGCACCATAGGGCGCAAATTAATAGGCGCAATATCAACCGATCCTAGGTTCTTGAAACAGCTTTTTCTGTAGATTATATCAGTCACTATATGTATTTAAGGGACGATTTGTGCATTTATTGAATCGTAGAGTAAAAGTGGCTAAAAGAGACCTCTTTTAGCCAATGGTTTTTATTCCATCGATCAATAGGTGTAGTCTACCCATTGCCACTTCAGGTGAATAACGCGTATTGTAGGCAAATATTTACAACGTTTTTTATCTGACAATATTATTAGAACAATCAAACGAATAAACTTTATTTGCTTATTGGAAAATGCTCAACCTAAATCTGAAACTAGATACGTAGGTACATTTATAAATGTAAATATTATAATTTTTGCACTCCCCGATTGAATAAACTAAAACAAAAATTGATTATTAAACTAACATTGCAAGTTATACCAAAGATTGTAAAAATTTACTAAAAGACTAAAACTAAACAGATTTCGTCAGGCCTAGGTACCTATGTTTTGGGATTTTATTACTTTAAATATAACTAAAATCCTTACGCATGGTGATAACCACTAGCTATATGTATTTTTATGCGTTTGCACATATGTAAAATAATTTTAAATCAAACCCACGGGCGCTATGTTTCGAAGCATTCCTTCATTATACCGTCACTTCATTTTCCTCTGTTATTATATTGGTCGTGGAAAAGTTAAATTTAAAATGACATATAATCGATATCAGCTGCAATATTGCTGCATTTTATGATTGCCAATTAATTTCATCGTATATACGCGGCTCGAAGGACCAAAAAATTATGTATGGGGTAGCGGGTTGGTAAATGAAACTGTCCGCGATGAGTGCTACTCACACACAGATTTATTTTATGCTTATAATTGCAAAATCAAAAATGCCGATAATGCACTTGATGCGGTTAACCTGATTACTGATTACATTTGTACGGTGTTCCTTACATTATTGTTTTATTGGAAATGAGGAGTTATTGGATTTATTTATTTTTATAGGTAGTAAACCCAAAGAAGTTCATCGATTTCGCCGTGAGCGTTGTGCCGGACTACCACCGAGCGATACTGGACATCATAGACTACTATGACTGGAAGAACGTCTATTACATATACGACTCTCATGACGGTAAGTTGTTTATATTTTTTATAATAAACCCCTCTCACTGTGCTTCGGGAAATATTTTTATCTGCATGAGCGCCCGTGTGCAATACAATAGTAATAAGTCTGAGAAGGTAAATATAAATATTCCCCTTTGTAGATCGCCGTTTTTCTACCGAGTCCATTCATAGAAACGTGCTGGTGTATATTCACACATACAAAAACGACGCAATATGCTGAAAACAAAGTTGCGATGGCAGGCGTAAGTTTGATTTATTCCGGTCTGATCCCGAGAAATTGTTACCCTAGTGAATTAGCTATGTTTTGTATGATATGTACTGCATAGTTTGAATTCACGTGCGTGACATTTTGCGTTGTCCACTGCACTAATGTCCGCCCATTGAGATATTATGTACTAAAGTGTCCGCCCAACTTATCTCTGAAATGGCAAAAATTGGAACTAACGAAAAGTCATTCATAAGTACGTTGTACATTCATCTGTCAGTTACTAGTGTGCAATGATTGGTCAAATGAATGTCATATGCGTCCGACAGCGCCTCTTTCGTTTCAGTCTTAAGTTGGGTTTACTATAATTCTGTTGTCCGCTGCACTGACATTTCACTATTGCACGCAATTCATAATATACCTACTATATAATATTGCAGCTTTAGCGATGTCTCTCCATAGCTTGCGGTTGTTGGCGTTGCGGGAAGATTCATTGATGGAGCTTTGCGTAGCAGCTTTTATTACATCTGTCCAGCGTGTTGGGGATCGCCCACAGGACCGCTTTCCTTCGACTTGACCTTGGACTACGAGTCGTTCCATAGAATTAAGGTTTCGAGATACATGTCCGAAATATTTAATTATTCGCATTTGCACAGTCAACGAAAGACTTTCCTTAATTCTGAGTTCTTTTAAGATGGATACATTAATTTGTTCAAGGTATTCGTAGCAGTCGCCTCCAGCACCACATCTCAAGTGCATTTATTTTGCGTCGATCCCTCATTTTAATCGTCCACGTTTCTGCACCATAATATATAAATATTGGGAAAACCAAACATTTCATTAATCGGACCTTCGTGATTTTGGTGATATTACGATTTCGCCTGATCTTATTGAGCTTGTCTACAGCAGATCTTGTCATGGCACTTCTCCTTTTAATCTCGTCTTCAGATCCCCCAGCGTTTGTGATAGTGGAACCGAGGTATACGTAGCTAGAGACCATGTCACAGTTACCAATACTCAGATTTTCTGGTTTATTCAGTTCAGCTCTATCCACTATCATCATTTTGGTTTTATGTCTATTGATCCTAAGTCCGAAGGAGAGGCTAGTATATAGTCTTTAAGCGTGTTAATAATTGTTCCATATCTTCTTTGGTTTGGGCGAGAAGAGTTGTGTCATCAGCATATCTTAGGTTAGATGTTTTCCTACCACCCACCGAAATCCCTTTCTCCCATTGTTCTAGTACAATTCTCATTGTCTTTATACTATTTTCCATTAATTGCTTGGAAAAAAATGAGAAAATAAAAATTTTATTATGTCGCATCGTTTTCGCATGTATACTTGTGTGAACTGACACTGAATAACGTTGGACATGACCTGAAAATCGAATGAGTGAGATACGTTATAAAACATTTCCTATTAAGTATTGCTAAATTCAAAAAAGCTTTCCTGCTATAGTGAAAGTAATTCTTGCAACGGCTATATCCTTCGACTCGTACCTTACTAGGCCAAGTGAAATCGCTCTGACATTACCGTTTTTTACCTCACTAAGTGTTATTGGGTTCGGTCTCCATGCTTCGTGCGTTTTTACGATTACACCATCAGCTTAAATTTATTGGAGGCGCAATTTTATTGCAGTCTATATTTATAGTAATCTCTAACATTTGACCGTCTGTCATTTACCCAAACTGCGATTCATGTAATATAAACATCACCGAAACACAGTAGGTACATAATATTATTGTATTGTCAATAACGTGTACGTATAGCTTTACAGTGTACGTTTTTTTGCGAATTTTTAGTGATCAGCCGAAATGGCCTAGTGATCAGAATTATTAACCACTTTCATAGTAAAACGACCGCTCCAGATTGTCGTTTCAAGTCATAATGCGAGCCTACTCGCAGCATATGAACTATCAAAATAACATGGCCGCTAATTTCACTATTACCCTTCAAGTGTCCCTAATTTATCTAGCAACCCCTGTACCCTGCTCAATGTCATATCAGGACTATCTTTGAACTTTGCACTCATTTAGGTCTTATTTCTATTGTCGTTGATGTCAACAACCAAGGCATCGGTATATCATAATTATAACTGGGCTCTCATTTCACATTTCTGTTTTTCATAAGATTGATTTATATGTACATTGTTATGTAATTCACGGTTAATCCACATTAATGGGTTTTATTTCCGTCATTTATTATTCGTCATTGCCTAATATTTTTAGGTGTACCTATAGTTTATTAGTATTTACCCACGATATGATTCCTGAGAAAGTATGTAAACTGATTTGTGAACAAAATTTCGTCCTTTAAGCCCTCCAAAGGACATATCAATTAGATCATACAGATTTCAACACAGTTTGTTAATTAACAAGCGAGTATTCCGATTTTCTAAAGGACTCATTAAAATCTCACACTAAAACATTGGGTGCTAAAATAATATAAATAACCAAGGCTAACAAAGATCTCGGGGACAGGTACGTATTTGTTCGTTATGACGTTTGTATTTTATGTCAAAAGGTTATAACTACCTATATTCAACGACAAAACAGCTCAAACATGAAGCTCAACATCTTAGCCGTAAGTAGTAAGTGAAATCTGTTACTGTTTGTATACTTATAATAAATCTGTACAGAGGTCAAGTCAGTTTTTTCTGTCTGTCTGTCTGTCTGTATAATCGTTATAGAAACAAAAACTACTCGACGGATTTTAACGAAACTTGGTACAATTACTTTTCATACTCCTGAGCTGATTAGAAGGTGAGATAGTTAAATGGCTTTAAGCTTCCGTCGCGTGTGAAACCTTAATGGTTAAAGCTACACAGAAATCATGTATGACGGAAATGTTCTCCTTAAAATTATATAAAAAATATCCCACGACAGCATATATTTTATGGTTGACTCGCAATAACACGTTTAACTCCCGATATCTTAGCAGATCGAAGCTTTCTGATTATAACGCGGGAAAAACCTTGTGACACCTGAGTTCCACGCGGGCGAAGCTGCGGGCACAGCTAGAAGAAAAATAAGACAACAAAGCCTACACTGAGTGATCTTGGATCTTGAGAGCTGCTTCTTCCAAGATCCAAGATCACTCAGTGTAGGCTTTGTTTAAGCGATGGCTTCATTCCATTCATTCATTAATTCGTACAGGCTACATAGGTTAAAAAACATTTATGTCGCACACAAAGGAATTAATACATAAACTGTACTTTCCCTTAAATAACTGTGCATACTCGTATAACCGCACGTACAGCACAAAGTTAATGAATTATAACCGACGGTTTGCTTGCCCAGCGAAATGGTCCCCTTATCGATTTTAAGGGAAGCTCATATTACAAATTAATTTGGCACGGCCTCCTAATTGTTTGTGTTGTTTTAATTGCGTATGCTCTCTCGCGTCAATGTTCAAAAGTTATATGATCACTAACAAACGCCGCAACCATTATTATTGTGTCGGCGCATGCTAAAATAATTTTATCCTTATCTGGTGTAATTGAAATTCAAAGTCGACGGGGATGAATTTCGTCATTTAAAAAAAGGTAAATGTTTGCATGTACGACCTTGCAAGCTGAAATGAGCTTCTTTCTGAGGTTTTCCCGGAGCGCTTTGACATGGGGTTTTTAAAGAAAGGTGTAAAAAGAGTTCTCCTAACTCCCCTGGTTTTTCTAGTATCCATAGTTGACGATGGCCACTTACCTTCAGGTGGCTTATCAACTTTTACGACAGCGGTCAGGCTATATAAAAACAAGTGCGAGTCGGACTCGCCTATCGCGACTCGGAACCCTTGTGCCGTAGTAGCAAATAACATAATATAAAAAATATATTCGAGTTAATTAAATCAAAGGTAAATTGCGGTTTACGATTTATGACTTATTAAAAAAACTATTTACTGGATCTCGTTCAAACCAATTTTCGGTGGAAGTTTACCTAGTAATGCACATCATAATATACGGTTGCTGTTTTTAGTTTTATCATTCTCTAATTTTAGAAGTTACAGGGAAGGGGACACACATTTTACCACTTTGGGAGTGCCTCTCGCGCAAATTATTCAGTTTAGAAAAAAATTACTAATATCATTTTTGAAGACGTATTCATAGATACCCCACACGTATGGGTTTGATGAAAAAAAATTGAGTTTCAGTTGTAAGTATAGGGAAAACCCAACATGTTTTAACTTTTTTTCTATTTTTGTGTGAAAATCTTAAAGCGGATCACAGAACACATCTACTTACCAAGTTTCAACAATAGTAGTTCTTATATTTTCAGAGAAAAGTGGCTGTGACATACTGGCGGATAGACAGACAGACGGACGGACTGACAGACAGACGGACATGACGAATCTATAAGGGTTCCGTTTTTTGCCATTTGACTACGAAACTCTAAAAAGAGTGGTTCTTGCCAAAAAGTTAATTTTTAGTAATTCTTCTCGCTCTACCGACTTAAAATTTTGCATATTGGATTCAATTACAACGTAAGTTTTTGACGAATATAACCGGATACTTTTCATATCAAACGTGTGCCTTCTGCATATTGGAACCTATACCGCGCTCGCGTTTGGTTTTAGGTAATTGTACCTATCCCACATAAATACGAACTTTCCGTGCCTCTGAGTAAAGTGCATTTTCGATTGACGACGAGAATTTAATATGCCATAAGTTTTAGCTAATAAACTAAATTAAACTCTTAGCACAGGCAATCATTTTATTTTTAACGGGGAAAGCCGTAAGTAAATTTTGCTTACAAGCTAAATTATTAGCACAGGTAATTTTGTTTTTATCAAGGAATGACAATTTCATATCTTCAGTGACTCAAGTGTAGGGTTTTATTGAATATCCTAGCATTTACAAGCAATGAAATCATGTAGAAGACAGATAGTGGAGGCTATTAACATAGTACATAGTATCTCAATGGCTATTAATATCGATCCATTTGGCACCTACTGGGTACGAAACTCTATTAACTTTAATTTTGACAAATGCATAATTGTGTATATCAAAAACTCTAATTTAGTTTGCTGACTTCATGTCATCATCATCATCAACACTTATACGAATCCCGATTAGTTCTTCTTGTCTGTAGTCATCCTATAAAACTATAAATAAACGCCCTGCATGTTTCATCTGGCTTCGTATCGTTTTGATATTGAAATATGGCTGCTGTACTACAAGCTCGTACTATAAACTTGCGTTTATATTTCGAATTTTGACGAGGTTAAACAAATTATTGAACTGAAACTGCGTTTTTGCTGAACACAGTCTTATTTTATATTTCGAGTGCTTTTTACATTTTTTACAATATTCAAATTAAACTAGACAGGGTGCCTCTTGTTTGGTATAACAACTTTTCGTCGAAAATCGCTTCGACTAATTTTAGTTGGAATAAAGTCATTTCACATAATTATTCATTTGATCGAATATTTGATTGCCATAATTTTATTTCTTATCATCATTTTTTTTTAAAAATCTGTTTATCGAAAGTTCAAATGCGCTAATTTTAATTAAAGTAATGTAAACTACACTAATAATGATTTAGTCGAAAGATCGTGTTGGATATTCGGTAGGGCAATTATTGGTTTCCTTTCATATTTAATTGAAAAATTATTGTTGAAATTGTTCCTTCACCTACTTAATTTAGACTGTATTCTTTGGTATAATAACTATTCAACTAAATAGGATAGGTTAGCGAGGAGCGAAGCGACGAGCGTGTTAGGTTAATAGGAACCATCGCACGAGCCGAGCGAGCGAAGCGAGCGTGCCGCGACAGCGGACGGCGAATGCCAGAACCGACTTTAGGGCGTTTATAACCACCTGAACATTTGATGAAATTAACATTGTATAAAATAAATATTCGATCAAATGAACATTATGTCAATCAATATTACACAAAATGAATATTCGATCAAATGAAAATTATGTCAAACGATATTATACAAACTGATTATTATCTTAAACGTTGTTCGATTTATTAAAATTATATCAAAAGTTGTTATACGAAACAAGGGTAACCTAACTAGACAAACTACTAATTATATGTTGCCAGAAACAAAACATGAACATGGTTATTTTGTTACATACTTATTACTCAATACAAATGTTACAGTACAATAAGCAGCAAAGCACTAGAATTATTTATTAAAACAAGAATTTTATTGTTATTGATTAAAACGGAGCAGCGGTTCTCTGTGTGGTTTTTAAAATGGAAATAGTTCAAGAGCCGGTAAGGGACATGGAATACCTACTTTTATCGCGTTATTTTTCTCATTTCCACGGGAAAACACGTTTTAATTAAATAACTATTGATGGCATTATGGATGAAAGTACGAGAAAACACGAGGAATAGGTTTCCCGAAGCGAAGCAAGGACTGCTTAAGGCTTTTCCACCAGAGATGTGCTATGCAGCTATACAGGCTATGCTGCGAGGATGTAATAGCTAAGCTGTGAAACATTGTGACCATTTCCACCGATACTAAGCTATGTAGCGGTGCGAGTAAGATGTGCTATGAAGATGCGCCGCCGCAAAGTAGCTGCGGGAGGACATACATATTGCACTATACATAGCTACACCACTCGCGACCATCCATAGCACGCATCTATAGCACGCATTCATAGCACATCTGTATCCATCCTACATACACAATAATAAAACTGTAATTGATCGTATTTTGTGCACGCTGATCTCAGAAAGGGCTGAACGGATTTTTATGGGACTTTCACTGGGACATGGAGGAGGATGTGGAGCAACATCTAGGCTATCCCGTATTTCTCGCCGGATTGGGACCCCATATACACGAACGAAGTCGCGGGCAACAGCTAGTAGTTACATCAATATACATATAAAACTCTTGCGTTACTTTGTGACTGATTGATAGACAACTACTGAAATTTGGCTTGTATGTTCCTTGGGGAGTGTTGCACTAAGAGAGGATTTTTGGAAATTCCAACCCGAAAGGGGTGAAGTAGGGGGTTAAAGTTTAAACGAATTCCACGCGGGCGAAGCCTGCAGGCGGAAGCTAGTAAGAACGAAATGATTACAATCACATAATAAATGGCAACAATTTGATTTAGCTAACCTCTTCTTTAAACACTGGGAATTATATTACACTGCCATTTATTAATTACTTATTAGTTTCATTACAATCTACATGATTTACCGAAGATTTCAGAAATAATCAAGTAAAGTAAAGCCGGCGCCTTAATGAGGCCAACATAATTTTGTAGTCTCCGGTAAAATGATTAAGCGATGTCAGAAAATAAATGGCTAAGCTTATCGGAATATTTTTAACAGGTAAAAAGTATTCTATGTAACCTTTATATTATACAAGTGTCCCATAAGTCGTACGATATTTTAATGGAAAAAAAACTTGGTTCCCGGCAATCTTCGAGATTTGGAACTTTTTTTATTTTTCATAAATTCTGATCTCTTACGCCACATCTACTTTTTGTATTTTTTTACTTAATAAACTTGATCTTGTTTTGCGTCGGGAATAATACCCCTTAATTATTTAAACTAGAATAACTTTTATGATCTAGGTATATGAATCGAATTAAATAAAACAAACCCTTATAGTTTGTGGTGTCTCCGATATCACTGTGTGTCGGTGTTGGGGATTGTAAATAAAACACTTAGTTGGTTTCCGTCAGAGACGTGTGACGACCTACTGCCTCGCGGTCTCAGTACGAACTGCCGTCAGAACCGAGTTAGCACGTGACACCCACTAGCGCCATGACACTGACATCTGACATGACATGTACGTCATGATTACCGGAAACAACACTGTAGACGTCACATAGTTAAGTGACGTTTATCATTATGAAACAATTTTTGTTTTGGGTGCGTTAACAGAGACTCTCTGCAATAGTTTTTTTTCATTATACCTATATGTAGGTATAGACAGCGAGAAGTTGCAGATTTTTTATATGTATAGATTACTAGCTTCTGCCAGCGGCTTCGTCCGTTTGACAGACAGACGATGTCAAAATACTTGTGAGGAATGCAAGGAAAATGAAACGCGCCATTGTGCGATCAGCTAAATGGTTGTTAAGAGATGATTTCCGTAATAAAAAATATCGTATGTTCTTTCCCAAGATCAACTTTATATCTGTACCAAACATTAAAATCAGTTTTGTGATTTAGCTATGACCCTCACTAGCATACCCTGTCTCGTGTGTGCCATGGACAACATACAAGACAAGGACACACACCCAGACCGAGAACAGAAATTTAAACTCATCATTCAAATTTTCCGCCTCGCTGAGAATCGAAACCAGGACCCTCGGGATAGTGATCCGGCGTGCTAACCATTGCGCCATCCGGGTCGTCTAGCATGATGTCCGAGTAAAACAAGTAGGTAGTCATAAAGTAACGTCTTTACTCTTTGAGTCTGGCCCGCCACGTAGCTGCATTAAAATGCGCGAACTCTGCGCCTTTTCCGAGAGACAGAAAGCATTTATAATAGACGTTTGTTGAATGATAATTCTGAGATGAGACAATATTGACGGAAATAAGATGATGCTCCATTATAAATGTATTTTTTAATTCGAAATCTTAAATGTCTGCACAGTAAGAATATGAAGTAGATAGCGATATAAATATTTAAGAACGCTCTGGATATCTAATTACTTTCACGATTGATTGATGCGGTGAAGCAGAATAGAAAAGATTTGAAAACAACCCGAATGATATTATAAATGCGACAGTAGCTCTGTCTGATAAACTTTCACGCTTAAACCACTGCATCGATTTAAATGAACTTTGGGAAAGAACATAGGCTATTTTTTTCGTGATTGTCCTTCAAACGATGTGGAAAGAGAAAGAGAGATAACATTTTTGTAAAATGTCGGTACCTACCACTTCGATTCGAATGATTCCATTTATTAATTTGGTATTAGTACGTCTGCTTTGAAGAATAAATATTTATTCTTTAAAGATATATATTATTTATTTACGGACACAGTGCATTTAATGTATATCCACTAAAGGCCATGCCTATTCGAGTCACGCATCCTCGATTGAACCCCGCGCTAATGACTTGTAAAAACCTTTATCTAATTTAAAGAGGAAAAAACATGCTCCGTATTTTGTATTATGTTGGCAAACTCGCTTTTGGCAAACATTTCCAATGGAAGTAAAGTGATTAATAAACCTCCGACTACCAGGTAGTGTGCATTTAGTTGGCAGGTACCTACAGGATGAATGTTTAGATTTTGTTTTGTGTATTTTCTTGTTTTAGCCTGTTAGTTATGGGATTCATTACTCAAGAAATCCTGAGATTAATACGTAGAAATATTTACAGAATACAAAATATCACCAGGTACCCTTACGCAGACGAAGAACGAAAAGATAACAAATACTCACAACACCCTATACCTCAACTCCTTATCACATACACATAATAATTATAAAACTTATAAGTGTTTCTTTAGTATTAATACAAAATAATGCTACACATATTCAAACACCTTCAATGTTAACACCCTTGAAATCGACGTGTCGATGCGATGTAATTGGTCTATTCCGTGCGGATCTACAAGCTAGTAGATCTTATATACTAGGTCTTCATGTAAATTCATACCTACGTACCGTGTTAACAGGTCATTGTATTGGATTTGGTCATTGCGGTCAATACTTGACTATGTATATTAATTACCCATTAATGCAAGATTGAACCAGTGAGTTTGGTCGTTACGACACCATGACATCTAAAGGTACAATCAATATAAATAAAACTCTTCCGTTACTGAGTGACTGACTGACAGACTGAAAAACAGACTGATACTGAACGCATATACTTTATACTCGTAGGTATGAGGACTGGGACAATAACAGTTAGGGATAATTAATTATCTTACTTGCTATTAATAATGACCCGTAAGTTAGTAAGTACTTGTTAGTAATAGTCTATTTTGAATTCGGTTACAGAAGTGTTGCTACATGAAGGACTAAGATGGTTAACCCAAAAAATATTACCCAAATCCTAACCTTTACAACAGAATATCCATAAAAACTTGTACCTATCGGTTATTCCAAGGGAATAGATCCATTTACCAAGATGTAACGTATCCCAAGACTTTACCCGTGTTAAAAGTTCGAAATATATATTATGCCAAATATCATCTTAAGGTGTTTATCTCGTCTTCACGTTGGAATAGACAGAAAGATAAATAAATCCCAAAATATAAAATATTTTTAGGCTCTTGTATCGATAAAACAAAGCCACATATATTAAAACCTGCTGACCCGGCAGACGTCGTCCTGCAACATATTTTCTTAAGTAGACGCCCTTGCTTCGCTTTGGGAGACTTGTTGCTCTGCTCCTTTTGGCCATAGCGTGATGTAACATAGCCTATGGCCTTTCTCAATAAAATGGACTATTTAAAACAAAAAAAAATTCAATTCGAACCAGTACTTCCTGAGATTAACGTGTTTAAACGAACAATTTCGCTTTATATTATCAGTATAGAATAAAAGATAGTATAACCAAAAAGATATACACGAATCAGACGCGCCGTTAAATTTCCATTATTAGTATAAGTAGATTTAAACCATGTTTGTAGATTAAATGGTTTAACCGTACGCCGAAATGTTCCGCGTCAAAAACAGTAGCGCTTTTGACACAAGCTTCATGTGTTCTGTAGTTTAATTGGTGCCCGCTTGTGGCGAAAGTTTGTCGTTGCTTTACTGCCGAGCGCTTGTTAAGCCGTTGACATCGCTTTTTTGTATGATAATAGTTAATCCTAGTTCAAGGCATTTGTACGACATGATTTTATTATTCAGCGTGGCTAACCGTTGCCTGCAGTTTTGCCTGCGCTGATGTACCTACTCGTGACTGATTTCAAACAACCTTCCAAGCCGTAGATCATCTATTCGTTTGTCAACTATGTAAAAACATAGAAACAAAGTTTTTTATTATTTCTAACAAGCTTCCCAAATACCTAACTAATTAACTTTCAACCCTTATTTAACTCCCGTGGGGATGAAATATCACATTTTTAGTTGTCAGTCGACGTTTCTCAGCTAAGATCTCCCTCTCTACCAAATTTCGTCTTTATAAGTCGTATACATAGTTTTTATTTCAGGGAATGAGTGCAAAATATTTCGCTTTTCATATGTACCTACAATGTTAAGAATCAGGCAGCAATAGTTCAATCAGTGAAGCGCTAATAGCCCGGCTCTTGCGTCGATCCTAAACGATAGACCGTGGCAACATGCTTTGCAAATCTAGAGCATACTTCCTTGATAACGCTGCTCCAGTGCTGATTCTTGAAAGGTTTAAAAAACCCAAATGCCTGAAAATATGCTGCCCGAACGCCTCTAAAATTGCTTAGCGACTGCTATCTAACGATAACAATCGGAACGAACAGCTTAATATTCCATTCAAACACCGACCACGCCCGCCATAGCTTACGTTGGCTATTATGCCAATAAAACTATTTACCAGTATAGTTGCTCATAATTTTTAACAATCCCACAATATTCCAACGATGCATAAATACGCCACTCGATATTGCAATTTGTTTGAAAACATGTGGATCTCTACTGATAATGTCTTATGCATCATTCGGACGTAAAATATGAGTGTAAAATATTTTTATTGCGATCGATGACAGGGAACTATGCGAGTATTGGCTTTATTACGATTGTGAGCGTTTATTGGAAGATTGATATGCTTTTCGTGTACTTGTATTTTTAACCGACTTCAAAAAAGGAGGTTCTCAATTCGACCGTATATGCTTTTTTATGTACGTTTAGCGATTATTTCGTCGTTTATGGGACGATTTTGATAGTTCTTTTTTTGTTGGACATCAGGACATCAGGATCTGATGATGGCATCTCAGAGAAATCGAGGGGAACTTTCGAAAATTGTATGGACAACTAGTCTGTTTATTCATGTTATCATAAGTACATTAAAACGCTACCATTTCATGAATCGATCATTTCATGATGTCGATCTGATGAAGTCGAAAGACAGTCGAGGGAACTCCTCAACGATTTACTGCAGTTATGTAGTGTTTGGGCTTGATTAATTTGTAGTGACGAGAACTTTGCACTTACATGTTGAATTGAGCGCCATCTGGCGTGTAGTTTTTGAGTTATCTCTACTTATCAAGATTGAAGTCGGTTATTTTTTTTTGTAAAAAGCAATTACCTATAATTTTAAACAAACAGTCGTGAATAGACTAGAAAAGATTTTTATAGCTAAAACGTAACCCGTCTTATTACAAAACACGGTCTATCTTTCGACCAGATCTAAACCTCATTTAAACCATGGTTTAAGCAAAAGTCTTATTACAAAACATGGTTTTACGCTAAACCACAGTCTTTCTATGGTTCTAAAGATAAACCTGCTAGACCCTTAGTTAACGTTGGTCTAACTCACAAACGTCAACTTATTATTTGGAGGTTATTGTCGTTTTATCTTTCTGAACTAAAAATGGATAATAACATGATCCAATCAATAGACTTAGCAGATATTGAGGATACTTTATTATTAAGCATCACGGAGCGATCTAATAGAAGACTTGGAAGGCGTAAATCCACTACTCAATTTAAGTGACGAAGATTTTAAATCAAAATATAGATTTTCAAAGAGATTGGCATCCAGACTCGCAGAGCGAGCCAGAGCGGGACTCCAATCATTCTCTTCATTCATCAACTTTTCAAAATAACCTTTCCACCTTTCTTTAATTTTCACATCATCAGCAAGAACACCACCCCTGTTTCATTCCTTATACATTTTATATGAGACACATCCTTAGATTTCCCTTCTCGAGCTTTAGTGAGACGGTAAAGGTGCTTCTGACCCGCTGGACTATCCAGTGTTTCATACAAATTGTTCCGGGCTTTGGCTCTTGCTATCGCAACCACTTTCTTAGCTCTTTTCTTACATTCATGATATTCATTCTTCTTTTCTACTTTCAAACTTTTATTGCTATCATTCACATCCTGCCATTCTTTAAACCTCATTTTCTTTTCTTTTAGTACCATTGGACTTCTACCGACCACCACCATGTCTCCCTATCTTGATACACACCCTTCCCTTTTGTTTCTCCCAAAATTTATTTTGCTACATTTATTATACACTGCCATTTCATTCCAACATGCATTCACAGTCTTATTTGTCATATCTTCCATTTCTACCATTTTATCCGACACTTGCTTTCTGAATTCTCTTGCATACTCTTCTTTTTCTAACTCATGCCACTTTATTTTAGGAGGAGGCCGTTCTTTATTGTTACCTAGCTTTACTTTTATTGTTGCATCCATAATAAGGAGTCTATGTTGTGACACCAAAGCTTCCCCCGGTATTACTTTGCAGTCCTTGACATGGTTTAGGTGGTGACGTCTGATAAGGAAGTAATCAATTTGCGTCGTATGGTGGCCGCTTTTGTAGGTGATGAGATGTCCATCACTCTTTTGGAACCATGTTTTGTAACTGCTAGATCATAAGCAGTGGCTAATTGCAATAGACTTTCTCCTTCGTTGTTACGAATACCATATCCCCATCCTCCATGTACTCTTTCATAATTCCCATTCATTCTTCCCACATGTCCATTAAAATCACCTCCCATGTATATCTCATCCTCTGCAGGTATGGCCATCATTAATGTGTCCAGATCTTGCCAAAACTTTTCTTTTACTTTATCATCACATCCTATTTGTGACTCATACACACTAACTACATTCAAAACTATCTTTTCTAACATAATTTTCACACTTATTAATCTATCATTCATTCTCTTAACATCCATCATGTAATATTTTTAAGGCTTTGCCCGAAATGCGTCTCTAGCTACGTCAAAACGCCGCTATACGAGTAACTCAGCGCTAGGTACCTATGCATTCTGCTTGTTGAAGCCTTTAGTTTTAAATTCTATTCACACTCACTGACATGAAATAATTGGCCAGGTTTGAAAATCGGTTCATTGCCAATTGTCCGTCCTACTTTGCATTCGTAATCCTGATATACCTAAATTGGAATACATACTGGCGCTCACTCACTTTCGGACGAATACGCGAACTCTTAAGTGTAGGACAGACCTTCACGAATGATTATGCGAAGTTTTTGGGCGTTCTCACACAACGCTATTTGGAAGCGCCTAGGATCTTGTCCAGTGAACTACGTGAAATTCGTTCAAGAAAACATGATTATTATCAATTATTATGTTATGCTACATTTAGCGAATTAAATGTGTTGGATAGAAAACAAATCTTTTTAAAATAAAAAAAAAACTCCAGAAAATGGTCGGTTGGAGGTAGGAAAGAAACTATCGTTAACATCGAATGTTGATACGAATTTCGACTTAATTGCACTTGATATTGACTGTAAGAAAATAAGCTGAAGGTGGTGTACGAATCAATTTGGCCGATAGTACAAAGGACGGTTCCCGCGCATGTGTGTGAGCACGTGAAGTTTAATCGGATTGCGGTTAAGCAAGTAGTACGCAGTATTTTTGCGTTATAATTTTTAAATATTTATATGTCGGAGAAGTAAAATAAATAATGGACTTGTTTATGTTTACGTACTGGTAACGCCATCTGTTATCGATTCAGCCTATTCATTGAGTCAGTAGTTCTAGTCAAATTTGTCTTAGAGATGTCGCGTGTCACTGTGATGTTTGGCAAATATGTCAAAATGACAAGGTCACATTGGATGCAGTGGCATGAGATGACACACTAGACAATCGAGACTTGACCGCGCCGGTTGTGCGCACTGATTCCAATCTGTGTTTCGAGACGTAGAACATGGCGGACGCCAGATATCCACAATAGAAATATTAGAAATCCTTTAATCTCTGAAATATATATCACATAAACATGGTACACCGGCCGGTAAAGAAACTTAGTAACCCTTTGCTTCGCTAGCAGAGACACAAGCAACTCCTCTGCGGTTCGTTTTAATTGCTTTCCGCACAAATGCCAGCTTTCCGCCCCTGTGATTAAAGGCACATTGTTGCTTGGCGACAAGAATTTCCAAATGACGTAAGTAAATTTTGCTTCCCAGCTAAATTGAACTGTGAATACAGGTAATAAATTTGTTTTTAGCGCGAGTGACAATTTCATATAGGCTGTCGGGCACCGCGCAGGCTAACTGACGGTAAGTGGTCACCGTGGCCAATAGACATCAATCAGTCTGAAGGTATAACCGATTCGTTATCAGTCAAAAATAAATGAAAACCAGTATTGTTACAGTCCGAAATTACGACCAAAACGGGTATTAATTAACTTCTTAAAAAGATCCATTTCAACATTGACAAGTATATAGATATACTCAAAAACTACCCGCCAGTTTTACCTCAAATATTTTTCGTCTGCCCGACAAGCATCAGCTTTATATTAAAAGAGAATCATTAAAATCAAAACACTCAATAAAAAGCTATAAGGTAACACACACAGAACAGTCGAACTAAGAACTTCCTCCTTTATTAAGTCTGTTAAAAAATATTTCACAATACTTTAGAGGAGGAGTAGGAGGAGTACTAGATATCCGGACTGTTAAAATACGTTATACTATAACGCCATGCATGACTACCGTCGAGATTAAATTGGGGTACCGACCTCAGTGACTCGTCCATTGTTCAGCAGGGTATGCCACGAGCACAAGTTTAATCGGACTCACGATGAATAGAACCTTTACAACCCAAAATGTAATCATTAAAAATCTATATGATAAGATTTTAAAATCCCTGAATAAGTATGTTTAGTTACTAATTAATACCTATTTAGATACATAACCTTATTAGTACCGGTATAATTTTATTTGTTAACAATCAGGTATAATATATATATGACATTAAACTTAAGTCATCACGGGTTGTACATGTATGTACGAGTACATGTACATGTATGAACGAAACGTTGACCGTGCTCATAGGTGAAACTTCTGTCTAGACCGCAATCTATGTTACTGTATAACTGACGAACTATACTTATATCATAATGAAATAATTAAGTATATGTAAATTATGTCGTATGATTAAAGTTCATGGAATAAAGTGGGTTTCAGAGCTTTCCGATGAAGTGAAGAGAGTGTGCCACAACGAGACTAATTGGCACTCCTGACAATAAGCTGCAGCAATAATTTACTACCAAATTGGCTGTAAAAATTATCCCTCTCCGATTTTTCATTCGATAAAGGTCACGGACCTCTCTTGAAATTCATCAGTTCATTATTTTCAATGCTGTAACGAAATAATTTATTAAAGTAAATACAAGTACAGTTTAATTATAAATTTTTATGAAGGTTATAATTGCATTCAACTTTTTAATTACATTTTTTAAAACAGTTGATGCTACATCGCCGCGAAGTGCGGAATACTACAGTATTTTTGTGTGTACGAATTCTCAATAAACTCGAGAATTTCTGACGGTAAATTAATTCTTTAGCCCTTATCGTTATGTAATCGTTAACCAACACCGAAATAATTGATAACCCTTTGAACTTGAACTTAGTTATTTCTCAGTAAAAATCTTTTACAATAGGACATACTATTGAATAATATCTATATCGAATTATATAACAAATTAACAAACACATCATACATTATAAAAATGTTATATAAGTATCTAGCAGGTACCCACTATAACCCTCAACATGCAAACATGTAAAATGTCGAGATATTTTCACCGGTGCAGGTAAAAATAATGACGTCCTACAAAACGTTTCGTTCAAAGCAAATTTAATAGTGATAACGAGGCGATGAACCCACGGGCACTTCGCGTTACGACCACGAGAATAAAATGGAAAACATAAAAACAGAGTGCGGATATGGTGTGGTACCGACGCGGATATTAATTCGATGTGGTACTTGTACCAAAAATGTATTCGTTGCTTGAGAAATCTAATTTGTTGTAACGGAGTTTATAACCGACTTAAAAAAAGCAGGAGGTTGTCAATTCGTCTGTAGGTATGTTTTTTGTGTAACCTCATATCTTTCGAATGTGTTTTGACTTGTATAGGTAATAATTCAGTTTTTAATCGAGTGTTTTTAATCGAAATCACGTAAATATGAATGAAATTTGATGGGTAGTTTTTGAGTTATCTTTACTTATCGATTTTGAAGTCTTTTTTTAAAGTTACTTATATATCAGGAGATTAGGATCAGGATCAGTCAGTAAGATGAGGTGTGGTGAGCTGAGGTGAAACTTAGTGACTGGGTGAGGAAAGGTGTGGAACAGTGCTGAGGTGCTTTGGAGAAGAAGACAGGATAATAATAGTATAAACAAAAAATATTAAAAAAATTCGCTTCTAAAAAAGTTTGTCGGATTCATAATTATCTTTCAAACCAAAATACGATTGCTAAAGCTGTAAACATACTAATTACACGATATAAATAGTACAATATCGTGGCATGAATGCTACTCCCCCGAGAAACCTCTACGCTCTGCCAACTTTATCTTTCTTTTGTTGAAAATACAAAAAAGTGGATAAAAATATTTCTAACTTCGTAATATAATTGTTTAAAGGTTTGAGCAGGCCACATACAAAATCTATGGTTTGACCTACCAGAAAAACAATAGAGGAATAAATAATAAAAGAAATAAAAACGGTATAATATGGCACGAGAAAGTGCGGATGCGAAGCGCCGGATATGGCGTAGATGTTCTCTACGGAAGTTAAAAAAGCGTTAGGCGCAATACACACTGGGGATACGGGGCGTAAACACGCGATGTAAAGAGAGTCCTTTCTATAATAATTTAAATTACTTTATTAAATTTGTTCTACGTTTGAAGATGAAACATTTGCCAGTTATTTAAGACCATCAACATTGCAACTGCGAAAACCGCATAAAGTTTAGTTTAGTGGTTTTTGTGTAATGCCCAGACAAACATACGGACACGCAAATTTACATAAAATAGGAATCCTCGTATGGTGCTACGATTGTGTATTTTAAAGTGTGCTTAAGAGCGTTATTCATCTAATATTTATTGATTTTACTGTAACTATACCTACTGTGTCAATATTACTTCGAACAACCGAAAAATAAAACAGCCGCAAAATAACACTTAATTTACTGACATAACACTGAAAATACTCGTGAAACAAACAAAATATGACCGTCATAAAATAACCGGTTCATAATACCATCCGCGAATCCTTGTTTTGGCATTAAAAAGTTTGGCCGTAAAGTTGCTATGAAAATTATTTGTATTATCCCGGCAAGTACGAGTACATTTGTGTTTTATACCAACCAAGTAATACCAATTTGTAATTTATTAATGGTCCTTCATTAAAACAACCAATGAATTGCTTATTAAATGGCATGGTTAGAGTGAAGTAAGACATTGTGAGGAAACCTGCATGCATGAGTTCGCAGTCGACATGATGGGTCAAAATGATATTGATGGATATGACTTTGGATATCCATCACACTAACTACTCTAAGCCGGCAGAAGTTCTCTTTGAAAATTTGTTTACAGTAGCGCAAGACGACAGAAGCGCGGTTGCGGCGCAGTTGCCGTTCCATAGCTCTCATTATCCATACTAATATTATAAATGTGAAAGTGTGTTTGTTTGTTTGTTTGTGGCTCTTTCACGTCGCAACATGGCTATTACTTATATGATATAGTTTATGTGTGTAGAGATAGTTGGTTGGGTGACGTAGGCTACTTTTTACCGCGGAAAAACATCTCATTCCCATGAGAAGATCGATGTTTTGATAGTTGCTAGATATTTAGTACCGGATGCTGTTAATAGATGGCGTTAGTAAAATTCATTTGCAAGTTCTGAATCACACTATCAAATACTATATGTATAGTTTATTTACTTAAGTCATAGGTAAAAGTTATATCTTATGTTCCAATATAACATATAGGCTACTTTTTATCCCGAGAATCGTACGGGAGCGGGACCTACGCGGCTGTTACCTACGGGTCCCGAAGCGAAGCGCGGGCGGTTCTCTAGTAGTCCATACATTTCTACCTCACATGGCATGGCGCTCTATGGGGAAAGTGGAGCCGTTTTCGTGCCATAAATCTATAACTTCTATGTTATTGGAGATTTTTGTGTAATTTTATTCCTGATCAACTTGATTTATATACTTTTAAACTATATGCGTGAAAACGCACTTACTTTGTTTTTTAATTTTCGCTTTGAGGTAGGTACACAAACTTCATACATGAGTAGGTACGAGTATTCAAACATGTGCTCTAAAAACAGTGATCGGAAGAACATCCATAAATATTCCGTTCGGACTGTTCATAAATCTGATAATTTACGACGCGTTATTCAAGTTTCGTCTTGTCTACGTGACATTTGCTGAAATATGACGTATTAGCGCGTAAACGAAACCTTTTTCTTATCACTGACAAGGTTCATAAGAGACCGTGATGTCTGTAAAGCGTATATCAAATCCGCAATCGAAGAAATGGGGCAACCAGACGTTACGTTTTTGTTAAGACTGTCCCAGTTTCTGAGATTTATTGTCGCTTGTATGGAAAATGGAAGACAGATATATTCCGCTGAATCGTTGATTTCTCTATCTGCGTGGGGATGGAAACGTCTGAGTATTATAGTCCTGAACTGAAGGACTTTTAAAATAACGTTTAAAAACGATTCACTAATTACTTATACGAGTATTACATGTTTCACTCAATCGTTAATATTTTTGGTTGGTTTATAATTATATTTTTAACATGCAACGCTAGCATGAATTGTGATGAAGGAGTCGGTAATATGTCCTTTTTTACCACAAATCCGGCTACAGCAATTTATACGCAATAAAATATTATAAATGTGAAACAAAATATCTGTTTGTTAGTCCTTCACGTCTCAACGCCAAAACCGATTTTAATGAAATATGGTAGAGATGTAGTGTTGACCTTGGGGAAGGACGTAGGATAATTTATGCCCCGGAAATTATCCCTTAACGGGGTGAAAAGGGGGAAGTGATATATTATTTTTGTAAGATGTTGGTTATATTACTTTTGTAGGATAACATTTCTGACAACAGAGATTAATTTCCTTATTTGAGAACGAGCATACGCTTCAAAAATAAATCTCGTATTAATGTTTTAGCATTACGTATTCATACCAACTGAAATATTTTTGTCAATTCATAAACTCATCTGTACTTAATAATATAAAGAGGAAGCGCTAATCTCAGGAACTACTGGTTCGAATTGAAAAAATATTTTTGTGTTGAATAGTCCATTAAATTTATCGAGGTAGGCTATAAAACATCACGCTTTGACTAAAAGGAGCAGAGCAACAAACTTCCCAAAGTATGGATGACTAGCTTCCCCTCGCGACTTCGCCCGCGTGGAATTCGTTTAAACTTCACCCCCCTATTTCACTCCCTTAGGGGATGAATTTTGAAAAATTCTTTCTAAGCGGATGCCTACGTCATAACATCTACCTGCATGCCATATTTCAGCCCAATCAGTCCAGTGGTTTGGGTTGTGCGTTGATAGATCACTATGTCAGTCAATATATAATAATATATAATATTATTTCAATACCCAGTATTAGGCTAAATAGGTAAAAAAATATAATATTGTATCTACCCGACCAGCCGTTGTCAGAGCTTCGAATGCGGCAAACGTGTGAATAAAAACGACAAATTGACGTGGCATTGTCGAAGAGATACTAATAATGCGGGTTCTCACTTTATTTTTGACGCATTGATGTTCCCTTTGGCGTTTGGTGTCTAAAGTCATTTACAATCATTAATTTGTTTTGCCTTATACCTATGTTTATACAAAAAAATGAAGAATTTTATCAAAAACTTAACAGTACAGTACAGTTTTAACATTGTCTGTTAACTGGGCTTACTGTCCTAGTCTGGTTGGTCAACATTGTCACGGGCAGTAGCGGAAGCATTGATGTGTACTTTAGTACATAGTATCTCAATGAGCGGAAGGATCTTAGTCTTCCTCTTTTGTTACCTTAATTCCTTCAAAAAGGGTATTTTAATTATTCAACGGTAAGGTAAGCAACAATACGCGCGCGCGTGTGTGTGTGCGTCTGATAGAAAGAGATTTCTATAATTTACCGTCTTTACGTCACAAATATAAAAACAATCCAAAGTTCTCTTAATTAACTTAATCCAATGTATACTTGATATAATGTATTTGTTTTTCTTACGCATGATTAAGTATTAACGCAAATTACTAGCCAACTGTTAATAAAATTAAAATTACTGTAATTCATTTTACACAAGTGTGTAGTCTAACTACATGGACATAAAACAGACTTACTAACCAATTTGCTGGTTTAGTCGAACTGAAACAAATGGATAAACGAAAGCTTTGATTTAAGTCGTTGTAAAGCTCCATTTTAAATCTTTACGAAGACACATTTCGGTGCAGGAAAAATCCTCTAGAACCTAAAGTCTAGATCTTCAGCTCCTTATCCCTTCAATTGCTGGAAACTTCGCTAATACTTTTATAGGTAGTATTCTCCGAAAACAATTTTTAGTCGAACAATACAGTTTACGTATCTGATTTATTTCTGAATTATTTTTTTGATGATTTTTTCATTAAAATTTCCCTGTATTTCTTATTATGTTAGTTTGTATAGTCCTTGCCACCTGATATCTGCTCAAAACGTGGAAATATTGTATGGATTAATTAGTCACCTACTTTCGTCGCTTCGCGTGGAGAAAAATAAACGAGAATTAACAAAAACTGATAACACCCGAATCGTTGATCCAAAGTTTTTTTTAATAATATTTTACTGACAAATCACAAAAACCCATTATAATGGTTTTTGCTTCTACCGCGCCCGAATCAAAACTGTAGGTATATCTAGAAATACATACATAGGTAAAGCATTCATCAATTTAAACAACAGCGCGGCTAAGCCGCTTAAAATGATATTTGTTGTTTTTATATCATCGTATTTAAACGAACACACAATTCAACGCGATTGATGAATTGTGTCCATAGCATTATACAATATTATACAAATATGCCTTATTATTAGTGCTTGTTCATACTGAACACGCGGGCGCGGTGGCGGGCGCGCGCGCGGTGGACGTGGCGAGATCGTATTCATATTGACCGCAAGGCGTTTTGCGCGAGAGTTCAGTTGCGTCGCTACTGAATTTCGCGCTTCGCCGCTAGTTCAGTGTGTACACACACAAACATTTCATGCGTTTGATATGCCGCGAGCGCGCCGCGCGCGTCGTCGCGAGCGTGTCCGCTACTTAGACCGCACGTGCGATTCCAGTATGAACACTTGGATATTACGCCATATGTTTGATATTTCGTGACCGCGCCCGCCACCGCGATCGCGAGTCAGTATGAATGAGCACTTATCCGTTAGTATCCTTTAAGCTGATATGGCTTAACTCCGAAAAAACTTATTGATTTTGTATCTTACAACCGTCCAAATACCTTGTCAGCTAACTCATTAAATAATTTACGACATCTATCATCCGTAATTTAATTTTAACAAACAAATTATTCAAACCTGACAAATGCAGTAAGGCAAAGCCGTTGCAATTCTCCTAAATGCGAATGCATTAGTGCTCATTCATACGAACTCGCGGGCGCGGTGGCGGGCGCGGGCACGAAATATCAAACATATGGCGTAATATCCAAGTGTTCACACAGGAATCGCACGTGCGGTCTAAGTAGCGGGCAAGCACGCGATCACGCGCGCGGCGCGCTCGCGGCATATCAAACGCATGTAATATTTGTGTGTGTTCACACTGAACTAGCGGCGGAGCGCGCGATTCAGTAGCGACGCAACTGAACTCTCGCGCAAAACGCCCGACGGCCAATATGAACACGAGCTCGCCACGTCCAAAGCGCGCGCCCGCCACCGCGCCCGCGTGTTCAGTATGAACAAGCACTTAAGCTTAACTATATCCCTAGTACCGTGCATACTAACCACGAAATATCAATATGAAACATCACTTTCCAAGCATTGTATTGCGTTACTTTTGGGTCGATTATTGAAAACAAATTTATAATTTAGTGAAAAAATCCCAAGTTTTCCAGAAAATAGTGGTTTTTACTAAATTCGTAGGATTGTTGCGATGCTTTTACTTGTAAGTTTAACAGGAGACAGTTTGAAAGGCAAATTATTTTTATATTTTTTAAGGCAAACTACCGAAGAACTAATTAAAAACCGATTTGTTCACTGTCTTTTCACCCTTGATTAGTCACCAAGCGTGGGTCTCTTCCTCATCATTTGTTTTTAGCCCGGAGTGACAATACCATATCTTTGTCGCCTCAAGTATAGAGCGTATTTCATGCTGCTCCCTGGCGGATTGGTGTTGGGGTTATTGGTATTGACATAATTTTACTATGATACGGGTACACACGATTATGATTTTTGTACGTCGATATTTTGACCCAGTTGCATGGATCGTGGTCCCGGCTGAACTAAGTTCACGGTCTATGTGTACCCGTATTAGTAGTAAAATGTGTACAGTCCGCGATGAGTTAAGTTTAAAATTATAATTGTAACGACATAATAATGAAAACGTAATTATAAGTAGTTTAAATGTGTGAACTATACCTACATAAGTATGCAGCGCGTGGTAATAAATACCTGCACTACAACAAAATTAAAACTAAGTATAATCATGTAATAAAGCTTCCACAATTTAGTCTATCTAATAACGAAAACCGGAACTAAATTCTATTAATAGTTACAAAGAAAATCACTTAAAGACGAAGGCACAAACTTGGAGAGAGGCTTACTTACTTACTTATTCTATAATTACATTGTTATTTTCATTGTGATAGATGGCGATGTAAACAAGATAATTATTGTAGTTAAATGAACATTGTAAGCAGAGACGTAAAATCTAATCATTATGACAGATTCCAATTTCTTCTGGTGCCTTTTTCGCAAAATTAAATCACAGTTATCGACTGCAATAACATCTAGAGACTTCTAACAACACTCCCAAAGATGTCCGGTCAGCTGTTAATCTATAGAAAATAGGACTCATATGAAAATTGGGCACGTATTTCATTTAGTTCACTTAAAATACATCCAACGTTAACACGCTTCACAAGGCCGGGATGTGAATACGTGAAAGAAATGTTATAAATGTAATCCAGGTCTACAGATGTAACCATAATTACATTTTGCCCATATGTGATTGTAAGCAATTTTATAAATACTTCACACCTGTCGCAATCTGAGATTCACGGAACGATTTTACCTACACACACAATTAACCGAATATGCTAGATACGTGATTCTTCGTAACGACGTACAAAAAAGGCTTAATTCGTCGAATCGAAAGCCGATCGCCAGCTCTTGTAAATTTTGTGGTATTCACCAAACCTTTTACGCTTTAAACTTTTTTAACCGTTTATGACACTGATAAAAGTGCTTTCACGTGTTCAATTATTGTTATCTAGTTCAATTTCATGTCAGACTGTCGGGTGAATGGTTAACGTAACATTTGTAACGGGAAAAGTTTCGTGGTTTCTGCGGTGCAGTGCATAAAAGTTGCACGAAAAACTATCGATGCCCCATTAAAATCAAGCCTGCCTTTCATGTAGTACGTTGCAGTTGATAGCCAAAGCTTTGCGTTTGGGGAATAACGTATAAGTACATTAAAAAAAAGGAACTAATTGCTGTCTGTCAATGGAAGATACGTGTGAAAACTATTTAGTTTTTATAATGAGCATTTACAACAATTAAATCTAAAATAGTGAATATTAGAATGCAAAACTATTACAAACCAGTTACAAACGGAAGAACTAAATTACGTATCTACAAATAAGTAGTATTATATAATTATATTATAATTATATAATTATAATGCGAATAGTGTTTGACCGATTTTATTTTTATTATGGGAAGTCAGCATTCTCCAGAAGCTAACATAAATTTATTTCTCTTCACATAATTTCATAATTCATATTCACATAACATTTTAATCTTAAGAAATAAAATACAAACCTCCACTCAGCTTAGCCACTTTACTGCCATTGTGGCCATTTGCATCATGTCTATCATGTTTGATTTGCTTCCTCGGCGGTACTCTATTTTCAATTCCATTCAATTTAAGTAATCAAGCTTTCCTTTTTAGAAATCCTTCGTAATTACGTTTATATCATGATCAGTTTATATTAACTTTATATCAATTTTATCATAAGTACTAAGTACGTATTGTAATTATTTATAGGCCTTTATACGATTCCGTATCCATACTCAAAAAACTGTAGTTTTCATTGTTTTCCATTCACCGACTGGGATCATTTAAAGTCTGTGTTCATATAGACTGAAGTCATCATTTTCTTTTTTATTCTTACGCCGAAGTTGAGTGTTTTTAACTTATTAATGGCTCACTATTGAAAACTCGTCTCTCTTCATGCCAGAGGAAGCCTAGAGCATACTCCACCACGCTACTATTGTGCGGATTGGTGGAGGTGTTAATGGCCGACCCAAGTAATAATAAAATAAAAATTATGCAGCAAACTAATTTAAATATTGTACTTAACTTTAATTATCTCGACGCAAACATCGTTTTTTAGCAAAATTACAAGTAGAAGAAGTGAAAGGATAGTAATTTCTGAAAGATAAAGAAATTATTAATTTTTCAAAAAACCCTTAGATTTTACTTTACATATTACACTGAAAGTCACTGATTTCGAATTTTTTTTTAATTAAAAACAAATAAGTTGGGATAGTTAAGAGCTTGGAATCTTGGATTCCAGTAGGTATAGGATTGCCTACGTGCGATTATGCAGGAATTTTCAAAAATTACTGTGCGTGGGTATTTGAATTTAATTAACATTTTCTTCATTAAAAAAATCTGCTCGTTGGAGAATTCTCCATAATGTTCTCAAAGGTGTGTGGAGTCCGTCAATTTGCAGTGAGCCAGGGTGGTGGATTGAGACTTAACCTTTACGTAGGTATATATTTTTACCTTTAGGTATATCTGGGCATATACCTAGTGTACATTGAGAAACCAATTCTCTACATCTATCTACATCAATATTTATTTATAGGTATTATGGTAATGATGATGCAGCTATAAATTGCGATCAATGCCCGTAAATTCACTTTACTCTATTTTTGTTGCCTTTCATTTAAAAGATAAATCTGATATTAAATTAATCCACTTATGTGATCCACTACGTTAATGTACAGTGGTACTAACAATGCTTTTCGAGGGGGAAATACGAGAGCCTTTTCCAGTTACGTCGACGTTACGGTGTGCACTTAACGCGTAATATTGTATGTAGGTATAATTTATAATTTACTCATTTATCTGAGTCCCCGAGTGGAGTAACGCAAACAAAAACATAGCCGTAACCTTTGATGATCTAATGTCTAGATTGAGCGTCGCCCTACAATGAAAACAAAAAAAAAACAAGGCAACAATATCAAGCATGTGTGCGTGCAGGCAATGTTTTACACGTTCGTCTATTGTCTATGTGTGCGTGATCAATCATACTATGATATAAAAATTGTGGCCAACAGTTAGCCAAAATTTTTTGACACGTTTGCGCGGATTCGATGTTCCATCTAGACATTGGATCATCAAAGGCCGTAACCTCCTTTCCTCGAAGGCATTCAGGACACTTTTGACCCCTCACAACTTTGTAGACAAAGCTATACCTACGCCAAAACAATTGCTATTTGTTTTGGGTGCGCTGCCGAAACAATTCGGTTTACGCGATACAATTCGGACTTGATCGGTTTTTCAGCGTAGGAATATATGTACCTTTAACATAAACTCTTTTTGTAGGTAGGTACTATTACGGTGCTAACCTTTCAATGCTAAGGTATTTTGATCATTTCAAATACACCGCAAAGGAGTGAATCTTCAACAAATTAACTATATTCTATTATCTATTTTATTCATTTTCTCTCTTAGTCTCAAACTTTTTTAGTCAAAATGTAATTACTACATCCTGCCTTTTGAATGTTCTATCCTTTATTCGCAACATCTCAGCTCTTGGTTGTCTGGAAGAGATCGCTCCTTAGTCATAAGACCGCCTTTGTATAAATTCTTGCTTTTTTATTCGCTGTTTGTAAAAGTCTTGTATAATCCAACTACTACAAATACAAGTATCGTCAGTATTTTCGGAGCAAACGCTTATAACTGAGATGATTGTAAAAATTGAGAAAAGCAATGTAACCGGCCGTTGTTGCTCACAAAATCGCTATTCGATTGGGATTGCGTAACAAAAGAAGAATTTGAAATGAAAAATCGTACCAACAATTTTGCGCGTTAAAATCAGTATCTGTACAATGAAGTTTCATATCGCAACCTACTTTCTATAGTAAAAGCTTTCTTGTTCACCGAATAAGTGAACAATACAGCGCTTAATACTAAATCACAGTCAGCGAGACATCAGAGCTGAACCGACCACTCTTTCGGATTGAGGCACGTAAAATACGCCTTAAAATACGACCGTCACGGTATACTTATAGACGTAGGGATTTTGTTCAGCGAAGCAGATTATAGAAGCCTGTATGAAAGTACCTAATCGCCTAACTCAATACATTCGACAATGGCGCGTGATCCGAAGTATTGTCGCGTTAGAATGGGAGGGATTTGTGAAACTGAATAATCGTACGACGTCTTCACTCCACACGGGTGCTATTATAATCACATTGCATTCATTCGAGCTTGTAGCGCCTAGTGTTAAGTCGTATGTTGCATATGATAAAACACAATGTGTCTCGTGGATTTTGTTATGGATTTACTTTATTCACTAAAGAAAACATCGGTATTACTCATACTATTAATTCGTATTAGTTAGGCTGTGCTACTAAGTACTAAATCATTGGGGATTCAAAATAGCTATCTGTACTGTACCTCATATGACTTATTCTTGGTTCATTTGATTGAACTCCATGAACAAAAAATGCTCGTTTTAAAGTTTTCAGGGATGGCCTGCAGCGGCAATTTTTTTTACCTGTAATTATTTTTTCACTTTTCTTCATTTTAATAGTTGGCACTGGCAGCAAACTTCTAAAGATATTCTTATTTAAATTCTGTTTTATTATACTAAGATCCCATAACACTTTTGCTTCATGCATCGAGTATTTGATTAAAATCATTTTTTTTTAATGTACAATTAGGCAACGAACAATATGGTTTGCCTGGTGTGCCTATCGAAAAATGGCTGCCAGGCATAAAGAGGTGCTATTCTGGTGAAAGTTTACACCCATCTGTTATTTGCATCATTTATAGCTCAAATTAAAGCTATTTTTTCTGCACATGATAATCTATCACCATACCCCATTAAGTACCACCGCTCGCCAGGGTACTAAGTAGGTAAGTAAGTAACTAAGTAAGGGCATTCCTACCGTGTAATAATTGTTTTAAGAACAATTGAGATCCGGATAGGAAAGTGTGGAGCCGGTTACATATTTTAGACGCGACCATCTCATTCCTCAAGGGTAGCAGCACTTCTGTGACCGAGTTAAAAAAAGACTCTTACTAACAATTACTATCCGGAGTTACAACGACTGGCAGGACTATTTTTATCACTATCAGTCGCTATCCAAGTTCTCATGCTTATTAACAAACTAAGCAACTAATGTTCCAACATCGTCTACTAACTGGACTAATCATCTTAGTCCCTATTTGAGTCTTTTTCTGACTCGCTCACAGTTGTCATGGGCGGCAGCGGTTGGTGGTGCTGCATGCTAATATAATGTATTAAATAAATGATAATTAACGATCGATTAATAAATCACTATTTAAGAATTATTAGTTAAATTACCATTGCTGCATTGTAAGTTCTCCCGGCGGCCATTTTTCGATAGGCACACCAGGCAAACCATATTGTTTGTTGCCTAATTGTACATAAAAAATGATTTTAATCAAATACTCGATGCATGAAGCAAAAGTGTTATGGGATCTTAGACCATATTTATCATAAATTTTTGAAAAATTGCCTTTCACCTTAAACACAAGTGCTTTGTGTTCTTAAGATTCTTAATGTTTCTTAAAATGTTTTCTTATCTGGCCAATATGAAGTTTAGTTCGTCTCAATTTATACAAAAAAATAAAAGTAAAGTATAAATTGATTGTAATTCATTAGCGTAAATTATTGGCTTCAGCCGTTCTAATTGAATTAAAATAAATGAATAAGGTACTTATAAGCAGTGTGACGATGATACCAACGACTTTATCATTTGAACGTCCTTCTTGAACCCAATATATGTAGATGGTGGTGAAAAAGTTCCCCTTTGAACTACGTTATAGTAGAGACCGTTTGGCGTGAAACTAGATACGAATGGTTTTATCGACTTTCAATTTATTCTTCCAGTTTAATGTATAAGGCCCGAGATTTTCCGTTCCTATATAACCGCTTACGGGGCGCGATTTCTTACTCAAACCGTAATGAATTTTACTACCGTTTTCCTGTGGCACTAGTAACCTATGTGGGTAGGTTATATTAGTAGGCGGGTAGGTGGGTAATAATAAAATGGTCCTTGCAGCTACTCTTTACGCGTCTAGAATCCGTTCTTGGATCCTTTCTAGGGAAGTTATGGTTCAGTTTAGGTACAGAGTATTTTCGGCAAAATAAAATCGCGGCGCAAAAATACTTTGTCCAGTTGCTTTTTACCGTACATTTTACTACATATTAATACTATAGGTACATAATATATTTTTAACACACTTAGTTTTGCATTTTGTGAACTTTATATGCGCCTCTTTTAAAAAATATGTAAGTATTAATTTTTTTTATTATTTTTATAAGTATTAAGCTATTATGATGCTATGATGCACGAGGCCTCGAAGTTATTTACCTGCAAATATTTAATTACGTTGCATGAAGATATAGCATGGGCAATGTTAGCCTACAGATTTACTTGATACATCCTCCTGACGCAGCAAACAGACATAGTGCTCAGACCGTCTCCAAACAAGGACGTCGACTGATACTTTGCTGTTGAAAACAGGCAATGTACTATCGGCAAAATTGATTCGTACCCCACTTCGTCGACAGTTCGTTTGAACTTTTGAGGATGTCAAATTCGTTTTCTTTTCGAGCGTGTCTGTTGCACGTACGAGTATGACTTTCTTATTATTATGCTCATTCCGTCAAATCCTCACACGTCGCTTAAATTTTTGTCAAGTGTCAAAGTGCAATGAATTACTTTTTACAAACCATACTAATATTATAAATGCGAAAGTCTGTCTGTCTGTCTGTCTGTGACGTTTTCACGGCTAAACCACCGGTCCGATTTAGATGAAATTCGGAATGAAAATAGTTGAAGACCCAGAGACACACATGGGCTACCTTTTTTTCAAAAATCAACCCCTAATGGCTCGAAATAGGGGAAGAAAGTTTGCATGAAAAATCTAAACCGCTTGACCGATTTCGATGAATTTTCCCAGTAAGATAGTTGATGACGTACCCCCTTCCCCACTTCCCCGGTTCGCGATATAAACGGATTCCACGCGGGTGAAGCCGCGGGCAAAAGCTAGTATCTGATAACTGCAAAATATATTTGACAGAAATCCTTATGTCTTTTGTATTAACTATATACAAGTTTTTCCTGCGGCTTACCAGCTAAGAAAAAAAAATACCATTAAAATTATTCCATGGGAATTTATTTAGAGGAGTAAAATATCATTTGTTTTTTCCAGAATCTCAAACCTTCTCCATATAATTTCCAATAAATTCAGCATTCAGTCGTTTCAGCAGATTCAGCACTTTAAGCGTGAAAAGCCAATAGACGAACAAAGTTACTTTCACTTTTTAATAATTTTATTTATCAGAAATCGTTTTTGCAGATTAGAATATCTTTACTTCATGATGGACAGACAATGTGTTTATGTGTATGTTGAAGTATTCTATAATATGTCAAAGTATTCAGAAACGCAAATCTCGAAATATAAATACAGACGTAAGATAGTATTGTCAATGTCATGTGGAGTATCAGGTTTGTTTCCAAGGCAACGAATTTCGACTTAATTGCACTTGATGTGTTATGGTGCGTACAGACTATATAACAAAACATGTTATAAAACACAGTTATATAACATGTTTTATAAATGTGGACGATATTATGTCATTAAAAAACACATAGTGTCTTGTTATATGTTTCATTGTTAGACAACAATGTTAGATAGTGTGGACGTGTTATAAAACAGAAATTATATAACATGTTACATAATCTGTACGCACCCTTATAAGAAAATGAGCTGAAGGTGGGGTACGAATCAATTTGGCCGATAGTACATTGTACATGGACTAGATGGAAGGAAAAATATGTGGCCCTTCTTCGTCCTGGGATATAATGAAAAATGTATGCGATTGCTGAGATGCTTTGGTCATCTAAGGCCGTCCTGACTCAACGCTATTTGCAAGCGCCTAGGATCTTGTCCATTTATACAGGCAGGTCTCATGTCAGTGACCAGTGTCAGTGTTGGCGAACTGTGGATTGCGTCGGAGTCCCGTAGCTAATAAATAGCGTAGTGTGAGAAGGGTCTGAGTATAAGTTTTTGTCGTTACAAGCGTTCAAAACCTTGTTAATCTGGCTCGACTTCAACCCCTTAATAGCAACTGTGTTTCGTAGTAGAAAGGTGTGGAACAGTAACTAAAAGGTGGTGAACAATAACTTGACCTGATTGTAGTCCCTAAATTGAGTCTTCTTCTAGGTCGGTTGCAGTTGTCGTGGGCGATAGTGGAAGGCTCTCCTTAACATTAAAGAGAGCTAGAGCTACGTTAGCTGTCAAACCAATAAATGGGAAAATTTTAGGCCGTCGAAGGTATCTATGTCGAGGCTTCCCGACATGGATTGTCGAATACTATCTAATTACAGCCGGCGTTTGTTACTTGTAATTTTACGTGCCCTTTGAAGCACATAAATATTCAAGAAATATTTGATATTGCAGGTCATCCATACAACTTGGTTTTAGTAAAACGGCGACGTCGACTAGTCGATTCCACCATCGATCGATACCGTCGGTCGACGATCGATCGATTGGTCTGGTAACATCCTTACAAACGCAACCACTAATGTAACTTTTTAATGGTCTTTGTCTTTAATTCCTTTTTAATTCGCAATTTAATTATAATTATTCTGTTATTTAGATGTGTTATTAGTATTGAAAATAACACGTTCATTTTCAGTCTCGTATGCAACCTAGTAATTTCCGGTAGGATGGTTTACCCCGATGCTTTGCATGACTAGTTTTTGATTCAGCACTTTCTGCATTCTGCAGAATTCATATAACAAAGGAACAGACGTGCTTACATTTTCCGGACCGGTAGGTCTCTATCGCAATCAAGTTGAAATGAAATTCATTTAAATCAAGGAATTGAAAAATTCATTATTTTTGAAATATAACATAAAGAAATGTGCTTACTACATTATAATCAGGATTATACTTATAACAGGTTTATGCATTATAAAAGTGGGAGCAGTTTCGAGTAGTAAAATACAATATTAGAATACAATATTACAATAAAAGATGTATTTAATATAATGTTTTTAACAAATAGATGGTTTGATTCAATACGAAATATGCTTGTATCCTTAGTGTTTTAGTAAACTCCCATTCTGACTGTAAACAGTCAAATTTATAGGTAAATACGGGGACATCATGTTCCGTCTAACATTATCAAAAATAGATTAATTTAACATAGTGCCGAGAGCGCTATAAATTCGAGTGCACGTAGATATGGTAATTTAACTTATATGATTAGGACACAAATAGGTATGTTTAACTTTAACTTTTGTCACGCACACACATATTTATACATCAAGTATAATAGGTATGTATTTTGTTGAACTACGTAACTGCTAGAAATTTACTGCTTTGAGAACTATTTATGCCTAGGTAATTATTAACCTGAAATGAAAATTATGTGTAACTAACTCAGTCGCGGAAAGATAGAAACAACTTACGTATTAAAAGTTAGACCTTACGATATTACAGTACGAACTGTGGATGGTCATGTAAATTAGGTTCAACTCCCCGCGAAATAGTAAAGTAATTTTGATTATCCTTTAGGTTGAACTAGAACTTTTGCTGTTACCTCGACTTCCAAGGAAGATACAGTGTGGTACATAAATTTAATTTCAGACATTCAAATAAATTGCCTTTCATACTTCCCATTTAAAAAAGGCATTTTTAAGTCCACCTTGCTGATCCAGCGTAATATTTATTCATTTTGTCTCAGAAATAATGAATAATAAGTTAAGTAATGAGACGAGTTTCATTCACAAGTGAATAAACACTCAAAATGAATTAAGTTTAATAATAATTTTAATTTTTTTTATTGAATGAAATCGAATTATTGCACGTATGTCTGTTAGGTATATACTCTTTCCTGAATGTGTTCACTCATGTTAACCTCATTTAACCCTTTCAGGACCATAAGATATCCAAAACTATTTATGAGTGTGCGACTATTTTTTTTAGTTGTTTTGGACGTAAATTAACGATATATTCCCGTAAAAACGTAACAAGACATACCGTTTTTCTGATATTTTATGGTAAATATTTTTCCCTGTGGGCCATAAAGGTAACCAATATATTATATAGGTTTATTTTATAAGTCTTTTAGTTATTGCTTTTTAACATAAAAAAATGAATAATAATTATAAGAAGTTATAAATAATTTTAACTAAGGTATTCTGCGCAACAATATATATATTTTATATGCGTCGCTTACATAATATATCTTTTCATTTTCTCTGCTTTTGCATATTCAGAGCTGGCTAGTTGCATTTGTTGCCGATGCGCCGGTTTTCGGAGGAGACTAGAGATGGCCTTGATGGCTGTCTACAGGTATAATATTTTTTTTAGAGCTCGTGCTAAGTGTTGGTGATACTCTAAGAGTCTAGACTGCTCAAAAGTAACCTTTCCATGCGGTGCGCTTCATGCAACTGTGCGTATACTAAATACGCGTTATTCATGGCTATATCGACAATAATATATGTATAAAAAATAGCCGGAAGTAATATTTTCTTTTGGCTTTGCTATCAATCTCATGATTTGCAGTGGTCCGTGAGGGTCTTACCACCTACATAAACTTATATTCATAATACCATATAATCGGTGCCGGACAGTTTATGTTTATTTTTTGAGTTATGCGTCTTGAATGTCCTGATCCGATTACACTGAAACAGTATCTGCCATAAAAACAACAGTGGTCCAATTTTATACATTTTGACCAATGAACTGATGGTCCTCTTCATCTAATTCAGGTTATCTTCTCCATTACTATTATCTGCCTCATGGCAACTGGACTATTTCTTTACCTCGAAGAAATTTTCTGAAGGTTTTAGCCGTTTCCGAAAAATATATAAAAGTAAATGTAAATAAAATGCAAGAAAACAATAAATTATGAGCGCGACTACATATTACACTAATACTACAAAAACAAACCTTTATGGACCACAGGTAAAAATATTTACCCTAAGATGAATCGGTATTTTTAGGTATTTATGCTTATTATCTGCAGTTCAATTCATTATAACATTAAACTGAACTTACCAAAAAACATAAAAACACGCAAGAAAATACAGTAATTTTATTTACACAAGTCCAAAAACTTAAAAATGATACCAAGTTCAGCCCTCGAATGTTTTAGTGTTAGCGCAAAGGAAATTTGATAGTTATTTTCTTTCTACGTGCTCAAGAACGCTTTTACTATATTGAACATACCTTCTATTATGACATTCATTAAAAAAACATATAGATTAAGTTATATTTAACTGTAGATTACGAATTTTAAAAAAGGGAAAAATATTTCCCTTGGTCCTGAAAGGGTTAAGCACCTTTTGTTATATTTCTTTTTGTAATAAGCGCTAAGACTAATATAGCGCATAGTTTTTCTACATTTATACACATTCTACGTCCAAATGAAGACGATAGAAACATATTTTATTTGAATGATTCCCAGTTTCTTTATTCAATCCACTAACACTCAAAGGATTGACCTTGTGATTTGTTGATTATAATGATGAATGTAAGACAAATCAGATATTAAATTCTTTTAAATTCAGACGGCACATCGGTTGGTAGGTAACATCGGGATTCCCGGAATTACTTCCCCCATCTTTGAGCTTTCCTTTGCGTATCGTCGCGTGGAATATATTGCCCATGAGTTTTATCACCGTTCAATACGTTTCGCTACATAGTTTTGATTAGTTTGCATGACCATCATCAAACCAACATTTAGTTGTCCAGTTAAATTAAAAAATCAGTAGGATAGTAGGTATGTTGTTTCATTTTCTAAGGAATGCAGTGGCCCAACGATTTAATTCTTTGATGTAAAAATTACTCGACAAGTAGCGATTTTTGTAGTTAGCAATAATTTTTAGGAAGTCTTCAATAGTCAACTCATACATTGTCGAGATGAAATTGAAAAATAATGGTAGAAACGAAAGAAACCCAATGAAAACGAAATGAAATCGGATCGTCGCTAACAAGAGGCCGTTACTCATGCGCTATTGGTTGATATAAATAAATTGCTATAGAAATCTTCGGAAACTTGCAATACACAATACACATCATGCAATACTAATATACAATGCATGCAATGCAATACACATCATGCACATGTTTGTGGTCAGCTCAAGTTTCTTTACAAAGCACAACGACATAATATGACAGTTACCACTATCCACCAGATAAAGGCCGCTTTAACTTTTTTCTGATTCACCTCACCACCAATCTCCCTGATAATGAGTTGACGGAGCGGCAAAGACGCTTAGTTGCGTTTCGTTACTATGTACCTATGTAAACTATCGTTACTTGAGAAGAATTATAAAAACTTAACTAATCAATTACTTTTGGTTCAAAATAATTCAAGTTAACTTTTTTATATATTTACAAATATATTTTGACCATGTAAAACGAAAATAGTAAGATTTGTAACCTTTGCTACATTTTTTTGAATATCGATCCATTCAGAGAAACTAAACGCCAGTGATCTACCAGATAGTTCTATCCGACACCTGTGAAACCAAAAGTTGTAGTTTATTTGGCAAATAAGTTCCTGATAAGCTATTAGGGACTTTATCAGGGAGTCGTGAAACAGGCCATAGAGTTGATTTTTAAATAATTGATGGTGTTTCCTGGAATTTATCAGACAGGCGAATTACTTCGCCCCCTAATATCCTGATTTTTTGCAGAAATCTCTCATGCGCTTCTGGCGAGCGTTTTGCATGCATGTAATTGTGGATAATGATTTTAAAATAACAGTAAATATTGCTAACTTTGTTTCTACAAGACACAATTGCAATCACAATGTCACTTGGTGTCAACTCAATGATAATTTTTCCTTAATTTTACAATAATATGTACCACTTATTTTGCTATGTTGGGCTTGAGACATATCAAAAACATTGAAATCGGTCCTGTAGTGGGTTAGAATTGATGTAACTGACCCGACTTTGTTTTACATAACTGAAAGCAAAGTACCTACCCTGCAACAAAGGTGATAGTTGAATGATACGAGTTGTTTAAACAACAGTCCAACAGAATTTATTGTCAAACTTGCACATCAGACTGATAACAAACGGATTAAAAAAACAGACATTGCGTAAATAGTTTCAGGGAATCGTTATTGGAAACTTGACAGAGGGTAATTGTTAAACCAAATATCGTTTCTTTTCACATGTTGCTGCAACAGAATATTTATTTTACTTTTTGTGGTAATTGGTGAAAATTTGGTATTTGTACTTGTATGTAAGTACCTACTATGTTTCCACTTTGTATCAACTTTCTTTTATTGCTAATTACTTCTACAGACTTAGTCAAAGTTTGAGATCAGATCGTAAAATCATCTAAACAAGAAAATATACTTATTCCTACGAGTCAAGATAAACATTTAGCCCAGTCTTTTTTTCTGCTGTTTTTTTTGGAATATCTCATGGGAGTTCTCATGGGTAGCAATACATCTGTGATCGAATTAAGTATAATGAGACCCTCAATAACAATAACTAACTGGTCACAGTTGTCATGGGCGACAGCAGTAGGTTGATGCTGCCTACTCGTTTGCTACCTTAATTCCACACAAAAAGATATAATATATGGTCAAAGGCATTATCAATTATGCAAAGAATCAACTAAAGAAGGAAGAAAAAAGATATCACATATCACACCACATTTATTTCAACCATTAAAAACACAAATTTCATTTAAAAACAAAGAGGTACTATGAAGAATAACTTAATCTTCGGAGTCCATTGACACTACTGAACAACTGGTATGTACCGATAAGAACCCATAGTCAGTTTTAGCTAACTTGCCCTCGGAAGCACAAAAGCGCGAAAAATTCATAGGCTTTCGCTATAGTTTCAATTGAATCGTTCAAATTGAGTTATTCCTACCCAGAAATAACTTTTAAATTACTTATTGGAATGGAATACCACGCAACATACGTTTTTAAGTTAACCTTAACATATGTAGTCGCTTTTAAGCTATATTAGCGAAAGGACAATGTTCCCAAGATTCGTAGGTTACGCCAGTATTAGTCAGCCTACTAACCCATAGTAATATAATATTATAAATATCAGCTTGCCTGGAACGCATGGTACAAAAACATTTTTTATCATCATAATCACTACCAATATCTACCCTGCTGCTCTGATGTATACAGGTTTACTCACGATTTCCTTCAAATTTTTTGTATGCCACGTAATAATGTTCTATAGAGATAACATAATGCGCTATATAGATGAAATAGAACACGTATTAACAAGACATTATCGAGAGTTTCGGGCCGTAACTAACGCGTAACGATCGAGACCGGGGTCCTTTGAGCCGCGGACGATGAACGCCGATTGACTTGTTGGCCGCTTGGTCTATTCAACGTTCACAATGTAGGAAAAGAGGTAATCATGTCTTCAAGAATCACGTCCGAGGAACGGCAACGCCGGATATCCGTTCGACCCGCCATCCTCTAGTTTTCGACCAGGAAATTTTTCCTTATAAAAGTGTGATTTTTGATGCGGCTTCCGTCCGTGCCAGAAAAACTTTTTGAATGTTTTGTAATGTTGATGTTAAGAATATTCTAGATATTTTACTAGCGTTATATTTTACTAGCTTTCCGCCCGCGGCTCCGCCCGCGTGGAACTAAGTATGTCACAAAGTTTTTCCTGCGTGAATCCCGATCCCGCGAGAATTCTAGGATAAATAGTGGCTTATATATAACATTCCACAACTTCCACTATCTCCCAGTAAAAGCCCCATTTGAGCTCGCGAGTTCATTCGCGAATAGGAGCTTTTCCCGCGTGAACGTCGATCCCGCGGGAATTCTGGGATAAAAATATATGTTGCTCCATAACCTCCTTTATCTCCCAGTAATAGTCCCATAAATAAAAAAATCTAAGCCCGCGACTTGGCGCGAAGGTGTTTTTCCCGCGTGTACCCTGATCCCGCAGGAATTGCGGGATAAAAAGTAGCCTATAAGTATGTTGGTTAACAATCTCCTCTATCTCCCAGTGAAAGTCCCATAAAAATATAAGCCCGCGATTTGGCGCATAAGAGTTTTTCCCGCGTAAATCCTGATCCCGCGGGAATTTCTGGATAAAAAGTAGCCTATATGTTGCTTCAAAACCTTCCGAATCTCTCAGTAAAAGTTCCATTAAAATCCGTTCAGCCGATCCGGAGATAAGCGTGTTCAAAGAGACAAACTTTTTTTATAACTTTTCAACCCCTATTTTACCCATTTAGGGATGATTTTTTAAAAAACTGATACAGGTTTTTCATTATTTTTTTTCATAATTCTAAACACCAATTTTCATAACACCTGGTTTACAATTGACGGACTTTCATACAAACTTTGAACCCCTATTAGACCCCCTTAGGGGTGGAATATAAAAAAATCCGTTCTTAGCGGATCCCTTCTAACTATAAACTACTACCCTGCCAAATTTCATCTCAATACGTTTAGCGGTTTCTGAGATTTTGTGATGAGTGAGTCAGTCAGTCAGTGACCTTTCGCTTTTATATATATAGATTTGATATAAGGAATACTCGTTTAGTGTTATAACATGTGATTTAAGTATTCCACAATATAAAATGTTTCATCAACAGCTTCTTAATCCCACACTACCAGGTTTTATAATTACCTAGTTTAAATAATTACTTGGAAAGTCGGACAATTTTATATCAATCTATTAAACTAAAAATATTGTGTTTAATAACATTTCGCTTTTGCTTAAAACTACTAGACGGATTATGATGAATGCAGTGACATAGCTTATACTAGCACTATTCCCATAGCACATTCCCAGGCGACAGGGCGCAGCTTATTGCAACAATTTTAATTGAAAATTTCTGAATATTTAATACCATTGAAGAATGAATAAGATTACCTACTTAAAATAGGTTTAAGATAAAACTTACAAATTATTTACAATTTAATCACATAAGCATTGTAAAATTTTGCTTCTGTTTTATGACACAAATATAACCTCAATGTCTTAAACTTTATTAGATGAAAACTAAATGGACGGGACTAAATGATCGAGGCTACGTAAACTACGCTTGTTTACATTGTAGATAGAAAGAAGAGAAAATTTTATTATGGAAGTATTAAGTGGACGTAAATTGATCGAAACTTCCGTTACGTAAATATGTACAAGCTAATCTAGGTAAGAACGATCTATCTTGTTTGTTGTATAGTATAATCGGTACATTTCGTGGTTAATGTTGCCTTCACTAAAATATAATACAATCACTAATTACATTTAAAATACTTTATAGAGTAATTAAAATGTATTTTCCTCCGTCTCTGGTGACCCGACCTCGCTTCGCTTTGGGTAAACAGTCAACTTGTGTATGCTTGGAATAAAATTATGTCAGACTAGCTGTTAGCGACATTTTTCCTATTTGTAATTTTGAATTATAGTATATACATTCTTTTCACGCTATCAATATCATAATTATTCCTTAGAGCGCTTTTAGTGTCACGCGGATTTGCTCACGCACGCGGGATTGGCCCGCATGCGTGAAATTTCACGCTGCGGATCATACGCAGTTTAAGTTTCAGTCTTCTGCGGGTTGCGTTCATTTCATTAGTACAATACGGCGCGTGCGCTCCATCCGACTCTAAAATGGGCACTAAAGTTGTAGGGACGCTCACGCATGCGGATGCCCCGCTCCGGGATGACGCTCCGCACAGCGTCCCGCGTCCCGCGTGCGTTTTTCACGCTTTATACTAAATTCAGATATGAAATTGTTCTTTGCGGGTGCTACGCATGCGGGCCAATCCCGCGTGCGTGAGCAAATCCGCGTGACACTAAAAGCGCCCTTACTTATTATTATAATACAAAAAGAGGGTTGTTATAAGTTTGACCTGCCTGTCTGTGTGACTGTGTGTCTGTGTACCTGTGTGTACCCTCGTAGCACCGTAGCTCCTAAATAAATGGACTAATTGAGTGCGATTTTATTTAATCGATGGCCTTATTCAATGCGTTGGTTCTTATATGTTTGTTAGAAAACAATCCAGCAGTTTGAAGAGTATATAATATAGACATACAATTTAAACTTAGTCGGGGGTTTTTATGAAACACATCTCATTATTATCGCACTTCTTACCACCTTTATGAAACCTTTACCTTGATGAAACCTTTACCTCGGTAAAAGCAAGTGAACTACAACCAAAGTGAGGTTGTCTGTGATTAACGATGTTAGCAGAAACCAGTTCACAGATAAACAAACAAACAAACTAACACTATTATGTGACGTATTGGTTTGATTAAAAATATAATAATACAGAAATCTATTAGTCACAGTTCTGTCTGTGTAAGACAGAAGATACCGCAAATATAATTAAAAACTCTTCGTTTTGGTTGATCGCTAGTGTGCGTTTGGGAGATGTATAGTGGCTTTTGTGCTTGTAAATCTATAGTATCGGATGCGCCGTCTGTTTTTGGTTGGTTTGAGACCTAAGACTAACTCAAAGCATTTCGGAGAACTCAACAGAGTGAGTTCTCCGAAATGCTCAGAAGCCTGTACCTACATATGTATGTGCGGCTTGACAATCGTAGTTCAAAACGGCAATCATACGAGTTCGGAAATTAAATCCTTCAAAGAGCACCTTTATCGTCCTGTTTCAATAGCAACCGCATGTTTGTCATTGAAATGGAAGAGCCATTCGCTGCACTAATTGGCATGACACTTGTATATCTCTTGGGAATTTTGCTTGGCCAAAATTTGCATCCAGAATGTTTCTCAATTAATACAAGTTTCATAATGAATGATAAAATGATTTACCCGTTTTGGGTGCGGTGATTTCTAGATATAGTACAATATTTCAGTAATAATTAAGTATAACTTAATTAGTCTAATGACTTTCTAACTTCTACTGCCTACTTTGCGCTTCTATATACTATTCGCCTAAGATTAAAGTTTTGTGTACTTCAGTAACACTCGTGGAGAACCTCTACAGCCCGATTCTTGTAATTTTGTGTCCCTACTTGCAAACTCTAGCTTCCTTCTGTGGTATTCCTGAAGCTATTTGCTATTTATGTTTCCAAAGAAAGTGTGCAATGTTTCCTTCCCTCCGGCCTGCATTGCATCGACTACTTCCGACTCATTAAAAAAACGTGAAAATTTTTCGAATCTCTCGGTCGCTCGCCATCAACAATGGGATGAAATAGATTTAAGACATAAGTTATGAGTTATAAAATAAATACACGCATTAAATAGGATCATTCTATAAAAAATCAACAAGTCCAAATAGTCTGGAAGCGCCTTTGCTGAAACTAAGTTAGAGTTGATCCGTAAAGTAGATAAGCTCCTGAGTCGTTTCCGTGCTGGACTTTTAAAGATAAAGAAAAACTTTTCGATTCGAATTTGGCAGATGTAAGACGTTCAGAAAGTTAGCGGGAGCGACGTGCTCGATAGGTCCAGTATCAGACCGGTCAGTTCCAAATATTTAAGCATATCGCTCAATAACTGGACTATTACTAACAATAACTAACAGGACTCACCCTAACCGTCCCTGTCCATACGCTTATTAACTAACTATCCAGCTAATATTCTAACACCATCTACTAACTGGAACTACCATCCCATTCCTTGAATTGAGTCTAGGTCGGTCACAGTTGTCATCAACGGCAACGGAGGGGTGGTGCTACATGCATCGTTGCTACTTCAACTTCATAAAAAAATGACTTACGACTATTTTCTGTAACCTGTCTATCTACAAAGTCTGAATGGGTTACATTGAGAAAACTCTTAAATTAAATAATGAAAATTTAATAATGGAACAGTCCACAGTTTTCCTGGGTGTCACTTTGGACTTTAAACTTCAGTGGGGCTCTCATATATCAGCACTATCAGCTAAACTAAGTAGAGCGGTATATGCAATTAGAAAGATAAGACAGTTTACTGACGTGGAAACTGCTAAACTTGTCTATTTTGCCTATTTTCATAGTCAAAATAGTCTTACGGCATTGTAATGTGGGGCAAAGCAGCTGACATAGACTCCATATTTGTACTGCAAAAACGAGCAGTTAGGGCTATTTATAGGTTGAAAACGCGCGTTTCTCTGCGAGAAAAGTTTAAAGAAATTGGCATATTAACTGTAGCCTCACAGTATATTTATAGTAACTTGTTATACGTAAGAGAAAATTTAGGCATATATAAAGTCAATAGTGATACGCATAATCATCTAACGAGAAAGAGAGACACAATTTGGTTACGTCTTCATTTCGTCTGCGTAAGGTGCAGCGATCTTTTATGGGGCTTGGTGTTAAATTTTACAATTAGATACCCAAAATGATACGTGATTTACCTATTGAATTATTCAAGCGACGTGTAAAATCACAACTTGTTAGTAAAGGATATTATACTATAGATGAATATGTTAATGATAAGGGTGCCTGGGTGTGATAATGCCGCGACCAGTTCCACTTAGACTAGAATTAGTTTTTTTTTGTGTGTTTAGCCATAATTAGTAGTAAGTTCTACCTGTACTGTGAGTGGTGAAAGAGAAAAAAGAGACTCCTTGGGAGTTTCTTGCCGCTTCTTCTTCCAAGACCACTCACCGTAGGGATTTGTTGAAGCGATGGCGTAACTTGACTTTCGAAATGAGTTTGTAAAAACCTACTTCGAAGAAATAAAGATTTGAATTTGAATTTGAATGGCAAAGACGTTCAAAGTTACATGGTGACAGCTGCTGCCACATTGTATTGTTATGTATGATGTTTCACATATTAATGTGACATGTCATGTTAAATAACACTATTTAGGTATATTGTCCATGGCACCTCCGATACAAGGGGTTTGAGTGCAGGGGTATAGTGTGTTAGTTTTTACTTATTACCTCCTTAATTTATTATTGTTACAGCTGTAAAGGCCAAAACATAATATATCATTTGGCAACTTATTTCTGTTAGTTGTCTGTTTGTCTCGCAGTAACGACTCAACAGGTAAAAAGACCTGTGGCATATTTCTCGGTTACACAACGGGTGATGTAGAATACTTTTTGTTTAGCAAAATTGGTATTTTCTTTTATACATGCCATTTAGCACCTCTATCAATAGTTTCAAACATCACATACCTTTTATCCTTTTGTAACTGTTGCAGAGTGAACTCGCGTGTCGATGCATTTAAAATTCAATCTTTCAAACGTCAAAACCACGTTTTCATTTGTCGGAAATACACCCAATTTATGTCGAGTTATAATGGCGTAGTAGCCACAGTGAGCTCCACATTTATTTTACTTTATATTTTCAAATTATAACGTAAATTTTCACAGTGTAGATCCATATTATTTGTTTTACAGTACTCAACGAGTTTGTTTGCTAGTATCAAGAAACTAATGTTTTTTTGAATGGCCCAGAATACTGACTCCTATCACATAGGTACCAGGAGATAAGAGTGTCGTAAGAGGTGACAGAAATCTGCCTCTGGCCCTTTACTTGATGGGGCTGAAAGATGGCTGGCTAGCTATCTTGCTTGAGTCAGCCACCAAACAATCCAACGGGGAACTTCAGAGTCAGTTTTGTTTCTTTCCTTTTTCTTACTTCCTGGTAAGATTATTGTCACGGTGATCCTTGTCTGCTCGTTTGTCTGCTGTTAACATGGGAAAAAATATTCAATGTACCAACATCGTACAAATCATTAAAAATAATTTTAAATTGATAAAAATATTATTTTGACATCATTTGACCAATGGATAGTGTGCTGAAGACATTCGATAGAGGTAACTTTTATTTACACCTCAAACCTACCTGGGCTATAGTTAATAAAGCTTTTCGCCTTAGCGATTAAGATCTTTCAAGTTGACAACAAAAAGTATTTTAATGAGAGCCCAAACTGCTTAATAAAAGCAAAATGTCGTTGATATCTAATTTTGAAACATTGGAGGCTTTGGGCAAAACGTCCCACTTGGAAAACGTCCGGTGGGACGTTTTGCCCAATACCTTTATTGTCTTTCAATTTTAATGCCTAAGAACAAAACGAATTATTTCTCGGATTTCTATTTAAAAATACTCGAATTTCTTTAGTTATTTCATTACTTATACTTAGTGATAAGTGACTTAATCAATTTAAAAGGGCATTACTATGCCGAAGGTCTTTTTAACGTGTAGCACTAGAGAGATACAAAGATAGATCTGAACAGAACAACAATAGTTATTCCACAGAACACACCGCATAACCTAAAAATAGGAAAATAGTTTGGGTTGTACATAATTCCTCTAAACTGTGGTCTTTGATTTAGGTACCTAATAAAATTTTTGATGTTCTTTTTTGTATGATGTGAGAATCTTCCAGAGCTTCAGTAAGGTTTTCCTAAGGTAATGTCTTCGTCGCTGTTTCTGTGGGGCTATTGTCAAGCACCAATAACTATGTATAAGTCAATAATATATGTCAGCATGAAATCGTTTCGCATGAAAGCAGTTTTTCTATCATACCATAGCAACCTACTAAACATGTTATTATGACTGTTCACAGTAAATGTTAAATATACAAATAATGTTTTTCCTGAAAGTTACTGGCATATAGGTATGTAACAACAACATAGCGGCCAATATTGACCTCTGTCTGTCTTTTGTGGGCAGCCGTCGTTTGAATGAAAGTGATAAGTATATATTAATGAGGACCGTATGCCTACCGTAAATGTAACATTTAATAAGGCGTTTATAAAATGAACTTGTAATGACCTTCATTTCAATGCGGGAAAGCTACGCATTACCACCCTTACAACTCTCATTACACTCCGAAATGTTTGAATAGGAATCTATTGCTTTAGAACGCAAATAGTTTTTCTTAATTATGCAAATATACTTATATAAATAGTGACCAGAATTTTATTACCTATAGTTCAGTCATCGAGCATAATAATATGGAATTGCCACTCTCCGCAAAACCAAACTTATTATCTGTGCTCACAATTCAATTTAGCTTGTCAGAATTTACTGAGGACATTTTTAGATAACGCCGTCAATCTTAAATGTACCTAAATCGCATTGGCGGAAACCTGGCATTTGTGTGCCATGCAATTATAACGAATTCCAGATCGAATTCAAACGAAGTATTATGGTACATACTGCGATTACGTGGTAGAATAATGTATGCCAGTTAAGTAATTTTAAAAATAATGTGAAAAACTTAGAATAATTGTAGTATAGAATGACAGTAGTCATACAAGCGCTCGGTCTAAAATGAAGCACTAACCGATTTTTTTAATAAACTGATTCACACACACTTGAAAGCTAACCTGTGAAAAGTGATGTTATTACATTTCTTTTGCTTTTCGGAAGTTTTGTGACAAAATTTAATAGCACAAATCGTCATAATTTTCTTTCGCGAGACTATACCTAATACGCGTATACTACGGAGCGGAACGGTGTTTGGAGCCAATTTGGCTCCAACGAAGGTACTCCAAAATGGCCACGCTGACTTGGTTTCTATACTATAATTATTCTAAGGTGAAAAACGATCGTCCCAGGAAATAAAATAATCGTCCCAGGCTGCGGAACTGTCAGCAAAGTGAAATATCACTATATAATTATATTATATTTATAAAATTGTACTTTATTGTAACCCTTGGTAAATTTTTAATCCCTTACAGAATCAGAATACAGTACGATATTTAATGTTTGATATTATATGCAATGTATACTTTCATTACTTACCACAGATTTATTGGTGTAGGTATACTATCTAAAAAATCTCCTTACGTACGGCCTACATACAAATAAAAATAAAACTAATTTTTAGGCACAAAATATATATTTGCAAACAACTTTTACAAACAAACTAAGGCAGCGACTTAAGCACAGTCTTAACTTTTCAACTTATTCAATTAAATTTTACAAACTTTTTGAAATTTATCTTTGTAGTCTGACTTAGATTATAATGCTAATTAGGAAGAATTATCATATTAGACCATCTATTCGTAAAGAAACGTATATAGATACCAGTTTACATTGGGTCTGGTGTAAAGTATGTGAACGCATATTTTGCATAAGAGTTAAACCTTGACTTCTTCCCTTAAAAACATAAAATCTTTAAAATGATAGTTAACTCTAACTTTATTTACTAAACTAGCTTTTGCCCGCGGCTTCGCCCGCGTGGAATTCGTTCATATCGCGAACCGGGGAAGTGAGGAAGAAGGTCCTGGGAAAATTCATCGAAATTGGTAAGGCAGTTTAGATTTTTCATACAAACTTTCATCCCCTATTTCAAGCCTTTAGGGGTTGATTTTTGAAAAAAAAGTAGCCTATGTGTGACTCTGGGTCTTCAACTATTTTCATTCCGAATTTCATCCAAATCGGACCGGTGGTTTAGCAGTGAAAACGTCACAGACAGACAGACAGACAGACAGACAGACAGACAGACTTTCGCATTTATAATATTAGTATGGATATTGACTCCTTAAACTTTCACCCGCTTTTACTTTTTACTTTTTTATGCAGGAATATAACAAAAATTCGTTCTACTAATCCGTCTACAAACCATAAAGAATTTACGTCAAACGGTTTTCGATATATCGTGATGAATGAGTGACCTTTCGCTCAATATCTTCATATAACTATATAGAGCAAGTAATAATTTACTTGTACGTCCAATCGAAACGATATACCGATCACTAAGACGTTGACGAGCGGTGTATAGTGTTGCCAGGCTTCCGGATAAAGCCGGATATAGTTAGCCTTTTTGAACGCTTGTCCGGCCAAAATAAACTGTGTCCGGCCTGTCCGGCTTTTGTTAGGCTTTTTCATATTTGAATCATTAGCCAAATCGTCAGCCAAACCAACCAAGTTTTCTTGGATACCGATAGCAAGAATTTTATATACCAATAAAATCTAACGCATACCGCGTAAGTTATCAACATAAGTCACAACTTATGTTACAAACTACATACAGAACCCTAAAAAACCAACCAAGCTGACATTAAAGGTTTTATTACAAACTGTCCGGCTGTTTCAGCCAAATGCCCAGGCAAACTGGCTGATATGTCCGGCCTTTAGATTCGGCGGCCTGGCCACCCTACGCGTAGAAGATGGCAACGCGCAAATCCTACGATAACACCTTCATTACCTACACGTCGACCCTCATCGCGGCCCGTCTCGTCACAGTTCAATCTTTGCACGGATATTACTTCTGAATTATGACAAAAGTGCCAGATCGAAAGCTGCATAATGAATGCCCATGATGGATGGCAAGTCCTCCCGATTTAATAGGAATGATGTACGTTACTTTGGTTTTTCGTTATGTAAGGCAATATTCGATTCGGGTGACAGTAAGTAGGGATTATTGATAGATGGCGGTAATGTTATAGGATACTGCTGTGATCTATTTCATTATTATAAGTTTTATATGTTACTAGCGCTATTTTGTTAGTATGAATGCAGTTTTAAGTTAGTAGTCATATAAATATTTTTTATTCGAAAGGTCTGAGTGCAAAAATTATAAAAAATCTAATATTTTTATTGCCCATCATAATAATTAATGGAATAATAAAATTGCTTATGATGTTAAAACGTACCTATATGTAACACACATGCAGGCATTCGAAGAAAATTTGATTTTAAATGGTGTATTTGAAAAACATCAAAGTATTTACTTGGATAAGTATTTTCTTTTTCTACCGATTAATAACCCACTTCTGAGAAGGGTGTTTCAAAAACCCGTTTCCTCATAACTAAGGAGGCGAACAGGATGCTTCCATACTCTGCGTCTATAGAGGTTGGTTAGTAGCTGATACTGGTCAAATAATATGTCGTACGAAGGCCTCCAATGTCTATGACTAAGGGTCTCCGCAAATTTGTTGGCCGGATCGCGCTTCTAAAAAGAAGCGCCACAGCCGCCGATGGCTGCAGTCAGTCTGCGGGGACCCTAAACGATTCTTTTGTGTCGATAACAACCGGGTCTGATAGCTTATATAACCTGCCTTCCGAAACATTGAAAACTTTAAAGAAAATTTTTGTCACTAGTGGTCACCCGTCCGTCCAACTACCGATCACACCCGCTGTTGCTGAACTAAAATAATCAGTCAGGGTCGAAACACAAGTCACCGGGATTTTTACCTGACTGCATCAGAAACCCTACAGTACAAACGGCTGGACGAATTTTGTCATTATAAAAGAGTCGTTGTATTCGTCAGAACTGTGGTAGTAACATCTATATGTAGGCTATGTAAATTTTCAACATGGCGCAAATGTAAAAATTACTATTACTGTAACTATTTTAACATAAATTGACAAAAAACCGTGCCTACCAATATAAGCGTTTTTGTTTTGATTATTTAAAAGTACTATACTTACATGCTTTTAGTGTCATGCGGATTTGCTCACGCACGCGGGATTGGCCCGCATGCGTGAAATTTCACGCTGCGGATCATACGCAGTTTAAGTTTCAGTCTTCTGCGGGTTGAAAGAAAGAAACGTTTATTCAGCCAAAAGTACAGCAACAACTTAAATTTAGATGCAAAAATTTTAACATACACAATTTGTTAGCTTGAGTTCGGAGTTGCAGCTGCCAATATGACTGAAAAGGGTCACACTCAGAAAATGGCGCAGCAAGTGGTATATAATAACCTACTGCGTCCTCTGATATTTCAGTTGCGTAACGGGTTGCGTAGACGATTAGTACAATACGGTGCGTGCGCCCCGCACGACTCTAAAATGGGCACTGAAGTTGTAGGGACGCTCACGCATGCGGATGCCCCGCTGCGGGATGACGAGTTGACGACCCGACGACCCGAACAGTGCAATGGTTAACATGCCGATCGCTGTTCCGAGGGTCCTGGGTTCGATTCCCAGCGAGGCGGAAAATTTGAATGATGAATTTAAATTTCCGTTCTCGGTCTGGGTGTGTGTCGTTGTCTTGTGTGTTGTCCAAGGCACCCACGACACAGGGAATCCTAGTGGGGGGCTTTGAGTGTGAAGCGTTATTATTATTATTATTATGATGCCCCGCACAGCGTCCCGCGTCCCGCGTGCGTTTTTCACGCTTTACAGTAAATTCATATATGAAATTGTTCTTTGCGGGTGCTACGCATGCGGGCCAATCCCGCGTGCGTGAGCAAATCCGCATGACACTAAAAGCGCCCTAAATTCATATTCAGGTCCATATAGTGGTATTTACGAAACAATAGACAAATGCAATTCACAGATAAATACAGCCATATTGAACACAAAGAACGTTTCTTCAAAAAAATATTAAAAAACTACATGCCATCTTCCTTTTCGCTCGCTGTTATTGGATGTAAATAATTGTGGAATGGATTGAATTTACGCGTCCTATATTCACACAATGGGTTCCGTACACAATAAGTGGGATAGCGATTATTTTATGAATGCAGTCTGGAAATGCGTACCCTGCGATTTAATGACACGCCCCGTATATATTACTGATATTGAGAGGCAGAAAAAGTGCATTGTTTATTGGAACAAAAATATGGAGATAAAGAGACAGAAATTCGTATTATAATGTTGAATTAGATGGATAGAGAGAAGCCGGTGTTAGGAGTAAAATAATTCGGCAAAGATTTTGTGCTGTGCCCGTGACTTTACACGCGTGGGAGATTTTCCCGTGTAAATCCCGATCCCTGTGTGTTGATCCGGAACGTCCTCTATCTTCCTCGTCTTCCAGATAGATCCGGAAAAACAGACGTACAAAATTTTAAAGTCGCTTGTTTGCTTTTTAGTATATATCGTATACTATGTAATTACGAGTATTATGCATTGGAAGAAACACTGTTATTCTCAAATGTAAACCAGACACTTCAATTTTATTTATACGTAATAAGGGCATGTTTCACCACTTCCTGATAAAGTCCCTGATAGTTTATCAGGAACTTATCAGCCAGACATAGGTACTATAACTTTTACTTTCACAGCTGTTGGATATAAATATCTGGCAGATAAACTGTCTGCTAAGCTTCAAGTGGCTGATATAGGTGTTATCTGACGGACAGCACATGAGTTTATTTTCTCTGAACAGATCAGAATTTGATTAAGTAGCAAAGGGTGCAAATCTCACAATGCATTACAGACATTATTTAATTATTATTTGAGATGGCTCCACCAATCCGCAGTGGAGCAGCGTGGTGGAGCTCTAGGCCTCCTCAATAGTGAGGAGAGACCCGTGCTCAGTAGTGGACCAAAAATGGGTTGCAGCCATTTGAGATGCTTTTCTTCGTAGATTCGGTTTCACTAGAGATTTTTAAAAAGATAATTATTTTAAATTAGTGACAGTATTAGAGCCAGAGCAGACACGTGTCACGAATAAAGTATTAGGCACTTAAGCAGTAGTTGCGATTGCCCGATTGCACGATTGCCTGTAGGCGTTCATACGGACGGATGTACGGGTCCGGATACGACTTGGACACCTGAGCTATTCTCACGTTATTCTCGGACAAGTGCAAATCGATGCGACGTTTTATAAGATGTAGGAGACTGAAACATGACCCGGATATTAAGCTCCAAGGTAATCGCATTGAGATGAGACACTTTATAATTGATTTTAAACTTATCATCGCGGACGCTTTAAATAGAAACGGGCGCTCACCATCATGTCACGGTGCATGACCATGATTCATGTAACTGAGTCGAAATATCGATAAAACAATTCACTGGAATAAACCTAAGTACTTATTTAAAATTTACTTTTTTCGTGTAAACAGTACTGCTACTGACTTCCATGGATGGAATGGAAGTAACCACTTACATCAATCAAGTCGTCTACTGATGTACTGAATAACATAAGTATTACGTAAAACGATAATGAGAACTTTATAATAATCGCTTGATAATAACATTAATTAAATTTCAATATTAATACAACTAGAAATACGTGCATTTGATCCCAGGAGTATATTGACATTCAATATAAACTCAGTCGTGTCCAATACTGTGATAGTTTTGACACTCAATGAATACATTCATTACTTTGGTCGCCATTTACAAATGAATATGCTCCAATTTATCATGATTAGGTACATTGTAGTATGATTATAAACAATACATAGGTAATTATGTGTACTATACATTATGTATATAGTGGCCCATAAGTTGTACGGCAAACTGAAATGTAAAATGCATACTCAAACATACCAAATACATAGAAAAAAGAAATCACTTGATAGTATACAGTTAAGTATATAAAAATATACGTGCAACATTTGGTAGCATGAATAAAGTGCCTTTTACAACCTATTATAACTTGTTCCCATTTTGTGGTGCGATTTATAACTCAAAAAGAAGACTTTTTCCTTTATTGTATCTGAGTAACATTACGTGACGAGAATCATGGGCGTGATTACTTTAAGTATGCAAATGTAATCCTTTCAGTCGCCATTATACTTGGAGAGTACCCTTACACATACTTTAAAAACCTTTTTATACTTACTCACAAAGTTTTAGTGCTTTAAGTGTGAGAGGACCACTACGATGCAAGTAAACAAACTGTTGTTTTCTCTTTCAAAAGCGCCCATATTTTTCTCGCTGAAGTTTTAGGTTTAGGTACTAAGGTTTATTTAAGTAGCACAATATTTCTTACACTGTTATAGTCTAAGGGCGGCTTTTACCAAATCTTATTTAAAATAAGTTTAAACGCATTTTAGTTAAATATGTTTTCATTTGTAAACACAATTGATTTAAACTTATTTAAGTTTGTCTTGCACCACGATGTTGAAGCTTGAAATTGACCAAACGCATTTTAGAGTGTTGCGTGGTGTTGCTGCATTATGTCTTGTGCGTTCCATTTCAGGATTTGAGCAGTATCGTTACAAATAACGTTATTTGACGGTTGTTTCACGAAATTTGTTTTTTTTTTGCGTAAAACGAGTTTTCTGTCAATGTAACCTAGGCAAATAAATATTGTAACCTATGATGTAGTTACATATTGGACTGATATAAAACACAAATTCTATAAATAATCTTTATACCTTACTTAAGTACTAGGTAGGTAAGAATTTTGTAGGTAGGTACGTACTTATCGTACGTATCTTACAAGTCTATAATAAGTAAACAAAATAGGTACATACTTACTTTTCCGTTTTAAACAATAATCTAGATTCAATTATTTCTAGCAAAATCATCTTTTTTATGGAATTAAGATAGCAAACGAGCATGCAGCACCACCCTTCCGCTGCCGCCCATAACAACTGTGACCGACCTAGAATTAGACTGTAGACTCAAAGGGACTAGGATGGTTAGTCCAGTTAGTAGATGGCGTTAGAATATTAGTTGGTTAGTTTGTTAATAAGAGTGAGGACATGGATAATTAGTCCTGTTAGTTAATGTTAGTAAGAGTCTAGGTAGTTATTGTTAGTATGACTCTCGTTCTAATTAGGTCACAGATGCGTTGCTATCCCTGAGGACTAAGATGGTCGCCTCTAAAAATTGTATAGGCGAAATCTTCGAAAGAACTTTTTCTCCGTCAGGGTTTCAAACAAATTTGATCTTGCCTCAATAACCCTGACATCTCGAGGCCTGTTCATATAGTTGACCATTTCTTCGTCGTCGTCATCAATCTCATCAAAAAGAAACTCAAACAAACTCATTATTCTTTTCAATTCTTCGAAAATTATTCACGGCCAAAATCAAACCTCAAATTCAACTGCTAAATACGCTTAGCAGCTTAAACAGCGATTTTTGGCTGTTTAAATTTGACAGATCGATAATCATGTTTAACTTGTGGCGCAAGACAACTTGTGTAGTTAAACAGAATTTTGTGCTTAAATAAAATTTTAAACATGTTTAACCACTTGGTAAAAGTCGCCTTTAATGTTTCAACATTTTACTCTACTAGAACTTATTACCTATACAAGAGTAAATGATTTCTACTAATGACGTACTTTTATCATAGTAAAATGGGTGTTTTTACCTAATAACGATAAAATAATATCATCAGTTTATATTCATCAGAAAGAACAATGCCCACTTCCCATACATTTGAAAACCTATAATGAAAATTAATGTATAGGTATAATGAATAGTTGAAGGACTACCTATTGGAGTAATAAATATTGTCTTATATAGTCACTTTTAAGATTTGAACGCAGCAAAGTTAAAAAAATATGAATAAGTATTGATGATTGTGAAGTCCTTGAAATCAATGTTAACGATAGTTTCGTACCTACCTCCAACTCCAACCGACATTTTCTTCAGTTCTTTTATTTTAAAAAGATTTCTTTTCTATCGCGCTAAGAATGCGTCTCTGAAGGATCGCGATCGACTGGGCGATGTAACTTTGAACTGGCGTAGATTAATTGACAATTTTTTTATATCTTTTAATTGCCTTATTAACGAGTGATAACATTAAAATCAAACATTAAATCGAATAATTATGCCAAAATTTTGCCAAAATTTGGGCTAAAATTATTACAATTACTTAAATAACAAATATAAAAACAATACCTTTTTAAAGAAAACCACGTCAAACGGCGCTCTTTCAAGGTTATATCCATGTTATATCAACTTTTTGTTTTTGTAGTGATGTGACAAAATAACAAGGCAATTGTAATCAAATATTTTTGTAATCTTAATACAATGTCGGTAAAATATAAAATAAAATGTTATAATTTTATAATATATTATATAAATAATGTACTAAGTATTCAATAAAGTTAATATTATTGTTATCACGTTCGCTGCGTTACGAGATCTATCAGATCTCTTACAGGTTTTTGGAATTGTGCGTCGACTAAAATCGTGTTCTTTCACTCCGTGCGGGTGGCTCTAACTTGTAAAGTTCTTTAAGTATGAGAAAGACAAATATACATATTTGCTTCCTACTTAATGGTGAATTCCAGGACATAAAAAAAAGAATAAGAGATGGTTTAGGTCCCTAATGCACAGTATTATAATTATTTTAATTCCTTGCGTTAGGAGACATGTCGATACTCGTAGAATCGTAAGCCTCGTAGACGCAAGAGAGGGAAGGTGGGCGGCGCGGGCGCTGCGTGACTCGATTTAGTGTTGTCCTAGTATCGATGTGAGCATAGAGAGAGATAGAGAAAAATTATATTGTCTTTCGCCATAGAAAATACCTACAGTAGCCCAATCACTGAATTTACAATTCTTGTTTTTATTTATGTACCTACACTTAAATATTCGATTAAATTCTTCGTTGATATTTTTATGTAATTTATTATAAAGATTAATAGGATCATTATGTTCAATAGTAGCCGGTTTAGTCATTTTAGAGTAAATGTTATCTTTAAAAATTGACAATTTATGTTTTGTTATAGGCCTACATTTAATTAAATGCTTTTTGTTTGCGACCATAGTTTATAAATAAACTTTAATAAAACTTTTTCAATCGACAACTGAGATATTATTTTATTCCCATCACTATTTACTACACATATTGAACTATCTTCGGTTGCGGTACGAGATACAATCGATATCTAATTTTATTTTGGTATTTGTAGTTTATTCGTATGTCATAACTGCGTCCGAATCTAGCAAAATATACAGCAATAGGTTATTTTTGACCCATAAAAATTTCAAAAATATATCATTGGTTTTTTGGAAGATATAAATTATTTTCAAAACTGTATTTTTAGGAGACTGATTAGGTCTCTAACGCACCACAGGCCAGGTTAGTTTGGAGATCTTTTAGGTCTCCAAAGCTACTAGCCGAAAGTTCTTTGAAAATGAAGACGCAGCGAACGTGTTATAAAGGTACACCCAAACATAGCTTAGGAAAATTTGTGTTATAATATCACTCAGGTGAATCAAATGAAAATAAAATAAATAAATAAAACATTTTATTTTTTTTCTCTTGATTACATTCAGAAATTATGATTCAATTCAATTAATTGATTCCTTAAAATTTTATTTACATAACGAATATTTATTGAATATATTGAAACATAATTCCTATAAAAATAACAACATATAAATTGAATAAATATTATGCATAATGAATGCATGTTGTTATTGTTATTTGTTATAACGCATAATGTTATCCTTACTATCCTTACTAATATTATAAATGTGAAAGTGTGTTTGTTCGTTTGTTTGTTTGTTTGTTTGTTTGTTTGTTTGTTTGTGACGCTTTCACGTCGCAACAAAGCTATTATATGGTAAGGTTTATGTGTGTGGGGATAGTTAGGAGGGTGGAGAGTGACGTAGGCTACTTTTTACCGCGGAAAAACATCCCATTCCCATGGGAAGATCGCTGTTTTGTTAGTTGCTAGATATTTATTTTCGGAGTTGTTAATAGATGGCGTTAATAAAATTCATTTGCAAGTTCTGAATTACGCTATCAAATACTACATGTAATTTACTTAAGTCATAGGCAAATGTAATAGGCTACTTTAGCTCTGCCTCAAGAACTCCCCGTTCCGGCTGTATTCAGTGTACCGCCCGCCCGCTGGCACTATCCTGTTGGCTGATGTCCACAAGTTGCTGGACTCGCCGACACCAGTGGTGGGCGCGGGCGACTGGAACTGCAAGCATCCGGGGTGGAATAGCCTAGCTGCCAACAGAAGTGGAAGGCTACTTTTTGATGCCGCTGAACAGCACGGCTACACCGTCTGTGGAGACTGTCGGTGAATGTCGGGAAGACGCAGGCCGTGAACATAGGAGGATACCTCAACAAGCGAGACCCTACTCTGGAGCTTCACGGACAAGATATCCAATGGGCCCCACAGGCCAAATACCTGGGGGCAAAATCGACGGAAGACTCTCGATGAAGCCACAGGTTACGAAAGCCGTCGCGAATTCCAGAAGCGCGATGGCAGAAACCAGTGGTCTCCTCGAGCCTCCCTCTCGGACTGAAGCTCGGGGTCTACAAGACCTACATCAGATCCCGCCTCACGTACGCGGCACCGGCGTGGTACGCGCTCGCCAGCGAACCGCAGCGCAAGAGGATGCGCGCGGTTCAGGCGATTGCGCTCCGCCGGCTGACTGGTGCGACGAGGTACGTCAGGAACGCCGTCATCCAGAGGGACCTTCGAGTCGAGAGCCTGGACGACTTCATCGAGAGATTGGCACGCCACATGTTCGGGCGTGTCGACGCGTCGCAGTTCCCGCATCTGCAGGACCTGGCGTCGCTCCACACCCGTCCACCGGACCGCTGGGCCTTCCCGCGTGACTCGCTGGTTACGCGGGACGGGCCTAGCACTGACTGATACTGGGGCTTCGTAAGTCGTCGCCCGGCGCTGATCGGCTCCTGCTGGGCTTCCCACCAGCGGGATTCACCCGGTAGGGCCTCGATCGCCTGGGCGGCGCGAAGATGAACCCCATCCCGTTTATGACTCTGTGGCCTGTAAAAAGGCCACCACTCACCGGACTTGACCTATTGGTTAACCACAGATGGACAACCAAGGGCCTTAGGGCCCAACCCAAGGACCGGCCCGTTTTAACGGGCCGCGAGAGATACCCCCAAAGGAGAACTAACTGTCCCGAGGGCTCCACACACCTCAGACAGGGTGGAGTGAAGAGAGCGAGTAGTAGGCTACTTTTTAGCCTAAATTCCTACGGGAGCGGGACCTACGCGGCTGTTACCTACGGGTCCCGAAGCGAAGCGAGGGCGGTTCTCTAGCATGACGAATTGACATGTGTCAGGAACGCATAGTTAGCGTCATAGAGATATTACACTAGAGTGGGTGAGCCATACGGCTGTCTATACATTGCAATCGCCCCCGGTTAGAAAGAGAATCAACGATAACGGTAATTACCTATCTCTCTCCGATCCCGAGGAGCCAGAAAGAGAAAGGTGATTACTAAAGATTTCGTCTCTTTTTATCCTAGGTACGCTCTGAAGCCTCGCCAGAAAGAGAAAGGTGATTACTAAAGATTTCGTCTCTTTTTATCCGAGGTACGCTCTGAAGCCTGGCTTCTGCCCTCTATTGTAATATCTCTATGGTTAGCGCGGCCAGATTTTAATAATGTTTTCTTGAATCAATTTCGGTAATGGCGGCGTCAGTGTGAAATGTCAAAAAACACCTTTCAGTTGGGTACTCAATTCCATTGAGATATTCATTGTTTCATACTGCATGAATGGATTGATTGACTCGAGTTGCGTTCAAAACATGCAATTCGTTTATCTAACTTTTACATTGTTTTGCTTGTATAAATTATCAAATAATTTTATTTCCTGCGATTCTTTTAATTTAGTAATGAGCGTGTTTAATGTACAAATATGTTAGCTGAATTTTAAGTTTTTTTTCATCCCTATACATGATCAGGTTAAAATTGGACATCCTTCTTTATACGTGAAGCAAAACCTTTGCAGGTGTAACTTTACAAGAAAATTACGCGAACGGGAATTACGAAATTTAACATAGTTACAGAAAAGAATATTAGGTACATATTAAATAGGGCCGCAATTATTTTTTTCAAAGGGTTACTTTACATTATTAGAACGTGCACTTAAGACGTTATGACACGTCATGCCAAACGCACGATAGTTAGAAAACAATCTACCTACTCTTTCTGAATCCATATCTGAAACGTGTACGTTCATAATGTCACTGTGAAGTAACCCTTTGACAAATTGAATTGCGGTCGTGTTTCAAGCGCAAAGCGGGTCTCTATATTAAAAATAACAGCGTTACACGAGTATTACGAGTACTACGAGTATGACTACGAGTCATTCTTAGAATTTGTCAAATGAAACGTTATACAACGTGATGTCAAGGGTTCGTTGCACCGCAGTTTTCTTTCAACCCTTCACAGTGCCAGAGTACTATCTGTGTAAATAGCAAACATTCCATGTTATTTCAATCGTTTTCATTAGTATTCAATTTGTAATGCTGCGGTGCCTTAGAGGCTTCAACCTTTTAATGGCCAACTACTGAGCATGGGCTCACCTTATCATTGAGACTTTCAGAACCGCAATTGAAGGTTTTATAAATTAGCAGAAGTGGGGCTCAGAGAACAAGAAAGAGAGATACAAACATGTATATATCAAATATGTGTATATCAAAAAATACGTACCTAAATGCTTACCAGGCTTATAATCTAAGATAATATATTATACACCTATGTATGTTATCGAAACCCATAGCAAAACCACGTATAGCATAACCGATAACGAGTCTTTGTGAATAGTAATTTAAAATTTCACTTCCGGAATTCTATCACGATCAACAGATCCTTTTGAATTTGTCGGAATGTTGTAGATACTAATAAAGTTTATCGCAATTCGTATTCAGAACCCACAGTATAATGAGGCGCCGCGAATCCTAATATCGCGCCGTTGGAATTCTTAATTTAAAATTAACAAATGAAAAAACATTTTCTTAATACAACGAAAAAGCAAAATGGACATTAAGCGTGACAATTTTCAGTGATTTCTGAAGTATTAAAGTATAGGACTCTATTTTTACGCTCAAGGCACCGTCTACTTGGAACCTTTACGACACAAACCTATATTTGCTAATACAAGAAACAAAGTATTGGAAGATGTATGAAAAAAACACAATCATCGGGTGCCTTCATTAACGTAATAGGACCTAAATCATGATTGTAAGTATTCATTGCTCTGTTTGTATGGATCTTTGTTCGCACTAATTTTAGAAATAGCGAAACCAATTTATTTACTGTTTCCAATAATGTATTGTAGTAAGCTACACATTACATTCTGTGTTTGTTTCATATCAATTAGTTAATTAAATAAACACATCAGGTGAAAGAATCTGATCTATCATTTCAAGCAAAACGGGGGGAGAGAATATTAGATGAATAATATTTAATTTATTATAAAAAAAATTCAAGCAATTGTTTCAAGTTATATCGCTTCTATGTTATTGCTCTGTCAATTTTAGTATAATCATTTTCCACATTATAAAGAATATGAAATATTTTTTTAATTTGAGATAACTTGTTGATGTTTCCGCCCACGATAGAACGGAAAATGTCAGGAACAAGCGGAGAAAGTGCCATTTCCTGCCCTGAAACAAATTAAAACCTGCAGTTTCATGAGTTCGTGATTAATTAAAATAACGTTGGATGCGTAAATACAAATAGACTTTAATAGACATCATTTTTGCGTCGCCATCACAACAACCACTTTTCTGTACGGATACATTTTTATTGAAATTAGATGCTGATATGGCACTTATAACTTCATTATAGCCAATTATGACGATTTCCTTGAATTTTACATTATATTGAGGTGTAGGAAAAGGTGTAGGGTATATAATTTCTATGAGAGACACAGATGACAAACAAAATGATACGCAATAGTAGAAATAACTTAAAAAAATCAAAATATTTTCATTCTAATTTATCGAAAATATTGTGTGAGCCTTAAAATCGACGACAAACAAATTCTCAACCTCCATTTGATAACTTTAGAAGTCTACTAATAGGTACTTTAAGTGTTCAGTATTACCATTAACTGGTATATATTTTTGACATTTCGTGATGGTGAGTGAGAAACATTTCACTTTGATACATTTAAAATTATTTTTACCGATATATTGAACCCAATTATGGCTGCAGCCTAGCTGTAATAATGATTCATACTATTTCAAATCGGTTATAAGTAGTTGTGAGTAAAATGGGTATCCAATACGGTTAATTCCTTAAATGACCGCGATTGGAGTAATACCTAAAGATTTATGTCAAACAAAGGATAATGCGACTTCTCAATTAATTGAAACTGTTCCATTACGCACATCTACTTCGCTAAATGCATCGGTAATCGAATTCAAATCGATTCTCAACCGTAATTGGAAGCTGAAAGGAAATCTAGATAGAACAAAATATATCATGCGAAAGCCCGACGAATAATTATAGGAGACGGGACTTAGCAGGACGCGGTAATAAATTAACTCGAAGACCGTAATCTTGGTTAATAAATTCATTAGACGACGGCCATATTGAATATCTAAATATAATAACAGGTGGGGAATAATTTTTGTTGGTTAATATTCTTGAACGTTCTTCCCAAAAAGTCATTATGCATTTCAGCATTAGTAATTTCATCTCTCAACTGTGAGTATGTATTCCTTGCTGTTTGCTTAGTTAGTTTGCGTGATAAACCTAACTTGTGCAATCCAAAAGTAAGTCGGTTATCTGTTCACCAAATGTAAATCTTCAGAGATTCAAAAGAGGTGGTAGGGCCTAGAGCTCACCCGGGGAAGTACCACCGCCCGCCACGGTACCTTTCCTACTGTGTAATAATTGTTTTAAGAACAATTTATTGTGTTCCGGATAGGAAGGTGTGGAGCCGGTTACACTTTTTTAGAGGCGACCATCTCAGTCCTCAGGGGTAGCAACGCATCTGTGACCGAATTAGAAGGAGAGTCATTGAGTCTAGTTCTGGGTCGGTCACAGTTGTCATGGGCGGCAGCGGAAGGTGGTGCTGCATGCTCGTTTGCTATCTTAATTCCATAAAAAAAAGACTACAACACTATTGGGACTGGTTGGTTAACCCATGAAAATTTTCAAAGAATGTTTTGGTTTCGTGACATGAAGCGCTTTTCGCCTGAAATATTGATTCCGAAATCGACGAAGTTAAGCAATTGCAGGTGCAATGAATAGCTGGTTGAGTAGTCATTGTGGAATGAGCTTTAGTCTGAATAACTCCCAGAGCGCTATGACATGAAGTTCTTCAAAGGAGATTAAAAAGAGATTTTAATCAAGGCCGGTATCGTTGACTCCCCTGGTCTTATAAATACACCGTTCGTATTCGATATAGAATTCGTTTAAATAGCTACCCACTTTTAATGCCAGCTTTCCACCCCTATGATTAAGGTGCATTATAATTTGACAACAAGAATTTAAAATGCGTAAAATTTTGCTTAAAACCTAAATTGAACTTTGAGCACAAGTAATAAATTTGTTTTTAGCAGGGAATGACAATTCCATATTCTCGGCGACTCAAGTATAATGTCGTTCAAGGATCTTTTGGCGTATGGGTGACAGCCATCACTCACGCGCCAAAAGATGCTTGTAGGGCTATAGGTCTATTGGCGACGGTGACCTACTACCGGAACTTACCATCCGGCCGTCTGTCAGCTTGTTAGGCTTTACAACATCCACTATAAAGTATAAAACATTTTGGGAGGTTATATTTGAAATACGTGAAGCGGGAAGTCCTGGCTCTACTGCAAGACTGTAAGTGACATCAATCCTTTTGAAGCCGTAGTCCAAGTGCACAAATCCACAAATGAACATATATTTTAATTTTAATTTATCATATATTATGTAAGTACTATTAGATAACTTCCTGAGAGACCTGAGAGACTGGTATATAATCCCAGAATGTAGTACAGATCTATTTTGGATATTTTTGTTTTTAATTTTCTTGTACCTATTCAATTATTGTCAATAATTAGAAAATGTGTAGTTTTTTTTTAAATTTGCCTGTAAAGCGAGAATTAAAAAGAATCTAACCAGTTGCTGTAAAGATAAACTTTAGAAGCTAAAGGAATTTTAGTGTTAAGGGGTAGTAATTTGGAGCAAAGGAGATTTTATCTTTTACTCCTTGGTCTGATCTTTTTTAATAAGTAGTTCAATCCTGAAATAACTTTTATTTAAATAACAATATATTATACTGAATATGTTTTTATACTGAGGTAGGTCAACTCCCAAGCTATAATACTCCTGTAAGTTTGCCAGGGTATAACAACCTTGTTAATCATTTGAACAATTATTTACCTATTTCATATGGATAGCTGAATTAACATAGGAAAGTTGAATAAAATGTGACATGACTGACCCTTATCATACTTTACAAGAAACTCTTTATATGCCAAGACTTATACAAAACTTCATACAAAATACACTGCAGTTCATTATATTATTTTTCCGCTGCTTCTCTCGATTTTTCTTAACCATCAGGAACTCCGCAGTTTTCCAACAATAACAGATAATAAAAGAAACGTAGAAGATACTTTTCCATTCAGTACAACTCGAAAGTTTTCCGCGTATCAGTCAGTACGTACTTCACAAATCACACCAGTTTCACTTATAAGTTTGTGAAATACGTGTAAAACTTCTGCATCTGTTGAAATTAGTTGTTCATAAAGTTTCCCACAGAAAATGCGATCCTATGCGCAGTAGCGCGCATTAGCTTTGTATTCAAACACGTGTTGTACAATAATACTAACAGTACCACCGCAAGCTAAAAACTTATTTTACTAGGTCTAATACCTATTTTTAATCAACATCCTGTATTTTTTTTAACTTTAGTTGCAGTTATAAAAGTTAAGAGCAAGCAAAGCCCACAGCATGACTCGAACGAAATAACATAACATACCTAATGCCCTTTTGGCATCAAAACTCATCTCATCGACTAATTATTTATGAGGAGTAATGTAAACTGAGGAGTAACTGGCCACCTTTTAATAATTGACCACTTGAAATTTCCAGGTTTTATATGATAGTTACGCTGCTTACGAGGAGTTTACATACTCTTGTAGTTATCTATTTATCATATTAATTCATTTTTTTAATTATTCAGTGGTCAAACAAGTGGTAATATCAAATACGGTGGTGAATTACACCTCAGTTTCCCTTGGTCCACTTTAGGTAATTTTAATAATCTAAACACATCAACAAAGTCTAAGACTCAATGAATAGTGAAAACTGTTTCGTATAAAACTAATCTAAAGACTGTACTGGCCACTTAGTTACTTTAAAAGGAAACAAGAGCATGATAAAGAAATTCAATTTTTTTTCCAAATTCAATTTTTTAAGATTCACGCTCATTTTTAAGCGCAAATTGGCGGCAAAACGTTACTGAGGGTTTTTTTCACGACCCGCTTCTTCTTTGTGACTCTTTTTGGCTAGTAAAATTTTAATTTATTGGCGAAAAACAATTATAGGGAGGAAGTTTAGAGTAATAAGCATAATGTCGCGCCGCCATTTAACTCGTGATGAAATGTTACGTGCAGTGGGTATACTCGAAGCCGGGCGTACACAACGTGATGTTGCTGCAGCTGTTAATTCTAATCAATCGGTTATCCGAAAATTGTGGGAACGCTATCGTGTCACTGGTAATACGGCCGAACGGCACCGTGGCAGATATCGGGTAACAACTGAGCGACAAGACCGTTTTTTACAAAATATAGCCAGAAGGGAACCTAGAACTACGGCTCGACAACTCGTAGAAGAGCTGCGATCTGCCCACCAAGTGGCTGTCAGCACCGAAACTGCCAGGAGGAGATTGCATGAGATTGGTTTCAAGTCTCGTAGACCGTTACGGGTCCAAGCTCTTCGACGTGGCAATCGAGCACGACGGTTACAATGGGCACGTGATCACTTACGATGGTCTAACGAGCTGTGGGCTTATGTCCGGTTTTCTGATGAATCCAGGTTCGGTTTCCATCCTGATTCAAGAAGGATACGCGTTTGGCATGCTTCAGGACATCGTGAACGGCTTCAGTGTCCTCAAGAAGTTCTTCCCTACCAAGGTGGAACAATCATGGTTTGGGGCGGAATTCGAGTTGGCGGGAGAACTGATCTCGTTTTTATACGGGGCACCTTGACTGCCGAAAAGTACCGCCAAGAGGTGGTTGAACCCATTGTTGCTCCGCTCCGACAGCAAATGGGTGAAGATTTTGTGTTTATGCAGGATAATGCACGAGCACATACTGCACGGTCAGTGATGACCGCTTTCCGTACACATGATATCACTGTACTAGACTGGCCTCCACAATCCTGCGACATGAATCCTATAGAGCATGTATGGGATTTGCTTGGCAGAAAGGGGTTTGAAGAGATTCCTCATAATTTATGCACCGAACAAGAACTTTTTGTGCATCTCTCTCAAACTTGGCGCAGGATTCCCCAGGCTACTATAGACAACCTGATTCTAAGCATGCCAAGGCGTTGCAGAACCTTAGCTAATGCGTTAGGAGGTCCAACAGACTACTAAATGAAACTTCTATAAATTTTTGTTTAATAAAAATGTCAATTTGCCAATTTAGTTTTAGTTTTTGTTCAGTACATGTGTATTAATTTTCTTTCCATTTTTGATCTTTTCAATTAAACTTTTATTTTGTCACTTTAACTACATGGAAATTTTAATTTATAAACAAGCATTAAGTTACCATTTAAATCACATAAAAATGTTTAATAAAAAAAGTTTCATTTTTAAGTAGTCACCAAAAATGTGCCTGAGTCTTAGACTTTGTTGATGTGTGTACATATCACCCTATCGTACTTAAGTGCCACGTTGTAAGTAATCACTGTCGCCCAGAAACTCCTAAAACATAAACGAAGAATTGTAAGCTAACACAAGTTTCCCAGCAACTATCGACTATAGTGTTATTTAACTGGGTCGATCACTAACAGTGAACGCTACATGAACGATAAGTTTGAACACTACGGCAAAGCTATTTGATATCAATTTGAAAGCATTTTCCGAAATTGTTTCCTAGGGGTTAGGCAAGATTAATTTAAATTTTAGAAGATATCGAATACTTCTAGGTAGCCAACACCATCTGGATACCTGATGTTCGTCCACAGTTTGGTTTTCACGTCATCTTCTACCGCGCACGTGTAAACAGTGGAACGAACTTATCCATGGGCATTCCCACAGTGCTACGACATGGAGTCCTTCAAGAAGCGGGTTCATCGAATCCTTCGTAGCCGGCAACGCATTCATGGCGTCCCTAATACTGCTAATGTCCATGAGCGACGGGCATCACTGATCAACAGGTGACCCGTGTGTTCGTTTGCCTACTGAGGCTATAAAAACAGATGTTTTGATAAATACGTGTCAACTTAAGTTGTTGAGTTGAAGTTTCAACTAATGTATTGACCTTCCAATTGGTACTAGCCCCTCCCCATTATTTAAAGAGCCCTACAACCTCCAACAAGCTGCTGTTTTTATGAATAACTAGCGAACCGCCCTCGCTTCGCTTCGGGACCCGTAAGTATCAACCGCGTAGGTCCCGCTCCCGTAGGAATTTCGGGAAGATAATAAACTATCACCAAAATTAATTCAGGTTAAATTAAATTAAACTTAGAAATAAAGCTTACGACAAAATAATAGCAAAGTAGCAAAGGATCACAGCAAGATTAATTCAGATTAAACTTGGAAACGTGGCAAGTTTGGTATGGCAGTGGGTTCGACCAAATTTGATTACCATAAAAACGGTTCTAGTGTGTTAATCTTAAAAGATAGACATATACTGTCGTGGACATTTTTTTAGATCATTTCAAGAGGAATAATTCTTTCATACATATATTTTTGGTATCTTGAATCGTTTTCGCAACGCATGCAACGAAAGCCCTCGAGAATGAAGAATTTTCCCCGTTTTTTCCACATTTTCCATTATTTCTTCGCTCCTAATTGTTACAGCGTGATGTTATATAGCCTAAAGCCTTCCTCGATAAAAGGTCTATTCAACACAAAAAAAAAATTTCAATTCGAACCAGTAGTTCCTGAGATTAGCGCGTTCAACCAAACAAACAAACAAACAAACTCTTCAGCTTTATAATATTAGTATAGATTAACACATTGTCAAAACACTTCAAATTTTGGCCAATTTATTATTGCTTATACACCATAATAACAATACGAACCCTTTATACATAAACCATGTAAAAATGTAATCACAAATTTTATCGGCTAAAACGAGCGATCTCGACTTAGTTGGCAATGCAACAAATTTCCAGCATCCGTTAGGTTTCTTTGAGACGTAAAGACATACTTATAGATTAGAGGAACTTCGAACAAGTAGCTGGGAAGCTTGGGATTCCGAGAGCGTTTCACTCCATTATGCAGGAGATCGCCTCAAATAGATAGAAACTGTAAACAGCATGTAGTTGGAAAACTACAAAGTTGTCCCAATACTTTATCGTCCATGGTCACCCTATTTCGTGTTTTTGTGCTCCGACATTTTCTTATAGTGTAAAGATTGTTGTAAAAGATTATTAATTGTTTTCAAAGTTATGCCTCTGTGATACTCAAGATCCAGTGGTCCTAGCTAAACCAAAGTTGTGAGCTGCTCAAGCGACTAATTGACTAAGTCGGTACGATAGTTTAATTTCATATCGAATCTTGGAACTTCCCAGTTTGTCCTATTTCGGTGGAGCTGTATTCATAACTACGTTGATAATAGATTCCAAAGTGTCCACAAATTGGTTGTGTTGGGGATACCGAACTGGAAGTAGCGAGTATTAAACGCTTTAACATGTAGACATAAATGTAAGAATACATTAATGAATATTATTATGATTGCACATAAAATAATTAACATAGGTACTTATACCTTTTGTGCAATACGTGGTAGTATTTTATGTATATTGCCGACCAAGGGGCTAACGTGTCATTTTATGGCAGAAAGCAACACTGATGCGTTGTCGGCCAAAAAAGAAAATAAAACTGCTTTTTAATATTTGTAGAAAACAAAAAAACAGATAAAGCTTTTCTAGATAACAACGATATTACCTTCTTCAGTAGTAGAATAGTCGTGAGTTATGATAAATGATTACACACTCGTTCTCTGCAATAAGATTTGTGAGGATTTTTAGACTTAGCATATTTAGTAACAGATAACTCGGACAACAAAACAAGAGTCGCTTCCGGGACCTATTGCATCAAAAGCAGACAAGGCCTACGAACTGGTCTACCAGCTACGAGTTTAACAATAACGAGCACTTTTATCTAAATACTTTACGAAATTGCTAAATTGTTAATCTCTTTGTTCCCAGGTTTGCTTCGCCTACAACAGATATACCAAACTATAGAAGTGGCAGCAAAACGTACGTTTCGTATAGCACACGTGAAGAAAGTCGTAACCGCCGCGGAAGTGGTAGAGTTTCTGGCTGGTATTGAACATCAAGACCGTTGGTCAGATAAAGTGGTCATCCTGGATGCTCCCGGCGCCCTCTGCAGGGATATCCTGGTTCAACATGTTCGGGACGTGCGACTAGGACGACGGAACTATCACTACTTCCTCACTGATGTTGTAAGTATTAAGTCGCGTTTGATAATTATATCATGTCACACCATTGTGAGCTCTATGCCCCTATGGCTAAGGTGCATTGCAGATTGGCGGCGTGAAATTGAAATGTCGTAAATGAATTTTGCTCACAAGCCAAATTGAACTGTGAGCACCGGTAATAAATTTGTTATTAGCGGAGAGTGACAATTCCATATTATCTGCGACACAGATATAGTTAGGATAGGGGAAAGGAGGGGCTTGACTACACTCAAAAAGTTTGTATAGAATCTTAGTGTTATGTTTGTGTTCAAGCTTTCTTAACGGACCATTGTCCAGATTTAATAGCATTTTCTGCCAGTTTACCACTAGGAGAACAAACTAGTTCGATTACAAAAGAAAGAAATAGATGAGGTTTAGTATTGTTATAGAAATCGATTTAACTTTGTATAATGACATAATATCTTGTAATATGTTCGCATTGGTGCATATAAATCTATTTTTGTTTAGTCAACACACTTGGCTTACTTTGAGATATTATTATCTTTTCCCTTAGTTCCCACACTCAAAATAATTTACTGGACGTATTTATTCACACTGACTTATCTTTTTTAATCTCTGAAATGAGTGGAATAAAATAAGAAATGTTACAATAAGTTAAAAGCTGTTTCTGAGATAAGCAGGAAAAACGCAAAAATTAAAAAAGGGCTTAGTTCTTTTGTAGGTATGTTATACTCTCACCGCCATCTATTGGAAACTAATAGAACTAAGTGAATTATACCTTTATTTTAAAAAACCTCAAATTCGCCATTAAAATTTAAGATTTATTAATCGAGATATAAACCTACCAATATTGGATTCAACAATAGATATTTACAAAATTTCGTTGAAATCGGTTCAGTGGTTTCGGAGATTGGCGCAAACGATCATCGTGAGACTGATTTTTATATATTACTAGCTGACCCGGCAGAAGTCGTTCTGCAACATATTGGTAAATGTGCCGCCCGCGCCAAGGAAAGAACGCTATCTCACAGAGCTTGAAATGCTTCGCTGCTAATTACTTCTAACGACAATATCTCAAAAACTATCCATCTGATTGATATAGTGTAAAAGGCAACTTTGATCTGTATTAAATGCATAAGCGAACTAATGTATTCATTTGGATAAGGATTAATACTGAATTACAGAAAATATCTTTGAAAATAACATAATGTTTTTAATTAAAATTTTTAACATAAAAGTGGTTATTGTAAGTCAACCGTAAGAGAGAGAGACATTTTTGTAGCATTTTTATAGATCTTGAATTGGCTAGTACATTACTTAACTATATTTGTGCTAGTTTACGCGGCGTTCGCGTGGAAAGCTCCCAGTTGGCGAAACCTCATCCACATATATCGCCGATTTTCTACTAATTTACATAAAAGTATAATAAATTATATACCTACCTAAACCTGCCTTAAGAATCACTCTTTCTATTGTTGAAAACCGTATAAAAATCTGTTTTGTAGTTTTCGAGATTATCGCGGTCAGATAGACAGACAGACAGACAGACAGAAAGACAGAAACAGGACTTCTTTTTATAATATGTAAGGAAGATGAACAGACCACTTGATAATTAATAGTCTTTATAAATTGAGCCACTTTTAATATCATAAACTTACACACCAAATCAGCAATATAAAAAGAAAGAAAGTAAGCATTATTGTCCCATATTAAATACTTACAAAAACTAGTAATTGCCAAATTAAATTTTCACAATATAATCACTATACCCCTCGATTCAATTTGCGGTCAAAACAAAGGGGTCGTAGTTGTTTGTTTACTGAAATTCAGTTAATTCAAACTGTTAACAATCTAACGTCCGATTTCATTAAATTGCAACCAAAATGCTATTTGGTTTTCAAGGTTTCAACGTTGCTTGACTTCCGAACGTTTAGGCTAATTTTAGTGAATTCAAATTTAGAATCATTTGCGCATTATATCTCTTCATTATAATAAAATGAAACGGATTGTTAGATATGCACAAAATGTACAATCGGCCCATTTGATTCGTACCCCACTTCGTGAACAGTTCCTTTGAACTTTTGAGGATGTCAAATTCGTTTTCATTTCAAGCGTGTCTGCTGCACATATGACTTTCTTATTATTATGCTCATTCCGTCAAATCGTCAAACGTCGCTCTAAATTTTAGTCAAGTGCAATGATTTACTTTTTAAAATCCATACTAATATTATAAACGCGAAAGTCTGTCTGTCTGTCTGTCTGTGACGTTTTCACGGCTAAACCACCGGTCCAATTGGGATGAAATTCGGAATGAAAATAGTTGAAAACTCAGTCACACATAGTCTACTTTTTTTAAAAAAATCAACCCCTAAAGGCTTGAAAAAGGAGACGAAAGTTTGTATGAAAAATCTAAGCCGCTTGACCGATTTCGATGAATTTTCCCAGGAAGATAGCTTTGATGACGTACCCCCTTCCCCACTTCCCCGGTTCGCGATATAAACGAATTCCACGCGGGCAAAGCCGCGGGCAAAAGCTAGTATCTGATAACTGCAAAATAAATTTGACAGAAATCCTTATGTCTTTTGTATTAACTATATACAAGTTTTTCCCGCGGCTTACCAGCTAAGCAAAAAAATACCGTTAAAATTATTCCATGGGAATTTATTTAGAGGAGTAAAATTATCCTTTGTTTTTTTCAGAATCTCAAGCCTCCTCCATATAATTTACAATAAATTCAGCATTCAGTCGTTTCAACAGATTCAGCAGTTTAAGTGTGAAAAGCCAATAGACGAACAAAGTTACTTTCACTTTTTAATAATTTTTTTTTATCAGAAATCGTTTTTGCAGATTTGAATATCTTTACTTCATGATGGACAGACAATGTGTTTAATGTTTATGTTGATTATTGTATTATATAATATGTCAAAGTATTCAGAAACACAAATCTCGAAATATAAATAATGTATTGTCAATGGCATGTAGAGTATTAACAGGTTTGTTTCCAAGGCAACGAATATTTAAACGAATTTCGACTTAATTGCACTTGATGTGCTATAAGAAAATGAGCTGAAGGTGGGGTACGAATCAAATTGGCCGATAGTACTTATGTAGGGAAAAGTATTAATAATAATAATAACTTTATTTTACACACTATTTATAACTTTACATTTTATGCATAATATTATGATACAGTAAGTTTTGTTGTACATATGAGAGGCATATTAATTGGGCATTTTTAACATAATAGAATTCAGAACAATTATTGTCGAAATTTTCGTGCATTTGTACCATACCGTGAATTTAAAAATTAATAACAGATGTAGTTTATTTTCAGTCACTATGGATTCATTCTTTAACATGTTTTCTTATCGAAAACACCAACAGGTGAACTACCTGTATATTATACTAATATATAAAGCTGGAGAGTTTGTTAAAGCGGGCTAATCTCAGAAACTACTCGTTCGATTTGAACTCTTATCAGAAATTTTAAATTTTTAACAAAGAAGGCTTAACACTATAATATATTCTATATATCATCACACCACGACCAATAGGAGCGGAACAACAAGTTTCTCTAGTAGGTATTATATGTAGTGCGTGGTCACCATTGCCAAAAAAACATCAGTAAAGCCAAACGTATCTCCGATAAGTTCCTGCCTAAAGTTCCGCGTGGAACTGCATCATTTCAGTTCTCCGACACACGTAAGATATTTTGCTACGAACTTTACAAGTAGAATTTATAGAAGTTTAGTTCAAGCCATCAAGCCATCCGTTCAACGGACCGAAACATAATTGATTTTCAATGTAACGCTAGATAATCGACGCATTTCAATGGCGTGGCGTACCTAGAAGGCCTTGTGCGAAATTCCAGGGCCTCTTGACGAACAATTTCTGGAATATTTGCTTACACACTTCGGGACCCCTTTAGCCCGGCGCTCCATGAAATGATGTCAACGTTTAAATCACTTAGCTAACACAGTCAAGCTTCATATACATATTTAACGTACACAATTTCTTAATCAATAAACAACGTTTCTTTCATCTAAAATCAAAATGTCGTAAGGTACGTGTCAAATACTACATCACTTATTAGTTTTGCACAAAATTCAAGTTTAAGGGAAACTAGAAACATTTTACGAAAGCGACTAACATATTACTTGAACGGTTCACCAAAATTAAGTAGTGTGGCGGTATTTCCTGAAATTACAACGCCTCTGCAGTCCAGTGTCGTGACTTCCGATGAAAACTCGTAAGCGGCGCAAAATAAATGGCATTTACGGTTTTTGCTTGAAGTCCACTACTTTATTTACACGCTTTGCAATGCCTTCGTTTAATGGACTTGTTTTTATTGCCGTAGCTTCGTAATTATGTGCAATTGTTAAATTAAATGATTACATGCGGACTCATTAAAGTCTGTTTGTTAAAGTTTTAATAAGCGTAGGTTTACAGAATTATCTTATATAATAACGAAAATTAATAAAATTAATGCATTGCATTATTTGATGAAATAGCTGTCATGGTTACGGTCATATTTCAGGTATTCTCTCTTCATTATGACTAAATTCTTTGAACTTTGAAATACGAGTAAATGTAGCTTCATTTCAAAATATTTCAGTATGTTAATATTTCCAATAATAGGTAATTATGTTAACACTTTTACATGCGTTTCATAGTAGTAGTAAATTATTTTTCTGTAGACAGAGAGAAAACAAGGCGTTAATTTCCGCTTCTTGTTCCAAGGTCACACACGACAAAGAGGGATAGCGTAGGGATTTCCTTCAGATATTTATCAAAAATTCGTTTAATTTCACCAATTTCTTTTGCAATAGTCCTCTTCTGTCTTTCGTGGTCCTCTCCAGATATTCAGTAACCAAAGTCCGTGCTCTGTCTCCAATCAACGAAGAATAACTTGAAGGTGAATAGAAAAAGAAATAACTAATCCACTAAGGTGTATTTTTTTGGGGATTAGTCCGGAATAAACTCCTTTTTTAACGGTAATTTGTGCAGTATGTCAATGTGCTAACATTTAATCTTAAACCCGTGCCGTCTTTGTCTATGCTACTATTCATTCACAAAGGAGTAAGCCCGTGAGTTTACTTGACCCGTTTAATAGTATAAACTAACAAAGGATGCATGTCCTGTCTGCATGCACGGGAATGCCCAGCCAAGAAAAGGAACAGAGCCTAACATTTCTAGTAGCATTTCATCTTGTTTGTCTTCCTGTCTTACTTATAAACGCGGTGTACAGTTACTCCAAGTTTAAAATTTTGGTCCCTATCATAATTATAATTCTCTAAATTCGAAGTTTAGAAAAATACCCAAACATTAATACTTGGAGTAACTTTACACTGCGTTTATAAGAGGGCAATTATACCTTAAGCCTGGAGAATCTAGGTAGCTCAAACTCTCAGGATTAGAAAAATGTAGTGATTAAGAGGCTAATGATTAAGAGCGGTTAAGAAACTTAATGGTTAAGAACTCGGCCCCTTACTTGAGCGGTCGGATTTATTAAGCATTTAAATGTCATTTGCTAGAACGGTGAAGAAAACTCGTGTGGAAACCGGCATACCGGATAATTCACAAAACTCCACCAATTTAATTTTCGTTTATTTTCGCCCAATTACGGTCCGCGATGATGACGATTTAAAGTTATAAAACCATGCTTGTATAGTACTTTAGTATACCTCAATGTCGTAACACCAGACTTAATAAGTATCTTTACATTTAGGTAATGGATGAGAACTGGTCTGACCAAGAGTTGGGAGCCATCCGCGTGACCGGTTTCAAGCTTCTCGACGACTCTCGACCCCAAGTCAAGAGTTTCCGCAACTTCTGGCCTAAACGATCCATCAGCGTAAGTACAATTTATAGTAGGTATTTAAATATTAAAGTGTAGTAAACTACTAAATGGTATTAAAAAGTAGTAGTAAGAACAATCTGTAGCTGTGGGTAGGAAAAGAAGCTGCTTGGAAGTTTTTTGCCGCTTCTTCTTCGAAGACCACTCACCGTAGGGGTTTGTTGAAATAATGGCGTAGTTTGACTTTCGGAAAGTGTAAAAAACCTAGTTCGAATGAATGAATATTTCAATTTCAACTTCAAAGGAGTAGACGTGCTATCTGATGGTAAGCGCTTCGAATAATAAATAACTAGTAAAAATCACAAGGGCCTAAAAATGGTACAGCCGAATTCCGCCAATTGGCACATTTTGATGTAGCATTTCTGTCTCATATGTTCCATTATTTGTTTTTCGCGTGCGTAGTTACACTTACAATTACACTAATAGAGCAGAAAAACTCTTTCTCTTCATAATTCAAGAAGACTCATATCAGTAAGTTGCACAAGTTGGAGTTTGTATAACAAAATATTTTAGCAGGAAATCTAAAAGCCGAAGGAAAACGTTTGTCATAATTTAACAATTGAAATCTATCTGACAATAACAACTCGAAACCTCAATTTACCCATTGAAGAATGCGATTGCTCTGCTTTACGTTCACGTTCGAAATGGAGTCCCTTATAATTGTACCTACTCCACAAAAATACCAGCTTTTCGTACTTGAGATTAAAATACATTACAAATAAATGCCGAGAAAATGCCTTAAGAAAATTTTGCTTACAAGCTAAATTGGGCTTGTAGGCACAGGTATAAAATTTGTTTTTAGCGGGGAGTTGCAATTGTACACTCTTGGCGACTCACATATAATAATAATGATAATAATAACGCTACACAATCAAAGCCCCACACTAGGATTCCCTATGTCGTGGGTGCCATGGACAACACACAAGACAAGGACACACACCCAGACCGAGAACGTATAAATTCAAATTCATCATTCAAATCGCCGCCTCGCTGGCAATCGAACCCGGGACCCTCGGAACAGCGATCCGGCGTGTTAACCATTGCGCCATTCGGGTCGTCATATACTTAGAAGTTAAAGTCAAGGAAACGCCTATCAATTGTGAAGCGGATTCTTCAGGATAGCCACAGCAATAAGGAAATACTAATTTGTTTCCTAAGCATAAGTTCGAGCAGACTCCCCCTACATTTTCTGAGCTGTAACTAATTTATTTCACAAGTATGAACCCGAGCAAAATTTCCTCGCACAATGGCACAACAATAATGTGTCTGCGTTACCAAGGCCGGCGATATTTATACCTAGTTTCAACTTTGTACTTAGACGTTACAGTTTTAAATTCATCTAAGCAATATTATATACTCGTAATTCATAAATTGGATGAAGTCATCCAATTTCTTTATCCAATACAACTTGGATAAAAGAAATTGGATGAGTGGAATACAATCCTTATCTAGAGTACATATACGCATAGTTCACGATAAATTAACTTTAAAATAATGTATGTTTTGTAGGGTGTTAGACATTTACCGGTAACTTATAAAGAAATAGAGAGATATTGGAATAAAATTACCTTTTTACAACTCTTTGTATAAAATAGTCTCTACCATTTCACCAGTGACAAATACAGATAAATTTAAATGGGACCACAAAACAAGCAACAGGTTTTGAATTTAAAAAAAAAGAATATTAAAAATCCGTACAGTAAATCCACACAGTAAAAATTTGTGAGGAAACACTTAATTTAATTAAATACGTTTTATTAAGGATAACTCAATAACTACCCGCCAGATGTCTTTTGAATCCATTTAAATCTGAGCGACATCTGACGGGTGGGTAGTAATTGTCAAAAGTTAAATTATTTTATTTTGAAGTTGTCTAATTTGAATAATTCCATTTCGAATTTATGATACACTAGCGGTCCGCCCGCGGTTTCACCCGCGTGGATCCCGTTCTCGTGGGAATATATGCATGTATTATACATAAAAACCTTCCTCTTGAATCACTCTACCTATTACAAAAAACCGCATCAAAATCTGTTGCGTAATTTTAAAGATTTAAGCATACAGACAAACAGACAAACAGACGGACAAAAATAGCGACTTTTTTTATACTATGTAGTGAAGCTGGCACAAGTCACGACGCTTGAGACTTATACCGGTATATATGTATAGTGTTCGGTAGACTCGGGATTAAGATCGGTGGCCGTAATGTGTGGTAGTCAAAGGTCAAGAAGGATAGAGTGCAGGTCATTACATGTTTACGTGATGGCAATATCAAGCGAGGGGCGAATCCACCGTAACATCACGTACCCAAATCATTATGAATATCTAATTTCAAATTCAGACGGCGAGCTTGTTAAATCGGTGCCGTTGTTGAAAGAAAGCCTACTTCAGTCTATTTGTTTAAAACATTTCAACAAAATATTGTCTTAATTAAGTAACTTATTAAATCACTTTTTATATTGAATTCTTATCTTTGTTTGTGTTCCTAGTTATTAGTCAAGTTATTTTTTTATGTAAGTACTCATATTATTATAATAGTAGAAACAAATAAAAGCCTTCTGCCTTCGTATTCGAATTAAAGCATTTTGTTAACAGGTTTCTGTAGTAAGGAATACAATTAAATGTGTATAATTTCTACCAAATATGAAACAATTTGTTTTTTAAATAAATACATGACGTATTTATATTTTTTGTAAGTGTGAATTCAAAAAGTACTGAGTTCAATGACATCCTAATACATTATTTTTATTATTCACAAACTAAATTTCCAAAGCTTGGTTCTCGTGAATCTGAAGTTCAGCCATTTGAGTTATTAGTTAGTGGCCATAATTTATAACGTTGATTTATGTACATAAATTCCACAGTATAATCTAGCTGACCGGAGATATTTTATTCTCTGCTAAGAAAGTAGTTTAAATATTCATTCAATTCAATTGTAAGAAATTGATTTTGCGAAATGTACTTATTCGGAATGTTCAAGTTCTTCATTCAGATATATTTTTAGCTAATTAACGAAGAGAAATAGCTAATTTGGACAATACTGAAAAATTTATGGATTCCTTCATGCCATCAATTATGATTCGTATGGAATTGTTACACTTATTTTACTAGGCATAAATTTTTTCATTCCTAGTTTGGTACCATGTCTATTGTTGTATATCAACGCCATATAAACTAATTCTTTCAAAGTAAACTCCTAAAATAAAAATTATACCAAGGAAAGTCTATGTTTACAAAAAAAAACAAAATCTATGTATTCCTAACGTTAACAAAATTAGCTCATCAAAACAATAAAATATTATTAAGAGTCGTATTAATTTAGGAGTAATTATTTATTGGTTTTATCGGGCATTTTTTGATAGTAATGTAATAAAATTAAGAAATTTTATCCTTTTCAAAATATATTTAAGTTTCTGATAATTAGTAGCAAAATTTCATTATTAATTATTAAGTCACTTATTTTTCAAATCTTAACAGGTACTATCATCACTCGATATAATTCGCAGAATGAGGTTTTAGATTTATCTGCATAGTAAATTTACCGATATTTAGTCAGATAGAGAGACAGACAGCCAATTATGTAATGTAATAGGTACACGTTCCAAATAAACTTTAAATAATGTATAATGGCATTTCTACCTTCTCTTTTAGCTTGCACTGTAAAGCAAAGGTAGTTTTATCCAAATATTGTGGGAGAAATACATAAAAATAAAAATACAAACACATCAATGAGATCGCGTTAGTTTTATTACTAGTAGGTATAGATCTGTGAATATTACCCGCGACGCGACACGGCAATATATGTTTTTTGTGACCGTACCTCGCGTGATGTATGACCTCTGCTCTCGACTTCGACAGTTTGGTCCTTATAAACTTTGGAAACTGTCATCAGCATAAGTTAACGTTTGCAATAGTTTTCGAGATGGTTTCGTAACCTTACGGCAGGGTAAAGTAGACAAGATGATTTACGGCCGTCCACTTCTGTATTACATTTGTATGTATCGGTCACAAAATACATCTGGAATCATAAAAGGTATTCAAGTTTTTTTCTGTGTAGTATCGAAAGATGATGTGTAATAATAGTACATTTCTATGTAATAGGAATCGATCCATAATAAAAATATTTCTTTCGTATCACTCATCTTCGTATACTCGTAGGTATGTTGTAGTTGATCGAATATAAAAGCTATTGGCCACTCAGTGCGAAATATCCAAAATCGCTAAACGTGTAAAGATGAAAGACAGAAAGGTAGTTTGTAATTTTATGTAGCTGGGTACTTATTAGTTAGCAATGAACCACCCACCAATCCAACCCCCAAAGGGGTAAAACAGGGAGCTGAGAGTTTGTTTGAAAATCAGTCAAAAGTAATTACACACGGGCCACGGTACGGTAAACGGCTAGAACACAATTATAATTTATAACAATTAATAATAACATAAAAATATCCGTAATCGACAAATTCATTTCATAATCAGTTTACTTAACAGCATTTGTGGTTGTAACCAAAATTTTATTTATTTGTGTTTGTTCGCAGGCTGCCGCAGCTATATTGCGGGATATCGTCGTTTTATGCTGCGGAGAACTCAACGCTTGGTTCCATAGCAAGCCGGAATACTTCGAGGCGATCGCTAAAGTCGTTACAAAACTTAACGCTACGAACTACGAGTGTACTCCACCAAGCGCATTGAGCGTCCATGACTGCGGGGAAAAGATGTCCAGGAAGTTACGAAATGTGCGTATACTTTTCTTTGTGAAATATTTGGCTTGAGGTAAGAGGTAGGACGTAAGTATGTAGGCGTGAAAAGTAGGTTTCAACGAACTGTTATTTGTTCGAATTCATAATTCACCAGATCTGTAAGGAAGGTTGACCATTGCTAATTTTTGTAGCGGTACATAATAGATACATTTTACACAGAGATTAGTAAAGTGTATTCCTGATTTCATTATGGTTACATCTGCAAGGCCGGAAAATGCCCTTACGAGTAGCTTTTGAGAAAAGGTGATTAAAGCGCTTTTGGTGTGGGCATTTCCTTGCCTCCATGTGTATTTCAAAGTCTTGTTGCACTAGGCCCTTCCGGCTCTTTAACCCTATACGATATTCCGCCTAACGGTCATGCGGTGTTTAAAATATAAATAACTGACAAAAACGAATTGTCACGAATCGTCCTATTGTACCACTATAAAAATTTGCCAATGGCGACCTACCTAACCATTCCAAACGAAATGCAGCTGTGACGATATTATATTCTTAGCTAGCGTGTATTCTTACGTAATTCGCTCATTTCACTCATTCATTAGCAAAGCGTTCAACATTTTATTTTTGCGCCATATTTATTCACCCTGGATTTTTACGTCACAACCTCACAACCAAATGAAGCCATTTATATTTCAGGTGCGAAAGTATAACTTTTAATTCCGCCGACAGTAATAAACTGGTATTCTCCAGGGTCATTTAAATTCCCTGTTGCTTATGCGAATGCCAATTCATATTATTCGAATTATATTATCGAGCGAGCTGCGATACGATATTCGATACGAGAAGTGATTACCAATATGAAATATGGAAAAATAACATTACGTTTGTAACACACTTTCGCGTGTTATGTTAATTTTTATAACCCAAGATTGTCTTAGACAGTTACAGTACAGAGAATTTATAGAAAGTAGTGTTGTCAGGCGTCTGGATAAAGCCGCACAGTGTTAGGCTTTTTGAGTGCGTGTCCGGCCAAAAAAAAAACGGTGTCCGGCCTGTCCAGCTTTTGTTAGGCTTTTAGGTTTGGCGGCCTGGCAACTCTTATTGAAAGGTATGAACATTTTCTCTTTTGCTGACTATTTTCTTTTAACTAAAGTCTGCCTACCTAATGAAAAGTACCAGATATGTAGGTAATTGTGCTTCGGTTTATAATGTAGGTAAACAATCGAGTTACGTGTAATCTCCTTCAATTGTTATTACACTTCCTTTCCTTCATTATTTATTTCCTTCCATCTATTAATTATCGTAAATAATTAGCAGAGTCCATTTCAAGTCCACTTTAAACAAGTAGGTATACTTCGGCTATTATTCCATTACATCGCTTAGTTTGACTCGACTATTAACGTCTATGCACGTTACAAAATATTGAAATATAGGTAAACTTTATACGAATAGCTTACGGTTGAATTTTCAGCCACATTAAAGTTAGCCAGAGGTATAAAATAGGTACCTCAATTGAGAGTGGAACTAGAAATAGAACGTTCAACTTAATGTTGAAAATTCAATTGTAAGGAACACAATAAAACTGATGTTTCAATGGTTTCCTGTGTGTTGAATCATAATAATGTGTGTAGATTCGAAGTTGAGTTAATTACATGTGTGTAGTGTAGAGCATTGTTAGTTAGGACAGTGTTGTCAAATAAAGCGTTACTTCACTCCTTTTAATATTTTTCTTGGAATATTGAACTAATAACGAGAGGCAGGGAATGCAAATGCAACGCTCGCATGGCTCTATGATTAAAAGAAAATTGTTTCGGTGAAAGAAAACATTGTGAGGCATTGCACATAGGAGAGTTGTCCATGCTTAATGATCTCGAAGGTGGGTGAAATTACAGTTTGTAACAAGTGGTTACTTGGCCAACGTGGTGGACAAAAATATAACACAGAATATACCTATCTTTGGCTCTTTGATGATCTAATTCTAATGTCTAGATTGAGCGTCGCCCTACAATGAAAACAAAAAAAACAAGGCAGCAATATCAAGCATGTGTGCGTACAGGCGATGTTTTACACGTTTGTCTATTGTCTATGTGTGCTTGATAAATCATACAATGATATAAAAATTATGGCCAACAGTTGGCCACAATTTTTTGACACGTTTGCGCGGATTCGATGTTCAATCTAGACATTAGGTCATCAAAGCTTTGGCTATAGTTATTTCGTAGTTAAGTAAAAAAACATTAATCATATTTCCTTATGTAATACAAACCACATAGATATAATGTATCGATCATAATATTACCGCATTGGTTACGAAACAAAGATACAAAGTATGAAATACCGTAAACGTATCAGAACAAACCTTATCGCACGCTGGAAATACGTTGGAAATAAAAGGGTTATAAGAAAAACTCTATCTCTATGGAAAAACTTAACAATGTGGAAAGTGGTTAATAACTTTGTTACTAGGTGGCGCTTTTCAACTTTGTGATGACGTCTATGGTGTAATATTATAAACTGCACACACGAGTGTTCATATGTTCAAGTACATATGTACATTAAATTAAAGCTATCACGTTTAAAAAAACATCATGATGTTATTGTAGGTATAAATTTTGAAAATTATTTTTATCTTTGTCAAAATTTTATTATTTCGAAGTAGGATCCTTTGTAATAAATAAATATATCACAAATAAATATCGTACGTATCTGACAATCCAGACCATATTAATACATAGTCTCAAATAGGTACCTATATGCATAAACATTATACTCGTATAACATCAAAATTTTAACATTCATAATACCTATAATTATAATTAAACTTGTATAAAATAGATAGAACATACACTTCAACTTTGTAGAAAAGAATTTTTACTAAAATAAAATAAAAAGTGTTTTCTAAATGAACGTGTCAAAAATATTTTCACTATGAAATAATTGGTTATTTACAACTAGTACAAAAATAAAAAACAAAAAGCAATGTGCTATGAAAATTGCTCCCGGGAGGACTCGAACCCCCAACCTCGCGGCCGCTAGACCGAACGCGCTCCCATTGCGCCACAAGAGCTGTACGAGAATCGGCGAATTACCCCTATTGATATTGTAGTTTCGGCGGTGGTTTTAGCCGATAAAAATTCTCTTGTAATATCTCGTAGGGATTACACAACATTTTCAAAAAAGCGTCTTGGTTATAAAATAAATACGAGAGGTACCCCAGTTAGAATAATGGGTCTTGTTTAAACGTTGGCAGAATACTAAAATCGGTAGATACCTACAATGTCGTGTAGACTCCATGCTAGAATTCTCTGTGTTATGTTATGAGGTCTCATCTCTCAGATGTAGGTACTCGTATGTGTGCTTTATGTAGGATGTTATTATTTAAGACATTTATGTGTTTTTATGATTTTTTGAATGAATTAAAAATAATTATTAATTGAGGACTCGCAAGCGTTCAATAATAACTCATAGATAGGCACAATAATTAATCTTGCGGATCTTGCCTAATGTTTAGTTATTATTCTAAGGTTTAGTGGTAACCTTAGTAACTATTTTCTAATCTATGGTGACAGCCCTAAGTCACTAACTTCTATGTAACCAATTTATTTTTCATGTCTTCAGTCGACGTACGAGTAGATGAGCCTGATTTGGTTAAATTTTACTGTTTCACTAATTGAAATACTTAATAAAATATCTATTATTGTAATTTTAATACAGTAAATTAGTTTATATCACATCTTTATGAACCACGTAGTACCTGTAGTACGCGACAGATTGACATGGCTTTTTTCTAGTGATGTGGCTTATATCGATATAGTTTATATCGATATTTTTCTCATGCAACAAAATAAGAGTAACATCAATAAAATAAAGTTTATTATAATTTAAATGAAAATGAATCAGATTTATTCAGTTTAGGCTATTGTGGTACTAGCACTGATACGGAATGAGCTAGTAAAAAGATTTACAACTATAACATAACATGACGACCCGGATGGCGCAATGGTTAACGCACCGGCACGCTGTTCCGAGGGTCCTGGGTTCGATTCCCAGCGAGGCGGAAATTTGAATGATGAGTTTGAATTTCCGTTCTCGGTCTGGGTGTGTGTCCTTGTCTTGTGTGTTGTCCGTGGCACCCACGACACAGGGAATCCTAGTGTGGGTCTATGAGTGTGAAGCGTTATTTATTATTATTATTATTATTAACTATGTTGTTAAAAAATATATATTTTATTCATCGCAATCAATATCAAATGAGCTCATACTAACATCGCTACAAGCACTTTGTGACTCTTCGTCACTAGTATCTCCGACTTCTATAATAAAATCTAAAGCTGCCGTAGTTATTTTTAAACATAACAACAAACAAAAATGTGAGTGAAATTAAATTTGATAAACTTGTTCGTTGGATAAACGCGGTCGATATAGGCTCGCGCATTACTATTACTAAGGCGAGCGCGGGTGACGTACGGCATGCGGGGTGTCCCTTCCCCCGCGTCTCACCTCATACCCCGGAAGCAATGTTTAGCAGGTACGCAAAAAAACAAAGTGAAAAATCAACAAGCAGACAGTTTTTTTTTATAATATACATAGTACATTTTTTAAGATTTTCAGTACATGGAGGATATTTTACAGTTTAATGGCATGTATGTAATGAGGAGAAAAAGTACAAAACCTGGTTATCGTCAAGTTACCGTACATAAACTAAAACCTATAAGTAGTAACCTAATGTAATTAATAACATTTGGCGAGTGTGCATTGTTACAGAGTATGAATTTAAATGTTTTAATTACGTACATTTATACAAAGCACAGTCGCACCCCACCAGACCGCAATCCGACCACGCATTATGTGGCGGACGCTTAACAAATAAATACTCGCATTAACTGAATAAAACAGTAAACAAGATCATTGTGCTGATTATCCCTACTTAATCGGTCTGGTTTGATTTAATCGACATAATAAAATAACCAGTTGTTGCAATGAAATAGTATCTGGTTATTTTATGCCCCTGCCGCTGGACCTACGTCATTTCAGGAAACCTAAGGGAGCATACCCATACTACGTACTCGGACGTAACCCGTCCTGGGCGGGAAGTCTTCTAAAATACCACGCATGGAGAATTTCGAGCTTTTTCGTGCTATCGAATATATTGTATTTAACTTTTTAAAGAGCCAAAACTTGTAAAAAATGGCAGTATGGGTATGTTCCCTAATGTTAAAAAGCACCATTTTATAAAATATCTGACATGGTAAATAATAACAATTAAAACACTAGAAGAAACCATGTGCTCCATGTACCATGTGCTCCAAATTCGCTTACTTATTGTAATACGTTAAAGAAATCTATATAAAAAAGTAAACGGCTTTTTATGAACTTGATCACTATCACTTGATCATTATTCGGTTAAGTTAGGTGAGGTACTCACGAATTTTCAGATTTCCAAGTTCCTATCTCATCTTAATCTATTTGAAAAATGAAATTTATAACTTTACTTGTGAAATATTAAACAGACTCATTGATATTATTTAGATTTTAATAGCGTGTGTGAGGCATAGTTGCATAATTATCATGATATTATATTAAGTTTATAATTAGTAGACGTAGCGCTAAGGACGGATTTTGTCATATTCTGCCCCTAGGAGCGTAAACTAGATGAAAATTTATATGAGTCTTGATGAAAAACTTTAGGATTTATTATATTCTTTTTACAAAATTACCTCTCACTGCTTCCGATTCAACCGAATCGATACCTACACGTTGAAAGCTCGAATATGTTGGAATGTGGGTCAGATTCAAATTAAGAGGAATTACAGAGGAGCACAGGTGTAGGATATGGATGTTGTAAATTGAGCGTGTGAGCGATTTCTCTTTGGCGATTTATTAACTTTACACAGCTGATTAGTCGTACCTACTAATTAAATAGCAGGCCGATAGGAACTAATTAACGAAAAAGAATCTACTGATATTAGCATAAAGTAAAATTAAGTGAAGCATTTGCACCCTGCAATAGCGTGCTTGTTAGTCAATATTAAAGAAAATCTATTTGCCTCCTATGTTGTTCAGCAAACTGCTTTGCTAGAGAAGTTTGGATAAGATGGAAAAAGTAAGGTTCTTACATCTTTTTATGGGTTGGATAGATTCAGTGTCTAATAAATACCTACTTATTTATTTTTCTTTTTCATCGCGTTTTTAAGCTATTGCATAGCTTCTATCGCGGGCCTTGGGCGTGGGGACCGAATTGAGAAATTTAGTAACGAAAACACCTAACACCCCCCACTCGTGACATCTATCGATAAATACCAGAACTTTTAACTGAGTTAACTAACTTTTACTTTATAACGGCTAAACCGATTTGGCTAATTTTAGTCTTGAAATATTCGTGAAAGTTCAGGGAAGGTTGCAGCGATGAGAAAATATGGAAAAATTGCGAGGAAAATACTAAAAATGAAAATTTAATGCATTATCCGTTTCTAATAAAGATTAAAATGTCTTGCACCTATAATGTGACGTTATGATGTACGTATTCTTAACAATTAGGCTTACGTCATTATTATGCGTCTCTTTCAGTGATATTGCCTATGAACTTTGATGTAACTTTTGATAACTAGGCAACTAAATGAAAACTGGTACACCACTTTCTTGGCCCACTGTAAAACAGTGAATATCTGTACTCGTATAATTTGTGTACAAAGTGTTTTAAATATGAATAAACAAAGTGCATTTATTAATGAAGAAAGTCACGAAAAAATAGTGAAAGAAAATGAGTTAGTACTCTATATACATTCATTTTATTATTATTATCACAAATGCAGTATTATTTTTTGTTTTGTTAATTTATATATAATGCTATGCAATAGCTTTACCGCGGTAGTCTCCGAGTGCCACACGTCTTTTTTTCTTTGCGTTTTATCAGTCGTTTCATCGTATTTGGAAGTTCGAGGAGTTATAACAATTTACTAGTTTAAAAATTTACAAGCTTAAAATTTTTATATCGTTTTAAAATTAACACAAAGTATTAAGCGACGATCGAGGGAGTATCAGCGTAAAAAAACTTGACTGCAGTCATAATTTCATGCCATGTTGGTGGAAACTTTATTAATTTCATACCAAAGAGAAAGGTTGAAATTAAGTCGAAATTGCCTTTATTCACATTTGTAAGGTATGTCTAACTGACTCTTTGGAACTTTTAAAACTTATTAAAAATTTTAACATTTCTCCCTCTGAAATCGCACATTTCTCTTGTACCTATTTTAAGTTCATGAGCGAAGTTATTAAACAATGAAAAAGAACGAAAAATGAATTGTAAACCCCTTAACATGTTCATCCTTCCGCCTATTACAAATTTAATCATTTTAACAATTTGAAAACATCTATTAATTGATTGTCATCCTTTTATTAGATCCACAGGCAGGCATTTATATGACATACCTATCTACCTATAATCATTTTCTTGTTTCGTTAATTTTCTTGTATACTAAAATCATGTTTTTTTTAATTTTTTATTTACTTTGAAACTAATTTTTTTAGAATTTTATTTTCTGCTCCCTGATTGATTATTTCCTGATTTATTTACCACGAATCAACGACTTGTATAAATATTAACGGTGAGCCCTGCTGGACCAATCATTGATCCTAGCATAATATGAACCCTCTAATGAACCGGATAGAACAACAATTATTGTATTAACCTCAATCAGTCAAATTGTTCACAAATTACGGAATCGCTAACAGAAGCGTTAATGATTTATAGTTACAACAAAGCAAGTGGAAGTACTAATTTCGACCCTCGCAACGTACATTATAGAAACTGCAAAAACGCGTTTTTCATTTTATTGCTCCAAAATAACGTAAAAGTGACTGTTTATATAATATCAAAAAATTAAATTTTTTTGACCAATATTTAGCCCAATTTCGAAACGAACCCTATCGATACTGCACTATTTAAGCACGGAATAAATAAATAAATAAATAACGCTTCACACTCAAAGCCCCACACTAGGATTCCCTGTGTCGTGGTTACCTTGGACAACACACAAGACAAGGACACACACCCAGACCGAGAACGGAAATTTAAACTCATCATTCAAATTTCCGCCTCGCTGGGAATCGAACCCAGGACCCTCGGAACAGCGATCGGCGTGTTAACCATTGCGCCATTCGGGTCGTCAATAAAAAATATAATCGAATGCGTTACTTTCGATTATGTTCTTGGCTAGCGAGGGATGCGGGGAGGACGAAACTGGTAGCATCGACAGTGTTTGCCGGGATGTGGCTTAGTGAGAGTGCATTAATTAACGTTTTATTACTTTTTTGAGAGTTTTTCATTTATTTTTCTTTGTTATGTTAACATGGATAGCCGTGGCAGAAAGTGAGTTAATTTGATCAATCTCAACACTGATTATGAAGAAAGTATTACTGATAAACCTGGTAATCAATTTTGCTCACAGATTGTTTTTGTGTAAAATATAGTTAACGTAAACCCGATAATCGATAGCTAATGCCTTGTAGTACCTATAATCAACTTTAGTAATGTTTTTATTATAATACTAGCTTTCCGCCCGCGGCTCCGCCCGCGTGGAACTCAGGATGTCACAAAGTTTTTCCTGCGTGAATCCCGATCCCGCGAGAATTCTAGGATAAATAGTGGCTTATATATAACATTCCACAACTTCCACTACCTCCCAGTAAAAGCCCCATTTGAGCTCGCGAGTTCATTCGCGAATAGGAGCTTTTCCCGCGTGAATGTCGATCCCGCGGGAATTCTGGGATAAAAATATATGTTGCTCCATAACCTCCTTTATCTCCCAGTGATAGTCCCATAAATAAGAAAATCTAAGCCCGCGACTTGGCGCGAAGGTGTTTTTCCCGCGTGTATCCTGATCCCGCGGGAATTGCGGGATAAAAAGTAGCCTATAAGTATGTTGGTCCACAATCTCCTCTATCTCCCAGTGAAAGTCCCATAAAAATATAAGCCCGCGATTTGGCGCATAAGAGTTTTTCCCGCGTAAATCCTGATCCCGCGGGAATTTCTGGATAAAAAGTAGCCTATATGTTGCTTCAAAACCTTCCGAATCTCTCAGTAAAAGTTCCATTAAAATCCGTTCAGCCGATCCGGAGATAAGCGTGTACAAAGAGACAAACTTTTTTTATAACTTTTCAACCCCTATTTTACCCATATAGGGATGATTTTTTAAAAAACTTTGATACAGGTTTTTCATTATTTTTTTTCATAATTCTAAACACCAATTTTCATAACACCTGGTTTACAATTGACGGACTTTCATACAAACTTTGAACCCCTATTAGACCCCCTTAGGGGTGGAATATAAAAAAATCCGTTCTTAGCGGATCCCTTCTAACTATAAACTACTACCCTGCCAAATTTCATCTCAATACGTTCAGCGGTTTCTGAGATTTTGTGATGAGTGAGTGAGTCAGTCAGTCAGTGACCTTTCGCTTTTATATATATAGATTAATCATGAATCTCGTCCATGAAGTCGATATTTGGGGTTAACAATCTACAACATCGAAAGTGGTAGTTTCGATACTGTTCAGTATAATTTACCGTTCGTAATCTACAAGATAGTATCGAAAATGGCACTTCCGATGTTGTACGTTGTAACCTCAATATCGAATTTGCCACTTACGATGTTGTTCTGCGTAAAACTTATCATTTTCGATATTATGGCAACTTAATTATTTATTAAAATTCTTATGATATAGGTCAATTTAAAGTTTATTGTATATTTTTACTACACGTGTGCTATATTGATTATTATATGTTCAATCTCCAATACGGTACACCTATCGTACACAAGAAGAATGGAGGGTTTTGAATGAAATCTATGATAATACCTGTAATAACGTTGTAGATGATAATGATATGCATGACCATTTAATAAATGACTCTAACACCGTCATACTTGGTAGTAATGAGTGCACGCCCATTCCATCTCAAACTCTATCCAAGATTTTTATAATGATTTACCAATAGAGAAGATAACTGAAAATCAAACAGATATTCCAAGTGTTAATACTTATAGTACCGTATAGTACCGTCTTCGTAGAAAGTAGAGCCCTAGTTTATCTTATCCTCAAAAAGTGCGATCTCAGTGACCTGGCCAACTACAGGCCTATATAATATATAACTATCCTGCTTGCGAAGGTGATGGAGAGTGTGATGAATACACAGCTCCTAAGATATCTTGAAGATCGTCAGCTGATCAATGATGGGCAGTACGGTTTCCATCACGGTCGTTCAGCTGGCGATGCTTTAGTTTATCTTACGCACCGGTGGACTCAGGCTCTGGACAGCAACGGGGAAGCACTGGCAGTCAGCCTAGATATCGCAAAGGCCTTCGACCGGGTCTGGCACAGAGCTGTTCTCGCGAAGTTACTATCTTACGATCTCCCTGAGAGGTTATGCAGTGGGGTAGCCAGCTTTCTATCTGAGCGACATAATATAAAGGTCGTGGTCGACAGTTGTTGCTTAGATATGAAACCCAAATACGCTGGTGTTCCCCAGCAGTCTATGCTGTCTCCTACTCTGTTCATTCTGCATATCAATGACATGCCGGAGCGTGCAAACGGCATTCATTGCTATGCAGATGACAGCACGGGAGATGCCTATTATACAGGCCCTGCAAATGCCTCTCGGTTACAAGTGGAGGAATCAAACTTGTGTCTGAATTCGAAAACTCTCTGGAGCAAGTCTCGGAATGGGGTCGACTCTATTTAGTTGAGTTCAGCCCCAGGAAGACACAACTTTGCGCGTTTTCCGCGTATTTATATAAAATTGTATATCCTTAGCACAAGATGACTTGTAATTAAATAAAAAATACTTGTTTACCTTTTCGTAGTTCGTCCAAAACTAAAATATTCAAGGGCAAATGAAATAATCGTTCACCTCTCCCAAATCATGTAATTCAATGTCTGTATTGACTACATCAATTTATCATCTATCGTTACTAACGATTTTCTTATTAGAGGTATAAAATTTCTCCCATACACGTGTTTCATAATCATTTCATCTAAAAAATTCAAGTGAAAACTGAGTAGGTATATTATTAAGAATTTTCATTAATAAACAAGAAAGTCTCGAAATCAATAACTTAATATCATAATAACATAAACTTGGTAGATAATAGTTATGTTTACTAATGAAGCAATAGCGAATGTTTTTTAATTAAATTATCTATTTCATAAAACAGAAACTTAACAAACTAGATTTGTTATTTGGTTTGCTTCAGGTGAACTTCGAAGGTATAACTGGACATATTGCCTTCAGCAGTAACGGACAACGTAAAAATTTCACTTTACAAGTTGTGGAATTGACTAATAACAAAACGATGAAGAAGGTAATTGTTTAATTACAATCACTATAAAATATTATTATCATCAACCTTACGCTTACTTGTATTAGGCACTACAAAGTTTACCGAAATTGAATAGTATCGCAGTCCCAATTAGCTTTAACTATCTATAATTGAATGATCTGTATTCCTTTTACCTGCTCAAATATTAACTGTCTTACTAATAAATGCTGTATAAAGTTATAAGTTATAAGTCAGTGTTTAATTTTTTTTGTCTCTTGCTTACCTTTGACTTCAGATAATCGTATGACAGGGACAAATAATTTTAAACATGGAATAACTTTATACAGCGTTTATTAGTAAGGCCTTAAGTATCTATCTAATAACTTCATCTAGATCTAAACTAAATAGTCTTCTGTCTAATTATATATTGTGTATTGAGATTGGCTTGCATATTCTTAGCTAATTTTCTTATAAATTTAGTTCCATTGATGTTGATTTATCCTGGATATACACAGATTGGCACTTGGTACGATTATAAAGGGTTCATCCCCCTAGTTCCACCGAAACCCAAAATGACGCCTGGCCAGTACGACCGAAACAAAACGTACATCGTCACCACTGTTGAGGAACCTCCTTATATCATGAGCAACACTGAGTCATCTGGAATGCCGTTACCTTTCAATTATCGAGGATTTTGTGTTGAACTGACAGAGAAACTGTGCGATATGCTAGAAATCAAATGTAAGTATGTAGTGTAAAATGTGAATTCGATGGCAAAATTACTTTGAGTTTTCTGTAACATCATACTTTAACAAGTCATTTTTTATGTCTTACAAACATAACATTACTCCTAAGTTATAAAATTGTGAAATAGAAAACAAATCAATTTTGATTAAAAGTTGATTAATTGTTATAAAAGGATAATATTATTATGAAAGATTTTCGGCTTATATCATGTTGCTACTATATACTAAATGTCAAAAATTTGGTATTTAAGGTCAAATGCGTCTTTCCTTTGATGGTCTGTATGGCCTTAAAAACCCAAATGTAGAAGGAGGATGGGACGGTGCCGTTGGTGAATTGATAAGAGAGGTACGTTCATTATTAAGTCGGTATAGGTGCATACATGTCTAACAAGAGACATAAAACTCAATAATCCGTGAAAGTATAGGTAAATTTACTGCCGTATTTACGACTAATAAAGAAGTAAGGCATCACATAAAAACAGAGATCTGATAAATTTTTAGTTCATAATTCGTTTTTTTTCTTTGACACAGGAAGCAGATATGGCTATAGCCTCGCTATTGGTGACCGTGGAGCGCGATTTAGTAATTGATTTCAGCAAACCATTTGTCACCATTGACAAGAAAGTGAGAAGACCTTACAATTTCTTTTTAGATGCCTTCGCATTCTTTTCACCGTTTGCACGGAACATCTGGGTAAGTATCTTTTAATTGTCTATCTTAAACATCTACTATTACTATAATATTAAATATCCTACTTGATACATCTATTTCTTCATCCAACTTTGGAATGACTTGACCAATGAATTTATAGCACAAAATATTATATTCTAGTTATTGAGAAAGTCTATATTTCAACATTGGAATTATTTATCATACCCAACTTTCTCTTCAACCCAACAACGGCCCACAACTGAGCACAGTTCTCCTCGTCACCGAGTGAGCCTAGGGATACTCCATCATGCTGCTTCAGTAGGAATTGATGAAGGGGTAGTGGCCAACTAATATCTTGGATTTTTTATTATTGTTGGCGAACAATAAGATCTGGGCCTGACGGGTTAATCACCAAAACACTACACTCCAAACCACGCAAACATTCAAGAAATACTTATTTTGTCACTAGCAGTCACCAATCAAACTAACGACCGCGCCCGCTGTTCTTTAACTCGAACGAACACTTAATATTGACGCAGCCCATCGATTTAAATTTTAAAATGTATCTGCACATAGGCGTTGACAAATACATGGGGCACACTAAAAGTTTTGCACTTCTAGCTAATCGAAGCTATTTGAATTTCGAATGTTATATTTTTTTAAACGTTGCAACCTTCTTGGTAATAAAAATAAAAAATTGGCGGGAAATCATTTATCAATTTTTTTATCACACATCAAAGGTCGCGTTCTCCTAACGCAAAACTAAACTCTAAACGACGACCCGAATGGCGCAATGGTTAACACGCCGATCGCTGTTCCGAGGGTCCTGGGTTCGATTCCCAGCGAGGCGGCAATTTGAATGATGAGTTTAAATTTCCGTTCTCGGTCTGGGTGTGTGTCCTTGTCTTGTGTGTTGTCCAAGGCACCCACGACACAGGGAATCCTAGTGTGGGGCTTTGAGTGTGAAGCGTTATTATTATTATTATTATTATAACGAAAATGGAATTAAGTCTTAAAGATTTTAGAGCGATGATTTTTCATGATTTAAAAAGTTCTCTCTCCGCGCAAGACTATGCAGCTCGTCTTCAAAATGCTTTTGAGAGCGAAGCACCTTGTTTGAGCACCGGGAGGCGATGGTTTGCTGAATTTGAGAGAGGTCGGATTTCTTTACATGACGAATTTAGAGAAGGGCGGCCTTCAACTGCCGTCAACGAAAATAATGTGGCTACTGTTAAGCGGCTAATTGAAGAAAACCCGCGGATTACCTATGAGACAATTCGAGGGCTATTGGGGATTGGTATGAGCCAAATTCAGAAAATTTAACACAAAGAATTAATAGTTCGGAAACTTTGTTGTCGTTGGATCCGTCATGAACTCGCTCGCGTTCTAATGCTGTTTATGACATTGTCACAGGAAACGAAACGTAGATTTATTGTTTTGAACCCGAGAAAAAACAGCAATCTTGTGAATGGGTGTTTGAAAATGAGAACAAGCCAACAAAAAGTGAGGCAGGCTAGAAACGTTGGTAAAAAAATGATCGCGTTTTTCTTCTCAGCCACGGGTCACATCTGCACAATTCCACTTGAATATCAAAAGAGTGTTAACGCCGATTGGTATTCTACCATTTGTTTACCCAGGATGTTACAAAAAGTTCGCGAAAGACGACCAAGAAGACGCGTTCTCCTACATAATGACAACGCTTCTTCATACACGGCCAACCAATCAAACTCATTATTAGTCTCCAAAAAAGTAAACTCGTTACCCATCCTGCACATAGCCCCCCTCCCCGAGTTTCTCGATTAGACGTGTGTGTAATTAACTTCCTACTTTGAAAATTCATAAGTGATTAACTATGGAGAATCAAGTTTCAAGTGAAGTGTTAAAAGTTGTGCAAGGCCTGGTACTACCTCTAGAGTTAAAAATTAACTCACTTATTGGTATGGTTCGCGCACTGGAAGATAAAATTGACCGTATTCATAGCACGAAACAACATGAAACGGTTGACCATAAACAACCAGCAGTACCATCTTATGCAGCACCAGCTCAGCCAACCAAGAAAGCTGAAACAATAAAAACACGCCGACAACGAGCGAGACTGGCCGCCGAGCTCGAGCCGGCGCACGCGATTCGTCCGTCTCAACATGCCGAGCGCCGTGATTCGACTGCGGCCACTACGGTGTCTGTGCCGCGCGCGACAGTTTCTACTGCAACTGTTTTGCCTAGCGGTGCGGCCACAACGTCAGCGAGCTCTAATACACGGAATTGTGACTTAACAGATACCCAACAATTACCTTTGGAGGGAGTTAGTACCGAAAACGTTAACGATGGGTGGATAGACGTCTTATCTTCTCGTCGTACTCGATATTTGAAACGCCGACGAGAAATTATCAAGGCAACGGGGAAGATGGACGAAGACCTGTTAATAGCGGAGCAAATAAAATACGTACACGCTTGGAACTTCCAACCGACGATGAAGGAGGGAAATGTTACTACCTTTCTTAGTCGTAAAAAACCTGGAGTGAAGTTTACAGTTAAGAAACCCGAGCCTAACCACGACAGTCATAACTGTTTTATAATAGGTGCACCCGCAGAGCATTACGATTTTATATCATCTCCTGAAAACTGGCCAATAGGAACATCACTTCAAAAATGGTACACTGTAAGAAAACGTACTTTTCGTCAGCACACATCGCCAGACCAACAATAAAACGTATAAAATAGACGTGTACTACCAAAACGTTCGAGGTTTGAAAGGTAAAACATACTCCATATTAAACGCAGCGTGCGAGTTTCGTGGCCACATGTTGGCGCTAACAGAGACTAGTTTGGACAGCGGCGTACACGACGGAGAGATGTTTACGAGTACAACGGATTTCGTCGTTATACGTCGGGACCGAGTCGAAGGCAAAGGAGGCGGAGTGCTTCTCGCCGTACACCACTTGCACTCAAGCGACTGGATTGTGAGAATGAGCAGGACGACGAATTTATTGCGAGTTTCGTCATGAAAGGTGCGTCACAATTCATTTGCTGCGTTGTTTATCTGCCACCTAGAATTGCCGACTCCCGATACTGCTCCATTTTTGACCGAATTGAGAATCTAGCTAATACTTTCTCATTACCTATCATTGTTCTCGGAGATTTCAACTTGTACTCAGCCTCAAAATCTGTGCAAGAGGACTTTAACACTCTATTGTCAATCTGTAATTTTGTTTAATGCAACACTGTAGCCAATGGTCTGGGTCGTTTTCTAGATCTAGTACTCATAAGATCCGATCAGGGAGTATCTGAAGTTAGGGAAGCGACGTGGTGTTTAGTTGATAGAGAGATTCACCACCCCCCTCTGGAATTCACTCTTTCCATAAGCCGCAGAAATTACACTGCAAAGTAGACGGCGACTTACGGTAGTTCTAGTCCGAGGCGTAATTTCTATAAAGCGGACTATAGTTTATTATACGAACGCCTAGCGTCAGTTGATTGGGGTCCATTATATGCGGCGCCAAGTTGCGAAGACGCAGTAGCGCTTCTGTACTCAACTTTAAATAAAATATTTGCTTGACCCGTATAAAATGCCACAAGTTCGAGAATGGCCGTACCCAGAATGGTTCGACAAAACCATTATATACCTAATAGATACCTAATAGAAATTAAAAACATAATATATCACTTATTATATAAAATTACAAATAATCAGCTATTTCCTTTAGTACATAATATCTCAATGGCTATTTCAATTATTTTTCATTTATTATCGTAAATTAACAAAAAAAATATTTCTTTAAATATGAATAATTACTATAATCAATTAGAATATAAACTAAAAATCAACCCGTCCATATTCTGGAGTACTGTAAGGAAAAGTAGGCGTTCAAACGAGCCTGCTTCATTTAAAATGAATAACCTGGAAGATGTCACTGCATCATTCGCGTCATTTTTTCAAAGTGTTTTTCTGAGACGTGCTCCATTACTTGATTACCGAGAAGCACTCGCCGCAGCCGCTTATTCGCGCGATTATTCGCGACTGCCGCGAAACGTTTGTGAAACCATTATGTTTTATTTTTAATTTATCACTAGAACAGTGCTCATATCCCAGCGAATGGAAACTCGCTGCCCTAGTGCTTGAATGGCCAATCGACCATTTATAAAATTTTACAGGAGACGTTTTTTTTAATTAGTAAAGGTTAATATTAAAAATTTTACTAAAACCTTTTATGAATTAGATACATGAATCATTTATTTACGTATATTAAAATAGTAATTTAAAATAATAATAATAGTAATGACTATTTTTCATTTTATTATTGGAGATTGGCTAAAACGTCTCTAACAAAATTATGTTCATGGAGATTGAGCACAGTGACATGGAGATAGAGCCCTAAGAATAACATGCACGTTTTGTGCTTATTTGTCCAAACTACCATCATTGGTGCAATACAGTATGTTCAATTTTATACAATATGAATACAAGACTTGACTCCGACAAGACTTGGTTTAGTGTCATGAATTTAGGCTATATTTTATACTATAAAATCGTGTATAAAATTGTATAAATAATAACTACAGGTCGTGGGGACCCGGAGTCCCGCGGCCCTAAGACCTTTCATAATATTATGTTGTTTTATAAATTGAATCAAAATGTTTGCTACGAAATAAAGTCCTATTTCGTTTTTTAAGCTTTTGGGGGTATAGAAGGGGGGGGGGGGGGGTATAAGAGGAATTCTAGTGAGGTCTAGAGTAATAGATTCAAATGTGTAGGTATACTGGCACGTAGATACACGCACAAAAACACATAGTAATTAAAGAATTTATTAACCGACTGCCTCAGAAGGAGGGTTATGTTTTTCGAGTGTATGTATGTTTGTATGTATGTCCATTTATTTGTGACGCCCCACAGCCCAAACGGTTGAACGGATTTCGACATATATGAGGAATCGCTGAATTCGTCAGAACTGTGAAAGTGTCATAGGCTATATGAATTTTCAAAATGGCGCCCGAAAGTGGAAGAAAGAGGGGATAATCTTGAGTTTTTTGTTATATTAGCAATATGGGTATCAAATGAAAGATCGTGAAAAGACCTTTTCAAAAATATATAAATCGGGTCCAGTAGTAGAGTGGGCGTTCATTCGTACTATTTACATTCCAGATAGGTATTCTTGACTAAACAAGCAATGTGGGCTTCTTTCATATGTCAGGACGTGAGCTCAGGATATCAAATGAAACACAGGGTTAGTTCTAGCCAAACACACCACCATCTCCGTTTATTGAATCAAACAGTTTGGCTCAGTAAATACGTTATTAGATCATTTAGATTTGGTTTGGTATTTTGACATCTTGGATTTACTTCACGGAATTACGATATTGGTGTTATCGATCGATCCACTCGCACTCGCGACTCACGCGTTATTTATCAACTATTATTGACGATTCACGGCATTTCAACATAGAAGGAGCTTTTTACAAGATATTACACCGCTAGCCATACTTTATTATTTTCCAATTCTATTGACAGCTATCCGATTGACTATTAATCATCGCGTACAGATTTCATCACAATAATCCCATCAAACCAGTATCATAGGTTTACTACCTACCTCCGTCACGGCCATCGCTGACTCATCACCCGTCCTCGGGTGATACTCCGCCCCGTTAATATTACCATCTCAATTACTCGACCCGCAATTTTCAATTAGTTCAACCCAAAACAAAACTCAAAATCTTTAACATCAAAAATGACTATTGCTGCTACTGCTGCGAGTGGATTTCAAAAACTTTGTTTGCATTTTTTAACCCTGGCTACCGTAAACTACCACTCGCTTCGCTAAGTGTCTTCGCTATGGAGAAGAAACGAGTGAGAAGAAACTCCATAACATAACACTTATTTAGAACAAAATTACCAATTTATTATTTGCGCGATTTGTTTTAACGTTTACTCGGTAAGACGTCACCGTATACCATCGCATCACCGCGTCATCGCCAAAGAACCGTATTCGTTTCAGCATCTTCCCGCGATCCATTCTCAAGCACGCTCTACCAGCGGCAACACGTATGAGGCATTGAAGATTACCTGAAACAACCAAACACATACGCGAGTATCTCTCCACGCTCGGCCCTTCCTGACCTACTAAATAATAATCAACGTTCACAGTTACGGCTGTCTTACATCCACACACGACCTCGTCAATCAAATCAATCACAAACCTTACTGATCACATAACTTTGAATTACATACGGATAATCTTTTGGACAAATTAACGTGCTCACACAACTTACTATCACAACATGTAAAGTCTGTTAATACTGCCACACAGAAACTTGAAGAAACATACCACGAAGGCCTCTGACTGTATATTATTTGCTGTATAGGTATGCTACACAAGCGTCTGAATATATTTGCCACCTAGGCTTTACATCACGCAGGCTTTGGTGTTCAGGTATGCCACACAGGTGTCTGAAGAGTTATGCCACATAGGCCTTTCAATGGTCATGACGCAGGCGTTGGTGTTCAGGTATGCCACACAGGCGTCTGAAGAGTTATGCCACACAGGCCTTTCAATGGTCATGCCACAAAGGCCTATCAATAGATTTGGCACACAGGCTAGTCAGTGACACATAGGCTCGTCAGTGAAACACAGGCTTGTGTAGATGGCAGTTGCCAACGGTGAGTCACCAACGCTGTTATCGATACATCCCGACGCGTTAATAGTTGTTGGCGTTAAAGGCCAGCACTCAGTTTCAATGGAACATAACAATCAGGCATACACCATACTTAAAATTGTCGCCCAGGTGTTAAGAAAGCGGTACATTTTATTGACTCAGGTAGTCCACATCAAAATAATTCCTTAATATAATCGCCTTTTTTTTAAAAGATGGAATTCACTCAGAAATTTATTTTGTGATCATCTTTTTACTCATATATCAAAACCCCATGTGTACCACAGATGAGTGATGTAAAGCTCCTGCTACCCCGTGACCACACTGGTATCAAAAAGTTAATAACTTTATCTTTTGTTACATTTACAACTGAATAAGAAACTTCAAAATCTCATTATTGACAATTTAGTTTCTGGCAAAATTCTCCTTTCATTAATTAATTCCATTCTACATATGTCATATCTACAAACAACTCAAAAACTAACTCACAAGACAAGGACAGTCTCACCCAGACCAAGAACGGAAATTCAAATTCATCATCCAAATTGCCGGCTCGCTGGGAATCGAACCCAGGACCTTCATAACAGTGATCCGGCGTGTTTACCATTGCGCTTCAAATATTGTTTTATGATTCATTAATAGAGCAACGTAATTCAATACTCAAATAACACATACTTACTACTTTATAGATCTGTCATAACTATTTCTGACAAACATTTAAAACCTTTAATTCAATTAAATTCTTGTCCTAGACACATTATATTGAGGTATGTATTCTTACTGTTGATTATTGCCTCTTAACCAGACCTCTCGAGTATTCAGATCAATAACCAACCTCATTAAAGGTCCTCAATTACCCAATGAATAAAACAAAACAGAAATCACCTGATATCCAGAAGCGTAGTGTAACAACACTTAAAGCATTGTAATTCCAAGTACATCTCTCTCTGAATAGATTTGTGTTAAGTACTGTTGCAGATTCCTTTTTCCTCATATAGAATGCTCATAAACAAAAATTATTGTATTCCACAATATTCAAAACTTGCTTTAACCAATTTATCTTAAACTCTCACTCCCTTGGTATCTCAAGTTAGCAGAGATCTTCTTTGTGGTATTTATTTTGAACTGTATGACATGTCATGTTTGTGTGACACAGAATTCTTAAGTTGTCATTTCTTTTCTCAAAACACACTTTCAAAATTATGGTTTATTACGTGTAATTTCCTCTTTTAAATTTCAATCGCTTTTTATCAAAATATTTCTCATTCAATGTTTCGTAAACATAAGCCTCATTTCCATGGACCAGTGATGAGAATTGCTGACATGACAGATGGCAATCTTAGCCTTATTCACAAAAAATTTCAGGATTCTTTATCCACTTCTGAAATCGGGTCCAGTAGTAGAGTGGGCGTTCATTCGTACTATTTACATTCCAGATAGGTATTCTTGACTAAACAAGCAATGTGGGCTTCTTTCATATGTCAGGACGTGAGCTCAGGATATCAAATGAAACACAGGGTTAGTTCTAGCCAAACACACCACCATCTCCGTTTATTGAATCAAACAGTTTGGCTCAGTAAATACGTTATTAGATCATTTAGATTTGGTTTGGTATTTTGACATCTTGGATTTACTTCACGGAATTACGATATTGGTGTTATCGATCGATCCACTCGCACTCGCGACTCACGCGTTATTTATCAACTATTATTGACGATTCACGGCATTTCAACATAGAAGGAGCTTTTTACAAGATATTACACCGCTAGCCATACTTTATTATTTTCCAATTCTATTGACAGCTATCCGATTGACTATTAATCATCGCGTACAGATTTCATCACAATAATCCCATCAAACCAGTATCATAGGTTTACTACCTACCTCCGTCATATATATCATATAACGTTCAGGCACACGTTTTAACACAAATTGTCAAAAACCATCCCAAAAAGTAGAATTTTTCGGTGAAAACACTAAAAGTCTGAAATAAAATTATTATTATAAAAACAAAAAACCCGACCGCTTACAAAAGAACTCAGAAGAAAAAACAAGTGTCACAATATCAACATAAAATACTTCATGGTGCTGCAGGCGGGGACAAACAATACTGTTACCTACGGGTAAAAAAAGATTTATCACAAGTATACAACTCTTGTGCCCCCGACTCCCAACACTCCGACATAAATCCAAGTCCTAGTTTTTATTATTACTTCACATACTACATATTAAAATCATCCTGTGTACAACACCTAAGTAAATACAATAAATATGAACGAATTAAAACAACAGAAAATCGATAAAATCTCAACGTATCTATCAAAATCCACTTTACTTAGTTTAATATACTTTGTCCCGTTTTTTTCTGACATTTTGAAACAAAAAAATTGTGTTTAAACAATATAAATGCTTAATTTTGTTAAATTAATGCTGCTAACTCTAAAACTAAGCAAAAAATAACAAATCAAAATTGTGTCACGTGATTTCGGAATGCTTCGCCGTGATTGGTCAATCGATGGAGATTGGACAAACAAGCACGTAAAATGATATTTGGATGCGTTCATTTGAGCAAAATAAGGAGATACACCACTCAAGTAGGTACTAAAAACAAATTTGATATGGGAGATTGGATATTTTATTTTTGCTAAATAATAGAAGTTAGGTCAATAATAATAATAAAAAATATATATTGTAAGGTGGGTAATCAAAATTGCTATAGTTTGAAATAAAAAAACGATTTTGATAAAATTGGTCGATTGGCCATTCAAGCACTAGGGCAGCGAACTGTCGAGGGTTACGCCTATTCATAAAAATGGACCCAAAGGAGACACAAACAATTACCGTCCAGTTGCTGTACTTTGCGTTTTTGCTAAAGTTTTCGAGTCTATCCTTCGTACGCACATATACAAACAATTGCATACTTGGTTTTGCGACGAACAGCACGGCTTTCTACCTGGACGATCAACAGTCTCGAACCTTGTCAATATTACTACGTTAATTTAAATTAGTTAGTTAAATATTTAGACTACCAGAAAGCTTTCGACCGGGTTGATAATGATATTATGTTACAAAAGCTTGCCACCTTATTCTCGGTTAACTTAACCCGATTATTGCCGACTACTTCTCGGATCGTAAGCAGTACGTACAATACAACGGTTCCAGATCTTGCCAATATAGCGTAACATCGGGTGTAGGGCAGAGCAGTAGCTTGGGTCCTATTCTATTCCTAATCTTAATAAACGACCTTCCGCAGAAACTTAAGCACTGTACCTGTCTTATGTTTGCCGATGATGTTAAATTGACAATGCCCATTTCGTCCACAGTGGATGGTGCACGCCTGCAGGAAGATATAAATAATGTCCATTCATGGGGAACGATCAACGGGTTACAACTTAATATTAATAAGTGTGCAGTAATTTTATATGCGCGAAAACGTTATCCATGCCACGTAAATTACAATATTGCAGGGAATTGTATTAAGCGCGTTACTACGATCAGGGATCTGGGCACTGTATATGATGATCAACTAACCTTCAGTGCCCACATACGGAACTTGAAAAAGAACGGACGAATGAACCTAGGTTTTGTCCTCCGACACTCCAAAAATTATAAGAGCGCTTCCACCTTGAGAGTACTGTATAGTGCTTATGTCCGCAGTAGACTTGAGACTAACGCTCTCATTTGGAACCCTCACGCGGCTTCTCAAACTTTGGTCGTTGAAAAAATACAAAAACGATTTGTACGATATGCATACTTTGTTCCTATTAGGAATGGTAGAAATGCAAACGTTAGAGGCACGGAGAAACATCGCTCTGGTTGCCTACTTCTTTCGCTTAGTACGAGGAATGACGCTTAGTACGATGAATAACCCAGAGATGTTAAAGCAAATCAAATTTGCCGTGCCCCACAGGAGCGTGACCCGCACAGGTTGCCAACGGGTTTTCGCGTTGCCGTCCTCACGTACCGCTTCACAACGCTGGGCGCCCCTCCCAAGGGCACTGAAACTTTTAAACACAATAGCGTCGAAAAACCCTGATCTGGATCTGTTTACGTGCTCGCTCAACCATTTCCATACAATAGCAAATCGCTTCTTAGAATCCATGACCACTGGTAGCAGTATTGCATCATAGATAAATTACGTTATTGTACCTATTGATCTTATAAGTCTATAATTCCTATACCTAAGTGTTCTGTTTCGCATAATGTGTCTGGTTCTAAACTGTAAGCATATTGTTGATTATAATAAATAAATAAATAAATAGCACCGACCTAGCACCCTCTGATTTCTGTATTTTCCCCAAAGTCAAATATTTGATGAGAGGTTTCACTTTTACCAACTCCGAAGAGGCAGTGATAGCGTTCAATCAGCACGTAGATAACATGCCTTCAAATCTGTGGCCCTCCTGTTTTAAAAAAATGGTTCGATCGCATGAAAAAATGTTTAAAATGCAAAGAAGAGTATTTTGAAAAGCAATAAAAATAATATTTAGGTGATAACATGTTGTTTTTTTTAAGTTACGCAAAACTTTTAGTGTGACCTACGTACTCGAGGCTGTAGCTTCAACAAGTCGAGGATTCAGCGGTTTTCGATCAATAGCTTCGACTTGGAAGATGCAAACATTCTGTTCATTTTCAGTACTGCATTGCCATATCTGCCGTGATTGTCTCAAGCGTATTGTGGTTGGTGTCAAGGTTTTCGCCAATGGAGTGGAGAATTCTAAGTGTTCATGAACCTAGAAATTTGCCTACAAAGGGCGAACGACACATACCTGACGTAAGTATTTTTCATTAGCAAATCACGACCCCTAAAACTTGAACCACCGCGTAAAAACTAATTTTAAAACCAAACCCCTTTGTAATTTATAATAGTGCGTAGATACAAATCGGCATAAACAATGTTTTTACTTACACAATATTAAAAACTGAAGAAATGTATAAATAATTCAAAATATTTAAGGATTTTCTTACAAATTAAAGTTTATTTTGCGGATGTTTCAGGCTCACGTTAAAAATCAGTTTACATACTTTAACTGCTTATGGTACGTTTATAGCTCCGTTTTACAACAAGGGAATGAACTTTCTCCAAGGTGAGTAATCTAATGGTTGCTGGCACAAATTAAGTATATAAAAACAAAAGTTTCTTTTTAATTGACTTAAAGAAAGAGGAGGGTCTCGAGTTGACCTTTTCTTGTGTGTTACCCATAACATTTTACTTGGTGAACCAATTTTATTGATTCCTTGTCACCACATTCTTTGTATGACATTTTCCACTTTCGAACTGCTTTATTAAGCAAGTTTGATGGTATCATGTTATTGTGCTGGTATCAGTTATTTATCCATTACAGATGTCTTATGAGATAAAATTTTAAAGTTTAAGTTAATTTCAACAACCGCTTCCCTAATCTTTCAACAAATTATTTGCAACTTCTATTCTAACGTTCCCTTTCTAGGTCTGCAGCTGGCCGCGTCATAACTTTGACATGGTGGGTTTTTACATGGTTCATGGTAGCTATGTACACGGCTTCTCTCGGGGCCTCTCTCATCTTAACTGAAATCAACTACCCTGCCAATGAACTGATTAAAACCGCACGCTGCCCACGAGTAAGTTGCATTTTTGAAGTCGTTAACCTCCTTACAAATAACAAACAGCTTCTTTATGACAATTTATATAAATTCAGTCCCTACTTATTATAACAGCAATTTCGTTTATAATGTTCGAAACTGAACGTTCATCATATTTTACCTTGATTTTTGCCTTGTTTGTTAAAGAAGCATGAGAGAAAAATATTTTATTACTTATAAATGTATCAATACCAAAACTGATGAAGTTAAAAAATATTATTCCTGTAGGACACGCCGGATGGACCGGGCCCCCTGATTCCCGAGCAGGCTGTGGAGCGCCAGGGTTGGGTATTCTTCGTAGACGAAATGGGAAGAGGCCCCGGCAACTGTGAAGTCATTATCAACATCCACAAACCTGGCCTGCAAGAATATGCAGTCGCCTTCCCAAAGGGTTCCAAACTACGGTGGGCATATTTGCAGTACTGCGAATGAAACTGTGTCGCAGCAATCTTCGTTTTTCAAACGCTGACGTGTAAAACAGAGTCGATATTTTTTGATATTTTGTTCGACGTCAGAAACACGAAGACTGCCAAGTCACTTAGTTTACTCGTTGGACTGGTCTTGAATTTGAAGCATGCGTGTGTTGCGCCGCGCGATATCTAACCGCACATTTTTGTGATGTTCAAACATTTCGCGTTGCGAATCGCTTGCGTTGTTGTTTCTTTGTGAAGTTTTTTGCTCATTAAATGTCATATCATGTTAAATGACAAGCTATTTTTTAGGGATGGAGTAAATATTGCACTGCAAATTCTAAGGTACAATGGAAAACTAGCTGCGATGATAACAAAATGGTTTGTGCGAGATGAGTGCGGAAATGCTGAGGTAAGTAACTACTGAAAAACATGAGCAGTTAAACAGACACAAACATGAACTAATAAAACTTCGAGAGATACAAAATTCTTCAAATTCATTTATTTGAAATTAACATTTGTCAACATAAGGAATAGGTTTCCAAAAGTGAAGCTAGATTTCTGATCATAGTAATGGGATTTCAAGATTATTAAATATGAAGGCTTATTAGGATAGAATATGAAAGTCACATTCAATTTTGTAATAGGATTACGGTTTAGGTGAAAGAGGTTCCACAATACACTACGTTCTCAAATGTGTGAAATGTGAAATAATGTCTGACTTGTGAATAAGTAGTAATTTATAAATAATATTACCTACATACAAATTTTTGTTTTTAGCGGTTCCCTCACGCCCAGGAATTAAACCTATACCATTTGTCTGGCCTTTTCTACATCCTGATTGGAGGTCTGGTTATTGCAATGTTCGTGGCACTCATTGAGTACCTTGTGTATGGGCGTGCTGACGTCCTACGAGCTAACTTGACTTTACGAGCTGTGATGATGGCGACACCTCGCAACACTGAGACCAGGACCCCGAGTGTACAACTGTCACAGAGCGAGCGTGATAATGAGAATGAGATTGAGAACGAACGAGAACGCGTCGAATGGAACGGTGGAGCTTATGCTGGAGTAAGTTCATTGATAAATCGCGACTTATGACTTGAGACTTTGGATGTATATATGTATAGACACAAAAACCGGTTTTAGTTTAATGTCATAATTTCAAACCATTTAATGTGAAGAAAATGGTCAACAAATTGAATTCTATTGATATTTTAATTGTAGATAAAAAATTATGTTACTGATCATATGCCCAATGTCGGTGTCGTAGTCTGCTTTTTCATCCTCCGCGTCAATAAGACTAACTAACTGTTGCAAAAACTTCCATATTTTTTATCACTTAGACCTTGAGCTTATAAATAATCTTTTGTTCACAGTACTACAGCCCCTCAAGCCAAATTCAGGAGGAGACTGACCTCGATGCCTCGTTCACAACGGTATGATGTTCGGCCCTGGAGGGCCCGACGCGACCCCGCTCGTCCCTCCGTCGACGAATGTCCGACTCCATCGAATTGTACCAGCTGTAAATGGTCGATATGAGTAAACACACAAATGACGTCATCAGCATCACTGACAGCTTCACGAAATGGTAACTACGGTTTGGTCTGAGACGATTTAGTTAAGTACTGTTTAAGATGTATTTTCATGTTATATTGTTGTTTAGTTCCTATTGTTTTTATTTTGTTATCTACCTGTGATTTTTCAAAACAAGCGTTCAATTTTTTTTTTCGCTTGTTCTCTTATAATGTAGAATAAGGATACTAAACGTTATTATTGATTAATTGTTAGAAATATTTTATTCTAATTAGTTAAATTGTATCTTTGACTTTCGCAAGGGTAATCTTTGAAAATTTTAATTCTTCTATCCTGTAGTTCTTCTATCAGGGTCCCTAAAATGAGTGTTTAAGTATTAAGAGTTTCTCAATTAGTTAACTTAGATCGATGTCGATGTCGATGTCGATGTCGATGATGGAATTTTTAAAAGTTGTAAGCTGTAAGGAAAGTAATTGATAAAACCTATCTTCCGATTCAAATATTTTTTCTGATTCCTTTACTACCTTCCTGATGACTATCATAACTTTTCTATATTTATGTCTTCTACGAATGCAGCCATATGAAAGATAAGATTGTTGAAGGAATGTCAGATTGTAGGCTCTGTTGGCCTTTTCTAACTATTCAGTTATCTGTCACCTTTTGGTACATACATTAAAAGTATGACTTGTCTCTCCTAAGTCTTTATATTTATAGAAGTGTTTATATGTATACTGTTTTGTTGTAATAAATTATTAAACTGTTATTCTTGCACATTTCTGTGTACCAGATTTAATATAACTGTTTAGGAAATATATGTAGATATAAGTAGTAAATTAAGTATATCATAACGTATAATATGATGAGCACACTGGCTTAATAGTTAATAATTAACAGTTAAAAAAACATAGCTGTTGAAGGTGGTCTGACAATTTTTTTAGTAGAAATCAAAACTTTGACGGTAGTATTAAAGGATATCTTGTTTGAAAGGTTGACAGTACCTACTTTATCATTAGATTAGAGGGATCTTACAGCCCCAGTTTTTATTTATGGTTGCATGTAATCCCTTAGATTCATGTATTTTAGGATCGCAGATACAGTCTATCAATATTTGGGAGGTAACATGATACGTATGGTCAAAGTGATTTCTAAAATATTGTTACTTAAACCTTTTTAAAACTACATATTGGTGTTAGGGTAAGGAGTCTTAAGGGAAGAAATAGAATCGTATGTATTATGTATCTATATTTTTCTCTGTACAATTTTGATAGTTATATAAATCTCTGTCAAAATAATGTTTTATGAATTCCGTATTTACAAACCCTCTGGAAACTACCCTATTTTGATTATACCTATCTCTTACGATCATCGTCTTATTTCTACATCAAATTACTACGAAGCACGGCCTTCTTGTCTCTTCTAAACAAACATTGAGTGAGTTTCATGACTTTAGCACTAAACACTAAAGTATATTAAATTTAGAGTTAAGGTATCCGAATTATCTAGAAACCATATCTGGCACGGATTATCTAGTTGTACACCGTCACAGTTATTGAATTTGCCTTAAAGCAAATTGCTTCAAGCAATTTTGCGTATAGCCGTGACCAGCGAAAATTTGGAACACGGCATTCTGAATCCTATTGCTAGCTATACCACGGTATTTTTTTCTAAAACAACTACATTATTATTTGCGATTTAGTTCAGATATCCTTGAAATACAATGGTTACGCGATGAGTCTGCATCCCCACGACACTGCCAGCCAACCGAGGGTCCAGGGTTCGATTCCGGTTCAAATATTGACGTGAGATATTGTTGTCTGTTTTCATGTGTACATTCAAACCAATAATAACATGGAATTTTAATGCATGTGATTATTCTTTTAACACCTATAAGACTGCCCATTTGCTCCTTTGATATACAAGATAACTATTAAAACATGTGCATTTTAAACATCACATTTGTAAAGAATCATTGTCAACATTAATTGAATGTAATTTGCTTTATTGGGAGATAATGGATTTTAAATTCAAAACACGTAGATACGAATACGCTCACGCAGTCTGTGCTATTCGTACGTATTAAAAACGTTATTCGTAGATACGTTAATGTAATGCCAAAGGCGGTATTTAAGGAAATCATATCAAATTTAACAATATATACACCCGTAGTCGCGTTTAACCCCCTTATATAAATTTTGTTTTATATTTCTTTCCATTCACTTTTGTATCAAGTTTTCTTGTTCGCGTGAACTAAATAAGCTTCCGTCCTGTAGCTTTGTGGACATATACTTATACCACAGTTAAATAAAATGGGGCAACGAGAACTATCAAAGATCTGGTCAACTACCCCGCACTTAAATGCCTGAGGTTTTTTGTTCCGAAATCGTAACAATCTTCTCCAAACCGATGTTTTATAACGTGATTTATATTCAATCCGAAATTTTTACAGCATTGTTGGCTAGTTCCAGCTTCCAGTGTTATTTACTTCAAACACAATAGCACCGTATGAATAACATGCCATTGATATGGCGAGGTAAAGAGGGAATGTGAGTTATCGGTAAGCTTGGTGCTCTAAAACTGTAATAAAATCCTGTATTGTACATATTAGAGTTATCGTACATAGGAGAGTGTATCTTGAAATTGATTAAAAAATTACGGGGCAATTTACAGCAGTCATTTCTAATCGGTTATACAATTGGGGTGACCACTCGTATCTCGTCTCGTTGACCCTAGATCCTAAACTTTCACTGCTTTTTAAAAACATAAGGTTATAGTATAATTATAATAAATGATCATCAGCGTAATGTGAGTTGGCGAACGTCAACGCACAAACGATCGGGTTCTGTGATCGATGTAAGAAAAAAGTGCCAAAAGTTGTAATAAAATGTATGTAATTAGGGTAATGGAATAAGGCATGTAAAAAGGATTGTTTATTACGTATCTATAAGACATGCAGGAGCATCCGTCCGCGCTGAAAGTTTCTAATGTTATTTCCAACCTAGGGAGCGTAATCTTGGTATCGCTTAAAATCAATTAAAATTTAAAATAGACTCCGTCATAGGAAATTGGAACCTCTTTATTGTTCCGAGTTATTGAGCTCAAAGCGAGTATAATACATGAGTCTCTTGATCGAATTTTATTGACCAGAGACCATATTTTATTCATTCATTACCATATTCATGAGGATTTAAGGCGATTCCAAGATCGCATCCCCTGCTTCCAGCGCACGAGGCGCGTTGCAATATGCATTATTAAAAATAATTTTCAAAATTGTATGTTCTCATATTTTTAAATATTTTGTGGAAGTACCAAGTACTTTCAAATTTTAAAATGCGTCCTCTGGACGAAAATAAGTTTTAAACTTATTTTATTTCCAATTGGGTCTCTTTTTCTTACTTTTATTTGATAAAATGTTAACTAGACGCTTGGAGAAAGTCCAGCTACAATATTAGGATTTCTACTAGGATGAACTTGATTCGAAACTGCAAAATAGGCAAAGTTAAAAACGTTTCACTCTTGCCCGTAGGTATTGATGCGAAAGAGATTGCAATAAAAAAATAAAATTCAAATTGCTGGCAATCAATCCGATTATACGTTGACCGATTCTTTATTCAAAACTGAAATTCAAACGGATATACAAAAATGTATTCTACTTTCCTATCCTATTTTGTTAAACTCTATCACAAATCTCATACTATTCAATTGGATATTCGCATCGACTAAAGTTATAAACTTTTCAATGCCGTTTAATTTTTGGTATGTCATTATTACTGTATAAAAATAGTTTGGAATACATCGAAGCGTTATTTATAAACAGGCATTATGCTATGGTATAATCCGTGCGCGACCACAGTTGTATACAACTTTTTGGAACTGAGAAGCGCACATCTCGTCGTTGAGCCGTAGCGTTAGCAAACTCTCGTCGAAGCTCGGATTGCGAGTTCGATGTAGTGGCGTTTCCTGTACGCGTGGATTTTTGATTGAGTTTTATTTTAAATAACAGATAACTAGTAATTAATTAATAATGAGTGATTATTCCCACGAAATAAATAAGAATGACATTGAAAAGATACAATAAGTGTAAAATAATGAACCTAAATATTTTATTAAAGTGATTTCATCTATGAAATATTTTTCTATTTAATAATCCTGTGATAAATTGTAATATTTCATTTCATAAGTCCTTTTTTCTCAACGCTACTCTGGTGTCTGTGTTCCGTGACAAGGCTACTTGAGAAGTGTCATTTTCGATTTAATTTGACAAGGTTTCTTACCTCCCTGGTTGCGAACGGATTATAAAATAAAACATCTGTACGATTAATGTATTCCAGACAATAACGTTAATCTATCGTTAAGTTACATTAAATTTATTCTTCAAATGACTGATTTTACATATTATCTCATTATATAATATTAAGTGTAGTCTTAACATACCGTATATATTTTAATATTTTATCTATTAATCTTAGAATATACCTACTAACAGAATTCGATATTATTTGTAGATATCAAAATTTATTCTAGACGCTTTTCAGTATAATAAATGTATTTCATCTCTATATTTCTAGCAAAGCTGCTTAGGAAAAAGGTATTTTACAAAAACAACAGTCGATTTATGATATCATACCAAATACAGTGTTCGAGACACTTAAGCAGTTTTGTGTTTATATACATAAATATACTTAATGCGTGTTCGTCTATTACAATTAAATTAATACCTATGTTTATTGATGTACCGTGCGCTCAATGGATACTTCTAGCTATATAAAGCACTTTGTTAAATTAAAATCAGATTAATTCATCTGATTTGATTTTTCTTCTTGGTCGTATCACTCTTGTCAGAGCGGTCGTGGTCGTCATGTAATCGTTGGTTTGGGCAGATGTTATGCGCCTCACGAGCAATCGCCACTTGTCTCTGTTGCTAGAGAGTCTTGTACATTCGTGTAAATGACCGCCAACTGATGACTTTATTTGGTCAGTCCATCGCATGGGTGACCTTCCGTGCGGCCTGGTGCCTTCTACTTTGCCCTGAACGACAAGCCGTTCAATTGAATTGTTCTCTCGTCGCGAGACGTGTCCAAATATTTGATTTTATCAACTTTCAAAGTCATATTTTGAATTTTCTTATGAAATGTGTTGGTCCTATACCATAAGTAAGAACCCTCAATTGTTCAGCAAACAAGCAATGCTATATACAAAAAAATTAAATTAAAAATTAAAAAAACCCCCGACACAAACATTTAAAAAGTAAAAAATAATATCTTTAAAATAATACGTCGCGTTGGGGGACCGCTTCTAACTATTCATTATCTAAGTACGTAAGTACGATTTTTTTCATGAGTATCACTTGCCTACCTACTTAGTCTTAATTTTACCCAAGACTTATCATTTATCAATATTTTTTTATGTTAAAGTTAGAAGTAAATGGAGCGGTCCCCCAACGCGACGTATTATTTTAAAGATATTATTTTTTACTTTTTAAATGTTTGTGTCGGGGGTTTTTTTAATTTTTAATTTAATTTTTTATTTTATACTTTTTATATTACTATTACGCTTTCATTTGAGACCCCACACGAATATATATTATTTGCATACATAAGGCTATTTTTCCCCGCTTTCACCCCCCACAACTATTAAACGGCTCAACCGATTTTCATCAAACATATTTTAAAATATGCGCCCGTAAGTTCCCTTTAATACAAAAAAAACTAAATTGAAATCGCTTCATCCGTTCGGGAGCTATGATGCCACAAAGAGACAGAATGAAAATTCTTCCCCCCTTTCAACCCCAATAACTTTTAAACGGCTCAACCGATTTTCATCAAACATATCTAAAAACACGCGCCCGTAAGTCCCCTTTAATACAAAAAATACTAAATTGAAATCGCTTCATCCGTTCGGGAGCTACGATGCCACAGACAGACAGACAGACACACACACACACAGACACGTCAAACTTATAACACCCCTCTTTTTGCGTCGGGGGTTAAAAAGTGGAAGTTTTCAAAATATTCCATTTAGCTACTTCAAAGAATGAGGATGAGAAATAAACAAAAATTTAGTATTTTCCTCCATTCCTTTCCCTTCTACCTGACCACCAAAGCATCGACACATCATGAGGGTGTTCGTCGCTTTGTTTCTGAGTTTTAATATGAAGATAAAATAATTAATTTCCATACATTTTTCACCAACAGTTTTAGTACCTATTGATAGCGATATGTAATTAGAAGCAAATGCTAGGAATTATACGAATGTAAGAAAATATCGTTAGAGACTCTTGTAAGGGTCAACTCACACCGAGACGAGACGCGACGCGACGCTGCGCGCAGTCTTTCAAAGAGCGGCTCAAAATAGAACTTTATTTTCTACACGAAAATATACACATTTCATTGTGAGAATTTAGAATACGTTGCTTCATGCAGCGCTGCGTCTCGTGACGCCTCGCGGCGTAGCGCGTTGCATCGCTACGCAGCCGTGCATCGTCGGTACGCGCGGCGTGCAAGATTGCCTACTTTTACGATGCACCTCGCGCCATTGAGATGCGTCTCGCGGCGACGCGCGGCGCAGCGCGAAATCACTGGCCTCTTCCAGTATCGTTGCGTCGCGTCGCGTCTCGGTGTGAGCTGACCCTAAGAGGACAAGCTGTTCGTGACCAGGAGAGGGTTATGTGTTTGATTCCTGAAACGAACATGTATTATGTGACTGACAAATTGTCTTGGTTTAAAGTGATATTTCATCTGTGTTCGACATCCGCGACAATGGAAGATCTAGGTAGACTTAGTTAACGTATATTTATATCAGCTAGAAGTACCCAATGTGCTTTACGTTGTAGACTGTAGACCTAACATATTCGTATAATTGTAATCGATTATTGAGAAAAATAAAGCATCAGTGCAAACGAGCTTTTCATTTATTCAACGGAACCATCTCAATTTATGCATTTGACACAGTTAAGAGTTTTAGGGGGTGATTCCTCGTCGTCCAACTATTTAGTCCAACTATGACGTCACAGTTGGACCACGAGGAATAGGTCGTCCTCGTGGTCCAACTGCAAAATTAATGTGATTTGATAGTTGAACCACGAGGACGACCTATTCCTCGTGGTCCAACTGCAAAATATTTTTATGTTTTATGAATTATTTTTTATTTTATCAATTATTTTATGTTTTTTTTTACTATAATTAGTAGTCCTACTCATTTTATCTCCTACTAGTAGTCCTACTACAGAGATAAATTATTACATGGAAAATGCATTGTTCCTCGTAGTCCTACTGCTCTACTTTTGATGTCACTTGTGTGAATTCAATGGACATTCAGGAAGGCAAGTATTTTCCAAATATGTACATTGATTGTTCTTCTATACTAGACTGGAATTATTTTAAACTAGGTATACCAGTTTTCCGCCCGTGGCTTTGCCCGCGTGGAATTTGGTCATATGGTGCATTTTAACTGAACTCGTCAGCGCTTTTTTAACCTACTTCAAAAAAGAAGGAGGTTCTTAATTCGACCGTATAGTATGTGCTTTTTTATGTTTGTTCAGCGATTTTTTCGTCGTTTATGCGCCGATTTTGATAATTCTTTTTTGTTGGAAAGTACCTAGATATGCACAGTGGGGTACACTGACAAGGACACGAGGATCTGATGATTGTAAAGACGACTAGTGTGTTTGTTAATGTTTTCATAAGTACATTAAAGCGCTCCAATTTCATGAAATTCTGGAGTCGATCTGATGAAGCCGAAAGACAGTCAGGGAACTCCTCAACGATTTACTGTAGTTATCCAGTGTTTGGGCTTGATTAATTTGTAGTGTCGAGAACTTTACACTTACATGTTGAATGGAGCGCCATCTGGCGAGTGCTTTTTGAGTTATCTCTACTTATCAAGATTGAAGTCGGTTATTTTTTTTGCAAAAAGGAATTATGTTCTAGGCAGGTCACCGTTGGTATGAGCGGCAGCGGAAGGGTGAAGTTGCTACCTTAAATTAAAAAAAAAAAGTAGATAGAGAGAAGATGAAGGCTATATACGATGACCTAGTGTGGACACCATTGAGTTGCGAGAACTCTCCGGCATGTAGGTTTCCTTCACCGTTATAGCAAACATTTAAATGGTTCAAACACACTTTACAGTGAAACGTCAGACGACCCTACCGCGTATGAGGCCGAATTCTTAATAAAAAGGTTGTCACCGCTTTATAAAGTAACCCTTAAAAGCTTCCAATCAAGGTTAAGTTATACAATTGATCAATAAAGATTTGGCCTGTATTCTTAACTGGAGTAGATTTCATGGCCTAACGGTTAATCCACTGAAATCTCAGGCCATAATAATAGGCAGTTCAAGATTGATCAGCAAATTAGATGTGCCACAATTAAGTCCCATTATTTTTGACGGAGTTCAAATAGCATACAGTAGTACTGTTAAAAATTTAGGCATTTTGTTTGATAACACACTATCTTGGACTCCTCAGATTAATGATGTGTGTCGTAAAATGTATGCATCTAGTGGGTCACTCCGCAGACTAAGCCATTTTTTACCCATATCCACGAAAATTGCGCTTGCACAATCATTATTATTGCCCATTCTCGATTATGCTTCCTCTTTCTCGATAATCCTTCAAGAACCAAGTTAAAAATCACTACTTGTCATTATGATCGCTCTCATATAAAGATTATTATAATAGTTCTGTTGTCTTCAATTTAGTCACAAATTTGTTTATAATCAATTGTTAACTTTCGTACATCCTACCATAAATCTGTGTCCTTTTGTAATTTTTCCCTCATTAGGTTGTCTGGAAGAAATTGCTGCTTAGCAATAAGACCGCCGATTGTTTTCTTGTTATATCGAGCTTATTTTTGTTAAAACTGGTGAACAATAAAGAGTATTTGTATTGTATTGTATTGTATTGTTAAGTAAGAAAAAGTCCGTACCTACCTTTGTACAATCTGACCTCTATTTTGGGCAACACCTGGACTGAATTTCTAAAAGCGCTTAAATATACCAAATACCAATTTTCACAAGTTTAACTTCAAAACTGACTCAATATCATACAAATGTTCTTCCGCTATTTTACTACCCTAGAGATGGGATTTCCAAAAACCCTCTTTTATTTATCCCCAAGTCTATAGCAGGAACTTATTGTGAAAAATCCGCAATTCTAGCATCCGTAGTATTGGCTTTTCGGCCTATTCCGATCTAATACCAAAAAACTAATACCATTTGGTATTAGTTTATTATCCCAGTGAATTTTTATTCCGAACCAATACCATTCAAAAGAAGTACCTAATCTATTCCGAACGAATACCAAAACATAACTCTTAGTACAGTCACAGAAAACGTTTCTTTTGCTATTTAATAATTAACCGACTTCAAAAAAGAAGGAGGTTCTCAATTCAACCGTATACATATATGCTTTTTTTTATGTTTGTTCAGCGATTTTTTCGTCGTTTGAAGGCCGATTTTGATAATTCTTTTTTTGTTGTAAAGTAGATATGCGCAGTGGGGTCCTTTTAAAAGGATCACCAGGATCTGATGATAGCATCTTGGAGAAATCGAGGGCAACTTTCGAAAATTGTAGGGACGACTAGTGTGTTTGTTAATGTTTTCATAAGTACATGAACGCGCTACAATTTCATGAAGGTCTGGAGTCGATCTGATGAAGCCGAAAGACAGTCGAGGGAACTCCTCAACGGTTTACTGTAGTTATCTAGTGTTTGGGCTTGATTAATTTGTAGTGACGAGAACTTTACACCTACATGTTGAATTAAGCGCCATCTGGCGAGTAGTTTTTGAGTTATCTCTGCTTATCGAGGTTGAAGTCGGTTATTTTTTTTGTAAAAAGCAATTATCATTATTTATTATAATGATCGTAATTCAATCCTAAATTTTTATACACACATTTTTACTTATGAAGAATCACTTGCCAATTTTTTTTACCTGCAAAAAAGGTGAGCTCGTTCCTATTGTTTAAAAATCCAAACCAACCAATCACAGTCAAGGGTTGAGCAAACGAAGCCCCTTTAGCGTTTTGATATTTTGCTTAATGAACGTTAAGACAATAAAATAAGGTCTGTTTTTATACAAATCGTTGTTGATTGAAATTTTTACTATACATATAATTATTCTTGTAAGTATTTAATTGTAATTTTAATTTTTTGTGATAGTTTTTATTTCCTATTTTAAAGTTGAAAATTATGCCTACTTAGTGATTTGTTGGAAAAACTTTATTTTTATTCTTTAGGTATTTGTGCAATTGTTTGTTACTACACTTGAACATGTTTAATAACACTGATTTTGATTGAAATATACATTACTTAATATCACATTTCACAGCATTTTTATTACTGACTGTACCTTCCTACCATTTTAATAATTTTGGGATTCGTTTATGACTGGTATTCGTTCGGAATAGAAATTCACTGGGGTAATAAACTAATACCAATGGTATTAGTTTTTTGGTATTGGATCGGAATAGGCCGGCTTTTCGCTGATGAGTCGTCACGGAAAAAATCCTTTCTATACGAACTCCTCTTCATACGAACAGAAATAAAAAGAAATGAAATTTGTGCTAGGGCTCAAAAGAAATGAATAAAATATCTTTCAGCATACCCGTAAGAGGAAAGACAAATAATCGATTATCGATCACGTGTAAAATAAGTATAACAAACAATTCTTAAATAAATCTTAATTATTTAAAATACATACATCATACATTATCTTTTAATCAATATCAATAGGTATAATAGACATAAATAATTTAAATATGACAAAACTAATTGACCAAAATCCCGGTGTCGCCGATTTATCTTCTCTATTACAGCATTTTTAATAGGGCTTCACCAACGCGTTGCTGGACAGAACGAAAACACTAAACTTGTTTGTTAATCGCATGCCCTTTAGTTGTGCAACCAAAACACACTTAAATATCTCAAACTTTATAATTGCATGTGTATTAGAACCTAACTATATCCTGAACGTATGTCCAAAAATAAAATTAATTAATTCATTGAAAATGTACTCATAAAGAAAGTTTTTCTAAATAAAAATAAAACATAAACCAAAGTGTTTTACAATCAACATCTCTACTATCCAAGTAGGCACATTGAATTTGAAAGGGGCTGTAAAACATCGTGTATAATGTTTCATTCTTGCGTTGCTCGGGGTGGTTCCAAAGAATTATTATTTGGTAACGACGTCCCTGAATCGTGAGTAATAATCATTCTTAGCTGGAACACAGCAATAATGCCGAGGTCAGTAACATCTGCCGCCTTTCTGATTTATGACATCTTGAAGAAAAACCGCTCCGCCGCGCCGCAGCGCCGGTCGCACCGTTTCTTGCTAGGTACGGCGATGAAAAAAGATTTCTGCGCTCCGCTATCAAGTAAGAAGCGTAAAAGTTTATGTGTTTGCTTTTAGTAGCAATGTACGAAGTTATTTATGTACTTGTCGATTTGTTGCTTCGGAATGTTCACTAATCAGTAATTACTAATTGTAGGTTTTATTGAGCTAACTTTACTAATTTTCTAAGCAATATTCGTATTTAGTTCATTTTATATAGGTCTGTGAGGATTTCAGCCTACTGAATTATTTTTAAAATAATAAAATATGTTAAAATAATAAATAAACCTCTCTCCTCTCCTCTCTCCACGCACTAATAAGCTGCGTACCGAATATGAAAGGAATACTTATAAACTTTTTTCATTTTATACTTTATGGAAATTGAAATTTATGGTTCAACTTTCGTTATGAAAGTAAACTGACCTAACTTGATAACTATTTATCGGTTGGGTTTCGTAATTAAAGCAGCTAAGAAGAGCTTATTATTTTAGCTGTACCATCAACTATAGCTAGCCCTTCATCGAAATAAGACAGGTAACTGTGTAAAAAATGCACAATCTTGACGTACATAGGTACAAAAATTAATGAATATATTATTAATGGCAAACTAATGTACCTTTACCTATATCTCTCACAAAATGTTCATTTACTACGAAATTGTATCTTATATATAAAATTCTCGTGTCACAATGTTAGTTACCATACTCCTCCGAAATGGTTTGACCGATCGTAATGAAATTTTATATGCATATTCAGTAGGTCTGAGAATCGGCTATTATTTATTTTTCATGCCCCTAAATGATAAGGATTGTTCACTCTTAACATTTTTTTTTTAATTTTTGGACAAAAATTTTTTGTAGTTATAGTAGGGCCATTTTAATAGGCCACATTTGACAACTGTTTGTCTTTGCTATGAAGTGAGGGTAACCTGTTGAAAAACATCGATTCAATTTAATTAATCGATAAGGACTTCAAACATCTGTAAATCGAATGCGATTGCTATAAAAAAGTATTAATAAGCACACAGTTCGCACAACGACTAAAAAACGACACAAATAATGCGTCAAATAATGGCGCGAAATGAAATCATGACTTTTTTGTAACAATTCACGTTTCTGGACACTGGCTTTTGAGCCAGTGTCCAGAAATAGACATTAATGAATTTTGTTCGTATTAAAATATATTTTATTTTGTAATGGTGAAAAACTTTTTGACGATTAGTTCGACTTCTCGAATTCAACTTATGTACCTACTGATCTGTTTCTTTTGGTACCATCCCTTATATTTAAAAAGAAAAAGAGTTCACTGACGTAACTTTGTAACGACGTCAGTTTTTTACTTTTAAGTGTAAAAAGTTTAACAATATCTAGTAGGGAATATTAAATAATATGGGGTGCCTCCCTTACAAGGTTACTTTGTATAATTTTGACGAACTGTCAAATGTGGCCTATTAAAATGGCCCTACTGTATTTTTTTATAATGTGGTATTAAAAAATACATACAACCCTAAATTTTCACCCTTTTATCACCAACCCTTATTTTTAAGTCATTTTCCTAGAAATAATTTATAAGGAATGACAACGTTTGCGGGGTCAGCTAGTAAGTTTATAGCTGAGTCTCCGAGCATATAGAATTGCCACTCCCCGCCAAAATCTAACTTATTACCTGTGCTCGCAGTTCAATTTAGCTTGGCAGAAAAAAATATTGAGGACATTTATAGATAACGCGGTCAATCTTAAATGTAGCTTAATCACAATGTCGGAACTCTGGCATTTTTGTGCCATACTATACAATACCTAATAAAGAATTCCAGATCGAATTCAAATTCAAATGGAGTGTACGAACATGACAAACAGCGAAAAAAGAAAAGGCTTGTATAACCCAACGCAAAATTAAAAATAACTTGCCCTGGTTACCAAAACTAATGAAATCTCACTGAAAACATTTCATCCTATCCTACTAATATTATAAATGGGAAAGTTTGTAAGGATGTATATGAGTGTGTGTGTGTGTTTGTTGCTCTTTCACGCAAAAACTACTGAACGGATTTTCATGAAACTTTGCAGTAATATAGCTTAGACATCGGAATAACATAATTTGTTAAAATTTATAGAGATTTTTGAAGGGACTGGTTTCCCGAAGCGAAGCGAGGGCGGATTTACTAGTATGAAATAAGTCGAGACATGTAAGCTCATAACGCTTTCACTGTTAAAAAGTTTCAGATTTTATGAAGAGTTAAGCCCCATATTCTGGCTTAATTCTACTAGTGTGAACTCTATAAACTCTATATTTTGGGCAAATGCTCAACTTGGCCGCTTCATAGAACTGAAACGTGAGGTAATTTTTTTCCTAAGTTTTATTTATTCTTTTTCTTCATGGGAGTCTATTTATTTCTGGTCAGTTTACATGCATGTTCAATAAAATCTCGCAATTGTTCCCCGAATATATAATATATTTCAAATTCAATAATGACATAATAGTTACGTTTAAATTACTCTACTGTGCTTCATTGACCATTTACTACCACATGATGCGTGTATTATTAGAAATATATAATGTAAAATCATTAACATATTGAATAAATCTCTGTCACAATTAACTTTGATACCGTCACAGTCACCTCAATTTAGCAGCTTCTTTAATAAAAGCGAAAGCGTAACCGCAATTTCAGCCGAATAAATTAACGAAAGCAACGTCAAAGACTCACTGCGCAAACTGGATTAATAAACTTAGTTAGTAACGTATCAAACAAAAATTTATTAGCGAGCAGCCGGAATGATTCATTAACCCGATTACCCGGGTGGCTACACGACAATTTACCAATGAGAGAATAAAATTTCAATTACATCGACATCAGTACATAATTACGTCGTAAAGCTATGAGCCGGGTGTAATTACAACGTGTTTTATGTAAGTATACCTACAGGCGCAATCTGTCTTGATTATGTTCGGTTGTGCTCAGAATGTAGCAATAAATTTGATGTTAATCAGAGAGGTCAGATCGTTCGGTGGCCAATATCGTAGGAGGTACTTTGTAGAGTCGGAGCTTCCGCTTTATCCCGCGTGATCTCACGTGACTTTGCCCGGGGCTCAGCGACAAATCCTTTGTCGGACTTCATTCGGATTCCCCTCTGCGCGTATAGAAAAACAGAGAACTTTCGTATCGATAACGAGAGGCGTGTCCCGTCAAAAATATGTACGAGTGCATTGTAAAAACTGATTGTAGGACAGTTTGCAAGCTAAATATTTATGGTAATCCAGTTTCCTTGATAATGAGTTCGCTGTTAATATTAACCATTAGCTTTTTTATAAATAATTCAATTCTGCCATGCTTCGCGCAAAGGCTGTATCGCAGTGAAAGAGAATTTAGAGAAATTGAAGTTTTGTAACTTAAAATGCCAATTAAGTATTAGTGACTTCAGCTGAAACGGTTATTTTACTGGCGAAGAAGGGAGAGAGAATAAATAAAGATTAAGATATCTTTCTTCTGTGCTATTCTTCATTTCACACCCTCTGACACCACTTTGTTATTGGTATGTAATTTTTTGTATTTTGTATTATTTTATTTTTATTATCATTATACCTATTTCTTATCATTATTATATTTTTGGAACGAAGTTCCTTACGGCAGGCTTGGAGGAGATAGGGATTTTGCTGTGCGACCGAACTGAAAAATATGTGATAGTAAAACCGTAAGAAAATATGCGTTACATAAAAGCGTTATCTAGTGCGCAGGCGCGACAACAATAAGGAAGTGTAATAGCTTTTGCGTGAAACGTTGATTCTAGACCTAAAAACCGAAGTACTAAGTGCTGTGTAATAAGAAATCAACCGCATTACTGCAAATTATTAAACATTGCAAACGTTTTGCGTAAGCGTGTTCGAAGTCCGCATCACATAGGACCTTTTGTTAGAAATGTATAAACCGAACAATTTGTGAGTGCATTGTACCAATGTAATTTGGTCGTATTGGCATATGGTTGCCAAGGATATTATGTTGTTACGTTTTACCATTGAGATACTATGTACTAAAGTTTACTGTCTAATAAATTATTTTTCCTATGCTGTTTACTGTTTAAATCTCTGTTTTTCTATCACCTTTTTCACTCGACGCCAAGCGTAAGCGTAAGCAGCCGCGCAGCTACCGCATTTATTGCTGTGCATTTTGGACTGCGAATATTATTTTATTTCCTTGAGACAGTTAAGGGCATTTGTTACAGTGCACTAACATTATTATTTTACGTATCTAATTTATTATTTCCTAAAATACTGAATTTCCTAAATACTTTCCTGTACTTAAATAAAAACTAATCAGCAAAATTTAAGAGAAAAATCAAGAAAACCTACATAAAATTGAGCACGATTTTTTTTGCAAATTGTTACGATTCTACATTAGCCGAAGGAACTTCGTTCCTACCTGGTGTCCCACGACACCACATCTTTTTTTTGTATTATTGTATATTATCACTTTGTTCTATGCTTCTATGCTATAGCGCTTTAAAGCGATATCAGAGCATTTAAAGCAATAGTTCATATTCTTTCTTTGTGTTTTAAACGTATTTCATATTAGTAGTGTAAAAACAATAGCATAAATAATTTAATAACAATAGTTATTAATGTATTCTCGTCCCTTTTATAGGTTTAAATCCACATGATAGGAATACTACTTACAATAACATAATATTGGTGTAAACATTATGTAAATCGTTAAAAATGTAATATAAAAGACATAAAATATATAAACTCTCATGCAACATTACCCACACTAATTAAATTAAAGTCAACGTGCTTGAAAAGTCAACTAACTTGCTCGTAAATTACAGAAAAGCTGAAATTTATGTTCAGTTCTTTACAGAACCTACTTCACGAATTTTCTCATTTGGACATTTAAAGTTGAAACTTCATTTTGTGCAGTATGGTGATAAAAATATAATTAGAACTCACCTGGCACATATAATTAAATATTCACATCGGATTTATAGTGGCAAAGAGTGTATTTATTTCGTTTTTGGCAGTGCGTTCGTAGTCATAATCGTAAGCCACCAGAACATAAATAGCATTAATTTTATAATGCTTTTCGTTAAATGTTAGTCTGATACAAATTCTCATTTTTCATTTATTCATCATAACTCAACAAGAAGCGGGTCCATCACTTCCTTCTCGGTGTTGCCAATGTCCATGGGCGATCGGTGATCACTTACCATCAGGTGACCCGCCTGCTCGTTTGCCTGCTTAGGCTATAAAAAAAAAACTTTTCACGCAATGGAAATATTAGGTGTCTGTATAGGTTTCTGGGCATGGGGAATTTGTTCCAATGGAAATATAACTTTTTCGGTAAAATTTTATCTTTAATCTCGTTCTTCTCTTGATCACTACTGTAGATATTCTTCTCTGTAACTCTATTACTTCCAGGTTATCTGCTCTGATGAAGTCTGACGTACCTATACATTTTGCTTCAGTACCTACAGGCTACATATTAGATAGTTAACGTTTAGTATAACTAGAGAGCTAGGTCTAGAGCTGAACGGAAATTAGTTACGAAACTAAATATTGTGTCATCTCTATCGATATTTTGAGTTCGGAAAACCGAAAAACAAACTCTTCGAAAACGGTAACAACCAACTTCGGCTGTCTGGTCTCCAGTCTACCACTCTGACTGAATTTGGTCTGTCAACCTTCACACACCTTTCGCTTAACGAAATCCAAGTATTTTTAACCAACGAACACTGCAGACGAAATTCGACCTTTTCCTTCCTTGGCCAAAAGTACGCTTCACATTAACGCTACGAAAGTGAAATTAATTTAATATCTAGGGTGTCGAACGTTGCGCCCTTAGGTATCAACTGGATACCAAAGTCTAATTGGGAAAACACGAAGTTTCTAAAGTATTTAATAACCATTTATTACTAACTAGTTACTGCCCTCCCTTCGCTTTGGCAAACCTATTACTCGAAAAGTTCGTTATTTTGAAATTATTTTATTGTTAGCTATGAAACTAATTAAATAAAACAAACTCTCACTATAATTGCCCCAAGGTCACTACAATACATCAGTGAAATTAAAGGCATTCTAATCGATTAAGCTGTTTCTACAATTGGTGAGAAGAAAGGCGCAAACACAGAGAAACCGCCAAACAGATAAATAATATTAAAAATAATATATATATGGATAGGATAGCTGTAATAAATACATTGACATTGTCCTTGTGGTGTATGAAAATTCACTTTTTGTATATTTTTAGTAGGTATGTATTGTTTATTAATTTAATTTAAAAAATATATAAAAAATAGTAGGTATTGTCACAAAAAAATGGTTTTTACAGTTCTATTGCTATGAAAAATTTTAAGCGTTCTAGAGGAACTTAGGTACCAACCTACTTACAATTTGGCGTTGTTGCTCCTTTAACGTTTTGGTAACAGTTACTTCCATAGAACATAACTGTTAGACTAACTTGGTTAGTGCCCAGATATCAAGAGCACTAGTAACGGTAAAAATTTATACCACAGCAGCTGCATTCCGACATTTAAGACGAGGGATCGCATTAAATAAGTTCATAAGTTCAGTGAAACCCTCTGAATAATAGAATTTCTAGTTTTAATATACCAATAACTGATCTCATTGTTGTTTTATTATAATTATTATTGATTGGATTTTATTTATTTTTGTTATTATTGATTTAATTTTATAATTATTTTTATTTCTATAATGTTTTTAATTTAATTTTGTGTAAGTAATTTATTGTGTTGATTTTTCTGTTTGTTGTATCTTTTGAGTTGTTAGCGTAATTGGACTTGATGTCCGTTCTAGCAAACTATAAATAAATAAATAAAGAGTCGAAAACCGAAGCAGTTCCGATTTAAAACTTGTTTTGTCAAGTCATTCCTCGTAGTCCCAATGTTTTGTGCGACCACGGTCCATGAAATTGGATCGAAGTAATTACAGTAAGTACGATTTTTGTTTCTCCATCTATTGGGGAAAACTCTTCAAATCCTAACATTTGTAGGGAGAAGGCTTCATGGGATAAAAGCCCTGAATCTCGGTTTCGAGATTCATATTTTTAAACGAAAAGAATAAGTTCCCCGAAGCAAGCTAGAGCGGGTTCCCCGGATACCTATAGGTTTTTGGAAACAATGATCCAGTTAATTTGCCAGCAAATGGTGCGTTATATTTCACACATTTCTTCTTTAATTGACGTGACCGGCACTTCTAGGTTATAAGGGGATATTCTTGCTCTTAATTTTCAAAACAATTAAAATACAATAAAATATGCGTGGAGTAGCGTACACACGTACAAAGTGAAATTTCTCTATGATTTGTCGTTTATTTTCGTATACTCGTAATTTAAAAGCATTATTTCTTTATTTCGTAACTCGAAAAAAGGGTTACGTTATTCAAAATGGATTGAACTTACTACGACTGCTTTGCATCGTCAGCAGTACAGCCCCACCTCTACATAATAATAATATAATATCAAAGATTAAGGGCCCGCTATATGTTACATCTGCTTATACCGCAAATGTCTTTATGCCATTCGACCGCCATTATTATAACACGAGTATCTATAATCGTGTTCGATATATTATGCTAGCTTCATAACAGAAAGCTTTCTTGGTAAAATAATACATACTTATTTATTAAATGAACGAATATAAAGTATACAGATTTTTTAATATACATGACGGAATGAATGTCTACCGGTGTGATATCTTGTAAAAGCTCCTTCTATGTTGAAAAGCCGTGAATATCTTATAGTTGTTGATAAATAACGCGTGAGTCGCGAGTGCGAGTAGTTCGACATTTATAATATTAGTATGGATTCCGGAGTCGTACGACGTTACGATATTCATAATTTTTTCTCTTCTATTGAATTTATTACTTTGTTTTATTAGAATGAAGTTATTGAATATTTTAATTTAAATATTTTGATGATTGAAACTTTTACTTATAGGATCTAAGTACAATTTTACGACAACTAAGTTTTTGTTACAATTTTGACATAATGAAAGGATAACTTAGCGTTGACAATATAAGCTGTGCTGAAAAATGTCCTGCGATCATTTATTGTTCGCTGCCTGCGATATATTAAATAATTTTGTCAATACCTAGCCGATAAGGAGGCTAACGGGCCGCCTGAAGGTAAGCTGTCAGCTCCACCCAGGGCCGACGTTTATACCCAAGGGATCAATGTTGCGTTGCTGGTTCAGAAAAACGAGGGGAACTTTTAGGCTTCCCTTTTTATCATTTTGGTTGCGAATAATTTCGGACACAAATCATAATATAACTAGATAATTTTACCATATCGAATCATAACATCGATTCTAATCCTACGGATATTGAATTATTGAATAATTAGTAAAATACATACTCTCTTATGTATCCATAACATTGCATCCTATCAAGCAAGAAAATATAACGTAACTTCGTTAACAATAGAAGAAAATAGGAATGCATAGATTATTCACAGGCTAGTAAAAATTTTTACTCTGCAAATTCGAAGTGGGTGAAATATGAAAATCTACTTAATCCTTAACTTAAGGTTACGCGAGTCAAAAGATTCATGGAAGTAGCAGTAGGTCGATCGTGAAAATGTCGAGAAGTAATGATATCAATGACTTGCTATCTTGCTGCAAAACCAATTTTAACTTTTATACTCAAATAGGACATCATTACTTAATTTTCCTATCGTATACTCAGTCGCGTTCTTCAAACAATATTGCTGAGTAGCTAACCCGGCTGAAATTGTGCTGCACATAAATATTATTTATATTACCTACCGGTCAAGTTATTATTAGCTAGCATTATGTTAAAATATACACCAGTTTTTAAGTTGACCCTCCAGCAACATAACTCACAACAACATAACTGTGAAAACAACATCAAATTTTATTCAGTAGTTTTCGTGTGATCTATTTGAGTCAACTATTTTCATTCTTAATTCCGTCCAAATAAGGTAGGTGGTTTAGCCGTAAAAGCGTCACAGATAGACAGACTTAATTTTTATAATAGTTTGGATGTGGGCATACTAAAATAACGAGGTACCTGTTTTAGTAACAGTTACGAGTAGATTATTATAATTACCTATTAGTAAAGGTAATGAAACTCGAGCATTTGATAGGTACATTTACAAAAAGAAATCTTGCGTCTAGTGCTGTGACCGCCTGAGGTCTAGACTACAAGAGTTTTAGGTAAAAATTGAACACGATATTCCAAGTAAATAGAATTTCTTGGAGCTCGGAGGTTAAAACCTTATTACAGTCAACTTGCCTACGGTACAACGTCGACTTTTCCCTGCCTGTAAACAATTATTAGCGGGACGTGACGAAGAGCATAGCCAATTGTTGGAGACGACAGTACGGGGCGACGGAAAATGACGGTGTTAGCGAGTTAAAGGCGTTTATTTGCGTGGACTCAAAGGTTGGATGACACAAGCTTTTTCTACAATTTCTTGGAATCAGTCTTTTTGGAGGAACTAACACCATTTTGCTAGCGGCATCTGTATATGAATGTATTGGAGACTTTCAGCTTAATTTTCAGATTTTCACCAACCTCAAGAAGCCTGATGGCTTATTCTAAAAGTACTCCGAAAATAATTCTCAGTTTCCTCTGCGAAAAAGAAAATAAGAATACCTCGAAAATTTGAACAGAGGTCAAGGGCCGGTGACGATGCAATGTTATTACAAACATTGTCGAATACGCTTGGATAATGCCAGACCAATTATACACACAAAGCAATAAATTTATTTACCTACTTAGTGTGTTGCGGACTGTTGAGAAGTTGCCTGGAGCTAATATTGAACATAGTATCCAGTCATGCATTGCCATTGGAACTAAAACAATATGCAAAATTCATGTTTATAGAGTAAGATGAAGTTATTTAATTCATTGGAACGGTACTTACGGAATTATGGGACGGTACAATCTATATTATTTCTTCTGTAAATCTATAATTCTATAGGTAACTCTGTCTTTCTGCGTAGTTCAATTTGTGAGACATGACAACTGCGACCAACCCAGAACAAAACTCAACAATCTCATCCTAATTCAGACACAGATGTGTTGCTATCATTGAGGACTGAGATGGACACCTCTAAAAACAAGTTTAACTCGCTCCACGCCTTTCTATCCGGATCACAATTGTTATTAAAGCAAGTATTATGGCGTTAGAAATGTTACTAAGTATACTTAAGTTACTTCTTCTCCGGGTGAACTCTAGGCTCTTACCACCTATTAACCAGCTATTCGGATAATCCAACATTCTGGCCTCTTAGGTATCACTGCTGACTATTTAGCTATTGCCCCTGGCCCGCGTGGAAAAACCTTCCAATTATTGCCAAACAAACTTTCATCCCAAGGTTTACCCCGTTGGGGATTGAATCACCAACGACGTTGTAACAGGTGTTCCACTATTTCTAATCATAATCCTAAAGAACAATTTTCACTGTGTCTGCTTATAATTTGGTGAAATTTCAACCAAGTTGTAGTATGTGACAGTCTGCGACAATACGCGACGTAACGCGTACTTGTTTTGAGGGCGATCAGGCGCGACACCACGAACTACGAAATGATTTCCCTGTAAAAATATTATATTCGTTTTCTTTCTGTGCTTAGGATATTTCTTTAAAAGTCTGTACTCTAAATTTCGAGCAAAGTAGAACGGTACTCCTCCATAATTCGAGAAGTAATGACCAAAATCACGTAGGACTCTCACTTGTCGCGTAGCTAGTCACGTAGGACACTTGTCGCGTGTGGCATCCCGTCGCATTACGTCGTGCCGCGTCGCATCGTATTCGTCGCTCACGTAGGACACCCCGTTACTCCAAATCTTTACCTCTACACGTCACGCGATAATCGATATTTCCTGGTGAGTAGGTACATTAACTTTCGCTTTTATATTGTATAATATACTTAGATTCTATAATAACTACAGTAAAAGTATGTCAAGCTAGCTACTATAATTACGAAAACACGCTGTCAACAAGCATCATTTTAGCGTGCATAAATGAGTTGAAAGGGGAAACAAAATGAAAATTAAATCATGACAGATTTATTTTTACTGCTGTGAATTCTACGGTGTAAGTAGGTTTTAAAACGTTCACAATTTCATTTGAGTCTGGTGAACTCTCGTATATAGATGTTGTGAGAGTAATTTATAATGTAATTATATTGAGCGCAGAAAAATAAACAGAGTTCTCTTCGCCTTTAGCTCTTTATACGTATCTGAGTCAAAAGATAAAAATAATTACAATAAACCCAAATGGCTTGTGATGAACTGTAAGTAGCGGAACCATGGACCTGAATGCTCCTGGAGACCCCCTTTTTCCTCGATATCAGAAGGTGGAGAGGAGGTCAATAAGATGTCCCTAACCCCACCGGCAGTGTAGAGACGCTTGTAGTTACTCGGAGGTGGAAATGTGAAGGTGCCTAATGGGGTTACAACGAGGAAACCCGCACATGGGGATCAATCCCCATATTTTTTTAAATCTTGTATAAGTTAGTAGTTGAGGACGGAATCCGCCTTGCCACACGCGCAACATCAAAATATCTCAGAGGAGCCAATACATAAAAATAATAAATGCTCGTAAGGCAACCAACGGACAAAACCAAGGTGCCAATGTCATAAAAAACCAAAGAATTATTTTGACTCATAAAAGCACGTATGGAAGAGCATCGATTGCGTTACGCACTTGTTTGCCAATGAATGTTCATTCTGTACAAAATTGTCATCGCAAATAGCAAAAATATTCACAATGGAATTCATTGCCATTATAATCCACCAGCGCGTTCACAAAATAATATTTCAATAGGCCAGCATTCTTACAGTTCTGTGAATTCTATAAATACAAAATATTGCGATTTTAAAGAGCTTCGAAAACATTGTTGCAATCATGCATCAAAGTATACGTATAATGTGTGCGTCATACAGTAATTAGCAGTACTTTATATTATACCATAATATTATTATATTGTTAATTTGTTATTGCCATAACGGTATCAATTCCAAATACAATTATATTATTATCATAACGAAATGTAATTAATATAGTTATCAACGCCCACGGCGTCACACAAAACAATATTATGTTCAAATTATTTTGTCACTATAAAATTAGATATCATGAATGACTATCACCGGTGAACGAAAACATCGAGAGGGAACAAGTTCACCTGAGTAAAAACCTGAGTAACTCAGGTGAACTTGTTCCCTCTCGATGTTTTCGTTCACCGGTGATAGTCATTCATGATATCTAATTTTATAGTGACAAAATAATTTGAACACTGAGTTTCTCTATATTGTTTACAAAGATGTGTTAAATCTGCTAATGTAAACTTACTTTATTAACAAAGGTACCTATAGGTTGACCAGGAATATAGAAAACCTCGCCATGATGCGGTAAGCTCATGGAACAAATTTTTGGAACGAAGTTCCTTACAGCAAGCTTGGTGGAGATAAAGATTTTGCTGCGCGACCGAACTGAAAAAAATGTGATAGTAAAACCGTAAGAAAAAGTGCGTGGAATAAAACCGTTAAATGAGACGTGCGCAGGCGCGACAGTCGCATACACAAGCGAGTAGTGTATAACACCTTTCTCTTTCTCCCTCTTTCTTTTCGTTATTTTGTTATTGTTATTGTGTTTTTGTTATTTTAGTTGATAATTTGAATTACGATTTTTTTTTTATTTTACGTAATTTATTATTTCCTAAAATACTGAATTTCCTAAATACTTTCCTGTACTTAAACAAAAACTAATCAGCAAAATTTAAGAGAAAAATCAAGAAAACCTACATAAAATTGAGCACGATTTTTTTGCAAATTGTGTCGATTCTACATCAGCCGAAGGAACTTCGTTCCTACCTGGTGTCCCACGACACCACATTTTAATTTTTTTACTAGTAAATTGCTTCTAAGTGAATACCTAGTTTATCGTGGTTTATTTAGTTGCTTTGAGTGATTATTTTGAGCTAAAATGCCAAAAACTATTCATATTCCAGAAAGAAAAGTGGTTTTCTATGTGCTAAAATAACATTTATTCCATAAATAAAATTTCCGACGTAGATGTCAAAATGACATGAGCGTTACTATAATACTTTTGCCATAAAACGGAAACGTTAGCGGCCTCAATGCAAGTTTTCTATATTCCTGGTCAGGCTTTACGTCTGTATTTGAGCAAGTACAAAGTGAAAATTTTGTTGTCACACTTTTTCCTACATTCATATCTATTATTATACATATAGGCGGAGTTTTTTTTCATTCATACCTAAACCTACCTATCGATATTGTAAACACACATTAACACATTGATTGCTTAAACAATGGGTACAAAGTAATAGCCGTATGCCATAACTTTTTATGGTGAATTTTGATTAAGTAAATATGAATGTTTGAAAATATGTATGAATGTATATTATTATTATTTTTATTAAAAAATACATTTTTCGGATCCGAGTGGTCGGCATGCAGCACGTCGGGTGCCGAACACTCGGATCCGAGTGCTAGGGATGGCAATTGTTTATTAACTAAAATGTCATCATGTGGTGACTTAAAAAAACAGTAAGTACTTAAATAAAACAATTATGCATCTGGAGAATTATTTATTTAGAAATATATATAAATCAATCTATGCAAAGAAGCATTAAAATCTACAATTATAAAAATCAAACAAAAAAAAAACATAATACTTAATTAAAATCTACAATTATAAAAATCAAACAAAAAAACATAATACTTAATTAAAATCTACAATTATAAAAATCAAACGTCGTATATTGCCAGAGTGGCCGCGCAAAACAACGTGAGCTCGCTTCGAATGCCGGTGCGTTACTAGCCAAAACAAAACGAATGGGACGCTTGCACGGATCCGAGTGGGCGGCACCGTTACTTATGGCCCCGCCCCACTCGGATCCGAGTGAGGAGCACAGAGTGGTGTGCGTCCTGTCTATCGTGTATACAAATCACCACAACACTATTAGAATGAAACCAATTATCTTTTTCGTAAGTTGATTATATTGCCAGAGTGGCCGCGCAAAACAACGTGAGCTCACTTCGAATGCCGGTGCGTTACTAGCCAAAACAAAATGAATGGGACGCTTGCACGGATCCGAGTGGGCGGCACAGTTACTATGGCCCCGCCACACTCGGATCCGAGTGAGGAGCACAGAATGTGTTAAGTACCGAATACAATTTGAATGCAACGACAACATACAATGCTAATTATAAAATACAATACCCATTTATAAAATACAATTATTCTGAGGTAAATAAATATCTTCGGCAGGTAAACATTAACCGTATTTTGCTTGTTTTGTATTAAATATTTGTGAAATGCTAGTAAAATTCCAGCTTTAAACAATAATGTTACTGTAAAGGCAAATCCACTCCGAAAGGAATTTCAATTTGCACTTAACGCGGACGTAAGATCTAAGTAGTTCGAGGTCTCTTTCTCCAAGAGAGCCCTTGTAAGTTTTAAAATGAATATCTCTTCAGCTCGTTGCGTGATTATTATCCGTGGTCGATGTGGAATACTCCCAACTTACTATAGAGAAGGCCGATAAAACAAAAATATTTCTACACCATCGCTTATTTTGTTAGGACTCGGCTCCAAAGTGACATTTCTCTTAAAGCGATGGTAACTTCTGTTTCAGGCGTCCGATATTTTCTCTTCAAGGGGATTCCAGCGGAAGGGCCGTCAACTGTGATAGCAAGGCTTTCATCTTGATTACATTGTCGCGATCCCGTAAATTTTCAGCTGAATTCGATGGCCTCAACAACCTTAAAGTATTTTTATCAACCTGTGGCCCTACGTGTGTTTAGTGAAATTAGTTTTTGGGGCACCGTATTTCCGATGTAACAATGAGACCTCTATAATTCAATCGTCTCGGGTGTTATTTATACCATTAAGTGAGTCATCCCCTTATTTATTAGGTTTATTAATTCCTATAACCTAAATAAAAATTAGCACACAATATTTCTAAAGGTAGATAAATTAGGTATTTTAATTTTTAAATAAACCGATTGATGAAGTATTTGTGTCATAGGATATTTTCAAACCTATTTATCGAATATAAATTTTTAGTTTCACTATAGATTTATTGTTACCATAGATTGGCGATTGAGACAATTGGGGGACACCAAAAATGAAATACACCAGAGCGCGCCAATATCGATACTTTTGAGTATTTGGTTGGATTCAAAATACAGTGAAACACAACTTTTTTATCACACGGAGTTTAACGTTCTCAAACTTTGTTTTGTCAATCTCTATGAAAATAAATTTTGGTGAAAATACTTACTATAAAATATGGTTGTATTTTTTTAGGAATCCATTCGGCTTTATTCACCATCTGTAACCATTTTATGCTGCGCCATCCACTAATAGTGAAGAATTATTGTGTAGGAGAAAACCTATAATTCTAGGCTATATCATTTTGCATATCGGAGAAGCTTACAATATTACATTTTAATACTTTAATCAAGAACTTTTAAATAGCTTTATAGATTAAGATAAAGCGGATAAAACACAAGAGAAACTCGAAAATCTCCCGCTGGATTAATAAAATATTTTTCTCGGCACTACAGCGCTAAGTCGTCAATGTTTAATTACTGTAGCTCAAACAAGGCAAGACGAACTAAATAGTAGCATAATTAAAACGTGACAAATGGAGGTGTTTTTGAAACAACTCGTAATATTCGTGATATTTTTTATAGACGTAGTAATCCCAACCTTGGTAAAAAATATATACCGAGGTCACCCCAGCCAGGTAGACCGATGATCTGATGAAGGAAGAGAAAAGTCTCTCCTAGGGCTCAGGATCGGGTGGAGGGATCAAGAGAGGCCTATGTCCTGCCGTGGATTTTAAAGGGTTGAAATATAGTATAAACTCTTACTACGTTTACGTACTCTTAGTACGTTTTCAGATCCATTTTATAAAATGACCATATTGACATCATCAAACCCTCTTCCTTTGCTTTTATTAATCGTCTATATATTTTTAAATATAGCCTGCTCGCTGGTTAGTGACATTTTCTTGGAACACCTGAAATCTGAAACATTCCTCTTCATCAAATATCTCATCTCCTGCGCACCTCTCCACTCCACATCCCGCACATGAAGCAAATATAGAGAGGAGACGTTGTATGTACATTTCCGTAAGAAAGAACGCGTGACAATTTGCGGGGCGAGGGGGATAAAGAAGTGGGCGGGATCTAACAAGATCCCGCCCACTTCCATCTAACGGTCAATAGCAAAACTACTCGCTTCGTTCTATATAGATTTTACTATGTAGTTTATCTATCTCACACTAGATGTCACTAAATGTAGGATATGACAGGGACGCACTCAAAATATTAGAATAGTGTCGCCATCTAATGTCGAGTAGACAGCACTTCATCCTTTTCTTTGAAAATGTGAACGTCCATAACGCTGTGCACAGGACGGGCGCCGACGGCAGACTGCCTTTAGGCCACACCTACTGCGATGACGTCAGGATATAGTTGAGTTACAGTGCACAGTTGCTTAGGCCGTCTCCTCTCTATATTTGCTTCATGATCCCGCATCACCTCGCCTCACCACTCTCATCATCTCACGTCTCATCTTTACTTCCCTTGTTTTGACGGTTAAAATGAAAAAGTTTTTAAGGTTTAACCGAATTTCAAATAGAATAAGTAGCTAGTAAGTAAGTAAATTGAAGTGAATGCTAGTAGAACATTTTGGACTCCGAATTCAGGTAGGTACCTACTCCAAATACAACAAGATCTATTTGTTACGTACAAAAATGATATCACTAAAACAAATGAGTACGATTATTGTTAGCAAAGTCTAATCGAATAAATTGATAGGTGTAAGAAATGTTTCATATACTCGTGTTAATAAGACGCGATATTGAAAGCTCTTCGGTGTATTCTTGTGTCTTGAATGAATCTTGATACATAATATTCTGTAGTTGTTATTATGTGGTATGAACACTGAATACAAGTAGACCTTTGTGAAAATAATTACGTATTTTCTCCGTAACGTCACTGTACGAATATATTTAATTGAAGCATGCTCAATACATTATGTACTTAATTGAAATTGTTGCGCTAAAAATGTATGCGCTGAACTGAAAATGATGTACTAATATAAAATGGTATTGTGGCATTGTTTAGATGTAATCCTGCTTGTACAAACATAACGTAATGCTTGCGTAAAGGATCAAGGCGATAACTCGAAAATGTAGCTTTAAGTTACGTTTTAAGTTAATATCACAAAAAATAATAAATGACATAGTAATTAATGACATAATGCATAAATGATAATAAAAGACACTATTTTCATAACAATAAACATATTTTTGAGTTATAACCGTTTTCAAACAAAACACAATACATGTGGATTTAATAAAATGACAAATTATTTAATAACCAACTTTAGTGTTAAAACACTATTATGAAACTTGTTTTTTTTTAATAAGAAATACTTAATAGGTACTAATATTATTTTCTTCGCGTTTAGCAAAATACAGAAACTTGAAGATTATTATAATTATCACAAATTGCCAATTTGTAAATGCTTTTGAGAAATGTCACAAACTAGTTTTTCTAGTGAATTAGCAATTTAATTCATTATGAGAATCCTATAAATATATTTCCATTAACAGTTCATAAATCGGTCTTAGGAACAAAAAAAAAAGCTGTTTAATTTTATACTTTGAGTATGTATTTACCTCAATTTAAGTCGACGAGTGTTTCGTGCCCAATACTGAAGCAGCTCGCAAGTTTGCTTATAGAACTTGTGGAAAACAGCTGTGTTTTAGTACGGGTATAGCCGAAATAGTCGTGGTACTGACGGCTCCCGATGAAGTCAGTCCACGACCGGCGGCGACGCTTTTATTGCTTCCGATTTTGTGTTCGCTACCGTAAAATTTCTACGTTCGCTTATTGGACTTATTACGTTACAAGAGATGAATCGGTGAAATATACGTACCCAAATCGGTTAATCTTTTGTACAGGTTTTCGCGTGAATTATGGATCTACTATGAATTATGGGCGAATTTGTACAAGTTTGCCATTTACATTGCGTAACATGGTTACACCCTTTGATTATATACACGACCATTTGTGTTCAGGCATTTCTGAGGAAGACCTTTAAATTTCACTTTTTTATATTGTTTTCAAATAAACTATCTAAAGTAAACCCTTATGTACTACCAGAAAAAGTTTATACCTACACAATGTGGCAGCAAATTACAAAGGTTTGTCCATTCATCATTAGTAAGATGTATAGATATATGTATTACCTATGTTCACATTAAAGCAACCTTGTAAGTAAGTCAACTTAGAATTTTCAATGAACTATTAACAAAGTAACAAACACTCAACCAAACATGAAGGTTCCCAATCGCAGGTAGCTTGGTCAGTTGGCCAAACATAATTAAGATAGCGCAAACAACTACCTACTCCTAGCTACTGTCATCATTCTGAGCTGTAGCCGCTCCAGTGTAATAAGGCTCAATTTCCACTGCAAAATCGATTTTTGAGGCAAAACATTACAAATCATCTTGAATCTTATCTGTGTGATTGCATAGTTTATTATTATTTGAATACAATGGAGGTACACTGCTTAGCCGCGGCGAAGGCTGCAGGAACCTTCTATCAGTCTTCTAGCGACTAGTCAAAAAGGTGCATTCAAATAACTATGAACTATGTAATCGCTCAGATAAGATTCAAAATGATTTGCAATATTTTGCCTCAAAAAGCCGCAACTGGCCGCTGCCCTTTCAATGGAAATTGAGCTTAATTGTTCTTCACAAAACTAGATTGAAAACCCTTCAAAGCTCAATTCACATGCAGCTAACTTTGCAATCGTTTTTATTCGTCCTCGGGTAGGAAATGAACTGAACAATAACAAAATATTGAAAACTTTTGGATTATTTTTTTATAGCCTGAAGGGCTGACGTAAAAGCAGACGAGCCACCTGATGGTAAGTGGTCATCGTCGCCTATGGACACGAGTAACACCAGGGGAGTCAACAGTGGAACGCCGGCCCTGAAGGAGAGCTCCTTTTACACCTTTCTGGAAGAACCCCATGTCAAAGCGCTCCGGGAATACCTCAGAGGGAAGCTCATTCCACAGCTTGCAAGTTCGTGGTAGAAACGATCGTGAAAAACGGACCGTTCTCGTTCACCACGAATCCAAGCGATGTGGATGATACTTCAATCTTTGGCGAGTAGTGCGATGATGGAAGGGTGAAGTTGGCACCAAATCGAACAATTCCTCGGAGCACTCACCGTTGTAAAGTCGGTAGAACACGCAGAGAGATCCCAAGTCTCTCCTAAAGCCTAGGTTTTCTAGCCTGTTAGTGACTCGTGGGTCGTTGACAACTCGAACTGCGCGCTTTTGCACGGCATCAAATGGACTAAGCTGGTATTGTGGCGCCCCTGCCCAAAGGTGAGAACAGTACTCCATGTGAGGCCTGACCTGAGCTTTATAAAGCATCAGAAGGTCCCTCGCAGTGAAGTACTGCTTCGCCCGGTTCAGGACGCCAAGCTTTTTGGAGGCCAGTTTGGCCTTAGCTTCCAGATGACACCGATACTGCACGTCACTCGAAATGTCAACACCCAGAATCCCAATACTTTTACTAACGATGAGCGCGGTACCCTGGAATTGAGGCGCTTTGACAAATGGGGTTTTCTTAGCGGAAAACGCGTAAACTTGTGTCTTCGTAGGGTTGAACTCAACTTAATTGAGTTGTCCCCATTCCAAGACTTGCTCCATAAAATTCTCGACTTCAGACACATATTTGATTCTGCTATCCTCCACATGAGACTGAGAGGAGTTTGCAGGGCCTGTGTAACACGCATCTCCCGTGCTGTCATCTGCATAGCAATGAATGTCGTTTGCACGCTACAGCATATCATTAATATGAAGAATGAACAGAGTAGGAGATAGTACAGATCCTTGGGGAACACCAGCGTTTATAGGTTTCATATCTGAGCAACAACCGTCGACTACGACCTTTATATGTCGCTCAGATAGAAAGCTGGCGACCCAACTGCATAACCACTCAGGGAGACCGTAAGATGGAAGCTTCGCGAGAAGAGCCCTGTGCCAGACCCGATCGAAGGCCTTAGCGATATCCAGGCTGACCGCCAATGCTTCCCCATTGCTATCAAGGGCCTGAGCCCATCGGTGAGTAAGATATGCTAAAAGATCACCAGCTGAACGGCCGTGACGAAACCCGTAGATCGCCAGCTGATCAGTGACCAGCAGGATGGCATTCCCGCAGTGACAGCACCACTGCGGGAATGCCATTCGGTCCACTCGACTTCTTGGTATCGAGGGACAGTAGAGCTCGTCTGGCCGATTTTTGGGTAAAAAGTATATCGTTTAACGAGCTCTCACACCGCGGATGTTAGGCGGTGTGGTCCCTCCGTCGTCCAAGGTCGAGTTGGCGAGAAAAAGGGTACCAAGAAGTTCGGCTTTCCCCTTTGCCGTATGGACAACGGAACTATCTGATAACCGCAGTGGCGGAAGAGAAGACCGACAGAAATTGCCCTCAACAGCCTTAGCCAGCGACCAAAATTCTCGACTCCCAGAGGGGTAGCCAACTAGTCGCTCTCCAATTCTGCCGATGAATTGGGCCTTCGCCCGGACATCTGCTTCTTAGCCGACCAGGAGGCAGCATTGAGCTTTCTCTTAAGCTCAGGGGCAGATGGATTCCTCGAAGAGTACGCTGATGCCCAGGCGTGGTATGCGGCACGCTTGCGGTTAGATGCCGCAGTACACGAACTACTGTACCAGGGCCGCTTTTTACCACCAATGGATACGACAGAGTTAGGAATAAAACATTCCATACCCTGACGGATCACATCGGCTACTGAATCAGCACACACATTAGGGTCCCCAGAAGCGAAGCAAAGCTGCCTCCAAGGGTACGAACCCAGGAACTCCCTAAGTCCATCCCAAACTGCTGACTTATAGTGCCAGACTTGACGCGTACCAAAGGGACTAGAGCCCTCTTGACGCGTCAAGGGCACAGTTGTCCTTACCAAGCAGTGGTCAGAAGATCCAAGAGGAGCCTCAACCACCACTCGGTAGTCTGCTGGGTGAGAAGTCAGCAGTACGTCTAGCAAAGAAGCAGTATGGGTCTCAACGTCAGGGACTCTGGTAAAACCAGTAACAACCTGAGTGAGCCCATAGGCCAGGGAGAAGTCGAAAGCAGTTCTCCCGGCAAAGTCGGTGATCTTGGACCCCAACCAGTCAGTGTGGTGGGCGTTAAAGTCCCCCAAAATCACCAACTCCGCCGAGGGGTACTGTTCCAAAAACCAGTCGGCCGATCTCTGGACGTGTTCGAAAAGTCGAGTTGTCTGCGCGTCTCCGCTATAGGACCTATAGAGACACACATAAACACGAGTGTGGCCGCTCATGTCCACGCGCGCCCATATGATGGATAGGTCCTTGTCTTCAAGGCAGGTTAGACGGCAGCAACGGACATCATCACGGACGAACATACATACCCCGGCACGCGGCCTAAATGCGTGCTCCAGCCTATAGCCAGTGTATCGCCTGGTGACGATATCTGTGTATCCATCAAAAAGAACAAGGCCGGCTTTGCTATTTCAAGATGGTGGTGGACAACATTTAGGTTGGTGTGAATTCCCCTGATGTTGCACATGTCAACTTTGAGTGTGGTAGGGGTGACAGGGGTTGCCGCTACGTTAGACCTTTTTCTTTTTAACTTGCCCATTTAGTTTGGTTTGGTGTAAAATTAGAGAGGAGAGGTAAGAAATGTAGTGATCCATCGGTGACCCCCGGGATAAAGTTTGGACTCATGACACCGCGATTACAGGGGTAGAGTATGAGTTGCTGGCGCGGCGGACGGAAGGGCCCCTGGTCCCCCCCGCGCATGGGCTCCGGGTACCACTCCGGTCTCTTACTCCGGCACGAAGCCCATACAGCGGGATTATGCGCCGGATGATGGGACAGCCTCCCAGGCCAGAGGTTACAAGTGTTGCCTGGGTTCGGGTCCCTGTACTGTCCGGTGGGCGGCCAGCGGCAAGCCGTTTCACCAGGTCTCCCTGGCCGCCGCGCCAACACAATACATCATGTACCCCCGAACTGCGGAGTCTCAAGAGTCCAATGACACCCCGAGAAGACACCAAAGAATCCTTTCCTACTAATATTATAAATGCGAAAGTTTGTAAGGATGTATGTGAGTGAGTGAGTGTGTGTGTGGGTTTGTTACTCTGTCACGCAAAAACTACTGAACGGATTTTCATGAAACTTTGCAGTAATATAGCTTAGACATCGGAATAACATAATTTGTTAAAATTTATAGAGATTTTTGAAGGGACTGGTTTCCCGAAGCGAAGCGAGGGCGGATTTACTAGTCACCACATATAGGACTAGAGAACTGCCCGCGCTTCGCTTCGGGACCCATAGGTAACAGCCGCGTAGGTCCCGCTCCCGTAGGAATCTCGGCCAAAGATAAGCCTATAATATGACATACTGGAACATCAACATCAGAATCCGTCCTGTCTTCACTCACGGCTAACATAGCCGTGGGGATTCAGTTTCGGGGCCGGTGGCCCCCTGACTGAGGTGTCTGCCGCGGTCCGTAACAACGGACCGGTCGTTGGGTTGGGATCCTGTATGGGTCCTCGAAGATTGTCCAGATGGTGGTGTGGAGTATGGGTGTCTAGTCCGGGGAGTCATGATGATTTTCACGCTGCCCGGGCGATCAGGCCCTACCAGGTGAGACCCGCTGGTGGGAAGCCCAGCAGGAGCCGATCTGCGACCGGACGGCGGCTTGCGGTCTTGTCCGAGGTGGTTCATGTCGGGCTGCTCCCGCGCAGTAGGTCGCGCGGGAGTGCCCAACGGTCCGGGGGGCGGGCGTGGAGCGGCGCCAGGTTCCGCAGGTGCAGAAACCGCGCCGCGTCCGCGCGCGCAAATATCCGTTGCGCTAGGTCCTCCACGTGGGCGTCCAGGCTCTCAACTCTGAGGTCCCGCTGGATGGTGGCGTTCCTCACGCACCACGGCGCCCCTGCCAGCCGGCGCAGCGTCTTCGATTGAACCACGCGTAGACGCCTGCGTTGTGGTTCACTCGGGAGCGCGTACCAGGCTGGGGCCGCGTACGTGAGTCTGGGGCGGATATAGGTCTTCCAGATGGTGGTTTGACCCTCAACGGGAGGCTCGAGGAGAGCGCTGGACGTAGCGCTACAGCTGCTGCCTTGGCGTGATTTACGACGTTGGTCAAGTGGGGCTTCATAGTCAGGGAACAGTCCAGGGTTATCCCATGGTACTTGGCCTGTCTTGTCCAGGCAATGTCTTGGTTGAGGATCTTTAGAGTGGGGTCGCGCATCGTGGTTCCTCCGAATTGGATGGCTTGCGTCTTCCCTACGTTGATCGCCATCCTCCACTCGTGTAGCCACTTGGGGAGGGCGTCGAGGCATCTTTGCATTTTAACGGCGGCGTGACCTGACCTGACTTAATCGAGGTGGTCAGGTACGCCGCGTCGTCCGCGTAGAGGGCGAGCATGGCGCTCCCCTCCGCTGGAATATCGTTCGTGTAGCACGAGTAGAGGGTAGGCGAGAGGCAGCTTCCTCAACATCAGATATAACATTTGCCTATGATTTAAGTAAATTACATCTACTATTTGATAGCGTGATTCAGAACTTACAAATGAATTTTACTAACGGCATCTATTAACAACATCCGGAACTAAATATTTAGCAACTAACAAAACATCGATCTTCCCATAGGAATGAGATGTTTTTCCGCGGTAAAAAGTAGCCTACGTCACTCTCCACCCTCCTAACTATCCCCATACACATAAACCATACCATATAATAGCCATGTTGCGACGTGAAAGAGTCACAAACAAACAAACACACTTTTACATTTATAATATTAGTAAGGATATTAGTAAGGATGAGGAAGGGTGGAAAAGGGGAAACTGGCACTCAAGCCCCCAGCCGGAACACGAGGATCGTTTGGCGGCTGACTCAGACCGGAGGGTGGTAGCTAGCCAGTCGGGTTCGAGACGAGATGGATATTTGTGTTTTATAAGATTACCTTAATATTTTTGTCGACTCTTATGTCACAGCTCTCGTATATTAGGTATTGTTATCTAATTACCGCTCAGTTGAGGTAAAAATGAGCGCTTAATACCCCTTATGTTAAACATTGATTTTATGAAAAATTTCCTACGGAATGGAAATGCGCACACGACAAGTACGTAACTGCCATTTACAGCCTAGAGGCATTCAGAGCGACGTTATATATAATTCAGAAGCAAACAAGTGAACTGTATAATTAAAAAAATATCCATTAGTATGGTTGAAAGACATTCAATTTAGGCTTTGAGCATAAAGATTTTCCGCCATTATGTTACTAACCCCTTCCATAAATTTCAAATAGCTTTGCTCGTAACGTAATAGCATATAGTTACTTATACCATATGACACACGAGGCTTAGAATTATTATCAGCTATGTTTATGCATAGAAACTCAGTAATTCGATTTGCATCATCAAGATCCACCGAAGAGGCATGATGACCGCTATTCATATTGCATCTTGCTGGAAAGTTTGCCTCTCTAATTGTGTAATAATTTGATACGTTAGCCAAACGGATTCAAGTTGCTTGAACATGCAAATGAATTTATCCCGTAACTGAATTCAGAACACATGGCTGTCGCATTCATTGTTCATTGATAACTGCCACGTCATGTTATTCTGTTATATCTATTAACAGAAAACTGGTACAGGAATTTTCAAATGTGGCAATTTATAGAGTGGTTGTGGAGTTGAAGTTTTGCATTTGTAATATACCTACCTAAAGTTCAGCCTATTTATGTATTATACCAACTTTTACATTCACATCGATCTATAAGATCTAAGCCGATTCTGAAAAGGAATGTTGTATAAAATTTGTAAAATTTTTTGCCGACTTCACAAAATAAAAACAGGTTCTCAAAATTCTATTGAATTTTTATGCGTCCTTATAATTTTTATGCTCCTTATATTTAACTGAGTGATTAAACTTTGATACTTCTTTCTTATTCGAAAGCTTGTCGTGTGGTCCCATTTTAAAGAGCGACATCTGACGGGTAAATTCACTAGCACCACAATATACAACGGCTGCTTTGAATTAGTACCTCCCATTACCAAGTCATATCTACAGCGTATTTGCAGTTGATTTGATCTGACACTAAATTAAGTGTCTTAACAGCTACTATTAATAATAGCCTACTCGATCTATAGATAATGAATAATTTATAAGACGAGCCAAGATTAATGGACCGCCTAATTTGTTTATGTGCGTGTTATAACCAGATATTATTAAAAAATACTACCTTTACCTATGTCATATGTGTGTGTGTGTATGACCTATTCCGATCCAATACCAAAAAACTAATACCATTGGTATTAGTTTATTATCCCAGTGAATTTCTATTCCGAACGAATACCAGTCATAAACGAATCCCAAAATTATTAAAATGGTATGAAGGTACAGTCAGTAATAAAAATGCTGTGAAATGTGATATTAAGTGTACTCCTCGTCACGGGTCACCTCTCACAATGTAAGGGGAGGCCATAGTCTACCACGCTGGCTAAGTGCGTGCCTATGCTCCTTATGCTGTTATGCTACGCGTATAACAACAATTCCACATTGATGAGTTGTATCGCTATTAGTTTTGTTGTTTGCGTATAATCAGAATAAGTAGTCTGAAGGTTGTTAATTATTATAATTACTAATATTAGATAAGTAAGCCAATTACAAATGTATACGGTCTATATTTAAACCGTATTCGTAATTACATAATAATAATATGTAGTATTTGTCTTGATATTTCGCCTTTGTTATACGAAAGAAATACTTGGAACTAAAACCTTTGAAGCGGCAGTTATTTAGATTAGAATCATAGTGTTATTCTCGAGATTAAATGGGACAGGAGACGGGCAAACACCGAGAGGTAGGTACAACGTGGGTGCCTCTCGTAACAGTAGCGAAGATACCTATACTTTTACGCTTCGATATCTACAATTATAAGAAATATGTAACTGCTTTATGTACAAAAGAGATAATAATTATATGTGAGATAAAAATTATAAAAAGTTATGTTAAGGTTAGAGGTATGAAAATTGCGGCCAACATTAGCCAAAAATATGATTTTTGTTTTTTTTTGTTTGTGTGTAGGTAGGTATGTTTTTCCATTAATCAGGCAAAAATAATATTATTTCAAGGCTTATTTTTATTTACCTGCGTCATTTCACTTTATGAACCCTTTTTTTATTCACTTTTTTGTTATTTGTAAGAACCTACTTTCGCGGTGGTTCCTTTGCCACTGAGTGAGGATCTGATGATGGAATCCTAGGAAAATCGAGGTCAACCCTAAAATTTTATAGGCAAAAGTAACAATGTTGTCAAAACTATTTACTTAAGCTTCTACTTAATGGCATAAATATTTTATACGACATATTCCACTTACGAGATGAATCCATCCGTAACGAATATAATAATAATATCGATTACGTTTCGACAACGTTAACAAGAAATTCGCGCTTGCCTTACGACTGATCCCACTCTGAAACCAAAGAGCCCCGTTCCAGTCAATTACCCATCGTCTAAGGTAGACCTGTGATAAATTTGCGCCGTGACCTGCATCAACAAACTCAAATAAACACGAATTTTATCTCCAGTTTTATTTATTTTCCTAAAGAAAATTTTAGATGCGACACGTTGTAAAAATATCAAGAGGCCGTTAAAAGGTAAATTTAGGGTACGTGCCTGAAATTATAACCACTTTTCTTACTGCGGACTGTTATTTGCATTATGTTGTCCTAGGGGATCGATGGGCGGTACGCGGTTTTGCCTGGAATAATGTTAAGAACCTGCCAGCGATTAGTAACACCAAGAATAGCATGACCCATTTTAATGTACGTCTTTGTGAGGCTGGTTTTGAAAATCTAGTAGAATTTTTTTGATTCCTCAATTAATTAAAATTTTCTACGAAAGTAAAGAATTGTACGATAGTACCTACCGTGAAAAGACAAAGTAAGTATTCTATATAAATCTATTAGCTAATGCTTGGCTTACTGTCCATCCTGATGATGATTGTAGAAATCTCTTATCTCTTGATTTAAAGATACCCACATGAGATTCGAACGGTACTACCGACCTTGGCAATTTCTTTCTTAGGTACCTATCTACTTCTGTGGCTCACGCTGCGACTCCGGCACTGAGAGTGTAAACATTAATTTCTATCATCATTTACTATTAGCAAAAACTCACCCTTATACATATAGAAATTATTTCCATAGATATCTAAGCTACAACCCACTAATGGCCCACTACTGAGCACGGGTCTCTCCTCATTACTGAGGAGGCCTAGAGCATACTCCACCACGCTGCTCCAATGCGGATTGGTGGAGGGGTTAGTGGCCAACCCAATGTCGAAAATTTCCAAGCCGCCCGAAGGCCTCCGACATGGCTTAACGACTGCTATCAATCGATAACAACCGGGACCGACGGCTTTACGTGCCCTCCGAAGCACGGAAGCGCTCAAGAAATTTTTGCCACTAGCGGTCACCCATCCGACTACCGACCGCGCCCGCAGTTGCTTAACTTAGATATAGATAGATATAGATAGATATCTACTTACTGCGTTTTCGTTGGGAAGCCATTCCCGTCTAAGCATTACTGTCATAGCTCAGCTATATGAATAGTAGTAATAAACGATTGGCACTCGAAAAATGAGGCCATTAACAGAACTGTCCTCGATATTGACATTTAGGGGCGTTGATTTCCAGACGCATTTTGTATGAAGCAGTAATGTAATGGAAATGTTTGGGTAATACAGTAGTAGGTAATACGCATAAAATCTAAATATTTTATAGTAGACGCCCTCGCTTTGCTTCGGGAAACTTGTTGCTCCGCTCCCATTACTCGTAGTGTAATGTTATATAACCTATTCCTCAATAAATAGAAAACTGGTCTCAACGAGCTTTTTTGCAAACGGGGTTCCATACGCCTGGGTAATGCTTTAGAGAAATGTAGTAGGTAATAAACTCTATTAGGTATTACTTGGTAAAAAATGTAACAAGTACCTTGGCAGGCGATGCTACCCCGGATAAACACAAGGTAAGAATTGAGTCTTAAACCAAAAAAATAAGAGCTGGCATATACATATATAACAGGATTAGGTACATAAAAAGGACATTCGAATAAAATCGAAATAAAAAACAATCATGAAACAATCAAGTAGATACTTACTGCAAAAGTTTTTATTTAACAGGTAATTTTGAAGAATACGCGGAAGACAATCGAAGTTTTAATTACTCTTTAATCCTTCTTTGCAGCGGCGAGAAAAAATAATGCGCGCAATATCCTATTATAATTTATAACTTTTAATAATATTCAAAACATTAATCACATATATTAATACATAAGATAATAATATTAATTACATAATATAAATATCGATAATATATTATGTAAATGTATCTCCCTCTGTCTCTCTCTCTCTCTCTCTTTGTGAGTGAACGAGTAAAGATTTGCTAAAAACTTAAAAAAACAGCTTAATATTTATCCACTCGCTATTCACGCCAAATAAAGCCGCTTTATTAAAACAAACACGTTCCTTTATAACACGTTTACTAGTCACGCGTACTATCTCACAGATCTAATGTTATAAACATACGTCTTAATTGTAATAGATTTTCGGCAAATTCATTGGCGAAGGCGCACAGAGCCAAAAAAGTTTAAAAGATACCACGCCAAACCAGGGAGCAGTCACTTAAATAATAAAAGCTAAATAAAAATAGCAGACAAGTTAGAGCCAGTACAGAGTAATAGGTAGAGCAATCTATAAAGTTGCGGACCAGTTAAAATGTTCTTATTTAAAAACCACTGCCGCACTGAAATTTACGACGCTCCACTCGTATTGCATCGGATTTAGTGAGTAACGTGTATGAAGTAAATTGATAATGTATTGGAAGTGCTGCTGGTTTCATAAACTTCATTCCCCATTAAATTAATTGTGTCACCCGTGGGCTTAATGCATCAGACGAAAGCCCATTTAATCCTTTTACTCGTAGGTAAACACATGCCTAACGTCAATTTATAAATAACATTCATACTAAGGTAAACTAAGTGTGACAAAGTGTGACACAAATGTTGAACGTTGCTATTGCGTTAGTAAACATCTAAAACACTGGTGCCCAAACGGTCGATCGCGATCGACCGGTCGATCGCAAGAGGTTTCACGGTCGATCTTAGAGGATTAAGCAAGTACAAGATTTTATTTTCGCAAATTTATAAATTACCTACCTACTGAGCATTCCGATTGTTTTTGTTTCAATTCATTTATTTCTGTGACGGACTGACGGACGATGTCGACAGGCGACGCTATGACCGCGTGCGTAGTGCCTAAAGTTACGATAGCGTAAGAGAGTGCTTTCTTTTTTAATAATATTTTTTATGTACAAATGTGTGTAAAGAGTAAGAAACTATGTAAAACTGTTTGATTGTAAACATATTTTAAATCTAATAATTAATAATTAGGTACATAATATTACAACATAAAAATAAATGATAAAAAAAATTACATAAAAATAAAGCAGTCGATCTTAAACCCTTAATTATTTCTCAAGTCGATCTTCACAGCAAAAAATATGGGCACCTCTGATCTAAAACATCTATTCTCAAACATCCATGCTCAGACGTCGCTCAATTACAGTTTTATTATTCATACAGGTATAATATCAAAGTTAAGAAGTTCTTCGAATTTCAGTGTTCTGTGCGATATATCTGTATCGTATTCGCTTACATTTATTATATCTACGCCAACGCGAAATTCTAATTGTAGAGACCGAATTGTATTCGGAATATATTTCTGTCTTTAAATTGGAAACGCCTGGATGACTCGAACACAGTCTGGACGTGTTCCATCTCTAAATCTTAACCGCATAATCGTAGTATTTATATTCGAAAAGGAATTTTTTGGTAGTTTTTCTACAGGCATCTACGTGTGATAAAAATGTAGCTGGTTTATGAGTTTTAGGAGATATTTAAGAAATATAGGTACGTATATTAAGAGTCTTTTAGGGCCGATAGAAGCCAAATATCTATAGAAATTTTGTCTATGTGTGTTTAGAACCTGAGATGTAAATGATGTTTGTTGCAGGACAACATCTTCTTCAGCTTATTCAATATAACTCAGGAACTTAGAAGTGATATAAAGAAAAAGTTTACATGATAATTGCTTTTTACAAAAAAAATAACCGACTTCAATCTTGATAAGTAGAGATAACTCAAAAACTACTCGCCAGATGGCGCTCAATTCAACATGCTCGTAAAGCGTGCGTGTAAAGTTCTCGTCACTACAAATTAATCAAGCCCAAACACTAGATAACTGCAGTAAATCGTTGAGGAATTCCCTCGACTGTCTTTCGGCTTCATCAGATCGACTCCAGATTTTCATGAGATGGTAGCGCTTTAATGTACTTATGATAACATGAAGAAACACACTAGTTGTCCATACAATTTTCGAAAGTTCCCTTCGATTTCTCTGAGATGCCATCATCAGATCCTGGTGTCCTTATCAGGGGACCCCACTGCGCATATCTACTTTACAACAAAAAAAGAATTATCAAAATCGGCCCATAAACGACGAAATAATCGCTAAACGTACATAAAAAAAGCATATACCTATACGGTCGAATTGAGAACCTCCTTCTTTTTTGAAGTCGGTTAAAAAGTAGATGCCCGGTATGTTTAATTGTTGGATATGCCGTCAATCTTAAATATACATTAATCGCATAGGCGTAAAGCTGGCATTTGTGTGTCATGCAATTATAACAAATTCCAGATCGAACGCGAACGAGTGTACACAAGACTTAATTTAGCTACTAGGATGGTTAATCCAGTAAGGCACTTCTCACACTACGCTATTTATTAGCTACGCGACTGCAACGCAATCCAAAATTCGCTGTATCTGACAATGTTCACTGACGGGAGACGCATTGTAGACGCTTCGCTTTCATACATTGACAAGATCTTAGTCGCTTGCAAATAGCGTTGTGTGAATAGTGCCTTAGCAGATAGAAATTAATTTAGGTGGAATTATATTGCAGGCTTACACATCACAATGTATACCTGTAGATTTTTAGCATCGCGCAGAATTATAACTCTGCAGAAACAATATGAAGAAGCCTATATAACGTTTTCGCCCAAATAATTAATTTTGCGAGAATAGATCTCATCCTATCTCAGAGGTTTCTTGGAAGCCCTATTACTTAGGGATACATAGGGGCATTGTGTGTTTGGAAATAAAATAAGTGGTAGTTCTGACAATAAATCTGGTATTAAGTAATCAGTTTCAATTGTGTAATCTTTTTACTTAGGTCATCATCATCATCATCATCTCAACTGACCATGAGCCACTACTGATCACGGGTCTTATCTCAGAACGAAAAGTTTAAAGCCATGGTCGCTTATGCTATTCAAGTGGTACTTTAGTACATAGTATCTCAACGTTCAAGTGCGGATTGACCAACTTCACACACCTTTGAGTTACGCGAACTCTCCGTCATGCAGGTTTCCTCACGATGTTTACCTTCACATAGCCAGAGACATTTAAATCGTAAAAACTCACATAACTCCGAAAAGACAGAAGTGCCAATGGATTTGAACCCGGACCCCCGAATAGGAAGCTGAATCTTTAAGCACTAGTCTATTACCGCTTTTACTTAGGTAGGTACCAATTTTTTACCATAGACAGTAGGCTCCTAATGAAAATAAGATGGACTTAGTAAGAAAACCGTTATCTGCTTTAGAGTCAGGTTTAATTTACTAATGAATAGAAAATAATTAATTTAAAGATTTCTATATTAAGGTTTTAATTGAACTAAGTCGACATCGTCTCGACATAATCTTTATTAATTGTCATACGAATAAAAGCATTCATTATATTTTAAGTACATATAATTTTAAAAGATGTCAGCATACGGATGATGTATAAATTTTCCTTTTTTTTCATTCAATATTTACAGAGGAATGAGGAAGAAGGAATTTAATCTAGGGCTTAACACTGGCTTTTTAAAGCAAGACTTCCATCCATTATGGATAATAGATGTTAATTGTTAAAAAATATTGAAACATGTGTTTAATTTTAGAATTTTATTATAATATATTCATTAGTATTAGTATACTTAGTATTGACGACCCGAATGACGCAATGGTTAACATGCAGGGTCGCTGTACCGAGGGTCCTGGGTTCGATTCCCAGCGAGGCGGAAATTTGAATGATGAGTTTAAATTTCCGTTCTCGGTCTTGGTGTTTGTCCTTGTCTTGTATGTGTGTTATCCATGGCACCCACGACATAGGGAATCCTAGTGTGGTGTTATGAGTGTGTTTGTGTGCTTTATTTATTTATTGATTATTCTTAACCAAGTCAAACATAAAACTTATTTTAAACCGGGATGGATTTTGAAGTTATGTCTGCGCCTTCGCCCGGGTGTAAATTAGAAAACGATAAATCATTTTTAATATTATAGATTTGTACTGTTCTATAGTCTCAGGCTATCTCCACACATAAAATCATCTAAATCAGTACAACGGATTAAGCGTGAAAAAGATCAAGTGTGTAAAACCCCCCTTTTTCGCGACTAAGGCTCTTCTCACACAGCGCTATTTATGAGCTACGCGACTGCAACGCAATCTAAAATTCGCTATATCTTTATGCGTCTCCTGTCAGTGAACAGTGGCAAATACAGCGAATTTTGGGTTGCGTTGCAGTCGCGTAGCTCATAAAAAGCATTGTGTGAGAAGAGCCTAAATGTCTATGTCATTTGATAACTCTAATCTTATTTCTAATCTAGCTCTATCTCTATATATCTATATATATAAAAGCGAAAGGTCACTGACTCACTGACTCATCACGAAATCTCAGAAACTACAAGTGCTAGGAGTGTGAAATTTTGCATGCGGGTTCTTTTAAGGATGTAAGTGCTCACTAAGACGGGATTTTATGAAATTCAACCTCTAAAGGGGTGAAATAGGGGTTGAAAGTTTGTATGGAAGACTGTCATTTTTTAAGTTAGAAACATGAAACTTTATTTTTGGGCTACTGATTAAAAATTAATAGATACGTATTTAAGCGTTTCTGGAAATTCTACCCCTAAGGGGGTAAAATAGGGGTTGAAAGTTTGTATGGAAGTCCGTCATTTTCTAAGTTAGAAACATGAAATTTGCCATGTATTGTATGTTCCTTGGGGAGTGTAGGGGACCAAGAGAGGATTTTTGGAAATTCCACTCCGAAGGGGATGAAAGGGGTGAAAACTATTATATGAAAATTCTACAACATTGAAGTTAGTGACTTGGAAATTTGAATTTTGGTTGCTTACTTCAAATTAATGAATACGTGTATCAGATTTTTTTGATAATTAACCCTCAACCCCTTTAAAAGGGGGGTGAAAGATTGTATGGGACTTAATAAAATTTTCAAGATAGAAAGCTGAAAATAGGTAAATACTCTTTGTTGTAAATAAAAAATCAAGTGTTTTTTCGAATTAACCCTCCAACCCCTAAAAATACGGGGTGAAAATTTGTGTTTTTTTCGTTAGTTTCCAAGGGGACTTGAAAATGAATGTCCAGTCTCTTTGTTAAAATTAAAAAATGTGCTTCAGTATTTTTTCAATATCACCTTAAAAATATATAGGTAGGTGTAAAATTAAATAGAGATTTAGTACTCCAAATATTTATACGAGACGGGAATATTACTTAGGACATTTCCACGGGATCGTAAAATGCAAATTCCTGAAAAATAACTTCCAAGCCAAGAGCGAGTTGGACTTTCTTATGAAGGGAAAGCAGCAAATATTAAACTACATGGGCGATTTTGTTCGATATTAAATTGAAGTTGTAATAAGATTTCAGCTTGAAAAATCTTTTTTTCTAAAATAAGTCTAAAGAAAAGCACTGTCGAGTTCAGTAAAAATACGCTATATACCTAACAAAATTCCACGCGGGCGGAGCCGCGGGCGGAAAGCTAGTATATCATATTTAAATTAAATCGGTTCAGTAGTGTAGGCTAGAAATACTAGAGTAGGGATAGCCAAAAATGTAGCTTTACTTGAAAGTAGATTTTAATGTTTGCCAAAGTGATTAAGTACTGTCTGCGCTTCAAGTTGCTTATCGATCGCTAGTGGGGAATTATCATAAACCTTTTCGAACTTCGGATTGCATTTTAAGCAGCTTTAAACCATGTTTGGAGGGTTTATAATAGGGTTGGTAAATTTTAAGAGAAGGATGAGGGCTTCAGCCGATGAATGGCCCACTACTAAAAACCGGTCTGATGTCATCGTCGGACTTAGAGTATACCTCATCACAACTCGTAAGTCGGATGTTTTTGTAATTTTTATATAATACCTAACTAGCTTCTGACCACGGCTTCGTTACGGTTAACGGTTTTCGTTAAATTTCACCCACGTAGGTTAATTATTTGTTTACAGATGTAAATAAATAAAAACATTGTTAAGTGAAGTTATAGGGGTATAGGTATTATATGTCACGGTTCAGGATATGAGAGAAATAATCCTTGATTCATAGGTTGTTGGGTTCTCTGTCAACATTTAAGTACATCCTGTATTCTTTCATGATACATCTAGCTTCATAAGGAGTAAGTCATGGTGTTAATACCACCTGCTTTTTAAGCCCAGCCAGGATGCCATGAAACACTATGCACTTTCATAAGTTACAATTGATTATAATATCTGAACCTTTAAACAAATCAATATAACACAAATACTCTATTTAAAAGTAAGATCGTCAGCCCTAACCAAAACTCTCCGGTAATAGTGTTGGCCAGATTTCACCTACATTGTTCTGCTTTAGAGCAGAGTACTGAACTATTTACCACTTTTAGATGCCTTGTAATACGATATAATACGTAAAAAACAAACTAGTGAAGATATTACAAAGAGAACTACTGGAATCCCTATCGGCCCATCATAATAAAATTTGCTCAACTGATTGGTTCTTAACATGATTCCAAAGACCTTGTGATCTTATATCCTAAGATCCTAAGATTTTAAGATATATATATTATAATAATAATATATAATAAATAGCTCATAATAAATAGCTCGGAGTGTAATTTTTAGTTTTTGATTTAATAAGCTTTTATTTAATGCCTGTTCTCTCCAATTATTTGTCAGTCTTTGTTTCTTCATAACTGACGTGACCAGACGTCCCGTATTAAACGGGACAGTCCCGTTTTCAGGTTGTCTTTTCCGGCGACCCGAACGATAGCCCCGGGACACAAAATGTTCCGTATTTCAAATTAGAGTAAAAATGTGGTGGGTCGCACTGTTTCGTCGTGATTCAGATGATTTCCGTGGGAAATTCGTGAATATAATATTATATGATAGAACCCTTGAAACCGCAGATTTCGCTTTAAAAAATTTAACGACAGGGGGGGCGGGTTGCAAAATCATTCATATATAGATCCTAGAAAGTAACGAAAACGTTTTGAGACAAAATAAAATATCAATCAATTGATGATCATATCAATATGACCATTTGATTTTGGCTCATTGATGATAATGATAAATTGATGATGAATCCCACATATTAACGTTCATCTTCATTGCTGCTTTGTCTAATTTAGCGAACTCATATTTTTAACATCACGTTCGTCGAAGAATTTCATTATTACGAATGTTATCTCTCTCTAGATTTAAGAATTACCTAAAGCAATCGACAAAATACGATAATGTACAATTATATTACACCATCCATGCCCATGCCACATCCATGCAACCTCCATGCCACCATAATGCCACTTTAATGGTACCATATTATTCATTACTTTATATTAACGTCATGGTCTGAGCTCATAAAATGCGGATATTTCATGAATGGTTGATGTTAACAATGACCGATTATAATACGGTTCAATTCCAAATATTTAAGGGGTTTGTCAATAGTGTTTGACGCGCTTAAACTTTAATCAATAAAAGCTCCAATAGACGAAAGTTTGTAGGTAATCCATCCCATCCCATCCCCGTCGAAAGTTCAGAATTAAAAGGACGATCTTTTATTATAATAATAATCTTGCTCTGAAAGTTCAACTTAATCCATCGACTAATTTACGAGTTTTTCTACCAGAAACATAGAGAAGTTGAACATTAATAATTATGTATAATTTTTTTCTTATTTTAATAATAATCTGTTTAATGCAGATAGTTAATATGAAAAAAATCGGAGGCTTCATTAATTGTTGAGATTATCTGTCCGATGTGCGCGCTAATCTCACAGACAAAATTTTGATTTGAGTGCGATTTGTGTGTCAGTGTATTACGATAAGTTTAACTTAAATCACATTTAGGCGCTTTGCCCACGGAGCAACTCGAGTTGAGGCAACTATCAACTTTTTAAGTTTCCTGTAAAAAGTTGATAGTTGCTACAATCACGCGTTGCGATTGACAGTTGCAGAAACCGGCAACTTTAAAAACCGGTGGTAGTTGTTGGTAGTAGTTGCTAGTTGCGGCAATTAGGAACTGACCTAGTCAACGATTACAGCAACTGAAAACTGTTGACGATTGCCGGAACTCGAAACTCGAGTTGCAGTATGTGCGCAGTCCAATTGAAATGTATGTAAACACATAGTTGCCAGTTAGTTGCCAGTTGCTGCAATAGTTCCTCCGTGGGCAAAGCGCCTTAGGGTCTTATTAATAAACGCGGCTTAAAGTTTTTGTCCCTGTCGTGTGATTACGTAACGTTAAAGGTTAGAAAAAGACAAAAACATTTAAACTTGAAGTAACTTTACACCACGTTTATTAATAAGACGAATTGTGTTTTATTTCAATCAGTTCATTAATTGAAAACTAATGTCAGTGTTGATTGATCCGGCTAGAAGGACCAAAATGTTGAATGCTGATCCTTTTCGCAACGGACCAACTTTGAGTGGACTGTATATTTGGGGTGTACAAGACTGTCGTCTACCAAATCTGGTGAATGCACGGGTGTGAATAAACTATCCTGTATACTCACCGATGGCTCCTCGAACATTGGGTAGGAATGGATTATCTGATGCTGCGCAGACTTATACAGAGCCCGCTTCCTACCTTCTTGATAGTAGCTCCTACAATTTTGCCCGTGCAACCCGATGCTGGCGCGATCAGTCTTATACCGAAGTTTGTTATGCAATACGAGAACTTAATCCTTGTGGATTCGATGAATGTAACTATAGGCTCCTGCCCGATATACCGGTTCGCCACGATAAATTCGATAAATACGACAAAACGACAAACTTGTATTAACAAATTGGCGCACAACGTGCTAACGCCACGAAAACGAGAGAACTACTCTGTTCTGTACAGACAACGAAAAGACATAGACAATTTTAATAGTTTATTTAAATTGTCTATGTCTTTTCGTTATTATTCTAAACCATCGACAACAAACAAAACATCGACAAAAGTGAACAGTCAGTTTAAAGTATCAAGTGTTACAATTTGTGGGTACTAAAAGACACGTTTTCCGAAGTAAAGGGAGTGAGGGTTTACTAGTAGATAACTAATAGAACATTAAATAATTAATAGATTTACCGGAGAACAAAACGATCACAATTAATTTATTTATAATTTACAAGGATCACTTCACTCAGTTGACGCAATATTCAATTTCGATATAACGCGACGTAAATCATTAAATATGTATGAAATACCTTTAAATCACGTTAATTACCAATGCAATTGACGTAAAACGGATTATTATCATAAAGTGTCTGCCATTTTTTGGTATTATAGTTTTAATTACCACCTGTATACGGTTAATCTATTTAATTATAGAAATCGAATAAAATGTTTCATTCTCTTATGATGTGGAATAAACATAAGCATTTAAGGTGTACCTAGCTGATAAATAATTTACATTCGTTAACATTTTCAGTATATTTGTTAAAGTTGTCGTGAGTTTTCTAAATCAATATACCTAAATATTAAGTAACGTTACACAGTTATAGAAGTTGTGGATACCGTCGACAACACACATAGACAAGAACATACACCCAGACCGAGGATATGATAACCTCATCATTTACCTAATTTTCCACTTCGCTGGGAATCGAACCCAAGGCCTCGAGCGACCCTCGAGCGACGATCTGTCTTGGTGAAAGGAGCTCAAAAGTATTTCGAAAAAGGAATCGTTAAGCCTCTGCATAATGAAATTTTATATACCAAATAAAAACTTATATTTTATAAGTATTTTAAACTACTTTGTTTCCTAACTACCAAACAAAAAACCCTTTCTTAATCCTGAAAAATAAAGCAAGTTACAAAATAAAAAAAACAAGTTAAAAATATTCATAAAGATTAACGAACCTTTTATTCAATCATACATTATCGCTTATGCATATGTATGTCGCTATAAAAACGTTGCCCCATAAATTGTCATAGCTTTGTAACAGAAGGGGCTAACGAAACAAAAAAGTTGTCAGACGCGACTGAATTTTACGACACTTCGCGCGAAACTCGTCTTCATAATTGTTCTGGTGGGAATCCAAAGAATAATCACACTCCACTTCACTGCCGAGTGTAAATCTGAAAGCATATTTAAAGAATTAACATACTTTATCGAAAGTTTCAAAGTTCAACAATGTGCCTCCTTGCGGCGAATCGCTTTTAGCCATTAGATGTTTCACGTTTGTTATTCTACGCACGAACGACGCGGCCCGATAATCTGTTATTTTATTTGACATCCTCGACGTGACAACTCGGTGCGATGCAACATTTTACCGCTACCGTTCTAGGGATAATGGCGCGAAAGATAAACGCTACGCCCGCTGGAAAAACTTAATACGAAACGGATCGGGTTGAAACTAAAAATGGTTGAACGGATTTCGGCACCGTGCAATTTTTGGGTTGGGAAAGCTGGCCTGGGAAAACGATTGAATAATTGATAAATTGGATCCATCTAGAAATGGCTTTGCTTTTGTTGAGAGGTTAATAATAAATGGAAGACCACTATCTTAGCTTGCACGCTTCAGGAATTTTCGTAAAAATGTATTTTACATTATCAAAATTAAATATCGACAGTTGTTTTGTAAACGGTAACAAAATAGTTCACAGTGTAAAAAACATTTTTCAGGTTTTTTGCAGGTATGTATAAAACTAGGCATGGAAAATCTCACAATCGCGGGCTTATTCATATATTATTAACTAGCGACCCGCCCTGGCTTCGCTGTATTAATCATTCAAAATATATAAAATATATAAGAATATACTTACATAGTCTACATCTCTACATTATATAAACTTTCCTTGAAAAATACTCTACCTAATGGTGAAAACCGCATCGAAATCCGTTGCGTGGTTTAGAATAAGAAGACTTAGAAAGGCACAGACAGACAGAGGCTGAAACGACTTTGTTTTATACTATGTAGTGATACAGACAATAGGATTTTGCTTGTTGCCTTATTGAATAATGCTATTTTGTGAGCGATATAAAGTCATATTTGGACCAAACCGCTACGCCGCACTAATGTGGTTATACGACGCCAAAATAGACTTCGGTTAAGTAATTAATTTTAAGCTATATTAGCTTAATAGATATAATATTTCAAAATAAGCTGATGATGTCATAGGTATATATTTTATTACATACATCTCTGATCAAAATATCTAATGAAAGATGGTTCATTATCGTAACATATAAAATATGCTCTGCCATCGATGGACTCTTTCTCTTTCTTCTTCTTCTTCGAAGTCTTCTTAACCTTATGTAGACTTTTAACACTTGGACCTCTCAGGTATTCAGAATATTTTCGTTCATCGAAGTCACAGCTACTTCCAGCGGATAACTTAAAACAACGATTGACTGAAAATAAGAAAAAAATATTTTAAAATCTGTTTTGACGGCCCATAATAACTTATACTCATACAAGGATCTTTTGGCGCATGGATGACAGAGACAGCGCTTACAGGTAAGGCAAACTGTAAGGCGCTGTCTCTGTCACCCACACGCCAAAAGATCCTTGTATGACTGTATTTCGCTGGAGCTGTCCCGAATGAACGCATAATGACGAAAGGATGAGTCGATGCTGGTTTAAAACTATTATAAAGTTTTATTGCAATTAAAATCAATCCAAACAAAATTATGTACCTAGTACCCACCTATCACATAAAATGTAATTATTTTTGTAACTAATACCGATAATTTAAGACTTATTTAAAAAATATGCTTAATAAGTCAATAGCTTCTAAACAAATAATTAAGGAGTTTTACTTGTGCCAACAGGCATTTGATCTGACATTCTATGCATCTAGGGGGGGTTTTAGTGAGTAAAAACCCCACATAACCCTGTGTCGCTCCCACGGCACAGGGTACCTTTTGAAGGTTTCCCCCTCGTTAACAAAAAAAAAAGCAGTCTATCTAGCATCATGCAATCCAATTGAACTGAACAGATCTATCTATCTATTGCAAAAGATTATTACAAAGAATAATTAACTTTTTAGAAAATAACAACCGACATAATTATAGATAACACAAAAAAACTGCTCGTCAGATGTCGTTCAAATAGTGGACCACGCGACAAACACTAACTTTCGAATAAAAGAAGAATTATCAAAATCGGATCACCCTGTACAAAGTTATGAAGTTACACAAAAAAAACAGTTGAATTGAGAACCTCCTTTTGAAGCCGGTTAAAAAGATTTAGCCAATCAACGTAAGTAACCAAGTAAAGTGTAACCGTAACGCAAATAAACCTTCGCTGTGTTACGGCTTGGCTCCATCCATATACAATTTCTGATCCACTAATCGTCCACTACTGAGCACTGATCACGACTCTCAACATACCGGAATAGGCCTACTTATTCGACCATGCTGCTTCGATGTGGAGGCCTCAGATATAGGTTATCAATAATCTCAGGCGCAGGCGATAGTTTAATACCTCTGAAAGTCAAATATTCGCAAAAATATGAGCAATTCGATATTAATGTCGGGATATCTGGAAACTAATATCGGAATTAATCTCGAGACTGAAAGCCTTCCGATATTAAGTAGGTACATGTGCTAATCTAAGCTTTAGTCCTTTCATGCTGCCTCTGGTATCCAACACATTCATAAACGCGAGTCATTCTGAAACAAATTATTTTAGACCATTTGCGACGCAGAAGCAACTCGTTAACCTTTTCGTTTGCGAAATTTTTAACAATGCTTTGTTCACTCTAGATGAATTTTAAGGTTTCGTTCCGACCACCCCATTCTGTTTGAGGCGAGAACGAGACGGAGCAAAACGTTTCTTTACTAATTAATTCTCGCAGAACCATAGCAAAGAAGCCGTCCAAAACTTTTTAGTTTCAAGCAAAAAACAATTGTCAATTAAATGAGATTGGGTGAAATTGGCGTCGTTTTGGACTTTAGTGTCCAATTACAGAAATTTTGTATTTGGAATCCAAGAGAATAATATCGTAGCGCGGTTCGTAGCGAGGCTTGCGTTGATTCTTTGTGATTGACAGAGTTACCGAGAAATAATGAGTGGCTCGAAGGACCAATAGTCGGAGGCCTTTGAGAGTTATAACAAACTTCTGATACTTGGGTAGGCCACTTACTCCTTTACAAATTGACACTGGTGAGCGTGGTGGAGTGATAATAAGTACCTCTATTTTAATATTATCCGCCGAAGAAGTAAACTGATAACGTGTGTAGGTACGAGAATTGCATCGATAAACAAAGGAAAAACGGAGACGAGAATTGTAAATTACATAATGAATAAACCCAAATAATGTATTGTAATTATCGTGATTGTATTTTAATTTACTTTTACGTTCTGTAAAATAATTATAGAGATTTGTAATTACGAAAACCCCCCATTTCCGAGCGCCGATATTGTTTACTACACACTTATATTTTTATGCTTGCCTTATATATAACGAAATACATACGACGCCGACGTAGTGAGTGATTGCTTAAAAATTGTGAGGCAATTCCCGTATGATACAATCAAATTCAAAACATCCTCCTTTTTTGAAGTCGATTTAAAACTTCGTCGCTGTTCTTTACAGATAACTTAAAACACTGCATTAAGTTGCGACAAAAAGCGACGACAGTTGCGAAAACCGTATCACATTTCATTTAGTTGTTTTCACGTGATGCCCTGAATACAGACAAAACTTGACCTGAATATATTTTTAGCTTCTATGGTCCCTACGTACATTTCTCTCCCAAATAAGTTCTTTTTAAAGAAATAAACCAGTTACATTTTTACCATAACGTAGAGGTAGGTACCTAAATAGATATAGATGTATATAGAACTTCAATGAAACTAATGCCGCCCCCTCTGTTGTTAACTAAATTAACAATGGCCGTTAATGGTTTTTAAGGGCCCGACCTCTAAACTATTGGTCTTTGTCCTCTTACACCGCGACAGGAGACCCAAGCTTCAACTGAAGTGACGCCCGAATCTGAAAACCTTATAAATTACAGAGGTCTGCGCCCTCCCTTACAACAAAATTATGTTAAATTACTTTTTCAAAGATGTAGAAGAATTGCCTAATTATTGATATGAGTAGGTATGTTTTAAAAATCATTGAATTAAAATTAAAAGAAAAAATTCGCTCGCGTTCGCACTCGCAAACAAACAAATTCGTACCGCGACCTGCTATTTATGTTATACACATTTTTCAAAATAGTATTGTATACTAGCTGACCCGGCAAACGTTGTTTTGCCAAAAAAATGTTAAGGGTGAACAGCCCTTATCACTTAGGGGCATGAAAAATAGATAGTAGCCAATTCTCAGACTTACTGAATATGCATATAAAATTTGGTAAAAATCGGTAAAACCGTTTCGGAGGAGTAAGGTAACTAACATTGTGACACGAGAATTTTATAAATAAGATAAGTAAGTAAAGTACATTGCTACATATCGTAGAACACATCGCAGCGTAACGATTACGAGTACTAGCGACATCTAGGAGTGGAGAAAGGTGTTAAAGTAAAAACATGTACCTACCATGTTTTTAACCGACTTCAAAAATAGAAGGAGGTTGTGAATTCAACTGTTTTAATCTCATAACTTTGTACTGGGTGAACCGATTTTGATAGTTATTTTTTATTTAGTTTCTTTTCTGCTCCCATATAAATTTTAGCGACATCTGGCGGGCAGTTTTTGAGTTATCCTTAATAATGTATATTTAATTTAAAGTCCTCACCTCAGAACTTACTGATCACGAAATATCAATCATCATTTTTACTTTTTACAAAAAAAATAACCGACTTCAACCTCGATAACCAGAGATAATTCATAAAATACTCGCCAGATGGTGCTCAATTCAACATTTATATGTATGTGTAAAGTTCTCGTCACTACAAATTAATCAAGCCCAAATACTAGATAACTGCAGTAGGTACCTAAATCGTTGAGGAGTTCCCTCGACTGTCTTTCGGATTCATCAGATCGACTCCAGACCTTCATGAAATTGTAGCTTAAAATGTACATATGAAAAAAACATTAACAAAACACTAGTCGTCCCTACAATTTTCGAAAGTTCCCCTCGATTTCTCTAAGATGCCATCATCAGATCCTGGTGTTCCTTAGCAACGTACCTTACTGCGTATATCTACTTTCCAATAAAAAAAGAATTATCAAAATCGGCCCATAAACGACGAAAACATCGCTGAACAAACATAAAATAAAATTGAGAACCTCCTTTTTTTGAAGTCGGTTAAAAAAACCACTTGATGTGTAGGTAAAGATAGAATTTGGCGAGGTCCTTATTTTCATTTTATTTCATTAAAAATGATTCTTTACCTTAAATGTACCTTTAATACTTCAATATCAAACAACTGTAATAAATTCTCATGAATTACGGCGACATTGTCAAGCCACTAAGATTATATTATCACATTAAATTTTCCTATTCACAATCAGCTTGCAAACTTTGATGAAACACACTATAAATTGCGTGTACAATTATTGCGGTCATTAAGAGTCCCGTAGTAGCACCGTCGCATTTCAAATGTCCATCATAGCCCATGAACACTGGATGCTATAATACGGGGTCAGACAGAGACGGGTTACATAGTTCCTGATATAGAGCTCACATAGCCACGTGTCGTGCTATGCACGCCATGCAAGCGGCATTCGGCGTTCATATTTCGCGCATAGGAAGTACCCGACGCAACAAAGGAATAGAGGAATGTGTTACATGGTTATTATTCATCACGGTAGTTTAATGTTGGTAAGCAGATGACATTTATGCAATGTAGAACTAATAGGGCTATTCACAGTTTAAGTTTGCAATTCTCTGCAAGGAGGTGCTGAGGATTTTCGTTCGCAATCTCTTTTCGTCAATGACCTCTACGACGTAGATTTAAATGATGATGGGGTGGGTGATGTATTGACAAAGTATTTACATGACTACATTTTTTGAAATTCCTCATTCTATCCCCTATTCTTTATTTCACTCAAAGCTTCTACAATTATTCGTCAGGCGGATATAATCGGCCTAATGACAATCCTTTTAAGAAAATAGGCGAGAAAAGGTGTTCAACCTTTTTTCGTGTGCCATTGTCTAAAGCCTTTCCGTTTCCACATTACTTCACTAAGACAAATTTGCCAAGGATCCACGGGTCTTTCCCTAAGTAACCAATTAGGAAAAAGCGCCTTTGTACCGTCAATAAGTTAACAGAAACAAGTAAATTAATAAATTGATCACATTCGGCTCTAATTCTGGCTGCTAGCTTTATTTGTATTGCATGTCTAATATTATCACATTTATTTTTATAAGGTGTGTTATTATTACTATTTAGTATAGGTAATGATCTCCAATCTTCGCAATATTTGCATGAAGGGATTTCATCTAATGTTACACCGCACTTTTTTGACGCAATAACGTCTTATATAGTCTTACAAGGATCTTTTGGGCGTGTGGGTGACAGAGACAGCGCCTTACAGATACGGCAAACCATAAGGCACTGTCTCTATTACCCACGCGCCAAAAGATCCTTGTACGACTGTAAATCAATGAACACTAGCTGCATGCTCGAATGAATGCGCCTGAGTTTGTATGTCAACTCCCATCTATTTGACATAATAATAATAGTTTATGGGCATACATATGTGGCAGTAGTATCTATTTTCATCAATGTTTCTTTATAACGTTAACACGTACTTAAAACTTAAACCGTCCGTAAACCAACTTTACAGACAACCAATCGTCTTACTATAAAAATTGACTTACTAAAAAAATTACATGCTACACCTACCTAACCTACACATTAGAAAAATCCTTAGCTTAATCCTCCTTTTCACAATCTGCTTGCAATTAGGTACACCGTTGACTAAGACACCGCAAGAGTACCTTTCCTCGTAAAACGTTTTTTCTATGCATTTTAATAACAATGCGCATGTGACACCACAAACGAAACTCAACGGGCGCCCGCTCATTTCCTCATGTATATATACCGTATACCTCACCTCACACAAAAACAAACTTTGAAAGGCCACAAACCCAAGGATCTTATAGTAAAATCTTCAGTCAAGGATTAACATCAAAGCTTAAATTTAATGTAAATTAAATTGGGTTGAAATAATATACTTTGTAAGTTCACCCGGATACCCCGAGGAGAACAATAGAGAAAGCCCCTTTTTGAAGACGTGGACATTAAATAAGGTTTCATAAACAACACAGATAATAACTCAATCCGCACGCACGCCTTTTTTTGTTTTTAATATACCCTGTAATCATCTTTGTATTCGTACAATAAGTTTAATTAAGTATATAAAGTATGTGTCATGTGGGTGAATGTAAAGGGTATGGAAGATATAATTTTTTTATGTATCTCGTACACAAAAATACAGTAGAATTAGAAAACTCCTCCTGTCTAAAACTATTAAAAATAGCAATCGGCCCCGGCTTCGCACGGATAGTACCTATAGCCTGTGTTACTAAGACACAGTGTAGCATTCTAATTTTTTTTCTGTGGAGTAATTTTTGAGTTTATTAGTGACAAAAATAAAAAAAGTGTGTGTCAGCTACGACGCACGATTGGAGTTTACTCCTTACGAACGATAATTATGATATATATCGAATAGAAAAAAAGGGTAAATGAACGCATCTGCTAAAATGATAAGAGAAACAAACATATATCTGTAATTATTCGGATTATTTATATTACTTCAATAAAGCGTATTACATAAAGTATGTTACAAAATAATATAAATAAAACTTTATTTAAAATTTCGAACTTGGCGAGGTGCACCGCCGTGCACCAAGTATTATAAGAAATAGGAAACGAAAAAATAATTTTAATGAACAAAACAAAAGGGGTATTTTTTGTGGAACTTGGCTTAGACACTATCGTGTCTCTAATGAAGCTAATATTCGAATTTGAAATATGTATATTTTTTTATCAATTGTATTTCATATAAACTTGGCTTGAACACTGCCGTGCACCCTATTAACCAACGACCAAATAAATAATAATAAACGAAATAAAACTTTATTTAAAATTTCGAACTTGGCGAGGTGCACTGCCGTGCACCAAGTATTATAAGAAATAGGAAACAAATAATTTTAATGAACAACAAAACAAAAGGGGTATTTTTTGTGGAACTTGGCTTAGACACTACCGTGTCTCTAATTAAGCTAATATTCGAATTTGAAATATGTATATTTTTTTTATCATAATATATAAAAATATATAAACTTGGCTTGAACGCTGCCGTGCACCCTATTAACCAACGACCAAATAAATAATAATAATAAATGCTAATAAATGCATTTATTATACAGCATGCATACCCTGTACTCGGCAGCAGTATACAAGTTGTGGCAGAACTTCGTAATACGCAGGCGCGCAACACACACGTACAAACATACGCACAGTACAACTATACAGTGAGACTACGAAGTATCGCGCAAAGAGGAGACCCCGAGAATGAGATACGCTGTGTAATGTATTCCATCTCATTCTTTTACACGTTCAATCCTACAGATTTATATGTTTGTCTCTTTCTACATAACGCCTCAACTTTTGTTAACACTTGATTTTACTCCTCATAAAATTCTCGTACCGGGCCTTATAACTCAAATCGTTTCTTAAGGAGTAAACTCCAAAAAATAGTTACAAATCATTCGTCTCTATATTATTGGTATAAATTTTACAGTCGATTTTAAAGATATTAGCTAGCCAGGCAGTTTTGGCTACAACCCATTAATGGCCCACTACTGAGCACGGATTACTGAGGAGGCCTAGAGTATACTCCACCACGCTGCTCCCGTTCGGATTGGTGTTTTGTTCTCTACAAAAGAATGATAGGGACGCCATCGAATCTGTAAGAGTGCTGTAACATTACAAGCGACTCACTGCAAGATGCTGCCCTTCTCTTATTAATATTAATTTCAGGGATCCATAGCATAAGGAGCCATACATAACACACGCCTAGCTTTGTCCAGGACTCGCCACGACACTGAATGACCACGAGCCACGATAAGCCACACAAAATTGAAGCATAAGCCTGAATCTCAATTACGCTGTTCGTCGGACAATTGAAGGGATAAGTTTCAAGAGGAGTATAAGGAGGTAACACACATATCGAGAACTCGCCCATACGTGACAAAACCGTGGTTGTGCCAATACTTGTAACCTTCTCCGTTTCCGGCGTAAGGATACGGTCATATGTGAACAAATTGTCAAAAATTGTCGATACGAACCGATAGTTTTCTGAATTTCTGACGCAGCGTCGCTCGTCCACGTGTCACGTCCGATACGTGTGGATTTATCTTAAATAGGTTACTCAAGCGCATAAATTTCATTCGCCAAAGTAAATCCTAATGGCACGAGGAGAACCATCTAACAATAACAAAAAAGGCCAACAGCTTTATGTATCATTCAAAGAAAGGAAGGTCTAATGAAATGAAGCCAATAGAATGCTAGGCATGAACAGAATTGTATCCCTTTAATTTTCTTCATCAGTCAATCATTTCCGAATCATTAAGAAACAGATTAACAGCATACCCTTCCAAAGCGAACAACAACTCTTAGTTATTTTGTATTTATTATTCGAAAGCTATACAGTTAAATCACAGAAGTGTGCTGTAAATTAACTTAATGCCCTGTAGTTTAAAATTCCAAGAATCCACTCTGTTAATAAAGCGAGAGCTTGTACTTCAAAGTTTGCGTGGAGCCACTGCACCCAAGTTAGAACACTGCAGTAGACGCTCTGAACGCCAATGAGCTTATCACTGTAATTAGAATTTAGCTCTTTAATAGGCGCCGCAGTTGCCGAAATGAGTTGAAGTTCATTCAATTTCTCGAATGTAATGTAAGTAGTTCACTAAGCTCCGTAGCAACTACACGGAAATCCGGAGTCCGCTAATTTTGAAAGTGTCCTAAGTGAAATTATTTCTTGAATTTATCATGCATCGTTTCGTCGGATTAACCTTTGACCCATACTGTTACGTCGGTCTATGTTAACGCAATATTACCCAAAAATGATTTTTAGAATATCTGTTGTGTTTTGTATGTGATGTAGGTTACGGTACGATTTTTATTTGGGAGGTATTATTGTAACAATACTCGAAGGACATGTTGAATAAAAGGTGAATTTAGATAATATCAAGTATGTAGTATTCTTTCCTGATGGTTACAATCGTATCTAAATCCTAGTCCTACTAATATTATAAATGCGAAAGTTTGTAAGGATGTATGTGAGTGAGTGTGTATGTGCGTTTGTTACTCTTTCACGCAAAAACTACTGAACGGATTTTCATGAAACTTTGCAGTAATATAGCTTAGACATCGGAATAACATAATTTGTTAAAATTTATAGAGATTTTTGAAGGGACTGGTTTCCCGAAGCGAAGCGAGGGCGGATTTGCTAGTAAAATATAAATTAAAAGATAGATAAACTTAAGTGTCCAAAGAAGAAGCGAAGAAGCTGGAGGCGGAGGCCAGGAACCCCTCACCTTGGAGTTTTACGAACTCTCCGGCCTGCAGAGGGCTTTGTACGAATTTTACGTGACATAACGCGCTCGCTACGTAAATGCAAGTTAAATTTGAATAAGATTGAAGCAGATCCATTTACGTCTTTAGGTGGCTCTGCTTCGGACCCATACAAATTTTAGCTAACTCGCATCTATGTAGCGAGCGCGTTATGTCAGGTAAAACTCGTACTAAGCCCCCAGGTTTCCTCAGTATTTTTCCTTCACTGTTATACCGAGTAACATGTAAATGTTTAAAGCGCACATAACTCCGAAAAGTCAGAAGTGCGCGCTGGAATTCGAACCCGGACCTAGTAAGAGGCCGAATACTTAATCTTATAAGAAAAAAAAAAGATAAACACTTCGTTTTTCATTTCAAAAATTAATATTTAAAAAAATGTGACTTAAAATTTCCATGGTATCACACAATCGTTTCCCATACCTAACATTCCACGAACAATGACAAATAACAAATAGGGTTCTACAACAGTATTACCACACCAACGTGTTGCCTATTCTATTCACTGTTTATCTGAAAAACATATTATACGTTTCAGTCCTTTGTAATATCTACGCATCATTAGTTCTGTTGATATCCAGGTTTGGCAAAGACGTTCAATTAGGGAGAATTCATTAATTGCCAAGCCAAATGACGTAGGTAGTCTTTGCAGGGCTTTCAATGACCCATTCGAGTTAACATAGGATCTATACTTAGGTACGCATTTTTGGGAACGACCGCTAGAAAATTAAGGTACAGATAGTATAATAGACAGATCAAAAAGTATGCTTATTAGCATGCTTATATGGATTGATCTTCCGCAGTTTCATGGGTCTAAGCTTCAGATCCAGGTGGCGGGGCAAAGACCCAGAATTCGTGATAAAGGTCAAACAGATTTTCGATACAGATTTTGTAATGCACATTGTTCTGCATTGATCACAGTTGTCAGGGGCGACAGCGGAAGGCCATAAAAATGTACAACAACCGTAGGTCAACAACTTTATCCGAGATCCTAGGAAGATAGCTTACCTGTCATGCCCCTACAGGAATACGCCCATGCGCAATTTTTTGTGGATATAGGATAGCATTTGAGTATACAGCACTACTATGGCAATACCCTAAAGCTGCCGTCAATGAAAATTACTGTGACCAACTCGGAACAAGGCACCAATGGGGATTAGGAAGGTGAACGGTACATGGTAAAAATGTTACTCTGTACTTGAGTCACCGGATATGGAATTGCCACACCCCGCTAAAAACAACTTCATTTTGTTTCCTTACACATCAATTTAGCTCATACGCAAAGTTTACTTAAAGCATTTTAAATTCTCGCCGTCAATCTACAATGAACCTCAATCAGAGGGCCGGAAAGTTGGCATTTGTGTGGATTGCCGTTTAAATGAATTCCATATCGAACGCAAACGGAGTATAGGTACAATGCCACAAACTTATCTGACCCGGTAAGGGAAACGCTACTTTCCTTGCCTTTGTCTGACTACAGTATGACATTTGAATTAGTTCCAATTTTTTCCACCGGGTCAGATAACTATGTGGCACTGTACAGGTGGCGATTTTCGGCCCCAGGTGAGCACTATATCCTGTACCAGGCTTTAATTTTTTTATGAAATTAATGTAGCAAACGACCAGGCAAGCATAGACCTTCCGCTGTCGCCCATGAAATCTATGACCGATCTAGAAGACGACTTAAATAGGGTTAAGAATGGCTAGCCAAATCTTATTTAAAATAAGTTTAAACGCATTTAGTTAAATATGTTTTCATTTGTAAACACGATTAATTTAAACTTATTTAAGTTTGTCTTGCACCACGATGTTGAAGCTTGAAGTTAACTAAACGCATTTTAGAGTGTTGCGTGGTGTTGCTGCATTATGTCTTGTGCGTTCCATTTCAGGATTTGAGCAGTATCGTTACAAATAACGTTATTTCGCGGTTTTTTGACGAGATTTGGTTTGTTTTCTTGCGTAAAACGAGTTTTCTGTCAATGTAACCTAGGCAAATAAATAAGGTAACCTATGATGTAGCTTCATATTGGTCTGCAATGATGTTTTAAATATCTAGATTGAGCGTCGCCCTACAATGAAAACAAAAAAAACAAGGCAACATTATCAAGCATGTGTGCGTGCAGACGATGTTTTACCCGTTCATTTATTGTCTATGTGTGCGTAATCTGTGCGTAATGATATAAAAGTTGTGGCCAACAGTTGGCCACAACTTTTTGACACGTTTTCGCGGATTCGATGTTCCATCTAGATATTTAATACATCTTTGATTGGTCTGATATAAAATAAAAATTCTTTATGTAATCTTTATACCTTACTTAAGTACTAGGTAAGAATTTTGTAGGTAGGTACGTAATCATCGTACGTATCTTACAAGTCTATAATAAGTAAACAAAGTACTAGGTGCATAATTACTTTTCCGTTTTAAACAATAATCTAGATTCAATTATTTCTAGCAAAATCATCGTCGTCTTCTTGGATAGACGAAATCTTCGAAAGAACTTTTTCTCCGTCAGGGTTTCAAACTTTGATCTTGCCTCAATACCTAACCCTGATATCTCGAGGCCTGTTCATATAGTTGACAATTTCTTCATCGTCGTCATCAATCTCATCAAATAGGAACTCAAACAAACTCATTATTCTTTTCACACTCAAATTCTTCGAAAAATATTCACGACCAAAATCTAACCTCAAATACAACTGCTAAATACGTTTAGCAGCTTAAACAGCGATTTTTGGCTGTTTAAATTTGACAGATCGATAATCATGTTTAACTTGTGGTGCAAGACAATTTGTGTAGTTAAACAGAATTTTGCGCTTAAATAAAATTTTAAACATGTTTAACCGCTTGGTAAAAGTCGCCCTTAATGTTATTGTTTTAGCAGGTGGTTAAATATTATTCGGTTACTTTGTTAATAAGTGTGATGGGCAAGGATTGTTAGTCTTAGTTCTTACCATAATTAAAATTGAATGAATGAAATTGTATGGTGAACGAAGTAGCACACACTTCAGAACTTATACTTACCTAAATAACGATTAATAAATGGTGATGAGATGTACCTACAAGTTTATGATCAAAGAGCTTGTGAACAGAGTTTTACCACTTAGCAAAATTGATGTGAATATACTCTAGTTGGTATTTCTATTATTCCGGCCCGCAAACTCTGAAAGACGAATCACAAAATAAACGATCCGTCAAAAAACTAATCACTTTTTATATGGCCACAAAACGATTTGTCGTAACGATTCATCATTGCGTCATTGAATTCGTATTTTTCGTGAACGTGTGAATATGGTCATAAGAATTTATGTGCTACTGAAAAAATAAAACCGAATCGTTTTAGTTATTGATCTGGAAATAATTGATATCGATTTATCTCTAGCAAGCTGAGTTCAACGACTCGGATGGCGCAATGGTTAACACGCCGGATCGCTCTTCCGAAGGTCCTGGGTTCGAGTCCCAGCATGGCGGAAATTAGGATGATGAGTTTAAATTTCCGTTCTTGGTCTTAATGTGAGTCCTTGTCTTGTGTGCTGTCCATGGCACCCACGACACAGGGAACCTAGTGTGGGGCTATGAGTGTGTAGCGTTATTATTTTTTTATTATTATTAATAGATAAGGTTATGCTTTAGGTCCTATTAGAATATTTATAATTATATGTAGTTTAGTTCCTTTGTGCTCAGTGGACTCAAACGCTCTTAACGCTTGCACTCAAAAACAGACACTGAAAATTACGTATACGAGTGCAACTCTCAGCGCGCTGCCTTCAAACGATAAAACGCCTCAACAGTTAACTACAACATTGACACAATTTCAAAGTTTGTTTTTCTTCTGGTGTTGTTGTTGCACCAATTTTACATTTAACTATAACTGCAAAATACTCATAATGACTACGCGATACTTTGTATTAGTTTTAGTAAAAGTAGACAAGCTAAAAGGTCGAAACCTTGCGGGCAGTTTCCCAATTGACCAAATCAAATCTGCGGTGTGTGGCCTTTGCCTTTGCACGAGTGCAGGAGATTGATGATTGACAGGAAGAGATATTGAAACACCACGATTTGATTGACATAAGCCCTAAGAGTAGCTACATGTTGACAGAATTTCAAGACGCAACAAACATGATTACACGGCTCATTATTGCATAACGCAACGATTCACTTTTGTTTTTTTTTTCATACTTCTTCTTTACAAATTTTTTTACAAAATTATATCATCTAGTTAAGTGAAGATGAACATTTCTCATATAATTTGGCATTTATTTTCACAATGAAGCAAGCAACGAATAGTCAATTTTTTATCTCTCCGTGACAATAATAAACCATGTATAAAATATATCGTAAATAATCTATGAGTAGTGGAAAAATCCGCCAGTCCTATAATATAAATCCCTATTAATAAGATGGTCTGCACCTGAAAGGAACCACACACCCAACCACATATATCCTTTTTAAGACTCTTCCGCTTTTCACATACGTTCAAATAATCTCCTAAGAAAGTCTGAAAAGCGGCTGGAAAATATAATGATATTTCAACTGGATTTTTGATATGAAGTATGTTGGTGAAGAATTTATAAAGAGAATTTATCCACCGTATTTAGCGAGGTGTGAAAAGGAACGTACCATTACAGAGTTTCTCCTAGTTCTATTAAACTTGTGTAGCAAAAGTAGCTTAAGAAAACTCTTTTAAAATTTTGTCCGTGGCGATTTCCTTGCATACTATAATGCCCTTATCCTAAATTTAGTTTAATGCAGTGTGTAATTTTTTTATAGCCTGAAGGGCTGGAGTAAAACCAAACGAGCCACCTGATGATGAGTGGTCATCATCGGCAATAGACAAGAGCAATACCAGAGGATTCACTATTGCAACGCTGGCCCTGAAGAACTCTTTTTACACTTTTCTTGAAGTATTACAAATAAATTATTGAATTAATATATTTTTCAAATTCTTTGTTATGTATATTTTTATTAATTATCTACAATCTACAATGGAAAAACAGAGTTATAATAGGTAAGCATTGACCATCCTGGATTACAATACCACTTGTTTAAACAAGTCATAAGTAAAATCAGTACGCAGGAACCTGCAATGAAAGGTATTTTTAAACAGGCTTCATATCAAGGAGGAGTAATTTTTTTTATCGAAAGGTAGTGCTTGTCTGGCGGGTCATCATCATCATCATCATCTCAACTCATCACGGCCCACTATTGAGCACGGATCTCCTCTCTGAATGAGAAGGTTAAGGCTACCACGCTGGCCAAGTGCAGATTGGCGGACTTCATACACCTTTGAGTTTTTTGCGAACTCTCAGGCATGCAGGTTTACTTACGATGTTTTCCTTCACCGTGTGTAGCAAGTGACATTTAAATGCTTAAAACGCACTTAACCCCGAAAAGTCAGAGGTGCGTGCCCTGGGATTGCAACCCGGACCCTCCGAATAGAAAACCGAATTCTTAACTACTATGCTATCACCGCTACCGTCTGGCGGGTAGTTTTAGGGTAATTTTACCCACCTACGTGAACTCATACTTTTTTCAGTGTTCAGGTTTTGTGATTCTTTTTATTCGAAAGCTAGTCCCATATAAATTCGTGCGACTAATTGTAAGTTTAAATCTGGCAAGTAGTTTTTAAGTAATCTGTACCAACATACCTACTTATCGATGTTAAGTCGGTTATTTTTTTGTAAAACGTATGTTATGACAATACTGCCCTAAATTAGGCTGAGATCTGTAAAATTCTATAGAAGTTAATACCTGGATAGGTAACTATTAGATCGTAGATAGACTTTGACGACATCACGTCTCATTGCCTTTACATTTGCTATAGATGTTCATTTAGACATTTGGTTTTAAAAAGCTATGAATATAAAACTACTTTATGAATCCTACTTTTCTTGGAATCTTGGATCTGTTGTCTAGAGTTTATCTACTTTTCTCTTTACATGGCTTCAACATATTACTGTCAGGCTCAATACCTAATCTACCAAAAGTTAAATTCGGGTAGTTACCACAGGTTTTCAGAAACATCTACCAAACACGAATAAGTCAGGTTTGGTTCTCTTAACCTTCCGAAGCATGAAAGAGTAGACTTTTGGAAAGCGTGGTGATTATAATACCTATATAATATTAATAACTCCATAAACATCAAACAATAACGCCACTGGTGGAGTAGGTATAGCTGTCTTAGATGGTTAATAACAGTTAGATTAATCGACAATACAATGTAACATCTAACTTCAAGCCACTCAGCTCACTGGTTCCTCACACCAGTACGTAACAATAACTAGCTCAAACTGCACTCTAAAATTCATAATTAACAGATAACTCACTAACCATAAAGTTCTGTACGCAAAATGGCGGTTAGTTCAACAAGCGTAAAATCTAAATCTAGCAACTCTCGCACTAAGTTTTAAGTGTCCTCTTACATCGTGTTTACCGTCCTATATCCCTGGAGATTACAATTTATAATAGATCTTGGAATAATAAGTTGTTGTTATAATTGTTCCCTTGTTTATTATTTTGATTAAACGTGCTAAGCTTTGATGATCTAATGTCTAGATTGAGCGTCGCCCTACAATGAAAACAAAAAAAACAAGGCAACAATATCAAGCATGTGTGCGTGCAGACGATGTTTTACACGTTCGTTTAATGTCTATGTGTGCGTGATCAATTTTATTTATTTATTTATTTAGTCTTTATTGACCACCATAACATAAATATTACGGCACAAATGGCGAGCTTAATGCTGTAGCATTCTCTACCAGCTAACCATTAGGCTAAACTGATAAGCACGAATAGCGGTTTACTTTTCGAATAATAATAATAATCACAAATAAATACATATAAAATATAAACAAACTTACATACAAATATACATGCATAATTTAATATCTATATATATATTTATACATGACCACTAATTATGAATTTCATATATCAGCAACATAATATCATAAATTAGAATAATGTTAGAGATACCGACAAGGAGCTCAGTCAGTGGCGTTCCATCAGGTGCGCCTTGAGGTTCTTCTTGAAAGTGAACCTGTCAGCCGGCCTTCTCAGTTTATCAGGTAGGGAATTCCATGAGCGAACGGCTTGGACCGTGAAGGAGTTAGAAACAAACCCAGTTCGGTGTACCGGGATAGAAAGAAGCCATGAGTCAGCAGATCGAAGCTGACGATCATGGGAGGAATGGGAGGAATGATAAATGATACAATGATATAAAAATTGTGGCTGTGTGTGTACTTGGGGAGATTAGTGCTAAATTATTTTAATGCCTGAGAGATGGGTGATTCCCACTGGTTCAACTGAGTAATACAACCGTATCTATAGAGTTAACTTACGAGTATATGCATGATGCCTACTTATATGAATTTTACAAATCTGTTATTTTCAGCGTGTCATTTTAACTTATTAATCCGATGATTTAAACAACTTGTTGGATTCGAGAACTAAATAAATTAAGGCTGTTTTCATTACGGCCGGTATTAATAATAATTATGGACTCTCTACTTTTATTAAGCATCATGTATAGTCCAGAACATCTAAATGACTGTGACCGATGAGTAACCTTATATATGTAGTTGTCCATGAGCTGAGCATATCAGCAAGGGGGCAAGGGTTCTGAATTCCTGATCCTAAATCGGTTTTTGAGGCAGATTTTTAAAGAGTTTACCAAAATTTTATAATTATATTGTTAAATACGTTATGTCGTATTTAATGTTAAATACCAATGGTCGATCGGTGTTTAACAATAATTATTCTATGTTGAATCAAACCAAGAAAAATTGTAGGTACTTGCAAATGATCGAACGATGTTGAGTTAATGCATATAGAATACACATCTACTTACTTTACGTAATACCTACTATTCTGTCATTTCCTGACTTCAATTTTACGATAGGAGCTGGTGTAGGGGCTTATTTAAGCCGCTTACTCTGGAGATGTAGCTACCGAAAACCCTGCCTACGGCTGTAGAGACTTGCAGCTCAAAATACGTAACGTACGGGTAAGTTTTACTCTTAATACCCCTTTGCTTTATACGCGGAGGTTCAACAGTTTGCGGCGTCCATTGTGTATACTTTTGTACGACACACATTTTCAGTAGGTCACGAGGCGTTACGTAAAGTAACACGAGCTTATAATATTCAAATATATTCAAATCACGCTTGATACAATTTTAAAAATGGGGCAGATTAAAAACTAGCATTAGGTGTGGTGCTCAGTCTTTTCCGATGCAGTTGTTCAATAATAAGTAAGTGTTTATTGGCCACTATTAATCTATTGTCGCTTTAGATAAGTTAGTAACTAACTAAAGTATTCACATTTTTTATAAATTTCATAAAGCAAACTGTGACAGACCCAGAACAAGACTCAAATTGGAGAAAAAGGTTATTTACCTACTGATCATTGGTTAGGCTAGTTAGCATAGGTTGTTGTGAAAATTGGTTTATAGTTCATTATGTATGAGACATTGGGGCAGGGCCTGTTACTTACCGCCGCCGAAGGGGTCCACCTTATCGTGGTAGCGGGGCTCAGTAGCCGTGCACAAGTCAGTGTATGGTGAAGCCAAGAGACATCCAAATGAGAGAGCGTGGGATTAGTTTGGGCCACCACTCATGGCGGGTTGGGGCCGGCAACGGCCAAGCTGCCAGCTAGTGACGAGATCCTCCACGTATCCCTCTGACTCTGATTAGCAGAAGACACTGTGGATGGGTCATGGGGGTGATAGCCCTCGTGGTGAAAATTCTCCTAGGCCCTAGAGGGAAAAAATCTCGTTGAAAATTTAAAGAGGGGGTGGAACGCATAATAATATATTTATATGGTTGAGCGCCCCGTATCGAGGCCGCCGCCTCGGCAGCGGTTGCCGCGCCGCCGCGCCGGGACCGTGGAGCGAGAGTAGCACACAGTCCCGGCACTATGCGGCAGCGTCGGCACCTTCAGGTTTTAGTGGGTAGGTCACCGCCGTTGTTACTGTAGTGATAGTCCCACATAACCGCTCGTTCCTCGGAGCGGACCGTATGGGTATGTGTAAATACCTTAATTAAAAAAGGGGACTATTAGGTACTGATAGTGGTGTTCGTTGTTGTTGTTACGTGCTTAATGTTAGTGATTATTCGTAAATCTCGTTCTATTTCAGTCACAGAAGTGTATCTACTGCCCCTGAGAAATAGGAGAAGGTCTGTCTCTAAAAAATATAACTGAATCCATACATTTTCAACCGAACACAATCCCTGCTAAAATAATTATTACATAGAGAACGGTACGAACTACGTACCTACTAGTTCAATGATATTCGGGATGTATATTAGGTATATATCACCTATTGTTAGTATTGCAAATACGCCCCTATTATTTATCAGAGGACATTTGTGAAACAGAAATTGATCTGAAACAGAAATTATTACAGATAATTTCACTCTGTCTGTATTATTATAGATAATTTCTCTCGCCCGATTACCTATATTTGTAACAAATTAAATAAGTTAGGTTTTCATTGTTACTTTCATATTACCAATCTTAAAAACGAAACACTAAAGCGGTTTATAACTTCGCATGACCAATGTATGTTAGCCGTCAACTTTCATTGGAGTACATACTTAGGTACAGACCTACTTACTTTCTCAGAATTTGTAAACGTTTGTTTTAGAGTACCGTACGGGCAAAATTTTAACGAAACTTCGATTTTTTTCAAGTAAGTATGTACAAGTATTTTAACCAAGCTCAGTATACCGTTTGCAACTTGAATTATACAGACCTATTGACCGTTATCATACAAGCTAATAAATTCATTCAAGACAATTTATTCATACAAGGACCTATTATTGATACTTTTTAATATAAAAATACTATTTCTATTTTATTAAATACTTTAAAGCTCTGAACTGATGAAATGGGTCGAAATGTAGTAGTTTCTGTGTATCGTTGTCGTTAAAATACCCATCAACGCTGTAGTGGCCAAATTGATGCACCATATTCGTTGTATGTAGATACACAATAACATTGTTATAAGTCTACTGTAACACCATTTTTAGGTGCTTGTGAATCGTTAGGAGAAGCGAAGGAAAGCCTAAATTAAGTTCGTTAGAGACTAAGGTATTCTGAGCCTAAACAAAATGAAATTAGTAATCAATATGGGTGTAACCAGTAATTACTCGTAATGTTATCAGGCGTGCCCAAGTTAAATAGCTGTATAATTAGACACCTTAAAAAGGTGTTACTGTAGGTACCTAAGTACTATTTTCAGCCTCACGACTAGTTACGTACGAGGATGTATTTAAATACTAACGATCTATTATAGCGATCGAGATTTATAGCGCAATTTTCAATTTTTAAAAATTTCAACTCCGAAAGAGGGCGTTGGAGGTTGTAGGTTTCAGAAGCTTCGCTTTATACTTTACACAATGAACACGCGGTAAGCGACTACAGCTAGGATTAGCAACTCTCTGGACATGTGCGGACTTTTGTACTTAAGTCGAGCTTTTTATTTGCCCGAATAACGAGTAGGTATATCTACTTAAATAAAAGAAAACTAAAAACATTAGGTACATTTAAACAGGTTTTATGAGTAGATATTCATAATTTTATTAAACTATAAAACAGTAATCGGAATCGTCTCAATACACAGGAGACAATCAACATATAACTTCTAATTCAAACTAGCATAATAAAAAACAAAATATTTCCACATTTTAAATTGTGACGGTGACAGAACTTTTTAAAGCTCCAAAACTCCTACATAAAAGTTACATCTCATTAATTAGAATATTTCTACGGACTTTTCTAATTTTGAGATGGTAACCCTAACAGTATATTTGGAAAAGATTAGGAGTAATGATTGCAAGTAAAAATATTTTTCCCATAATACGGAACACTCAGTATGCGAGACTCGAACGCCGGCGCCATTTCTAAAGGAAACTACCGAAGAGCATCCACTAGCGTCCACTTCCTTATTACTGTTCAGTTGCTATCGTAAAATAAATTCACAAAGCTTTAAAATTAAGTGGGAACGAATGACTTCAAGGTTTTCCTATGTCGGAGACAAGTGCCTCCGACACCACCACACATTTACCACCATATTTACCTAACTATGAAGTGTACCTAAGTATTAACTCGTAGTATAAAAGCCGAATATCCATGTCACATCTGTACCGATTGTTACTGACGGCACTGATCTCGATGTTGTAGAATGTTTACTCGAGTCGTCGAGAAAAACTGCCACTCCGAGCTAAAACCAAATTTAGCTTTTAAGCAAAATTTACTTAAAGCAATTAAAATTCTCGTCGTCAATCTATAACTAACTTTAACCACAGGGGCGGAAAGCTGGCATTTGTGTGGGTTGTTATTTAATAATTGAATTCCATATCGAACGAGGAAAAAGCAATGGAAAGGTTATGTTCAACTTAGAATGCGTTCGGGGAACTGCATCATAATTATCTTTTTCAAAAATACCTCACTGCCATCACACTCCAGTACCTACCTCCCTGTTGCCGCCACCGAGACATACTCGTCGTTCATTACTATTGGCCTATTAAACAAGCTTAAATTGCTCATGTCTATGCTCAGTATTTCCCAATGTGATGGAATCAGATATGGAATTCGTAGACGGACGACATTATTTTTGATTTGAAAAATGGGTATCTAATAATTTATCATAGGTATCATTGTACCTTTTTGGGGAAATCCTTATGGATACCACTGTACCCCTGTACTTCGGGGAATACAGTGGTTATGTCGGACTTGATATTACACCGTCTAAAACCCCACGGTATTCCACCTCGCTACTTTACGACTGAGTCCCGGGAACGCTTTCGCACACATCGGCAACCCAGCCAGCGATGCCTGTGAAGCCAGTGCTCTGACGCTCTGGGAGAGCTCTACGAGAAATCCCTCACACCTTTAAAGACGCATCAGGAACACAGAGATGCGCCTTAAACCTCGAGGACCTTTATTCCTCAGACGACAGGCTCCCCGGGCCCATCTTCCGGAGGTCCTTCTCGTGGAGGCAAGCGGCGGTCATGGGCCAGCCGCCTGCGCCCGACTCGCCTGCGGCGGAGCGGATAAAAGCCTACTTACATCATCCTTCCTTGCTCGTTCCGCCAACTCCTTCTGCGACATCACTTCCTCGCAAAAGACTTAATCCCCTAATAATTAAAAAATCATTATTCAGTTCGAATTATATATCTACATACCTACCTATACCTACAACGATTATGCTAACCAATATAATGACTACAATGGCAACTACATACCTAAGTATTTAATTATAACAATAATTGGTAAGGTATGAGTTAACAGTTAGGTATGTATATTAAATCAAACCTGACCGATGAGATAGGGATATAATCAGCACAATGATCTTGTTTACTGTTTTATTCAGTTAATGCGAGTATTTTATTTGTTAATCGTCCGCCACATAATGCGTGGTCGGATTGCGGTCTGGTGGTGTGCGACTGTGCTTTGTATAAATGTACGTATTTAAAACATTTAAATTCATACTCTGTAACAATGCACACTCGCCAGATATTAATTAAATTAGATAACTACGATAGGTTTTCGTTTATGATAACTAGCCAGCTAAGTAGGTATAGACGTTTTACAAATATCCATAGACAGGGCCGCCGCTCGCTGTATGGGCGTCCGCGTGCAAAACCGTTTTGCATCCCCCACCTCACCTTTCAATACCAATATCTTATACAGGTTTATTTATATGCCACCCCACCGTGGTCCATTGGGTGATTCCCACTAATTTAACTGAGTAGTACAACCGTTGAACTAGTTTACCACCCCCTATGCACCGCCTGCGTGCGTGCCATGCACGCGCGCTTACGACCGCCTTGTCCATTCCATAATATCCATCCTAACCTACCTAAGTTTGTTACCTTTTTAAACTTAATCCACTAAATCAATTTAGATGAGAATTTGTGTGAAGATAATATATGAAAAAGGAAATAGTATTTTTATATCGGAAAACATCCCTCGAAGAGATGAAAATGAGAGTGGAAGGAATATAAAATTCATCAGATTTAATTACTATTATCAGATCACGTAAAAATTTGACACGTGATCTACATACACTGGAACGTTTGGATTGGATAGGTCTGTAGGTACTTTATTCAAGGCGATGCATGTCCGATAATTATGTCCGGTTCATCTGCGAGCAAAAATCTAGTAAAATTAACAACAATTTAAACATGTAAAATATTTCAGAAAATCTCGTACTTTACAAAGAAAATGCGCCCAAACATTGACGAATCATTGAATCAATATTGTTTTTGTATACGAAAATAAATAGCTGGAGGCATAATCGAAAGCAGTTAATAGCCGGATGAGATTGACAAGTGAAAGTGACGTAACACCGAGTGCTAGAGGCAGTCACGGCGGATGATGCAGCTAGACCTACATATATTCATGTTTTGAACGCTCCTGACTCTGGTAGAGTGCCGTAATATGAAGATTTAATTGGTGCAATGATAGTCCATGTCATTCTGTTAAATCCGATATTGTTATTTGATTGTAAAACTATTATAAAATGTGTCTAGCTGTCACTTGAAACTGTGAAACTCCTTTTAGTTCAAAACTGTTCTCCTTAACCAGTCCTGTGACTCTATTTTTGGTAGACATAATATTCCGCCGTTACACGTTTGTTGTGTTTATAGCAAATAATCTGATGATAAGTGGTATCACCAAAGGCATCACCGACGCATTGTCGACTTCGAAAATGTTATGAGCGATCCGTCGAGGTTGTGTCGGTCGGTCGTTATGTGCGTCGTTGAAGGAAAACTTAAGATTTAGAGTTTAGAGTAGCCAGTAGCCATTGTTGCCTAATGGTGTTACCCAGCCCCCTCACAAATTGACAGATTTCATAACAAGCATTGCGCATGGAACCCCTACTAATTGACTACAGAAGGTTAACTCTGAAAAAACTTTTATAGCACAGCGTGACTTAAACCCGCATTTAAGTCACAGTTTTCAGTGGCGTAAGTAGTTCATTTTTACATGGCAAATGACGCCAACTTCACGCCGTTCAAAAATAAATTATTGACAATTGCGAAAGTAGAAATAAAAAAATATATAACATGAGGGTACTTTATGACATTGAGTGACGCAAACCCGCGTCAAATCCGCACCACAGGTTAGCAAATAGTCACCATGTAAGCCTGCACTTATAATTATCCATACTGTGCTTTAGTCATATTTATCTTTACTGCTTTTTAAACTTATTCAGAAGTATGTTTTGTGTATTGTAGGTAGGAACCTATGTGTGAAATTGTTGGTGAAAACTGTTACTTTATCATATTTTAATGGGAAATATTATTGAGTAAACAAATAACCTACTTACTTAACATAGTATGGGTAAGTACCTACACATAAAGGGTAAAGGACACTGTTTGGTGAAATCAGCGAAAAAATATTTCATAATTAGTTATCTTATCTTCTCAAATTGTTGGTTCAGTAGGTATACTAAACTAGTGCTTAATACGGGTTATGCAAGAATTTACATAGGTTAGAGATTCTCCTAAATACAGTTTTATGTTGTACAAAACTTGAATATAAACATTAACAACTTCGTAATAATTCCTTTCAGGAGGCTTTGTCGTTATTTTTTTATCTGTCTCTTCATGTTTCGAACACTTTGTAATTCTCTTTCACACAATAAAATTACATTATCATCATCGCAACTCAAAAATCTTTATGAAATTAAAGCATCAAATTATAACTTTTATTTATTATAACTACAATAAAGCGGGTTTATGTCACTCGTGCTATAAAATAATATACGATACTCGGTCGTAAAGTTGCATTTTTGAACGGCGTATATCGCACTCGCTTCGCTCGTGCGCTAACTTCACGCCGTTCAAAAATGGGCAACTTTACGCACCGTATCGTAATGTACTATTTCTTCACCAACTTAGCTTAAGTGACTTGTAGGTTCCATTCCAGAGGTTTATCAGCTAAAACCACGGCCGAAACTACAATATCAATAGGGGTAATCCGCCCTTTCTAATACAGCTCTCGTGGTGCAATGGGAGCGCGTTCGGCCGGGCGGTCGAGAGGTTGGGGGTTCGAGCCCTCCCGAGAGCAATTTTCATAGCACATGGCTTTTTGTATTTTTTATACGTGTTTGTTATAAATAATTATTTGAAAAGGGCGTTTTTAGTGTCATGCGGATTTGCTCACGCACGCGGGATTGGCCCGCATGCGTAGCACCCGCAAAGAAAATTTCATATATGAATTTACCTACTATAAAGCGTGATAAACGTACGCGGGACGCGGGGCGCTGTGCGGGGCGTCATCCCGCAGCGGGGCATCCGCATGCGTGAGCGTCCCTACAACTTTACCTACTGCCCATTTTAGTGTCGGACGGGGCGCACGCACCGTATTGTACTAATCGTCTACGCAACCCGTTACGCAACCCGCAGAAGACAGAAACTTAAACTGCGTATGATCCGCAGCGTGAAATTTCACGCATGCGGGCCAATACCGCGTGCGTGAGCAAATCCGCATGACACTAAAAGCGCCCTAACAGTTTATAATATTTCTTCGTAGATTTATTTAAAAACTGATTTTTAATCATTTTCAGTGGTGTATTCAGAAGTAGGTAGTTAATTTCTGGATCGCAACGTAACTACTAGCTACATCTAGGGGCACAGAAAGTTATGAATTTCGTATAACAATGTTTAGGTATGCAATTTTAAGCACAATTACTCCACTACGAGCGACATCTAGGGGTAAACTTAAGTCGTTAAGTTATGTGTAAGGGTGGGTCCTAATGAGTTAGAACAAAACATTAAATTATTACTCGTCGTGAAGAAATCTACATACCAGAGAGTTTGCAAAACTAAGGTGTGCGTCTTCTCCCAATCCGCACTTGGCCAGCGTGTTGGTCTATGACTTATGACTTATTCTTCTGATTGTGAGAAGGGACCGGTGGCACCGGTCCGGTGCTCAATAGTGGGCCATGATGGGTTGAGATGATGATGATGATGATGATGACGAACTTAACTTCTTATTCTTAAAAGAAAAGCCCTGCGTATCGTTCACAAACATTTTGCAACTTCAGTCAAATATGAACTGAATATGAAAGTAAACTTTCCTGCAAAAATAAAATTAAGAAATCAATAGCGTAGCCGTTGGTAGATTTGTGAAGTCATTTGTAGGATTTCAACGAGTCAAGCCGCTCACGACCGCTTTGTATGGGTGCGCCTATTGTTTGTTCCGCACGGCGGCAAATTGAAATGTCTATAAACAAAATCCAATACAAAATAAGAATTTTAAGGTGGACAAAGTTTTTACACAACCTATTACGAATACCTAAACTTTTAAAGGGTTTTTTCACAATTTGGTATTGGGAACGTGCGCGACGGTGGCGACGCGCAGCTTTGGTAACTTTTTCGGCGACTGTCAAATAATGACATGTAAACATTGTTAGCATTTTTGCAATTAAAAACCAAAATGAAGAGTAAATGGTACGTGTTGACCTTATTTGAGTGCAATTTATTGAATAGTGTATGTGTAAAAGTAAAATGGATATAATCATAAAAACCGGGTTCGAAAGAGGAAAGCGGGTTTACACACAGCCGAAGTAGTTTCCATTTTTTGTCACGTTGTGCGCTGCGATCGTTTTGATACACCTACCACACGCTTCGCACATAGCGAATAGCTGCAAAAATGTAACTAGGAAAGTAAAGTCATAGGTACATTTTCTGCCTCCGATTATACTCTTATTCTATTATTAGACGATTTTTTACTCTTATAATATATTATTTGGGTTTATGATATATTTAGTAGGTATTCAAAGTTAAAATAAAATATAGAATAAACTATTGACATTTTTATGGCTTCCGTTAAGCACTGACGTCATGGATCCGATTATTATTTTTAGTAGGTGTTGCGTAGATCGCAGGTCCCAGGGTGCCTCAACCTGACTTAAGAACGGGTCCTCTACAAAAGCCTTCAATTATAATCTTCATATGTTATATCTTGAAAATTACGGGTGATTTCTCGTGGTCCTACTATTTTGTCCTACTATGACGTCACAGTAGGACCACGAGGAATCACCCAAAACTACGGTTGTATACTTGAAAGACGTGCTACCCCTCCCACTCCGAACCGACAACAAGTATAGAATCGAAATTCAACAATAAGAAACAAGACATCAAGACATAAAGGTCATCATTTAATGCTTTCATTTTAGTTGGTCCGTTGCGGGTTATCATATTTGCGCTTGTGGTGATTCATTTAAAATTCAAAAGTTGTGCGTTTATATTTGCTTAGGGTTTGCCCCCTTTAAATCCGTACCTATCTACGCACTACGCACTATGGTAAATCTATACCTACTGATCTTCCAAGTTTCAATAACAGATCATGTTGCAAGACATTAAATTTGTCTGCATTGTCAGCTATTTCCTTTTGATAATATAGCGGTAGGTGGCTAAAATAAAATATCATCATCATTATCATCTCAACCCATCATATGGCCACTATTGAGCACGGGTCTCCTCTCAGGATGAGAAGGTTAAGGCCATAGTCCACCACGCTCGCTGGCCAAGTGCGGATTGGCGGACTTCACACACCTTTGAGTTTTGCGAACTCTCCGGCATGCAGGTCTCCTCACGATGTTTTCCTTCACCGTTTGTAGCAAGTGACATTTAAATGCTTAACGCACATAACTCCAAAAAGTCAGAGGTGCGTGCCCTGGGTTCAAACCAGGACCCTCCGAATGGAAGGCGGAGTTCTTAACCACTAGGCTATCACCGCTACTAAAATATGTAAAGGATGTTTAAAATGAAATTAATAAAAAGAATATAATATAAATATTTTTATGACAAAGAATCAATTTCCCCCAAACCAAGCCTAGGGTCCAGTCCAGCTATCATATAGGTGAATCAAACACAATATTTCACTCAATCATGTTTATTTAAATAGATACTACAATACAATATGTACCGTTTTAAAGGTACTTATAACACGCATATAAATAAAGTAAACGAGATTCAGACAGTAGACATAAAGCAAATAATGAGGTCCTATTTATAAAAGATGTAGGTAAATAATTTTTAATCATAGCTGAAATAGTATTTCAGTATATGTATAGGATAAAGATGTACAATACGTACATAGGTAATGCTAATCACGCCTTTGAAGCATGCGTAAATAAGACGCAACAATTGATGCCTTTATTTCCACATAATGCAAGTCTTGATACTAATGAACCACAGATATAGTTTAAGGCGGGCTTTACATTAAACAATTTGCAGAGCGCTAACTCTGTGCACTAACTAGTGTCATTATACATTACACAGCACTATTTACTGTCTAATGGTGCGTACAGACTATGTCACAAAACATGTTATAAAACATAGTTAAATAACATGTTTTACAAATGTGGACGCTATGTGTTACAAAAGCAAGTTATACAACATGTTATTAGTTTTTGCAACAATGTTATATGCTATATTTTAAGAAATGACACGCATTGAATTGTTATATAACATTGTTATACAACAATGTTGTTTTAATGTGTACGGTCTTGTAACATGTTTCATTGTTAGACAACAATGTTATATAGTGTGGACGTGTTATAAAACAGAAGTTATATAACATGTTGCATAATCTGTACGCACCATAACTGCCTTTACACAATACGAATTTAGCACGCTAGTTCAGTTAGCGCTCTACAAATTGGATAGTGTAAAGCCTGCATAAGACTAGTGTGTTGTTATCAGACCAAACTATACCAACCAATCATCTATGTGCAAAACACAGTAAAGTATCGCTCGTGAAAACGAATCTTACCCCATAAAGCTCCACAAAATGTTAACCGTTTGACTGTGGTTTGAATCTGGATATACTTATATTGATTTCCTTTCTAAAATCATACCATAAATGTTACAAAACAGGCAAATGGTACAAAACTATCTTCTTAAAAAATTTAAACCTGTAAATTTCCAAATAATGTATCTTACAGAAGTAAATCATGTAATCTCCTAATAACGCTATCTATTATTAACCCAAAAACAATCATACAATTTTGATTTTAAAAGAGGTAGTCATATTATGTACCTATATCAGAAAAAATCTCAAACTGGGTCATACATCTTTACATACACATCTCATAAATAGAACCTCTATTCATAATACTAGGTATACATACACATTCACGATTATACATATTGGGAAACTACCCAAAAATACAATGCAATATATTATATATTAATTTAGTAATACTAAGGAATGCTACAATTTATACTCAGGTGCATATTTAATATGTGCAATATTGGCTCTAAGCTAAATTTGTGCGAATTATTTATAAAAACATCTAGATGAACGTACAAACGTCATTTCTAAAATAAACAATAAATCCACTTAACACGTGTTGAAACATTTAAACAAATAAAAAATAGCGATGGACTATTATTTGTGTGCATAATGAGTTTGTGATTAGAAGTTTCAAAAACTGATCGTTGTGAAAATATGAATAAAGTCGGAACTATTGCGAAAATGGTGTTTAATGGGCATTATGAATCGTTTCACTAGAGGTGAATACTCTTTATGAGCTACCTAGTAGCTAAGGATATTTACTTTCATCCATAATATCCAATTTTATTGTCATTTGTTCAATTCAATATCAGTTCACTTTAGTTTGAATGTTTGGTACGATTCAATGCCCAAAACCATTAAATTATTCTACTGGTTTATTATGTTCCAAATTATTATGATTTCTTTTTTTTTAACTAAATAATTACAGTAATATTACATTGGCAAGAACGAACGAACATACCAGGACGAATAAAAATTTAAATAATGCTACTCCAATGCAACTCATAGTTTAACACTGGTATTACAAAACTGCCATGTAATTTGTACATAATTTAAAACATGCAAAGTAATCAGAACATACTCGTTAAATAATAGGTATAATTCAGGTAATCATTTACATTACTTAGTGTGTAATATTTTATTGATTGAAAATGCTTAACCTTTTAAAATTTTCTCTTTCTCTCTCTCTATCTGTTTTATTTTCAGGTTTAAAGAAACTATTATGAAAGTATAAATATAAATAAAGTTTGATACTTTTTATGAAACCCATTTAAAGGTTCTATATTTGTCCCCAAACCGACTTACAGCGATATGCTAACATACACATCAAAGCACAAACTTTTGTAAAAGTGATAAATGCTTTCATAAAATTATACCACAAATATTATTATGTACGTGAACGCTGAAACGCATAATAATAGATTTGACAATAATCTTTTTGTAACAACCGCTTTGTAAAAGCGTAGGTAAGTCTTGAAATCTTTACATTGTTCTATTGTTCTTTACATTCTAAACATTGTTGATTTCAATATATTACTTTGGAATCATATACTTTAGAAGTGAAACAGGTCAAAAACTTACATATAAATTACAGATTAAAATTAAATTGTGACATAACCTATAAGTAAAAGGCTACAATTTGACCTTGACGATGGTTTGCGGGACGCGAGGCGGGATGATTTTTTTATAGATACATAACATAAGTTTTCAGATTAAACCTAATAATTAATAACAACGAAATTATACTCCAAGATTTCTAACTTGACAACAATTCAATTCTAATTTTAATTTTTACACTACTATTATGCAACAATGTCGTGAGATCTTTTGCCTATTTTAACAATTTGTCTTGATACGTAGGTCACACTAAAAATTTTGCATAACTTAAAAAAAACAACATGTTATTGCATACATATTATGTTTATTGCTTTTAAAAATACTCTTCTTTGCATTTTAAACATTTTTTCATGCGATCGAACCATTTTTAAAACAGGAGGGCCACAGATTTCAAGGCATGTTATCTACCTATAAAAAAAAAAAGTCGGCACAATCATAAGATTCCGATATGACGGCTGTCATCACAGTGACAATAGTGAAGTACAACAAAAATCGATGCATTAAATAAACCGATTTATAAAATTAACTGATTAAGTATAAGTAATAAGACTTTCTAATCGTTTCGTTAATTAAGTTCGGAACGATAATTTATAAACCGATCTCTGATTATTTTCTTAAAATCAGTTAAAAACTGATGTAGCGTTGAGATTAACACCGAAAGGGATAATAAGGCAATTTGACTAGTAAGTTAAGATGAGGAAATTATATTAGCTATTAAAATGGAAATTTCATTAATCTAGTGAAAACGAAGAAACTATTAAACGGTTAATAATTATCCGATTTGAGTGGAAATTGCTTAAAAGCGTATGTATCGGGAATTTATAATAGCTACGAAAAATGGCAATGCTTTAGATATATTAAGGAATCTATAACTATTTATATTTTGGGTGTGACATGGTAGCACATACTTTCGATTATAGTAATGTATCGATTATGGTCGATTCATAAATTGTTTCAAGCGGTCACATAACTATAAATTCTTCCTCCTTATAAAACATTGTAGTGACGTCTTAAATATTTATTCAATTTTACACAATTTATGATGTAAACTGATTAAAATAAAATTAAATTATTTATACAATTTATAAATAACACAAATAAAAAACAAGCAGGGATGGTTTACATATTTCGCCAGAATTTCTAGTATTTACCTATGTAAGTACGACCCTTTGGATTCCAGGTATATAAGCGGTACTATGCATTCTCGACATGCATAGATGTCGTTGGAGTTCAACAGTTTAAGTAAGTAAGTAAGTAGGTACCTATCTAAATACTCGTAGTAAGTAAACAATATTACTCCAATTCGTTTAACCCACTAGTTACTTGCGTTTAATATTACGATATAATGCCTAGTTAAAATATTTAACAAACTGTGGGCAATTTTATAACATCATGCAATGAGCAATAGAAGCGATGTACCAATAAAATATGTTGCAAAAATGGGAAGAAGTGTTTATTATCTGTAAACATAAAAACAATTTTCCAAAGCGAAGAGGAGGTGGATTCACAAGTACATTATGTACTCTACTTATAAAGCTGCATTGATAATAAATATAAACAAATTGCATTGCATAATTTAACCAAAGTGACTTATCATTCACTACGAAATATCTTCGCTTCATAGTATCATTACCAGCGGTTCAAATCGACAAAATATATTTCCGTAATACGTAAGTTGAAGACGTCCATACAAGGTTAGTTTGTGTTCATACATGACAGACGTCATATCGGAATCTTATGATTGTGCCGACTATACGTGCTGATTGAACGCTATCAATGCCCCTTCCGAGTTGGTAAAAGTGAAACCTCTCATCAAATCTTTGATTTTGGGGAAAATACAGAAATCACAGAGTACTAGGTCAGGGCTATGTGCAGGATGGGTAACGAGTTTGCTTTTTTGGAGACTAAAAATGAATTTGATTGGTTGGCCGTGTGTGAAGAAGCGTTGTCATGATGTAGGAGAACGCGGCTTTTTGGTCGTCTTTCGCGAGCTTTTTGTAACATCCTGGGTAAATAAATGGTAGAATACCACTCGGCGTTAACACTCTTTTGATCTTCAAGTGGAATTGTGCAGATGGGACCCGTGGCTCAGAAGAAAAACGCGATCATTTTTTACCAACGTTTCTCGCCTGCCTCACTTTTGTTGGCCTGTTCTCATTTACAAACACCCATTCACAAGATTGCTGTTTTTTCTCGGGTTCAAAATAATAAATCCACGTTTCGTCTTGTGTGAAAATGTTACAAACAGCATTAGAATGTCCGTCGTCGTACTTCAGTAGCATCTGTGAGCACCATTCCACGCGAGCCCGCTTCTGCTCCGCTGTCAGTTCATGAGGGATCCAACGACAACAAAGTTTCCGAACTTTTAATTCTTTGTGTAAAATTTTCTTAATTTGGCTCATACCAATCCCCAATAGCCCTCGAATTGTCTCATAGGTAATCCGCGGGTTTTCTCCAATTAGCCGCTTAACAGTAGCCACATTATTTTCGTTGACGGCTGTTGAAGGCCGCCCTTCACGAAATTCGTCATGTAAACAAACCCGACCTCTCTCAAATTCAGCAAACCATCGCCTCACGGTGCTCAAACAAGGTGCTTCTCTCCCAAAAGCATTTTGAAGACGAGCTGCACAGTCTTGCGCGGTGAGAGAAGTTTTATAATCATGAAAAATCATCATTTTATTACCAAGAAGGTTGCAACGGTTTAAAAAATATAACATTCGAAATTCAAATAGCTTCGATTAGCTAGAAGTGCAAAACTTTTAGTGTGCCCCATGTAGCAGTTTTATTGTTTTGAAAATACGAATTGTGGGAATAAGAAAAGGATAAAGTTAATTAAAATCATTTTTCGCTTATTTCTTATATTTTTTTTTTTTGTAAAAAAGCTAGCACATGATAAAAAACGTCGATCGCAGCTCTTTCCCAAAAAGAAACAATCGCAATCTACTTGCAGCATCAGTCAATAAGTAGTATTATTAAAGGAGAACTGCCATTTTTGACCCAGACCCGACATGATAGAAACATATCCCAGCTTTTTAGTGTATAACAAATATCTATTATTGTTATATTTGAAATAAGTGGCTAACAACAAAATATTTCACTTTAAACTTTTGAATTTTTTCATACTAAATAGAAATGTTTGATATTTATTTGCACAAAAAACTTGTAAAATAAAATAGTGATTGGATTTTCCAGATGTCCTAAAGTTCTAGTAAATAATAATACGTGACTATTGCGGTAAGAACTCACGATGCGGAATTTTTCCGCGTCCGCCGCGGAAACGGAATTGCGCTACGGCGCACGTCGCGGATAGTGGATAGATGGAGATAAAAGTTTGGTGACTGTCTATATTTCCTATTTTTGTTAACTTTGGGTCATTCTAAATGGACAATTGCTATTTAGTGAAAAATAAATGGTTTTCAAATATTTCGCCTGAGTAAAGTCACATAGGTATAAATAGTTGTTAGCCACTGTTATTTAAAATACTGTTTCTATATTTTTGTTAAGTATATGTAATATACTTAACAAAAAAACTGAGGTACTTTTCGTTACTGTCGGGCCTGGGTAAATTTTCTATGGGCCATGGCAGTTCTCCTTTGTATTTATAATGTTTTTAGTTTTGCACACTCTCGCCTCGCATCCCATAAACCATCGTAAGGAAAGAGTTTAAGTAGATATACTCTTTGATGTTTTAAATATCTAGATGGAAAATCGAATCGGCGAAAACGTGTCAAAAAATTGTGGCTAGCTGTTAGCCACAATTTTTATATCATTACGCACACACAGACAATAAATGAACGTGAAAAACATCGCCTGCACGCACACATGCTTGATAATGTTGCCTTGTTTTTTTGTTTTCAATCTAGCTAATATTATATCGAAACAGCGGCAATTCCTAAAAACAATACAGATTATACCGTGGATCTCAGGAGCTTCTTATAATATCACACAGTGGTTAATATCAGTATCGAAAAATCGAAATCATCAAAATTTATCATTCAGCTGTGTGTATTATTGTGAGAAAGATTAGAGAATTACCACGTTGTTACTAAAGTTAGATTATTTTATGTTGTAATAGACGTATCTATTCCAACTTAAATATTCGGCTATGCCAGTAAAGGTACATTCGTATTTTTGCATTATATTATAATCTTTGAAATAAATAGATATTAAGTGAATAATGATACTTATATTCATACCTCGCGTAGCTGCCATAAAAAATACTAATAGGTATACATCATGCTTTTCCAGAATTGTAAACTTGTTTACTTGAAATTTTTGACAATTTTTTTACTAGGAAAAATATTTCTTTAAAATAATATACCTATTAAACAATCATTTTCCCAAAGCAAAGCGAGCATTCAATGACCATTCTAAGAAAAGTCATTAAATGGGGAAAAAACATTAAAATACATGAACATTATGGTGTGATGAAGGTGAAGGTAAAATTATGAACAATGGTTGAATGGATGAACTTATTGTTATAATGAATGAAGTTTCAAAATCTACAAAAATACTATTAAGGACACGTCATGCGTATGTGTTCCTAATAATCGCCGCAAAATTCGAAATATGTGGCGATATAATATAAGTAGATACTTAATTAATCATACAGGTACATGGTTTCTATTTATTTGTAAAAGGTGATTATATCATTTGGGCCGTCTTCTTATAAATTAATATCTTTCCTTCTCGCTCGCACCTATAATATGCTAGCAAAAAGAACTAGTTCAACCTGAAAATATTCAAATATCAGATACCAAAATCAATGCTGATATCGCGACGAAATCAAAAATTTTAAATAATAATGTTCATAAAAGTTACCATTTGCAATATTTCTACCTTAATGAATGGTAAAAGTAGCAATTATAATTTGTGTTTTGTCGTTTATAATCAGCAGTAATTTTAATATAATATAGTATGATATTCTTCAATCACGACGTGAATACCTTTTGATACTACTCCTTTTTCGACGACCCCGATTAGTAAATAGGAAAGCAGATATTTAGGAATGTTAAGGTAGTAACTATAATCTAATTGGAATTAATTACAATAGCTGTTCCTTTTTCCAATAATTGGAAATCAGTCTTGCTGCTTAGGGAATGGATATTCTATTCAATAACTAGGCTTGAGGTAAACATTGCAACGTCTTGTGCTTATTATGTCTTAGATTACACCGCATTTAGGATATTCAAATAATAAAGAATTGATTACAAAACTAACACGTTAAAATACCAGTTGCCACTTGTTTAAGTATCTAGTTTAGGTTTAACGTTTAAAACGTATTCAAGTCAATTTAATATGTTGTGACAGAAATTTTAGTCAGTAAATATATTGATTAATCAAATGTTCATAAATTAATGAAGTCAATATAAGATGTAATATGTAGTCAATATAACTGAACATAAGTTGAGTAATGATTTAATGTCATTTTAATTTCCATTAAAATAACATACATACATGTATGTTTATGTATGTCGACAACCAGGCAATTACAAAAAATTAATGAAATGATTGGAAATTAAATCATACAATGAAGAAGCAACTTGCTTTAAGCGTAAAACTTGCTCATAAAACTTCTTGTTGCTATAAAATATAATTTTAACAAATATTAATACGTTTAAAGCATCTTTTATTTTATTCTCTGTATGCAATAAATGTTTATCAATACTTGAAAAACCTCCGACCTCTAATAACCACGTCTCATATATAAAAAGATCACCTCCCACAATTTTTAATATATAGATCTCCGTTTTTATCATTTACACCAAATAATATAACCTACATACATTTTAAATATAAATATTCAAATGAATACATATGAATAATAATTTAAATAAATATAATTTAAATATTGCACAGTCACACTTAATTTAACTGTCAATAATATTAATAACTTTACTTACAGAAAATCTAGAAAAGTTGGTTTATAATTTGACATAATAAACATACTGATAAACTCTAATTTACTGTATACTAAGAAACAAATTGTAGGGCGTTATAAATTGCAAAATCTTACTTTTAAAGTATAAATGATACTATTCACTACAACACACTAAGATTGAATAAATATAATAATTGAATGAGTAATATTAGCAATAATCTGCAAATAGAATAATAAACTCCAATATAATTGATACTTGTAATAAATAATAATGCTAATTTAAGTGATAAAAACTTTTAGAGATGTGTCATTATTGCAAGATCCCTTTGTCATGGTTTGTGTCACAGGCAGTTATATTCTACCCAGTACTCTCAATGTTCTTAACGCGCAATGAATTCCTCAGTTATGTTAAGTATTTTTATGTCATTTAGCACAATAGTAATTTTAGTACATTTATAGTAATAACAGCCTTGGTTTATAAAAACATTTTACATACATGTTTTCCTTGCTTAGTAATGATACATAGTTTGCACTGCAAGTATGAACCCATACGCCATACGCATACCCAAACGCCATAAAGTAACAACTAAATATTAATTAAATCGTACTTATATTTTATACAATTACCCAAAATGTGTGTAGAGGCAAGTTTTAAATTAAGACGAAGTTTTTTCATGAAACTGTGCATCACGTAAACTGTACCACACACAACACTAGAGAAAGGTATTTTCAATGACAATAAAATCCAATTATTTTACCCTAACGGTTTTGTTATGACTAGTTAGCAGTACTAATCTATAGTACGAACTAGTCAATTACATTTTATCCAAAGTGTTACAGGTACAAATAAAACAGATTCGCTCGCAAATAAAACTGCATACCATTCGCTGAGCATCATTACACACGTCTTGCAGTATTGAAGTGTTAAACACATTGGTGAACGTTACATTACAGATATTGCATTACTACCAAAAGACAGGGTATACATTGCGCATCAGAACAGTGTTAAAATGTTTAAAGATCTCGTACCAAAAGCGAGCAAGCTGTGAGTCCAGTGGACATCGAGGCAAGCTCTGAGAAACAGATGGATCGGCGAGCGAAGTCGATCCTCTCGCAGAAAATCTGAAAGGAAATTATTCAAATTACCAATATTACAATTAATATGAAGTTTTTGTTAAAGTAAAATGTACTAATTTGAATTCCGAACACTTAACTGCTGATTCTTCCATACACTTATCCCATGCGATTGTTAAAGTGTAGTTTGATTAATTAATGGATAGTAAATTTTTTGAGGAGCACTATATATTATAAGCTTTAAAACATCACGCTACGACCGAAAGCTGATCATTAATGAAAAGTGTTACAAAAATGGGACAACATGGAACATTAGTCTCCTCACCTGAAGCAAGAATGTCCACAAGTAACCAATAAAATCATATTTTACCTTAAAGGACTTGGGGATCTCTTCAATCGCTCGGTGAATCAAGGTTCCATTCACAAAGAGACAGTTGGAAGCCTCCTCCTCAACCACCGTGAGAGTCTTGTAAGAGTAATTGGCTTCACGCTCCATTCTCCTTATAATGTCCGTGGTGTCATCACAAGACGCCACACATAGTATGTCTGGACCAGCCAGAGTGACATATTTCTTCAAATGGTGCACTTCATCAGGCATCTTAAGGAAAAATACATTTCAATTAGAGATAATAGTAGCTGATATTTCTCAATCATAATCAATCAAGCCACTTAAACCACTGCAGCAACCTTCGGTAATTCATTGATAGATAACAGGCCATAGTTATATAGTTCTGACCCCTAATAGATTGAAGCCGATTCACATTGTTGTAAATGAAATATATTTTTCAGTAGATCCATAATTATTATTGACTTTTTTACAGTCGTCCACAAGGCTTGGTCTCTAAACAGATTTTACTTATAATGAGTAATTATAATAATATAATATGTTACCAGAAATATCATACCGTTATAGGAGTGCAAGGATATTCGGGAAATGCCTCAGCTACAGCATTTGCACCTGCCTCATTGCTAGTCTCAGAAATTCCCACGAAGAACTCGCGCCCTGTATACAAAACATACAGGTGTATTGTTAAAATAAGTTACAACAAGTGAGGTTACATTTTTTACAGTTGACTATAATGCCATCTGATGGTGATATACATATTGTTGTAATAAAAACAATATTTACCAGTAAACAATACATCAGATCCAGCAAGCTTGGCATTTGGATCGGTCAACTCAATGATGGTCTGTCGCAGATCTTTTTCCAAAACCCTCCTTAGTACTTTAAGCTGAAATGAGTATCTACACTTAGATATGTAAAACCAAAAACTTTTGTTTTTGCAGATGATAGAGTCTGAAATTTGGCATGGTTCAAGTTATATTAAAAGGAGTGCAGGAAACCTCTTAACCTTTTCTCTCTTCCTCTTTAACCTCTTAACACAAGTTTAAGTTTTTTTATTGTTTGTGTAACTAGTTTACATACTAAACTCAGGTTTCTAAGGCTTCAAGAAGTACCATAGGAATTTTGATGATTGTCAGCTAGTCAGTACTTGATTCATGGGGAAAATTAGGTGTTTGAGACATCAATAAAATCTTATGTTTATAAACTATGCAACTGAAACTTTATATGTTCAATAAGGCCTACTGTCCACGTAAACCGCACGTCATACGCACGCTATCGTCGATTGCTTGCATCTTGAGTAGAAATAATCAAATCTGTGTCCACGGTTCGACACAACAAATATGCAAAATATGCCTACTTTCATTTGTAGGATGCATGCATTTGTATTGACACATCCGTGGACAGTTGCCTTAAGTCTACTATTGGCATCATATCCAGACAAGTTTGATTATGCAAAACAATTGATATGCAACTTATGATAATTCAAAAATATGACAAAGTTCTTTGAGAAAAGCTAGTTAGTGGCCTTCTGTGTCATTTAACTTGTCTTGGTGGTGCACTTTATGCCCCCAGATATACATGTTAAGCCATGAATAAATTCCAGTGTCAAGGTCTGTTAACCAATTCCTACATGAATCTGAATTAAGTAACAAAATTAAGTCACACCTCAAAATGTGGACTTCCTGCACTGTAGGTGGAGTATGAGATTACCAACCTACAGTGATCATTATCTTTTAAAACTGAATAGGTATAACAAGTTAATTCTTACCACTTGCGCTTCTTCCGTCGATGTCGGCTTTAAAAGTAGCACAATACCATGACCGACTACAGCCAAGTCCTCGAGAAAAATGTTGTCGGGAAACTCTACCCCAAAATCAACTTCGATCACATCCGTATTTAACTCCTTTAGAACGCGTACGTAACTATCAAACTGACGTCGCGCTTCGCTGCTACCAGCATTCTTCCCAGGGTGGAACTCTGGCGTTTTTCCGACAACTACGTGAGTATACTCGTGCATTTTAAAATCCATCCTAGGTCCCCAACCCCTTTCACTGCCCAGAACCCCAAACTGAGGTTCCCTGTCAAGATTGATCATTAAATTTAAATCGCTGGACGCCACGATCGCGTTTGTTAGATAATGTAATATTATTACGAATATGTGTAATCGGTACGGCAGTTTGTAATAAATATATTAATGTAATGGTGATTATTTTAATCTGAATTCATAGGGCAGTTGTGTATTGTATTCAAAACTCAACTCAACAACAAAACTTTATAAATCCATAATCCATATTGCGTGCCAGGTATTCACTTCACTTCACTCATGTTAATAACACAGGTTAATAAAAGTCACAAACGAGATATGTACTAGCCATAGATTATAACACCTGTAACTGTTAAGATAGTCAAATGATTAGTCTGTGGAATGGTACTTATTGGCAAGTTGTTGTAGTCTGTGGTTGTACATCGGAAATATTACTCTATAATTGAAAAATTGTCTTCGCTCTTCTTCCTGTCATCCTGTGTACTGTAATGGTTGTAAGTTGCAATGTAAAAACAAATGTGTCTGCTAATAAAGTGGTGCCCATATTTGGTGTTATCAATAAAATACACTGAGTATCATTACGCTTCCACTGCGCTGAATACAAATAAGGAAAAAGTTTTGATCAAAGAAAAACGAAAAAGAAGATTATGGCGGATGATGCAACACGCAAGTTGTTGCCGGAGTTCAATGGCGCAAACTTCAGCACGTGGATATTCAGAGTGTCATGCATTTTGGAAGAAAAAGAATGCAAGCAGGCCATAGAAGACGACATTAATTTGGTGAAATGCGAAACGGAATTCAAGTCATTAAAGAAAAAAGATGCAAGAGCTAGAAGCATTATCGTCTCCAGCTTACCTGACAAGTACCTAGAATACGTGAGAGATGCTGAAACAGCCAAAGGTATGGTTAATAATCTAAGAAAAGTCTTCGAACGTAAAAGTACACTGTCTGCATTATATATCAGAAAGAAATTACTTACCTTAACATGTGACGCAAATACCGAATTGAATGAACATTTCACGAAGTTCGACACGATAATCAGACAACTAGAAGAAACTGGTAGCAAATTAACCGAACAAGACAAGGTATGTCACCTTCTTCTGACCTTGCCCGAGAAGTACAATACCACGATTGCTGCCCTGGAGACCACAAACATGGAGTTAACTGTGGAGTATGTGAAGAGCAAACTACTTGATGCTGAACTCAAGAACGAGAGTACCAGAGTGGAGTCCCAGGATAGTCAAGCTCAAAGCTTCTTGACGTGCTTCAGATGTGGAAAGGAAGGACATAAGGCATTCCAGTGCAAGAACAAGCCACAAAGAGGTCAGCTACGAGGACACAGAGGTGCGAGGCAGTCATACAGAGGCCGAGGTGTATCAAGCAGAGGGAAGTCGTCACAAGCTGGAAGGATGGCACAGACGGAGAACGAGGGAAAAGGATTTCCAGTTACATTCACAACATTCAGCGCTGGTGAGGTTGAACAGTATGTAAGTGATTGTGTTCAATTAGTTATTGATTCAGGTGCTACGGAACACTTGATAATGTCACAATATGCTCCATTTATGACAGACATAAAAACATTAGATAAAGAAATAAAGATTTTTGTAGCAAATGGTCAACATCTTACGAGTAAACGCAAGGGAAAATTAAATGTATATTATAATAATATATTAATTGAAGTAGAAGGTTTAATTGTGTCTGGACTGTCACATAATCTATTGTCTGTAACAAAACTATTAGAAAAAGGTTTTAAAGTACAATTTTCAAATAAATGTGTATCTATTTATAACTCTAAACATAAATTTATAGGAAATAATAAAGGTAGATTATATGTTTTAAACACCATACTTAAAAATCAAAATTGTTTACTTACTAATGATATGCTATGGCATCAGAGGTTAGGTCATGCCAACAGGAAAATGCTGAAAATGATGAATCTACCATGCAGTGACAAACCGTGTGAACCCTGTATGAAAGGTAAGTCGACAAGATTACCATTTATTAAAACTCCAAAGCCACGTTCCCGTTGTGTTGGTGAATTGATTCACACAGATATATCTGGTCCGGTAACTACTCCTACATCTACAGGTGAGGTATACTATCATACTATAATAGATGATTACACACACTTTTGTGAGGTCTATTTACTAAAAAGAAAAAGTGAAGCGACAGATAGGCTCATTGAATATATAAACAGAATGGAGACACAGACAGGTAATAAAGTTAGGAAAATTCGGTGTGATAATGGGGGTGAATTCAAGAATGAGAAGTTTAATCAATTTTGTAGAGATAAAGGGATAATTCAGCAATTTACTATACCTTACAGTCCACAGTCTAACGGAGTTGCAGAACGGATGAACAGAAACATTTATAACAGAGCAAGAACATTACTCATTGAAACAGGTTTACCAAAATCACTATGGGGTGAAGCAGTTAGGTGTTCCGTGTATCAAATTAATAGATGTCCATCTTCTGCTATTAACTTTCAAACACCGGCGGAAAGGATGTTTGGACACAAGGACTTTACAAGACTGAAAGTATTTGGGTCAAAAGCTTGGGTTCATATTTTACCTAAACAGGACAAACTACTACAGAGAGCTAAGGAAATGAGATTTGTTGGGTACAGTTTAAATGGATATAGATTGTGGGACCCGGAGACTAATGAAATAGTAGTATCTAGAGATGTCAGGTTTGACGAGACTCAAATACAATATAAAGAAGATATGAAGAGCAAAGATAAATATATTGAAGACCTTGAAGAACAGTTGGAATACGAATTAGAAGAAAAAGAAGACATAAAGAAGTATCAAGAAGATACAAAGAAGAATAAAGAAGATGATGAAGGAATAGGAAAAATGAATCAAGAAAGGCAAAATGAAGAGAATAGTCAAGAAATACAACAGAAACATACAACCAGATCAGGAAGAACTATACAGATGCCAAAGAGATTTGCAGAAGAATATGAGATGTATACAGCATACTGCCTACTATCAGAAGATCCACAAGAATATGAAGATGCTATTAGAGATACAGATTGGCAAAAAGCAATACAGAAAGAGTTAAACTCGCAGATAAAATTACAGACTTGGGAAGAAGCTACACTACCAAGGGGAAGCAAAGCAATAGACACTAAATGGATTTTTAGGACTAAGCAAGATGGAACTAAAAAGGCAAGGCTAGTAGCAAAGGGCTTCCAACAGCAGAGTTGTGAGAATTATTATGCCCCAGTAGCCAAGCTGTCTACTATCAGATTGATGATAAGTTTAACTGTCCAACAAGATGTAAAACTGCAACAGTTTGACGTACCAACAGCATTCTTGAATGGAACACTGGATACCGATGTTTACATTAAATGCCCAAAAGGTATGAAAATAAAAGAAGATAAAGTTCTGAAACTCAGAAAAGCTTTATATGGATTAAAACAAGCTCCTAAGTGCTGGAATCAAAGATTTCATGATTTCATAACTAAGAAAGGATTCATACAATCTAAACATGATTTATGCTTATATGGAAAAGAAAAGACATGGATATTACTATATGTAGATGACATTTTATATCTTGGAGAGGACGAGGAAGTCATAAAAGCATTAGAAATTGAATTTAAGATAAAGAATTTAGGAGAATTAAGAAAATATTTAGGATTAGAAATAACAAGAAAAAAGGATACTTTGGAAATAAGGCAAACAGAAATGATTAAGCGATTGTTAAAAAGGTTTCATATGCAAGATTGTAAAAGCAGTAAGACTCCAATGGAAGTGAATTTCAATGCAAGCATTCCATTACCATCAGATGTAATTGAAGTACCATTTAAAGAATTAATAGGCTCATTATTATATATTGCCATGAACAGTCGACCTGATATCACTTTTGCTGTCTCTTATTTAAGTAGATTTTTAGACAAACCAACACAGGAATTATGGTTATCAGGTAAGAGGGTATTACGTTACCTGAAGGGAACTTCAACTCAGGGGCTGCTATATACCAAATCAGGTAATATCTGTAAAATTGACGCTTACTCAGATGCTGATTGGGCTGCTGACAGAACCGACCGCAAGAGCACAAGTGGCTGTGCTATATATCAAGGTAATAATCTAATAACTTGGTTTTCTCGTAAGCAGACATGTACAGCACTTTCAACAGCTGAAGCTGAGTATGTTGCAGGAGCACACACAGTAAGTGAACTCATTCATGTTAAAGGCATACTCTCTGATTTCTTGAATAGTAAAAATATTTCAGCTCATTTGTTAATTGACAATCAAAGTACCATTAAATTAATTCAGAATCAAATGAACACTAAAGCTTCTAAACACATTGAAATTAAATATCATTACATAAAAGATTTAGTTGATAAAGGATTGGTGTTTATTTCATATGTACCTACTGATGAGAATGTCTCAGATATATTCACAAAGTCACTACCTATTCAGAAACATACCTATTTCTGTACTAAGTTGAATTTAACTTGAATTTTTGTTATGAACTGTTATTATAACAATATAACTACATAATACTATGTTACTCTGAGTTCTACTACTAGTTTAATAAGACTATTGTTGTAAAGTATTAAGGATTTGCTCAAGTTTAAAATAAAACAAATTGATTTGTTAAAGAAAAAACACTTTATTAAGTTTAGTGATGTTTATGTAAACATCCAGTAATTTTGTTTAAAATATAATTGTATTGTTTGAGTGGTAAAAGAGTTGTAAACTTTTAAATAAGTAAATGTTTTGTTTCATTGATGTATAATTAACATTTTGTAAAAATTGTAGTGTGACCATGGTTTAGGTCAGGATAACCGGATAAAATATTTTGTAATCATTTGTCTCAGCAATTTAATAATGTTATTGGAGATGTGATAAATTCTTAAATTGAGGGGCTGTGTTAAGATAGTCAAATGATTAGTCTGTGGAATGGTACTTATTGGCAAGTTGTTGTAGTCTGTGGTTGTACATCGGAAATATTACTCTATAATTGAAAAATTGTCTTCGCTCTTCTTCCTGTCATCCTGTGTACTGTAATGGTTGTAAGTTGCAATGTAAAAACAAATGTGTCTGCTAATAAAGTGGTGCCCATATTTGGTGTTATCAATAAAATACACTGAGTATCATTAGTAACATCATTGATCTATATGTCGAAGACAGTAAATCTATGATACTTGTTTGTTGCTATTTAATCTGTGGCAGACGCGGATCGATAGTGAATCGACACTCTGTGGCGAAACGTCAAGCGGTGTTGTCGCTTGGGTGATGCTTGGGTGAGTTGAATAGTATATTCCTATCTCTATGGTTGAATATGACAGGTGTCAGAGATGACATTGGAAGTCAGCGCGGACAGTTCAGTTTGGATGGATGGATGGAGAGCGTTAAAGAGTAGTTGAAAGTCCAACAGAGATAGCCTACTCGTCATATATTATATTATACCTAATTATAGCAGTCTGGTGTCTGTATTCCGTGATAGCAGTCATGGGGGCTTTACATTATACAATTTGCAGAGCGCTAACTAACGATGGGCGATTACCACGGAACACAGACACCAAGTAACGCGGTGTCTGTGTTCCGTGGCGATTACTACTAAAAAGAATCGAATTGGTCGATTGTTCAGGTTAGTCGATAAAAGTCGATAACAATCGACGTTATTCGATTGTTCTTAACAACTAAAAGTTGCGGGCTGCGGCGGCGCGGCGAGGCGATCGGCGCGGCGCAGCCTGCGCGTGCGGTACAACTAAATTTATCGAATAATTGCTATACTCGTGCGTAGTTGCGTTGCGTACTACTACTACTTAAATAGTAATTACAAAAGATGGTGCGGCGGGCGGGGGTGCGTTGCATATTGCGATTCGCGCTATATAAATTAGGTTATTTAGATGACTATTTAGTAGCCAAGTATTCATATTGGTATCACTGATACACTTATGCACGTAATTTTTTTTATTCTTCCACCTTACAAAGCCGGTGTATAGCCAAATTATGCATCCTCCTTATTAAGCAATTATAACAGTCGCTGTTTTTTATACGCATTTATATTACTTCAAGCAAAAACTATATAATGTACTGTGAGGCTTCTGTAAATATGCCTAATTGTTTAAATTCCCGACACCTTAATTTATAAATAGCTCTAATTAGCACTTTCCTGTAATACAAAGATTTGTTATGTATCGTTTGCTTTACAACAAAGTAAAATGCCATAAGACATTATACTATGGAAGTAGGTATGCGAAGTAAACAAGCTACCAGTTTCTACGTCAGTAGTTTCTTATTTTTCTACCGCATAAGCAGTTCTACTAAGTTTTATCGCGACAAGTTGCTAAATGCGCGCCAAATTGTAATTTGTTATTTCACCGATCGCACGAACTTAGCGTGCGTACAATTAGTAATACAATAATAATTAGTAGTTAGGTCGATTGTTATTCGAATAAGCATGGCGGGGAACTACTAAATCGACAATCGAATGCACAGTCGCACAATTTTCGATTCAGTCGATAGTTTTTTTTTATGTTCGATTGAGAATTCTGGGTACACCACGCTTGATGGACACTGAATTTGCTTCTTCGACAATAAGAGCAAGTGCGGCTTCCATGCCTCGAGATGATGGTGAACTGAAGGCTTGGAATACAAGCCCCGGATGTAAATGAGGTGTTGTGGTTTCAAAGATTTGGTAACGACAAAAATGGGTGGCGCTGAAAAATAATTGACTTTCAAAGTGGGCGGTACACTAAATAAGTTTGAGAACCTCTGCTTTACACTATGCGAATTTAGCACGCTAGGTCAGTTAGCGCTCTGCAAATTGTATAATGTAAAGCCCATAATAGAACCTGTTTCATCACTTCCTAATAAAGTGTGAGATAGCTATATGACAGTTACCACTATCCACCAGATAAAGGCCGCTGATAACTTTTTTCTGTTTCACCACCAAACTCCCTGATAATGAGATGACGGAGCGGCAACGTCGCTTGTTTGCGCTTCGCTACTATACTACGTAACCTAACGTCACTTGAGAAGAATTAAAAAAAATATCTAATCAAATACTTTTGGTTCGAAATAATTCAAGTTAACTTTTTTATATATATTTCCAAGTGTATTTTAACCATATAAAACGAAATTGTAAGATTTGTAATGTTTGCTACATTTTTGTATATCGATCCATTCAGAGAAACTAAACGCCAGTGATATCTGTCAAATAACGTCTTTATCAGCCACTTGAAGCGCTGATAACTTATCAGACAGTTGATCTACCAGATAGTCCTATCCGACACCTGTGAAACCAAAAGATTGAAGTTTATATGGCAAATAAGTTCCTAATAAGCTATTAGGGACTTTATCAGGAAGTGGTAAAAGACAATGAACACCAATAAATAATCTTATAGTAAACCCAACTAGTAAGATTGAAATGAAGAGAGGCGCTGTCGGACGCATTTGATCAATCTTTGAACACTAGTAACCATCTATGCTAGTAACACACTAGTAACTAGTAACTGACAGATGAATGACCACAACGTAGAACGTGGTAGAACGTATAGTAAACCCAACTTAAGACTGAAACGAAAGAGGCGCTGTCGGACGCATTTGACATTCATTTGACCAATCATTGCACACTAGTAACTGACAGATGAATGAACACAACGTACTTATGAATGACTTTTCGTTAGTTCCAATTTTTGCCATTTCAGAGTTAAGTTGGGCGGACTGTACCTACTTATGAATGACTTTTTAACATGGCGGCGTTAGTTTAGTTCCAATTTTTGCCATTTCAGAGAAAAATTGGGCGCACTGTATTTGTATTAGGCGAATCGCAATGGTTGATTTTTATGTCATTTGAAATATTTATCACTGTTTATATAATATTTGTTTTGCTTTCATAAAATGCCAGATAATTCTGTCGTACAAACAATATTATATTTGAAATGAAACGAAACGGTCAAAAGCGAACGGATCGCTTGGTATATCTGCCGATTGGTAACGAGCGCAGCTAGATAGAGAGTTAACCGCGGAGTTTACCGATTAACGCACGATATTTTATGAATACTCCAGTTTCGGCCCAGCCGAAAGTTTTGGCCATATTTTGGCCGAAACCGAAACTAAGGCTGAAACTAAAATTTTGGCCGAAACTGGCCGAAACCGAAACCGAAACTTTCATCGGTCACTAAAAAATTGTGAGAAAAATTTAACACATTTTATTCAAATCCACCCGCGTTTATGTGAAAATAAGTGAAGAAATAATTTCAAGCTCAGCCGTTTTGGCGTGATTATGTCACAAAATCAGACCAATTAACGTCACAAAGGTCACAAACATCCAAACATTCACGTTTATAATATGAAAAGATTAAACAATCTATTGACTCGCTTTACGTTAGTGTGACGTTAAGCTAGGTTCACATTATTGTGTCGGGGTGTGTCGTGGCGCGCCAGAAGGCAATCGCTTACGTAAATTTACTATGACTAGATTCACATTAGTAGGTTGTGTTGTGTTGTGGCGCGTTGTGTCGCAGTCAAATCGCTCGACGCTCGATTGCGCCAGAAAGGTGGTGGGGGATCTGTCGCGCCACACTAGTGTGAACGTGATCAATGAGGGTAACCGCGTGTGGATTCGCCGCTAGAGGCCGCTAGTGTAGAGGGTGGTCTGCCTGTCACTTCTCTCTTGTCTATTCACTGAATAGTATTCAGACAAGTGTCACTTGTCAATGTTTATGTATGGGCGGGCTTTGACAGCATGACCGCCGTCTGCAGTGGCGCCAACTGGTGAGCACAAAAACGGTTACCCTCATTCTGTCATTACGACGCCTTATTGCGAGCGAGGCAACTTCAAGCAATGAATAATATTTTTGTTTATTATTTAAAATGTCAGATGAACTTATTGAATTAGTACGACAATTCAAAGTGTGCATCTTTTTGATATCCTTTTCAATAAAATTGTGTAATTGCTCAAACTGTATTTTGGTAAATCTGAAATATCGCTGGAATCTTTCATCATCACTTTTTAATTCTTGAACAAGACAATGAAATGCACCTCTAGTCTCCCTGGTTCTATTTAAAGGATGAACCCAATATCTCCTTTTCTTTTTCTTTAGAAGATTCATCATTATAAGAAACTGAATATCTTCATCGAAATCGCTGTCAGAGTCAGACGATTCCATTTTATACACGAGTTCAATCCACAACTCTTGAAATACGAATGATCTAAAAATGCGTCATATTGCAACACAACACACCACATTAGTATGAATACTCTGCGACACAACAGACGGCACCACAACACACCCCGACACAATAATGTGAACCTAGCTTTAGTCTCTACCATAGAGATAATGATCTCTACGCTGGTATTCTCTTTAACTATTCGATTTAGTCTGTGGATTTATTTTGTGTCATCTCAGCTCATCTGTCAGAAGTTCAGAACTCGGGGTTGTCAATGTCAAATACTGAATCCTGTCTGTCTGTTTAATTAACTTCAGGGTACTTGTGAATAAAAATAAATATTGATTTCAAAAGAACACCAGGACCCGTTAGCCGTTTGAGCCATTTATTACGTTTGTAAAGCGCCTCTTCTTTTGTGGTTGATTTAAACATCTACATATAGGTGACAAACCGGGCGGTGCGTTGTCCTAGGTTTCGGCCGGACTAGCGTATCGTCCATACTTATTTGCCTGTATACAATCAATTGTTGATTGAGTTCGGGCATCAAAACTAACATGACTCGTGGAAATCAGCGTGACTTAGCTCGAGCTAAGAATCAGAAGAAGCAACAAGAAATGCAGAAGAAAAAGACTGCTAGCGAAAAAACTGGCTTGTCCTTGTCCGAAAGGAAACGTCGAGACGCCGAACTCATGAGGGAGAAACAGCGCAAAAAAGACGAACAACTTGCGGCTATGCAGAAGCAACCCATCCAGTGCTAAAGTGCAGTCATCTAATCGAAATCGATCTTCCAACATTATGATTTGAACTATGTAGTTGTGTAGTATTAATTTTATAATGTACTTCATACTTATGTATCAGTAAAATTTTTGACGGACCTCACTTGTATGATTTTAATTTTTAGATTCCATATTGAATTTCCAAACAGATGAATCTCATTTTTGATTTTTTGACAAACACCGAGTCTTTATGTAAGTACTGTGTAGGTGAAAAAAGTAATATGATAATGAGTTCTGTACAAATAGTTCTTTAAGTTTAAGTTTATCCCAACCCAACTTTAAATGTAAAATATTTTAAAGCTCTAAACTAGCAGAACTATAAAAATATTTTAAACACCTCATAGCCGCACATCTATTGCTAAAAACATAATTCAATAATCTTTAAAGTATAATGAGAATTTTCCACATGTGTGGCCGGCATACATCAAATAAAATATTCATTCATTCATATTATTATATTGGGCTGGTGCTTGAGTAACTTGATTATTAAAACGTAATGTAATAAATAATATTGATACACACAGTTACTGTTAGTATGTAAGAACTATCTGCGAAATGTTCATGAAATCCAATAACGTTTGGCTTAGTAGGCTTTGCAATACAATGTTGTTTCGAATATTTTGGGTACCCTTTATGTGCAATATTTGTAATGCATGTAATGTACTATGATGGGTTGCCTGAAAACAATTTCTGTATTAGGTCACTTTTTGTTTTCTACATCATGTTTATGGTGTTTGGTATGCAAACTTTAAGGAGTATATCTATCTATGTAAGTCATAACAATAGCATCACAAAAAGGTTCTAATTGTAAATATACGTACACCATCCAGACTCAAAGTGAAACAAAAAATATGTAAAGTTCTACTTTTTATGTGAATTTCAATGTCATAGCTAGACAGAAAAATTAAATAAGAATATACTTACATTGCACAATATACATTACAAGCACTCATAGTCCGGTGGCTTGAGTCAATCCCACGTGATCAACAAAGTTAAGCAACTGCAGGTGCATTTAGTAGTTGGATAGGTGACCGGTGGTAAAATTTCTTGAGCGCTTCCGTGCTTCAGAGGGCACGTAAAGCCATCAGTCCCGGTTGTTATCGATAAATTGCAGTAGTTAAGGCCTTCAGGCGGCATGAAAACTTCTGACACTGGTTTGGCCACTAACCCCTCCACCAATCCGCATTGGAGCAATGTGGTGGTGTATGCTCTAGACCTTCTTAATAATGAGGAGAGACTCGAGCTTAGTAGTGGGCCATTAAATGGGTTGCTGCCAAGGCATTATTCTTAAATAACAGCATAGGCATTACCAGGGAGAGGCAGTAGGCTCCCTTTATCTTTTACAACCTCTTCCCCCTTCCCCAAAGAGATTTGCCCACCCTAAAACAGAAACTGGATACACATACAGCCATGAATAACATGTCAGAACTTTCAAGAGGTTATGTTCTTATGTGTTTGTCATACTCATACACTATTATTGTTAGGAAGTCAAATAGACCTCAGCGCCGCCACAGGCTGTATGGGCGCCCGCATGCAAAACCATATTACTTTTAAGTCGCCCCGTCGTGGTCCATTTGCCACCCTCCAAGGTGCTGCCCGCGCGCGTTGCACACCTTGCATGCCCGCTTACGGCGGCCCTCATTAGCTAATAAACGTCTAATACAAAGAAAAGATCAGGATTCTATTCTTTGATTCTTTTGGTATATCAATAGAAAATTAGAAACATGAACCAATAAAGAGATTAGAAACATAAAAATATGAGGATAGTTTTTTACAGATTAAAGATAGTATCAAGCATGCAGCTACTACCAATGACAATTTAAACTGGGGCAGAGGACTGGGATAGTTAGGGAGTCTTCATAGTGTCTTAGTTGGTCAGTTTGTCACTAGTACCCACTTAGGTAGTATCTTAATGGTTTGTCATTGCATATTTATGCGGACTGAGACAGGGATGTTAATGATAGTCATTAGTGAACTGGTAGTACCTTGTCCAAAAATGTGCTCAATTATGTAGTTATTTTAATAATTTCCTTGGGTGATTTTAGTGTGAAAAAAGTTCTTAAGATTATAAATATTTCCTAGTAGAATCTAGGACTAAACTCCTGTAACAACTTACAGTAGAAACATGGTAGAAACTGAATGTTTTGTAAAGTCAGTATGTATTATAAGGATAAAGCTTAGGAAATTTATGAACAGTAAAAAAACTCATCATGTGCATAATAATTTAATAATTAAAACAGTATTGTGCTACTGACATACATTTTGATAAACAATAGTCAATAAAAAATCCAAAAAATACATCTATAGGTAAATTTAAAAGTGATTTTGTTCTTAAAACATACCTACAATATGAATATGTCAATAAGTGGTTCTTAACTGTAACATATAAGGAAAATATTATCCTACTTCTAACAAATTCCAACTTACTTTCTATAAAGATAAAATGCATTGTTTATAACAACATTTAATTAACCACTAAATCTTAATTACATTTTATAGATGGTACAATCCTAATTAAATGGTAAATACTAATTTAATTATTATATATACATAAATGTTAGTAGAGATAAATCAATACTAAAAACCACTTGGGTGGTAAACTTATTAAATTCTCTGTAAATGACTCCTATATAAGCGCAATAAGTCTGTAAAAGTGTATATTAAAATAAAATTACATATATACCACACCTGCATGGTACTCAATATTGTGGCTCTCAATATAAAAACAATAAGCAACAAATTTAAGAACATACATATCTGCATCAGCCAAGAAACAGACCAAGAACTCCCGCTACATAGGAAGAGTCATTCCAACTAGCTTATGGAGTCTTCAAATTGCTCCGGTATAAGTGAAATATCTCTATAAAGTGTATATTAAAAAAATACACATATACCACACACTTGGGTGGCATTTAATTAAAGTCTCTATAAATTATAAATTACTCCTATAAAAAAAGAGATAAGTCTATAATATGTACTAGAACACATTACACATGTCACATCTGTAGGGTACACTATAAAGTCTTAATAAATTGCTTCAGCAATAATGTTGCACTCAATACAATGAACATTATTTAGCGCTGAAACAATTTAATACAAACCCTATATATCTTCAGAATTTTGCAGTGTTATCATGCCGTGGTATTCCATTTCTTTATACATGATGTCTTGGTTCAAAGTGTGCAAGATATCTTGAAAGCGTTGCCTTAGGGCCAAATTTTCCATTCCAGCAATTTCATGTTGGGTCCTTTGACGCCTCTGTTTTAACTCCTCCAATTCTGTTCTGAGTTGCTCAATCCTCAGACTCATATTATCATTATCTTTGTTCATATCTCTGGACTGATAGTCATCATCTTCTGAAGACAAAGTACTGCTCTTTGAGATTCCTGATGTACTGGGCTTCGGAGCCTTGGATCGAGAAGATTTCTTGCTGCCGTGTGCCTTAGTTTGTGGAGTATGGAACATTTGTGAATCAAATGATGTAGAGAAGCTGTCTCTTCTACCTTCGAGACTGAGCATAGAATTAGTATCAGATATAGGTCCATCAAATGGTGATATTTGTCGTTCAACCATATCTACATTTACATGGTCATCTTCACCCTCACTATCGCTTACAGCTCCACCAAATATGTCTACAACATTGGAAGTCTCACTTGAAGCTTTCGAAGTTTTAGATGTTACAGTTTCTCGTTTGGGACCACGCTCTTTATGTTTCTTCTCAGGTTTAGGAGCAACAGGAGCACTTGGTTCAACAACTGATTGAACTGGCTGGCCGGTTTGATCATCTTCATCTTTGATGACTTCCCAAGAAACACTTACAGCTTCATTATCAGCTCTTAGCAATCTTTTCACCTCTTTTTCTATTTCAGGTGCCTCCACATATTTCTTCTTCAGTGTTTTACGAAAACGACGCTTCCTTACATTCTTTGTTGGGGGTGTTATGCCATGTGGCCAAAGGAATTTTTTATCTACTTTATAAGGATCTTTCTTTTTATTTTTAGTCGGTGCTTCCTCTTCACTTGGCTGTTGGTCAGGCTCGTCCTTGCATATCATCATCTGGCAAATATCAGCAGTTTTATAGAAGCTCTTGTTGTCTATTGTTTTCAGAGACTCTACAATTGTAGGTAAATCAACTATTTTTCCGTGCATCAACCAATGGTCGAATCGCACTTCCCCATTTCGCATGTCACTATCTATTTGGATAGTAAGACGATTTTTTAGAGTTTCGCCGCATTTTAGCACTTCTCGAAGTGTTTTTGCTGGTTCCTCCGGAAGCCGAAGTATGAACTGTGACTCAAGTTCGGTTGGATAATCCGGTTCTCTTCTATCTTTATTCATTGTGGATAAAAGGCATCGAATTATCGATTTTTTGAATGGTTATTATAACTTGATTATTGCGTCTGCTCGGTCAGCTCGGTGGACTATGTTGACGGATAAATATTTCTCAGAAATTTAAAGTTGTATATTGATTCAATGGTACTTAGGAAACTTCAATAAATCTACTTATAACTTTATTATTGAGTGAAATAGCTGCTTATAGGAAACAGTTCATTGAAAAAGGAAAATCTTTCCAGAAAATGGAAGCTTGCTTAGATTGAAATGACACAATAACCGTAACGTAACGTCACAGTAACAGTTACGTCATATCATGGCTGCGTTCCGTAACTCGACCAAAACGCCCAAAACGTTCAGTGTCATTTTGGGCGTTTTGGTCGGTTACATTGATCTATAACGAATATGGATTAGACACTAAAGCAAAAATAGCGAGCCTGACAATGCCTGTCAAAATTTTAGTGAATAAAATATGGCCGATTCTACTAGTGTTGGCGCACTACGTGGACGGAAACACTATCGATATTTAGTTTAATGACTAACGATATAACAGCAATAATACATGTCGTTCGTCTTCTCAGCGATATTAATATTAATTTTGATACCTACTGCGATGAACTTGTCATGTCATGTCAACCAAAAATATTTTGTAAAAACCAGCTATCATGATGATCTGCTGAACAACAAACGAGGACACAACGACTGATCCCCCTTTTTAGACGATCTCAGAGATAGTGTTTTAAACTCTGCCAGTTAATTAGGTACCACCCTCTTGCTTAACACAGCCGCCAAACTATTTGTCTTGTTCCAGTTAGGAAATTTAGGTAGTTAAGGCCTTTATTTATTATATGCATAGTGTAAAATTATCAAAATAGAGTTCCATAACCGAAGTTTAACCATCGGAAGTAAAATACTTATATCTCAACTAGCTTTTGCCCGCGGCTTCGCCCGCGTGGAATTCGTTTATATCGCGAACCGGGGAAGTGGGGAAGAAGGTCCTGGGAAAATTCATCGAAATTGGCCAGGCGGTTTAGATTTTTCACACAAACTTTCATCCCCTATTTCAAGCCTTTAGGGGTTGATTTTTTTAAAAAAAGTAGCCTATGTGTGACTCTGGGTCTTCAACTATTTTCATTCCGAATTTCATCCAAATCGGACCGGTGGTTTTGCCGTGAAAACGTCACAGACAGACAGACTTTCGCATTTATAATATATTCCTAGTAGCTGAACCCGCTACTTCGTACGCGCAGGAGTTTATTCCGCGTAACTCCAGTTCTCGCGGGATTTCCGGGAAGACAGACTTGTTAGTTTTATATTTATTTATATTAATGTTTGTTTAGAAGCTATTTATACCCCATACGCGACCCGCGTAAATTCCGATCCCGCGGGATTTCTGGGATAAAAAATATCCTATATGTTAATCTAAGTTGCCCTCTATGTGTGTGCCCGCTACTTTGTACGCACAGGAGTTCATTCCGCGTAACTCCAGATCCCGCGGGATTTCCGGGAAGACAGACTTGTTAGTTTTATATTTATTTATATTAATGTTTGTTTAGAAGCTATTTATACCCCATATGCGACCCGCGTAAATTCCGATCCCGCGGGATTTCTGGGATAAAAATATGTTAATCTAAGTTGCCCTCTATGTGTGTGCCCGCTACTTCGTACGCGCAGGAGTTTATTCCGCGTAACTCCAGATCCCGCGGCCGCGGGATTTCCGGGAAGACAGACTTGTTAGTTTTATATTAATGTTTGTTTAGAAGCTATTTATACCCCATACGCGAAGAAGGTTTTCCCGCGTAAATTCCGATCCCGCGGGATTTCTGGGATAAAAAATATCCTATATGTTAATCTAAGTTGCCCTCTATGTGTGTGCCCGCTACTTCGTATGCGCAGGAGTTTATTCCGCGTAACTCCAGATCCCGCGGGATTTCCGGGAAGACAGACTTGTTAGTTTTATATTAATGATTGTTTAGAAGCTATTTATACCCCATACGCGAAGAAGGTTTTCCCGCGTAAATTCCGATCCCGCGGGATTTCTGGGATAAAAAATATCCTATATGTTAATCTAAGTTGCCCTCTATGTGTGTGCCAAATTTCATGAAAATCGGTTCAGTAGTTTTTGCGTGAAGGAGTAACAAAGCTATTTATACCCCATACGTGAAGAAGGTTTTCCCGCGTAAATTCCGATCCCGCGGGATTTCTGGGATAAAAAATATCCTATATGTTAATCTAAGTTGCCCTCTATGTGTGTGCCAAATTTCATGAAAATCGGTTCAGTAGTTTTTGCGTGAAGGAGTAACAAACAAACAAACAAACAAATACACAAACTTTCACATTTATAATATTAATTAATAGGAAGGATTTGGCTGTATTGTATATAACTAGGTATATACAGGCTTGAAGTTATGTTAAGTTTTATATCCAATATTAAAAATCAATCCTTCCATTAACCAGTCCGCCTACTCCTAAACAATGCCACTTTTGCTGATTCTGAATGTACCCGCTGAATCCAGAAAAATCGCGATAGATACTTACATAAATAAATAAGTCATATGTACCACTACGATGAATTTAATTTTAGAGTTTATTCAATAAAAGCTAAGGGTGAAGATAGTACTGCTGTGTGATATGACTGACAATTTTCTTCTGATCACCCATGATTGTGTAATAACCCTTAGTGCATTAATATTGTGGAAATGGGACCGAAATGTAAATAAAAAACATGTGTCTATGTACACAAATTTTAATTTATTTGTTTAAGGCTATATAATGTACAGCATAATTACAAAAATACAAATAAAAGTATTATAGCATATTTATTAATTGGGCACAAAAAGCGATCGTATCGCTAACTAGCGAATTCTTCAAGATAAGCTTTGGGCAGATAAGATAACAGAGGGATAATTATAATTGCTTTTTTACAATAAAATACTTCAACAAGACGAGGGTTTATGTTTTCTGGAACAATTATTTCTAGCCACTTCTTTTTTAACGATTTATTTGAAGGTAATCTATTGAATAAAAACAATTATTTCAACTTTCTTCAGCGTCATTTTAAATTATCGATATATCGAATATCGATATTTTAACACTTTCTACCCTAAGTGTCATTGAAATGTAAACAAACCGGCTACTCAAATATATAAAATAATGATGTAAAACCCAACAAAACATTAACAGGCCTACATAATCCTCGCACAGATCTACATGAAGCAAAAACATAATATATCAATATCATTCAGATATTCAACAAACAACGAAAATTGGGTGTAATTTATTTTTCCTGGCTCCGCATTGTAGTATACCACACCTCATTGTGTTTTAATGTTTTTGTTTTGCTTAAAAGACACCACAACACCTCCTATCAATGCCTATTTTAATATATTTTATAGTTTTGGGTTTATGTTTATTAACCATTTTGTTTGACATAAGATGTCATTTGTAAGGGTGAATAAAAAATGGCCGGCCTGCTACACACCAACCAGCTAATTTCATATGAGGTTAAGGATTATAGTAGGGCCATTTTAATAGGCCACATTTGACAGTTCGTCAAAATTTTACAAAGTAACCTTGTAAGGGAGACACCCCATAGTATCTAATACATTCCATACTAGATATTGTTAAACTTTTTACACAACTGACGTCGTTACAAAGTTACGTCACTGAACTCTTTTTCTTTTTAAATATCAGGGATGGTAGCGAAAGAAAATGATGAGTAGATAAGTTGAATTCGAGAAGTCGAACTAATCGTCAAAAAGTATTTTACGATTACAAAATAAAATGTATTTTAATACAAACAAAATTTATTTTATTACATTTTAGGCCAAAAAATATGTAATCATTCATTTATATAATAACGTCTGGCTCACAAGTCAGTATCTAGAAGCGTGAAATGTTACAAAAAAGTCATGATTTCATTTCGCGCCATTATTTGACGCATTATTTTTGTCATTTTTTTTAGTCGTTGTGTGAACTGTGCGCTTATTAATACTTTTTATAACAATCGCATTCAATTTACAGATGTTTGAAGTCCTTATCGATTAATTAAATTAATCGATGTTTTTCAGCAGGTTACCCTCACTATAAAGCAAAGACAAACAGTTGTCAAATGTGGCCTATTAAAATGGCCCTACTTTAGGGCGTCTCTATCTAAGTATATTCCTATCTCTATGGTCGGTTAGGTACGGAACATGGAGGATAGAACTAAGGAGGGTCATCTGTGTATATGAAAAGTGTCCAGTTGTATGCGCTAAATAACAGTTCCAAAATCCTCCACTGGTGGCGCTGGTGGATTCACAGGGTATGGTATGAATCATGGAGGATTATCCTCCATGCCTCCATGCTACTTTAGTCGATAATGACAATAAATTTTTTAACTCGGCATACTTCAATTCAATCAATTCATCTACGATTGCTACATTCATACCATACCCTGTGAATCCACCAGCGCCACCAGTGGAGGATTTTGGAACTGTTATTTAGCGCATACAACTGGACACTTTTTCAACTTTTCTCCCATATAAGATGACTCTCCTTAGTTCTATCCTCCATGGTACGGAACGCAGCCCATAACGTCTGTAACATTGACGTACAAATGACGTACAGCACAGAGTAGGTCTATACCGTATTGTACAGATTAAATAATAAAAAGTCCTTTCACCACAGATTCACAGTGACCCATAAGGCCGGCACTCCGAATTAAAATTCGGAAATCCGAATAGGAATATGATTCGGAAATCCGAACGCAGTTAAATCTATACAAATTTAATATATTATGAACCTATCACCACAAAATAAGGATAGTACAGAAGTTAAGCTCATGTATGTACCTCGATTTAGGTTACGCATGTGTGCGTTAGCCTTAGGGTTAACGACTCCGCAATGGTCTTGGATTGGATCTTGTTATTTAAATTATTGGTATGGATTAAACGAGAAAACAAAAAGGTGTATGATTAGAATCATTAAAATTTTATGTAGTAGGTAACTATTAGTCTAAATTGTGTTATCATTGTAAACTAAGATTACGGGAGTCCTTAGATGAAAAATTCAATAAAACAGGTAATACAGGTTATCTGTAGAAATATAATTTTTATACGAAATGATAATCACATGTACTTACGTGCAATCGTTTTATTGCACGTAGTTGTAGTGGAGGTACTTGGAGAGACAGATAGTACTAAAAATAGAATTGTTTACTTTTACGCATAGTGAATATTTGCAACTAACCCAGAGCGTTTCTGCGGCAGTTCCTATAATATGTGATAATGATATTTAAATTCGGTATTAAAACAATATAATTATATAATATATAAAAATTATTAACACTCAGTAAATAATAATACTTTCATTTAATATATTTATTACAACTCGAAAGTAAATAGACACTTTAAACGTACAAGGAACTTCCTACATCCTACGTTGACTTGTAATAAGTAACGAATCATTGAATGACAAGCAAGTAAGGACTTATTGTACCTCTCTATAGCAACAGAATGTCAAAAAAATTATAATGTGCATTTGTTAAATGTAATTTTTAGGGAGATTTCTAAATATTTGAGGCAATTTTAAGGAGTTTTGACATTCGTTTAGGCATAAATATTTTATAGAGTTGGTAACACTGGTCCTTGACTGTCATTCCGTACGGAAATTTCCGAATGTGTGTGGCGACTATGTAGGTATGGAGGAGTTGCGTCCGGAATTCCGAACGGATTGTCTATGATTCGGAATTCCGAATCAGAGACAATTCCGTCAGGAAAAACTAGGTACAGTCCGCCCAACTTAACTCTGAAATGGCAAAAATTGGAACTAACGAAAAGTCATTCATAAGTACGTTGTGTTCATTCATCTGTCAGTTACTAGTGTGCAATGATTGGTCAAATGAATGTCAAATGCGTCCGACAGCGCCTCTTTCGTTTCAGTCTTAAGTTGGGTTTACTATAGGTACCGTTTGTGTGTGACAGCGCCATACATTTGTATAGATCTGTGGTATAGATTTCACTGCGTCAGGAATCCCGAATCGAAATTCCTTTTCGGGATTCCGTTTCGGAATTCCGCATGTATGTGGCCGCCCTAAGTGTAACCATGTAAGGGCGGCCACATACAGTCGGAATTCCGAAACGGAATCCCGAATAGGGTTGCAACCTTGCAACGATATATCGGAAAACCGATAATATTATAAGAAAACCGATAATATTATATTGTAAGAAAAAGCTAATGTTCAAAGCCCATACAGCCTTATCTAAGGTCGTGAATTATCGATTTTTTTCTTCGGATATGATATCGATATTATCATATCGTTATAACGCAAATATCGATAAAAATATCGATGTGTCCTCTTCGATATTATCGGTTTTCCGATATATCGTTACAACCCTATTCGGGATTCCGTTTCGGAATTCCGCATGTATGTGGCCGCCCTAAGTGGTACGTGGTACCTACTGGTAACATTGTGGTAACCATAGATGTAGCATACACTGACGTTGTGGTAACCATAACCAACTTGCATTGCGATTTGCGATTTAATATATTCCTATCTCTATGGACTTAATAGAAGGGAGTTCTTGCATGATTGTGACGTCTGAGACAATAAATTAAAAATTCTCCAGGTGTGTGAAAGTGAACTGTTTGTGTAGAACTAAAAGTAAAACTATAAAGTAAGTTATTACCAACACATCCTTTTATAATTGTATGTGTAAATATTTCACTTTAAGATAATATACTTATGCATTGAAATGATACGTGTAGGTACCTAACACAGTAACACTTGTTCTGTGAAATAGTTTTGAAATTGTTGTGTAGTATGATACATGTTTAATAAATCGTGATTGTTTTAAGAATACTAACAATTTACTTATGAGATAAACCAATTACTAGTTACTGATGTACACGTATGTATTCCCCATTCGTAGATACCGATGACGTAGACGTAAATGTTCCATTTTACTTCAATTGCAAACAATTGTTTTCGAGAAGAGTAATTCGCCATTATTTACTAGCATTTTCAGCACTTTCCTACTTATTTACATTGTTTGGTGTAGTATTGTTCAAATAACGCAATATAGTTTATAATTTAATTCAATATTTATTTTTAAGTTTTGTCTAAAGTTTCGTCATTTAAAGTGATTAAAACAGAAGTATAAAGTATTTAAAATTAGAATTTAAGTATGAAAACTTTAAAGGAACTTTTATGGTTATAGCAAACTTAGATCCCGAAAGTATTTTTTGAGAGTTCAATGTGGTATTTTTTTTTATTTTTAACCTACACCAACGTTCTAAAATTATACCTACTTATTATTCAAATAATATATAATTAATATGATTGCAAAAAAAGTTTTTAATTACATTTTTGCAATAGCATTTTGTGTGTCTTAAATTACCAAGGCTTACATAATTATTACCAATGCTTACATTTATGAATCTAGTGACCTCACATAAGTTAGTTTATTAGATGGTATGAAGAGCTTAAAACATTTCCAAAAAAATTTTATTCTGATGTAATTCCAAATATAATTTGTCATTAATTAGATAACAATGACAACTTAATATGAATCATCAAATTACCAAAAGATACTGTTTTATCTGAAAGGTTGATGTCATCAATCTAAAATTATTTTAAATGTAAACAGAATGAACCTTGTGGAGGATTTATGTTAAGGAACTTATCTCAGAAAGGGTAAATGTTTTATTTATGCTATACCACTAGAAGGGTACTTCCACCCCAGAGTAAAGTAACATTAACAGAGAGATGTAGGTCATAGTTTGCTAGCATTGGTATTCATTTTTATTCATACACATTTTTTGTATTTAACAGTATGCTAGAGACAGACAAAATTTAAAAGTTTGACAAATAAATATTTTCCTTCCTGGTACAATTTTGGGAAACTTTAATTTTTATTTTGGGATTTCCTACCACATGGGTGGATTTATAAGGTGGATAACAGTTTGAACTTTTTCTGGCAAAATTTAAAAGAAACTCGTTAAAAAACCTAGTCTCCTTACCTCCCAGTTACTGCTCTTGCATGCAAATTCACCCAATTTGGCCCTGATTTTTTTTATCTATTTACTTCCTTCATAATACAATTTTCATTGTATGAACAACATGATCATAAATTGGGATATTTAGCTGCGTCCACAGTAGGCAAACTGTTTGCCGCCGACTGATTTAGCTGCGTATCGGTTTAGTACGCACTTCACATATTTGAAATGGAGTGTTCACAGTTTGCTAGTTTTGCGCTCACTCTTCGCAGTTTGCAGCGTTACGCGCGCCGACTATCTCAGTGAGCGGCAGACAGTAGCAGAGCTCAGAACAGTACGCTTGAGACGTCTGCAAATGGATCTGAGTTCGCAGCTGACTCGAATTTCTTTGCAGCTCACTTAGTCGGCGGCGAACAGTTTGCCTACTGTGGACGCAGCCTTAATGTCTTCTTAGGACACATGGTCCTGACCATAAATAATTATGTCAAATCCCACACATTGGTACTGATGGTAGCATAATCTGGCCACAAAAACCATGAAGCTATACCGACCTCTACAATTCAAATATCATTGACCAAGCTAGATATTAAAGTAGATTACTTTATATAGTTGCATAATGGTTTGATGGATTGTTATTCTGTATGTATATCAATTGTTCATGACCCTCTTTTGGAACCGATCATTTATTAAGGCTATGAATATATCATGTCAGTCATTGTTTGCCTGAGAATTATGGATCAAGTATGTTGGAACTTGTTTTCATGCAATGTTTATGTTTTTCTTAATGGCCCTATAATAATAGTATGTTAGTGAATACTTACATGTTTACAGGGCCCGATTTAGGGGGGGGCAACCCGGGCAATTGCCCGGAGCGGCGAAATTGAGGGGCGGCAAAATTGGGGGCGCGCGGCGCGTCGGCGGCAAAAATTTAAAAGATGGTTAAACAAAAAAAAAAACCCACCCCTACACAAAAGTTGTTAGAGCATAATTTATTACTATTGACATGACTGAAATTTCACATCATATTTTAGTAGATTACAAAAATAAAACGCGGTCACACTGCGTCCTTCAATCTGTGCATGTTTTGCACTGCACGATGGTGCACTAGCACACAGCACGATTGGGCATGACGGCCGTACGCGTTTGCGCGGACGCGGACGGACAGCAAGATGGATGGTGCATAGTGTGCGTACAGGCCTTTAGTTTCGTGGGCTTTGGGGTTTCAAAGATACAAATACATTACTTTCACTCGCGCTACGCTAGTCAGTTGCAGTTTCTTTATTCCTCTGTTGTTTTCTATTCTATTAATTGAATTTAACGCGACCAATTTCGAAATCGCGAGAAAAAATCAGCTGTTCCATACATTTTGGTCGACCGGATAGTCATTTTACTATGGAACAGCTGATTTAATTAGCTGATTTGATTTAAGTATACTTGTTCCCGCACATGAGTTTTTCCCGTGTGAATCCTGATCCTGCGGAAATTCCGCGATAAAACGTAGCCTGTACATTGCTCCACAATTTCCTCTATCTCCCAGTGAAAGTCCCGTAACAATCTAAGCTCGCGAATTGGCGCATAGGAGTTTTTCCCACGTGAATCCTGATTCCGCGGGAATTCCGAGATAAAAAGTAGCCTATATGGTGCTCCAGAACCTCCTCTATCTCCCAGTGAAAGTCCCATAAAAGTTTAACCCCCGCCTTCGTGCATAGGAGATTTCCCCGCGTGAATCCTGGATCCCGCCGGAATTTCGGGATAATTAAGTAACCTATGTGTTGCTTCAGAACCTCCTCTAACTCCCAGTGAAAGTCCCATAAAAATCTAAGCCAGCGACTTCGCGCATAGGAGTTTTTCCCGCGTAAATCCCGATCTCGCGAGAAGTCAGGAACAAAAGTAGCCTCTATGATGCTCCATAGCCTCCTCTACCTTCCACTGAAAGTGACATAAATATCTGCACCTGCGACCTCGTTCCCGCACTTGAGTTTTTCGCGTGTTAATCCTGATCCTGCGAAAATTCTGGGATAAAAAGTAGCTTGTAGGTACATTGCTCCACAACTTCCTCTATCTCCCAGTGAAAGTCCCGTAAAAATCTAAGCCCGCAACTTCGCGTATAGGAGTTTTTTCCGCGTGAATCCCGATCCCGCGGGAATTCCGATTTAAAAAGTAGCCAATGTGTTGCTCCAGAACCTTCTCTCTATCTCCCAGTGAAAGTTCATTAAAAATCTGAGCCCGCAACTACGTTCGCGAAGCTTTTCTCCCGTGAATCCCGATCCCGCGGGAATTGCGGGATAAAAATATATATTGGTCCACAATCTCCTCTATCTCCCAGTGAAAGTCCCGTAATAATCCGTAGAGTTAAAATTCATCTTTATACATCAAGCTGTTTTCGATTAAGTAAATAACCTTTCAACCCTTATTTTACCTATTTAGGGGTTGATTTTTAAAAACTTTGATACTTATGGGTTTTTCATTATTGCTTTTTATAATTCTAAATACCAATTTTCATAATATCTGGTCTACAATTGACGGATTTGCATACAAACTTTGAACCCCTATTAGACCCCCTTAGGAGTGGAATATCAAAAAATCCGTTCTTAGTGGATACCTTCTAACTATAAACTACCTCCCTGCCAAATTTCATGTTTTCAGCGGTTTCTGAGATTTCGTGATGAGTGAGTCAGTTTCCTTTCCCTTTACCTTTCGCTTATACAGGGTGTCCCGTAAGTAGTGGACCAAAGGGATGTGGGTGATAGGGGGGGTCTCGGTCTATGTCAAACACAAAATTTTATTGGCCTTATATTTTACACTTGATCAAAAAAATGAACGGATACTAGATAAAAAATTATCGATAAAAAAATGGGAAGATTTTTTTATGTCAGCTATTTCGAAAATAGAGGCACCTTAATATTTTTTTTAGGAAAATTCTCATCTTTCGGTTTAAATTTTTTTCTCCCATAGAAAACGGTGTATATTTTTCAGAGTGGTCTTATTTGAAAGCTAAAAAGTGTAACTTGCCAAAAAAATAAAAAACACCTACGATTTCAAGCACGAAATTAGTTAAAAAAAATTAAGTAGATATTTTTTTGTAGATTTACTATAGTAACATATATTTTTTTTCACCATCGGAAAGTAGACATTTCAACGAACAGAAAACATACCAACTTTTTGAAAAAAGCTGATATTTTGACGGGTGAGTTTTCGATTGAAAATTAGGGTGTTTTTTCGATATTAATTCAAAATAAGGTGAAAAAATAAATATTTTTAATCAAATAAATTACAGCGTATTTGGGACATAAAAAGGTAAGTTTTCGCCGAATTTCGTTAAAAAAAACAATTTTTGTAAAAGATAAAAATAAAAAACCAAAAACTTGGTTTTTTTAATTTTTCACATAAATTTTGAGGTTATGTGAAAAAAGTGTAAATACAAAAGTTTTAGATCTTTTTATTACCTACAACTTTGCCATTTGACTTTTTTCGATAGGACTTTTAGTTTTGCCGGAAATCGAGAAAAACCGTTTTTTACCCTTAAAAACTCACCCCCATCCCCTTCCCGACCTCAGATCGCCCGTAAATTATTTTTCCTTTCATTTTTATAATATTCCCCTCCTTTTCTAATGGGTTTCATCCTACTATTATTTTTTTTGGTTTTAAAAATTATCGACCCTGGTCTACCATCTATGGAATAACGTAAGGGCGGCAAATATTGTTTTGCCCGGAGCGGCGAAACAGCTGGATCGGGCCCTGCATGTTTATTTTAAACACAATAATTACTTTGGCTCTTCAGGAGGCAGGATCTAGATGATCTTCAACATGACAAAACTCAAGGAAATTGCAATGTACCTATACGCTAATAATTTTGCCAAGTATTTTCCTTAACTATAGTTTTTGTTCACGTCTCTTTGTGCCTTGTCTCATAATATATTGGTTTACCTTTCCTGTTTGTCTAGCATTTGAGCTAGCTAGCAACATATAAATTATGGATATATCTTATTGCATATTTCAAATTTAAGTAATGTTAATGCATTTAATAGCAGTAGGTATAAGGTAAAATACTAAACATTACTTATTTCCTATATAAATTAAAATTTTTGGCTGCGAATTGTACCAAAAAATGACCTCCTAATAAATATGAAAAGTATGTATTTTTCATAAATAATAATAATATATATTTTTCATTAATTTCAGATCACAATGAAGGCAGTAATATGTTTAGTAGGGATGGTATTCCTAATAATACTACATGGTACTTATGCTCCCCCTGTCAGTCCGGAGAAGAAAGAAGGGGACAGTGAAATAAAAGAAGACTTGGTGAGTTTTTTCATTTATTTTGATTATGATTATCCTGCCTTATTTTGATACACACATAAAAGATCAGGTGCGATTCCTGTCAACTAGATATTACAATTTTTTATAACAAAAAATTAATTAAAATTCAGCTTTAAAAACTTGTTGATGGATTAACTTGTAATTTTAAAACTTAATATTTAATAATAGCTAAGCTCATAAAGAAAAGAAAAAGTTATTTTTCCTAGTGCAACTGCGAATGAAAAAAAATTAAATGACTGCTGTACCTATGCTTCAAGAAGGATAGATAAAAATACTAGGAAATTTATTACATCTTATCTTATAATATATAAAGCTGGAGTGTTTGTTTGTTTGAATGAGCTAATCTCAGGAACTACTTGTTCAATTACAACAATTATTTTCCCATATTATATTATTTCAGTTTCCTCAAAGTGTCAGAATTTTTAAAATCATACATGAAATGAAAAGACTAGGATGGGATGCTTATAATAATATAATGACACCACAAATTAGATAATACAGATTATACAAAGTGCCCAAAAACAACGCACACATAGACACGGTTCAAATACACCAAAAATCGGTACATATCGGACCACTCGGACCGCGGTTGTTATTTCCAGCAATATGACATTTACAATACACAAATAAGATACTTTTCCTAAAAAATGGATAAGAAACGGAGTTATTATAATTATTATCTTAGAGTTTTTTTTATTCGACGTTAAATTGCACATTATAATTTTTTTGACATCCTGTTGCTATAGAGAGGTACAATAAGTCTTTACGTGCTTGTAATTCAATGATTCGGTACTTATTACAAGTCAACGTAGGATGTAGGAAGTTCTTTGTACGTTTAAAGTGTATACCTTCAAATTGTAATAAATATATTAAATGAAAGGATTATTATTTACTGAGTGTTAATAATTTTTATATATTATTGCGGAGTCGTTAACCCTAACGCTAACGCACACATACATAAACTAAATCGAGGTCCATACATGAGCTTAAATTCTGTAATATCTTTATTTTGTGGTTCAAGTGACTCAGTTGCTAATCTATAGTTATATACCAAATCTATGGTCGACAGTAAAAATAAAAATGTACTTACTCTGTGGTCTACATGCGCCGTTCGACTATCATTCCGAACGGAAAAACCACGTATGTGTGTGGTGCATTTACGGAATTCCAAATCGAAATTTCGATTCGGGATTCCGTTTCGGAATTCCGCATGTATGTGGTGGCCCTTACTGAGGAGGCCTAGAGCATACTCCACCACGCTGCTCCAATGCGGGTTGGTGGAGGGGTAAGTGGCCAACCCAGTGTCGAAAGTTTTAAAGCCGCCCGAAGGCCTCCGACGTGGCTTAACGACTGCTATCAATCGATAACAACCGGGACCGACGGCTTTACGTGCCCTCCGGTTGCTTGCTTATACAGTAAATGGTAAATGGTTGCTTATACAGTCTTAAATCAACAATCCTGAACTTCAATTGGTATTTACCAATACAGGTTTCACGTAAAGATTGTACCTTGAATGTTGGCCTTTATGCGTTCTTGTTATACTTTCAGTGCGATTTGCGTTTTAAAATGTACTGGTTTATTCACATGCTACTCTATTTTGACTATTTGGCTGTTAATTGCCCTCTTGGTTCAAGCAGCTGGCGTTTTTATTGTTTATAAGCTGAGCACACGACCTCGTTCGCGCATTTTAGTTTTTCCACCGTTAACCCCGATGCTTCGGGGATTCCGTGATTAAAAAAAGCCTATGTGTTGCTCCTTAATCTCCTATTTATTCTAGTGAAAGTCCCATAAAAATCAATCAAACCGTTCCCGAGATTAGCCCGGACGAACACAAAGACGGACAATTTTTTTAAATTGTATGTTTGTGTTTTAGTATCTTGTAATAAACTATATGCACTTGAAGAAACAGTTATTTTGAAATCACAAACAGATCCTTCAATTTTTTTATATGTATGTACCTACTAGCTGTGCCTGCGACTTCGTACTCGTGAGTGTTTCCCCTCGTAAATGCCGATACCGCAGGAATTCCGTGATACAAAGTAGCCTATGTTATGCTCCACAATCTTCTCAATCCTCCATTGAAAGCCCCATCAAAATCGGCCCAGCCGTTTCAGAGATAAGTCGGAACAAACAGACAGACAGACAGACAAAAATTGTAAAAAAAATATTTTGGATATCCTTACATATTATAAAAAGAAGAAGAACGACGTCTGCCGGGTCAGCTAGTATATTATATTCATGTTCATGCAAAAAGCGGTTATTTTAATTTCACAATAGACACCCCAATCTTATTTATTTGAATAGATGATAAAAGTGAAAGAGGATTAGTTTAAAGTTCAGTTCGAGACTGATAAATAGTTATCAATGAGTTTTATTCAATAATGCTACCAGATCTACAGATATAAAAGACTCAAATTATAATTGGCTTAACATTTAATTATTTACTTTAGTGATGGAAATTATAAGGAGAAAATTTCAAATATTTCATGTGTACAGTCAAATTTAATGATGTATTAAGTCTCCAAATTTCCTCTTGGCAGCCTTGGCCGCTGTAGAAATATATAATTTTACCCTATTGACTTATAGAGCAAATAAATTGAACCCAATTATCTCCAAAAATGAAATTACACAGACTCTGAATGCATTGAAAAAGTGCCGTAATAAAATTTACTTCATTCGCGTGTGCTGTACCTATACCTATTTATTTAATCAATAATAACATTATGATGATGGTGATGTTTCATAGGACTGGTCGTAAATATTGCTTGCGTCAATGTTTCCCTATTTCTTGGCAGAGCGCGAGCGCAGCAGTTGCCAAATTAATGTCTTTGAAAAAAAAATGCGAAACGCGGTAATTTCTGGTACTTATTACTAAGTACTTATTTTACTATTATAATATTGATAAATTGCTCTCGCTTCGCTTCGGTAAATTTGTGCCAAATTTTATCGGGCACAAAAATGTAAAAGTGAACAACATTTAGTCCATTGTCATGTTTATGTTACATTTTTAACCGACTTCAAAAAAGTAGGTTCTCAGTTTGACCTGTATGTATGTATGTACATTAAGGTCATTTTGACTAGGCTGATGTGAACTTCGTTTTCCGAGATGTTTGCGCAGGTACAGTAACTGACCAATCAAAACACGGCGGCCATGGCAGTTTTTTGTGATGCGCTACTTCATATTGGCCATGGACGTATTTACGTCCATGGTATTGGCTAAGTATCCTACCGCCCGCACTCCCCGCCCCCTACCACCATTTTGGCCTTAAAATCGACATCTGCGCAGCCACTCGTAGCCAACTTCATGTCAGCCGATTTAAAATGACCTTACTGTATGTATGTTTATTTGTGCGCGATTATCTCGCGTGTGGTTGAACCGATTTTGATGCGGTTTTCAGCATAGTATTTGTCAGACTTAGGAGAAGGTTGTAGGCATATTGTTTGGCTGAACCGATTTTGATACGGTTTTCAGCATCGTGTTTATCGGACTAAGGAGAAGGATTTAGGAATAATTTTCGGCGTTAAAGTCGGTTCTATTTTGTTAAAAGTTATTATTTGGGCTTAGCGTGCCATTGTCGAGAGGTTGCAAGTTGCAACTTTATTTTACGATGTCTAGATGGGGTTAATGTAAGGTTAACTCCATGTTTGTGGGTGGAAGTGGAAACAATAGTGTAGACGTTTTTTAAGATTTATCTCGTAAATGTAACTTTTTAAAAGACTAACTTTAATGTTTTAGCTTATTGATTGAGTGTATTGAGAAGGGCTGTAAATCACAAATAGAATAAGTACCACATCAATAAATGTTTCGCTTGCGATCTCTATATCGATACCGTACCCACGTCAAATTTTAAAAAATAGGTACATCCAATGCACAATTTCGGATCCAATACTAATTATGTTTTGTATTTATCATGCGTTGTGCTATGAGTAATTATTTTTAATCTGAATCTGAAGCGTGGCCGGGTTTTTACAATTAGACTTGAGGAAATATTATGAATAAAAAAGTATAAAATCTTTCGTGTTACTGATAAGTAGTAATCACTGGAAGATTTTTTTATGGAATTAAGATAGAAGAATAATTATAATCGGAATACGAGTTATTAATAACTACCAATAATTAACAATAAGTAAATGGAGTGCGTTCACGAATGAGGTAATGTACCTAAGTATACTACTGTTTTGTATTTGATATTTATTTTTTTAATTACAGGAGGAATACATAGAGTACAAGCGATATTTGAAGGAGGTTGTGCAAGTTTTAGAAAGTGACCCAGATTTCAGGGAGCGTTTGGAGAAAGCAGACGAAGAAGATGTTGTTGTAAGTTACACTTTTTAGATCATAAGAAAGAAATAATCTAATAAGCGTCACGCGATTTATCACAAAAAAAGAGAGGTTTAAGCAAGTTAGTAAACGAGTTTAAGGTACCTTACCTTATAATTATAGCTATTTAAATACAGAACTCGACACATTGCATCAGCTAACATTGTTGTTAAAAAGTTCAATTATAGTAGTAATAATTCTTGTTGGGTACCTATACGTAAACAAGATGTTTACTCCATAAAATACAAACAATCAATATCTAAAACATATTAGATTAAGAAAAAAACTTATATTAATATGCCCTATGTTCCCTAAATACTTAATTTAAGTATTTCACTCCTGTCCCGTCGATCTTTCTCCAGGATGATAAATGTTCATATTAAAAGTTAAATGTTCACAATAAATGTAAAAAAAATTCGGGCCCACCCGCTTCCATTCTTTTGGTTTGCATAGTTCAAATCGTTGAATAATGGGCGGTGGTAACCACTTATCACCACCAGTAATCACCAGGTCATCAGATGGCCTGCCCGTTTGCGGCATACACAAGAAATAACAGCATAAACTGTTTAATAAACACTTCCTCGCGTCTAAATTATATTCATCCGTTCTTCAATTGTGTGATTGTGTATGATATCAGAATATTGCAAAAATCGGTCAAGTGTAAGTGGAACTTCGCACATAAAGGGTTTCGTCGTGTTACTGAGTGATAATTCTAACTATTTGTAGGTATGGACCGTTTGGGATCGGACAATTTATTTTACTTTTTTATTATTTGTTCTGATTGCGGCCTTCGTAAAACGCATTTGGTGAAATTATGTATGTACCTGTTTCCTCTTCATGGGTAGAATCATAGAACGCTGTGAAAAACGGATATAGACCACCATTCACCGCTCGAGTTTGAGAAATTAAAAAGAACCACCTAACTAGAACTGTCGGTTTTCGCGGAATAGTGCTTTTTTCGCAATAATTCTTCGTAGGTACTCGACCCAATTTTTAAATGATTCATCAAACGTCTTAAAATTAATTACCTTTGATTCATTTGCTAATATTGTTTCTAACATTTGCACTATGCTATTACATAACATGTATCGTTAAACTATACAAAAATATTTAGAAACCAACCCGTCATTAGTGACTAATAGAGTCAGATGTTATGGATCATTAGCGGCAGTTTATGTTTGTTAATATTTTCTTTTTTAATATAATAATGATAAGATAAAACAATAAATCTAAGTAATTCTAAAGATAAAACCTTAAATTTAGGTATTTTCACTTTATCTCTCCATATAAATTAAAACTAAAAAACGCTATACATTCTTATCTCTGCGTCATGATAACACACACAAATTCTATCACAACACCCATGACATGAGAGCAAAAATTGATCTGTTACATAAAAGTTTGCCCCCGTCGTACTTTGAACCCGGGACCCCTCGTTTCGGAAGCAGGACCAAGTTGTCTGCCAAATCTCTTGTATGGATGTACCCTTCAAATGGTTGTACAAAATTATCTTTTCGCATTAAACTTTCCTAAAACATACAATTCTATTTATAATTTAATAATTGGGACTTTGGTTTTGTATGACTACTGTTTACAGATAAACTTACCAGATTAAACAAAATGTTCGCATGGTCGTACCAAATCATCGAGAATAACTCATAATCAATTTTGTAGTCAAATACTGTTATATTATACTAGCTGACCCGGCAAACGTTGTTTTGCCAAAAAAAATGTTAAGGGTGAACAACCCTTATCACTCAAGGGTATGAAAAATATATAGTAGCCGATTCTCAGACCTACTGAATATGCATAAATAAAATTTGGTAAAAATCGGTAAAGCCGTTTCGGAGGAGTAACGTAACTAACATTGTGACACGAGAATTTTATATATAAGACTAGCTTTCCGCCCGCGGCTCCGCCCGCGTGGAATTTTGTTAGGTATATAGCGTATTTTTACTGAACTCGACAGTGCTTTTCTTTAGACTTATTTTAGAAAAAAAGATTTTTCAGGCTGAAATCTTATTACAACTTCAATTTAATATCGAACAAAATCGCCCATGTAGTTTAATATTTGCTGCTTTCCCTTCATAAGAAAGTCCAACTCGCTCTTGGCTTGGAAGTTATTTTTCAGGAATTTGCATTTTACGATCCCGTGGAAATGTCCTAAGTAAATTTCCCGTCTCGTATAAATATTTGGAGTACTAAATCTCTATTTAATTTTACACCTACCTATATATTTTTAAGGTGATATTGAAAAAATACTGCAGCACATTTTTTAATTTTAACAAAGAGACTGGACATTCATTTTCAAGTCCCCTTGGAAACTAACGAAGAAAACACAAATTTTCACCCCGTATTTTTAGGGGTTGGAGGGTTAATTCGAAAAAACACTTGATTTTTTATTTACAACAAAGAGTATTTACCTATTTTCAGCTTTCTATCTTGAAAATTTTATTAAGTCCCATACAATCTTTCACCCCCCTTTTAAAGGGGTTGAGGGTTAATTATCAAAAAAATCTGATACACGTATTCATTAATTTGAAGTAAGCAACCAAAATTCAAATTTCCAAGTCACTAACTTCAATGTTGTAGAATTTTCATATAATAGTTTTCACCCCTTTCATCCCCTTCAGAGTGGAATTTCCAAAAATCCTCTCTTGGTCCCCTACACTCCCCAAGGAACATACAATACATGGCAAATTTCATGTTTCTAACTTAGAAAATGACGGACTTCCATACAAACTTTCAACCCCTATTTTACCCCCTTAGGGGTAGAATTTCCAGAAACGCTTAAATACGTATCTATTAATTTTTAATCAGTTTTTCAGGAATTTGCATTTTACGATCCCGTGGAAATGTCCTAAGTAAATTTCCCGTCTCGTATAAATATTTGGAGTACTAAATCTCTATTTAATTTTACACCTACCTATATATTTTTAAGGTGATATTGAAAAAATACTGAAGCACATTTTTTAATTTTAACAAAGAGACTGGACATTCATTTTCAAGTCCCCTTGGAAACTAACGAAAAAAACACAAATTTTCACCCCGTATTTTTAGGGGTTGGAGGGTTAATTCGAAAAAACACTTGATTTTTTATTTACAACAAAGAGTATTTACCTATTTTCAGCTTTCTATCTTGAAAATTTTATTAAGTCCCATACAATCTTTCACCCCCCTTTTAAAGGGGTTGAGGGTTAATTATCAAAAAAATCTGATACACGTATTCATTAATTTGTAGTAAGCAACCAAAATTCAAATTTCCAAGTCACTAACTTCAATGTTGTAGAATTTTCATATAATAGTTTTCACCCCTTTCATCCCCTTCGGAGTGGAATTTCCAAAAAATCCTCTTTTGGTCCCCTACACTCCCCAAGGAACATACAATACATGGCAAATTTCATGTTTCTAACTTAGAAAATGACGGACTTCCATACAAACTTTCAACCCCTATTTTACCCCCTTAGGGGTAGAATTTCCAGAAACGCTTAAATACGTATCTATTAATTTTTAATCAGTAGCCCAAAAATAAAGTTTCATGTTTCTAACTTAAAAAATGACAGTCTTCCATACAAACTTTCAACCCCTATTTCACCCCTTTAGAGGTTGAATTTCATAAAATCCCGTCTTAGTGAGCACTTACATCCTTAAAAGAACCCGCATGCAAAATTTCACACTCCTAGCACTTGTAGTTTCTGAGATTTCGTGATGAGTCAGTGAGTGACCTTTCGCTTTTATATATATAGATTTAAACCTGTATTAATTATTATTTAACAGCTTAAACCATTATTTTGTGGTTAAAAAGTATTTTCTCTAATCGATTCGTCGCGTAGCAATTAATCTATACAGGGAAATGGTGGATTAAATTTCGATTGCAATTTAATCGATTATGTTTTTATTACCGTATTTTTATTAGCTGATGTAGAAGGTTGATTTAATAAGTTGCTTTATTTTGTAACCGAAACTGATTTTAATGAGATCCGTTTGATATTATAAATTAATATAATGATGTAATGTTGAAATACGAGTATAGGTTTGTTAATTTTTAGACTCATAATTAAGTGACCAAAAAAAATGAATCACCTAAAGTGTCATGTTGTCAAGACATTTGATGTATTTTATGTCACTATTTTTAATTTTGTGTGTGTCCTTATCTGTGTGTTGTCTATGGCATCAAAGGAGTTCATTTTCTTTATTATTTTTTCCTCCATGCCTGATAACAAATTACAACAATCCCACCTGACGATGACTGGCGATGATGAAATAATTTTGTATCAATATCGTTAATATGTATTGTATCTATAGAACCTCCGATTAAGGGCACGCTCTCATCATAATGATTAGATAATGCACCGATTGATCTGATATCTGTGCAAGTACCTAAACATTAATTATTTAGTTCACTTTATTTATGCATTTCTGTTGATTAATTTGCTTAGTAATTAACTTATTCAAAAAATATTGATTCTCAAGATAAGTTTAGGTACCTTGTCCAAATTTTTGATGTGTGTCAAAAATGTAAAGTATATTCACATTACACTGTCTATAATAATAAAACTAGCTAGGAAGTTATGTACAGTTTATGCCGAAGTAATATTAAAGTTAAAGTTGGGAAAAATAAAGATTACAAGATTTTTTTTCTCTCCTTAATTCTCCTTCTCCTTCTTGTTTAAACTTCGTTCCAGCATCCAATTACATTCCGATAACAATTACATTGCACTTGACCTTGATTGATAACTGCGTAATATCTGCGAGTCGCTTATTCATATTCTAAAAAGTATCACATATCGTTGCATTAACTTTCTTATGGTATTGGAATGTTAAAACTGCCTTGGTTTTCAAATGGCAACCGTCTGACACCGGAGTTACCCTTTTATACTGATAGTGTGTTTAGGAAGATAATTAGGTAGGTATGTTTATTTAAATTTGCCTACAATATTATGTCAAAGAATCCAGGGCCAAATATAATCAAAATTTTAGAGATTATAATTGTACCTGGAATATATTACACAAAGTGCAATCATTACTAATGATCACGAGTAACTAACATTGCTCGAATGGCGCTCGAAGAACCGCACTTACTTTTCTGTATTTATTTTCGGTAGGTAAGTATGTATGTGTTAATCTAATTTTTGTTTATTTTACAGTCCGGCAAAATTGCTGAGCAACTCGACTTCGTCAGTCACAGCGTCAGGACTAAACTGGACGAGATAAAACGGCGCGAGCTGGACAGATTACGACAGTTGGCTAAAAAGGTATTTTTTTATTTTTTATTTCTTTGTAGCTTTTTGAGCACTTGTGCACACATTTTTAGGGGTTCATCTCTTAAGTATTCAATAAAACTTAAATTTTCTTTCTTTTTGTATAGTTTCGCATTGCTGAACGTAATTAATCATTTTTAACCGAGGTTGTCAATTCGTCCGTATATTTTATAATTATTTTACCTTATAAGTACGCAGAGTGGTTCAACGTCTGACATAACATGAAATAATATTCATATTATAACGCTATAGTTATTAACATATAGTTGTAACAAAATTAGTAAAACAGTGTAGTGTATAGTGTGATATAAATAATTGTTAATTTGTTTAATGTGTTTAGTCTCAATCTCAACGCAATTTCACGAACGCACATTATTCACTTTCCACAAGAAACGTACATACATACCTACACTACATACGTATCTCAGTCTTATTAATTTCCCACATAATACCAGTTATATTATTGTGACATAGGAATGCTTACTTCATCCTTCATCAGATATACGACCTTGTTTTTATAATAGAAAATTACTCAATCAAATATTGATTGCTGACTTATATCAAGTCGAGATGCAATATTGTGCGCTAGAAGTCTTTCATATTGACAAAATGTATTATACAACGTGGTTACCACCATACAACAATAAATTAAATTTTATGTACCTAATAATTACCTAAGCCCCCAAAAAATTTTTCAATCAAAATACCTCCTTTACTTTAGCCACAAAAATTTTTTTTTTCAATATTCAAAATTTCAACATGCTGTATCTATTATTATTGTAATAGCAGACTAAGATTGTTGCCGCTCTTGTCAAAAGACTGACGTTTAGATAGGCTGTTCTATTTTTTCCTGTATTTTGTGCTATTTAGTTTGTTTGAAAAAAACATTTTTTGTAAATAAGATGTTAGGCGTTTTTTACTAAATGTAATATGTTCCTTGCATGAAGCAGGGCTCGTGGTTTCATTTATTGTTGTATGGTGGTATCCACCTATTTTAATTATAATCCTTGAACCAAGTCACTTAATAATGCATAGACAAATTTTGACACATCAGCCATTCATCATCATTATCATTGGAAGTCATAAATTCCCCACAGGTGGGCTAGTGACTCCTCTCACAGTGGGTGGGTGTATAGGCAATTATCCATCTAGCTAGTTAAGTGTGGGTCCTCCCAACCTTTGAGATCATTATTGAAAACTCAAAGGTGTTTTCACCGAAGGAAGTGATAATTAATTCTCTGTTAGCCCTGCTATTTAGGAATCCTACGTTCAAACAGTTATTTGTATCAGCCATTGCTCTAACTTAATTTACTTTTTTCATTGCTGCTCCACACGGTATCCCGGACTAAACCACTCAATAATGAGATTTCTGTGTTCCCTCGATTTGAGAGTAATCATTTACCAGTTGTAGATCTCCTACAATTGATAGCAAGGGTGGTAACTTTATTCATTCATTATATTTGTTGGTGTCATTATATTTATGTGTGTGCAGTTTTATTCAGGTGAAAATTTTGGTAAATCATTCTTGTGTCGGAAAACATTCATTTACACAATACATTGGCTTGTCATTAAGACAGTAAGGTAAAAATTGCACACACAAAGCACTTTTATAACTTCATTCATGTCTTTTGCGGTATTTGTCAAAACATTTATGATTTTACTCATAATCTCTTTTACATAACAACTGCAAATTATGGTTGTATATTATTTAAGGATATTTTAGCCTTATCACTAAACGTGTATAGAAACTTTTCTTCATTATATAATGTTATTAAAATTCTTCTTATTCTAGTTATAATAAAGTTATTCTGAATTTATGAAAGTGCCCAGTGTTGTATCACACATAGTATTATCAAACATAGTATGCTATGGAGCGTAGCAGTATTTACATAACATATATGTACATACCTTTAGGATTCATGACCATGATATAATCACATTTTTACTGATAACATTCAGTTTATTATTAAAGTAAAATATTCATTAATACTGATGAAATATTATATCCCTCAAATATCTTATGAAAATTGCTGCTACTGTAATAATTATCCAAAATTACAATTAACTTAATGAGTACATATATTATTATTAATGAATGCTTGCAATTAAAATTAATGTGAAACACAATGGATCATAACCAATGAAATAATTAGATTTAAAGCATTAATTATTATAAAACTGAATTGCGTCTTTGCTTATTAAAATATGACGTATCCAAATTTCAAACTGTGAAACAGATAATAAAAGATGTATTGCATGATTTGCATGTAATCAATGGGATAGATGGTGTATATAATATATTTAGGAATGTATGATGTGTATGTGTATTATATGTTTATATAATTTAAATGTATATATTTACAGCAATTCAACTTTGACAATAACTTAGACGATGGTTCCCATAATGAGGTATCAGACAACCATGTGGATCATAGTAATCCTCACACGTTTGAGATTGAAGACTTGAAAAGGTTAATCAAACAGACGACGGCTGATTTAGAAGCTGCTGACAAGCAACGGAGGAAGGAGTTTAAGGTTAGTGAACCTTTTATATCTGTGGCCAGAAATACGGTGTTTCATCCCCGCTAAAACAAAATTGTTAGCGGTGCTCACAGTTCAATTTAGAATGTAAGCAAACTGTACTTACGCCTTTTTAAATTCGCGATGTCAATTTGCAATTTACTGTAATCACGGAGGCGGAAAGTTGGCATTTGTGTGAATTGCAATTAAGGGGCTACAACCGTAATACGTAAAACCGAATGAGCGGAGCTCAAAAACAGAGATGGTATGATTTCATTTATAGGCAAATAGTGAGATAGCAATGTTTTATTTTAGCTTTAATATTATCGACGTAAGTGTCAATTGTATTTTAATTTTTTATTTGAAAACTGTTTCGGTTTTTGAGTTTTTCATTCTTATGAAAACTTAGCATTGATTATTTACTATGTTTTAAAAATATTTTTATCAACTAATTGTTTGTAGTAAACTTGAAAACCATAACTATTTGGACCTAACTTTAATTTTTTTTCTATCGAGAAAACTTCTCATTTTACTGGTTTTGCTCTTATAAGATTGTTTATTATATAGTGAAGATACATATTATATCTAAATATCGGAGATATAGACAGTAAGCTTTAAAAATAATCTTAGATCTAAAACTACCATATTTCGGATGTATCCTCTTAAAAGATTAATAATAATAATAATAATAAACGCTAACATCATCATCAGTTAAAATGTAACTGATTGCACAGATTATACATACATCTTAAAAATTGTATTTTCATATATATTTGACTCTGGTACACAGTTAAATTTTTTGTGTATATTCAGGAGTATGAAATGCAGAAGGAATACGAGAAACATCAAAAGTTAGAGGCAATGGATGAAGTTCACAAGGCCGAGTATGAAGCGCAACTCAAGAAAGAGGAAGAGGAATTGAAGCATCATAAACCTGTAAGTTAAAAAAAACATACCTATTTTATAAATTTATTCAAAGAATAAAACTTGTTTTAGTGCCTATTTCAAAATATGCATTAATAAACACATGTTATATTTAAGATGATGTTAAGAAGAGTTCTATAATGTATAACCGTGTATATTTTCATGTTTCAATTAGAACGAAACTGTCGCGAATAACTACTATCAGGATTATCACCAACGATAACTATCTCTACCAGTACTTGCGCAAGTCCGCATACTTACCAATAAAGTGACCAATGAATGTTCTAACTCCAACTGCAAATTCAACTAACTATGCTAGTCCATAAATTGACTCTTGTGCCTTGTCGGTCACGGTTGTTATGCAGCGGCAGCGGAAGATTGTGCTACAAGCTCGTTTGATACCTTAATTCCATAAAAAAGTTTGTGCATGCGTTTTATTATCTGTATATTTATTTGTAAACATATTTGTCCAATGATAATATACATGGACAACATGAACACTAAGACCGTTTCCATATTTTGTTTATCAATTGCGTTTAAGTTACAAGACAAGGAGTCTTATCGCTCTGTAATCATAACTTGGTTTGTTGTTGTAACTGCTTACTGCAATAAATGTTTATGGCTTTGTTGAAATAAAATTTGTAATCGTGAACACGCAATTGGAATTTAAATCTTGTTTCCAATACAGTAGTAATAGATTAGATATTGATAATAAATATTGAGGATTTTCCCTCAATTCTTTGTATAAAGGTGTAACGCCTTATCGAGAGATTTTAAATTTCTGACTAATGTCGTAAAAATACAGTATTAGTTAATATTTTTTCCAGAGACCACGGATAGATTATTGAGTAAGGTCTTAAGTAATAATGGATTTATCTAGATCCGGACTACATCTCAGACGCTGACACCTGAGTTGTGTATAAAGTATTAAAACGGTATTGTTGTTAAATTGGTCTTCTTAAGTCACTTTTTAGAATTATACCACATAATTATCATAGACTAGTACAGATGTAAACCTCAAAAGTATACACACTCAAGCAATGCACACATTAGACACCATTCACGGACACGAAATATGGAACCATTTTGAACCACTGTTTGTGAATGGTCAATGTGTACATTGCTCAAGCGCCCAGGAGCCCAATTCTCATTTTGTAGAGATAATCTCGAAATCAGACATATCTGTAACCTTTAAATCTCTACGAGACACGTCGGCAAAATCTCTACTGTATCCAAAAAAGTTATTCTGGGGCACATTAGAGATTTTATCCTTCGACATAACCAATCGACATGAAATCAACGTTCCGTTTTCTAGAACGCCATATCAATAAAACTCGACCACACATAAAAAAGATTTTAAAGTACTCAAATCATATAAAACAATCACTATAGTAGTCATCCTAAACTATATTTCAATAGTTATAATTTATTAACTGTAGTATTGCAGTTAAAAACCGTTATTACATATTTTAACAAAAAGACAATCCGTCGCATACCGTATAACGAAACATTCATCTTTAGCTAGTCTGTGCATATAATGTCATATTGTCATGTCAATGACAAGCGAATGTTTCTTTTCCATAGATGATAACAATCGTCACATCAGACATTTCGATATCGAATGCTTTACAAGGCTGTGATTGGTCTAAATTCACGACATTTCAATCTCGAACGCCCCGGACCACACGTTGCATGTCGAAAGAAAAGGTTTAGAGATATCTATAATGTGACATCCCGAGAATACGGAAATTAGGTTTCAATAGAGATCCGCCATGTTTTTCAGAGATATATCCATTAGAGATGTATGTCTACGAAATGAGAATTGGGCTCCAGAATGTGAAGCGTTACATCTGTACTAGTCTAAGATTTGTGGTTATACGTAAAGTTGTTAATTTATAAAATTAATCACAGATTCACCACCCCGGCTCAAAGCAACAACTGGAGGAAGTTTGGGAGAAACAAGACCATATGGATCAACAATTTGACCCCAAAGCGTTCTTTATGATGCATGGTAAGACAGATTGACAACACGAATTTAACTTTATCTATTATCTGTGACAGTTACATCACCCCGCAACAAGGCAACAACTGTTAGAGATATGGAAAACGGCGGATAATATGGATCCGAATGACTTCAATCCGAAAACGTTTTTCATGCTACATGGTAAGATGCCCGGTGTGATGTATGTAGTGTTGCCGTTTGAAGTTGATTTGGACATTGGATCGTTATTGCATCTCCTCATTAATACGTCGAGTAATGACGCGCATGGTTTGAACTAACATAATAAGGTAATTTTTAAACCGACTTCAAAAAAGGAGGAGGTTCTCAATTCGACTGTATGTTTGATAAAAATATTTTTAGTGAGTGAATCGATTTTGATAATAATTTTTATTCCGAAAGATGGTGCTTGACGCATGGTCCTATACTCGGATTTTTAATTAAACGGAGTAAACTGACACATCGAAATGTCATTTCTTTAAATAATATTGCCAACTTTCAAATCATAGTGATTGTCTTTAGTTCTTAAAAACGATATAACTGATAATAATACCGGTACTAAACGATATTACAAATTGAAATTTAAAAATTTGAATTAACATAATAATTATTTATTTATTTATTTATTTAACTTTTTCATGTACACTATACACTGCATAGGAATCAATATAAGTGATGTTGTACATAGGGTCTGCTTATTTCTTAAAGAAATCTCTTCCAGTAGACCCAGGAATGGAAACGCAATGAAAGAGATTAATTAATTATTAATTAATTAATTATTTAACTGAATTAAATAAGTTGAAGAACGAGATATTTTTGGCCCAGCACTATTTTTATTTCAATAAAAAGTGGCAACACTCGAAATGTCATTTTACTCCGTTTAATTAAAAATCCGAGTATAGTTAATATTTAAAATTGAGTGACATCTAACGAGTATTTTTGAGTTACCCCAAATAATGAGTATTTTATTGATTTTGATTCTCATTTAATACTTGTCAATTTTGAAGTCGGTTATTTTGTTTTTAAACATTATTTTTATTAGATCGCTCAGGTCATTCATATTGTAGCTCGTTTCAATACTCATTGTATTGTATGTTTTGACTTTAATATTAATGTTTAGTAAAGTCGCTACAATCAAAGCGTAGTACTATCACTACTGTTGTGTCATATTCGAGCAAATTCGTCATCTTACTGCTTTAAGTCAAATAAAAATAAGTACAATACCAAAACAACAATCAAAATGTTATATTGCCGCATTATTAACCGTTTAACTTTTACTTGTGATACCCGTTCCAAATACTCTCGCGATTCTTCTATAAGTTATAGAAGAATACATAGTTAGAACTATATTATAACGGTTCAGTACACACATTAAAGAAAACTAGTATGTTTAGCATATAGCGTTTACATTAATTTGAAACTTGTAATCGCAATAAAAAAATGACAATCTCATGTTTCACAATGTTATATTAAGTCCATTTGTTTCACACACACGCCTTTAAATCAAGTAAGCAAAGGCGAGACCACGTGTATATTATTAATTAAGGTTAAGGTATAAAAAAGTTTATAGAGTTGATAATTTATAATCCCCGATCTAAAAAGAAGGGTTATAGGTTTGACCTGCCTGTGTATGGCACTGTAGCTCCATACACGAATTGTTACGGTTGCACCCTACACTCCTTTCTGCTGGCAAAGTGCTTGCTCAGCATCTGCCGTCCGGCTTAGTTCCATAGTGCATCCATTCCCCCCTCAGTCTCCTGTCTCATTCCATCTTCCATGCCAGACGGTTGCCTCCAACATCAAATAAACTTTTTTTAAAAACCCTTGACTCCGAGACTCGTAACAGAATGAACGTATTTGAGGACGGTTTTTATCGAAAGCCGGTTTGCTTGCGGTGGTCTTTTACTATGTTTGGTAGAAATCGGCCGAGCAGTTTTATAATATCAGCTCCTTCCCAAACTGATATAAGCTAATTTTGGCCTTAAATTGATCTGAGTTCGGATTTTTAAATTCTCAATTTACATTATTTAATTAACCCCCGACGCAAAAAGAGGGGTGTTATAAGTTTGACGTGTGTGTGTGTGTTTGTGTGACTTGTGGCATCGTAGCTCCCGAACGGATGAAGCGATTTCAATTTGGTTTTTTTTTTGTATTAAAGGGGACTTACGGGCGCGTGTTTTTAGATATGTTTAATGAAAATCGGTTGAGCCGTTTAAAAGTTGTGGGGGTAAAAGCGGGGAAGAATAGCCGAATGTATGCAAATATACTCGTGTGGGGTCTCAAATGAAAGGGCACAGTAAGAGAATACTTATGACTTAATCGAGAATATTCTTACCTATAAAAAGTATAAAATAAAAATTAAATTAAAAATTAAAAAAACCCCCGACACAAACATTTAAAAAGTAAAAAATAATATCTCTAAAAATAATACGTCGCGTTGGGGGACCGCTCCATTTACTTCTAACTTTAACACAAAAAAATATTGATAAATGATAAGTCTTGGGTAAAGGACTAAGCACGCACTACGCGACGTATTATTTTTAGAGATATTATTTGTGTCCGGGGTTTTTTTAATTTTTAATTTAATTTTTATTAACATTCTATTGTGATCAATAACAAACAATCATTGTGTAATAATAATCTCGAATTGTCTCAGACGTCGACGGCAACGGTGTCTGGGACGCGGACGAAGTGAAAGCCCTGTTCATCAAGGAGCTAGACAAGATGTACGGTCCCGGGGGACCTAATAAGGACCTTCACGAGCGCGCAGAAGAGATGGAGAGGATGAGAGAACACGTGTTCCAAGAGAACGACAGGAACCGAGACGGTCTCATTGACTTCCATGAGTTTATGATGGAGACTCAACGCGCTGACTTCAATCAGGACGAAGGTAATGAAATTTTGACGACTCTTTTGAGAATTAATTCAGTATGGGCATGTGAAGCCATGGTTTCGTATTAAATCAAGCCATATGAGAGGTATTTGTGAGAGGTACTGACCTCTCTCATCAATCTGCACTGGCAGTGTTAATAATTTGGAATCGTTGTTGTGGATCGTTCTTGTTTATTATTTTTTTACAGATTTATCAGATTGTTTCTGGTAGTTTGTCGTATGTTGACTTTACTTAGGTTAACTGACGCTGTCACATACAATAAGTAAAAATACTATAAGTGTGAAATTCTTATTACATAATAAGCGCACTCCTTTCCTTGACTATTTGTGTCTGTGGCACCTTTCTGACGTGTACCAATAGTTACATTTTTTTTAAGGATGGAAGACCATTGACGAGAATCAAATTTACACACAGAATGAATATCAGGAGTATGAGCGAAGGAAACACGAGGAATTGAGATATTTGCAGTCTCTTGGATTGGTAAGCATGTTTATCATTTCATAAGTAAAGATTTTAGGTGAAGGTTTTGTGAGTAATCCTGCAAATCTGAATCATCAGTTTACGTGTTATTATAAATACGGTTTTAAATCATGTTTTGCAAATAGAAAGTTTAGAAAATACTTTCTATAACTCGAAAAAGCTAGATAATTCTCTAAACTATATTGACTACGTGACAAAAACCTATCCCCCCGCATGACGATATGTGGCAATTTGGTAGACTCTCTCTCTAGACGGGTCACCTGTATGGGTATATTCTCTTTTCCTAACCTCATCTGTAACTTTCTAGGTCGACGCCCACGGCCGGCCAATACCAGGATCGGAGCACAAGATCCACAAGGCAGCCCAACAGTTCGCCGCTCAGTACCACCCTCAATACCCGCCAATGCAGCCCATGGGACAAGGCCCTCAGTACCAACAGATACCGCCGTACCAACAGATGCCGCAGGCGCCACCGGGACAATACCAAGGTCAAGGTCAGTACCAAGGACAGTATCAAGGACAGATGCCGCAGGGACAAATTCCACACGGGCAAATCCCGCAAGGCCAGATAGTACCTGATCATGTACAGGTGCAACAACAACAGCAACAATTCCAGCAACAACAACAACAATTTGGACAGCCCCAGCAACAACAACAACAATTTGGACAGCCTCAGCAACAACAACCCCAACAGCATCAGCAACAACAACAATTTGGACAGCCACAGCAACAACAACAACAATTTGGCCAGCCACAGCAACAACAACAATTTGGACAGGCTCAACAACAACCACCTCAACAGCACCAGCAACAGGGTCAACAGCAACAACAACCGCAAGGTCAACAACAGCAACCCCAGGGACAACAACAACAACAACCCCAGGGACAAGGACAACAACCGGTACCGAATCAACAACAACAGGGTCAGGGACAACAAGGGTACCCTCAGGGATCAGCATATCAAGGACAAGCAATACCATCGAGTATCCCCAACGCTTCGTCGAATCAAGGTCATTAGTGATTAAGTCATTTTAATTGTAACTTTTCCTATGTATCTCCGTTTATTAAGAGACTTTTTAAAAGTGCAATTAATAAAGTGCCAAATTTTTGTCACGGGATCTACAGAAAATATAAATGTTAAGGTTATTGATATTTTAAAAATTCTGTTTGTAATTTATTGAACTTGTAGAAAGCAATATCATGTATATATAAATTGGTTATTGTTTATAAGAAGCATTAGAATTACTACAAGATTCTTATTGGCAATGACATTTTTAAGAGGCTGCCACATTTGCCTTGACTTTGTATCATACTCATGTTTAATTTAGGGGTAATAGAACTTATAACAATATGTAATTCAAATTTCATAAAAGTAATTATACCATAGTGTCACAACAATTGTTTGTTTTAATTAGCTGACCTGGCAGACGTTATCTTATAACATGTTATCTTACAACATCTATCTATAAAAATAATAAATCTGTAACTGATCGCCGTCTGTACATGAAAGATAATATGTATATAAGTAATACTATAAAGAGAATTTTAGATATTTTTCTGTTTGTATGTGATGTTGTTCGCGTTTATCACAAACTCAAAATGAGCTTAACCGATTTGGGTGCGGTTTTCACTGATGTATTGTGGTAAGCTATCTTAAAGGCGCATGCTAGTTAAAAGAATCGCGCCTGACAATTTTACAATGTGGCTACTTAGGGAATGGTTTCCCAAAGAGAAGCGATGGCGAGATTGGCGAGTTTACTAGTCTGTACTTGTAATAAAAATGTTAAAAAGTTGTGGCTGTGCATTAAAAGATTTAGAAAAAAAAATTGAGGATGAGAGGGGGTTTAGAAACAGTAATAAAGTATGAATCTAAAAAAAGTTTGTACACGGTAGTCTTCGAAACGGCTGAACCGATTTTTATGAGCCTTTCACCGCGAAATAGAAGAGATTGTGGAGCAACATGACCTAATTTTTATCACGAAATCTCGATTCACGTGGGAAAAACTTCTATGCGCGAAATCGCGGGCTCAGCTCGTAAAAAATAAATTTGCGGAGATACCTAAGTGGCTAGCAATTTTAATTTGCGAGAATACGAAAGAAATTCCCGGTATAAACGAGAAGCCTGGCAAACAAAACTTAATTGTATTTGTACTATTTTGTACATATCAATTATTAAGCGCGGTCGACAGATAGTGCTGGCAAATTGTTTACATTCGTGTACTGACAAGATGTGTTCGGTGACCTCTGACCTCACTATCACGATGCTCACTCTTCTAAGAATAAATAAAAGATAATACACGGGTTAATGTCACGGACGTCGGTACCTTATCAAATACGGGAAAGTACAAGAATAAGTCAATGTAAACTACTAATGAGGGTCGCCGTTTTTGTAGTCACCAGTTGGCGTCAACGGCGAGTGAGGTCCTGCTGTCAAAGCCCACCCATACATAAACAGTGACAATTAGTGATATTCAGACAAGTGAGACGTGACAGTGCCACAAACTTATTTGACCCGGTGACAAAAATTGGAAGTAATGCAAATGTTATACTGTTGTCAGACAAAGACAAAGACAGTAGCGCCCTTCTTACCGGGTCAGATAAGTTTGTGGCACTGACAGCCAGACCTCACTCTACACTAGCGCCTCTAGCAGCGAATTCACACGCCTTTACCCTCATTAGGCGATTATTGTGTGTAGAACATAACCAGTCTGCTAACTGCTTACCTAAACTTAGGTATTTAGTAAAATCACAGATCTTCGGAAGGCATGTAAAGCCTCTAGGTAGGTTATCGTTAGTTGGGCGGCATAAAACATCCGATTAATTTTGGCCATTAACTCCTTCACCGATATGTAGGAGAACAGAGTGAGAACTAGAGCATAGGCCTTAACTACTTAGTATGAGGAGAGTCTCTCCTGGAGAGACTCGTGTTCTATAGGGCGCATTATTGGCTTGAAGTCTAAATATTGAGAACGGCTGTAAATTGACTTAAGTACCAAAAATGTCAGGTTTGTATCTAAGTTAGTAAGAAGTTTGCAAGGAAGAAAAACAAGGTGTAATATGCGGGAGATCCTCTCACGCGTGATCTCAGCAGCTGGATGTGTAAGGTTTAGCAGCTAGAAAGCCTACAGGAATTGAAACTTCCAACCAAGGAATTGGGCCAACTTTAATTTCATTAAACTCCAACGACATGAATTCATGTCATGAAACCCATAGTACGTACGCTTCGCTGGAATCCAAAGGGATGAAAAAAGTGCTCTATGAACTACCGCATCCGTACGCACACACGTACCTACGTACGTTTAGGTATCTTACCTTAATTTACCTTATGTTACCTTAATACCTGAGTGAATGTTAAACACGTTATTTACTTAAGTACAATAAATCAGATGTGAATTTATACGTTTTGTTATTACCTACAACGACTACAACCTACCTTATAACTAACACGGTTGACATCGAATCGGCTGATAAGTTTACAACACTCTGATTCATTGCTTTTGTATGCCAATCACGATATTTGAGTGGACTCGTTAGCTAGTTAGGTACAGAACTTATTTGATTTATGCATGGTATTATATTACTGTTACGAGTCAGGAGTACTGGGTTCGAGAAAATGCCAGAATGTACCACAAAGACTTTATTGTATTCGTAGATACACAATTACACTATGTACACAGTACACACCCAAAACACTATGCACGTAGGTACTCGTAAACACACTCTTCGAACACTGTATCGCCCGTAGAAATCACTTCACTTCTCGCTGGTATCGCTCGTAGGTATCGCTGGTTCTTCCCGGTTTCGCTTCCGAAACTAGAATGCCCCACAGTCGACCGAATGCCCCTTTTATACCACCCACGCACCAGACATGCCATTTCTAGAATATTCCCGCTAATTCCGATACCGGTTGGAATAAGGTTCGAGTATATTCTATTTCTATATTTATGGCCCTTATTGTTTATTGCTTCCGGTTTAGCGAAGTACATACGCCAGGGTCGTTACATTACTAAAGAATTGTCTAGAATTGTAAGTGTCAGTGACTGCCTTTGTCCTTCACTCCAAGTTTACTTCCACTACTCCTGATGTGGGTGTACGAACCAAAGTACTGATACAGAGGAGTAGGATAGAGGAGGAAATGTTCTGTTCCAAAACAGAGAATTTTCTTAAAAAAATATTTTTAAATTTTTCCGTTTTTTAATTTGTTAACCATATTACGTACCCTATCTATATACAAATAGTGGAATGATCTTCCATCTGAGGTACTCCCAGAGTGCCAGGAAATGTGGTTTTTCAAAAAAGGTGTAATAAGAGTTCAGGACCGGAAGTCCGCTTGCATGTTGAAAGAAGGACAAAATAACAAAAACAATTTTGTATAAAAATATACAAAAGTGTTTTTGTTATTTTGTAGTATGTTTTGTAAGTATTTTTATGGATTAGTTGCCTATTTATTATGCTTTATTTAAATGTAATAATAATATTATCAGGAACAAGTAAATACTTATACTCGTAGGTACCTAGCCCCTTACGTTAACTTGATACCTATTATGTATCTGATATTTTAAGTGTTAAATTGTTTTGTTTGTTCACCTCTAGTCTAGCGCGTGATATTAATTGTACCTAACCAACTGACCGATCAAGGCCGATCAATTAGGAGTAACTGAGATAGACATCACCCGTTGATACATTTTGTGCCACAAGGAAGTGCCAAAGATTAAGTCGAACAAGTCACCGTGTTAATATTATAGATGGGTATCTACCTATATTTATTGCTAGATAATAATATCACAGCCTAAGAAGTTTTTACACTGTGATATTACATATTATAGTGCTACTTCTTTTGTATACTTGGGCCTTACAACCAACACTGATAAATAAAACATTGGGCCAAATCTGTAAGTAGATAATTGCCTATTTTTAGGTCGGGCGGGTGTCATGCTTTTGTGTGATCAAACCATGGAACATAAACAAGTAAATCTTTGAAAGAATTTACCTACCTGTTAATAGGCAGGTTAGTAAGTTACAGATGCTCACGATACTCACGGGTACTCACAATACGCATGTATTCTATGAAATACCAGCGTATTTCACTTACTCATCGTAATTATACCTACTTATGAATAATGTCTATATTTAATATCAAATTAAATACTAAGAATAAGATCTAGCACATCGGTATCTTTGTAAATAAATTAGTCATAAACTAATTTACAGCGATAATATATTGTATTATGTACTTAACCCTGTTTGTGTAATTCTCGTGATTTATATCGCAAGAGGAAAATGTGTAAAACATTTCTTAGAAATTCAAACAGATCGCGTATGCCGGTAGCTACCAGCCCAAACTTCTCAATATAGTTACAAAAAATATTAAAATAAAATATGTTCTTACAAAGTAAGGTAAAGGGCCACAACTTCGTGCTAGTACATTACTTCGTTAGTTTTGCTTCAGGCGCAAGAAATAAGCTACGTACATAATATACATTAAAATTATACATCAGAATAAAATATCTATCTCCTAACCTGTCTAAAAAACCAAGTTCCAACATTCTACCTACTAAACTCAATGAAATAAAACGCTTGGAAGTCCCATCGGCCGCAAACGTCGGTGAGAGGTGAATATGCTTCCCTATACCGTAAGGCAGGCGCTCAAAGTTCTTAAGCTCATAGAGAAGAAACGGTAAGTCCATTCAAATAAAAACTTAAACAGTGCTTTTATATGTCCCTTAACAATTGATTTGACTCATGAAAAAGTTCCATGCAGCTTGAAATGCTTTTAAAATAGCAATAAACCGACTGACGAAATAGCGGTCATTTTATATTTCGGGTGTCTCCTATTTCGTGACATTCACGAATTAGGGGTTTTATAAATACATTTTCGTTGTTCGTGTTCATATATTAAAATTGAAAAAATTGAAATATAAATGAAAAAAACGAATAAGGTATTTAATTTCAGTACTTGTGAGCTAAATTTGGTATATTTTTTGTTTACTAGGAAATCCATAATACGAGCTTAAAGATGACCCAATTCTACAATTTTAAACTAAATTCGCATAGGTACTAGCAGCATAATTTCGTTTGTTATTCGATTTGTTTTGTCAATATTCGTATATTTTATTATATAAATAGTGTACTGAATAGTCAATTTATATAATCTAGAAAGAATCTCATTACTTGAGTGTGGTAATTTCGAAAAATCAATAACACGAAACAAAGGACTTATCTTTTGTTCCTTGTCCGTTAGTTCGTTACAAATAATTTTAAAGTCACTTTAGCATAATAAAAAGTTTTTTTTATTTAATCATCACTTTAACAATTTATAAACAATTTGGTATTGATTAGCAATAGGAAACCACAGAGGTTTATATATGATCTCATATCATTAATTTATATGAGACTAGCGGCCCGCCCGCGGTTTCACCCGCTTGGATCCCGTTCTCGTGGGAATATATGCATGTATTATACATAAAAACCTTCCTCTTGAATCACTCTACCTATTACAAAAAACCGCATCAAAATCCGTTGCGTAATTTTAAAGATTTAAGCATACAGACAAACAGACAAACAAACAGACGGACAAAAATAGCGACTTTATTTTATACTATGTAGTGATGCTATCATTAGACAACCTCGGATGAAAAATACCTAAAAAGCTGATTTTTCGTATAGGTGTTTTTGTATAGGTATAAATTTTGGCAGTCATGTTTAAAAGGGAGCCCAGAAAACAATTATTTACTGTTTAACTTGTTTATTTAATCATTCAAACATACATCTTTTCCCCATAGTAAAATATTCGTGTTCTCTTTATGTCTTCGTCTGACAGTTGTATTTTTAATATCCTTTTATAAGTAAACGGCCTGTTACTCCTTCTTGTTGACATAATTAGTGATTGTCCAAAAGGAGTTCCTTACAGTCGGCCTTCCTGATACACTTCGCGACCCGCAAAGTTTAGTTCATCATTATATTCCATTTATTTAGCTGAAAATAAACTCACCTCTGAAGGTGATTTACTGAAAAGCAAAATTAAATTAAAACCAAGTCTTCTTAATGACTTGTTTAAGTAAGTCTTCTTAATGACCTACAACACCAAGTCTTCTTAATGACTTGTTTAAGTAAGTCTTCTTAATGACCTACAACACCAAGTCTTATGACTTGTTTAAGTAAGTCTTCTTAATGACCTACAACACCAAGTCTTCTTAATGACTTGTTTAAGTAAGTCTTCTTAATGACCTACAACACCAAGTCTTATGACTTGTTTAAGTAAGTCTTCTTAATGACCTACAACACCAAGTCTTATGACTTGTTTAAGTAAGTCTTCTTAATGACCTACAACACCAAGTCTTCTTAATGACTTGTTTTAGTAAGTCTTCTTAATGACTTACATGATATTATGTTGAACTTATAGTACTTGATCAAATACCAATATAAAATTCTTAATGGTTTATAACGGATACAGAGCTCGATCGATTTAAATAGCTTATGACAATAATTGGTTATTAATCATTAATCATACTTCTTTAAGTTAAACAAATTAATATGCTGACTTCTTAATGTCAATAAAATAAAAGTCGGACTTCTTAATGTCCATAATTAAGTTATAATACGGACTTCTTAATATCCGTGAATAGTTATATATTAATCAGACTTCTTAATGTCGATTAATGATTAATGCTTAATTAACTTCTTAATGTTAATCAATTTCATATATTTTATTGCGATATTTATTGTGAATATATTTTAGTTCTTATAATTATATAATTAAAGTTAATACAAGTAGCATGCTTTGAATTTGAATCATGAAACAATTTCAACTTATAAGTATTTGCGGTCACCATGATGACATTACATATAACGCCTCTCAAGGCTCAGAGGTACCTCTGTGTTACATAACAATATTGATTAAGATATTAAAAATCACTGTCATTGCTAATATTGCACCGAATCAACTAAGTCAGCAATAGCTGTATCTGTCTCCGAAGACAATAATTTTTAAAATCTTTAAAATTTAACGTCTTACCCATGTCACTGATAATACGAAAAGGCAAACGTTTTTTGTAATTAACCAAAGCAAATATAACATATTTATAACTTAAGTATGTCACGAACAGCCTCCGATCATATATAATTTATACTCATTTTGTTAGGGTAAATAAATCAATAATAGCAAGAACGATCATATTATTAAGTTATTACGAGATTATAGACGATTAAACAATGAAATTATTTTTATAATTTTAGCAATAATTTAACGCGCTCTATATGGGGCGAGAGGGATAGTAATCAAATAAAGGAATATGAATTTCTTTGCCATTCGAGACTACGGCTTATACACTTCCCAGCTGAATTTAACATAATGTGCTGATAGGATGTGTACAGACAGCCGCCATAAGATGTTAATAGATAACCTGTACAAACATGTAATAGATATACTTACTGAGAGTGCTAAAAACTGTTATAAAGAATTGTTAACAAAAAAAGGGAAAGAGAATAATAGGATGGAACAGACACGGCGGTGGCGCTCATCGGTGGGCTCGTTTTTGTTATCAAAATTGGTTATTGTTTGATAAGCCAAATACTGGCCACATATATATAAAGATATGGTTGAGTCCAGAAGGGTCTTTAGGTCCAAGTTGAGACGGCGTCAGAACAATCAGCAACAAATTAAAATGGACATAATTGCTCAACACCATAACGTCAAGGACTTCAGACTCCTCTGGAAATCTACTAACAAATTGGAAGATGAGCAGTATATAGGGCAACCTGTACAGCTCACCACAAGGTTTTCGACCCACACCGTGGCCCGTGTAATTAAGAGAATGGTTCGAGGTAAATCCCCAGGGCACGATAGCCTCAGTATTGAGCATTTACAGCACGCTGGCGTCCACCTGCCTAGGGTCTTGACACTTCTGTTCAACCTTTGCATGAGTCACTCACATCTACCCGATGACCTTTTGAGGACAATTGTTGTGCCAATTATCAAAAATAAAACTGGGGATGCCTCAGATATGACAAATTATAGACCAATATCATTGGCTACTGTGATCGCCAAGGTACTGGACAGTTTGCTTGATGGATACCTCGAAAAATATTTAAAAGTAAATGATGCACAGTTTGGTTTTCGGCCAAACCTATCCACGGAAAGTGCTATATTTTCTCTCAAGCAAACTGTTCGGTACTACACTGATAGAAGTTCACCGGTCTATGCCTGCTACCTGGACTTGTCCAAGGCATTTGATCTGGTGTTTGCTGTGGAAAAGCTGGAGAGGGAGACCGCCCTACCTAACGATGTGACGACAATTCTACGTACATGGTATAAAAATCAAACCAACACAGGGCGGGCTCCTACTCAGGGCGTGTATGGGTTGGAGTGCGGAGTGAGACAAGGGGGGATTACCTCTCCGAAGCTCTTCAACCCATATGTTAACCGTCTGATCGAAGAGCTTAGTAGCACTGGTATAGGGTGCCATATTGATGGCGTTTGCATCAATAACATAAGTTATGCTGACGATATGGTGCTTCCAAGCCCGTCGATTGGAGCTCTGCGTAAATTAGTGCGCATCTGTGAAAGGTATGCGAAGTCCCATGGGCTTAGATACAATGAAAGCAAGAGTGAGTTTATGATCTTCAGAACGGGTAATAAGCGAGTTCTAAACGCACCTCCCGTCTCAATTAATGGTACTCCTCTTAAGCGAGTTTCGCATTTTAAATATCTGGGCCACTGGGTTTCCGAGGACATGAAAGATGTCTTTGATATTGAACAGGAACGCAGGGCGTTGGCCGTCCGTTGTAATATGCTGGCTCGTAGGTTTGCTCGTTGTACCGCTGAGGTAAAGGCGACGCTTTTTAAAGCATACTGCCACTCTTTTTACACGAGCAGCCTGTGGGTCAGCTATACGCAGAGGACGTACAACTCTCTGCGTGTACAATATAATAATGGGTTCAGAATGCTGATGGGGTTGCCGCGCTTTTGTAGCGCCTCCGGGATGTTCTCAGAGGCTCACACTGATGGCTTTCATGCCATCATCCGGAAGCGATGCGCCTCCCTCCTAAACCGCTTGCGCGACAGCACCAACACCATACTGGGCACACTAGTGGACAGGTGGGACTCACCATTTCTCAGGCACTGGGTAAGTCTACATGCACGTGGTGCAGTACAGACTGTGCCTGGGCGTGGAAACCCCCATTTCCAGTCCCCAGTTTAGTTAGTTTATAAGTCTTATTTTGTCAGTATTTACTAACCCCTAGATATAAGTACAAAATGTTACTAACAAATATTGGCCTGAACCTGAAATAAAGAATTATTATTATTATTATAAAATCAAAATGATGACGGCACCGATACCTCAAGCACTACCTATCAGGTAGGATATTACGCTTTTAACATGACACTGTCAAATCGGCATGATTTTCAATCCACCAAATCTATTTATAACGATATTAGGAAAGACTTTTTTTTGAGCAAGTGACTGACTTACATTTGTTTACCAAGACCTACCAAAATTTAATAAACCGTAGGTACACATTATGACAATCATAGGTAAATGTTAATAGTAACATAATATTTAGAGATAGATTTATTTATCTAATATTTGGTGTATCATGCATTACTTGTCACCTGTTCAATTTCGAGATTTTAACTTCAAACACTCGTCTTTAGTATGACCAGTTTTATTACAATAACTACATTTTTTTATTTTTAGTAAAACAATCATTTTCAACATGACCCCGTTTCCTACAAAATGAACAGACTAAATTGTTTTTATCACATTTGTTTTGTAATTTAGTCATACATTCAGATGTAGTATGGCCAAGACCCTTACAAATGTAACATTGAGGTTTGTAAGTGTAACTGACTTCTTTCTGACGTTCAGCTTCATTTAGAACCGGGTGAGCAAATGATGATAAATATTTCAAGAGCGTTGGAGGATCGTGACATCTAGCAGAAATAGCGCCAACTTGTATCAAATCATTGTTAAGAGTTCCTATGATAGCTTCCGTAATCAGTGACTCGGGTAATCCACATGCGTTACCTAAAGCTAATTTATTATAAAAGAATTGTATATAATCTTGATCAAAGCGTCTTAATGCATTGACCAAGTCTCGCATCATATTTAATCTACTACGATTGGAAGGAAAAGCTGTTAACAGCATTGCCCTCCAATCGGACCAACTTAAATTTGATTCACATATAATTGCTCATACCATAGTCGAGCATAACCCTTCATCTTAGAAGTGCAATTAAATTTAAGAGTCTTTTCATTCCAACCATACATATTAGAAATGCCTTCTACTTTTCTTATCCATTGCTCCATAGTGGTTATTGATGTTTGTGGGTCAAACTCTGGCAATGGATCACTACGGCCCACATATCGAAATGTCGAAGAACACGATGATGGTCCGGGCATAAAATAAGTATACCCCGGTAATGATATATTTTGTCGAGATGCAGCATTATCATAGCTTTCAGCCAACGACTGTGCAATATGTGATGGAATTCTGTCATTGTTGGTTACCACCTGATCGACCTTATTGGACGGTGTTGATGTAGACGGTACCTCATTAGGTTCATATAATTTACGGGTTTCGACCGCCTTCAATAATTTACGGCGTAAATAAGCTTCCCGATTATCATCATTATTTTTACATTTCTTATGACGGCCCATTGTTCGTGTTTAAAATTTTCATCTTTGACATAACAAAATCTTTACTCAATTCAAGTATGTAAATGCATTTTATCAGGACTTACGTGAGTTATTTCCCGCTTCTGAGCTAAAAGGGAGCCCAGAAAACAATTATTTACTGTTTAACTTGTTTATTTAATCATTCAAACATACATCTTTTCCCCATAGTAAAATATTCGTGTTCTCTTTATGTCTTCGTCTGACAGTTGTATTTTTAATATCCTTTTATAAGTAAACGGCCTGTTACTCCTTCTTGTTGACATAATTAGTGATTGTCCAAAAGGAGTTCCTTACATGTTAGATCTCGGAAGTCATAAAAAAGACGCACAGGACCTAATAGTAACTCAACATCAAATGTGAAAAAGTCTGCTTTTGCGATTATATTGGTTTCTTTTTTGTAGATATAAGGTAGCAATCGAGCAGGCAGCACCACCTACCTATACTTCTATACTAATAATATAAAGCGGAAGAGTTTGTTTGTTTGAACGCGCTAATCTCAGGAACAACTGGTCCGATTTAAAAAATTCTTTTTGTTTTAAATAGTCCAATTATTGAGGAAGGCTATAGGATATATAACATCACGCCACTACCGAAAGGAGCGGAGCAACAAGTTTCCCGAAGCGAGGGAGTCTGCTTAATAATATTGTCTAAGCGTGATGTTATTATAGCCTTCCTCAATCAATACACTATTCAACACAAAAATATTTTTTGAATTCGAACCAAGTACTTCTTGACATTAGCGCATTAAAACAACCCTTCCCCTTTATATTATTACAATCGGATGTCGTCCTGCAACATACATAATATAGTATATTATTAAGTAAGTAGACGCCCTCGTTTCGCTTTCGGAGACTTGTTTCTCCGCTCCTTTTGGTCTTAGCGTAATGTTATGTAAGTAATAACCTTCCTCAAAACAAAAGGAATATTTCACATCGGACCAGTAGTTCCTGAGATTAGCGTGTTCAAACGAACGAACAAACAAACTCTTACGCTTTATATTATTAGTATAGATATAGTATAAACATTAATTATCAAAATATAGTATTTAAATATATATATTTTTAGAAATTACCAAAAAAACTTTAACAAACGTTGTCACGAAATAGGGGACACGAATTCACGAACTTAGGAACAGAGCCAAATTTTGTCACGAAATAGGGTTCAAACAAGGGGTCCACAAATAAATTAATAAAAAATTTAATTCTAACTAAAACTGCATAATTCATACCTTAAATTACTAACAAAAGACCATATTCATTACACAAAAACTTTCAGACTGATATCTTATGTAGTAAAATTTAAAAAAAATCTTAAAGTCGGCGGAGGCTTAACATACCGAAATATGGGACACTTACCTTACCTACTTATGCCACTTAATATTTGGTTGTATGCAGCGTTACTGTAGAGTCGACCTAGACCATTGACGAGGTTGTAGTGCCTAGATATACATAGTTTCTGACAGATTTAGATTTGGGATACCCTGTACAACACCACTTTAAAATGACGATTTTATGTTTCTTAAAAGTCTAATAACTTAACAATGGTACTTTTGGGTAGGTACTTTATCTGTTCTTTAAGGGTCGAGTAACCAGTGGCCCTCTATGAAAAAAGTGGGTACCGTCGCATCGCATATGCATTTAGTAGCATTGAAGACATGCATTATTTGCCTAAAAAAAGAAAAATGCAGACAGACCTCACATTATTTTAGGCACTCAAGCCCTCTTCTGATACCTGAGAAGTCGTCTGGTGGTGGTTATTTTTTAAATCTAAACAAACTTACCTCATTTATTCAAACATGTCTTATTAAAGTATGCAAACGTTATTTTTCTGGGCCGCGACCCGTCCACCCACTTATGTCAAGAAAGCCTCACCCTCCCCCAAAAGAATTACACTCAAAAAAAAAGTTATTTGATATGATTGTCGATTTATCATTAATGTGACAAATATACTATTTATTTTATTTTTTCTTAGTATCCAAATAAACATGGAGCCTGATATCCGAGGGGATAGATCCCGATTCAACAAGGCAGCATTTCCGCCAGGACATACATTTACATACCTATACATATGTTTTATTTTCTTGCAGAATGTCTTGTTGCGATCATGTTTATTTGAAAAATGTTCCACTTTAACATTTCGTACCTACTCTCGCTTAGGTTTCGCCGGAAATTAAAATACCTTCTTCTAGCTCTTGCAGCTTCTTCCGGGATCGCTCACTGTAGCGATTCGTTGAAGATAGTGCTGCTTGTATTCCGAAAAATGTTTCCGACAAACAACTTCGAATAAAATTTCAGTTTATAAACATGAAATATATTTTTTCAGTCGGTGCATATTTTAATAACTTGCAATAGGTTTCGTACTTTTTTTTATGGAATTAAGATAGCAAACGAGCATGCAGCACCACCTTCCGCTGCCGCCCATGACAACTTTGACCGACCCAGAACTAAACTCAATGAGTTTCGTTCTAATTCGGTCACAGATGCGTTGCTACCCCTGAGGACTGAGATGGTCGCCTCTAAAAAAGTGTAACCGGCTCCACACCTTCCTATCCGGGACACAATTGTTCTTAAAACAATTATTACACGGTAGGAATATGGTACTAAGTACCGTGGCGGGCGGTGGTACTTCCCCGGGTGAGCTCTAGGCCCTACCACCTGCAAAAACTTAATATACTTAGTACCTACTTATCCGGTTGTCTGCCGTGCGCTTGACTTTATTTAAAACTAAAGATGAAATGCTGAAATAAACTTTGTAGAAAGTTCTAGAATCCGTGTAAGTACCTACTTGTTTCATTGAATGATAATGAAACTTAGGTACCTACTACACAAAAAAATTAAAGCCGATGTAACAAAAAGCCCGCATTCAAATTTTTAATTACGCAAAGTCCTTTAATAGGGTTACTGATAAGGTAATTAATTCAGCTCATAGGAGTATTAAAACAACTTGTTTTAGGATTATCAAAACAATATTTGGCGCTCGTTTGTTGTTGTACTACTCAGTTGAACTAGGGGGAATCACCTGTTTTATTACCAGTTCACTGGTAATAAAATAAGCTTCGCTTCCCCTATTTCGCTTCCCTATTTCGGCACCTTAGGATTGGCTTTTGAAAAAATAGGTCTTTTGAAATAGGTCCCTTATTTCAATCGGAGGATTAAAAAAAATGTATTTAGCCTGTGGAGATATAACCCTGAGTTTTCATCTATTTTCATTTCAAATTCCATCAAAATCGGGCCGATGCGGTTGTTTAGTTTAGACTTGATAGCACAGATATACAGATTTTCGCATTTATAATATTAGAATAGATTAACAAAGCCGTACGTACTCAGATGACTTTCAAAAAAAGGAAAATAGCATCTCTAATTTATTGATATACCTACATAAAAGTATAATTATATAAGTACCTACTTACTAACTATTTAAGTGTTATTTACGACGTGATTGCAAAAACACAGACAGTAAATACGCAGAGTACCTACATAATAGGGACTGCAGATAGTGTGAATTAGTGTGCTATGAAATAGTACATTATGATACAAGTGCGCGAAGTTGGTCATTACAGTCGAGGCGGAATTGAGCCCGAGCCGCAAGGCGAGGGCTGTAATAGAGCCAAGACTGTAATGAACAAAGCACACGCGTATCATACGACGTTTTTCAACACACTTGCGAGGAAAAAAACAATTAGGTATCGACATTTTTCAGTCACAAATCAGCAAATTATAAACGAACAAATGTTTGCACAAAACACAAAATGGCGCGGTTTATTTTTTCGCGCGCCGTATCTTTGGTTGAATAACTATGCGCGCGCAGGTTAAGTCCAGAGACACCGAACATTCAGCCACAATATATTAAACTAAATAATTATGTATTTCTAACATAGATAAAAGAAGATTTCTAATAAGAATTTACGGCAATTAATGATTTAAAATATTGTATTTTTTAAATGCTTTAATAGATAATTAGATGAAATATAATCTTATCTTATCAGATTTTGACTAAGTACAACAAATTTATTTATTTACAAAATAACAAATCTTTTGGTAACAACCTCTTTACGGATATTAAAAAAAAAGTGGAATAAGAAAAACACTAGTGCGGTAATGAAAAGTAAAACGCACTAGTGTGTAATAAACCGCATTCCGGGCGTAAGACTAAAGAAAAAATAGCAACTTTACGAGCAAGTGTGTTGAAAATAACTTTTTTGATTGATAGCAGTGCATTATTAAGTTCAACAATAGTTTCATTATTTGCAGGGGAAACTAAGGTGTAATTTATCGAATCCATCCCTCTCTTCGAAGGCACTACTAATTGGAGGTTTTCTTTTTTTTATAGCCTAAGCAGGCAAACGAGCAGACGGGTCACCTGATGGTAAGTGATCACCGTCGCCCATGGACATTGGCAACACCAGGGGCGCTACCAACGCGTTGCCGGCCTCGAAGGAAGCGATAGACCCGCTTCTTGAAGGACCCCATGTCATAGCACTGTGGGAATACTGAGGGATGAAGTTCGTTCCACAGTTTACACGTACGCGGTAGAAAATGACGTGAAAAGCGAACTGTGGACGAACGCCAGGTATCCAGGTGGTGTTGGTGGAACATAGCTTTATCCTGTGAAGTGCAGTGGCGAAAGTTAAACAGTTACATATCTTGTTATAATAGCAACATTACTAACTGTGATACTAATATTGTATGACAGTTATTTCATAGGTTATTTAGTTCATGCGGTCAATTGTTAAATGGCTCAATAAGACCACAGATTAGAAAATAGTTACTTGCTAAGACGCCGAATGACTGAACGTTATTAGAGACATAGGTACCTATCTTCGTGAAACTTTCTCAATTTATCTGGTTTGTTTTATATTGGTTTTATACCGCTTTTGTACATTAGTTAACGCTCTTGGAGTTAGGGTACCTACTTTTGGTAAAGTTAGTTTAGATGAGGAAGATTATATGCAAAAAGCTGAATTTAAAAATATAATACCTGTATTCAAAATATAATATATTTCACTTGTCTTCTAATTTCTTCATTATTTCCATCACGAGCATTAGTACCATAAAAGATCAATGCGTTATTGGAAAGAGGAAATAAAGAAACAAACACAGGCTCTAACGCCCCCAGTTGGAACACAATAAATTCGTTGCCGGCTGACTCAAGCAAGTGGTAGCTTGTCAGGCTTCAGCCCTCTAACTTATAGTACCTCTAACTTATAGTACCTAGTTTCAGCAGGGTGCATTACTAGCAGGGAGGTCGGATCGGACTCAAGGATTATGGAGGTATTATGCAGGGCCCATATCAAATATGGATAGGTAGAACATCATGCACTCCAAATAAGAACTTATTTTGGTGATGTATGGATGTTGCGGGTTTTCCTACACATTAAATACAAAGGTGCATTTTAAAATAAGATTAATTTATCCTTTGTGCCGATGAACTCACTTACACAGACAACATTACCTACCTTTATTATTTGTGACAGCTTGTTAGGTTTAGACATACTTAGATGCCATTTACAGATAACGCAACGCGCGTGGGTAGTCCTAACTAAATAGGGTGCGATGAAGTAACGATTGTCACATCTTAGTACTAGTTATATCTAGTTAGACTAGTTCATACACACACGCACACATTTTCACGCATTGGTAGATATAGGTACCTACGTACGTACCTACACGAAATATTGTATTGAATTTAAGGGTAAAGATGAAGTTGAAAATCGATGACGAAAGATGAACATGAAAAAGGTAAATCGAAGTATAGATCTAGTCGGGTCGGGTAGTACTTAGACGTAGTCATCGAAGAATTTCGTAAAATAATAATAAGAATACAAAACATAAAGACTAACACACTAACACGCTCCTACAAGGTGTCCTTATGACGTGGATGATAAGGACAGCCCTAATAACACTTTTTATAGGTGGGATGAGCCTAGAGTTCACCCGGGGAAGTACCTACCACCGCCCGCCTCGGAACTTTGTATCATTTCTATAATCATAATAACTGTTTTAGCAGCAATTGTGTTGCGGATAGAAAGGTGTGGAGCCGAGTTTTTCCCGTTGGCTCCCATTCCCGTTCTCACCCGTCCCACTAGGCCCCGAAAACGATTAATTTGATTTATAGTTTGTGAGTACTTTTGCCTTCTTTTTTCAACATGTACAGTCGATATAAAAAGTTCTTTAAAGTAAAATTATGTTTTAGCAGGGCAGTAGCTACCGTCGTATCAGCCGTATCAATAATACGGAGTCCATGGGCTACAGGGGCCCACAACGTGTGTAAGAAAAAATTAGTAAAATGTTATCCACAATGTCACTTAAACTCGTAGTTCCCGGGAAAAAGATTCCATCTCGTTGCTTCCATGGGCAATATAACACCCAAACCAAGGACCAGACCAAACCCAACCTGGGCAATTCAAGTTATCCAATCAAGTCCGGCATGGTTTAATTTTTACTTTAAGACTTTTTCTTATAACTATACTTTTAAGCAATGTTTAATTTTATTTGACGTTATCAGTAAAATCGGAATTCGGGGTATAGTGGGACGGGTGAGAATGGGAATGAGAGCCAACGGGAAAAACCCATGGAGCCAGTTACACTTTTATAGAGGCGACCATCTCAGTCCTTAAGTAGCAATGCATCTGTGACCGAATTAGAACGAGACTTTGGAGTCTTGTTCTAGGTCGGTCACACTTGTCCTGGGTAACAAGGGTAACTGGGTAACTGGGGTAACCTTCCGCTGCTGCATTCTCGTTTGCTACCTTAATTCAATAAAAAGTTAACATTTTGTTTATCATATAAATAACTGCCCCCGCTGGAATCAAACCCATGATTCCTCACTTCAAAGGCAGAGCCACTAGGTACTTAGCATAAATGGTCGTTAAATAGCTAAATTTAACTAACGTGTGCATACAAATGGAATAGTCGAAACACTCTTAATTACATCACAATGAATGACTTAATATTGACTATTGATTTGTATTTAGCAGTTCTGTTAAATGGAGTATAAAATCGATTGTTCAAACGTTGTCGGTAAAGCTGACGTCAGGTAGGTATTGTACGCTAATCACAATGACTATTAGTCATTATACGTACCTATATAAGTTTATACCCACCTTTTACCTGTAACTAATGATATTACAAGTATACTGCAGAACGTTAAACAATGGTTTAAAATAATAATGGTTTAAAAAGTTGGTCCCTAAATTAAGTCTGATTCTAGGTCGGTCACAGTCGTCATGGGCGGCACCGAGAAGGTGGTGCACCATGCTCGTTTCCTACTTGATTTCCATAAAAAATCCATTTAACACCTTTTAGGGACAGAATATAACAAAATCTGTTTTTATTTGACAAGCTAAGATGTTGATACAAGCAATAGTAAAGCACCAACAACGCGCTGTCGGATGATATTCAACCCTTTATTTCCATTAATAGGCTCTCGAAGATTTCAACCGTAACGGGGCTTAAGTCCGCTAAATTATTAATAAAGTTCAATGAGGGTAAAGGCGTGTGAATTCGCCGCTAGAGGCGCTAGTGTAGAGTGAGGTCTGGCTGTCAGTGCCACAAACTTATCTGACCTGGTAAGAAGGGCGCTACTGTCTTTGTCTTTGTCTGACAACAGTATAACATTTGCATTAGTTCCAATTTTGGCCACCGGGTCAGATAAGTTTGTGGCACTGTCACTTTTCACTTGTCTGAATATCACTTGTCACTGTTTATGTATGGGTGGGCTTTGACAGCAGGACCTCACTCTCCGGTGACGCCAACTGGTGAGTACAAAAACGGCGACCCTCATTGCGTCGTTTCGGTACAGCCCGTTAATGGCCTTATACTGATCAGTCACTCGTGTGGGAATAGTTTGACATGTTTTTGACACATTTTATATGTGAAATGTGTCCAATTATTTAAACACTTCGTAATTTAGCCATCTGACTTGGGTCCCTAGTCTGATACTCAAACTCAAAGAGGATCGTACGTACCAACCATCATGATTTTGTACCAAGAGACCATCATCAAAACACTGTTAATACATAGGGTAAGTATAAAAATCAACTTGGTACCTAAATTTTGTTCCTTTTGTTACTCGACTTCAAAAATAGGATAGGTATAGAAGTGGCCAATTTTATGATCGGGCTACGGCATATCCAGCGATTGCTATGTCATTTGTTAATAGTTTTTTATTTGAAAAAGCACGCTTCCAAGATGGGTCTCATTACCACCAAATCAGGATTTGATTATGCAATCCCAGGGAAATCGAGCGAAACGATAAAATTTTATAGCCAATGTACCTGTGTGCTTCTTATTATTTCTTACACCAATTTTGTTTCGATATCGTAGTCCGTTTTTTTGTTCAAATTGTTAAATAGGCAACGGGTCACCTGAAGGAAAAACGCGCGTCGTATATAAGTACTTAATAGTTTTATAGGTGATTAAATTATATCTTTATTCATATTTTATTTGAATTGATTCGATATAAAATATTACAATCCTAATAATAAATTGGCTTCTACATATTTTAGTGTCCTTCAGGGCCCGGTTCTCTCCCACTGAGTGGGCCGCCTGCAGAGGCTTAGAGCATAGGTACTCAACCACGCTGTTCCAGTGCGGATAAGTGGCGGAATAAAACAACAATAAGGGTGCGGTTCCACTGAGGCGGAGCGGAGCGGAGCTGTGCGCGATTCACCAATCGCATGACTTGAAAATCACGTCTCATCGTGCCTCGCGTGGATTTCAAGCCATGTGATTGGTGAATCGCGCACAGCTCCGCTCCGCTCCGCCTCAGTGGAACCGCACCCTTAAGCACATGTGTCGCAATAGTTACCATGCCTGCTCGCCATTCGTAGGGTCCTGAGTTCTATTCCCATCGAGGACAAAATTGGCAGATGAGATTCTCAAGGCAAAATGTAGTGAGAGATGGTAGAAGTTGCACCGACGTTCATGGTCGACGGTGACCACTTAAAAGATAAATAATCAGGTTGCTCACCCGCTCATTTGTTGGCGAATTAAATAAAAAAGTATTATCATAACTAGTTTAGGAGACCACTTCGCGCGGTGTGTAGTCGATTTATCTCCGTATATTTCAGACAATACGAGTAGTCGAGTACCTACGCCTAAAGCTGATGAAATGATAATATACCTATTTGAAAGAATGACGAAATGGTTCTTTCGTCCACTTAGAAACGACAAGACATTTAACAATTTAAAGTTAAGTAGACGTAGTAGCCAGTATCTTTTTCTAGTATGTACCTACAAATAAAATCTCTACTGATTATATATTTAAGTCATAAAATAACTAGGTATGTTGAATAATGGATGTTGCACCAAAATTTAAAAGATGCGGATTATGTTGCAGTATTGAGCAATTCTTGAGCGTTCCTCGATTTCTACTGAATGCACAATTGATATGATATCGATTCAAAATAGGAAAAACGGAATAAATATGTATAAGCTCAGTCACTAGGGGCGAAGCAATCCGCATTCGAAGTAATCACAGAAGCACTTTATTTTTTTCCTCGTAAACACTTCCTTAGCCGTCTGCCAATACCAGAGGACAATCTAGTGAATAGGTGTACATCTTTGAAACTTACCTACTTACCTATTTATTTATTAGCGCGGCTCCTTACATTGACATTCGTTTTTGTTATTGGATCGATTCATAATAAAATGCCAATGATTTATAAACTTACCTGAAGCTCATTAAATGATAATAAGATCAATGAGAACTGCATAGAAGGCGTAGGATTATTCGCGGATCAAATGCAAAAAAAAAATAAGTAGGCAAAATGTTTTAAAAATTTTAGTTACCTACTAGTGAACCTGCCCTCTACTAGTCATTACTAGTGAAATTTAGTGGTCCCTTACTACCCTGGTCCCGATCCTGCTGGGTAATTTTGGACCTTAGATTTGTTTGTGTTGTTTGTTTGACCTTATTTTAGTAAATGTAGAACATTTTTTTATTATGGCAGTAATTCAATAATTCCAATTCCTGGTACGTTCCTGGTACTTATTAAAAATTTTCGTCCATTAAATCCTTGTCCTCATTATACCTATCGATTACAACAAAAAAGTTATCCAAATCAGCCCAGCCGTTAACGAGTTTTGCGCTTACGAAGGATTTGCGATTCAATTTTATTAAATAGATAGGTACTGTCAATAAATACTCCCAATAAAAGATTTTCTCAAATATTTTCCATACCTATTACCTACAGCTGATGGCAATCAGTGAAATTACTGAATATAAAATGTGATGTGATATCATTGATAATGTTGCGATATAGAGCAATAAAATTCTCCAGAGACATGCAAAGAATAATATAGATATTTGACCTTATCTCGATAAACCAAGCCGCTCTCTGGCTCTCGCATGGACAAATCACGTAACAAAACCTAAAAAGGTTGTTTAAAAATGCTTTGTTGACTTCTGGCCGGTGAGATCATCGCATCGTCAAAGAGCATGATTAATCGGTTACTTTAATGCCTACACTGGGCAGTGATAGAATAGGGCAGATTTAGAATAGGGATGCATCTGATATCGACTGATTTATCGGCGTCGTCGATGTTGTTGGATTTCGGATATTTTTATGTTTAAGTATTGTTATTTTTAAGTTTATGTTTATTAATCGAAACTAGTGTACCGATACACTTTTAGTTACGTGCTATTCATTGTGTAAAAGTGTCGCACTGGGCAAAATCAGTCCCAGCCAGGGTGACTAACTAGAAATATCTAAGAAGTGTGACAGTGATAATTTATAACGTTTGTTAGGTATTTGAATTATTAATCACGTCTGCCTCGTAATTTTAAAGTCAAACGTATACATACATACGTATACATAGGTACGTATTGAACAGAAAGTGTTTTTTTTTTACATTATGCTAAGTTAACATTATATCAATCTCATGTGATGTTAGGTTTTTAAGATTTTCTAAAGAACCTGACGCAACGATGACGAAGAACTTTTCTATTGATAATTCGTTGTATGAAAGTGGGTACATCTAAGCCATCCCGTGGAACAGTTACCTACATAGGTACTAATGTGCGTGCAGTGCGTGCACTATTAAGGTTTGCCTATGTGTTTGCGATATTAATACACGCTCATTTCAACCCTACTTATCAAATAATGCAGTGTCCTGACATAATTTCATATCTTGAATGAATTTTTATTGCTTCCTATGTAGTGTATAGTGTACATATTAACTAGAGATATTAACTAGAGCAATGGTCTTAAGATTTTTGTTTGTTTTACAGGTTGTGTGCGCCTTTGTTCTCGCTAACCATAGAATGGCTTGATCTATTTGTGAGCACTTTTATACAGTATCGTAGTAATTAGACTTCAAAAATTACTTTTGTTTTAATTCAAAAGTGCTGAAGTTATGTTAATTAAAGCGTCTTTAAGTACGACAACTTAGGCACTTTCCCAAAGTAAAACGAGAAGGATTAAGTATAAGTTTGATAACAAACAAAAATCTTCTTGCATAATTAGTTCATGAACAACAATTGGACGATCAAATTCACGCTGACCCGAGGTGGAGGGCGGCAGATTATCTCGCCTCGTTCATAACATGCGTTGGTGTCACTGTAGTTAGTTTTAATAATCTTTGACCTTCTCGCAGTCACAGTGTTGGGGAGCGCGCCAGTTCTGAGACTTCAATCCACTTCATTCGTTGCATACTCTCCGTGTTGACCAGTCGACGCATCATGAGGGTTCTGCTAGCCTTTCTCGCCGCTTTGGCGGTTGCAACAGCCACACCAGTTTCCACCAGCAAAGTAGTCTGTTACTACGACAGCAAGAGCTATGTCAGGGAATGTAAGTACACTTTTTAATTGCTGAGCGTTCGCTAGCGTTCTTTTACCGGCATTTATGTTTTTATCAACTTTTGAATTAACGGCCATTTGCGTTAGTAATTTTGCATTCGTTTCTTATTCGTCACAGATTAGTTTTTTATTGCATTCCGAGAAATTAGTCATGGACAGTATTAAATTATTTGTTTGTAGCTATTTTTAGAAATATTTACAGTATAGGTACTTAGTTCTGGATACCTAGTGTGTGAGCAAGTGCTAACCTACTATTAAAGATTTACATATTAAAAAGTCAATTTTCTTTTTCGAAGTGCCCGTCACGTTTTGTATGAATAAACGTCCTTCGCAAAGATTTATATACTTATTAAACACGTGCTCGAATGTTCTGCCTAGAACGGCACATAAATTTTATTTGTTGACATTGAGGAACACGGCTAAGTATCGTTTGTTTGTATCTATTAAAATCTACGCTGGCGTTATTAGAACAAATTTTTACATTGTGTTACTAGTTTTTGTTGTAGGTAGATTTTTGTATCATTAATGGTAATTTTATTCAAACAGTTTAAATTGTGGTTAAACCTTCCATTTTTTACAAGTAGCTATTTTCATTCTCCACAAAAAATGTTTAACAAAAACATATTTAAGTAGCTATTGCCCACAGCTGCTTTGCTTGTATAAATAAAATGTTTAAATTCAGACTGACAATTTATGATCCGAATGTCAAAATCTCAGTGAAATAAAATTTGGGAATTACTTACGTAGATTTTTAACAGCCAAAAATGATTATTTTAGCCTGAGGATTTTCGATATCGACATTTCATAGGTAATTTACAATTTTACTATTAAAATGGTTATTCCGATCTGATCCTCAAAAACTGATAAGTATACTTATACATGAATCAGTAATGATGTCCGATGGCCTAGTGTTTTCTCTTTATAAATTAAGATTTCGTTTTTTTTAATTTTTATTTTAGGACGATAAAATAACCATTTTGCTGGTTAAACTTATACTTCTGCAGGGAGTATAGATAGGCACCTTATTGTAGGCACAATTAATGTACCTAAGTGACAAATGACAGTCCACTCGTAAGTCAATGTCGGCCAAAGCCAATGCCATTCAAGTTTATTTATCATCATCGCAAAGCACATTGATTTTTATGCTTTTAATTTCGAATGGATACCTACTTTAACGTGATCAATATTATTTTCGGTACATAAATCACATCTTTTAACATACCTACCCGCAAATGATTGGTGTCTCATAAAATGGTTATAAAGTCTTTTATAATTTAGGGAGGTTTAAATTTTGCAATACGTTTTGGTATCAGTTTTTATTAATTTTATTTAATAGATGTAGGTAGGTACTCAAGTGTTAAGGCTAGAATTTTAAAAATTCTGCCGTGGTAAAAATAATTGAACATATTTAATAGTTTTTCTGATTGTAAATTTGTAGTAACACATTTTACATGGAAAAATGTTAACACTTAACAATAGAAACTTCGTGTCAAAATTAATACTATAGGTATATACAGTACATATGTTTCATACTCAAGTATGTACTCACTTATATGTTTCCGTGGTGGGTACCTAAATAGAGAATAATGCAGCACATATTAAATGTATGTATGTAAATTCTCCCGTACGCGTAGATTTTATACCTATTTGTAGGTACAAACTAAGTGACCTGACTAGGTACCTAGACCTACCATCTACAATAGATGCAATATAAAATTTCATTTAAACATTCTCTTTACTTAGCTATCTAATAATAAAGTACAAGGACATAAATACCTACAGTATGAAAGGATGACCGACAGAAATAAAGCATATCTATTATTTGCATAATATATGTATACAACGTGGTTACAACCATACAACAATAAATTTAATTTTATGTATCTAATGATTACCTAAGCCTCCAAAAAAAATTTCAATCAAATACCTCCTTTACTTTAGCCACAGCAATTTTTTTTTCAATATTCAGAATTTCAAAATTTCTTGTCAAAAGTGAGTGACTGACGTTTAGATAGGCTGTTCTATTTTTTCCTGTATTTTGTGCTATTTAGTTTGTTTGAAAAAAAACATTTTTGTAAATAAGATGTTAGGCGTTTTTTACTAAATGTAATATGTTCCTTGCATGAAGCAGGGCTCGTGGTTTCATTTATTGTTGTATGGTGGTATCCACCTTGTATAACATTGTGTCAAATTATTATAATTATTGACGCTTTTTGCTTGAAAATCATTACCCTGTATGAAAAGAGTGCATTATGTTTTTTATTCATTTAGCGTAACCAAATTGCTATGCATTTTGAGTAAAATTTATTTGTGTTGAGGAAACAATTTCAATTACAGATAAACTAGTAGATAGTTAACTTAAAGTTTATTTGTAACACTTTTTACGAAAATAAGAGACACAAAATAATGCACGCCAGTTCTGTTAACTAGATCTTGGCTTGACACTCTACCGTGTGTCTAGATGTTTATTAGGACCACACAATATTTTGATAATCCTATATTTTATATTTTCAACTTAGTCCAAAAAATTAGGACTAGGTAGGTACACAATTACACAATATATCAACGACTCAAGTATAGAAGCGAGGTGAGCGTTTCGCTTGCCTTTTGACACACACTTCCAGTATAGTAAACCCAACTTAAGACTGAAACGAAAGAGGCGCTGTCGGACGCATTTGACATTCATTTGACCAATCATTGCACACTAGTAACTGACAGATGAATGAACACAACGTACTTACTTATGAATGACTTTTCGTTAGTTCCAATTTTTGCCATTTCAGAGATAAGTTGGGCGGACTGTACATACGCAACCGAGACACGAGAGTTTGTGTAAACGCTGACATGACACACTAATTAAATCCTGTGTGAAACAAAACCAATTCAACCCGAAACACACGCGTTGGATGTTTTCTCTAAGGCACTTCTCACACAACGCTATTTGCAAGCGACTCTGATCTTGGGAATGTATGAAAGCGACGCATAGCTACGATGCCTCCTATCAGTGAGAAGTGTCAGATACAGCGAATTATGGATTGGGTTGCAGTCGCGTAGCTAATAAATAGCGCAGTGTAAGAAGTGCCTAAATATTGCTGGGGTACAAGTTTCCTAATAAACGTTACATAATTTATGATTGTTTGATAATTTAATCGCTTCCTAGTAACAACAGCGGAGGGCAAATGTACATTCATTAACGTAAATATTTGATAACGTAACATAATAATACTTTTGAAACAAATGTGTCTGATGTATCTGCCAAGAAATTTAGTTTGATTTCGATGGATAATTTTATTTATAGATGTTTTCCATAAAGAATTTTGAATAAAATTTTTAGATTTTTTTAGAAGCTTTGGTTTAGTATTTATAGTCAAAATCCGTGAACCGGCTCGGCAATATTTATGAGCGAGCGTGGACATCTCTGTTACAATATGGTACAGATAGTGTCTTTACTCATATTATAGGGGAAGGTTGCGATCATTGAACCAGCGCTTTCATTGGACCACTACGATAATTCAAATACTATTTAGCCTAGCAACACACAGGTACCACAGAATGCTTGCTTAACGTCCATAACCCCCCCTGCTCAAAATTCAGTGCTGCCGATGCGCTTGGAAAGAAGTTATGTGCATTTGTTTATCTACGACATACTCAATGTAAAAACGTCGATAAACTAAAAGTAATGTATGTATTTTTGTATTTATATTTCTGGAAGCGAAATGGTATACTATAACTACTTATTTATTTGTGTATTTAGGTCCATGGTGTATTTATAAACTTAAACAATTTTGTGCTAGTAATGTCCTTAATTTTTTTTTATTTTTGTTTCGCTTCGTACCTTGTTGCTATCAATGGACCACAAAGGAGCTCGACCATTGGACCGGTCCAATGATGGCAACATTTTTAAAATACATACTGATTTTATTTAACTTTTATATTTTGTGTTATCATCTGCTTTTTGTGGTATATATACATAAGTAAAGAATTTAATATTAAATAATGATAAAAAATATACTATTATAAGTGGAACGAAGCTAGCATGAACCTGGCTATTGAAGCTATGAGGAAGGCAAAAGTTGGCCATAATGAATGATTAAGATGGCCCAATGGTTAAGTTTGATTAGGTTTTTTTGTTGAGAATAAATTTTTATAACTATTATGTTGACCTCATTATACGATGAACATTTATCCTGTGTTTTAATTGAAATTTAATTTTAGTATTTATTGTATTTAAACACAATATAATAATAATTCGGTAAAGTCTCCTTGATTGGACCCTCCATTGTATTTTTCTTAGTCCATTCATGGCAACCAAGTGGTCCAATCAATGTTACCATAGTCCATTGGAGGCTACTATAAGAAAAATAGTTTTTCCCATTTTTCTTTCAAAATAAAGATTTTACTTAGATTTCACGAAGATTATCATAAATTAATGTCATAGTTCTTATGACATTACTAATTGATTTCTTTGTATCATTTATTTTTCAACAGATATGATGTCACGAAGTTAAGGGGTCCAATCATAGCAACCTTCCATAATGGTTTTAAAATTCGTTTAGAAGTCTGGTTATCGATTGGACTGCCAAAATTTTCTCGTAGCTCACTCGTAAGTCTCATAATTCATTCATGAAAGCTGCCACGCGTTTATTTATAGAAGCAAATGCGGACTCACAATCCGGGATAAAGGCTTATAAATCATTAAAATTGCTAACATTTCAAATGGTCAGAATTCTGACGTATTTTTTTGTCATATAAATAAAATATTTCGCAAAAACGGCCGAAAGCACCTAAGGGTTCATGCGTATTTTTATATTTTTATGAGAATCATCGGCGGGACTGACCGGCTTTTGCTGTGGGGTAGCTTCGCGTTTAGGATAGGTATTTATTATTATTATGTATTTAATGAATATAATACTTATAAAATTAATAGTAATATTCGAATCATCTTGTGAGTCCACTGTTGGACATAGGTAGGCCTAATTATTTTATATGTTTAATCTTAATCTTGAATGTTATAATAATATTTTTTTCTTATAGGTATCTGTACAAAACACATTTAGATCATACCTACTTAACCTATTTATTGCAATTACCTATTAAATATTGATACATTACGAATTGAGTTTATTACACAAACTTCACAACCTATTACGTCTTGCCTAATAGAACTGTGAACTCAGACGATTTACTTTATTAAGTCAATAATACAAGATAAACAGTAATTGATGTTCTTCGGGACAAAGCCTAGATAAGCTGTCTTCACTATTACTTACCTACTACGAACGACTCGTGACCTATCGACGTGTCAAGTGTCGCGAATGATATCTAGAGTAAACATGGCTATGAACCAATGGCTATGAACGGTGTTCTAGAGCTTTGTGGAATAAATTGAATACATTTTTAATACCGATCTTGTGTTACTAACATGAATTCATGAAATTAAAAGTGGTTACCAAGATACTACCATAATCAGGTAACTTACATTCGAAAACCGATGCGAAAGTTTTTAAGGATGTGTGTGTGTTTGTTATTCTTTCACGCAAAAACTACTGAAGGATTTTTTGAAACTACAGTAATACCTACATCGTAAAAACTTAAGAAATTAAATAGAAATACCTACTTGCTAGTAGTTTTGTTTGTTAGTCGTAGTTCGTTCATGATTCATAAATAAATTCAGCTTGACCCAAACATAAGTACAGAAACTTAAAAACATTGCTAGTTAAACAAAAAAAAAAAGTTAAATTACAACTGTCGAGTCAATATGATTTACGCACGTACATAAATGGCATAATTTAATACATCAAGGTTTATAACGATGAAAATCGCAACCACGGCCCATTCTGACCTTTACCCAAGATCTTACACCGCACAGCTGGTTATATCAAAGCAACAAATTTAGGTATGCAAATAACTGTTCAAATGAAATTAAAATCATACATTTTGCTACATCGCGATAATTTCTTCATAAAGTATTCGTTTGCTTAATTAATTTACATCATGCATTTCCGACTATGTATGCGATATAGAAATGGTAGTCTAATATTAAGCAGAACTTTAGCACAAATTTAGATCTTTAGCACTTTAGAACACTAACATAATCCCTAATATTATATTGACGTACCTTTACTTGCGAACGGATTGAAATAGGACAACTTACAACAATACATTAATTAGATATAAGTACTCGTACCTACATCGCATCGAAGTCAGGAAGCACAGACAAACAGACAAACGTTATTGCAATCAAATAAATAAATACATAAAAATCCTTTATTCTACTGCTAAAAACCTAATATAACACTTCTATTATTTTCATAAAACCTAAATACATGCTTATATTTTCTTATATTTTCTTATATTACTTTAATACTTATTTAAATTATTCTGGGTTGTTTATTTCTTATAACTAATAACTAATATATTTTTATAACATTTTTTATACTACATTTATATATTTTTTATTTATTTAACAGTAGTCGCCTCTGCGGCGTAGGCCTCACCTAAACCTTTCCACTCTACTCTATTTCTTGCTCTTTGCATCCATTCTGGTCCGTATCTTTGGTTAAAAATATCACGCCATCTTTTCTTCTGTCTACCACGTTTTCTGTGTCCTTCACATGGTATCCATTCAGTAGCTATTTTAGTCCACCTTGCATCGTTTTATCTGCAGACATGACCTGCCCATTTTAGCTTTCTTATTCTAGTCTTGGCGTCTATCAATTTGGTTTTTTTCCTTATTTTCTCATTACTTATTCTGTCAGAAATTCTCACTCCTAGCATTCTCCTTTCCATTTTCCTTTGTGAAACAGCTATTTTCTCCTCATCCTCTTGTCTTAACGCCCATGTTTGACAGCCGTACGTTAAGCACGGTAAGATAGCTACTTCATAAACTTTTTATAACGAATTAAATACCTACCCCAAATAATAGTATAATTATTACTATACAACTAAAAATTAAGCATTTAAAATTTTTAATTGAAGTAAAGTTCGTGATGAATGCGTTCTGCAGTGTTTTGAGGATAATCGACAAAAAAAACATTCGATATCTCGATTTTCATCCAAGACCTCTTATGGCCTGTATGCAAATATCGACGTTACCAATCGCCGGAGTGTTGAGGTTATTATATCGGTCAAGATCATTCGTGTCGTGAGTCAGAAGACCTCATTCCACTGTTGCATCTGAAAGGTCATCTGTTCAGATTATCAAGTGAATGATAGTGGATATCCTGCTACCCTAGTAATAAAGTTTGGTTCTGTTTCGCAAAAACCGCGTTTGAACCGGTTTGTTTTGTTTGAATGTAACTTAGCACATAGACAGTTTATAACCTAGTTAAATAGATAGAATACCTATTTATTAGGTACTTGATGCGTGAGCTTTTTTAAACGCTTTTTTTAGACAGAGCTGAGAAACACAAATAAATGATTTATGGAAATTTTATTTTAGTAGGTGATGTTCATTTTTACATAGAGGTCACGAAAATATTTATTGAAATAAACTAAAACAATACTTTATTCATAAAATCTTTATTTTTTACCAATAGTTAAGTAACCTAAAGGGTGAATTTTATGGCGATTAGCTTTTTATCCATTTGAACCCAAGGCGACAAAGAAAAAGCGATATTCATCAAAACATTACAAAATAGCTTAGAATAATTATAGTATAGAAACCAAGTCAGCGCGGCCATGTTGTAGCACCTTCATTGGAGCCTGGCTCCAAACACCGTTTCGCTCCGTACTATTCAATGCCAATGTGTCGTGGCCATATCGTAGATTTGCTCACATCATGAAATGATCGACCATATCATGAAATGGTCGCATTTCATGAAATGGTCAACTTAGTTTGGCCAGATCGTAAAATCGTCTACGTTTCACGATTTGGTCATCAACGTTTGGCCTGATCGTAAAAACGAGGAATATAGGGCATAATTTCGAACCGTGACGTCTCCGGCGCTGCGGAAGGTGCAGCCCCTTCGCCCTTGCGAAACAAAGCACAGACACCCACGCTCGCCTGCGCAGCTTCGGCTTGCTGGTCGCCTTTGGCGACCAGCCTCAGCCGCTCCGGCTCGCCCGGGTGTCTGCGTTTTGTTACAGCGGGCGAGGGCTGCCCTCCCTCCGCGCCTCCGGATTCTAAAAAAAACTCTAGGGGTAGGGCATACAAGACTACGTGGAGTAGGGGTAGGCTAATTCGGTTCTGTAACCAATTCGACCTAAGTACCTACACCTTAAAGAATTTGACTGAGTAGTAATGGAAATATTCATATTCAGTATTCATTGTTTTATATCCAAAATCAACTCAATTTTTATGCTTCCATTCAATGTTAGTCGTTATTAACAATTGACGTGAATTGTATTCTGTAATTCGAGATTTTTGTTGCTACTCTTTTACTCTAGGCCGAATTGACAAGAGAAACAACATTTATAGTAAACCCAACTTAAGATTGAAACGAAAGAGGCGCTGTCGGACGCATTTGTCATTCATTTGACCAATAATTGCACACTAGGAACTGACAGATGAATGACCACAACGTACTTATGAATGACTTTTCGTTAGTTCCAATTTTTGCCATTTCAGAGATAAGTTGGGCGCACTGTACGCCAACGGCCGCCATCTTTACACATAAACAAAGCGCTTGCAGCGCCTCTACCGGTAATTAATGTAACTACTTTACGATATGATCAAAATAATCTTGACCATTTCATAAAAAAGCCGCGCGTTTATTTGCCCATATCGAGAAACGATTTCTTATCATTGATCTGCTCAAACCACATCATGATGTGGCCAATAGACAGTTGACCATATCATGAAATGCAACCATTTCATGATATGGTCGATCATTTCATGATGTGAGCAAATCTACGATGTGGCCACGACAAATGCACGCTGAACGTGTCTCGCGAAAAAAATAATTATGACGATTTGTGCTGTTAAATTTTGTCACAACACTTCCGAAAAGCATAAGAAATGTAATAACATCACTTTTCACAGGTTAGCTTCCAATATTTCATAGTATCTTGTATTTACAAAAAATCGGGTGCTTCATTTAAGACCGAGCGCTTGTATGACTACTGTCTATTCTATACTACATAATATAATTATTCTAAGCAAAATAGTAAATGATTGATGCCGCGATGTATCCTACATGTACGACATAATTGTAAAACAATTTATCGAAGGTATCTATTAATGCAACGAATAATGGATCAGAATTATTGTCTACTTAATCCATTTGAAGTTTTTTTTAAAGCTTTTAATGTTTATTGCTACTGTTTCTAAAAAAGCAAGGATCCATATCTAGTGTCGGTATGTAAGTACTCGTAGGTTTGCCGAAGCCTACTGATTTTGACATTTAAGCGAAACTTTTTATTATAAGTTCTTCTGAAACGGTTGCGTTAAAAGTTTAATGTTACCGTGTTGAGGGAACAAGCATTAAGGGAATTAAAAATAATAGTACGGTTAGTTATTAAATAAGTAATTGTAAAAAAATATATCTACAAAAAACGTTTGTATCAGAAATTTTCAATTTATTTAAGGAATACATCACACCTGAAATAAGGGAATATTTTTGAATGTAAATGAAGAGCGTGGATTATTTATTCATATATTTTTGTACAGGTATTCCTTTTCCTTATTACTTAGTTATCATGCCGAAGATGTTTTTTAAACAGGAGTTATTTGAGATCTACCTCGCTACTCGTAGATAATGTTTCTGGTCCTTTGTTATAAATATGACTCAATGAGGAAAGTATCACTTTAAATAAACATCCAACCAGCGCACAAGGCAAGGGCTGTCAAATCTTATCTTATTTTACTGTATCATCTCATCTAATATGAAATTATATGTCTTGTAACTACTTCGCAATCTATTAGTCCGTCTTGTTAAATGCCAATTGGCAGACTTTTAAGACCTTGTAAGACATTATGGGTAACTCTGAAAGGTGCAAATTTCCTCACGATATATTATGTTCCTTAATGACGATGTGAATTTTAATTTTTTAACCCGTACCCACCTACATAATTTTTGGACATAAGAGTTCCGCGTGGAAACCGGACTAGGTACTGCTTATAATATTAAAAAATATATAAAGTCAAACAATTTAATTGGATCGATTATACCTACGTATAAAGAAATAGCAATCAATAAGGAATAGGAAAAAAAACAAATCAATATCAGACGAGTCGAAAGTGTCAAAGAAGGAAGTTCTTAATTTTTATAAACCCAACCTAAGATTATTTAACGCCAAGAATATTTCCAGTATATTCTTTATGAAATGTTCTTGAACGTTGAATATGCAATATTCGTCTGCGTCTGTTTGCTAATGTTGCATCATTTGCATCAACATGTTAGGTAACGTTGTGGCAACATACAAGCAACTGCTTGTGTTTAAAGCGAAAGTGAATCTTGCCTCTTTGTTTTGCTTGTAACGTTCCACCTGTCTTATTTGTCTGAACTGACAACCCTGTGGTATTCTGCCTTCCTCCAAGAACGATCACGTCACTCGCACCTAAGTGGTTAATAGCGGAAACAATACAACTGTGTTAACTATAATAAGTTTACATAGACTTAACGCCTACAATGGTCGCAATCAGACTGTTGATCTCTTTTATACAATTTATATTAATTTATAAACCAGTATCAACCCATTTATGGCCCAATACTGGGCTCAATTGTCTCCTCACTATTTAAGAAGTCTAGAACTTACTTCGCCATACCGCTCCATGCGCATGGCCGCAACTTGTTGGCAGCCAGGCATAAAGGGGTGCTATTCTGGTGAAAGTTTACGTCCATCTGTTATTTGCATCATTTATTGGTACCTACGTGTAGAAGGCATCATGCCGGTTCAGTAAAAGTCCTTCCGTTTCCGAGATATTCTACGTTTTCAAAGTTTAAAAAAAAATTCACCCTTCCACAATCTTTTTGGCGCCAGGACTACAAATGAAGACATTATTTGTATTTCTTTTTTGGATAGTACTCCTGGATAGATGTGCTATTGAATGTAATCAATTATTTTTATAACAAAAGCACAGGTTGTTTTTAAATTAAGATTTAATACCAACTTTACGCTTTTTCAAATTTCATTCCTGACTTTTACTTTACCGTGGTTAAAAAAAATGTATGGTGGCTTGAATGCCAAAATAATAAAAAACTAGCCCATTTCACCCAGATTCCGAAATGGTATGTTACAGGGTATGGTCCACTCTTAGATTTTAAATTATTTTGTTTTAAAATGTGCTACACTCCATTTTTATGATACTACAAGTTAATAATAGTCAAAATTCTGTTTAGACCTGATACTCCCCAAAAGATCCTGAAATCTTATACGTAGAAAATATTGTACATGAACTTATCAATATCGAAATAAAGTTGAGGGTTGCATTTATCCAGCTCAAGCCCGCATGCTTCCTCTGGATCTGGAGCCGGCGCTGTCCTTCTGCACGCATCTGGTCTACGGATATGCTGGAATTCAGCCGGATACCTACAAGATGGTTTCCCTCAACGAAAACTTGGACATAGACCGCAACCATGCTAATTACCGTGCCATCACAAACTTCAAGTCTAAATATCCAGCTCTGAAAGTCCTTCTCTCCGTCGGAGGCGATGCTGATACCGAAGAGCCCCAGAAATACAACCTTCTGGTGAGTGATTTTCCAAATGTTGTAGTGTGAAAGTATAGGATACAGAGAATAGCGAATTGTAGTGTACCTACCAGTTGGGAGCTTGAGATCCAGGACTTTCATCTTCCTTCTTTTTAGTCGGCAACGAATCGACAATGCCTTTGGTATTTGCTAATATCTCCATAGATTGCTCAAGCTACGGTAAGCACTTACTGTCAGGATGCTTTTCTCCTAGATTATCGCCAATTGCAAAACAAAACCATAGGGGTAACCAAAAGCATAAAGGAGTATCTTTTCAAAATCACTAGATGAAGATCACTGTGTATTTTGTTTTGATAGACGAAATTGTTGTTAAAAACCGCTTTATTCTTATGTGTAGTTGGAAACCCCACAAGCCCGTACAGCGTTCGTGAACTCCGGGGTACTGCTGGCGGAGCAGCACGGCTTCGACGGCATCGACCTCGCGTGGCAGTTTGCCAGGATCAAGCCTAAGAAGATCCGTTCCACTTGGGGTAAGTCTTTGTTAAAAGATACGTCAAAATCCGTCTAAAAGTACAGGATTTCAGTTAAAGTATATTATAAAGTAAATATACTTTAATGGGTCAGATGGTAATGGAACCCATTAAAAGCAATTAGCACACGAATTTACTTTAATTTAATAAGGTATTCAGATAAACAACTTCCAAGCGTTTTATAGGAAAATACTCACGTCGGTAATTCAGAGCTGAAATTGGGATAATGAGGTCTGAACAGGGTCTGAAATAATAAACTATTTGCCATTTATTAATAGTAGATTGTACATATTACAAGGGCGCAAAGTAATATTTTTACGGCGAGGACGCTTTTTTGAATCCAGAGCGAAGTGAGGGATTCTAGAGTAGAATCCCGAGCGTAGCGAGGGATTCTTTAGTAGAATCCTGAACGTAGCGAGGGATTCAAAGTATGTCACCCGAGCCAAAAATATTTGCTCCCGAGTGATACACTCTACTTTTCATCCCCCCTATGAGAAAATAAAAGGCGCCTCAAATTCAGGAATAATACTGTCACAGTCACTAAACTAACTAAACTGACTAAACCGACTAACCCGACTAACCCGACTAACCCGACTAACCCGATTAACCCGACTAACCCGACTAACCCGACTAACCCGACTAACCCGACTAACCCGACTAACCCGACTAACCCGACTAACCTGACTAAACTAACTAAACTAATTAAACTAACTAAAGAACTCATTTTTAAAACAAAACCATGAATTTCTAACAATCCGAACTGAATTTACTTTTCCTCCCTGTTATTTAAATAACGGGTAGGCTACATTCGTTGTATAGACTTAAAAATTTTATACCTATCAAGACCAAACTCATGCTGGTTCAATCTCTCATACTCCCTATCATTGATTACTGTGATGTGTGCTATCCTGACCTTAGCTTGGATCTTCTTAATAAACTGGAGCGCCTACAAAACAACTGTATCCGGTATATTTTCGGTCTGCGTAAGTATGACCATATTTCTAATTATCGCCGTCAATTGAAATGGCTGCCTATTCGTAAGAGGCGTGACTCCAGAATCCTTTTCACTCTTTACACAATATTAAATAGTGATACTTCTCCTAAGTACTTAAAGGATAATTTTCAGTACCTTTGTGATACACATGACAAGGTACTTCGTTCCTCTACAAACTTAAAAGCTTACATTCCACCAATGAATACTGGTTTCCTCTATAATTCATTCACAATTCAGGCTGTACTACTCTGGAACGCCCTGCCCATTAAAATTAGAAAGGCTCCAACTCTGTGGTCATTTAAAAAACAGGTGCGGGAACATTATCTGTCTATCCTCGATAAGTAGGTATTTACTTGTCATTCATATTATTATGCTTATTTTATGTATGTATACACTTACGTATAGTCATTATATCCTATATATATATATGTATATTATATATATTTAATAATAATATATTGGTATATAGTATTTTTATATAAATATTTATAATTATTTGTAGTTTTTCAAGACCTACCACAACTTCTCACCGTCTCCAAGGGTTGACTGGTAGAGAATGCCATTAGGCATTAAGTCCGCCCATTGTAATACCTAGTTATAGGTTCTTTCAATAAAGAGTAAATAATAATAAAAGTAATATGAAAATTCATTCCCGCCCGCTATATAGAAAACACCAACTTTGGGCCCCCTTAAGTCCGAACCAAGTCGCCTTTTTCGAATAGGTGGGATGAAAAAAATATTTACTTCAGGTAATGGATACATATTTATATGATAGCCTAATGTTTGATTTCTACTTTTAGTACTTAATAAAGTATTGTTTGTATTTGTTCAGAGGGAGGTGTATTTTTGCGAGATATGTATGTTCTTTAATGAGACATTAGACGAGTAGGTGTAGTTTTTATGTAGATATTCGATACCACCAAGCTTAAATATGTATTGTCATTATGTAACTCTTATTACACTAGGCAACACTCAAAGTTTTCCAGGAAAATTATAATTGATAATAATCGCTTTTATAACAAACGCTATTTAAGATTTTACCCGTTTCCCTAAATTTTATACCAAAACAGTAAAAACTAATCAATGATGCTAACTTTAAATGGCATTTACGAGTTTTTCGAGTCACTCCAGATTCTTGTAACACGCGCAACAATTCCAAAATTTCTCGACATGTTCTCAGCAATAAGTAGCTTGTACGCAGTTAAGAAAATAACATTTCATTTTGTATTAGGATCCATTTGGCACGGGTTTAAGAAGACTTTCGGAACAACGCCGGTAGACGAGAAGGAGGCGGAACATCGCGAGGGATTCACGGCTCTAGTCCGCGAGATGAAACAGGCGCTCAGCTTGAAGCCAAACATGCAACTCTCTGTGACAGTTCTACCCAACGTTAACGCTTCCAGTAAGTAATGTTGACGTATTTTGATGGGTAACTGATTAAAAGTTAGATAAGGTGTCTGTTTAGGTTCAAATAAGTAAGCATATTAAGAATATGTGTGAGGCAGTGCCAAGCACAAAGAAAAACCGTCTTTAGAGTCTGTGCCCCCTGTTGGAATTTTTGTGTGACGAACGATGTGACCATAGGATGTGACGAATAGATAATGTTACATAAAAGTATAACAATAAAGTTAAAACTTCAGTGAATATCAGCTAGTAAATAAATAGTAATACTCGTAGGTATACTTAGAAATGCCGTCGACGACGCATTCAGTTCAGTAGATAAAATATTTAGTAACTAAATTTTGTATCTGCAGTCTACTACGACGTACCTGCCATCATTAACCTGGTGGATATCGTGAACATCAACGCCTTCGACTTCAACACACCCGAGAGGAACCCGAAGGAGGCTGACTACACCAGCCCTATCTATACTCCTCAGAACAGGAACCCTCTCCTCAACGCTGACGCAGCTGTTAGTTACTGGTAAGCACAGAAATAAATCGAACAAGACTAAAATCGAGACTAGAATGGTTAGTCCAAGTAGCAGAGGATGATTTGAAGAATTTCAATTGGTCAGTTTGTTACTACGTTGAGAGCTTGGGTAGGGTCTCTTATTTATACATAGCTGTTTTTATATAAGAATAGTACAATAGCAATTTTAAGTAAATTTTTAATATTGAATGCATTAAGCTAAACTGAAGAAGATCAACATAATTTAATTGAATATCTAACACCTATGAGTGTTAAAATGGTGATTGAAGTTGAAATTAATGTCCTGGATTGGTGTATTTTTTTAAACTAGATAAGTAAATATATATACCTACAATTAAAAAATACTCTTAATAATATACTTTATCTTGATTTAAACTTCGAGGTGTGTTCAATAAAACATCAAGGAATAGTTAATTACGTTAACAACACTACTTTAGCTTATTCACTCATTGTCGCGCAATCCATTACCATATCTACTAATTAGATTAGATCTTTAGCTTTAAAAACAAAGGTATTTATAGTGTTACTACTTTTAAAATATCCGGAAACTTGTGGATGGATTCAGGCTTATAACCAGTTGGCAAAACAGTTGGCCATTTGACCAGTTGGTCTATTGACCAGTTGGCCACCTAAACAGCTAACATAATTTCAACAGGACTCAAGCAGGAGCCCCACCAGCGAAGATCGTCCTTGGAGTTGCTACATTCGCTCGTACATGGAAGCTGGACGCTGACAGTGAAATCGCTGGAGTTCCTCCCCTACACGCCGATGGACCTGGAGAAGCTGGTCAGTATCTTCAAGATGTATAAGGTTGAGAAACTTAACACCACTGTAGCAAGACATTCAGCTTTTCGCTTCTTTCATGATAGACCACGCATCCATGAAGCCCTTGGAGTTGCTGATGTATGAAAAGTATCTGATAAATTTAAATTGTTCAGTTCATTATTTATTAATCACAAAAAGGAACGCTTCTACAGAAGATATTAAGTTCAAAGAATGTCCATAGGAAACTTGGTATACAAATTAATTGGAAATTCAATCGGTTCCTTATTTTATCTGAAGCTAAGCTCTCCCAAATTACGTTCGAGTTTCAAAGAAAACCCCGAAGCGTTTGATTTTATTTACTTGTTTTATACTACGTTAAGTGTTGTTTTACTGGCTCTAGTTTGTTTTGTATGAGTCTTTACTCATACAAAACAAACATGTTGTACTTTAACAATCGTGTTAGGTATTGACCGAAATTATGCTTGAATTTAAGCATGCTTGTAAGTATGCTTAATACTAGCATGCTTTGTTAAGGTTCATGTTTTCTAGCAATTAAAGTATTGTACTTACTAGTTTTGGTAAAAAATCTGCCATATCAGACCATTACAATCCATCAGATCGTGTCGACACAAGGAGAAATTGTTCATCTTTCAAAATTTTTATTCTTTTTTATTTTTCATAGGTCCATATACCAAGGTTGAAGGTATCCTCAGCTACCCTGAAGTCTGTGCCAAGCTCATCAATCCTAACCACCAGAAGGGCATGCGTCCTCATCTTAGGAAGGTCACCGATCCCAGCAAGCGTTTTGGTGAGTAGTAAAAATTTTAGACGTTCACAATTACTGTAAATATTACCAGACGTGTATAAATAAAATGTAGTAGAATACACGTGTAGGTACTCGTATGTAGATTTTCTTCCCTCTCACAAGGCACCTTATTAATGTAGACAACACTTTTCATGTAATGATTATTTTGGGTTCAGTACATTTATTTTCAGTTCTAACCATTAGTTTAGGCAACTCGGAAATTTGGTGTCAAACATACTGATAAAATAGCAATGTTAAAATTGATAAACAGTTGGAACATGCCTATTGATCGTTAACTTGTTACGGAATAGTAGCCCCAGATAACAATTATTTAAATAACGTCTGCGGAAAGACGATAGTTATTACTGTTTTCCATTGTCTGTAGAGAAATGGACTTTATCTATTTAAAATGTAACTATATTTGAAGTCAAAATTGGGAACCTTTTATTTTGCAATTAGTGTAAAAATATTTACTTTCCTATGATGCACCTAATTTTTTTAACATAGTATCATTACTTCCGATAGATTCAGAGATTCAATGGAATTAAAATAAAATGTGTTTTTGAAAACGGATTATAATCCCAATAAATTTCAGTGATAACTTGGTGATAACCAAGGTTTTGGAGATGACCAATATTTTGGTTCCCTACCATGTCAGCTTAAATTTTTTGGGTAGACTACATGGATTTTATAATGCTAGCAATAACGAAATCTCACAAGTAATTTATTGATGTTGAACTTCTTTGGATGAATAAACAGACATTCAAATTAGTCTCAATATCGTGCTTTTCCAAAAACTATGAAAACTAAAACTGAAACAATGATAGTAGGTAAAGTAACTAGGTAACAATAGAGTGAGGTGATATTGCCGCTTGTAACTAATTTAAGCGCAATTTACGTAAAAGCTTTAGTAACTTTTTGGGAATTAGCAGGTATATTTAACTTTTCAGACGAGGGATTAACGAAGGATGGAGACTTTTTTGGTTGGTACATCATAGCTTGCTGGCTTTTAGCTCTTTCTGTACATGCACTGTTCGATTAACAAGCATTGGTGGTGATGGTTAGAATTTGTGTCGTTTTAATAATTACATTCTATTTGATTTTGTAAATTGTATTGTAAATTAATAATCTAGTCCATTACTTATTTTTTATGCTTAGATTTGTATGCTTAGAAGAGATTTAAATAACATTTAAGTTAATACTTAGTTACATTAATTTTCCCGGTTTAAAAACACTTCTATTACTTTACTATTATCCACCTTCGCTTTGATTTAGGAAATATAGGTACCATTTTATATCTTTATTACATAAAAAATGTGAGATGGGATTCTTTGAATTGACAATGTTTGATGTTGTTTATATTAATTTAAATAAGAAAAAAATCAGTTAATATTACTTCAAGCTTACTAAGTCAGCGAAAACAGCATGTTCAAACTTATGTAGTTGAACAAACACAGATAAACAGACCAATATTTAATATAAAATACCAAACCTATTGCGTAAATAAATACCCTTCATATTTAGTCTAATTTTAAGTAGGTATACATAGTAAATGTACCTAAATAACTCACCGGTCTAGCGGGCTTTGTAGCACACAAAATTTTAATATCGTACATTTTCCTGAAAACGTGAAACACCTAGACTATTTACAATGTTCTAGGTACCTATGCCTTCCGTCTTCCTGACGACAGCGGCGAAGGAGGCCTGTGGGTGAGCTACGAGGATCCCGACACTGCGGGACAGAAGGCCACTTTCGTCAAGTAAGTAAACAATATATAAATGTATAAACACTTTTTTATGGAATTAAGGCAGCAAACGCAGCAGCGATTAATTTCACTGCCGCCTATGACAACTGTAACCGAGCTAGTATCTAGTAGTAGCTGTGGTAGTAGCACAAAATGTAAAGCTCCAGACCATACGAGCAACACACACACACACCTTTCACGTACCCGAAATACATACAGAACCCCTTTCGACCACTATTGAACATTGAACAATGTTTCATGCACATTTCGTGTTCGTGAACGGTGTCTTTGTGTATGATGCTCGAGTGCGCAATGTTTGAAGCTTTACATCTGTACTAGTCTATGGTTTGTGGTAATAGTAGGAGATTCAAACGGGCAGTCTGTTTAGTGGACACGTTGAAACAGTATTGTGTAGGTTACGTCGGTCTTCACGTCTCCATGTAAGGCTATTTGATCTGCACATCAAATAGAATTAGAAACACCCATAAATAAGGTTAATATCATGCACACTCACACACTCGCACAATCCTTTATATTTTACTCTTTAATTAATCTGAATTTGTTTTCTTCCCCAGATCAAAGAACCTCGGTGGTGTATCTGTGGTCGACCTATCCATGGACGATTTCCGAGGACTCTGCACCGGCGACAAATACCCCATCCTCCGCGCCATCAAGTATCGTGTGTAATCCTGCAATGTGACAGCAATAAAATTAAATACTTATGTCGTCAACTGATATAATAATAGTATATTTATACCAATAGGTTATTTCCAAACAAAGGCATTAACGAGACTTGATACTCGTAGTGTGCGAGCCACACGCATTGTAGGCCGCATTTGTATCTATCTTCCAATAGACCTTTTTGTAGATAACATAATTTTATTATTGTTCTGTACGTTGGTTAGGATAAGAGCTTGCATATAATTTTGTGGCATTTGTAGAGTCAGCTTTAACACCAACTGTTTAGGTTCAAACCACAGGAATATTTTCTTAGATGATGTGGTTTTATCCAGTTCTTTGTATTCTATATATTTTTTCATTAAGATTTTAAGTTCACAATTAGTCTTTTAAGTTTACAACAGTAGATAAGTTAGTCGGATGATACAAGATTATATGTGTGCGGTAGGTCTTAGCACTGTTTGTCATTCAAACTAGTGATCAGTGAATCAGTTAACAAGGATCTCCTTTCATACATTCTTATAATAATCTTCAAAACTCCTTCAGTTTCATTCATAGTTTTTCATATAGTTGTGACTTGCTCGCCATAGACCCAAATACAGACCGATAAGTGTAGGTTGACCTTTATATTCTCAAATGTAAACGTTATTTATGATTATATACAACGTGCAAATTCAATTATTAAACGATGTTATGTAGTAAATTTTTTTTTCTTTCACTGTCCTTTTTCGTCTGAAACTGGCTTCGCTCTTGTCAATACGAAGAAAATTACGAAACAATACCTAGTAAAAAGTTTTGTTTAAAGTAGTTGATAATAATAAGTTGTGACAAAGTTGTTCTCCAGCGATTTCTATAGTAGAATAGAATAGAATAGAATACTCTTTATTGCACACTCTCTTATTATTCTCGCCAGATGGCGCTCAATTCAACATGTAAGTGTAAAGTTCTCGTCACTACAAATTAATGAAGCCCAAACACTAGATAACTGCTTACTGCAGTTCCACTGAGAACCTCCTTCTTTTTTGAAGTCGGTTAAAAAATTGAATATGCTGCAGTCTCAGACCAATAAACTAGCTGCAGTTTTCACTAGCTTTACAGTGCGCCCAACTTATCTCTGAAATGGCAAAAATTGGAACTAACGAAAAGTCATTCATAAGTACGTTGTGGTCATTCATCTGTCAGTTACTAGTGTGCAATGATTGGTCAAATGAATGTCAAATGCGTCCGACAGCGCCTCTTTCGTTTCAGTCTTATTTGGGTTTACTATAGCTGCAGTTTGCAGGCTTCAAATGGGCTTCAACCAGTCTTTATATTGATAATGGTCGGTAAGAAATCTACAAAAAAAAATATTGACAAACGTACTTTTAGCTGTCATTTATTCAATCACAATTACTTGACCTTGACAAGTGTAATTATAATATAAATTTTCTAATTAATTCAACAATGCTCTCCATAACTAAATTAAACCAACAAGTTTCTAATTTGAAGCCTTTGTTTCCTGCAATTATATTAACAGCTCATACGAAGACATGCCCAACTAAAAAGAAGGCGTCAAAAAGTCCATCGCGGGGTAAAATGCCTAAAGCAACCAGCAAAACAAAATTGCCATCTAAAGGAGCTGTCAAAGGACCCGTATGTCCTGGCAGTGGAGGAGACGGTGGTGACGGTGGTGGAGGAAAAGAAGTTTTAAAACGAGAACTTAGATCTGGCAAAGTACGTCTCGGATTGATACCAGAAGAATGGTTCCTATTCTTCCATTCCAAAACAGGAGTCACCGGGCCATACCTTTTTGGTATTATGCTTACAAATTATCTTGTGAGTAAAGAAAAATTTGTCATGGAACATGAGTACTACATTGGCCTCTCATTATTCGTAATGTGCTATTACGCCACAACGACTTTTGGTAAAACAGTGGGAGCCGCGTTAGATGCAGAAGTCGATGCAATAGCAGCATCTTATGAAAAAGAAAGGACAGATGAAATTGCTGGCTATGAAGATATTATAAAACAAGCCAAGCATTTACAATGGAGTGCTGAAGGCCAAAAATTGCTTATGGATGCCAAAAAGGAAAATATTGCTATGCAGTTAGAAGCGGTGTATCGAGAAAGATTAATGCAAGTGTACAAGACAGTGAAGGGTCGAATGGATTATCATGTAAAACTTTACAGAGCACAGGCACGGATTCAGCAAAAATGGATGCTCGGGTGGATTTTAAGTCATGTCATGAAGTCAATAACGCCTGAATTAGAACAACAAGCCTTGACTCGCGCAATAGAAGATTTGGCGGCCGCTGCTAGTCGTGCAAAATAATTTTCAATTCATTACATTCACGTTGGTAAAACATCTCATAAAAGTTTGTCGTCTGTTATCAAATAAATATACGTTTATATATTCACAATGCAGATTTTATGCGCTGATTTTATTTTATGACGTTATTTTTGGTACTTTAGTAACGTGCTGCTACAATGAATAGGAAATTTCTTAAATATTTAATGTTCCAATTGGTCTTTTTATTTAAAATACCAAATATAATTTTATCTTCTCTTAACAATGCTAGTTTTGCTCCATTATTTATTGCAAATGTATCTAATTCAACCTTAATAATACAAGATTCGACGTATTCCAGTTTAAAAACATCCAAAAAATTTACAACATTTAAGCCGGTTTTAAGTCAACAACTTTCAGAATCCCAGAATCAGTCAAGGGCAAAAGCAGACTTACGATTCGGTGGGTAAGTATTTTAATAAGTAAATAACTTGTGTTAAATTTTAAAATGGTAAAACCTTACGTGAATATAATTTATTTAGATCCTTAGCCTTAGCCTAAGATTTTTTTGCGAAATTGGATTCTGGACTCTGCATTTCGGATGGATTTGAATACCATAATCACTAGTCTACGTGCCTTATGTGGTAGTGACATTGCAGAGTATTATTCGTAAATTCAGTTAAAATAAAATGTAAATATTGCAGGAAAGGTACATGCTCCAGGTTTTAATCCTATTGAATATTGTAAGCATCAACCAAATGGCTTTGACTGCGATGACAGTGATATATTTATCCCGAAGTGAGTACAATCATGAATACGATATTAAGCGATATTATGGTTTTAAAACACCATTTTGTGACTTCGATTAAGTAACTAAAGAGAGAAATTAGAGCGTAGACAGTCGTAAATTTTCCACAGCTCTATACCATAATCGAAAATGGTCGAGAGTCCTGATTTAAACCCAATTTGTATGACTTATTTGCAAGAGTTAAAAGTTTTTCTGTAAGTACCTATAATATGATTTTCTATTTTGGAAAACTGCAAATCAGTATACTTCACATTTTTTAGTCATTTACTCTGACAAAACACTCGTGTGTATGTAGATTTATTTCAATATAACGATATTAATTTAATCAAAGTTATCCATACTATCATTATTAGTATAAATGTGAAAGTTTGTCCGTTTATCTGGCACCTTTTCACCCTTATGATGAAACGATTTAAAGAAATCTGATATCTCTATACAGATACATACTTAGTTTTAGACTTTTTTCTCTTTGTCGTAAACCAAATTTTGGCTTGTTACCACTGGCTATATTGATGGTTAGATTGGTCTGCTGGTTAACACATAACGATCCCAGAACTCAAAAGCAATTTGTTCAACATTACACTGAGATTGACTGTCCACTGTACAGGTTTTAGGGTTAATAATTAAGATGTTTCAGGTTCTACTACGATGTACACACAGATAAATGCATGACACACTATTTCGGTCAGTGTAAAGGGGACCTCAATAAGTTTGACACCCTTACCGAATGTTATGATTTTTGTTCAGGTAAGACAAACGTTAAGTTTATTTACTAGTAAACCCGCCCTCGCTTCGCACAATACACAAGATAAAGTCCTGTTATCAGATGGTGTTGGAATATTAGTTGGCTAATTTGTTAACAAGTGTGAGGACAGGGACTGTTAGTTTATGTTAATAGTAGTCTAGTTAGGAAATTGTTACGAGTAGTATGAGTCTCGTTCTAATTCGGTTACAGATGTGTTGCCCTGAGGACTGAGATTGTCGTCTATAAATAGTTTACCTCACTCCCCACACACCTTTCTATCCGAAACACAATTGCTGTTAAAACAAGTTTTATGGTGGTAGAAGTGGTACTAAGTAGGTACCGTGGTAGGCGGTAGAACCCGGGTGAACTATAGGCTCTTACCACCTTTTAAATTTTGGTGTTACTGATATCCATAACGCTTAACTTCAAATATCGAACCTCTATTTGATCGGATTCTAGTAATAGGATCATCAGATATTAACTAATTTGTCCATAGATGCTGGAAAAACTGCTTTGAATGGAACCTTTCCGGCGAGTGCATATTGCAAATTTCAACCAGACTTTGGCCAATGTAATGACTATCAGCCCAAGTAAGTGATGAAAGTAATATTTATACAGGGTGTCCCGTAAGTTGTACAACAAACTGAAATGGAAGATAGCTTGGAGAGAGACCTACAAGTTGCCAAAAAATCGTTCGAGTAAAAGTCTCACCGTTTTGCGAGATTTTGACCTTTGCTTGATTTTTCAGAAATCGCGATCTCTTACCCTGCTTTTACTTGCTGACGACACAAATGAGCGCATGTTTTAATAAATTTTTTTTCACGTACTCTCAGATAGTTGGTCTACAATCCCAAGCTATGATTGGATTCAAATTATTACGTGATTCCTAGAAATTCGGGTCTGTTTAGGACTTTTTGTGTTTTCGATTTTCTTTGATTCAACTTTGACGGCGGCTGGTGGAAAAAAATACCTAGTCACCTAATACGATTTTTTGCCATCTGGTAGGTCCCTCTCCAAGCTATCTTCCATTTCAGCTTGTCGTACAACTTACGGGACACCCTGTAGGCAGCAATATTTCTATGGCAGAAAGAACTTTAGATTTTACATTTCATACGAACTTTAAATACCTACGTGGTTTTTAAGATCGCGACCTTACTCGCCTCGCCGGTCGGTGACACACGAGGAGTTGGCTCATGATGTATTGCGACGTCTCGTCGAGGAAAGACGTTCTGTTACTAAGGACTTTTAATAATCTAAACTAATAAAAAAAAGTCAAAATCGAAGATTGTGGTCACGCACTGACTTAATGAATGAATTTCTTTGAAGTTTACGAATAGGAGCACCTCTTTTCACCGTACACATAATTTCTAATCACTCAATACTTTTGTCTTTAATCATTGTCTCTAATTTTCCGAAGGATCATGTCAAAAATCTATAAATTTTGTCAGCAGTTCATGTGATAAAGTCCAAAATCATTAGTTTTGATCTGGCTCGCGGCTCTCAGTGCTGACACACGTATGAGCCGCGACGAGCTACGAGTAAGTTTTCTAACCAGTTGGATCGCCGGCGATTCGGCTCGACAAGCAGGACGCGTACTTGAGGTGACACACAGGCGAGTAAGGTTGTCGAGCCACAAGTACGCGTCCTTACTCGCACGTCTGTTTTTTTTATGGAATTAAGATAGCAAACGAGCATGCAGCACCACCTTCCGCTGCCGCCCATGACAACTGTGACCGACCCAGAACTAGACTCAATGAGTCTCGTGCTAATTCGGTCACAGATGCGTTGCTACCCCTGAGGACTGAGATGGTCGCCTCTAAAAAAGTGTAACCGGCTCCACACCTTCCTATCCGGAACACAATTGTTCTTAAAACAATTTATTATTACACGGTAAGAATGGTAGGTACTAAGTACCGTGGCGGGCGGTGGTACTTCCCCGGGTGAGCTCCAGGCCCTACCACCTATTATCTGTCATCTACTTTAGTATCTAATACCACAGAGTATCTATTCTATCCGCTTAAACACTGCGTTTTAACTGTAATAAAGCATTAGCAATTTAGCGTTTTGATCGCTTAGTGGAAAGCGCCCTTGTAAGTTAAAAAAAAATCGGCCAAGTGCGAGTTGGACTCGCGCACGAAGGGTTCCGTACCATTATGTATAAAAACGCCAAAAAAATCTGGTCTGTTGTATGAAAGCCTCACTTAAATATTTACTTTAGTTTTTTGTAGCCACAAGCAACGCCATCTTTTGGACCGAAACTAATTTATCGCTGAAGCGTCGAAGCCATATTTCGACTTAAATATTTATTTTATTCAGTGTTTTAGTATTTGTTGTTGTAGCGGCAACAGAAATACATCATATTCTGTGAAAATTTCAACTGTGTAACTATTACGGTTCATGAGATACAGCCTGGTGACAGACGGACGGACGGACGGACGGACAGCGAAGTCTCAGTAATAGGGTCCCGTTTTACCCTTTGGGTACGGAACCCTAATTAGAAGCGACTGGTCCCTGTATACTACTTTAAGAGGAGATGACTTGAATGCTTTAGACTTATTTATTTCTTGCTATGAAATTTTCAGATTTTATTACGACATAACTAGCCGCAATTGTAAAGGATTCGCGTACAGTGGCTGTGGAGGGAATCTGAATAGATTTGACAGTCAGCAGGTTTGCTTGACTTTCTGTGGTGGGAACTAGCTCTGAAGATAAGCATGAAGGAAGAAAAGATATTCCAGGAAAGATGTGTCTTCATAGTTACTTGGTGGAACACGATTGCTGGTTTAAAACCTCACCTTATTTATGAAATTAAATCGGTTAAATCATAAGTACTTGATGTCCTTATTAATATTTTTACAACCCCGTAGACTAGTTGATAATCCCGGGTTCAATTCCCGGCCGAAGTAAATATTATGTATTAGATAAAAATTGTCTTTTCGGGTCATGAATATTACTGATTGATAATGTGACCATTTTGGTTCTCAAAACGGAACATCGTCTGTTTCGTCAATTTCCAGACTTTGTATATTCTGCAATTGAAATGCTGTTTTGCACTTTGGTCCACTTAGTTTTCATCACTCAATCAAGTCCGTTAATTGTTTTTGATTGGAGTCGGTGTCCTTCCGAAGAGATCCAATTGCCTCAAAATCAAGATTGGATGATTGGACGATGGAATCCCAGAGAAATCGGAGGAAACCCTCAAATTTTATAAGCACCTTACACCTATATGTGTTTCATATAATTTGTAATGTTATTTGTCGATAAGTATTGAAATCAGTTTCTTTTTTGTTAAAATTATTCCGTAATACTTATATGTAGGTACCTATGTTTATAAATAGACAAAATGTAGGTATGTGATAAATAAATGTAAGCGTCTCGAAATCTGTTATATGTGCCCTCCTACGTAAGCATTTTGATCACAAAAAGGGTAGCAATTTTATGTGACGACAGTAACAAAATGTATTTCTTTTAAGAAACAGGCAGGGAATCCCTTAAAATGTCGTCAGCCTAACACCCCTGTACGTGAATTCGAACAAAAAACAAAGTACAAACGCTTTCAATCTTTTTTATCGTAATTGAGAACTGAGGTAAATTAGCCGTAAACGGGGTAGGTATTTCACGATTTAATTAATCTGTCTTCTCTCTAATTAATTTTCTCTCGGATTACATTTCATGTAAACTAACCAATGTTTCAAATATCTGAATCTTGAAAAAAGGTTTATAGTCTAAACAGGACCACAAAGTATGAAGACTGTTTCCTCGTGGTCCTACTATTACATTATAGCAGGAAAAATAGGCTGATTCGGAATATAGTAGGTAGTAGTTAGTAGGTCTTCCACGTGGTGCTTGGACAAAATACTCACGTCCATAAAGCACGATTTTCACAAAATGGACCGTGAGCCGAAAAAGGTAGTTATAAAAGCCAAATAAAATTCTCTTGTAACGTTTTCCGAACAATTTTATTCAATGACCATATTGATAAGATCAAACTGTCCTTTGCTTTTATAAACGGGTTACCCTTGTTTCGTAAAAAACTTTTGATATAATTTTAATAAATCGAACAACGTTTAAGATAATAATCAGTTTGTATAATATCATTTGACATAATTTTCATTTGATCGAATATTCATTTTGTGTAATATTGATTGACATAATGTTCATTTGATCGAATATTGTTTTATACAATGTTCATTTCATGAAATGTTCAGGTTATAAACGCCCTAAAGTCGGTTCTGGCGACTGGCGATGGTTCCTGTAAACCTAACACGCTCGACGCTTCGCTCCTCGCTAACCTAATTACTTTAATTAAAATTAGCGCATTTGAACATTCGATAAAAAGATATTATTCGAAACAAATGATGATAAGAAATAAAATTATGGCAATCAAATATTCGATCAAATGAATAATTATGTGAAATGACTTTATTCCAACTAAAATTAGTCGAAGCGATTTTCGACGAAAAGTTGTTATACCAAACAAGAGGCACCCTTTATAAACATGTGTCCATTCTCGAATTCTTCGTTCGAATCTTTTTGTTAGAACACTTAAAACCTCCGTCCTTACACATCTATCCTCTCCTCTAAAGCACCTTTCCTCTCCTCACCAAACACCGCCTCGCAACACCACATCTTTTTACATTACTTCCCACTGATCTTGCTCCGAAAATACTCCGTTACATAATAGAATTTTCCATTTCTATTTCCTTTTATGCAGCAAGAGTTGAGCTTCATTTCCCGTATATTTTTATTATGCAAATAAAATGAAAACTAAGTTAAACATTTTATTTCATGACTTGTGATTTGTAATACAAAACGTACTGTAATAGAGTATTGTGTTTTAGATGAAAACTAATATTTTTGTAATGTTCAATCGGATATTGTTTGTGATCTTAGTATTTAATATTTCTTTGGCTATGCCGCAACACATGTCATCTAATAAGACTAAATTAACCACACCTCTAATAGGTAGGTAAATAATTTTTGACATTATATTCTTTCGTTCATTCAGTCTTGGCAGTCAGGGTGCGGTTCCACTGAGGCGGAGCGGAGCGGAGCGGAGCGGAGCTGTGCCGCGATTCACCAATCACATGACTTGAAATCTCCGCTCCGCTTCAGTGGAAACAACATTGGCGGAGCGGGGCGGAGCGGAGCGGAGCAGAGCAGAATTGTTTAAAATATCGGTAAGAAAGAAAGAGATGGCAGACGCGGAGCGGAGCGGGGCGGAGCGGAGCGGAGCGGGGCGGAGCGGGGCGGAGCGGAGCGGGGCGGAGCGGGGCGGGGCGGACCGCAGCGGGGCGGCTCACTCATAATCACTAGCTTTGCCCGCAGCTTCGCTCGCGTAGATTACCTACTACACCATTTTGTTAAAATATATGGTAGGTATTCGTTGCAGTTACGGACATAATGTACTTTATAATATACAATACCTATCTCCTCTTTATTCCATATCCCGTGGGAAAATCAATAACCTCTGAAAATAATTTTGAGAGAACACGTTGTACTAGTTGCATGCGAAAATTCAAGCATAGTATTTATAGCTAAGTATAGTTCCTTGTTTTAATTTAAAAAAAAACAATTTGTTCCCTCTCCCGTAGGAATTTCGGAAAATCCTCTCTTATCACTTGCCTACGTTACATACCTACACGGTAATCTATGTGCAAATTTCAGCTCTGTAGCTCAAAGAGCATAGGTAAGGCGATGAGTGAACCAGTCAGGAAGTTCATTTTTGTATAATATTAGATTTTAGTCAGCGTCTTGACGTCATGAACGGAGCGGGGCGGAGCGGAGCGGGGCGGAGCGGAGCGGAGCGGAGCGGGGCGGAGCGGAGCGGGGCGGAGCGGAGCGGGGCGGCTCACTCACGCGCATATTTATTAAACACTAGCTTTTAGCCCGCAGCTTCTCTCGCGTATATTACTACACCATTTTGTTAAACTAAATGTATTCGTCGCAGTTACGGAGATAATGTACTTTATATAGACTACTATAATATCTTTATTCCATATCCCATATTCCATATCCCGTGGGAAAATCAATAAACTCTGAAAATAATTTTGAGAGAACACGTTGTATCTACTACTTACTTATATGCGAAAATTCAAGCATAGTATTTATAGCTAAGTATAGTTCCTTTTTTTAATAAAAAAAAAACAATTTGTTCCCTCTCCCGTAGGAATTTCGGAAAATCCTCTCTTATCACTTGCCTACGTTACATTCAAAGATGTATTAAATATCTAGATGGAACATCGAATCCGCGAAAACGTGTCAAAAAGTTGTGGCCAACTGTTGGCCACAACTTTTATATCATTACGCACAGATTACGCACACATAGACAATAAATGAACGCGAAAAACATCGCCTACACGCACACATGCTTGATAATGTTGCCTTTTTTTGTTTTCATTGTAGGGCGACGCTCAATCTAGATATTTAAAACATCATTGGTTACATTATTACAAGGTAATCTAGACCAGTAGAGAAAGATACAAAAGAGCTGCTTTATTTTTTTTTATCGACATCATGACGCGTGATTTGACTGAGAGAACGCGTGTCACTGGGCACTCTGGCGAATAGGCAAAGCAAATCCGCTCCGCCCCGCTCCGCTCCGCCCCGCTCCGCTCCGCCCCGCTCCGCTCCGCCCCGCTCCGCTCCGCCCCGCCCCGCTCCGCTTCAGTGGAAACACATACCTCGTTTCACAGCTCAGCTCCGCTCCGCTCCGCTCCGCTCCGCCTCAGTGGAACCGCACCCTTAGGGTAATTATAGCAATGGTTCCACTGAGGCGGAGCGGAGCGGAGCTGTGCGCGATACACCAATCATATGGCTTGAAATCCCAGCTCATTGTGCCTCGTGTGGATTTCAAGCCATGTGATTGGTGAATCGCGCACAGCTCCGCTCCGCTCTGCCACAGTCGAACCGCACCCTTAGTACAGTACCCGGCAAGAAATAATGCACATCGGTATTCCGAAAGAGATAATCGGTTAGTTACGGCTTTGTAGAGCGTTGTCTCTCTCGCACATTGCACTAATAATGCAATATCTATTAAGAGCTGATAAAGCACCCTATCAAGTATTTATTTATTTATTTACTAGCTTTTGCCCGCGGCTTCGCACGCATGGTGGAAAGCAAAGCGGATAAATAATGAGTTGTTTATCATACATGGCCATACATTGTACATAGTGACAGTTCCACAATTAAATTAAAAGTTACTAAGAGGAACCAGAGGTAATGCTGACCGCAGATAAAGTGTGCATACACTTACATACCTACTGGAGCTATAAGCTACCTTCAATAGAAATGTGTGCTGAAGATTGATGCGGGATCTATCTATCCTGATTACGTGTACAGGGAATTCTAACGTGGAGAGGCGCATATAAGTGTAATTTGTTTTATAAATATTTTGATTTTTTTCTTTTCAAGTGTTTCCAGCTATACGCGGCTTGTGACACGGAACAGAGCACTATTTTAATACGCTACTGTAGACGATATTATATGTCTTTCCATTTGGGGATAGAATATAAAGATTCTGGGCATTGGACACACGCGAACACGCTACATACAATTGACCATGAGAGAAGCACGGTTTTTCTAAGTTCACCCCCGCTATCTTTAGTGTTTGCCCTTGCGCTTTGTTAATGGTCATAGCCATAGAAAAAATTTACGTCATAGCGAAACTAAGTTTAATAAGGAAATTGCAGCCTTTTGAACTAAAATGGAATATCTGTGGGAATCATAGGGACTCGTGCGATCACTACATTTTCACCTTTACCTACGCCGGTTAAGATGGTGGCACAAATTATATTCCGTCCAAGTTGTGTGATACCAAGTCTCGTTCCGTTACATAATCAAGGGGCATCTAAATTTCGCATAAGCATGACCGGGTCACCTAATTTTAATTGGAGCTTATGTGAGGGTGCACCAGACAGCTCAAGTGAATTCAAAAACTCTATGGGATATGAAGTGCTCTGTTCTGTGTCCATGACTGTGTCTATTGATAAATATTCTGTCATATCTCCTGCTACTTCATTCAATATGTGTAAAGGACAATGGGAAAAAACACTAAAAATGCTTTTTTTTCTTATCCCATTCCATGAAGATCTAGATGTAATTGTACAGTGCCACAATTGTATTTGTCCGACTACAGTATGACATTGGCATTAGCTACAATTTTGGCCACCGGGTCAGATAACTTTGTGGCCCTGTATATGGGGTTAGGGCGTCATATTGAGATTAATTCACCTGCACAAATGCTAGATAACATTTTTAATAGACGACATTATGTAATTGTTAGTATATTTAAGAGCTTATGTTTGTGGAAAAAAGGATTTCTGTTTAAAGATAAATACATTTTTGCCGAAAAGTTTTTTTTAATAAAGAAACCCCATTGCTTCTGCATATAAGATAGATACTTTAGGCTTTTTTGGGTCTCAATGAATAAATTGACATGCATTCCATGCTGACTGTTGTAGGGTGGGGACGGGGTTCATACAAAATCCGCCATACCCCTTTATTTTATTAAAAGTGCTTAAATCGGCCTTTTACATAAATATTGATCTTCACATATATTATTTTGTAAATCTGGGTAAACACTTGCAGTCAGTTCTGAATTACACTGTACTAAGTTACAAAAATTTCCCGTTAGTGCCACAAAGCCCTCGGCATCAGTTTCCAATCGCCCATTATTACTGAGTTGTTTACTAACTCCATCTATTAACAACACCCGGAACTAAACAACTAACAAAAATCTATCTTCCCATGGGAATGAGATGTTTTAATGCGATAAAAAGTAGCCTACGTCACTCTTCACCCTCCTAACTATCTCTATACACATAAACTATACCATATAATAGCCTGGTTGTGACGTGAAAGCGAAACAAACAAACAAACACACTTTCACATTTATAATATTAGTATGGAGTATGGATTTATTTGAATCTTTATGTACCATACACATGTATAGAAACAAAGGCGGACTTAATGCTAAAAGCATTCTCTGCCAGTCGACCTTCGGGCAGTGATAAAGAGACGATGGCGGTATTTATATACATCATTAGGGATAAGATATATATAGGTACGGAAACTTATATGTTTCCGTATTATATAATAATAAAAATATTGATGTTCCATTGGAGGTTTTAGCAACTCTTTATATTTATTTATTGCTTGACCAGAAAAATAGAAAACCTGTCATGAGGGCGCTAAAGTTTCCTATTTTATGGCAACAACACAGACAACAGTAACTATAGTAACGCTCATGTTATTATTGTCATTTCGACAACTATGTCGGAATTGTTATTTAAGGAAATAAATGTTATTTTAGACGAAATGATATTTTAGCACATAGAAAACCACTTTTCTTTCACGAATATGAATAGTATTTATAATTTTAGCACAAAATAGACACTCAAATTAAAAAGACAAAAATTAGACAAACTGTGACATTCAAACTCACTGACAAACACTTTACGATTGACGTTTAGAAACTAAGCATTGCCAGTAAAACAAATTAGTTCCATGAGTTTACCGCAATATGGCGAGGTTTTTTTATATTCCTGGTCAACCAATATGAGTGAACGCGACCGTCTTCTACCGAATTAGAAAGAAAAGTGACAAGTCAGCGGTAAGGACTGTGTAGTAAAGACAACGCTCTGCAAAGCCGAAACTAACCGATTATCTCTTTTTGAATACCGATGTGCATTATTTCTTGCTGGGTACTGTAATTTACTGTGCAGTATTCGTACATCAAAGGGCGGAGGTCATAAAACAAAAGTATGCCGCGCATCGTCAAAATCAACTAAACCGCATAATACATCGAAGTTTCCGATGCGATGCCATACCGCTCTAAACTTTGCGATGCCACGATTTAAGTATGTCGAGTAATTTTTATAATATGTTTAAACTATGAAAAAGTACCTTTTACTACATTGCTATCGTCGTCATACCGCAATGTTTGCGAATTAAAAGAGACAAACCTAAATACTCGTGTTACGTCTTTCGATCCATTTTATTCAATGATCCAATTGACAAAATAAAATCCTCTTCTTTTGTTTTTATCACTTATCTCTCTATTTTCAAATGGCCTTCTCGCTGACCTGAACATTTCGGTAGAACATCTGAAACCTAGTCTTCCTGTTCATCACATCTCTTCTCTCCTTTCCTTTCTATAGTACCTCTCCACTCCACGCCTTGCGTCACCAGCACGCCAAATCTCAACTCGCCTCAGATATCACCACATCCTGTGGATCCTGCTCCTCACGGTTGCTTTAATAGAGATACGAAATTATACGAGAATTAAGTTTTGTTTGCAACCGACCTTTTACTTTATGCACTCGTTTACTTTATACATAAGTGTAATGAAGTATTAGACCGCTCATTCTGCTTCACGCGAATACGCCAACCCACGAGTGTATTTTAGTAAATAGGTAATGAATGATTCGTGAGTGTTTGAATTAGGTACTGTTTTGCCACAAGTGTATTAATGACCTTGGCGAATGATAATGCGAAGTTTTTGAATTCGTACTTTTCCTACCTGTCAAAGCTGTGACAATTCGAAGGTTTCCGCACATATGAGAAAGCGCCGTTGGAACCAAAGGTTGGAACTTAAAAAACAATAAGAACGATCGTTCTATTTCGCATTCCAGAACTGTCAGAGAAAAACAACGACGTGTGGTGTAAGTTTCAGCCCAACGGATACGACTGCAAAGAAAATGGAAAGTTTACCCAGAAGTAAGTGACAAGATGTTAGAATAGTGCACCCAAATTAAGTGAAAGAATTTAAGTATGTCTTATTTTTTCTAACAAAATGTTTTTTCGCAATAGCTACATTTTTTATAAACTAGCTTTAGAAAAGTATTAGAATTTCATATTTCATATGATGAAATAACATTAATTAAAATAGACGGGATGATGTTGAAGGAGGAATTAAAATTTGTGTGACAAGAATAGGTGATGAAACTCTTTAAAACGTCTACACCACACTATACTTTTCGACGCGTTGTTTAAAATTTACCCTGTGGCTACACGGGCGCCACTCTTATTAAAAGATTTTCACCGACTACTTTTAACACATAAAAACGGTTCTCCTTGTCACTAGTCTCCGTGTCTGTGTCTTAGACATTTTTTAATCCAATTTTTCGTCAAAAAAAAACATTTTTTATTAATAATTAAAAGTAGGTAGGTAATGCTTGATTACACGTTATGGTATAAGAAGTCTTGGATAGTACAGTGTACTAACATAGCAAAAGCACAAAATAAGGATAGTACAGAAGTTAAGCTCATGTATGTGTCGTGGCCACATCGTAGATTTGCTCACATCATGAAATGATCGACCATATCATGAAATGGTCGCATTTCATAATATGGTCAACTGTCTATTGGCCACATCATGATGTGGTTTGAGCAGATCAATGATAAGAAATCGTTTCTCGATATGGCCAACTAAACGCGCGGCTTTTTCATGAAATGGTCAAGATTATTTTGATCATATCGTAAAGTAGTTACATTAATTACCGGTAGAGGCGCTGCAAGCGCTTTGTTTATGTGTAAAGATGGCGGCCGTTGGCGTAAATGTTGTTTCTCTTGTCAATTCGGCCTAGAGTAAAAGAGTAGCAACAAAAATTGCTACAATACAATTCACGTCAATTGTTAAAAACGGGTAACATTGAACGGAAGCATAAAAATTGAGTTGATTTTGGATATAAAACAATGAATACTCATTTCCATTACTACTCAGTCAAATTCTTCAAGGTGTAGGTAGGTCGAATTGGTTACAGAACCGAATTAGCCTACCCCTACTCCACGTAGTCTTGTATGCCCTACCCCTAGAGTGTTTTTTAGAACCCGGAGGCGCGGAGGGAGGGCAGCCCCCGCCCGCTGTAACAAAACGCAGACACCCGGGCGAGCCGGAGCAGCTGAGGCTGGTCGCCGAAGGCGACCAGCAAGCCGAAGCTGCGCAGGCGAGCAACTGTTGTTACGCAAGGGCGAAGGGGCTGCACCTTCCGCAGCGCCGGAGACGTCACGGTTCGTAATTATGCCATATATTCCACGTTTTTACGATCCGGCCAAACGTTGATGACCAAATCGTGAAACGTAGACGATTTTACGATCTGGCCAAACTGAGTTGACCATTTCATGAAACGCGACCATTTCATGATATGGTCGATCATTTCATGATGTGAGCAAATCTACGATATGGCCACGACATAATTATGTACCTCGATTTAGGTTATGCATGTGTGCGTAAGCCTTAGGGTTAACGACTCCGCAATGGTCTTGGTTTGGTTTTTTTTTATGGAATTAAGATAGCAAACGAGCATGCAGTACCACCCTTCCCCTGCCGCCCATAACAACTGTGACCGACCTAGAACTAGACTCAAAGGGACTAGGATGGTTAGTCCAGTTAGTAGATGGTCTAGTAATTTAATTTATTGATATGGATTAAATGGGAAAATAAAAATAAAAGTGTATGATTAGAATCATTGGTACGGGAGCCGACGATGCTAAATGTGTACTTACTCGAGCGTCATAGAGACCTATTGGGTTGCAAAGGTTAGATGATAAGGAGAAAAAAATGTTATATAAGTAATGTATACCTTTTCATCGGTGGGGGAAGCGGCTATAGATCTTTAAATATGTAAAAAAAAAACTGCCGCATGGACATACTCGAGCGCGTCAGATATTGATACCATCAATGGCCTACGTATTTTTAATAATGTATGTATGTTAATCTGACCGTTTGCATGGTGGGGGTGATCGTACGTAAGGGTTGAAAATGAAAAAAAAAAAAATTTATCGAGCGCGTCAGATTTTCTAAGGGGGTGTTAAGTGCACCAAAAAAAGCTCTAATTCAATAATCTGGCGATTTGGATGTGACCCAAACTCGCAGCCATTATACTAATATACAAAAAAATCGCCATTTTGAAATACTCAAGCGCGTCAGATTAAGATATATATGGTTCATCTTTATGTCCTAGACTTGCTGTCTCTTAATCTGACGATTATCTAGAGGGATTTCCCTAATCTGCCAAAAAAAAATTAAATCATTGAACTTCATTTATAGAAAAGCTCAGGAAATAGCATGCAAATAAAAAAGTGTATGTTTTTAAGTAGAATACTTGTATTTACATAATATAAGGGCCGTAATATCAATCATAGTTTAAACTATGCTTCAGTTCAGAGTTTAGTCACGAATTATTTCTTAAGATCAACGGTAGATAATCGATTAAGTCCAGTTTAAACTATTTAAACTCTCCCGAAGGTTGGTTAAAAATCTCCTTGTGAGATTAACCTTTCGTTTAATTTGACGTTTCTTCAAGATAGTTTTTGAGTTATTCATAATAATGTGTATTGGATTTATGGTAGTTGCCTCATAACTTTTGACTGGGTGTTCCGATTTTTATAATTCTTTTTTTATTCGGAAGCTGGTGCGTGTCTTGTGATACAGTATAAATTTGAGCGACCTCTAATGGGCAGTTTTTGAGTTATTTTTAATAATGTGTGTTTATGGTCGCTACCTCATAACTTTTTACTGAGAATTTAAATTTTCATCCTTCCATCCTTTTGTTTAATCGAAAGCTCGTCGTATGTTTTCGTATAAATTTGAGCGAAATCTGACGGGTACTTTTTGATTTATCTCTACTTATCGATTTTGAACATTAAACTTTAATGACGAATTTTTGTTATTTCGGCTCTTATAAATCGTAAGATTATATATTTTTCGTTAAACTTGAATCATTTCCTTCAAAATAAAATAAAAATTTGCCACGCTCGAGACTGTGAAGATGGCGTTTTTTTTAACAACTTTGTAGCCCTCCCCTTTCATTGCGTCATTCTCAAATTGTCAGATTAGTGGAATATACACTTTTTAGCATGTACCTAATTACTTAACTCATCCTACCTTAATCTGACGAATCAATTTTTTTTTACTAATCTGATCCTTTATTCTTGAGGCGCGGCCTCATATATGGGGCTCATATTTGGTGGAGCTACTTAACTGGGTGCCAGGTACCTCCTGTACCTTAATCTGACGCGCTCGAGTAAATCCAAGAATCCCCTCTTGGGCTCCCCAGCTACATTAAAATTTAATGTAATTTAGTAACCATTATTCATATTTGTATTATCATTGTAAACTAAGATCACGGGAGTCCTTAAATGACAGTACTTACGTGCAATCGTTTTGATTGCATGTACGTGTGGGTGGAGAGAGGGGATTTGAAGATAAAGTACTCTTTATAAAAATAAAATTGTTCAGTTTAGCGTATAATGAATATTAACTCATTTAACTAACCTACTTACCTAACATTTATTTCAATTTATTTGGATTCTATAATGTTTTTGTAGTGCAGTGCAGTGAAACCTGGTTAAGTGAGACATCAAGGGACCTGCAATGTCGTTTCACTTATAGAGGTATTCCACTTACCCAGTGTCTCAGATATACAGGTATAAATAAATATCTGTCTCATTTACAGAGGGTTCCATTAATAGAGGTCAAATTTTCAAATAAACATCTGTATGATAGTAAAGCGAAACTAAAACTGAAGGTAATTGAAGCTCAAAATTTGTACTTACGTACTTGGAATTACGTGTGGAATTTGTGGGTAGAATAAGAATGAGTAAAAAAACAATGTTATCTCAGTTACAGAAGTTTATGCATATAAAATTTACTCGCTGTCTCAGTTATAGAGGTAACTATGATGATAAATCGAAAGAACAAATCCCAGATATAGAGGTTTACCTCGTCCCACTAACAGAGGTAATTCAGTGCCAAAGTGTTGGGACCTCAGCATGAGTTCCAGTTATGGAGGTTTCTCACTTATCCAGGTCCCACTTAACCAAGTTTCTATTAGGTACTCGAAACAAAATAATAATCTTATTATATAAATTAACACTCAAATAAATAATTCTACAAATTGTTCAACAATCCTTTCATTAAATATTTATTAAAAATCGAAGGTAAAAATATACACTTTAAACATACAAAGAACTTCCTACGTCCTGCATTGACTTGTGTTTAGTAATGAATCATTGAATTACAAGCAAGTAATTGCACCTTTCTGTAGCAACTGGATGTCAAAAAAATTATAATGCGCAATTTAACGTCAAATAAAAACAACCACTATGATAACAATTACAATAACCCCATTTCTTAGGAAAAGTATCTTATTTGTGTATTATAAATGTCATATTGCTGGAAATAACAACCGCGGTCCGAGTGGTCCGATATTATTATTATGTTCCGATTTTTGGTGTACGAGTATGTGAACCGTGTCTATGTGTGCGTTGTTTTTGGGCACTTTGTATGAAGCTTAACATCTGTATTAGGTATCTAATTTGTGGGAAAAGCCTATTCACTCTTGACTTAAAGACACCAACATTATAACCTAGCGAGAACACCGAGGCGGGCAGTTTATAAAACACAACATAATATAAGCACCAGAGGAAAATCCATATTCATTCATCATCACAACCCATAATTGCCCCATTGTTAGGTTCGCGTATCCTCTTACAATGTGCGGGGTACGGATTGGGAAAATTCACAGATACTGTGCCACAAACTTATCTGACCCGGTAGAGGGGCGCTACTGTCTTTGTCTTTGTCTGACAACAGTAATACATTTTCACTAGTTCCAATTTTTGCCATCGGGCCAGATAACTTTGTGGCACTGTATTTGAAAACATAACGGAGAACTGCTACGTGAGCGAGATTCTTTAAGATCTGTACCTTCAGCGAAGCAAGTGATAGATAATTCATTTCTAATGTCCAGTGCTCAAACCACTTGGCTATGAATGCAATAGGTAATTAAGACGCAAATAAGAATCGAATTGTATTTTCTTAATGCACGCGAATGTAGTTAAAATACAATGAATGTGCATAGGACGAAAATAAATTTGAGGCTTATGTCGCAGTTTCCCTTGAGCCCTATTTTTAAGAGGGTTGCCATACTTGCCATACCCAATCAACGGAGACTTTCGTTTGTAACCTTTACGAGCTACTAATAATAATAAAACTGACCTGATTCTATTTGATGTCTCTCTATTACGATATTACTTATTTCATTACTCCCTATTACTATTAGGGTAAGATAAAAACCTTTGCTTTAATGTCTAGGAAACTTTGTATTCCAAGAAATGGATTCATCTGATTAATTGATATACCTAGGTATATACTATGTAGGTACGTATGACCCCTCAAGAGTTTAATAAACTTCGATATGGTGGGTTAGGTGTAAGTTTAGTAATTGCAATAACAAATACATAAGACGGCAAAATAAAATACTTAGGTACCTACGACTCGTGTTAAAACTTCAGATCCAGTTCATTGAATCATGAATGTATCAAGACAACAAAAAAATTTCCTTTGCTGTCGTCGTTCCATTTTCAAATAGGTACCGGTCAGGTCGCTGGCCAGTAACATTTTAATAGAAAACCTGAAAATAAAACCTTCCTCGCTTCCTCCTTATCATCTCTCCTCTCTACTCCTCTAAAACACCCCTCCTCTCCTCAAAAGAACGGCTCCTCTCTATAGCACCTCTCCCAGTCATATCACCACCTCCTGCTGATCTTACTCCTCACAATCGTAATCGTTTTATGCACAGGCATAAAACTCTTCCGTTACAAATATGTTACGTTACTCTGAAACTGAAAAAAGTCAATCATCCGCCTGATGACAAATAATAGCAATATTTTTGAAGCGAAAGCGGTGATTATGGTATAGGTATAGCCCAGTCATTTAAGCTTAAATTAGGTAAGAATCTCGGAATTTGAGGTACCCAGCTGTAAGTCTGTAAATACACTCACCGGCACGGAATCTTGGCCAAGTATAAAATTTGCGATAACTTCAGTTTTTTTTATTTTACATTGAAAATTTAGTCCCATTTTGATCTTTGTTCGTCCAATTAACGTTGTTAATCATTTTTCCTCATAAAGAAAGTTTTTTTAAAGTTTATAATGAAGTTTAATCTCAAAATCACATTAACACAAAATTAAACACTGCAGTTTTGAGCACTAGTGATTAAAAACTGCTTGATATTTGATAACATTTTGTACTTTTTAATATCGCGTTTCCTCCTCTAGCCCTTATGACCGCCTGCATTCGGTCTGGCATGCTTTGGATGACATTTTTGATGTCTACTTGCGATAAGTCGCGCCAGGCATTCAGTGCAGCATCTCGAAGCTGGCTAAGGGTTTGCGGTGGGTTCGATGCTGTTTTAATTGTCGTTTTTAGCTTATCCCAAATGTGCTCTATTGGGTTTAAGTCAGGGCTGCGAGCTGGCCACTGCAATTTTTGAATACCAACTTCTTGAAGGTACTCATTTACAATATGAGCAACGTGTGGACGTGCAGTATCATGCATTAAAATGAGTTGGTCATATCCAATAAATCCTCCAAAGGGTACAACATGTTCTTGAAGGATATCCTCGACGTATCGTGTTGCAGTTAGAGCGTTATCGATGATGACCAATTCTGTACGTGCTTCAGAATTAATGCCACCCCATACCATTATAGAGCCGCCTCCAAAACTCACTGTAGGAGTGGTAGTAATCGCCAGATATCGTTCACCTTTCCTTCTCCACACACGTTGTCGACCATCAGATGCATTTAAAGCGATCCTGCACTCGTCCGTAAACAAAACCCTTGCCCATTGTTCATGAGACCAGTTAACATGTTGGCGAGCAAATTGAAGTCGAGCTACTCTATGCTGTGGGAGAAGCTGTGGACCACGAGCTGGTCTTCTTGCTCTTAAATCCACTTCCGCCATACGTCTTCTCACCGTACGCTCACTAACATTTACGTTCCTGGAGATTTGAAGCCGCTGCCGGATCTCGACAGCGGTAAGGAAGCGATTTCTTAAAATCTCTAACACAATAAAGCGGTCGTCACGAGCTGATGTGCAACGTACACCGCCACTACCTGGTCTGCGTGTGCAGCGGCCAGTCTCTTGGTATCGTTTTAGTGCATAGTGAACCGTTTTCAAGATAGAGGGCGGAGAGCGCGCGGTCACAGCATCACTTCAGGTAAACCGGTGCCTCCGGTTGAAAACGCGCCATATACAGTGCCCCCTCTTTTTCTCCCCCTCTTTCTCTTGCCCCCTCCATGATTACATGGCAGCCATTTTGTTTTTTTAACTTCGAAGCTCGGGCGCCTGTACTGTTTTAATCATTGCTATCGATGTAGACGTCTTAGGAGGCCGAAAGATCTAGCGTTAGAAACCCTTGTTTTAATCATCATAACTTCTAAACTTCCTAACTTATGGCTTTGATGTTAAGGTGATATCCTGTATTATGACAAGACAATAAAAAAAGTAGTTTGACGTGACGGGTTAGTTTTAATGTAAAAGGTAAAAACTAAAAAAATCTATGAAAAAATATTGAATTTTGTTTTTTAAATCCTTTTTTGTTCTTCTATGAAAAAAATATTATATAGAATGTATCATCAGTTGATTACCCATATTGTTAGCTTTCAAATGAGACATCCTGAACTGCCGGTCTTAGGTAGAATTCCAATCCACGCGAGTTCCTATACCTATCATTGGATTTTTTGTAGAAGTTTCTTTTCCATTTCAGTTATTACTTTGACACGAAGATGGAAGATTGCAAGTTATTTAACTTTGGATCGTGTAAGCAAGAACGAAACAAATTTACCTCATTAAAAGACTGCCGGCAAAATTGCTTAGGTGAGTAACTTTACCAGAAATAAGTTAAGCCGGAGATAAGTGCTTGTTCATACTGAACACGCGGGCGCGGTGGCGGGCGCGCGCGCGGTGGACGTGGCGAGCTCGTGTTCATAATGACTGCCAGGCGTTTTGCGCAAGAGTTCAGTTGCGTCGCTACTGAATCGCGCGCTCCGCCGGCGACGTTAGTTCAGTGTGAACACACACAAACATTTCATGCGTTTGATATGCCGCGAGCTTGCCCGCTACTTAGACCGCACGTGCGATTCCTGTGTGAACACTTGGATATTACGCCATACGTTACGTTTGATATTTCGTGACCGCGCCCGCTACAGCGCCCGCGAGTCAGTATGAATGAGCACTAAGAGCTACAAACATTTAAATTAGAAAATCTTGTAGGTATTCTTATTTGTGTTCCTGACTTCACAACGGAGATTTTAAATTTGTTTTCTGTTCTATTTTCAGTTCTTAGTTTTCGTAGTACCTTTTTATTGTTTTAATTCATGGCATTTGTTTACCAGTTGGCTCAGTCGTTATCGAAGCATAGGGAGAAGTTAAATAAGTGTGTTTGATTGTCCGTATGTATTGTTTGCCATGGTTAATAAAATATTTATCTCATCACATTTCTATCATGGGCATAATTAGCACTCTGATTCGGAGGGGGTTAGCAAGGGTCTTAAATTTCTGATGTAGGTAGGTAAGTACTTACATACACTAAATGATTACTTTATCCGAGGTGCAGGAGGAGGAGTTGCCCATACAAATCAACGAACGACGATACATCTCGATATATCGATATATTGCACTGCAGACCTTTTATCTCACGTAACTTTTGCACTAACCCGCACTTACAGATAAACACCAAACCGTATCTCAATCGACTTAGCCGTGTCTTTCTAAGGTTAACGCACAAAAAGCCACGAAAAAGAAGCAGTTAAAAAAACTAAAAACCAATATTTAAAAGACCTTCAATAATAATTTTTCTCATGCTTTTATATATTTTATGTACAGGTACCAATATACATATTTTTTAATACTAGGTATTATAAATATTGTATTTAAATAATAGCTTTAATCTTTACACAACTTTCTCATTGACAAAAACGCGGCAAGTCTCAGGTCATCTAATGATGGGGTCATATCGGTATCACCGTAGTGTTGCGCATTATCTGCTATTACGATATTCCGTCTAACAGTAGGTACTTCTGTTACAATTGAATAATTGTACTGAAAATATTAAGGAACAAATCTGTGCCTCCTGTGACAAGTGATAAAAGTCGAGTTGTACCCTTTTTGTGATTTTAACATAGAAGTTTATAAAAAAAATTACGAATTTTTTGGTCTAACTCACGTTCTTCTATCTGCTATATTTTCGGGGATAATTTTGTGCAAACTGATATAAGTGCGCAAAAAAAACCGTGAATATAGATTTAACTAAAGTTGTACAAATAATGCTCAACAGATTGTTTTTTGTGCATCGTGCTATAACTGCGACGATATTCATTTTCACATTTTATTTTTCAACATATTTATCATGAATATTGATTTATTTAGAGTTATATCAGTTTGAACCGATTTGTTTCAATACTGACTATAGTCGGCACAATCATAAGATTCCGATATGAAGGCTGTCATCACAGTGACAATAGTGAAGTACAACAAAAATCGATGCATTAAATAAACCGATTTATAAATTTAACGTAATAAGACTTTCTAATCGTTTCGTTAATTAAGTTCGGAACGAAAATTTATAAACCGATCTCTGATTGTTTTCTTAAAATCAGGTAAAAACAGATGTAGCGTTGAGATTAACACCGAAAGGGATAATAAGACAATTTGACTAGTAAGTTAAGGTGAGGAAATTATATTAGTTATTAAAATGGAAATTTCATTAATCTAGTGAAAACGAAGAAACTATTAAACGGTTAATAATTATCCGATTTGAGTGGAAAAGGCTTAAAAACGTATGTATCGGGAATTTATAATAGCTACGAAAAATCGCAATGCTTTAGACATATTAAGGAATCTATAACTATTTGTATTTTGGGTGTGACATGGTAGCACATACTTTCGATTATAGTAATGTATCGATTATGGTCGATTCATAAATTGTTTCAAGAGGTCACATAACTATAAATCCAGCCTCCTTATAAAACATTGTAGTGACGTCTTAAATATTTGTTCAATTTTACACAATTTATGATGTAAACTGATTAAAATAAAATAAAATTATTTAAACAATTTATAAATAACACAAATAAAAAACAAGCAGGGATGGTTTACATATTTCGCCAGAATTTCTAGTATTTACCTATGTAAGTACGTTTAAGTAAGTAAGTACCTATCTAAATACTCGTAGTAAGTAAACAATATTACTCCAATTCGTTTAACCCGCTAGTTACTTGCGTTTAATATTACGGACTAATTCTTAATTAAAATATTTAACAAACTGTGGGCAATTTTATAACATCATGCTACGAGCAATAGAAGCGATGTACCAATAAAATATGTTGCAAAAATGGGAAGAAGTGTTTATTATCTGTAAACATAAAAACAATTTTCCAAAGCGAAGAGGAGGTGGATTCACAAGTACATTATGTACCTACTTATAAAGCTGCATTGATAATAAATATAAACTGTGTACTGTATATGCACAGTAAATAGTGCATTGCATAATTTAACCAAAGTGACCTATCATTCACTACGAAATATCTTCACTTCATAGTATCATTATCAGCGGTTCAAATTAAAAAAATATATTTCCGTAATAAGTAAACTGAAGACGTCCATACAAGGTTAGTTTGTGTTCATACATGACAGACGTCATATCGGAATCTTATGATTGTGCCGACTATAGGGTACATTCTATATGTGTCTACTGATACAAGTCTTTTCTTCATGTCATATCAGTTTACACAAAGTCAATTTATATGTGCAAAATAATTTAACTCTACTTGTATCGTTTATCATGTAATATTCGCTCACATTTGAAATAAAAAAGATACAACTCACAGATTTTTGATAAATTACTTTAATATTATAATATATATTACAAAAAACTAAATGTACGGTGACAGTAAATGTTTTTATCTACAAAATAAGGTATTCATATTACACCTAACCCTCTTAGTTTATGAGCTAGAATTTTTTTAAACTTGTTTTCGCTCTACTGTAAAATGATGATTTTTCACTTGTATCACTTGTCACAGGAGGCACAGAAATTATTGTTCTGATTGTTTCTTTTTTCAGAGCCAGGGGTTCGTGTAATTTACGGCAAAATTGCAGCAAAAGTCTACTGTAAATTCCAACCAGACTTTGGACTCTGCAACGAGTACTATCCAAAGTAAGTAATAAAATCAAGTTATCAAGCTTGAAATGGCTCGTACGTGCACAATTTTCCGGTCTCACGGTATCTAGGTGTTGGTAGGTAAACTAAAACTAATATTTATGATAAGTAGGTACGTAAGTCTATAACATAATACTCTTTGCTAACAAGTAGTGATTTTACATGTCACTTGAATAGGTAAATCACGTATCAACTTGAGTACTTAATGTAAAATTGAACTCCAAGCCCCAAGAAAAATCGCTGCACCTTACGCAAGCGAAATTAAGATGTAACCAAATTGTGTCCCTTTCTCGTTAGAACATTATGCATTTATCACGGTCGTAAGATGATTATGCGTATTCATTTTATATACGCCTCAATTTTCTCTTATCAGTAAAGTAGTAAAACCTAATAAGTAAAAAAAATAATAAGGTTACATACAAAAAAAAACAATCGAATTAAGAAATCCACTTAAAAATTCCGGTAAAGATCGGAACATCACAAGACGTTTTGTGGCTGATTCAACAAAGGTGTAGGTAGCAAGCCAGACTTTTAATTTAGTTATTCGTTCCTTTTCTCTCATTTCGTTCCTGTCCTACATCGCATCGGCGATGTTTTGGGTTTGCTGATGTGTGTAGGTGACGATGACTCCTTAACAACAGAACGTGGCTCATGTCTTCGTCTCTATTAAAATCTATACTAATATTATAAATCTGAATAGTTGGTTTGTTTATACGAGCTTATCTTAGGAAGATATGCGAAAGTTTGTCTGTCTGTTTGTCTCTCTACTTGTCTATCTACGACATATATCTTGATTCGGATGAGATTTGGAATGACAATAGTTAAATTACCCTGGGTCATATATAGGCTACTTTGTTTTTCAAAAATATAGCCCTAAGGGCTTCAAATAGGGGATGAAAGTTAGTATAAAAAATGTAAACCGCTGGACCGACTTCGATGATTATTCAGTTGATGACGCAACATCAAACATAGGCTAACTATTTTTTTCAAAATCCTACCCCTAAGGGGCTGAAATACGGTCTAATCCAAATTCACGAGATAAACGAATTTTACGAAGTGCGAAGCCGCGGGCAGAAGCTAGTCCGTACTAATATTATAAATATGAAAGTGTGTTTGTTTGTTTGTGACTCTTTCACGTCGCAACATGGCTATTATATGGTATGGTTTATGTGTGTGGGGATAGTTAGGAGGGTGGAGAGTGACGTAGGCTACTTTTTACCGCGGAAAAACATCTCATTCCCATGGGAAGATCGATGTTTTGTTGCTTGCTAGATATTTAGTGCCGGATGTTTTTAATAGATGGCGTTAGTAAAATTCATTTTCAAGATCTGATTCACGCTATCAAATACTAGGTACATGTAATTTACTTACCTATGTCATAGGCAAAAATGTTATATCTGATGTTCCAGTATCTCATATTATAGCCTACTTATTAGGCGATATTCCTACGGGAGCGGGACCTACGCGGCTGTTACCTACGGTTCCCGAAGCGAAGCGCGGGCGGTTCTCTAGTCACTACATAGTATCACTACATAGTATAAAACAAAGTCGCTATTTTTGTCCGTCTGTTTGTTTGTTTGTCTGTATGCTTAAATCTTTAAAATTACGCAACGGATTTTGATGCGGTTTTTTGTAATAGGTAGAGTGATTCAAGAGGAAGGTTTTTATGTATAATACATGCATATATTCCCACGAGAACGGGATCCACGCGGGTGAAACCGCGGGCGGTCCGCTAGTAGACTATAAACTAAAGCGCTTAATCCACTTCACATTATCTACCCACGAGAAATTTTATGCACAACATTTTAGTTACGTTACGTGTTTAATAATTTTATTAAAACCAGACACGCTTTGCGAAAGTAATTAATTCTGTCAAAGGATTGCTTCATATTGACACTGTGAAGGTACATACACATTTTCTTTAAAACTATATTAATACTAGAGAACCGCCCGCGCTTCGCTTCGGGACCCGTAGGTAACAGACGCGTAGGACCCGTTCCCGTAGGAATCTCGGCTAAAAAGTAGCCTATAATTATGATCTGAACATCAAATATAACGTTTGCCTATGGCAAGTAAATTATATGTAGTATTTGATAGCGTGATTAAAAACTTGCAAATTGCAAATGAACTAACGCCATCTATTAACAACATTCGGAACTAAATATCTAGCAACTAACAAAATATCGATCTTCCCATGGGAATGAGATGTTTTTCCGCGGTAAAAAGTAGCCTACGTCGCTCTCCACACCCCTAACTATCCCCACACACATAAACCATACCATATAACAGCCAAGTTGCGACGTGAAAGCGTCACAAACAAACAAACAAACACACTTTCACATTTATAATATTAGTATGGATTTGTAAAAGATGTAATTACGTAAAATGTAGCTTTCTTTAGTTCCTTCTTTACCGTCTAAACATTAACTTCTTCGTAAATTTATTTTCCATGTAAACTTCAACTATATCAAACTTTTACGTTACAAATAATTTCTACGCTTTATCTAAGTAGGTACCTTTTATTTGCATCCCTCTCAGAAATAAATACATTCTATATTATTTATTATTAGGTACATAGTTTATAGTCTATCCATATTAAATTTAAATTACTACTGGTTTTTGTGAAACATTGTGTGAAGTTCGCCAAACCGCCCTTTTTTACAAGTAATGCACTCATAGGCCCACTCTAGGTTTCCTTGTCGTGGGTGTCATGGACAACACATAGCGCCATTGCAAAGGTTTCCTCTTCGTGTATTAATATGTATAAGTAGTATTAAAAGGTCTTATGTACCTATTATATAGTCTATGTACCTATAATAAAGCTCTATAACTTTGTAAATGTAAGCAAAACTTCAACGTTTACCTTGCAGGTTCTACTTCGACGTGACTACACGAAGTTGCAGAGGTTTTTCGTACAGCGGTTGCGGTGGGAATCTCAACAGATTTTCCACACTGCAGCTATGTAGCACCGCTTGCGGCGTTCTAGCGGATGCTATGTCGAAGGAATTATTAACATAGTGTTTGGAATTAATGTTTTAATTATACCACCCCAGGAGAAATTTACCCCTCGTAATACATAAATAAGGTGCAGTCATATTAACGACGATAATGTATTTTTGTCCTTTTGCCCCAGTTGCATGCTGATGTAATAATCTGAGTGTTAAATATTTATTACTTTTATTAGGTAATAAATTATATTCCTTAATGGTAATAGTATGTAGATTTTAGATACTGTAAAGAATTGATCTCGGTAGGTACATAGAAAGTATTTGAGAACGTAGAGATTTGCTAAACTTTAATGTGTGCCTAAACTTTGTGAGTATGGCTGGATATATTATATCCAAGTTCAATATTATGTTTTCAAGTTTCAACGCCAATTCAAACATCAATACGGAACACCGCAAAGTTAATTAGAAGGGTAGGTAATTTTATTTATAATATAGGAAATTGGGTTCAAACTAATTCTTTATTGTCGAAAATTTCCTTCATAAACTGATTTGAATGATAATTTATTATTATTAGGGTATCCTCTAAACCTCTAAAGTTTGTGGTACGGTCGGCCGCAAAAGTCGCTTAACAGAATCTAAAGTGCAAAACACCTGAACACCCAACGAACCATAGTCAGTGTCGTGGTCATGACACGGACGCAAATTTAGCTTAACTTACAGACGTTCATAATTAGCTTAACATAACTGTTTCATAAGTTACTAAACGCTTATATAAACGCGATATATTTCAACTGTAGCTTAATCTGCCTACTCGTCTAGAAATAGACGGCTATTATAGCTATAAAAGTTCCGATCTGTATGGATACTAGTCGACCTTGAGAATACCTCGTTTAACGTCTAAGTTATGCAGGATTTATTATTACATCATGTAGGCAATAGAATAATTCTATCTATAGTATTTGTGTAGCTTATGGAACCATGTAATTAGTATCAACCATACTAGAGACATTCAATCTCTTATATGGGTTCTTGGCTACGCGGCTTTTTTCTATCCTATATATTATGTTGTTCAGTAAAAACCATTATAATATATTATGGTATCACTAGCTATCCACCCGCGGCTCAGACCACGTTGAATTCGTTTTTTTCATTTCCATCTCCTATTTCAGACCTTTAAGGGGGTTTTTTTCCAAAAAAAGTAGCCATGTTTTACCCTGGGTCTTCAACTATTTTCATTCCGAATTTCATCCAAAACGGGCCGGTTTGTAAGCCGTGAAAACGTCACAGACAGACAGACAGATATTTGAATTTATTACACTAGTATGGACTCAATAAGTTGTCAGTATTAATAAATGATTCAACCAATGCAGGCTTGAGACCAAAGAGTATGCGTTCTTTTCACTTGTGTAAATAAACCTTGGAACATACGAAAATTGTAATATTCCCATAGAACTCAAGAGTCCCGCTGGCATAATGGCTATCGACGTATTTATCCCCGGCCTCATAGTTCGCCCAATTCCATTAAAGTAGATCAATTGATTCTCCGCTGGTATTGTTGGATGTTTGCTCAATAGTAACTGATTAGCCACATTTTCTTCATTGACGTAGACGATGTAGGCCGTTTCTGAGAAAAGGGTCATGTCCAATTCGGAAATATGGAGATATATTTATGGTACACCGTTAAATTAAAAAATTATTTTGAATTTTTATTTATTGGTTTACATTGAAATTTCAAGTGGCCAATTAGATTTTCATACAGATATTTTAGAAAATTATTTCTTGCAATGGATGTGGACAAGTTACAATGCTAAATGAAATGAAGGACTTCACAGGCACATGTTTAAATTCTTGAACTGTTTTATTCGATTCCTGGCCTATACTCCACCACGGTGCTCCAATGCAAATTGATGGAGGGGTTAGTGGCCAACTCAAGTATCAGAAAATTTCATGCCTCCCGACCCCAGAAACCCTCCGACATGGCTTAACGACTGCTATTGTATTCATAACATTCGGGACCGATGGCTTTACGCGCCTTCGAAACACGGAAGCGCTCATAAACTTTCTTCCACTTTAAGTCATTTATCCATAAGTTATCATTAATTTTGTCGATCACTTAGGTTAGACGAAAGCCGCCGGGCTTGAATACTTCTGGAAATGTGTTAATTCTTCCGATTTGTGTATTCCAGAATACTGTCCAACTCAATTTGACAGCTCTATCTTTTTTAATGAACTCAGCTTAGAACAGCATTCGAAGTATTTTTATCTTGAAGGAATAGAAGGGTAGGAAAGATTTGTGTGTGCTCCTGAAATATATTGGAAAATTCAGATAGACCATGAAATTAATGCATTAATGACCCACTACTGAGCACGGGCTTCTCTTCATCGCTGAGGAGGCCTACAGCATACTTCACCATGCTTCCCCACTGCCAATTGTTGGAAGATTTTTCGGTCGTACATAACAAAAAGTTTCATACGTGAATCATGCTTGAGTTTTGTAAAGAAAAAGGCCGTAAGCTTGACAAATCACGCACTCGGAATTTCATAGAATTTAATAGATCAGAACTAGACAGAATAGACAGATTCAGAATGTAATAGATCGACTTAGAAAGGATAAGCGAGTACCCGCTGAACTTACATTCCGATTGACCAGTTTTCTACATTATTGGTTAGTTTAATAGAATGTAATAATATATATTTGGGAACCTGTGCGGTTCATATTTTGACGGGAAATATTCTATTGGCAACTAATTTTTTGCGCGCGGCTGCACCCGCGTAGAGGTTGGGAAACTGTATTTAAAATAAAAATCTTTTATAGTTATCCCAAGAGTACATTTTACCGGGAATTAAGTATCTTATATGTCCCAATTCCGGTATTGTACAACCCGTGTGTCAAAACTTATTGCAATCTGACTACTATAATAGTGATAATGAGTACTATAATAATACTATAGTATACTATAGTATAATAATACTTTAATAATACTATAGTACGTATAACCCTTTAGGTACTTTTTAAAATTCATATTAAGATCGGATCTCGTACCTATATTTTTTCGATTCGTAATTTATATTTCAAGCCAGAGATGTAAAAATAGTAGATTGTTACACAAGGGACGTAAGTAAGCTATTACAGAACAAGATTCAATTTGGCGCCAGTGCGAGCGCAGCTCGCATAGGGCGCTAATGGATCGCGTGCACCCGAGATATTTAGTCACACGAGCGAGCGCAGCGAGCGAGGGTGAATATAGTTCGAGGGTGTAATAGCTACTTGCAACCGAGGTAAGCATTCTACTTTATATCATTCTTGTGAGGTAAATAAAACATTGGTAATGCAAAATGAAATTAAATCCCTTTACGAACAAACTTCACAAACTTTCAGATCAAATGAAATGCCGCCATTTCCATTTTTTTCGTAAATAGTTTTCTATTTTTTTTTTACGGCTCTGAGTTCCAAGGAGTTTTGCATAGTTTGAAATGTATGGAAATTAAATGCCGCCATGTTCAGTGTTTTTTTTTCAGTAAAAAGTTTTCTTACCATTTTATAAGAAAAGAGATTGTTTACCAAGGAGTTTTGCATAGCTTGAACTGTAATGTGAACATTACAATTCAAGCATAGTGCGACGTAATGTTGCCTTGAATTGCAAACACCAACTTACAAGGAGACTTATTTCCACCATAGTAATCCCTAGTTACTGAGCAAGTATGATATAAAATATTTTACATTTCTGTTTCAATTCAAGCAGTATTAGGATTCGGAACATTACGACTATATTGTCTCCGCTCTTTCCCCAAGGCAAAAGTTACCAATGTTTATTCCGTAACAAAAATACTCTAAGGACCACTCCCAACTCTAAGTTATTTGAAACGTGACCGCGTCCTAAAAGGGTGAATCCCAGTTTACGCTCGATTAACATTCGTGCGCATCTTTACACATACCCGATATTTTACTATTTTATCGGAAGACTGTGGCTCATGTACCTAATATTGTTAGATGACGTGCTTTTTTATCTAAATGTTAGCCGACCCTGCAGGCGTTGTCCGCAACATATGAATATTATCTATATCTCAGGTTCTAAGTAGCTTATTAAGATGAAACATGAACCAGCTTCCAGCAAAATAATAGTAAGATATCCAGTAGTAACTACTTATACAATTTCTTTTACTAGTTCTTACATGATGCACGAAAAAACTATTACTTAGGTAAGTATTCTCGGAATTCATTGAAACATTGAACATTTATAGGTCGTCTAGAAGTTTGTAACGTTTATTTTGAGTGCGGTGTCTGTGACTATTTGTAAACCTAAAGTTCAGGTCTTGAGGCTTAAAGACTAATTGCGAAAGGGGGCATAGGTATTATTCCAGTATCGTGCTACGAATAGCCAACTGCGATGTTCACATCGTTTTGGAATGTTTGATACATGCTCATCATGTGTTAGGTCGTTCCATGGTAATTGAAGAATGGCTTCAACCTACTAATGAGCACCACTCTCTCCTCATATATGAGAAGATTAAGAGCATACTTCATCCCACTGTTTCAGTGCGGATTAGTGGAGAGGTTAGTGGACAGCCTAAGGTATCGTTCATACCAACGTATTGTCCGCCGCCGACTGTGAGTATATGCTTACTGTCAGTCCCAATATGAACGTGTACTCAGTTTGCGTTCGGTTCAGAGTTCGGGTTCGGTGTGAGCGAGAACTTGAATATATATGGAAAAGTGTATATAATCAAAGATGGAAAAACAATAAACTGCGTAACGCGCGCTCAGAGTCAGCGACAATATGTTTGGTATGAACAATCCCTAAGTGTCAAAACATTTTATGTCAGTTGAAGGCATCTGACATGGCTTTACGACTGCTGCCTAATGATAACCGTGCAAGAAGGGAAGATGCGTGTAATATGATTCATCGAGGTTAAATGATTCCCCACCATATTAGTGACAGAGCGTCTATGCAAATATACTTAGGGCGCATTCAAGTAGAACGCTGGTTACCGGCGCTGATCTGCCAGCGCTTATCGGTATAGTCTAAGATCCGAATCTAAATCGACATTCATCGGATTGATAAGAGAATCAAACACACTGATAGAAACTTTTTTTGATAGTTAAAAATATTTGTTAATATTTAACAAATAATTTATCAGAGACCACTTTTTAGTGCTTAATAAATATTTCTTAGTATTTAAAAAGATTTATTAATATGTAATAAATGAATATCAGATTTATTAAACACAAAAAAAATATTTTAAATACTAAGAAATATTTGTTTAATACTAAAGAGTGGTATAAACTAATACTTATATTCCGTCCAGGATTTTTGTTGTCTACCCATTTTTAATATATTTTCTAATATACAAAATTTATTATAAAATTATTTTGATTCTCTTATCAACCCGATGAATGTCGATTTAGATTCAGCGCCGGTAACCAGCGTTCTACATGAATGCGCCCTTACTTAGTAAACGTTTTCTCTGCAACCCCATCTTTGCCTCGCTGAGTGTCATGGTGGTGTAAGCACTTAGCATGGTTTTATTTTAAATAATTGCTTTTTACAAAAAAAAATAACCGACTTCAATCTTGATAAGTAGAGATAACTCAAAAACTACTCGCCAGATGGCGCTCAATTCAACATGTAAGTGTAAAGTTCTCGTCACTACAAATTAATGAAGCCCAAACACTAGATAACTGCAGTAAATCGTTGAGGAGTTCCCTCGACTGTCTTTCGGCTTCATCAGATCGACTCCAGATCTTCATGAAATGGTAGCGCTTTAATGTACTTATGATAACATGAACAAACACACTAGTTGTCCATACAATTTTCGAAAGTTCCCCTCGATTTCTCTGAGATGCCATCATCAGATCCTGGTTTCCTTATCAGGGGACCCCACTGCGCATATCTACTTTACAACAAAAAAAGAATTATCAAAATCGGCCCATAAACGACGAAATAATCGCTGAACGTACATAAAAAAAAAGCATATATACGGTCGAATTGAGAACCTCCTTCTTTTTAACCGACTTCAAAAAAGAAGGAGGTTCTCAATTCGACCGTATATATGCTTTTTTTTTTATGTACGTTCAGCGATTATTTCGCCGTTTATGGGCCGATTTTGATAATTCTTTATTTGTTGTAAAGTAGATATGCGCAGTGGGGTCCCCTTATAAGGACACCAGGATCTGATGATGGCATCTCAGAGAAATCGAGGGGAACTTTCGAAAATTGTATGGACAGCTAGTGTGTTTGTTCATGTTATCATAAGTACATTAAAGCGCTACCATTTCATGAAAATCTGGAGTCGATCTGATGAAGCCGAAAGACAGTCAAGGGAACTCCTCAACGATTTACTGCAGTTATCTAGTGTTTGGGCTTGATTAATTTGTAATGACGAGAACTTTACACTTACATGTTGAATTGAGCGCCATCTGGCGAGTAGTTTTTGAGTTATCTCTACTTATCAAGATTGAAGTCGGTTATTTTTTTTGTAAAAAGCAATTATTTGAAGTCGGTTAAAAATTCAAAGATGTGGAACTGGTCCATTTGAGCACTTAAAAGGAAGAATCAGATACGCCATGCAATTTCAGCGTACGTTTTTCGTAGCGTATCTGATTCTTACTGTGAACTTATCCAATGCTCAGTAAATATTTCGCGGAAACGAAAGATGAGAAGAAAGCGGAATTCAGGCTTTAGGTGAAATCGAACAAAACGAACAAACACAGTCAATATTAGGTAAGGTATAGCACTAAGCTAAGGCATATATGCTACTAGAAACTGATTTGGGATGTCACTCAGTTCCAGTGATTTTGATGGCAAGCGACTTTTTTCCGAAGATTTCGCTCCAAAAGAAAGCAAGGGACTTTGAAAAAAAAGACATCAAATCAAACATTCCATTTTCCAATTTCAATGAAGGTCTCGAAATTATTTTAAGCAACATGCATTACGTCTACCACTCGTAAAACGTTATTCTTAAGTCACACAATGGCATAAAAATAATCAATAAGTGATATTATGCCTCGAACGGAAGTAAGTGCGACGCTGATTGTTCCTGGCATCTTTGACATTGAGACGGGTCACATTTTTCAATTTAATATCGAATATTTATTTAGGACTGTGACATCAATAAATTTGCTTTTGTCGTTTTATATTCATACTTATTACATAAACTTGTACTTACTTAGCTATGGTCAATTGTTTGTTCATTTCAAGGCAATCTTTTCTTGCGATTAAAAATAATGAAAGACGACGAATACAAATATATAAAAAAAGAAAAATATTTAAAGCCTTATGTATAAGCAATAAAATGTAATCATTTTATGTCTATACATACCTACTTAGGAGCTATTTGAGAAAAATGATTCACGTAAAAAAATCGAATGAAATTGAATACGATTTTAGCAGTCGTATTACTGGTGGTCTAAGTTGAAATTAGTGTATATATGTCATCATAATATGCCATTTCGAACCTTAGATATAAATATAAAAGTTACAATAAATTCTATACAATTACCTATGCGCGTAGGCTGGACACAACCTTAACACAAATCGAAAGGAAAATCTATAAAGGTATTGTGTTACTGAAGTTGAAAGTAAAACTTCGCCTCAATACAATAACAGTATAGTAGGACTGCACAGTGCATAGTTGAAATACTTTTGTGACGCAAAACTTCTTTTCAAGAACCCCCAACTGCCCGGAGAGAACGAGAAAGTTAAAAATAGGAAAGTCTTGGAAACGCCTCACAGCCAAATTGAATTTTTCATTACTAGGTGCACGGGTTTTTTGTAACACAGAAGAAAGTTTGTTGATATATTGCTTATTAAACTAGCAAAGCAACTAATCAATTTTATTAGGAGTAATAAGAAGGAAACTTAAGAAGATTGACATGGTATTTTAAATCGCATGAAAGATAAGGCACTTCTCACACAACTAGTAGTAGTAATAAATAACAAGTAATAAATAAAAAACAAGGTTTTTATTTAAATTTTGATTTATTTTACTCATAAAAATTTTTAACCCCCCCACCCCCCTCTAACAACTAGTAACATTATTCCCCCGCCCCCCATAACATTATTCCCCAAAATTACTATTTTGTCCCTTTCTTACCTCAACAATTCCCAAAATGTCATTTTTCTACCTGATTCCGCATGAAATTCGGAGCTCGGTCATAAATCACCTTAGAGAGCGCTATGTTCAAACAACGATTGCTCGGTTACCCATTGTCTCAGAATTGAGTTTTTGGTGTCGTTGTTTAGGTAAACTTAACATCTGATAGACGAGTTAATAAAAAGTTATCATGACCGGCGCTATTTTCTGAAAAATCTTTAAAAAATTAAAAAAACTATGTCATTTTTATCATAAATTCTATTTTTAATTTATTATTTTAATATGTAGAAGCCAGTTTATGAATTATTTTAGGTATTAAATCGATGGCCCCTACCAGTGAGTAAAAATTAATTCAAATTTGAAGAAGATTGGACTTAAACTTCTTAAGTTATAGTACTTTTACTGTGCATGGTCCAAATTTTTTTATTAAAACATTAAAATGGCTGTAAATCGAGAGGAGCCGGGTTTAGACCTAGTATGTAGAAGAATTTTATTCATAAAATAACTCATACTACACGCCCTATAAGTTTGTACAGACCGAAGCCGGACACACTGTATTTTTGTATGTACATATTGTATGTACACAATTTTTAATCAATATGTTGACATAATTATGTTAAGTACGTGCCGAATGTCAAAAAAACTGTTAGGTATATTTATAGACAAAAGGAATAAAACGTGAAATGTGCATGTTTAATTTTTTACCAAAGATAATAAAAAAAATCAGCTTTCAAAAATTAGCTTCCGGGAGGATTGCTTTTTGTCACATACAGACCTACATTTGCATACGGTCTCTCGTAGAGAAATGAAGCAAAGATATAAATTATAAAATAAAATAAAGAATAAGAACTAGGCCACCAGACACTACCTATTCTTTAAAATTCGAACAGCAGGAATGAAAGTCGAGATCATTTTCTTCTTTTTTCTTCAATAAAGTTCATCTTAAATTGGTTGAAATACCACGATAAGTACCCAATTATTGAGCATGTTGAAAAAAGTTAAACCGCCTTGGAGCTTTCATCGAAGAGGCCACCTAATCCCTTTGAGATATTACGGAACAATGTATGGTTGGGATATTTTCCTTTAATAGATGTACTTACATACTATTGATGAGTGTATGTTATATTTATCTATTAAGGATAACTTATTATAGCGAACTAGCTTAATGTACTCAACAGAATAATGATCACTTTCGAAGGATACAACAATTATCCTTATATCGAATTAGATACGCTAGCTACGACAACGTGGTTAGTTAGGAATAACTTGGGAGTTATTGAAAAACTAACAAATGCTCGCGAAATTTTAAGCACGGGTATTATAATATGTAGATTAAGCGAATGACGAGACTCGCTTGATACTCTACGATCACCTCCGCGCCATGTGCCATTGATTAGTCTGTACTCCGATCGCGTTCGATCTGAAATTCGTTCTATTTGCATGACACACAATTAATGCCACCTATCCGTCTATGTGAAAAGGTTAATTTAAGATTGACGGCGGGATATTATAAAATTCCCTTAGTTTTTGCTTACAAGTTAAATTAAACTGTGAGCACAGGTAAATAACAAGTGTGGTTTTGGCCGGATGTGGCAAATCCATATATTTCGGCGACTCAAGTAGGTATAGCCCTTTGGTCAAGGATTTGGCCTCCTACTCTGGAGGTCCGGGATCGAATCTCACTGTATTTAAATATCTCACTCGCTGTAACGGTGAAGAGAAACATAGTAAGGAAACCTGCATGTCGGAGAGTTCACAATCCGCGCTGGCCAGCGTAGTGGACTATGGCCTTACCCTTCTTATTCTGGGAAGAGACCCGAGCCCAATAGAAAGCTAAGATGGGTTGAGATGTTAATGATTATGATGATGTTTCTACATAAAACCCGCGTGAATCCGCGAATCCAGGGCGGCTAGCTAGTAAAATTTATTACTCGTTTGGTGTTATCTACGAGTAAATCAATAGTATTATTTAAAAATCTTGTTGCACTTTGTGTATGACACCCTTAATTCTAATTTAATTAGACGGCTAGTCTAAGGGCGCATTCAAGTAGAACGCTGGTTACCGGCGCGGCGGCGCCGATTTGCCAGCGCTTATCGGTACTGGTCCGTTGACATAACCTCAAGTCTTATTATAAAAAGAAGTAAAAATTCTTATTTTATACACGTACAATTTACATTATCGCTTGTTTTCTAAAATCAGTCAGTTTGGAGGTAAGACTAATAATTATGTGATCTAAGGTTTCCTACTTAGGGCACATTCAAGTAGAACGCTGGTTACTGGCGCCGATCTGCCAGCGCTTATTGGCGCTTATCGGCGCTTAGGGCGTATTCAAGTAGAACGCTTGTTACCGGCGCCGATCTGCCAGCGCTTATCGGTACTGGTCCGTTGACATAACCTCAGGTCGGAACTTGTCGCCGCTTATCGGCGCTGGTTCGGCACAAAGTACAGAGACTACCTGCGCCGACGACCTGCGCCGATAAGCGCCGATAAGCGCTGGCAGATCGGCGCCGGTAACCAGCGTTCTACTTGAATGCGCCCTTAGGGCGGTATAATACGGCCGTCCTAATACAGCTCTCGTGGCGCAATGGGAGCGCGATCGGTCCTGCAGTCGAGAGGTTGGGGGTTCGAGTCCTCCCGAGAGCGATTTTCATAGCACATTGCTGTTTGTTTTTTTTAAAGATACTTAGTTGTAAATAATATTTTTTTTATAAAATATTGTTTTATTTGTATTTTATTTAAAAAAAATAATTTCCTATAAAAAAAGTACTTGAGACCTAAGTACATAAAGTTGAAGTATGAAAATTACATATCTTTTTGATGGTTAAACTATGTTTGTGATGTCTATTTTTAACATGAAAGTTTTAAATGTTTGGAGTTTTGAAAAGGTTTATATCCATTTAATCATTTCTTTCACCAAACAGTACTAGTGTTACCCTTACTAATACCTACTAAGTATTCTACTTACTTCTCTACATACAGAAAGGATAATTATGGAAACCGTTTGGTACCTACTTATTAATAACAAATTAACCTACATTAAATTTAATTACACTAACATAATTACTAAGCCAACATACATCAAACAGGCTTGGTACACGTGAATAGTTCTCGACTGTCCTCAAAGGTTTTGTTTATGTCGCAGAAAATTACGCTAAAATAAAATAATTATTGCTTTTTACAAAAAAACCGACTTCAACCTCGATAAGCAGAGATAACTCAAAAACTACTCGCCAGATGGCGCTCAATTCATAACGTAGGTGTAAAGTTCTCGTAACTACAAATTAATCAAGCCCAAACACTGGCTAAACTGCAGTAAATCGTTGAGGAGTTCCCTCGACTGTCTTTCGGCATCATCAGATCGACTCTAGACCTTCATGAAATTGTAGCGTCTTAATGTACTTTTGAAAACATTAATCAACATACCTACTAGTTGTCCCTACAATTTTCGAAAGTTCCCCTCGATTTCTCCAAGATGCCATCATCAGATCCTGGTGTCCTTATCCCAGCGTACCAAACTGCGCATATCTACTTTACAACAAAAAAAGAATTATCAAAATCGGCCCATAAACGACGGGAAAATCGCAGAACACACATAAAAAAAGCATACCTATATACGGCCGAATTGAACCTCCTTCTTTTTTGAAGTCGGTTAAAAATAAAACTTTATAAGGCGACTCGCGGCTTCTGGGCTCTTTATTAAATGATGAGTTAAACTTTTTGTTCTAAGCCTTTTTTACAAGTTCTCTTTCGCTTTAAAATATTCACCAGTAGAGGCAAAGAGTAGGTAGATATACATACTTACAGTAGAGGCTATAGGTATGTTACGTAATTCTGAGAGTGAAACAAGGAGATATTATCTATGGTATTGTTTCTGCTGAATGGATATAGGTTCCAATTCATTAATGGGTAAGCTAATGGAGTGCACACATTAAGAGTTGCGACAAGTTAAATGCTGTAGAGGTAGAGGAAAATGTGTTAGCGACCGTTTTTTGTCAGCTTTGCATATATTATTACATTCCGCCATGAAGTTGTTCCTTTATTTGCAGTTTGTGCCAAAGCGGGACATATTGGTTCCCGCCGCGGACAGCGGATCAACCGCCTCGAAGCGGGAAAATCCTGCTGAAAGCGTGACGTATGTTCAGTATATTAATGGGCTATAACTGAGCACACTTTTCTTATAATTGACAAAGCCTGGAGGATTCTACCTCAATTTTCTATTGCGAATTTGTGGAGGGGCTACTGACCAACTTATCAAATAAAAGTTTTTATGCCACCCGAAGCCCTCCAACATGGCTTATCGACTGCTAGCAATCGATAAAACCTGGGTCCGACGGCTATACGTATCCTCTGAAGCGAAGAAACGCTTAAAATCATTTGCCACTGGGGGTCAACCATCCAACTACTAACCACGTCCGCTCTGCAGTAATATTTAAACACGATTTAAGAAACAATTCCAATACATGGGCAGCCGTCAGAATAATAAATAGGTGTTAATTAAATTATAATATTGCAAGCCCTGACAGACCCAGTAACTAAGACATTATTTTCCGCATTCCGCGTTGCGGTATACTAAACTTCAAATGATTGTGTTTAATCTCATTGAACAAAATATCTACCAACACTTTATTACGAACAAAGTTGAAGCTGTAACGGAACGTTATAGCTCCAATTTCACAGAACATGCGGGCGGAACTGACAGAACTCAGATCATTTTGTTTGTGACGACAATAATCTTATAGCTGCGCTGAATTTCACTAATAAAGTTGTTTTGTAATACAGTTTCACTAGGAATTATTTCCAGACTTCTTTTAATCTATAAATCGATCGATTATCAAGCTGCTATTGGTAAACTTTTATTGAAACTGGTAAAACAATTCAAAAATCTTGAGTACTGATTTGCATTTAAAATGCTGAGTGTCCGCGATGATATAAGTTTAAAATCGTAATTTACGCTCGCTTTATTAAGGCCTTAAGTTTACTACCCTGGGTAAAATCTGTACTATATGAGGTTAAAGGTAAAAGGTTAATCCTTTTAACCATTAACGTTGTAACCATAACGAATAAGATTATTTAAACAACTGATTCTAAATTTATCATTTCAACTCGTCGGTTGCGTGAGTAGGTGTATTTCCTGTGATCTAATTCAAACAAATTATTCAGCGAACTATGGTCGGTTTTGTACGGACCCTCAGAAACAATGGAGGGAAACTTTAAGCCCCTTACCAGACGTGAATTGTTTATGAACAGGACCAGTTTTGTGAGGTATTGTTTCAGGCCTTTTCAGGGTTTCTTTCAGGTTTTTTGAGGTATTGTTTGATCTTCATTTAATTTTTATTTATAACTAGTAAATCCGCCCTCGCTTCGCTTCGGGGAACCAGTCCCTTCAAAAATCTCTATAAATTTTAACAAATTATGTTATTCCAATGTCTAAGCTATATTACTGCAAAGTTTCATGAAAATCCGTTCAGTAGTTTTTGCGTGAAAGAGCAACAAACACACACACACACTCACTCACATACATCCTTACAAACTTTCGCATTTATAATATTAGTAGGATTAGTAGGATTAGTAAACACGCCTTCGCTTCGCTTCGGGAAATCAGTTTTTTAATCGGAATTGTTAAGTTCGGGCATAATGTCAACCGACTATTGATTAGTTGTTATTTGCTATTTTGTGTAAATAAAACACGTTCTTCGTATCGCAGTTTTATGAAAATGTTCCATGCCAACGAATTCAGGTCAGTGCAATATGAATAATGTGTATGTTCCGTTTATTCCTGTGTTTAATATGACACTGCTTGTGCCGTCATCATGCCATCATACTCGTCACATCAAAACTAGGATCATGCTATTGAAGTTTTCTAAATTGTCGCATACCTATCAACAATTTTCGAGCGTGAGCTGTTAGAGTGCCTTTCAATCAGAGGTGAGCTAATTCAGCTAATGTAGGCGTAGGCGTAGGCTAACGTGGCTAAGAATGCGTTTGATATCAATCACATTCATTGGCCTGCCTGGACACCCCTCAGTAGTGGAAGGGCACTTGGGGGGTAGGCCTTAGGCGGGTAGGCCTTAGGCGGGTAGGCCTTAGGCGGGTTGGCCTTAGGCGGGTAGGCCTTAAGCGGGTAGGCCTCAGGCGAGTAGGCCTTAGGCTGGTAGGTCTTAGGTAGGTAGGGTGCTTCGGGATCTTTCGATGCATATTGCCTCGGCTGATCGTGCTTTGAGGTCCAGCCGTCGGCATGCCTGCTTACAGGTGTCTCAGCTTATGCTGTTCGTTCGATGTGGACGGTGGTATCGGCTCAGCATTTAATAGTTCGGCCTATCTCGCGAGGCTCGCCTCTGTATTTCCAAACAAACAACTCAGGCTGCCTCTCTCAAAGCTTGCGAGACGTCATCGAGGATGCTTGGTCCTACTATTGAGGTACCTACCATGTCTAGCCTGCCGCTACCTGTATTAGCGTCCATGTGGTTTGGAATACTGTTTTGCCTCCCCCTTCTCTCCCTAAGCTGACAGTGGTCTTAGTATTTTTAAATAATGTAAGTATTGTATGTACAATTATTATTATATTATATTTATTATTTATTTTATTATTCTCGAACGCGTTTAGTGTGAAATAATAAGAGGAGCCGACCGGCTCCGATTGCGTGTTCTTTCTCGCTCGCTCGGCTTTATGATCTTTTCCATACGGTCTATGTGAAATAGTTGGCGTCTTCGCTCCGATCCGGTCTGTGTGAAAAGAAAAATGCGAGGCGATGCTCTCCGAGCCGGTCGGTGTGAACGGACCCTTAAAGGACTTTGCGAAAATCCTATAAGCATATCCGCCTGATGTGCGCCATTTCTTTATTAGTCCACTGATTAAAGAAAAAAATGTAGATACAACTAGCTTCCGCCCGTGGCTTCGCCCGCGTGGAATTTATTTATATCGGATAAGCGGCTTAGATTTTTCATTTTCATCCCCTATTTCAGCACCTTAAGGTTTAAAAAAAAAATAGGTAACCTACTTACGACTTTGCGTCATCAACTATCTTCCTGACATAATTCATCGACATCGGTCAAGCGATTTAGATTTTTCATACAAAGTTCATCTCCTTTTTCAACCCTTTACGGGTTGATTAATAAAGATAGCCTGTGTGTAACTCTGGGTCTTCCACTATTTTTATTTTGAACTAGCTGTTGCCCGCAACTTCGTTCGTGCATAGGAGTTTTTCCCGCATGAATCCCGATCTCACGGGAACTCCGGGAAAACAACATTGTTTTGGGTTCTCTTACGTAGAGGAGCCCAATTTGCATGTATTTGCCATGTACAGACAGCGATCAGTTACAGTTTTATTATTTATATAGATAGATAGATATGCTAATCTACTAAACCCTTTTTCCTTTTTACTAAAATTAGATATCGCCGTCTACCATTAAGAATTGAATTATTCTTAGGGATATTACTAAGGCGTAATTTTTATTGTGTTTGCCTGCATTAATTATCTTTTTTTCCATGGCTACTTGCATTATTTTGCACTATTAAATCATAGTTTTCTTCGTCCCAAATCTAAAAAAAACATAGAAATCTACCAAAAGCACGCTGACACAGTCGCTCTGCAGGCAAAATCACCTAGGGTTGCGGAAGATCTCACTTTGTAATGCACACTAATTGTTTCGTGTGATCCCGACTTGTTATCCTATGCAGTCAGTTGCACGGCGAATCAAATTTTCGCCTACGGCATTAGCAAGTACCTAGATGTATTCAAATAGTACTTACTGGATATTTCGTTTCGGGAGTCTTGTTATTTACATGTACAAAATTTAAATATTATCACATTTTTGCAAGTTTTCATTGTTGCTCCGCTTCTGTTAGTCGAAGCGTGACGTTTTAAAGGCCTAAAGCCTTCATCGATAAAGAAACTGTCCATCACAAAAATATTTTTTCAATTCGAGCCTGTAACTCGTGAGATTAGTCCGATCAAATAAACTTTTCAACGTTATAAAATTAATAGAGATTTATTCATTGAACCGAAAATAAGTGTGTTTCGTTACTTAATATTGATTGAACAACACATTTAAGGCAATAGGTAGGTACTTATACTTTTTTATCCTTATTGGATTAGTTTTGTAAATCAATTTCATGTATTGTGCATGAAAGTAGTCATTCTAAGTATGCGCCAAACTGAGCGAACGGTTTTTCGCATCAAGTATAGTATGATTCTAATCTAATCATCGAATGTAGTACGACCTAAGTGCGGTACTTAAAACATTTTTGCATTATTTAAAAAAATACAATTTACAACTAGATGTAGGTAATTGCGATATTCGAAGCTAATCCTACTCATTTTTATTTTAAATGACACGAATCGATTTGATTCATAAAATATTCAATTTGCCAGATGAAGTTCCAGAAACGTCTTGGAGTGGCGGTTTTTGTTCAAAAGGACCGACGGAGTAAGAGCGAAAGCGTGTACACTTCACTCCAGCTGAAATTAAAGTCACAATTTCTCCTTCAAGACGACGATTCCGACCCAGACTTACGACAAGACTCAGACATGAAAATCGTAATGTATTAGTAGACGCTTTCTCTTAAAAAACTAAACATTTACAAGTAGTAGGTACCCGAACAAAAAATGTTGTTATTTTTTACCGACTTCAAAAAAGAGGTAAGCAGGTTTCAGGTTTCTCATGACTTTGTACCTACTGGGTGAATCTATACCTATTGAAAATTGTTTTTTATTCCAAAGGTAGTGATACTTGTCTGCCATATACATTTTAGCGACATGTGGCGGGTGGTTTTTGAGTTATCCTTAATAATGTGTATTTAATTTATGGTTGTTCCTTATTATGTTTTTATTACTTCAAAGCTGGTGCTGTGGTGTGGTCGTATATAAATTTGGGAGACATCTGGCTACTAGGTACTTATTGACGCACTTGTCGATGTTAAGTCGGTTATTTTTTTATAAAAAGTTAGTTATTGTCGGCTGCTTCTTATAGGTAACGTAAATTGTATATTATTTTTATTTCTTCTTTCAATCGAAGGCCTTAGAGCCTTAGGCCACTAATGAGCTTGTAATAAAAAATAAAAATATATAGACACATACATAGAGCAAAGCACAGGTATAAAATCTACACGGGCGCTAAAATACCAAAATCCGCCCCAAACACATTATTCTTAGTCCACACCCAAGCGCAAAAAATATCACTTGGGAATGCAGGCTGTGGATCCGGTGAAGGATCACGTATCCTCACCATACACGAAGCCCAGGGGCTAACATACGAAAAGGTGGTAATAATACAGACTAAATCCGAAAAAGGGAAACTGCACGACAGCTTATCACATGCAGTAGTTGCCATAACCAGGCACACTGGCTCGTGCATTTACTACACCGACGTTAGCGAGGATGCCATCAGCGAGTTCATTAATGAGGCAAAAACGGCCAGCACTGCGACGATCAACGACTACAACCTGGCTACAGCCATCAGCCATAGAGACTACCATATAATTGAACAAGATATAGAACAACGCCTGGGACGATCAACGCAGACGCAGGGCCCAAACCTAAATTGAAAACTACACTTCTATACTAATTAACCAGCGAATTAGTTCAATCCTGGAGCATATATTTTAAAAAGTAAAAGAATAAAAAAAAGAGCAAAAAAACTAACTAAATGCATAAAAACGCACGGACACCAGGTCCGTGGTGTGTAACTAATACTGAAAAAAAAACTACATTTAAAACTAATATAATAACTAGACAAGATGCTTTTCCTGCTCGCTGAGACAAGTTCTTTAAAATAGAAATAGGAATAGTTTTATAATTATACAATAGGACTATTTCTCAATCGAACTCCAAATATGTAAGACGTCACGTTGTAAATTTAGTGGTCACGTTGATCAAATCGTTTCCTTAGCTAATTGCGTTATTGGTATTTAGAAACTTGCGTGTTTGACGGTATTCACCAGCAAGTTCGCATAAACAGGAAATGGGGGGCCGCAATACTCCTGATTCCCCGGTATTGCGCCACAAACCACGGAAAAAAGTGAAAAGTTTGGATGGATCTCGAAACAAACACGTGACAACATTTTGAAACTAATCGGAGGTTGGCAGGCGAAAAGGCTCATGGAAAAACACTGGGTGGCAAACAGACCAGTGACTTCTGATCGGGACAATTCGAGATATCCGTCTCCTTTGTATAGCACCACGCGAGGGACATGACTTCGGCTCCAAGATAGATGAAACACCTTGCACTCCACCCCTATATACTAATATGTAGCAGGTCATAATAAATTTATTTCATGTCATTGTATTAAAATTAAGGGAAATCGATTTTTTAAACGGAAATAAGGTAACAAACCAATATATAGCACCACCCCTCCGCTGTGTTTTTATATATTTATTGTGGTAAATTAGAAACTATTTGTCATTAACTACGTTTTTGATCCGCATCGTCGTCGTACACGGCAAATGTATTTCAATTTTTCATGACGTCACTGGTTTTCGGGCGAGCTTTTTGTTGCTGGCACGTAATGGCAATAAGACATAATGTAGGAATGCTTTCCTGAAGGGACTGCGAGGGACAGAACTTCTCTGGGGCGTAAAATGATACGTCTTTTTGCAACATGATGCTACACCCGGCCTTCCCCTTTTAAAAATACTTATCTTTTTTTTTATGGAATTAAGATAGCAAACGAGCATGCAGAACCACCTTCCGCTGCCGCCCATGACAAATGTGACCGACCCAGAACTAGACTCAATGCGTTGAATAGATGCGTTGCTACCCCTGAGGACTGAGATGGTCGCCTCTAAAAAAGTGTAACCGGCTCCACACCGTCCTATCCGGAACACAATTGTTTTTAAAACAATTACTACACGGTAGGAGTGGTACTAAGTACCGTGGCCGGCGGTGGTACTTCCCCGGGTGAGCTCTAGGCCCTACCACCTAAAAAAACACCTAAAAAAACTTATCATTATTTTATTTTAAAAAGACAGTCGCAGTAATATGTTACAAATATTAAAATAACTTTTTTATATACCCAGGTACATTACAAACTTATATTTTTTATAATCCTGCCATTTTAAATTTATAATCACTTCCTTCTGACAAAATATCGTGAGGTTTCCTACATATCTGAGAGTTCTCTATATTGTTCTTGAAACGTTTTCCTAAACAGGAAGTTGTGTGCAGAATATGCTTTCTTATTTTAAAACGTCACGGTTGGAGAATTTACCACAATAACGATAAGTACAGTAGGGTACTTACGGTAGTTACGAGTGTTACAACACGATTACGGTACTGTACTGAAGTGAATATGAAATCAGAATTAGAGTGAATAATTAATTTAACTAAAATTAATCTTCTTCTATGTATCTATACTATAATAAAATCCAAAGGGCAATTTTTCTGTACATTGAATATTTTTGCAAAATTTCAATTAGGGGGCAATATTTTTTTAGAATTATTGTCTATCTGTCTGTTTGTCCGGGCATCACATGAAAACCCTTGAACGGATTTCTATGAAAATTGGTAGAATTGTTAATTATACCCTGGGTCATATTTTAGAATACTTTTTATCCCGGAAAATTTAAGGGTTTCCTTGGAAAACAAGATTTCCCAATTTCTACGCGGACGGAGTCGCGGGTACTGCTAGTCAATAATAATGTTTAAAGTCGATCAATCAATCAATGTTAAACTTAAAAGATAAATAAAGTGATACTTATATCGTAGAGAAGTTACACACACAAGTACTTTAAGACCCACCCCAGTGGTAGACCCCAAATTTTCTCAGAACATACTCTCGGTCTCATGAGGGAACGACGAGAACTATGTGTGCAGTCTCCAAACTCTATGGCGGATTACAGACGGCTCAATAAGCAGGTCTCAAAGAGCAGGCGACGCGATTTGCGAAACCACAACGCAAATCGTGTTAAAAACACAATTGAGCGAAACCAAGGCTCCAAAGTGTTCGCCGGAGACCTGTCTATTGGGCGCAGTCAGCTAACGAGGTTGAAGACCGAGTCTGGCATCATGGTCTCGTCGAAACCCGAAGTTCTGAGAGAAATGGAGAGCTACTACGGACGGTTGTATACCTCCTCTCAAGCTCCCTTGCCTCACGAGGAGAGCGACAAACGAGCTAGACTAACCCGACACTACACGGAAGATATCCCGGACGTCACAGCCTGTATGAGATTAGAGAGGCTCTCAAACAGTTAAAAAACAACAAAGCACCGGGAGATGACGGAATCACAACCGAGCTGCTAAGAGCTGGAGGAAAACCCCTCCTAGTGGCGCTCCAAAAGCTGTTCGATTCCGTCATCAATACTGGGACTACCCCGGAAGCGTGGAGCAGAAGTGTAGTGACGCTGTTCTTTAAAAAGGGCGATAAGACCCTCTTAAAGAACTACAGGCCCATTGCACTTCTGAGCCACGTTTATAAACTGTTTTCGAGAGTCCTCATAAATCGCATTGCACGCAGGCTTGACGACTTCCAGCCTCCCGAACAAGCAGGATTCCGTAAAGGCTACAGTACCATAGACCACATACATACGCTACGGCAGATTATACAGAAGACCGAGGAGTGTAGTCTGCCGCTATGTGTTGTCTATGTGGACTATGAGAAAGCCTTCGATTCTATCGAGACCTGGGCGGTACTAAATTCTCTCCAGCGGTGCCGAATCGACTACCGGTATATCGAGGTGTTGAAGTACTTATACACATCAGCCACTATGTCCGTCAGAGTACACTACACAGCAACGAACCCCATTCAGCTGCAGAGAGGTGTCAGACAAGGGGACGTCATATCCCCAAAACTGTTCACCACTGCGCTGGAAGACGTGTTCAAGCTGATGGAGTGGAAACGACGTGGCATTAATATCAATGGCGAATACATCACACACCTGCGGTATGCCGACGATATAGTCATTTTGGCGAGATCCATGGAAGAACTTGGTACAATGCGGGGGGACTTGAACAGCGCCTCACAACGGGTGGGTCTTAAGATGAACATGGACAAGACGAAAATCATGTCGAATGTCCATGTCACGCCCGTACCGGTCGTTGTTGATGGCGCTGCTCTCGAAGTTGTAGACGAATATATTTACCTGGGACAAGTGATCCAAATGGGTAAGTCCAACTTCGAGAAAGAAGTCACTCGTAGAATCCAACTCGGATGGGCTGCGTTCGGGAAATTACGTCACATCTTGTCGTCCAAAATACCTCAGTGCCTGAAGTCGAAGACGTTCGAGCAGTGTGTGTTGCCAGTGATGACATACGGCTCCGAGACGTGGTGCTTTACAATTGGCCTAATCCACAAGCTCAAAGTCGCGCAGCGGGCTATGGAGAGAGCTATGCTCGGTATTTCTCTACGTGATCGAATCAGAAATGAGGAGATCCGTAGACGAACGAGGGTAACCGACATAGCTCAAAGAATTAGCCGGCTGAAGTGGCAATGGGCCGGCCATATAGCTCGAAGGACCGATAACCGCTGGGGAAGAAAGGTCCTCGAGTGGAGGCCCCGTCTCGGAAAAAGGATGGTAGGACGCCCCCCGACCAGATGGTCTGACGACCTGAAGAGAACAGCGGGCATCCGCTGGCTTCAGAAGGCGCAGGACCGGTCAGAGTGGCGCAAATTAGGGGAGGCCTATGTCCAGCAGTGGACGCAAAAAGGCTGATGGATGGATGGGATGGATGGAGAGAAGTTACACAGCGTATTATAAAAAGAGGGTTGTTATAAGTTTGGGGTGTCTGTCTGTGTGTGTCTCGTGGCACCGTAGCTCTCTGACGAATTGACCGAGGAGGATTGAGAGAGGCATATGCTATTTTTATGAAAATGAACATGTTATAAACAAGAGTTTGCATTGGATTGTTGCAAAGTAAGATACAGTCCGCCCAACTTAACTCTGAAATGGCAAAAATTGGAACTAAAGAAAAGTCATTCATAAGTACGTTGTGTTCATTCATCTGTCAGTTACTAGTGTGCAATGATTGGTCAAATGAATGTCAAATGCGTCCGACAGCGCCTCTTTCGTTTCAGTCTTAAGTTGGGTTTACTATAAACTTTAATCTGTCAGATAAAAGTCAAACTACGAAGAACGAAAACAACAAACTGTTATTTCCGTGCGCATATCCATCACACTATCTGCAGTTTAACTGCTGGTTGAATATTTACGTGATAAATTTAAATTGCAGTCAACGGGCTGCTCCGATGAGTCACGTGTCGTCACGCTTTGACTAATGATAGTAATGACGGTAATAAGCGATAAATGTTCCAAATACTGCTCGTTTTGCCACAGCCTATTGCTTTCGTACAGCCGGACAACAGAGTTCAATGGTATTTGACCGGGAAGCACGGGATGATTTGCATTCCCAAATGCGTTACCATTCTTGGATTATTGTATACAATGAAGTTTATTATGATTGGTTGTAATAACCCTATCGAAACGAAATGCTACTTAGTAGCAGTAAATGCACTGGACTCACTGTCACTGCACTGACTGTCATCTCGTCGAAAGGTCCACAACTATGTCTGGATAATGTTATTAGGTACAATCAGAGATGTAAAGACCTAGATGGGCCCGCGCTTTCGTGACGTGCGACATCGCGCCGCATGACGTCACCACGTCGTCTCGGTCCGGTATCGTCAGCATATTCTTGCTCAATAATATTAGTAAATATTATTTTAAATGTTAAGATTTTGTTACGAATATTGTTAGTTAGCGAGTTTTATTTAAATTAACTGATTTAATTATTGTTTAAATCGTCGTTAATTTAAATAATTATTAATTGTCTAAATTAACAACGGTTATCTTTTGATAGTTCAACCGAGTAAAAAACAAAAAATATTAAGAATCATTTATTTTTCAGGTCGAGGTATGGTTTTCTTCGATCATAATCAAATATTATGTAAAATATGTCAAATCATAAAAGGATAAGGCCGAGTAATTACCCTCAATGACATAAAAGTTTAAGTTAGTGAGTTACGTAATATGAAAACCCAAACCCAAAAATAGAAATGAAAATTAGTGGCCATCAAATTAAACAAGCTGATTAAATTCTGTCTTTTCGTAGTTCTTGCATTTTTGTGAAGGTAGTGAGGCGTACTGTAATATATAACTGTTGATTATAGTTTTGATTAACATGATTCTATGGTTAAAAGAAATTTCTTGTTCGCGTGAATGATTACAGAGCACTTCAAAAATATTTGAAAAAATAAGCGATTTTAACACCCTTCCTGTTAATCCCTCCCAGTGCTGTTCTGTGAAATATATACACCCTTCCTGTTTCATACATTTCTTTATTAAAGATTCTGTTTTTAACATATTTTTAACATATATTTAGTTTTTAACATAAGTATATTTAACATAAAACATATATTTAGATAGATAAGGCCCCGCATATTTTTTAAAGTTATTAATCGGTGAAAAGACAGTTTGTCAGGTGACATTAAACTATCCAGGCATACTTCGCACTTGATTTTTTATGGTTACTTCCTGACTAGCCTGCCTGCTATATAGCCCACAAATTGCTGAGATATTTCACTTATTCCAGGCTCAGAGTCCAGTGATTCGCTAAGAATATCGCAATTCGTGTCATATTATTAATGATGGCAGAGATCAGGGAGGTAAATTATAAATAAACTGGATTTTTAAAATTAATATATTAAATAACGTCTGTGCGTATGCAATGATAAGGATTAAGTCAATACAATAAAAAGAATAAAATAAAATAATCTCTACCGAGGTTCTACATGTCCTCGACAACTTACATTGATAGTATTCTTGATAGGAAGATACTTTTCTCTATTTTTAAATCCTAAGCAAGTTGTGTTTATATTTTCTAAAAGCGTAGTTTGTTTACCACCAAGAACTTAAAAATTATCCAGAGTAAGGCAATTGCCTCGGAAATTGCTGCTAAGTTCAAGGTGGGATAATATTTTTTATATATCCCAAGAAATTGTTTCGCGTTAGGATTATTATTACGGCCAACATATTGTCTAATTTTCCCAAAGAATAACTCTAAGTGATCTTGTCTTAACCTACACATGTATACATACATATATACGTTAAGCTTTTTTCATTTACAATAAATACTGTGTATAAAAATTGTAGGCTTTTGATATTAATAAGAAAACCTAAAAAAGCAGTTTTATACTTAGCAGAAATTATTGGTTTTTTGTTTATTACTAATTGGAAAACTGATAATGAAGCAATGTTTTGTTCAGCGTTGTCTAGAATATCAAAAATTTGTTGTGAATTATTTTCCGAAATAGGTTTTCGCTATTTTGGCATGTACGAGAGTTAAAAATGTAAAAAATATTATTGAAAACAGATATAAATTGGATTGTAGCTTCAATTTCTGAGTTCATGTTGAGCTGGTCTCCATCTTGTCAACATATGAGCACATAACTCTAATGATTTTGATGTGCTGCGACTTATAAGTTGTGTAGCTAAATCCACTTTCATAATTTCATTGCGGAAATATGTCTATTTATCTTGTTTGCGAATTTAAAACCCTCAGATTCTTGTAGTTTAAAAAGTTTTATAAGGAAACGCCATGAAATTTTATTGTTCTGCTTGTAAAATATTATTTTTTTATTTTCAAACGTGTTTTCAACGAGTTTCATCATATGGCTTGCGTCTAAAATAACTGCTATGTCTCAAGCACCGCATGGATGTGGGAAAGTAGTTTTTAAATTTTTTGGGTCACGTAATTGACAGCCTAAGACTTCACCAGCTGCGATATTTGCCGCACATCCGCCAAATGTTAGCCCAATAATATCTAATCCAGCGTTATGACACTTCTGAATACTAATTGTAATTAAATTGGCTCTTTGGTCTGCTGGCAGTCCGTTAATAAGAAAAAACCTAACTGAATTTTCCAATTCTCAGTGTTAGAGACCACCTAATTAAACTAGTCAAAATGACGCATTTTTTTATGTATTGTTAACCAAAAAGAAACAAAATTAACCAAATACTCCTATAGAAACGATGTAATTAATTAAAAACTGGTTCGGTCTCTATCATATTTTAGAAATAGTGAAATTAAATAATAATTAGTGAAATTAAATAATTGACTCCTTTGGACTTATTTGTGTTTCTTGAATTGTGAAAACATTTTTTGAAGTTACAGGAAGCCACATTTTATACAATTGCGGACGTAATCTAAACTGAAATCAATTATGCGTAAGTAAGGTACACAACTCGCTGCTGCCTACAACACAACAGACTACGACTGGATGACTTGATGAATTACACGTTCATACAAACTAATTATGAACACTCCGCGTGCGCCTTATGTATGTTACGGTCAAATCTTGAGTTTCTAAATCCATGGGTACAATTACATAACGGTTAAGATGAAAATATCAACGATGTAAATTAATTAAAGAACACAGTAGATTTATACGCTGTTTAGTGAACTGAATAATAAGTATAAAGATATGAGAATACACCTCAATCAATGTACGTGCTCGTACCCACTTTTCATTGCTTCAAATGCGTTGACTACTGATATCGTCACACTGTGGTTCTACATACTTTATGCAATCAAAGTTGCATTGTCTATTGCAGCCTATTCAGAGAAGAATACGTTATGAGAAATACCAGAGTGCTGATGCGTTCGTGCCCAGCATTTCTAACAAACGATGCACGAAACTGTATGATGGGTAGGTATATTTAGTAAATGTCCGAGTAATGAATAATGGCGCCACCTGATGGTAAAGTGGTCATTACCGCCCATAGATCCGCTATTGTCATAATTGTTATAGACGTCCGGATGGATATTGTGCTGGCTTTTGGGACATGTTAGCGATAACCGGCCCAGCCGTTAGTAGCCCTTAGCAGTCTAGGTATTCCGGGTGCGACTCTTGGCTGGGGCAGACTTAGACATATAAGTGTAAAATAAATGTTATCTTGAGTCGTGGGTGTAAATGATGACTGCAACCCACGAAATAGTTTTTATGTCCGGAAAGAAATTTGGCCCCGACTTATTAGGAGCTTAATCGGTTTCTTGGTGACGATAGTGTTTTAGCTACAAAACGCGGCCATGGCAATCGGGCTGCTATAACGAGTGTAATCGCCTTTAAAATTTGGCTATTTCAAAAGCAGAATGTTTGTTATTCGTATAGGCACTACTGCAATTTTGAGAGCCCACTCACAATTGTCGAAGAGTATTTGTCGGTATTTTCGCGCCCAAACATGCAAGGGCGCGCGCAAGTTGGGGCAGGGAGGGAGGAGGACGCTGCCCTCCTGGACCTTAGATAAAGTACATAAGGTTGTTTTTTATTTGCAACGATCACTAATTGGTGTATTCCTCGTCGTACCACCAGTCGTATTAAGGACCTTTTCCCTCCGCTGAATCAAAGCTGAGTAGGTACGCAGGAGTAAACGGGGAAGTGCCTTATGCTTGGGAATAACCAGCAATATACTCGTAGAGCCACCTGATGGTAAGTAAGCAACGTCCACGGGCACCAGTACCTAACATCAAAGGCAACATTAACGTTAACCTAGATAAAGAAGACAGCTAAGCTACAACCCACTAATGGCCCACTACTGAGCAGGGGTCTCTCCTCATTACTGAGGAGGCCTAGAGCATACTCCACCACGCTGCTCCAATGCGGGTTGGTGGAGAGGTTAGTGGCCAACCCAGTGTCGAAAGTTTTCAAGCCGCCCGAATGCCTCCGACATGGCTTAACGACTGCTATCAATCGATAACAACCGGGACCGACGGCTTTACGTGCCCTCCGAAGCACGGAAACACTCAAGAAATTTTTGCCACTAGCGGTCACCCATCCGACTACCGACCGCGCCCGCTGTTGCTTAACCTTGTCGATCGGTTAGGATCGACACAAGCCGCTGGGCTATGAGCGCTTCAAAGAAGACAGAGAAAAAGAAATTATTATCTCTCAATCTACAAGTTTAAGCACGACGAGTCTTTGTCGGCCGACTCCAGCAAGAGAGTAGTAGATCTAGGTTCACCACCAAACAAAATTAAGTAGAATTAAGACTCCTTGTTTTGTCTATAATTTATTTATTTCATTACTGAGGTACCGAACTCAGACAAAGAAGATGTAAACGTAAAAATATAAACTTTCAGACTCTGAGCAATAATGGCAATTAGGTAACAAAGCGCAATTTACTTTGTCGTATCCAATGTAAAAAAGAGGAGTTTTTCAATTCGACTGTACATTTTTTTCTATGAATTTATTATTATTTCAGAAAACTGGGCACGGGAAACAAGTATTCCGTTGAGGCCACTGCGACGATTCTTTTTCTACATGGATGTAACTTCATCACTACATAGTATAAAACAAAGTCGCTATTTTTGTCTGTCTGTTTGTCTGTATGCTTAAATCTTTAAAATTACGCAACGGATTTTGATGCGGTTTTTTGTAATAGGTAGAGTGATTCAAGAGGAAGGTTTTTATAGTATATAATACATGCATATATTCCGAGAACGGGATCCACGCGGTTGAAACCGCGGGCGGGCCGCTAGTAATTATATATACCTAACTGTGGTATCGTCACAGTGTAAAATATGATATTTTTAGTATTAGACTGTGGTATCGTAGTATAATGTAATGTTAAAGTTCACTTATTTATCATGAAAACAAAGATTGAAAGTTCGTTAAACACACTCCACGCGGTCTGGCCGCGGGCAACAGCTAGTATTAGTACAGATACAAAGAAACAAACTTTGCTCCGGGAAAATTCACTCTAAGAAATGTTCAGCCACGATCCATTAAGCTCTACCTCCCACCACAAATGAGTAGGTAGCCAGACGGCTTCACGGAAAGATAATATTAGCAGTAATACTCTGAATAACTTTATGAGAAAATCGTTTTCAAAGCAAACAACTACAAAAGATTATAACTAATTATTTTCTAATCTATACAAACATTAAAGCTGAAGTTTTTTTCTTTGTTTGAACGCGTAAAGCTTTGGAACGGTCAGTCAGATTTTACGAGGTACAAGTTTTAATTAGTTTTATAAAAATGATTTTACAAGAAGTGAGGAGGGTTACGCATATAATTAAAAAATAAAAACAGGGCCTCTGTCGGATTCAAACACGAGACATCTATGAAGAGATGATCTTTTTTTTTGTTTTGTAATAATGTTATTTGTAGAAGCAATGTTTTTATAAATACTACTCCTGCTTTAATTGGCATCCAATCATGTTCATGTATTGTATTGGTGTTGGAGAGGAGCCAAAAAAAATGTTTTATCTACACCTAGCTGTCTTTCCGAAGTAAGCGGCCCACAAAAGGGCCGGATATACATCATTATGTTTTGGAAATAATGAGTGGGGCGCTAAAATAATTGACTTCCAATGTAAGAAATAGACAAAGTAATTTTCAGAACCTATGGTCTACCTTAACAGGTTTAAACCCAATGCGAGAAACATTTTCAAGAAAACTTAACTAATTATTCTATCTCATTTGACATAATGCAATTCGTTCCTTTGTTTGAACGGGCTAATTTCAGGAACTACGAGTTTGAATTTAATTTTTTTTTACGATGGAATGGTCCATTTATCGAGGAAGGCTTTGTCTATAACGCCACGCAGGTCATGCTACGGCAAATAGGAGCGAAGCATCAAAGAAAAATGTTACAAATATTTAATATTAATTTGCCAACGTAAAGAACAAGTCACCCGAACCAAATCGAGGTTGTTCACTGGTGATTTTGTTACATTAGTTGTGGTTTCAGGCACTTTGTTGCTAAATTATAGAGCATTAATTAATGTTTCAATTAATTACTTGCGGTTATCTGTCGGTGTGCCGATATGTATTAGTACCTGTATCAAAACTCATAATTTTGTATCTCATCATCTTCATCATTATCTCAACCCATACTTGCTCCATTGCTGGGCACGGATCTCAATGTGGGAAACATAGGCCACATTTCACCACACCTGGCCAAGTGCGGAAAAGCGTCTTTACACACTCATATGGAGAACCCGCAGGTATGCAGGTTTCTTCACAATGTTTATCTCCTTTGATGCTTTTGATCTCAGACCAATAAACTATAGACGGCGTGCAGTGAACAAAAGTGTGAAGCCGGCAAAAGTCAGCTGAAAGCACACATCGAAACCAATAGAATGCCCTATGTAGACAGTTCGAACTAGAACAAATTTAAACTTTATTTTTTGGAACACAAAGCTTCATTCATTTTTTATTATTTAGAACACAAAAGTCGTTTTGGTGTGAGTGCCGCCGTGTGTATTACAAGGCTAAGCTGACTTTTTACTGGCTTCACTCTTTTGTTCCCGGCGTGCCGTCTTTAGTTTATTGGTCTAAGCTTTTGATAATTAAATTTAAATAAGCATATGATGTTGGAAAATTAAAGATTTTAATCCAGGTTCCTCGGTTCGGTGAATGCAACGTTCAAACTTCAAACCACTCTACCTGTAATTATCACAGAATACAGGAGACTTTTTGTATTGTTAATTTTATACTCCAACGTTTTTACACCTAACAAATTCAGAATATTTTCCGTAAATGTAGAGACCAAAGGTAGAGACATATCTCCAAACCATAGTCTTTTAATGTTAGATAGTTTAAATCAATTCGGTATATTTCCCAAGGATTCGTTATAATTTTTTGTTAAGTTCATAGCCGATAAGCAAGTAGCGGAGTAAAAAAATATAAACAAATAAAGTATAGATTTCCAGGGCATGGAATAGTTATTTATTTATTCCAAGTAACCCGCCTTCACTTTGCTTTTGTAAACCTGTCCGACACGTTCCCTAAATGTGGCTATCGTATTTTTTTCTTTAATATAAAAAATATCCCGCGCTGCTACTTTGGGCTATTTGTAATCCAAATGTAATAATAACAATATGATACCGCGTGGTCAATTTTATGTAGGAAGGTAACCTACCTACTTTATGTTTTCGAACTTTATAAAACATAGATAGATAGGTATGTCATGATTTTCTAATTTAATTTATTAATTTTGATAAAAAGTATCTGATTTGGAACGAAATGAGGTATTTAAATATGAGTAGCTGGCAGGTTAGCAAGAAAAGAAGAAAAAAGATGACATTAGGTATGGCGGGAGACGAATGTAAATTAATATAGCGATTGCATTGTTGGGAGATAATAAATGTTTTGTTTGATGTGATAAAACTATAAATAGGTGATTTTCATTTTAGGTACTTATATTCAAATCTAAAATATATTACCATTATTCTTCTAGCGTGCAATAAACATCATGAATAATTGAAAACTTATCTCTTTGCTCAGTTTTACTTGTATCTTCTTTGAATTTTTTTTAAATTGCGTGTATTTAGATTTACACGTTTTTGCCTCACTACTTACATTATTCAAGTTGAAATAAAGACAAAAATAAAAGTTACATTTTAGAATTTATTAGTTAGACCTGAATATAAACTTCAAAGAAATAATTCCGCCATTTAAACCCAACGTAAAATAAAATTTGAATTTGTCTAAAAACAAGTAAGCTCGCTACCTAAAAGTCGCTCAGAAGCCTTGCGCAAGCATCCGTCGGAGTCAAGTTGAAAAAATTTCTTCCCGCGGGAGCAGTCCAGATATAACAATTAATGATGAAACAATGATGGTGTCATTGTAGGTGGGCCATGAAGGCACGGGTTTCGCGGGGTAGCGCGACGTTGCCACTCCGGGCGGTCTGTGCAGCCTGTCAGAATCAGAAGGCCCAGAAGCGACCCAACGCTCGACCCCTCATATCGTCCGCGACGCCGCGCCGCGCAACTTACAAACTCACTTTCCGCCGATGGAAACCTGTTTCGTCAAAAAACCTTTATCCAACATCGAAACGACACAAGATTCACTTCTTGTTCATTTCGATTCCCTTTTACGTTGTCTAACTACTTGTGTGAACTTTAAGTTTATGTGTACAAACTTTTAAAAACTTTTCAACTTGGTTTGTTTTCAACGTCTCTTCGTTTCTTCAACTGCTCTGGGCATGCCCGGAGCGCTCATTGAACCAGTAAGTAAACGAACTTTTCTGGAAAACTATTTGAATTTGTTCTGTTTAATGATCCGTTAAATTAATAAAGCTGAAGTTAGTTGCGGGCGTGATTAAAATCTTTTTGACGCTATGTGTGGTGTTGGTCGTGGAACTTATTTTATTGTCCGGTGGTCGGGTTGCATTCCCGATGCCGAAGCCGGCGTCGACAAAGCGCGATCAACCAATAAACAAAGGCCTTGCTTATAAATGTTTAAATTCGTAGAATCGTCTGTTATAAGTAACGAAGTTATTGTGCGCTCTTATCGGAACGAAGTGTCTCATTCCAGGCCACAACGCTTGATGCACTTTAATCGCACGGATAAGTTACAGTACCTATCTTATTTACATAGTTTAGGTACACAGTAAGTCTATTTCCAAAAATTTTTTTAAAACCTTACTTCGACAAGTTTTTAATTCACATTCTCTTTCAATTATCCTTTTATTTGAACTTTCAAAAGTTGTCTCTACAACTTTCTTGTCATTGAAATAAAACAAACAATAAACTACAGTTGCACACGGAGATAGCTTAAAGGCATTAGAATTCTAAGAAAATAGAATGACTAATCGATGACTGCATTTACTTGTAAGCTGAGTTGTGTTATAGGCAATAAATTATGGCCATGGGTCAGCATTGGGACAGCGTGGGCGAGACATAGCGGTGCAGCCGACGCACTGCAGTTAGTCAGTTTAATTTTAAGTTTTATTTTGACCTATGCGGTAGGGTTCAAAGACTGGGTTTCTGCTGTTTTCCAACGACAGGTGGCCGGCGTGAACATTTGTGCCGATATAAAAATGTTTTTTCCTTCATATTTTAACTATGTATAATAATGTATGCTTAGCCATATCTTAGAATTGATCGCTCTTGTCTTATTGATAAACGGCAACTAATTCCATATCGAAGTGTGTTGGACTTGGGTTTCTGTTAACTGCACCTGTTCCAAGATTATTGAATGATTTGCAGATAATGCTGTTGAAAATATCTGATCAAAATAGTATAAAAAATTAATTTCAGTTCTCTGTACCTGAACGCGGTATAAATCAAATCTATTTTTATCATTATACCATTTAAGACGGTGATGAGAGAAGTTTAAAGTGCAATGCAGAAGATACGCACCGATTTACTAAATTTTTGCGGAGTCGGTTACTGTTTTATGAAAAAACTAAAAATCATGATTTCCCAGGTGAGATGAAATCCAATATGTAGTTTCATGAAAACATTCATGTGGTCAAGTGTTTAGTTACACGGTTTCTATTTTGAGATAAATATTGTCAAAAAAGCTTCCTACTAAGTAAAAGAATTCTCACTATCCACCTCGTAACGAGAAAACATTTTGACGCAAAACATTTGAAACCTAGAAGTAGGAAAATAAATCTTTGGTGATTTACAGTCGCAAGATGCAGATTGGATAAATACTAAATCTTATGCAGTAGAATAATAGAAACAGCATTATAATTTCCCCTTTTTAGATAGCATACGCTGAATCATTGTTTGAGTCTCATTACCGCTTGTGTGGGCTTTTAATAGCCCGTTAAAATATGCACCTCGGGATTTCTAAGAAAACTGGTACTTATGGGTAAAATAACTGTAGGTTTTCGAACATATTACAACCTTGGCAAGTATGAAGCAATCTGTGGGGAGCCTGTGATAATTTATAATGCTGCAATGTATATTAGTTCTTAATAAAACGGCACCATCACACTCCATATCCTAAGTTACACGTGTTCTACATGTAATGGAAATATGGTTTCTACTCACGAATTGACAATTGCTGAATATGGGTGTTTTAAGCCTGAGGCTTAAAGTTGTTCACAGTTGATTTTTGTCTGTTAAAAAAAATTAACCAATTTGAATGTGGTTTTCACTAATATATTCCGGAAAACTTCACTTCAAATTTTTATTTCTATCGGTTCATAAATAAAAAGTAGTGTTAGTTTAAATAATGACGCCTAGCAATTACCGAATGTGACTACTAAGGGGCACGATTTCTGAAACGAAATGGGCCCTCGCTTCGGTTTCCTAATGTTAAAAATAATAAAAAGTCTCGAAATCCAATTCATACTGATAAAGTAAAAAGTTTTCGGAACTTTTGCTGTCTGAATTTATATTTTACTAGAGAACCGCCCGCGCTTCGCTTCGGGACCCGTAGGTAACAGCCGCGTAAGTCCCGCTCCCGTAGGAATCTCAGCTAAAAAGTAGCCTATAACATTTGCCTATGACTTAAGTAAATTACATGTATTGTAGTATTTGATAGCGTGATTCAGAACTTGCAAATGAATTTTACTAACGCCATCTATTAACAGCATCCGGAACTAAATATCTAGCAACTATCAAAACATCGATCTTCCCATGGGAATGAGTTGTTTTTCCGCGGTAAAAAGTAGCCTACGTCACTCTCCACCCTCCCAACTATCTCTACACACAAACTACACACATCAAAAGTGTCTAGGGATCAACATATATTTTTGCAATAACTTTTCTCCTGATTGATATTAATTAAAATTTTCTTTAAGGATTCATCAAATAAAGTGTTTTCGTTTGTCACAGTAACGATAAACCAAGTCACCTTTGCATTAATAAAGAAATTTGCCATTTTCCTAATAAAGGGATTTTTGACATTTGAACCACTAACATTAAAGTTCGAAAAAAAGACTGAAATAACAGTTTTCTTTAAAATTTTATTGAGTAACTTAAACAATTAATAATCCGTGTTTCTACCGCGAACACTAACAACACAAGAACATCGGTTTGGCATACTCAAAATGAGTTCATCCAAATCACGCTGTGGAATGGCCGCCCATGTTCGTTGCAACAACAAAAAAAGGTCTTCTTGCCACTGGATACCCTCCATATTCGGCAGAGCTCTTCTCTGTAGCATATCCCATGCATGCTCAATCGGGTTCAAGTCTGGCGACTGAGCAGGCCAGGGCAGGACATTGATGTTAGCTGCGGCGAGAGTCTGTCTTACAACTCTTGCGGTGTGCGGTCGTGCATTATCATGCATTAACTGAAATAAGGGACCGATTTGCACTTGTAGAGGAACGATGACGTCTGATACAATCGTCTCAGCATAAATTTGAGCGTTGAGGTTGCCTCTGATCCAAATCAACTCAGTTCTTCCGCCGATCCAAATACCCGCCCATACCATGATGGTTCCACCACTATAAGGATGGACTTCCTGGCAGGATTTTAATCGCTGTTGGCGTCCAGGGTTTCTCCAGTGTCGTATACGTCTTGTATCCGGTCTCATACCAAAACGAAACTCATCAGAAAAGCACACGAAACGAAATGAAAATCTCAAGAAATCCGCATAAAAATGCTTGATCCCTAGACACTTTTGATGTGTGTATATCATATAATAGCCATGTTGCGACGTGAAAGAGTCACAAACAAACAAACACACTTTCACATTTATAATATTACTAGCTTTTGCCCGCGGCTTCGCCCGCGTGGAATTCGTTTATATCGCGAACCGGGGAAGTGGGGAAGAAGATACGTCATCAACTATCTTCCTGGGAAAATTCATCGAAATCGGTCAGGCGGTTTAGATTTTTCATACAAACTTTCATCCCCTATTTCAAGCATTTGGGGGTTGATTTTTGAAAAAAAAAGTAGCCTATATGTGACTCTGGGTCTTCAACTATTTTCATTCCGAATTTCATCCAAATCGCACCGGTGGTTTAGCCGTGAAAACGTCACAGACAGACAGACAGACAGACAGACAGACAGACAGACTTTCGCATTTATAATATTAGTATGGATAGTATAGTATATAGTATATATATAGTATGGATTAATCTTAGGGTGATTTGATTGTTATGAGTACTTTCTTACCTATACCTTTATAATATTGCTCAGTCTTGCATAAACGGGTACAAAGTACAAAGAGGCTGTGGTGAAGAGGCAGCCTTTATCGTAGATTAATCTAAGGCAGGCCTGTCATAAAGTTACTGAAATACGTGTTTAGAGTTTTGGCTATAAAATATTGATTCCCAATCTATGTTAAACGAATATTTACTGAAATTTTTAACGTTTTTTCATTTATCATAAAAAAACAAAGGATATTTTCCAGCACATGTTCACTAAGGTGAGTTATACCTTCATTTAATTCAACTGTATTTCGTTACATCACATGTATTTCGGATATAATACATATATGTGCGTTAAAATTAATAATTTAAATTCCATTCCATAATATAAAAGTTTTGTTTACTAGTTTGAGAAACTGAAACCAAGCTTTAATAATGCTAAGAGAATAATGAATGCAAACTAATAAATTCAGTCATTGCGTTTGAGTTCTTGCGTGTGGAGCCAACTCTGAACATATTTTCCAGTTAATTTGTCATAAAAGAGTATTTCCTTTCCTAGGGTTAAAAGGAATTAGTTATAATTCTGCTTAAAAATTTAACCATACATATGAATTAACGGAGTGAAATAACTTAAGCTCCCTTTGCGATTGTATACTCTAAATTGTTTCCAAGAACACGAACGGCAAAGACACCGATATGTCTAAACCAAAACACTCTTCAGTTGATTCTAAAGAGATAGCGTCCTACAAATCCCCAGAAAACTCTGTCGAATAATCAGTACTATCAGACATTTAGCTTTTAGCGTGCTCGACCATAATGGGCCTGCCAGCATAGCCTTGTTTTGACCGTTGCTAGAAGCAGGCAAAAACGAAAATTCTATACTCCTTTCGCGTTCGATATACGAGTAGAATTCGTAATAATTGCATCCCACACAAAATGCCAACTTTCCGCCTCTAATATTAAGGTAAATTGCAGATTGACGATGAGAATTTAAAATGTCGTAAGAAAATTTTGCTTAGTAGCTAATTTGAACTTTGCGCAGTTAATTTTGGTTTTAGCGGGGATTGGCAATTTCATATTCTCGGCAACTCATGTAAGGATGAATGGAAGCACGCGCGATGCGGTTTTCAAAGGATTTTGACATAGGTCCCTCATCTTAAAAGAGCTTTTCTCTTTTGACGGTAACGTTTGGGTGGTGTACAACGGATTCATGATAATTTACTATTTTGAATTAAAGTTAAAAAAGTTGTAAAATATTATGTAAATATATTTTTCTGTAAGACAAAATTTAGGTGTATGTTTCTTTAGACCTCTTCTGACCAATACCTGAGTGATTCTTGTTATATCACTCAATTCCACTTATTCTTGCGAGTATCACATAAGATTTATCATGTCGATGAATACCTAATCGAAATTCCATATGGCGATCAAAAGATGGCATAATAAGTAAAAGGATTGTTTAGGAACTATGTTAAATTGGTTTTCATTGAATAAGTATTTGAAAAACATTTTTATGGTAGTCAAAGAATTTTGCATTTGGAATGACCGTTTACTTATCACGATTCTATTATGTTGTAGGCTTTTAAGCTTTGACCTTCCACTTGTTTAAGTACATCCTAGGTTTCCAAAGATTTACATCAAAGTCCATCAGATAGGGCTCTATCTGAAATTAAACGGCTGGTCTTGGATTCCTCCATGCTTTAGCCTTCGGCAAGCTATTGTTTGATGCACCTCCAATCAATCTATAGTGTGCGAGGAGCCAATAGCGACATTAAGAGATTTGGTTGATAGGATGGATTGAAGTCAGCAAGATTAGATTGACTTATACAGAAGCATTATTAGGGTTTCATACATAGTTTAATAGTTACAAGTACAAGTTATTTAGCAATAACAATTGTAACTTCAGTTGTAGTGTAGTTAGCTGTAAGTTTAGCTGTCTGCTCGGTAGATTTGAATTCAAATGTTAAAATTACACGCACATTTAATTTTCGATAATGTGATAATCCCGTAAAACGATTTTTGTCGACGCCGTACGTTGTTTAGTTGGAATGACACTGTCTGCGTTGAGAAGGATTTCGGGTCGATTCCAGGAAGAGGAAAATATTTAGGTGTGTGACAGATAAATCAATAAAGACAAAAGGATGCTACTGAGGTATGGAGTGTGTTTATTTGAATCCTGCACCGAAAAGATTTTTCTAAATCTTCATTTCTCAGTCTTCAATTGTCTGGTCATTGTGGCTTTGTGGATGTTGTCCGTCCCTTCTCATAGTGTGCGGATCCCAGTTTTACATAATTATGTACTCAGTTTTACGTAATTATGCCATATATTAGGGATATTTAGAATAATAATAATTCTTGGAATTAATTTCTCTTTAACAATAAAAAAGTTTCAATCAGGTAAGGAGGGTTAAATTATTCTGTTGTATGTAAACAGCGTAAGTCTAAAGAAAAGCAAGAACCGTGAATAAGTTGCATGTTAAGTTTGACTAAATATGCGACGTATTGGCAGTCTGTACATTGGGTTTCTTTTAAAATTTCAAGTAAATAATTTAGTTATGAACTATAATACTTCACCGAGATGCTTTCATTCCGAATTTTTCCATTTAATGGTACATCGAGCGAACTTACAAATTTAATTTAAACTTTTTCCAGCCAATATGAGAGGGCTGTTGGAAGTAAAGTAACATCATGGAAGTACAAAGATCAGATAGACCGAAGGTACATGGTTCGTACTGGTGTGAATGTTGTGTAGTGTACCTATATCCTATACTTACCAATTAAAAATACGTGCAAAAAAATCATCAATTAATTTATCATTCCAAGTGGGTACAACAGCCCAGCAACTGACGTTGAGAGTGAAGCTGGCTTTGTCGGAAATAAAAACATTTCGTTTTTGTCCTCAAGAAAAATAAAGTCAGGGGCCTGAGTTCAAATTCCTTAAGCAACTTTAATTTCCAAAAAAGAAAACATCGTGAGGAAACCTACACACCTATGAGTTCTACATTACATTTTCAAAGGAGTGTGATTTCTGGTAATCCACACTTGTCCGCCAGTGTATATATTACGTGTATGATAGGATAGGGATATAGACAATATCCTTGAAATTGCGGAGGAGACTCGAACCCAGAGAGACAGTAACGATTTAAATGTGATGAATGATGATGATAAAATCATTTTAGTTTACGGCGATGCTTAGTGTCGCTTAAGTCCGTGTAAATGTGAAACCTATGATCACATAAATTGCTTGCTTGTACTGTAGCTATTTATATAAAATACAGTAAAATTTTACCAAAGACTAGATTTCCGCCTGCATTGTCGCCCGCGTGAAATCCGTTTATTGTGCGCCTGGGACCTGGACGAGTTCATTTCCAAAAATCCTCTCTTTGTGCTCACTTGAGTCACTCGAGGGCCCTATCTACAAAGTTTCAAGTAGATTCATTGAAGATATTAAATTTTTAGTTTATGTCCGGTTTCCAATCCCAGGGCACGCATTTCTAAGTTCTCGGAGTTATGTGCCTTTTCAGCATTTAAATAGATGTAGATGTCGTTAAAATCTAATCTTTATTTTCGTTATAAGGTAACTGTTTTAAAGTCTATAGTTAAGTAATTTACTGGAGGAATCCAGCATAAACTATGTTGCTACAGAGCTCAACGACACTTAATAGGACCCTAGGGCCATATCGCTATTCGTCGGGATTTATATTAAGCAGAGGTTGCTCGAACTTAAAAACGGATGGAATCGGTTACACTGCAAAATTCAATACTCACTTCTTTGCATTCAACGATAAATGTATTACTACTGCTGAGAACTAAGATAGAACGTCTCATTTATAAATGTCGCAATAGAGCCTTTCTGCACCTTCCTGCACGCTATTGTTTACTATACCAACTAGTTATCGTTTTGTATTGTCTCGGTTCAATGTAGCGTTCATAGTTTGATAGCAATGCTATCGTCCTTTAGTTGTTTACTGGTGTCTACAGTTATTTATCGTAACTTTAGCCCTTTAGTCGTTATCGACCATAAGTGTTGTCATCGTATTTCTGGTATTAGATTTACTTAACTGAAAATGCCGAACGTAGTTTTGATTTTGCTAATATAGTGGAGTGCCGTAAGCTTTAAACCTCGGAATCCAGGGACTATGAATGAATCTTCATAAAAACTGTTGGACTGTATTTCAAAATGCACAAATAGAAAAGTTCAAAAAAACTAATTCACCGATCTTTTTTATTTTTTTTTATCTTTGTTGGTAAGTTTGTGACCCAATACTACGTGTTGAGTAAACCGATTTTAAGTATTCTTTATTTCCTTAAAAGATGGTGCTTTTGGTATAGTCCCATATAAATTTGAGCGACATCTGACGAGTAGCTTCGAAGTAACTTGAATAATGTGTAAGGATGTTTTGCAGTGTGTACTTATGGTTTTTTCCTAATAACTTTTCACTGAGTATTTAGATTATGAAGATTCTCTTTTTATTTGAAAGCTGGTATTTGCATTGTAGTCTCATATAACTCAAAAACTACTCGTCTGACGGAATTCAAATTTTTACGGGACCTAACCTGAAACCCCAGCTTTCGATTAAAAAATTCAAACGAGATGTTATTACATCTCGTTTGAATAGTTGTGCACATTTTCTTTACGGATTGTTTCAAAAACGTGTCAATCTACAAAAGTTAGACGCATTTGGAGCTTTTATAAATTAGCAGATCACTTTACAGGGCCCTGGCCACATACTCCTTATCGATTGTTGAATACTGTAGAGGAAATATGCTGCATATTTAATAAAAAGAAAATTATCGAGACTATTTATTATAAAATAATTAACATAAAATTGTTATTAACTGACACTGAATTGAAACAAAAGATTTATAGGCATTTACCATCATCGCGACAGTATGAGTGGTGGTTTGAATTCTCAATTAGCAAAATAAACGAAGATTACAATCGAATTGCAGACAGATAATAGTGGGATAAATGAAGGCCATTTAACTAATAGTGGAACGACCCGAAGATTTATTATTATAGGGTCCGTATTTAGAGATTAAAGGAATTGAGGAAATATTTTATCTCAAATTATTGCTTACTGATTTTGTGGAACAATGAGATGGTTTTCCGAGTTTATTTATGAAGTTGTTAATCTATACTTATAATAAATCTGTAGAGAGGTCAATTCTGTACATTAAATATATTTCCAAAATAACTATCAGGGGGTGATTAGGGATCGATACTGATGCCAAAAATGCAATCAGTAAAATTTTTGTCTGTCTGTCTGTCTGTCTGTCTGATGTATAACCGTTATAGAAACAAAAACTACTCGACGGATTTTAACGAAACTTGGTACAATTATTTTTCATACTCCCGCGCTGGTTATAGTATACTTTTCATCACGCTACAATCAATAGGAGCAGAGCAGTGAAGGGAAATGTTGGGGAAACGGGAGAAGTTACTCCATTTTTTAAGCTTCCGTCGCGTGTGCAACCTTAATGGTTAAAGCTACACAGAAATCATGTATGACGGAAATATTCTCCTTAAAATTATATAAAAAATATTTCACGACAGCATATATATGTCTATCTTTTATGGTTGACTCACAATAACACGTGTAACTCCCGATAGCTTAGCAGTTCGAAGCTTTCTGATTAAGTATACCTATATTTTATCTACTCTTACGTTTATGACACTTAAGTGGGTGAAATAAAGGGGTGAAGTTTAAACGAAATTCACGCGGGCGAAGCCGCTGGCAAAAGCTAGTGTATAATAAAGATTTACAAAAATGGATAATACTAGTGGATAAAAATTCGTGGTCATCAAATAAAAAATAGGTGATTCGATTCTTAGCTAATTTTACAACACAAAAAGTCTTCGTTGTATTTTTTTTTTCAATTGTTCGTGTTTAAAAGTGAAAATCTTAACATTAAATATCGAAACCCCATAACGCAAAAGTGTTTGTCAAGGGGGTAGTTCATAGTAAGAAGATACGGATTTTGTCGTATTCCACTTATAAAGGGGAGTCATAGGGTTAAGAGTTTATTTGAAATTTCGACAATTTTAACGCAGATTTTATGAAAAATAATCTGTAGGATTATGGTTAGAAATAATGAAACACCTGTTTCAACTTTTTTGGTACCAACAACAAAAGCAAATTTTTTATACGAACAAGCTCCTTATGGATTTCCTTGCGTCAGTTACGATCATCAGTGTAGAAAAATGTTTGCACCTAGCAACTTGTTGTTCGGTCGAGAGCACATCCACCTCACGTTTCGCAAACCTTCGAGATGGTTAACTTTATCTGAGTGACCTATTTATATTCATATCCAAATCCCCTATCCATATCAGTAGCGGTGATAGCCTAGTGGTTAAGAATTCCGCTACAAACGGTCAAGAAAAACATCGTGAGGAAACCTGCATGCCGGAGAGTTCCCAAAAACTCAATGGTGTGTGAAGTCCGCCAATCCGCATTTGGCCAGCGTGGTGGACTATGGCCTGAACCTTCTCATTCTGAGAAAAGACCCGTGCTCAATAGTGGGCCGTGATGGGTTGAGATGATGATGATGAAGATGATATCCATATCAACCAAATATTTCAGTCTTTACATTCATTTGAAATTTAAATAATTATTTTAATCCCTATTGAGGGTAGATCAACAATACTTATTGTTTTAACGTAACATCGGAACCGATGTATTACCAATAAACTCGAGTATGGCAGGAAGAGGCATCAATTAGTAAAATAGTCTACCAATTAGATTAATTAATTTCGCTGAAGTGTATAATGAAGTTTATGACAAATTTTAGTAATTTTGAATATCCGCAAATTGCACGTACAATTTATGAACGTTGACGTCGATGCTACTTGATTATGTTGACAATCGAGTAAAATACTACTGAGATAAAATAGATTATCGCGCGGCAATTTAAATTAATTTCCTGTTAACCATATTGTTTTGTGTTATCCAACAAGGCGAATAAGACATCTACAGATTAATAAGTGAGAGGAAACATTTGTACAATTAGTAGTCTGTTTTATGTTAAGCGAAGAGGTGAACTTGGCATAATTTTTATATGGAGAAGGAGTAACAAAGATGTCAGAATAATAATCTCGTGGAGCGATTTCCCTAAAGAAAGTAAATAATTTAATCAAGTCCCTGAACTGATTTATTGAAAAGATGGAATAAATTTGAAAAAAATTCAACCAAATCTCGAAATAGACGAGAAAAATAAATCCCCACGTTTTGGAGGTGCCTGCCCTAAAAAGTTTTCAAGATTTATTTTACCATTTCACTAAATATGTTTACCCATGCCAAACAGCTTCCTATTAGGAGTATCTGAGTTGAACTGCAAATATATATTATGCTGATAACATGGCAAAATGATTTATTGTTGACTACGGAATCCAAAAACACAGTGACACTAAAATTTTTTTCTGCTTCAATTTTATAAAGACTGGTTACCTACAGTTGTTTAAAAATTCTTAACTATACCCACATTATACCAATTTTACTATCTCTATATTTATTGTGAAGGGTAAGTAATAACCTTTTTTTTTTTTTTTTTTTTTTTTTTGGAATTAAGATAGCAAACGAGCATGCAGTACCACCCTTCCCCTGCCGCCCATAACAACTGTGACCGACCTAGAACTAGACTCAAAGGGACTAGGATGGTTAGTCCAGTTAGTAGATGGTGTTAGAATATTAGTTGGTTAGTTTGTTAATAAGTGCGAGGACAGGGTATGTTAGTGATAATTAGTCCTGTTAGTTAATGTTAGTAATAGTCCAGTTAGTTATTGTTAGTATGAGTCTTGTTCCAATTCGGTCACAGATGCGTTGCTACCCCTGAGGTCTGAGATGGTCGCCTCTAAAAAAGTGAAACCGGCTCCACAAACCTTCCTATCCGGAACACAATTGCTCTTAAAAACAATTATTATGACGGTAGGAATGGTACTGAGTACCTTGGCGGGCGGTGGTCCTACCCCGGGCGAACTCTAGGCTCTACAATTGTGATGATTTTTTTAAATTCTGTTACTTGAATATTCATAAACACTGAGTACATAAACGGAAGAAGATTTACATTTAATTAATATCTCCATATTCTCAAAGACGACATTGGTCTTCAAATGCATGCATTATTAGCTATCTCAGGTATAAAAAGATTTATTTGCTCTTGCTAATTCATATGAAAATCTACATACAGTTGCTCAGGTAGGAAACCATTTATCTCTCTTACGAAGCCTGTAGGTATTAACAGAATAGCGTTCTACTGTAACGTTCAACGTTCAAGACTCGAGTATGTAATGACATTAAGTTACAAGATACAATACAGACTCAGTCGTGTTATTCACCTTTAATGTAACAATCCGACATGCGCAAATTCGAATTAATGTAATGTAATGATAATCGAAAGTAAATGCTTGGGGTAAAAGCGTCTGGTCTAGAGAGGAAGCGAGTTGAATTTTTGGAACAAAGTTCCTTAGCGCACCGTGTGCGCTAATCAATGGACGCTAGAGCAAAAAATGTGTAAGTGTCAGGCATTAGTGCAGTTATGCTAGCTGTCAGGTAAGGTAGTGTGTCAGATAATATATTATACACCAGTACTGCATTGCGATAGTGACATAGAAGCTAACAAGAATGATACCAGGTAGAGGTTACAGTTCAAGTGTAACGATATAACTTAACTCCAGACGAAACCTCTGATAGTAAGAGGTTGAGGTGGCCCATGGACATCTACAACACCAAAGGAATAAACCATTGCGTCTTCAGCCGAGAAAAAGAAAGAAATTATGTCTCAGGAAAAGAAAAGTATCAAAAAAAGTGAAAGACGACAAGTTATCGTAATAGGTTGCACTCTGTAAATGATAATTCTCTTTCCTAACTGTTGTAATGCTCGAATCTGTGCATTACAATAAAGACGAATGCTTCCGACGAGGGAGCGCTATTAGATGGAAGATCGCTGTTACTTACTTGAGCGCCTCTATGCTTTGAAAGGCACGTTATGTTGTCGGTCGCGATTATTGTCTTTAGATTGGAGGCTTAAAGCAAGCCAAAGGCACCTCTAGTTTTTCTGAGAATACTTTGTGGCAACTAATCCACGGAAAGCAGACTGGTGATGTTAGTAAGCACGATAAATAGGCAGAGGAAAGGACTAGAATTCTTAACTTCTTTAACTCCGTTTGATTACAATGTAAGCGTATTTAAAGAAATTAGTCCTGCCTTTAAAAACCTACTAAGCAACACCTTCACTTAACATCAGGTGAAATTGTAGTTAAGTATTACAAAAACTATATTGCTACAATAATTATAAAGATAAACTCATGTCCTGCAATGGAATGCTAATTGCTTTAAGTCATTTTAAACACAAATAAAAACTAATAAACGACTTGCGAGATTCCACAAATACAGTTACATAATTTTATAACGCTGTAGGTCATTGTCCAAACTCGTAACGCTCTTCACCTTGAAATAAGCATAACATTTTGTTGCTAATGGAAATCGGCTCTTTTTTGTCCCAGAAAATTCGGATTCGAATAGAAGGGTCGCCGGTTGCCTTTATTGCTTAGGCAGATACTTGGCATTTACGAATATTCGTCACTCCGTGTCGCAAGTCCATACGTTATTTGAATAGCTTTTCTACCTTTTGATAATGTGTAAACAGATTTTTTTACTCCCTTTACGATACTTGAACGTGTATATATTATGTAATGTAGTATATTCTATTTTCTTATTACTAACACCAGATATTAGATAAATATCGACATCGTTTTTTATTCTATTTATTCGCCTTATTTTTTGTTCAGCTAAATATATGTATATCCAAGGAGTTATAACATTGGATATACAACACACAGGACGCTCTTATCGGGTTACGTAGCGATTTCTTCTCGGTAACTCAAGGTTTTCAAACTTTTCAAAAGTTTTACTGGTGTATTAATTTACTAAGGCCTATTATGTATGTATGTAAAAACTCTTTAATTATTTATTCTCATAACAAAATTTTAAAGTTTTGTTAATAACATTTTGAATACGTGTACCAACGCAACGCCCTGATTTTGCTAATTATTATTAATTTATTCAATGGCGTCTTGTTTGGATTGTTATTTTGTGTACAAAATGTGCCAAAAATGTGTCAAATTATTCGAACTATACGCAATTACGGTATTTAAAAATTGCAGAATAGGGGCCCAGACTATATTTTGATATAGGTACCAACCTAATCAGCACCGAGGGAGGATTTGCCAGTTGGTCTAGCTATGGAAAAGATACGAATAAGACGATAAATAGATAAGATATTATCAAAGTTTAATACTTCAAACATCAGGTAAAGAGTCATGAGCGACGAATTCTTAAAGTAAATGCGAATTTGATTACGATTGAAATTCGAATTGAATCGGCCGCTAACCGTTATGTTGCTTTGCATTGGCATCCGAACCGTGTAATTAACTGATTGAATTCAGGAAGAAAGGAAGATAAACGATAAATTGTGACTTAAGGGCGGCCATAAATCATTGCTTGGGTCCGCTGCGCCGTCCCCGGTTTCGATTCCGTTAACATTGGAACGTCAAGGAATTTAAGGATCAAATCAATTTTTTGTAGGATGCTTTAGTAAACGACTTTTTTAGAGTAAGGTTTCAAGGAATTAATACGTGTTTGTGTGTGAAATTACGGATAGTCATTGGTTGAATGACATTCTACTTTTGAATTTACTACGCATTTTAAATCTTGTAAAAATTATTGAGGCTGGTTGGTTTGGAACGTTTAGTGGGTAAAAAATTAAAGATATATTTTTTCACTAAAACTTTTGATTTTTCCACCGAAACATATTCGTTATAATTAGTCATCATCCTCCTGCCCATTACCCATTTCGTTATAATAAGTATAATATATTTTTCCGAATATCATACCACAGTTTTTTCAAAATCTGTCATCATGCCTATTACTTAATTAATCAGTTCAGTTACGTGTCATGTCCGTAACAGATATCACACATCCGTATTAAATATCTGTTATCCCACAAATATTATTATTATATCAAAAAGAGAAACGAGTAAAGTAACAAGCGCTTCTATTTCTATTCCCGAGGCGCCTTATTGCCTTAATGCGATACAAACGAATCCTTGTCCGGCTAATGTGTCAGTGTTATTTATTAATCGTGTTATTTGATTAGGCGGCCCGGACAGACGTTACACGATATTTGTGATGAACAATCTACATCTAATACTACTATATAAAGCAAAAGTCTGTTTGTTTGTTTGAACGGACTAATCTCAGGAATTACTGGTTCGATTTGAACGATTTTATTTTTGTGTTGGATAGTCGATTTATCGAGGAAGGCTGTATTACAACATCACGCTACGACCAAGAGGAGTGGAGCAAGAAGTTTATCTACTACTCGTTTAAAAGTTGAAATATAAAATACTGCTAGTTCAATGCCTGATCGAATGATTTTCTATCTAGACACAAGCTATCAAAGTTATAAATTATATTTGGAATATTTTGGAGACTAATTAGCTAAGTGGCAAGTAATAAACTAATATTAGTTTCGAATAGGTACCTATATTTTAAAGCTTTAATGCAGGAAAACTATTAGGAATCTGCATAGCACCTGTGGGTTCTTCTTAATGTTCTCAATAGTTGTAAAGTATGTAAAGTACATCCAAAAGTACTTACGTAAGTAAGTTACGTATAGTATAGTAAGTTAAGTTAGTTTTAGGTGGTAGGGCCTAGAGCTCACCCGGGGAAGTACCACCGCCCGCCACGGTACTTAGTACCATTCCTACCGTGTAATAATTGTTTTAAGAACAATTGTGTTCCGGATAGGAAGGTGTGGAGCCGGTTACACTTTTCTAGAGGCGACCATCTCAGTCCTCAGGGGTAGCAACGCATCTGTGACCGAATTAGAACGAGACTCATTGAGTCTAGTTCTGGGTCGGTCACAGTTGTCATGGGCGGCAGCGGAAGGTGGTGCTGCATGCTCGTTTGCTATCTTAATTCCATAAAAAAACGAACTTGGCCAAATAGTTCATATTATAGTGAGAGCAAAAGCTCAACAATGTTACAGAGTTGCGATGACCTACATACTTAAATTTTTTGTCGTAAGTTAAAGCCGGTGCCGGTTGGTATCGATAGCTTTCGTGAAGCCATATCGGAGGCGCTCGGACGGCACGAACTTTTCCCGTACTTGGATTGGCTACTAACCCTTCCACCGATGCACACTGGAGCAGCGTAGTGGAGAACGATCTAAGCCTCTTTAATGATGAGGCAAGACCCGTGCTGAGTACGACATTAGCAAGACGTTGTTTCTCGCTATGTTAATGTCAAACACAATCTTAAGTCTGACATCCCGTTTACAAATGACCGTTCTAAGAAATATCACCAGAGATAAACCGAATGATGTATTTGTCCACCGTCTGATTCGATCCTACATTTCGCCTCTGGACAATAATTATGATTTAAGGATGCTGAAAATAGCACTCAAGTACAAGAATGCGACATTTATATTTACGAGTGGTTTTGTAGAATGGATTTTTGTGGCTTTAAAATGTGAGAGCCTCTTACATCTTCAAGTCTGAGCTAGAGCTGACGTCATTTAAATTGTCCTCGCCGGATATGAACGTTAGAAATCTACACTTATACTGTAAAGCACAAGAGTTTGTTTCTTTGTTTGTACGCGCTCATGAACTAATGGTTCGAATTGAAAAATTCTTTGTGTGTTGAATCGTCCATTTATTGAGGAAGTCTATTGGCTATACACAATATCACGCAAAAAGTCTCCCGACGCAAAGCAAGGGCGTCTACTATAACATATTATATTGCAGGATAGCGTCTGCTGGGTCACATAGTATGGAATATATGTATATGTATAGTCGATGATGTTAAATAGCAACATTCATTTCTAATGTCATTGGGTTAAATATTTTTTTCGGACAACCCTGGAATACAGCTTAACAAACGCTAGGTACAGCTTTGTTTCTGGAATTTCATTATTCTACTACGTTCTTCTTAACTTATATTTCTATTCGTCGCATAATTTGTCCTTGCCGTACGTTGCCGCCTGCGGACGCAAACTTTTAGCCTGTTGCTGATATGAACCCATAAGTTTTAAAGTTCACTTCAAAAATACAGGAAAAAAATCGTATGCTGCGAATTATTTTTGTACTTAGATCCATCTTTTAGAAACTTCTATGGTAGTTATGACCGTTATGTCCGATGGTCGTTAGGCAGTGGGTTCTATATAATCCAATTTAAGGTTTGCACACAAGATCAACTCAACTTCGATACGACTCCAATTCAACGCAAAAGAAATCATTGAAATATTATGTACTTCGTAGTATTATAGTTGAGATAGTAGATGTACACGATGCCATAATCAGTCGTTCTTTTAAGCAAATGTTGAAAAAACTATAAAAAAGTCAATAAATAAAGTTGAATTGGAGTAGAGTTAATGTAATGCATGTAGACCATTGATGTAATGCATGCATGCAGTCTACACTCAATACCAACATTTGATCAACGTATATCACCTGAAATCGTATCCCAACTACTTGTGTAAGTAGGGGGAAAGTGCTATGAATGGGACAAGTTTTGAATGGGACAAATTGAATTTCCAGCCTTATGAGCGATCTAGTCGATTTTCGGTTTTTACAAATGGGAACACTGACCTATAGACAATATTGACGATAACGACATTTGATAGTGAAAACAAACAAAATGGCAAAACGTGGTTAAATTATTTCGTGCTCATAAGAAAATTATTTATTGTTTTAAACGCTCGTTCCATAGGTTGTTTTAATTATATTTAAAGGTTGTAGTATTGCAAATCGAACTGTAATTTAACTACCTATAAGGTGAGTGCACAATTAGAGCAAAATTATTTGATTTTTTTTGCGGTGAGGTTATATTTAAAAAGACATGAAAGTCTTGTTTGGGACAACTACATAGGTCTTGGAGGGGACGTCCCTTTCATGGCTGTCCCATTCACGACTAGGATTTTTTGTGGTGATATTTGTTGCTTATCGCTTTTTTATACAGTTTGTTCCAGGACAAGTTGCCAAATGTTATTTAATATGCCCCCTAAAAAACGAGATAGAGTTCAGCCAACGAAAATAGAATTCGTAGTTAATTAAGTGAGAGAAAAAAATGCCTATACGATCTGTTGCAAGTGCCTATAATATCAGCAAATCACACTTAGGTCGACTCGGTCGGTCGGTAAAAGCTAAGGCAACGGAAGATGATTTCAATTACCGACCCAATATCAGAAATCGTAGAATTTTTAGTGTAAAACAGGAAAATATGTTATCGGAGTATTTGATGATATCAACTAAAATGTGTTTAGGGTTGACAACTGTTCAAGTTAGAAAATTAATGGCTAAAAGCTAAAATGATTGGTATATGGGTAATACAAAAAATCTATAATAATTATTAAGAATTTGTTAATTTTTGGTTATATTTTAACATGTCCCTTTCATGACGAACGTTGTCCCATTGAATACCAGTTCGTCATGAAAGGGACATATCTTAAGATTTTTTTATTTGAGTTTTATGCAGAAATGTTTAAAGAAGGTAATGTTTTTGGTATATAATATCAAAGATGATTAAATATTGTTACGGTACAGATATAAACTTTTTAATTCTGCCTCATATCTTGCTCAAAATCTTTCAGTATGAAAAATTGTCCCATTCATAGCACCTCTCCCTACTTCCGTAGGTACTACTTGTTCACAAGGGCGTACGCGACTCCAGAGACAGGAGGGAGGCAAATGTCCTGATTTCCTAATCTGGGGGCGACAAATCGGATTTTAGAAGCAGATGTTATAAAGAGTACAATAAATATAGCTACTTTATCTGAGGTCCAGGGGTAGTGTTTAAATTGAATATCCTCTTTCCCCCTAGGTACCTATTTCTATATATAATAAACAGAAGTAAGTATATAACAAAACAGTACATATTCCAGTAAATACCGCTCTTGTTTGTGTACTGTATTTTGACGTATAATCCGCTTAGTACCTACTTAGAGGAAAGGCTTTGTATCATCGTCGTTTGAGGCGCTGTTGTACGGAGACACTGAATTATTATACGAAGGAGAAAAGATCTTGTAATATTATTATGTTACCTTCCTTTATCTTGCCTTATCATCCTTATCTTGGTTGGTTGGTGTTATTAACAACACACAAAGGCAACAAAGAAAACCTGTCGTCTTACACTAGAGACTAGTGTAAGACATAACCGATAAACTTAAATTGGGAATATATTGTAACGGCGCTCAGTCACATGCGCGCGAATCTTTGTACGTTGCACTGATTATCACAGATTTGTTGTTAATAAAACCACAAATGGGTCAAAAACTTCGCGTTAGTATTTAGCATTTATTGAGTAGATAGGTACTTTTTCGATGTCAATATGTCAAAGATGACACTTGTGTGAAATTAGAATTGTTGATGTAAGGAAATAGCGAGCCAGCTTACCTTTGATGAGTAGACACATCAAATGGGGACTAGGATGGTACTTGCAGAGTGTTAGAACATATTCGCTACACATTCATAGCCCTTACACTATAGGGGGAGTCCCCCGAGTACCGGACACTTAAGGTTTTTAAAGAAAATAGTGTAAAATAATCATTTTTTATTAATTTGCTTGTTATTTAAAACCTCTTAGTAATATTAGGAATTAAACTAAATCAACATAAACGATTATTAATGACTAATTAAGCACTAATAGGAACTATTAATTGAACATAGTTTTTGGTATCATTGAAATTTGGCACATAGTACCGGACAGGTTTAATTTCAAACCCCTATGATCGGACAACATCCAAAACTTAAACTTATAAATTCTTTTTAATACAAAATAATCAGTCATGAATACGTTAAAACATTCTAAACCACTTAATCATCATAAACTTTGAAATAAAATAGACAAATAAACATAAGCATTAACAATTCAAGAATTTGAAGAGAATTAAAATAATTTGCAATGATCACAAATATAAGCATCTGAGCACTCTGGGATATCAGCACAAGCCTCATGTGCCCAACCCTTACACAAGCCGCATTGGATCCAGTCTTCATCATAGTCTTCACAACACAAAACACAGGAATATTTCACTTGCTTACTTGGCATGCAACGGTCAGCTAAGTCATTGATGTGACTTTCTAACAGATCCTCGTACTCATCCGAAAACGTTTTCTTGAATCCATGACAGGTTTGAATACAGCCTCTTTACCTTCTTTCAATAATTTCACTTTATCAAACAAAGTGCTTTTAGGTACACAAAATCGCTCCGATGCTTCTCTTATGGTCATATTTTGATTCATCACCTTGTCGATCGCTAAATTCAGATTTTCTGACTCCCATTTGCCCTTTTTTTCTTCTCCATTCTGTCAAATGACCTGCAAAGATAAATAATAGCAATAGTAAAGTTATAAAGCAAAGCTAGGTACTCAATTTCGTCAAAATAAATTTGTCCGGTAGTAGGGGATCGTTAGATGTCCGAACTTAGGGGTTAAACGAACCGTAATAAAATTTCGATAATAATTAAATTTGTTATGACATCCAATACCAAAATAATATTAATGTAAGTATACTCACCAATTAATAAATGGGAGCTAACACATACAATATATTCTCACCAATAAGTGATTTACTACTTGAGAAATGTTACTCGATGCAACGGTCTCGTGCGGACAATATGTTACGTGCGCTCTGTACGCCGCGTCGGACGAGACTGCGGCCGCCCGCGCCGTCGGGGAGTTACAAACGTCAAGGCCAATATGTACTCATGCAAAACATCGACCAAGAGCGCGAAATCGTGTTTGTACAGGTTTTGTCCGGTACTATCTGCTGTCCGGCGCTAGGGGGATTCCCCCTAGTTGAGTCGTCGAGAATAGGTATGGAATTGTCACTCGCTGCTAATGCGAATAATCACTAGTCTACCAAGCCTAGTGGTTAAGAATTCGGCCTCTAGTTAAGGGGTATATTGATAGCCTAGTGGAGATCACTAGTTTAGCAATATCACAAAATCATAATGCTCTGTAATGAGCTCAGTAGATTACGCTCATTAATCTGAAAACCTCAAATCAAATGGAAAGTTTTATTTTTGAAATTTGTTTGAAGGCTGTCGTTGACTGATGTGGATCGCTTTTCATGAGTACCTACCAATTCAGCATGAGTTAGTCACAAATCCAATAGGATTCACAAATTGATTCTGTCGCCTCCCTACTGCTTTACTCCGGGTGAATTTTAATAAAGAAGTTATTCCTGGAGACATTTTGGAGCGAGAGATACTTAGGGCTATCATAAATAATTTGTAACAGAGCTAACGAGTTGATTTAGAATGACGATAATGTAATTAGAAGTACCTTGTTCATTTTCTCTTTCTATTGTTGTAACCATATTTTTTCCCTGCACCAATCCGCACTGGAGCAGCGTGGTGTAGTATGCTCTAGGCCTCACCAATAATGAGGAGAGACTCGTGCTCAGGAGTGGGCCATAGTGGGTACCCAACCATATTTTTTGTTGGTCCATCCATAAACGACCTCTCATGTTCCATCTATTCTGAAGGCGTTGGAATCTAAAGAAATCTATCTTTCCAATCTCGAAGGTAGTATTGTTTGAATCCGGCTGACTAAAGGACTTGTCTGTCTCACTGTTCTCCCTCCCACTGAAGCACTCTCGTATTTTTCAGTATGAGACCATATTTTTGTTCTTTTCTATCTTTTTTCGCTAGTGACGCTTTGGTGATGCCTTTGTTGTTATTGAAGTTCATGACGGTGAAGACTGTGATGTCAAAAAATTCTTAAATTTATTTTATTTACTGTTTACACCACTCATAAAATGAATAAAATGAAGGAATGTTGTGGTTTGGACGTGTTCTTTTATCTCATCGGTGGTTCAGTGGTCTGAATATTGCACTCCAGAAAAGGGGGCCCGGGTTCGATACCTGCATGCACCTCTATTTTTAATATTATGTGTTTATTATACCTGAGAATTATCCATAATGTCCTCGAAGGTATGTGGTAATCACCAATTTACACTTGACCATCGAGGTGAACTATGCGTGGTCCCCTTACATAATTATACAGAGGATACTCCCAGATAATCCCAGCAACAGGACAATTTATGAATGACATTTGTTTTATATTCAAACTTTTGCTTATTTCACCGCTTGTTTAATTTTCAAAAATGTACAAAAAAATAGTTACGAGCTTTGGTTACGAGATAGTATTAGTTTGAATATAGAACAAAAAGATAGTACCTAACTCAGTTAGTTCAGTAACCATATAAATTCAAAAGCATTTTCATAACGCCATTGTTAAATTGCGTATGCAAATGTAATAGTGCAAATTTCATTTAGGTACACAATAATTATGTATAGGAGGTCGGAAGCATAAGCCTAAAGCAATTAGTGCGCTACGGTAATATGTTCAGGGGACAATAGTGAATAGCGACATCTACCCATCACGTATGAGTTTCTCTACAATATGGGCAGGACACGCGTCATACTAATTATAATATACTTGCATGTTACGTCACTGGAGATAAGGAGGCGTAAGTAATTGTATATTGATTTATAATGGGTTAATTCATACAGATCTTGGCTACAAACCATTAATGGTCCACTACTGAACACGGATCTCCTCATTACTAGGAGGAGGCCTAGAAAGTACTCCACCACAATGCTCCAGTGCGGATTGGATGGGTTAGTGGCCAACCCAGTGTCGGAAGTTTTCATGCCGCCCGAAGGCCTCTGACATGGCTTAACGACTGCTATCTACTGATAACAACCGGGACCGACGGCTTTACTTGCCCTAAGCGCCTCTCCTTAAGCGCTCAAAAAGTATTGCCACTAGCGGTCACCCATCCAGCTACTGACCGCGCCCGCTGTTTGCTTAATAATTGTTATCCCATATTAATTGTTTATCCCATAATAATTGTTTTAACAAAAATTTTGCTCCTCTTGAAAGGGCCTGCAACTGGATTCATTTTTAAGGTTGATAATGTTACCTACTCCTCTAGGATAGCAACACTTCTGGGACTGTTGAATGAGTCTTATCTTCCTACTAACAGGAATATTACTAACGTCAACTAATATGACTAACTATCACTGATAGTTCCTACTGGGTTGGCTTATTCTCAAATTCATTTCAATTCATTCTCAAAATACTCCGACCCTTAATTTATAAAAAATAAATAACCCATACATCCATTCTCAAACTACTCCGAACGTTTACTAACGGTTCAGTCAGAAACAAGTGTCATTGGCAAGCTTTAGCAAATGGAAAATCTAAATAAAATTCAGTCATTTTGATTCTTTATGTCTTAAATTAGTATAACATAGATAACATGTATGTCTGAGTCAGTCTGAATTAAGAGTAAACAAAAATCAACAATGAAACATTTTAAAATCAACCTTAAAATATCATCATCGTCATCATTTCAACCTATCATGGCCCACTATTGAGCACGGGTCTCTTCTCAGAATGAGAAAGTTAAGGCCATAGTCCACCACGCTGGCCAAGTGCGGATTGGCGGACTTCACACGACTTTGAGTTTTGCGAACTTTCTGGCATGCAGGTTCCCTCACGATGTTTTCCTTCACCGTTTGTAATTGCAATACCTTTCGGTGTGATTGAGCCCTAGATTACTTCCTTGAGATAAACTTTAAGTACATTCCAACGTAAACACCAATTCTGCCGACTACTAACTACTGTTTTTGAGTTGTAAACTTTATTACCCCCGCTTAGTAAAGTTTTTATTTTATTTGGCTATGAAGTTAGAGATTGTTGTAAACGACGAGTAGCTCTGTTAGTGTTTTGACGACCAATATACTTACACTAATACTACTATATACTATACACTATACTAATATACGTAAGTTTGAATAAGTAAGCCAATAAATTGCTAGTTTATTCAACGCTTTTTTTACAATCAAGGTGTATAGAGACTCCCAATGTCACGAACCGCATTTACACAAAAAACTAAACACAAGTAGTAGTAGTTAGTAGAACCCACAACAAAGATGTTTGTACCTCTTTTACGCTAAAGTTGCTGAATAAATTTTGTTGAAGCTACCAGTAGTAATATTTGGGTAATTTATGCATCAGAATCACACAAAGGTTATCTTTTATCCTGATATTCCCACAAATCGGAAATAAATATTCCAAAACCATGGGAATGTAAAAGGATGATTTGAAAGAATCTGTACATTTATAACATACCTATTCTATGTAAAATATCTTAGATAGGTACATAAACTAGACTTGCACATATACTTATGCAACTGAAATTAATTTACTGTGTTCAGAAAGGCAAAAATCAGATCAAATGTTTCAGGCCAAGTACCTGCTCACACTGCTCAGAGGACGTGTATCTATTAATAGCCTTTGTGTTGGAATTGGAACACACTGAAAATTTTCAGCGAGCTTTTGATTCAATTAAAATTGAATAGGAAATGTCAGTCCAATCTGTGAATCGTGAACTTAATCGACAAAGTTTCGAAGGCTTGTTGAGTTTCAACGAACGAAAGGTAGACTGCAATTCTTTCGGCAACTAATTGGCTTTTATAAAGCATCTCATGTATCTGATAGTGATGTAATGTAACGATCGAATATTCGTATTTTTTTGAATATTCGCTTTCGCATTCGCAAAGTTTACACGAATGTTTTGCGATTAGTAATTCTGATATGGGAGAGTGATTGTTACAGATATTCTTATATATAAAATTCTCGTGTCACAATGTTAGTTACCTTACTCCTCCTAAACGGCTTTACCGATTTTTACCTTTTATATGCATATTCAGTAGGTCTGAAAATCGGCTACTATCTATTTTTCATACCCCTAAGTGATAAGGGTTGGTCACCCAAAACATTTTTTTGGCAAAACAAATACAAATACAATAATGAACGAAATGAAACAGCGTCATGTCCACTTTTGTTGGCATTCAATAGAAATAATAATAAATTAATAGTTATAGATTTTCATAAGTAACATGCTTTAAAATATGACTGAATACACATATACCTACCGCAAAGTATTCTCTTCGCGAGTTCGTCAGTTCCAAGTAGCAAACTGTATCATTTGTGTGTCATGATCGCAAAAAATTGAGAAGTGCAACTGACATGTTTGCATATTAACGGCACTTCGACATACTTGGTGCCTTATTATCTTATTATTAATTCGAGTAAATTGACTGGCCATGCCATCAATTCTGTACGATGAGATGCCATAAAAATTTGCGTGTCTGTAAAATCATTATGAAATAACTGAACCCGAAGTCCGCTAATTTATGTATAAGTGCTTATATTATATTGTATCGAGTCGGAATAGGTAACACATTTGGTGTCCGGATCCGGAATGACGCAATTAAAAAAGATTTAAAATAGCATTCTTGGCCCGTTGTGTACAAAACTTAAGTAAGCAGTCAATATTACGAAGTACTATAGGTAACTATATTTATTTCAGATAATGGCTTCGATTTCAATGCTGTTTACACATATTCCTACAAAGCTTACGTTATCATTTCGTGTTTGTTTTCAAATTCGTTGAGAAATAAAAATGTTTATCGATTTACAGACTAGGTACCGTCTAAACATTTTTTAAGCTATTGCATAGCTTCTATCGTGGGCCTTGGGCGCGGGGACCGAATGCAAAAATTTCGTAACGAAAAAAACCTTACACCCCCATCACCCACACACAGTCATAGTTACTATGTCTATGCACCGACACATCCACATCGATAAATACCAGAACTTTTAACTGAGTTAACTAACTTTTACTTTATAACGGCTAAACCGATTTGGCTAATTTTAGTCTTGAAATATTCGTGGAAGTTCAGGGAAGGTTGCAGCGATGAGAAAATATGGAAAAATTGCGAGGAAAATACTAAAAATTAAAATTTTAATTTCCCATACAAATCTTACCTGTCAAATATTTGATTTTCGCCCCGTCGCGTCGGTTCGGTGTTTTAAGAATAATTACATGTAGATCTGGATTAAATAAGGCGTTGGAATCGACAACATGTATTCATAATAGTCGAATTATCGCGTATTTAGATTTAAAACATACAAAATAACATGACATAAAATAATGACACTATATTAATGACTTGAGGGTGATAGAGACAGAGCCATACAGGCAAGGCAAACTGTAAGGCACTGTCTCTGTCACCCACACGTCATTCACGCGCCAAAAGATCGTTGTAGGACTTAAATGTCAAATGTCAATTTTCTTTTTAAAAAGAATTATTTTGTCAACTGAAATAGTTCTTATGCTTTTGTTCAGAATATTTAAATCTTCTTTGCACAAATTAATGCATTATCCGTTTCTAATAAAGATTAAAATGTCTTGCACCTATAATGTGACGTTATGATGTACGTATTCTTAACAATTAGGCTTAGGTACGTCATTATTATGCGTCTCTTTCAGTGATATTGCCTATAATTTTGATATTGAACTTTGATGTAACTTTTGATAACTAGGGAACTAAATGAAAACTGGTACACCACTTTCTTGGCCCACTGTAAAACAGTGAATATCTGTCCTACTCGTATAATTTGTGTACAAAGTGTTTTAAATATGAATAAACAAAGTGCATTTATTAATGAAGAAAGTCACGAAAAAATTGTGAAAGAAAATGAGTTAGTACTCTATATACATTCATTTTATTATTATTATCACAAATGCAGTATTATTTTTTGTTTTGTTAATTTATATATAATGCTATGCAATAGCTTTACCGCGGCAGTCTCCGAGTGCCACACGTCTTTTTTTTAGTTTCATAGCGCAGGCTTTCACTGGTGGCACCTATAAAATAGTATCTCAATAGTAATCACTTTCACACCGATCAGAACCTTTGCCATAACACATATGTACGAATCAACGACGACGTGTCGTAACCAGCGCGAGCTTAATCATTCGAAGGATGTCTATTCAATGATTGCAAAGCGGTATGCCTTTGCAAAAACTTTACTTACAAAGTCATTGCATTTGAAACTCTGTATTGTGGCAAATAAAGTTTGATATCGCTTAATGACTTTTAACATTTAAAAGCTAACAATTGAGGCGCATGCCAATTTGAATTTTAATAATTATACACAAAGTTCAATGCGGTTATGGCAGTGCCGAGCTCGTTAACAGGACAACGAATACGTATAAGAATTCGCAGCATGTCCGATTAGTCATTGATCGAAGATGCGTTCGGCCATAGAGCCAAGTGAACGACCGACGCCGGCTAAAATGAAGGCCAACGCAATCGAGGGACATTCTATTGGAACATAGCAAGATAATCGAGAATAGATAAACATTATTTACATCACATTTTTTTTACTTTTTTCCTGGTTATCTAAAGGAGATGTTTCAAAATGTATGGAGCCCCGGCCACCACTTTGTACACCATACTAAAAAATGGAGAAACACAATTAAAACAGTTTTCAATCATCCAATTCCTTTAAATTGCTTTAGTTTTGTGGTATAACACAAAAATGTACACTTAAAATTGCAACACAAAAACAAAAGTCTGTCATGGCGGTAAGCTGTCATCACACGTTATGTTGGTTAATTTGATAGAAGTTTGACATATGTACCTACAATTCTGTCATTTAAAGTGACAGTAGACAGTTCGCGATCTATGATCAATGACAATTTGGCAAGACGCCATGTTGAAAACTGATAAAAATGAATTATAAATACAAAATTTGTACCAGAAAAGTATGCATTTAAGCAATTTATCTTTATTTTTCCCTAATTCCATGAATTTTTCTCGATTTTTCGAGGTACTGTACATATTATGGGCCGGATTTGAAACATCTCCTTTTTGCTATTCCAGAAGTTAGTACTAACAGATGACGCAATAGCGCTAGCTATCTCTTCGATGTTACTTCGCTCTGTATCGTCCAATTAGACTCGTACCACTCACAAATACCACTGAAAAGCACGAAAGTGAATTTCTTTACTAATTTGGATAGCAAACAGCCGATTTCGATTATAAACCGCGATATTATAAATCAATCAATTAAAATTTGCTATATTAGTGTGGTTACCAAATAGCAGCGTCGACAATAAAACCAAAAATAGAGATAAAGGTATACCTGTATACCTTCATTAAAATAATAATTTACTTCAAAAATGTAAGGGTAGGAAGGCTAAAAGCTTTAACACGTATTATAAAATGCTGTGACATTGGGCGCACGTTGAGACGAGAGTACAGTAAAATTAATTTCCATTACTGAGTAGCCACTTTGCATTTTAAGAGAGTCTAAGGAGAGAGGCATAACATTAAATATAATACACGCGCCGTACTGGCTACCACCGTTTGAATGAACAATACGTACGTTTGTAAATGATGCTTAATTTAACGTAGAAGTTCAGGGTGATTTTACGTCGATAGATAAATTCACTATATTTTATTTTCTCTTTTATTATAGTAAAAAACGGCGTTGAGCTTATTCTAATAAAGTGACTCTCGGTTCCATGAAATTGGACCATACTTACTAACGTAATGGTTAGGTACTTTAACGGCAATTAATATATTTCCTAAAAACAAAAGAAGCAAAGGGCATATGTATATACCTACATAAACTTGTTTATAAACTATTATAAACAAGTCGATGTATGCAATCAATCTAAAATGTTTTGAAAACTGTAGACCTAATGTAGAAAAAAACTTTATATAAGACATACTTTTTAGTATGTCAGTATTTAACATTGCAAACGAAATCAGTTTTTTATGTTTAACTCTAATAGATTCGGAAAAAATCAAAAATAATACAACATTTTCTTAAAAAGTAGGCAAAAACGTTTGACGCTTCAGATCATTTCTACACCCTGGTGGGATTTGAACCCACGATTTTCGACCTAAATGATCGAGCCTTTCCAGACTAAGCTACAGGGCATCCGAAACCGAAAGAGGTTGTGAATATTTCGTACTGTTCTCACTGCTGAACGTCAATTATCGGACTTTATAATAATGTATCGTTAGCAAAATATACAATTATATATGCAAGGCTATTCTGTAAGGATATTTTCGACAATTCGATAACTCAAACTCCGGTGAGTTTTTGTTTTTGATGAAATCGCATTCTGTTAAAATTAAAACCGACGGCAGCGCCATACTGCTCGAGCGTGGCAGCTAGGTGTACCTACTGGTACATTAAACGTTTGTATTTATATGTGGAATTCGAGCTTTGATCGTTGAATTTTGGTGTCGAGAACAGATCTGAATATTCGAATTCATCTGTCATATTAAAATTCATCTGTTATAGGGCAATCGAGATTAACGTGGTTAAAGTAAAGTGTTAAACATTACCTAGTTAAATTGGATGGTAAGATTATATGTTAAATCAAATAATCCAAGAAGCACATGTACTTGATTTGTACGCTAGTCGATACAGGTCATACAGAGACTAACGCGGAAGTGGAGCTCTTTTTGCGTTTCGGAGCTCATTTTTCTCGAACATTTTTAAGCGCAGTCCCTGCGTTCACAGTAATAAGGTCAATGTAGTATTCTTTAAATATTTTCTGTACACAATATTTTAAGAAAAGGTTTATTTTATTTTTAAATAAATTATCTTTTTAAGGCCTCAGTCAAAAGTCGAAGCCCTTCCCCAATAGCCAGCAAAGCCTGTGCCTAGTGTGTGTATGACTATGTTCTCTAGCTAGGGTAATAATGTTCTCCAAGATTTGGCAATATCGACGACCTACCTCAACCTTCAGATCCTCCACCTGCAGATTTTTTTCCGTGAAACTTGTTAGTCTCGATTCTCTTTGCTATGGAGGAGGCAAAATTCTCCGGAAAATTGGCCGACGACGTGTTACTATTTCCGTAAAAATTATACTTTTAATAAAATCTTCAAGTATCCATATTGCTTTTAAATTGAGTAATAAAGGAGATATAACAATAGTACCTACTTCTTCATGTTATAAATAAGCAATATTTATGTTGTCGGTTTAATTAAGTGGATTACCTAATTGTGATGAATTCAATGAATTGTGTATTGTAAAGCGTCATCGTACGGCGTACACCACAGTGTATAATTTTTTAATTTCATTCAACAGGCAATGGCTAAACGGCTAGTAGTTGATATACTAATTATTTATGATATTATATATGTTTTTACTAAAGAAATATGTCAGAAATTGTAATAGAAACAATAAACCAAAAAGATTCTTACAATTCGATAATTATTTTGTCAAAAAATTGGAGAAAACATAAAGCGATGTAAAAAAATAGGTGTTGTTACATCGACCCATCCCTACCTAAGCGATGCTCGATTCGAAACTCACTTCACTTTGATTATGCATTTCATTGCTTAAAGAATATAAGTTCAAGGTCAATTGAGCTCGCGATGAGCTGTCGAAGTGATAGAACTCACCTGAGAGAGCTTCGATATCGAATTTGTTTCTTACAGAATAGCCGACAGACATTTTGTGACATGTAATATTAATTTTAATTGCCTCAATAACAAAAATTAATATAATTTGGGACACCTGTGCCTCTATTATGAGTTGTTGTAGTAAACGTAAAGGACGTTACTATTGCAGTTAACGTTTAGAATTTGTATGAGAATTGTAGTTCAGTATCGTAACCGCTAGAGGCGCTGTACGGATTCTCATACAAATTCTAAACGATAGACGCTAGCGTGTATAGTAAACTATAGTATTAAAAACTCATAATAGAGGCACTGAGATGTGTTTTACCATTGTTTTACCATTATTGGTATAGGTACTATACTGACACATAGTGACAGGGTTAGATATATATTATCACATAACATCTGTCACGCATGTCTAATATTTTTTGAATGCATTTTATCAAGAAAAATTTATAAAGCTCAAGGTAGCGATCATTTATGTTTCAAGCATCTTTTTACTTTTATTGAAAATAGCAGTGTTTTAAATTGTTTTAAATTGAATTTTCAAATAAATGTCAAAATTGAAATCTCGTAGTCTCGCCTCGTAGTCATCAAGTACGCCAAAGCATCGTCATACCTATTGAGATCAAAATCAAATCCTCTGATCCTTAAACTAATGCAGAAGCCGTTTGTATAGTATCTCAAAGCATTCAATAGGTACGAGTACATGTTACAATACTGCTATTTGCGTTTCACTGAAAATGTTGTGCGCAAAGGGGCTGAGTGCCTTTCAGTCTTCTGAGCAAATATCTTGGTTTCAATCCTTATGTCTATTGTATGTTAGAAGAACTTTAACTTGCAATAGCGGTTCGGATAAGTAGGTACCTTATGAAAATGGTTATAACTATGTGATAAAATTTCTAACGTCGCGTTGATCTTCGAAACCTTGCATCAGATTTAAAAAGAACTTTTTCTAATATCCTTATGCAGAAATCTTTTAATTCCAAACACCTACACCAAAGTTTAAATATTAATGTTTCTTATATAAAAGAAAAAAGGGATGGCAGACAATAACCATTTTCCTTCCCTAGGTTTTTAATTTCTAAAGTGCACATATTTTTTTCGGATTGGACCAAAGAATATTGTATGTGGGTGACTGACGTTCTAGAGACGACTAGGAGATCACTGTCTAGGTAACTTGGCTTGGGTTTAACCTTCGTACAATAATACCAACTACATAACGGCCCACCTATAAAATCAAAGCTCAAAACCGTTCGTGTAAATAAGATCCCACCTACACAGACACTAACACAAAAATTTTACTTTAAATTACAACCATGTTACCTGGCAAGAAAGTCACAAATATTTAAATACATTATTATTTAATACTATTTAATAATCATTCGCCAATAAATAAAATATGAGCTGACAATCTGACATAACATGAAGTTAAATCTTGTTTTTGTAGATATTTTTTAGCACTGAGCCGGTATTTACTTGGTATTGTTGATTGAATCCATTAATGCTCCACTACAAGGGTAAGGGTCTCCTCATAATTAAAGAAGCCTACTCTACTCTACGAGTAGTACGGAGTAGTGTTGTAAAGGACTCGAGTCTTTTAGTCTTAATTCGATAGACTCGGCTCAATTTTATAGGACTTAGTGAACTAACAGAACTCGGAGTCTTAAAAGAGCTCGAGTATTCTTCAAACTGTTCTTCGAAATGCTGACAGTGATTTATTTAGAATTTATATCTATACTTATATATATATCTAAAGTTATTTTTCGACATCTCCTTCTGGTTACACATAGTTATATCTCACCAAAGTAACCTTTTATTGGCTGCTTTAAAAATAAAGACTCCAAGCGGAAAAGAACTCGAGCGCGACTCGCCACGTAAAAAGGACTCGAGCGCTAAAGAAGACTTGAGTCTCGAGTCGCGAGTTCAAGAGCTCATATAGACTTGAGTTCTCTAGTCTTAGAATCTTACGGTTATGAGTCGAGTCGCGAAAACTGTCAGCCGAGTTCAAAATTTAGGACTCAAGACTCGAGTTCTTTACAACTCTAGTACGGAGAGATAGAGGGGTTAATTGTACAATCTGAATTAGTTTTAAAACATGTTTCCAATGGATATTTCCAATAGAAATCAATTATTTGACACTCAATGTTCACTTTTCCCGATTCAGACTATTTTCCGCGTTCTCCGATTTCTACAAACGCAATTACATATTTCCGGAATCGAGGAACGTAATAATTGCGATCGTCTCATCTTTCATTAACTAGTAATTTAGTAATCCATTCTCATTCTCGTGCTGCGAAATTAAGTTGTTTCAACGGTGACGAATGACTTATAATCTTATAATGATATAACCGAAGTTTATCGTTAATAAGAAAAATATGTTAAACGTAATGATATGCCATTAGTTTGCCATTTTGGGAAATCGGAGTTTCCTTGTTGGCAGTTCACTCGTCTTTAATATATTCTTGCTATTTAGATTTTATATCTATTAAATAAGAAAACATTTTTTGATGATGAGAACTATTTTCACTACTTACTTGTCTGCAGGTACCTAACCTACACCTCAATATTTATGCATAACTAGTAAACCCTCTCTCGCATCGCTTCGGGGAACCAGTTCCTTCAAAGGTCTGTATAAATTTTAACAAATTATGTTATTCCGATGTCTAAGCTATATTACTGCAAAGTTTCATGAGAATCCGTTCAGTAGCTTTTGCGTGAAAGAGTAACAAACCCACACACACACTCACTCACACACATCCTTACAAACTTTCGCATTTATAATATTAGTAGGACGTAGGATAGGATAAACAAAAAATAATACTACACGAAGGGTGGAGTTATCGTTTAACAGAGATTTTTTCTAGGCAACCCAAGGTTTGCAAAGTACGCAGAGAACACTAATCCTACGTAGTATTTAGAAGCTTAAACGAAGTTTAAGCTATTCGAGCTACTAAAACTATGGACGAATTAGTACCCAATCCTTACCTTTCAACTATACCTATCTAGTGAAATTATTTCTCACTACCAACACATTTCCACACTGCAAGTGTACCGATGAATACCTACAGAATTTGGTCTGAATTTACGTAGCGGCAGAAATACGTGCTGCATTCATTTCAAAGTCGTTAGGGTATTATTGAGGTATGTTAGCTTTGACTGTCAACTCAATCCGACTGACAAATTGCATTCATTGCATCGCGCTGTTAGCGCTGTATCTGGTATATGACCTTTGATTGTATATAGTTTATTTATGACGCATGATTATTGTTTATTAAACGGCTGTATATTTCATACAGAATAGTAGATTGTATGACAAGGGTGCAAAGTAATATTTTTTCGGCGAGGGCGTTTTTTGAATCCAGAGCGAAGTGAGGGATTCTAGAGTAGAATCCCGAGCGTAGCGAGGGATTCTTTTGTAGAATCCCGAACGAAGCGAGGGATTCAAAGTACGTCGCCCGAGCCAAAAATATACTTGCACCCGAGTGATACACTCTACTTTTCATCACCCACTATGAGAAAATAATATATATAGTATAATAGAAAATAATAGAAAATAATACGTAAAAATGCACGAAAACTTAATTTTAATTTGAAAACGAAATCTTAATTTGATTTCTTTTTTTATTATTCAGCTGGCGGGGCCCTCGCGTCGTACCAGACATTCTTTATTCAAACAATATTTGCGTTCGACTTCTTTAGCGCAAAATACTAAAATGTTCTAAATTCAAAATAGGACGGAAAAGATCTAGCCGGACGGAAAAGTTGTATGAAAATTCATTCCCGCCCGCTGAATAGAAAACAGCAACTTTGGAACCCCGTAAGTCCGAACCAAGTCGTCTTTTTCGAATAGGTGTGATGAAAACTATTTTTATTAAGCTATTGCATAGCTTCTATCGCGTGCCTTGGGCGCGGGGACCGAATGCAAAAATTTCGTAACGAAAAAAACCTTACACCCCCATCACCCATCACCCACACACAGTCATAGTTACTATGTCTGTGCACCCACACATCGATAAATACCAGAACTTTTAACTGAGTTAACTAACTTTTACTTTATAACGGCTAAACCGATTTGGCTAATTTTAGTCTTGAAATATTCGTGGAAGTTCAGGGAAGGTTGCAGCGATGAGAAAATATGGAAAAATTGCGAGGAAAATACTAAAAATGAAAATTTTAATTTCCCATACAAATCTTACCTGTCAAACATTTGATTTTCGCCCCGTCGGTTCGGTATTTTAAGAATAATTACATGTAGATCTGGATTAAATAAGGCGTTGGAATCGACAACATGTATTAATAATAGTCGAAATATCGCGTACCTATTTAGATTTAAAACATGCAAAATAACATAGACATATAGACATACATGACATAAAATAATGACACTATAATGACTTGAGGGTGATAGAGACAGTGCCATACAGGCAAGGCAAACTGTAAGGCACTGTCTCTGTCACCCACACGTCATTCACGCGCCAAAAGATCGTTGTAGGACTTAAATGTCAAATGTCAATTTTCTTTTTAAAAAGAATTATTTTGTCAACTGAAATAGTTCTTAAGCTTTTGTTCAGAATATTTAAATCTTCTTTGCACAAATTAATGCATTATCCGTTTCTAATAAAGATTAAAATGTCTTGCACCTATAATGTGACGTTATGATGTACTTATTCTTAACAATTAGGCTTAGGTACGTCATTATTATGCGTTATTATTATGCGTCTCTTTCAGTGATATTGCCTATGAACTTTGATGTAACTTTTGATAACTAGGCAACTAAATGAAAACTGGTACACCACTTTCTTGGCCCACTGTAAAACAGTGAATATCTGTCCTACTCGTATAATTTGTGTACAAAGTGTTTTAAATATGAATAAACAAAGTGCATTTATTAATGAAGAAAGTCACTAAAAAATTGTGAAAGAAAATGAGTTAGTACTCTATATACATTCATTTTATTATTATTATCACAAATGCAGTATTATTTTTTGTTTTGTTAATTTATATATAATGCTATGCAATAGCTTTACCGCGGCAGTCTCCGAGTGCCACACGTCTTTTTTTCTACAAATATACCGTATTCTTGTATGCGTGTGCGTATGTAAATCGTACAAAATATTTTACTTTAAACATTTTGTACATGCACCTTACTAAAGATCGAGAAAATAACGCATGCCTCGCCATGTCATATATGTCTTCAATATAATATAGATTGATGATATCAGTTTAAATTTCTTAAATTAAAATCCCAAAAGTACTAATGTCAGTACAATGACTCGCAAACTGTCCTTCAAATTACCGGCACGCACGCTTCAAAACTTCGTTCATTAGTTTATGTGGAATGAAGTACCTATAATCTGGCCGCGCTAACTATGCGTTCCTGACACATGTCAATTCGTCATGACTAGTGATGTACAATAAATAACATTATGCGTTGTAACAAATAACAATAACAACATGCATTCATTATGCATAATATTTATTCAATTTATATGTTGTTATTTTTATAGGAATTATGTTTCAATATAATGTGACAACCCTGGCGTATCTACCTCGCTAAACAATAAACAATAGGGGCCATAAACATGTCAGGCAAACAATGGAACAATGGACCGCGGCCGTCTCGAAAGTACGCGCACGAGGCTTCGACGACCTTACGGCAATAGTCTTAAGGTTGAAAGTCGATTGCAAGGAATATACTAGACCGTTATTCCAAAAATTGCGGGAATGTTCTAGATTGGCGTGAATAGTAGGTGAGTGGTATAAAAAGGGGCACTCGGTCAACCGCGGGCATTCTAGTTTCGGAAGCGAAACAAGGAAGATACCAGCGATACTTACGAGTGATACAAGCGAGAAGTGAAGTGATTTCTACGAGCGATACAGTGTTTGACGAGTGTGTTTACGAATACCTACGTGCAGAGTGTTTTGGTGTGTACTGTGTACATAGTGTAATTTGTGTATTTACGAGTACAATAAGTCTTTGTGGTACATTTTGGCATTTTCTCGAACCCAGTACTCCTGACACGTAACAATATTCAATAAATATTCGTTATGTAAATAAAATTTTAAGGAATCAATTAATTGAATTCAATCATAATTTCTGAATGTAATCAAGAGAAAAAAATTTAAATGTTTTATTTATTTATTTTATTTTCATTTGATTCACCTGAGTGATATTATAACACAAATTTTCCTAAGTTATGTTTGGGTGTACCTTTATTACAATAATATTAACTTTATTGAATACTTAGTACATTATTTATATAATATATTATAAAATTATAACATTTTATTTTATATTTTACCGACATTGTATTAAGATTACAAAAATATTCGATTACAATTGCCTTGTTATTATGTCACATCGCTACAAAAACAACATGAGCATGAGCATGAACATGAGCGCCGTTTGACGTGGTTTTCTTTTAAAAGGTATTGTTTTTATATTTGTTATTTAAGTAATTGTAAAAATTTTAGCCCAAGATTAATACAATTATTGTAAGTTGGCATAGTTATTCGATTTAATGTTTGATTTTAATGTTATCACTCGTTAATAAGGCAATTAAAAGATATTAAAAAATTGTCAATTAATTGTAGCCAGTTCAAAGTTCCATCGCCCAGTCGAATGACAGACTTCAGGAACGCATAGTTAACAACATTTCTTGAGGGTCAAATCAGAAATAACGCGCTGAATAGAGTCGCCATGCATCATTGAAGGCACGGTATATCCCAAATTCCGGTAACACGTCAGTAATTTGAACTTCATCTTCAAGTCTTCTTTACAATATAAGACATTCGTTGGTCATAAAATATGTGAAAATTACTTCTTATTTAACAACCATATTATGTTTAAAATTTCATTGCAAATTCCATATTGTCTTTCGCTTTGCTTTTTCATTCAAATATCAAAAATATAATATGTGATATATAATTTATTATTAATTTATTATTACTTACCATTAAAATTTAATTAAATTAATGAATAAATTTATTTTCAACGAAAGTGTGTATTGTATTCTCATTACCATTCAATGTAATCTAACGTAGGATACTCAGAGAATAAATTACAATGGTAATGTAAGGCACTTTTCACACTACGCTATTTATGAAGCTACGCGACTGCAACGCAATCCAAAATTCGCTGTATCTGACACTGTTCACTGACAGGTGACGCATCGTAGACGCGTCGCTTTCATATATTGACAACATCCGAGTCGCTTGCAAATAGCGTTGTGTGAGAAGTGCCTATGCGTTCATTGCACACGCCTGACCTCGCTCACGTGGATTCCGTGCCTCGTAAACGCAATTAAGACAAACAAACGAACAAAACTTAAGAACAAACTTTTTTTGTATAATTAAGTACTTAAGGTAGCTAAAGAGCAGGCAGCACCACCCTTCCGCTGCCGCTCATGACAACTGTGACCGACCCAGAACAAGACTCAAGAACTTAAGAGTCTCGTCCTAATTCGGTCACTTGCGTTGCTACCCTTGATAACTGAGACGGTTGCCTATAAAAAAATGGTAAATAGGTCTCCTCGATACGGCAACAGGGTTGTCGCTACTTCGAGTACTCTATTTATACTCCGTTCGCGTTCGATCTGGAATTCGTTATAATTGCACGGCATATAAATGCCAGCTTTCCGCCCGTACGATTAAGGTAAGATTGACGGCGGGATCTAAAACTACCCTGAGTAAATTTTGCTAACAAGCTAAATTGAACTGTGGGCACAGGTAATAAGTTGGGTGTTGGCGGGGAGTGACAACTCCATAATTATGCTCGGCGACTCAATAGGGTTGTCAACTTCCGTTTCTCGTTGCTCGTTGTACCTGGTTATACTCCTGAGTCAGTCGATCCTGGTCGTCCCAGCCGGCAGTCTATCGCCTACCGAAACCGGTTTGACTGCACGTGTGAATGGTTGCGGTTTAAGGCATAAGCGGACTTTTTTTTGTAAACGAGTATTTATTACTTAGTTCCTTAACGCATAAAAAGATATGTGCTACTTGTGCATCGTACCCGTAAAGATTGGATATTAAAATATGAAATAGAAATTTTTTATCGCTAAGGATAGTAATTACTTTAGGTTATTAAGACTTTATTATTTTGTTTTGAATAGTCTTTGACGAACGACTTAATACGAATTGTAATAGTGTCTAATTCTCCTTAAACGGTCTCATAATAAAGCGATAAGCGCAGCAAAATACACAATGCGTTGGTCAAAGCGCATACTGAACTGCTTGTATGAATCCTAATTCAGAATTCAGTTCCTCGTTTGTAAATACAATTACTTCAATCAGCGACAATTAAACTGAACTTGATTGTTGGTCTCTATTAGACCAATGATTACGCAATCGGAAATATTTCTGATCAATCAGATCACAAAGCTGCACATTATGTTATTGATTAACATGAGAATACGAACGCATAAAGCAATGCCACAGTTATTACACACCAAAGCGGTTAAAAGCTGAATGCAACCGGTTTTCATGCAGGTGTGAATTCTTGTGGTTTAAGTCATAAAAGATTGAGAGGCGCAAAAGTATCGTATGAAGGATTCAGACATATTTAGTCATGTGATCAATGAGGCTGTTTATGGATAGGCACTTGACATCCATATCCGTGATTCGTAATGACAAATCAGAATGAATGTAAAAAACGAAAAAATGTTGTCGAGGAATCTGTAAAAGGAACATTCTAGTTTAATTATATAAAGTAGGTATATCCCGTATATCGTATGTTACATAATGTTCTATTGTAAATCTTAAATATCTATTTATATTATAATTAATATGTCAATTTTAAACAAAGCTGATAAAACGAATCATTTTATTAATAACATTGCTTTGTTTCATTAAGCGCTAAGTGAGCAGATAGGTACATACGTCATATTGCCTTAAAAACGGTCACTTAGCATCATTCAAATCACAGTCACTTACAACAAAATATCATTACCGATACGTGGCAGAAGAGAAAAGAAAAAGAAATAAAGAAAGAAATCTCTCAATATAAGTACACATTAAAATAAAATAATGTATCCTAGTATGTATAATTAAATGCAATTAAGGATTATTTCTAAAGATGTAAAGGAAATCAAGACAATTATTTATTTATGTTATGACCATCCACTAAAATTGACATTCAGAAGAAAAAATAGGAAGTAATTAGAAAAGCTCAGAAATAAATTAGATATAATAAAACTGCACTTTTACGAGTTACGAGCAATAAAATGTTTATAAAATTGACTTTTTCATTACTTCTCTAAATTAATGTTAATTACTTTATCATAGGTTCGTAAAAGGGAAATAAAGACTGGATTTTTTTCGTTTTCGAATGATCGTCTTCATTGTATTCGTGCGAAAATTTGTACACAGAATTAAATGAACTAGTTAAACCCGTTCAGGCATCGCAGGCAACGAAAGTAATAACTTTGGAATAATAAGTTTCTAACAAAGACGTAGTGTCTTTTTTAGACGCCTCAGTCCTCAGGGGTAGCAACGCATCTGTGACCGAATTAGAACGAGACTCATACTAACAATAACTAACTGGACTATTATTAACATTAACTAACAGTACCCCTATTATGAGTTGTTGTAGTAAACGCAAAGGACGTTACTATTGATGCTATCGTGAAAACGCTGCTTTAATAGTAAATGCGCATAACTCTATTAAATACAGTACTTGCGGTCATGTTTTACTTACAATTTGGTATTACGAGTCACAAATTTGACAGATGCTATAGTAAATTACGTTACCCGTAGTAGTTACGGCACTCACGCTATTTTCTAAGGTGAAAAGTCACTATCGAAATTAAATGTCGAAAGTAAAAGAAAATAATGAAATTTTGAACTTGCGAGATCAACAAAATATTTAGCAACCTTTGATGTTTTAAATGTCTAGATTGAGCGTCGCCCTACAATGAAAACAAAAAAAAAACAAGGCAACATTATCAAGCATGTGTGCGTGCAGACGATGTTTTACCCGTTCGTCTATTGTCTATGTGTGCGTAATGTGTGCGTAATGATATGATATTGTTAGGAGAAGAGTGACGTATTTCCTGTCAGTATGAAGCTATGAAGTCTATATAAGCGTTGGCGAGCTCAGTCTGCGGGCAATTCACGTCGAGTTCACTTGGCAAGGGGAACCACTGCTCGTTTGAATGGTTAAACTAAATATCCTGTCATTTAAATTTGCGTGTAATTAATTGTTAAATGTGATTTTTATTTTGCGTTCACTTCTAGTTGCTAAAAATATAAAAATTGTGGCTAACAGTTAGCCACAATTTTTTGACACGTTTTCGCGGATTCGATGTCCCATCTAGATATTTAAAACATCAAAGTTAGCAACACTTTGACACCACAGTTTGACACTGAATGCGACTGACGCAGAACGCTAATGTAATTAAATTGAAAAGGTACCAAACCGCCATTAATTCCACTCTTCTTTCACATTTCCTAATTTAGTCGGGTTATAGAGCATCCATAGACTTGTTTTTTTAATTTCACAAATGTTGGCTCGCTGGCCAGGGTCTCGTTCTATCCTTGTTGACATCATAATAAAAGAATGAGAGAGGTATTACTCATGGATGCCAACATAACGTAACGGAAACTGTACCGTCTCACGTCTTTACGATACCCGCTGTAGTTTCATTTCCAAAACTCATAATAGCTCATAATGTAACTACAGTATTAGACTATTCGATCGTAACCGCTAGAGGCGCTGTACGGATTCTCATACAAATTCTAAACGTTAACTGCAATAGTACCTAACAGTTTGACGTTTACTACAACAACTCATAATAGAGGCACAGGACTAATTATCACTAACAGTCCCTGTCCTCACACTTATTAACAAACTAACCAACTAATATTCTAACACCATCTACTAACGGGACTAACCATCCTAGTCCCTTTGAGTGTAGTTCTAGGTCGGTCACAGTTGTTATGGGCGGCAGCGGAAGGGTGGTGCTACATGCTCGTTTGCTATCTTAATTCCATACAAAGAAAGACGAAGAAGAGTACAAGACGTATACCTAGATAAACAAGTCAAGGCAAACTTACCCCAATGACATGAAATAAAATACAGAATGATACCTACTATCTTCTGTCTTGCATTGCGTGCCGGTTTTATCTATGATAGCAAAAAACTTGCAGTGCAAATTGCTCTTGTGCTACAAGCTCACCAGAGATCTTTTTTCTACGTCTATCGACTCGCCTTTGGTACCTACATTTGGTATCTCTAGGACACTAATCAAGTCATTTTAAATGCAAACGGGTACTTACGATTTTGAATTGCTATAACGATATGACACACACAACGACGACGTACCTACGTACAATGTTTAGACCAGTAAAAATAATATTTTCAAAGTCAAATAAAGCAATAAAATGATTTCCTCGTAAAATCGCGAAATAACAGCCATAAGTTATTACAGTTATTATACAGCCATACAACAGTAGCGACTCTCTGGGGACGCAATAAATTTTATATTTGAACACAAAGGCCAAGGAACAATTGATAATTCACTCTCCAATATTTTAAATTAATTTCTTTCCGACGTTTCGATGAAGTATTATTTTCTACAACACAATGGAATTGTAAACTTGGAACTTTTTAGTATCGGACCAGGCTCTTGGGTATTCCGTCGTGTAAATATTTCAGCGTATTATAATTTAAGCTTTGTTTTATTAAATTACTAGCTGTTGCCCGCGGCTCCGCCCGCGTGGAATTCAGTGTGTCACAAAGTTATTCCTGCGTTAATCCCGACCCCACACAAATTAAGACACACTCCACACATCTTAAGAACAGTTGATTTTTTACTACGTTTTAGTCATACCGTACATCATACCGTACAAAAATCCGTTATGTAGATCTTGAGAAAATCGATAAAAAGACTTTAAGATATAAACGTCGGGGTTTTTTCATTCCAAACTATTATATTTTTAAACTACATTGGTAGTTTTTCATTCGGGTGCCAAAACATAAAGACCAGCTAAAGCGATGCTGACGCTCGAAAAAGCAACATAAAGTTGATCATGAGAAAAAAAGCCGGTTCGATTCCCGATATATTATGTATAGATATCCCGATATATAGATATTAATGAGCCCGCGACTTCATTCGCTCATGGAAGCTTTTCCCGCGTAAATCTCGATCCCGCGGGAAGTCCGGAACAAAAAGTAGCTTATATAATGCTCCATAACCTCCTCTACCTCCCACTGAAAGTCCCATAAACATCTGAACCCACGACCTCATTCCCGGGTATGAGTTTTTACCGCGTGAATCCTAATCCCGCGGGAATTCAGGGATAAACCCTATATGTTGCTTCAAAACTTCCTCAATCTCCTAGTAAAGGTCGCATAAAAATTTAAGCCCGCAACTACGCGCAGGAGTTTATTCCACGTAACTCCAGATCCCGCGGGATTTCCGGGAAGACAGACTTGTTAGTTTTTAGTTTTATATTTAGAAGCTATTTATACCCCATACGCGAAGGTTTTCCCGCGTAAATTCCGATCCCGCGGGATTTCTGGGATAAAAAAAAATATCCTATATGTTAATCTAAGTTGCCCTCTATGTGTGTGCCAAATTTCATGAAAATCGGTTCAGTACCCCATACGCGAAGAAGGTTTTTCCGCGTAAATTCCGATCCCGCGGGATTTCTGGGATAAAAAATATCCTATATGTTAATCTAAGTTGCCTTCTATGTGTGTGCCAAATTTCATGAAAATCGGTTCAGTAGTTTTTGCGTGAAGAAGGTTTTCCCGCGTAAATTCCTATCCCGCGGGATTTCTGGGATAAAAAATATCCTATATGTTAATCTAAGTTGCCCTCTATGTGTGTGCCAAATTTCATGAAAATCGGTTCAGTAGTTTTTGCGTGAAGGAGTAACAAACAAACAAACAAATACACAAACTTTCACATTTATAATATTGATAGGATATTTTGCCGTTTCGTTTTTCCTTGGTAAATTGAAACGTGGAAGTGGAAATCTTTCTCATTACGTAGGTAATTATTTGTTAAATCAATAAGCTTTTAATAAAGAAGTATTCGGCCCTTAACGTATAAAGTTCGTTGCGCTTTAAATTTTAACTAACACGGGAGTTGGTGTTAGTGACCCTGTAGAAGTCAACTTTTTTGATATTTCCCGTAAAATATTGTTCTTAACTAAAACTTAGTTCGTTCTTGTAATTTTATTTAAGAATAGGTACGTCCCATTATATCACAGGTTTAATACACATTTGTCATATATACATAGATAGCGGTGGCTCTTATGGTACACATATGGTAAATAAGAGTTTTTATGCGGCCCTTGGCCAGAAAAGTGCGACGCTCGCTGGTCTAGAGGCTCTAGACTAGAGTATTCTGCAGCCCATTGTTCCTGTGTGGATTGGTTGATTTGAAGACCGCGACGGCTATTACTTATCACGGCGTTTTATTTAGGATCGACTCAAACCACCGGGCCATAAGGGCTTCACATCTTCACATAACATCCATAAATACCTACTCAAAAAAGAACGCTTGTCCAGATTTTCAATCAAACTTTCATCCTTAAGTTGCTAGGTTAATTAGCCAAAAATACTAAAGCAGGTGTTTTACTGTTTCTAATCATAATCGCATAAGATTTAAAGTCGACAAAATTTCAGAAATATCCCTATTTCACCCCTTTTGGTGGTGAAATACAACAGACAACGTATCTTAGAAAACGTCTACTAAGTATAAGCTATCTGCTTAATTTTATCTTGATACCTCAAGCGGTTTTCGATATTTCGTGATGAGTAAATGACCTTTCAGTTTTATAAATTTACATAATAAATATATTCATACTTTGCTCCCACTAGACGAAACTATGGTAGACTAGACGAAGTTTTTGCATATAGTGTCTACATCCAACGATTACTCAAGTTCTGAACTATAATATAATTAGTTTACAATTATAGTACTATTGTATGTAAAAATACTGTTACGACAGGATTAATTTTAAATGCACTTAAGGTGAAACAATGAGATTGCCGACTTAATGGAGCTCTTAGCTAACAGCATTGGGTATTTAAAACTCGCTTCAATACTACCCACTGACGGCCGTAAGTCTATACAAATTGTGAGATGTAAGACTTTTACACAAATGAAGGTTTTGAAGCAGCGTATTTTGCAGAACATTATGGATATCACACGTTACCTAAACGTTCTCTTTTTTTAACCAAATAAAAAATATATTACGAATACAGTTGTTACTAGAAAAAAATATGTGGGTGTAGCGTTCGCAAACGTGTCAGTACGATAACAACCTAATCAGTCTAAATCTCAGGACATTTTTTGTAAAATCGTTGAAGAAAACACAATACAAAATGTCCTACGATTCCGAAATGAAGGATTGCTTTTAGAATACGTATTGGAGGTACCTATTACAACAAGCCTCTGTCTAAGCAAAGTCGCAAATTGTCCAACAGCTGCCGCCAGCTGCCTTGTTTGTAACCGTCATAACTTTTGGCATCCGCGAAAATGGCGAGTTGAATCCGCAAGATAAGTATTTTAGAAGCGACTCCTGCTTAATGTTTCTACTTAGAGGCATTTCCCCGAGGAACGAGACGGCCCGGCAACCGACTATTTCGCTCGCAAACTACTAAACTGCCCACTCACAAGTATTTTTGTTGCCAAGTAAATTATACTCGCAACAATGTGAAATTTGTTATTATAAGTGTAGGCTGTGTAGGTATTACTTGATGAAAATAAGCCAAACTAAGTTGTATTGTTGATTGATTTCAGAAATCAGCTACACCTGATGTATAGAAAGGAGTAATATTTACTTTGAAACGTAGTAGTACACATTATATGCCACTAAGTTATCAGGTTTCCAGTTGAATTTGTAGTTGTACATTATTTATTACTTGATTGCTTGTTTGATATTTAAAGCACTCTTTAAGGGTAGTTCCTGATGAGTATGAAATTAAAATCGGATCTAGGATAGTTGACCAGTAAGCTAACGATGTTAAAACTTTAGGTGATAAGAGAGGAAGTGACCGTAAACGGTGAGAATATGGGCTTCAGACTATCAATTCTACCACTTATCAGGAACAATGGCGAAGAAGCCTGGAAGGCTTAAGATACGCCACAGAGAATCAATAATTTTTTCATCACACCTATTCGAAAAAGACGACTTGGTTCGGACTTACGGGGTTCCAAAGTTGCTGTTTTCTATTCAGCGGGCGGGAATGAATTTTCATACAACTTTTCCTGCCGGCTAGATCTTTTCCGTCCTATTTTGAATTTAGAACATTTTAGTATTTTGCGCTAAAGAAATCGAACGCAAATATTGTTTGAATAAAGAATGACTGGTACGACGCGAGGACCCCGCCAGCTGAATAATAAAAAAAGAAATCAAATTAAGATTTCGTTTTCAAATTAAAATTAAGTTTTCGTGCATTTTTACGTATTATTTTCTATTATATATATATTATTTTCTCATAGTGGGTGATGAAAAGTAGAGTGTATCACTCGGGTGCAAGTATATTTTTGGCTCGGGCGACGTACTTTGAATCCCTCGCTACGTTCGGGATTCTACTAAAGAATCCCTCGCTACGCTCGGGATTCTACTCTACAATTCCTCACTTCGCTCTGGATTCAAAAAACGCCCTCGCCGAAAAAATATTACTTTACACCCTTGTCATACAATCTACTATTTTTTATTTAAGAATTAACCGCGTCCAGAGTTGGGTAGAGTTAGATAGGTCTAAGTCGAACAAAAAATGATGTTTCATTATTGTGCATAGGTATTCTGGACAAGTAAAACGATATTGAATTAATAACATCTAATTGGCCTACAGCGCTCATTTCGTGCTATGTAATTTAGGAGTGAAGTCAAATCGGGGACTAATTAATGTTGTGTTAATTACATGGAATGAATGTTTCAAAGATAAATGACAGAAACCATTTACAATATACATCACGTTTTAAAACCATATTTATAATATAAACACCTATCACAGTCTAATCGCACTTCTAACGAATACTTTTATACTCCTGTTAATAAAAATGTTAGAGTTGGTGTGATTTAGCAGATATTACCAGATTTTATTCGTTACAGGACCTCACTTGGTATTTAAATTTATTTATTTCGGCTTTGAGTACCTAGTACTTAAATTGTGCGGGATCACTCGCGTCCATTTAGCGATGCAAAGCCTGACACAGACATGTGAATTTGTAATGTTTTGAATTGATTAAAATGATCGCGTTTGATATTCGGATATTTATTGCTGTTATATATTTTAGGGGAATTCGTTCTGTACTGGACTTGTGCGAAAATATAATTATCTAAGTTTAAAATTTGAAACTCTTTACATAAATAATGCTCGCAGAAATGTGATTAATCACGACATAATATAAACAAAGTAACCCCCCGCCTCTGTCTGTCTGTGCCTTGTCTTTTACTTCTTAACCACGAAACGGGATTTGATGCGGTTTTCGCCATGCTATCACTAACACTCTACCTGGAGTATATCTCAAGGAAGGTAGGTATATTATATAGTTTATGTACATTGTTATGTAATTTAACGCTCAGCAAAGCGAGGGCTGGTCGCTAGTATTGTATATGTTATTGTTAAAATGCATAATAAGTTAATGTGCACATTAACTAGGTAATCTGCAGATTCGATACGATACGTTAAAGTGTAAAAAAAGGTCTTATTTGCACTTTACCCAGTTAGTCTGCACAGTAACGGATGGTACATCGTTAAATTGCGGAAGACTGGCTACCTGAGTACCAATTTGTGTTGATGTCGTGGCCACATCGTAGATTTGCTCACATCATGAAATGATCGATCTGGACGATCGATCGAGATTTGGTCGAATCGTAAAAACGCGGAAAATACGGCATAACTTCGAACCGTAACGACTCCGGCGGCGGCGCTGCGGAAGGTGCAGCCCCTTCGCCCTTGCGTTACAAAGCACAGACACCCACGCTCGCCTGCGCAGCTTCGGCTTGCTGGTCGCCGTTCGCCGAACCAGCCTCAGCCACTCCGGCTCGCCCGGGTGTCTGCGTTTTGTTACAGCGGGCGGGGGCTGCCCTCCCTCCGCGCCTCCGGGTTCTAAAAACACTCTAGGGGTAGGGCATACAAGACTACGTGGAGTAGGGGTAGGCTAATTCGGTTCTGTAACCAATTCGACCCACCTACCTTGAAGAATTTGACTGAGTAGTAATGGAAATGAGTATTCATTGTTTTATATTCAAAATCAACTCAATTTTTATGTTTTCGTTCAATGTTACTCTTTTCTAACAATTGACGTTCAAACAAGAACCTATTTTATAGACTTTACCGTATGCATGGTCGTTAGTCTGCAGATAAGCTAGGAAGTCTGCAGATTAACTAGTTAATGTATGAACTCAATTATAGTTTTTCCACTTTAACTGACTCAGCCAGATAATCTGCAGAATACCTCGTTAATGTGCATTCTATCTGATTTACACAAATTAACGGTAACATACATATATATGAAATGTGATAACTATGCCTTTTAAATTAATGCTTAACACAGTTTGAATTAATTTATGGATGCATTTTAAGATTTTAGTTTTCGTCACATGGTCTTTAAAAAGACTATAATAAAATCATGTTTGTGCATGATGTCTGGACAAACAAACAACGAGACGAAAAATTTAAAAACAATATTTTTTACTTCACTGGACGGTGGTGGTGGAACAAAACGTAAATTATTCAAACATACAGTCAGAAATTATACGCCAAAGTCGTATAAAAATACATTAAAATATAAAAGACATTTATGAAATATTTACCATGTTTTCCAATACAAGTGTTTTAGGTACCTATTACTGACTATTGACCATCGTGTAAAATGTATGAGCCAATTAGTGAAGATGTAACACACGCTGAGTTAGAAACGAGACATTCGGTATCAATCAATTACACTAGCTTGATTTGAAAACTCTGTGGAATTGAAAAACTATAAATTCAGAAACTTTCCTTTTAGTTGTAGATATGTATGTAAGTATGTTTTTCAAGCGTTGTTAACTACTCGTTACTTTAAACACAATTTGAACAAAAACCTTTATAGTATTTCTACTAATAATTTGATATGCCTAGCTATAAAATTATGGCTTTATAACTTGTATGTTTCCTTACGAGTAAAAAAATGATTTTGCGGTCTACTTTGATAAGTAGAGCATAAATGCAAACTATTTACACCATAGATTTAGCGTACAATGACGTAGTGATTTAGTTACAAATGTCACAATAGTACGTTGTAAGGACTTAATCCTATTAAAGTCCATTGCAAGCCTCGTTTTTATAGCAAAACTAAAGAAGCGCAATAACCAACAATACTATACCTCAATAAAATATTTAAAATTCTAAAATAGTAAAAATTACCATCTACTCTATTGTAATTGGTTTGAAAAGACTCCAATCTTATGCCGCCTGACGATAGTCGTAAGTGGCTACAGACGCCAGCCCCCATTTGGTACTAAGGCTTCGCGTAATGATTTGTTCATCAAGCGCGTAGTAACTGCTCTCTTGGAGAAACCTATCCTTTAATACATTCGAAAAAATATTTAGACGAAAAGCGTTATTAAACTCGACGTAATATCATTTATATTTGGAAACCGAGTGAAATAAAACAAACACTGAAGTGAAGGTGAAGGTGAAGCCCTTCAGCTACCTTTTTGTTTGATTTGGCCGCCAAACGACTAATTTAATTCGGTCTTAATACCTATCGTGGTTGTAATCCTACTTCCTACTAATATTATAAATGCGAAAGTTTGTAAGGATGTATGTGAGTGAGTGAGTGTGTGTGTGTGTGTGTGTGTGTGTTTGTTGCTCTTTCACGCAAAAACTACTGAACGGATTTTCATGAAAATTTGCAGTAATATAGCTTAGACATCGGAATAACATAATTTGTTAAAATTTATAGAGATTTTTGAAGGGACTGGTTTCCCGAAGCGAAGCGAGGGCGGATTTACTAGTTAGAAATCAAAGTGAATAACTAAACGAACTTCTATTATACTATTTATCTTATAACAAGCAGGCATAATAGGTATACATTAGTTTATTTTCACCTAAAACCTTACCGCACAATCTCATAAAGCGAAGGGTTGACTGGTAAATAACGCCGACAGGCTTTAAGTCCGCCCATTGTATAAAGAAGCGAAGAAGATAAACAAATAATAGGAAGAGTTAATAAAAAACAAAATAAAGCTGTTTATAATATTCGAAATGAAGAATCCAGATTATTTAAAGAATAATAATGTTGGAATAATGTTTTTTGAGCAGAACTCAATAAAGGTTTTGTACGTATAACGACTGCGATGATAATTATGCGCGGCGTATCATCAATTTTACTCCTTTCCCGTTCAATATGGAATTTTCATCCACACAAATGACAGCTTTCCAACCCGATGATTACGAATCATTTAAGATATACGACAAGGATTAAAAATGCCGTAAGTAAATTTTGTTTACACGCTAAATTGAACTCTGAGCACTGTTAATTTTGTTCTTCGTGTCTTCTTCATGTGACTCACATAAATAATACCATTGATTTGGTATAACTGAAGTCAAAAAATATCAACTATTATCTATTTTCACCTGCATTATACTTATGATTTTCACACGAAATGCTTTCAAAGAAAATATCGTTTGCTGTCGTAAATCGAAGGACGATTTTCTATTTCTAAGATACGTGACTTTCAAATGCATTAGAAACAGTTATCGATAAGATAGTTGAAATCGAATTTGTCACGTATCATGCAGAAATTTAGAGTTATACATTACATAGTTACTTTTATTTAGCTATATTATTATGTTTGTAGGTCATTAAGTATATTGACGGCCCTACAAAACGTTACATTTATCGCAACGATTACCTATAGAGTATAGAGAGCTTTTCGGAAATTTGAAAGATTATGTATTTAATTATTGAAGTCTCTAACCACAGTAAGAAAATAGACGGTTTTTTCGTTTATTTAATTGTTTATAATAACAGTGCTTCTATAAATAGAGATAGATAAAAATTACAGTTAAATTTATATTCAGCACCTCACGATTATGCCCATAAAAGCGTTGTAAGTGTATCTTCTGGGCTTAAATTGGGGAGGATTTTTAAGGTCTATCCCATGCTCTAGGATACCATTATTCAGATTTAAAAATCTGTTCACGAAATATAAAGCTTTTAGCGCAATTTTTTTGGGAAATCTTGCCAGTTAAATATTTTTTTTTGAGAAATGAGAAAAGTTCACGGCAATAATATAGTTAAAACTTAACGCTACCTAAAGCTATGATAACTTGATAGATCTAAAAACTTTAAAAATTTTTACAAGAATTTAGAGTATACTATTGTAAATACAAGTGTAGTTGGACGGCAAGAGTTGATCAGAGCCCGAATATATGGACAGATCGGGTGTCCGAACAAGTTTACACCAGACTGAACGAAGCCATACAATGTGTGTCAGACCGCGGAAAGTGGGTGCTAGTCTAAAAATCATTTTATAGAGATCGAAACATCTCTATAACGAGCCAGCAGCGAGCGTGCCACTGAAGGATCATAACTACAAAAAGCCACTGCGGTTTTTTGGCGAATGAATTTAGTCTCTTCAAAAAAAATTAAGAGCTTCTCAATACTGCTGTATTTTATGTGTTACGTTACGTACTAGCTTCGTTCTGGGCGATTTTATTCGAAATGTGGTGCTTGTCGCGTGGTCCCATATAAATTTGAGCGTCGTCTTTCGAACAGTTTTTGAGTTGTCTGCATTGAGATACGTTGTCTGAGCAAATTTTCATAATTATTTTCTTATTCGAAATGTGGTGCTTGTGTGGTCCCATATAAATTTGAGCCTCATTTCGTGAGCAGTTTTTTATTTGTGAGCAGTTTCTGAACTTTTCGATTTTATGTCGGTCATTTTGTGTATAAAGTTAAATGTTATAGTGCTATAGTGTTGTTAGAAGTCGTTCTATTCCTAGTAAATCGTTGTATTTGAGCACAATTTTTTCCGGATAACGAGAGGAATGCATGTCATTGTGTTTGTCTGACTATGAATATTAATATTTTTGTTCCTTTGTGGAGCAGGGATCAAACGTGTGGGCTGGTTTTAATGCCTGCCAGTAAAATCAATAAATTGAAATAAAAATTTAAGTCGACAAATTATATTCTTATGCGAGATATCTTTGAATATGAATTTAAAAAATTTCGTTTTAAGTTTCTCTTTCTATCTTTGATTTTGAATGCTCATTAAGAATCTGCGATTTCACGTTGGCCTGTAAGTTAATTACTTAAATTTTCAATACGAATATACTTAGTCAAGTTTTGGGTTTTAACTTATTAAACTATTACTTATTGCTGTTAAAATGCATGATAATGAGTGACGAGGTTTTAACAAAGCAATATTCAAACTCATTGTTCAAATATTCATCTTATTAACATAACAGGAGCGTCCGTTTGATGTACAGTTTTTAGTAAGAGTTACATAAAGCCTGACTCCTTTGTGATTTAACTCCAAGACATTTCTTGCGAACTCTGCATAACCAGTAGTTCGGTTCGTAACTCCGAGCTACATCCACTCCTAACTGGCATGATTTACTGCATCGATAAAGACTTTTATCTTTTCTTTAAGTTAAGCGTACGAAGCAAACGTATGACAGCATTAAAGCCTGATATATAGTTAAAGTTTAGGAATATAGAAGAGGATATAGAAAATATTGATGTGGAAAGTTTGAGTTGATAGACTTGGTCGGATAGAATAGCAATTAAATGCATTATATTCAAGCGACGCGAGATTATGATCTTCATTGTAACCCATAAGTTCCACGAGTGGAGTTTCGGTTTCTTCTCAAAATGTGAGTTACGTATTTTTTTAAATTAAAACTTCATGTGCGATTCACATTAAATTTATATCCTGGTGCTCCTCTTTGGGAGTGACACTATCAAACTAATTAGCTAGAGGATATACATATTAGATAGTTTTAAAAAAATTCAAGAAATTTTAAATTAAAGGCATTTTAAATTCTCATCGTCAATCGGCAATTATCCTCAATCAAAGGGGTAGACAACTGGCATTTATGCGATTTGCCATTAAAACGAATTCCACATCGAACGCTAATAGAATACTTATAGAAACCATTATTTCCGAGTACATGGATCATTATGTCCGTTATATAAAGTTTTGATAATATTGTAAACAATAAGCAAAAAGACAGTAAAATTCCCATTTATTGATAAACCCTTTGGATAAACCTCATGATATGTCGTCATGGAAGAATCGCCGGTTTATACTTAAATTCAATTGCTCAGAAAAATGCTTAATTCCAGAACACACAAAATCCACATTTTTCTAACAAATATCTAAAGATAACTCCTGTAATTTACCTTCCACTTGGCTAGTTTTAGTTTCAAGGAAACCGTAACTGCGCTTTATAACTTTTTCTTCAAGTGAGCATTATGAATAGGAAAGGTGCCAAAAAACTCCGAATACACGGCGATACTGGAGTTTGAGACAACTTTATAATAATGTTCTGTTTTGATATTTTTAGGTCTCACGTGTTCGGAATAGAGCTTCTGTAGCGTGTTTTTAGGGTTCCGTACCCAAAGGGTAAAACGGGACCCTATTACTGAGACTTCGCTGTCCGTCCGTCTGTCTGTCCGTCTGTCACCAGGCTCATGGACCGTAATAGTTACACAGTTGAAATTTTCACAGATGATGTATTTCTGTTGCCGCTACAACAACAAATACTAAAAAACAGAATGAAATAAATATTTAAGTGACCGCCCATATTTTCGACGCCTCAGCGATAGTTTAGTTACCTTTCGGTCCAAGTGATGGCGTTGTAGCTAATATTACTCACCTCTTACTTCTTAGTAAAGAGTAAATATTTAAGTGAGGCTTTTATACAACAGACCAGATTTTTTGGCGTTTTTATACATAATGGTACGGAACCCTTTGTGCGCGAGTCCGAATCGTACTTGGCTGGTTTTTTTAACATGCTATGTAATAATAAAAATGTTTCAAACTTTACTGAAGTAAATTCCCAATGCTTATTCAGGTTTGTTTGGAGTTACGTGAACCATTTTTCATTCAAACATACAACAAAACGTCATTAACGTCTCCAAAACGTATTAATGTTCTCAAATTACTTCGGCTGTACTGTTTTACTACAAATTCTCATTTAAAAACAATTAATTCCCACAGTGGAACCGAAAAGTGTGTTCGAGCCGCTCATTGTCTTATTGTTGAGGTACCTACTTAATAAGCTTTTCATCTCATTTCAGGATTTTTAATTCATGGGGTTCTCAACATCACTCACCTTAAGCTATATGACACCCTTCAGCTTCATCGTTTCGGGATCCCTAAAATTTCTGAAACAGCACATAAAATTCACATACTTACAAAACTTTCTCGCCATAAAAAATGCTATATGCACTGCTATCATAAAACTTTTAGTGTATTTCAACTCGGTTATCTTTTGAGGTTAGAAAGTCGTATAAAGTGTAACATGAAAAGAAATTACTAGGTTCAATGTTCAATTCAATGTGCCAATAGTAATAAAAATGCATGTTTGAAGAGGTCATTACCATCCAGAGCATCCATCACTATGTACCAGTGCAGTTTGGTGGAAAAAGTGGTAGCTCTGTGGTCGATTTATGTAACCGAGCTCTTTCAATGTCCCGTTGTAAGGTTCACAATGGCCTCTGCAGTTCTGCTGAACATATGCATGTAACGAACTTGACAAAAATCCTAACATCGAGGATTATTCTGGGATGGTGTGGAAATATTTTCCTAGCATAAAAGCTTCTAAAATTACGAACAGTCAAAATTTTGGTACACCTTAGTTACCTTAGCCTTACTGTCCGTTTTAGAGTGTGTTGAAACGTGCCATGAATAACAAACACCCTTGATTTTGTTCGTAAGGTTTTTCTCACTCAACCATGGTGCACCCTGCTTGTCAATGGCGGAAATCCCTTTTATAGGCATCTCAGTTTAATCCCTGTGGTTTTGCATGACGGCATGTATTTTACGTTTCCGAACTAGCTATCATTCCAAAAATTTAATGTGAAATGTTTCAAACTTGTTTTTTTCAGTGTCAAGTAGTAATAAAAGCAATGCGATTCTCCTTTCGTTTTTAATTAGCAATGTGTCAATAGTCCTCAATAGTAAGTAATGGTTTTAGTAATGGCCCTGCCCTGGGCAACTATGACTACTCAGTCAGATGTCCCGTATGTCTATCAGATGTATAAAAGCGATTCACTAAAGAAACTTACTTTGCTATATTATACTGTACGACCTTATTCGTGGACTAATTACTACGTTTAACTTAGCCGATAACAATCTAGTTACGAAACTCGCTCGTAAATCACAAAAAGCTCTCTCTTTATCTGTAACCTCGCAACCCACAGATTTTCTTAGATATGGTATTCTTCCTACGTTCTCAGAATTCCCATGTATACAGCCGTCGTCGTCGTCAAGCGTGAAATTAAAATTCGGGACTGCTTTTGACTAGATGAGCCTTTTTGATAGACATGTACTCACAAGATTGCTGTCCATGGCATAATAAATTTACAAAGGATCTCTGCGAAGGGCGTTCGCAGAACTTTGACCTCAAACAATATTGGATTTAGCGATTGACATTGGTACAAACAAACTTAAAATACATACAACTTTCATTTCATATCGTCAAAGTTTTGTAAGCTTTATAAAGCCTGAGTGCACACTTTTGTAGCATATTTATGTAGCAATTGCTTGGGTTTACTGTAACTGTAGGCCTTTTTTGAGAACTCTGGAAAGGTCGAGGTGTAATTTGGATAGAATAGGTATGCTTATTTATAACAAAACGTTTTGAGAACCTTTCGTCGTAATCAAACTGGATATTTTGTTTACGTTATCTTCAAAGACTTTAAATTACAAATATTGTGTTTCACGTTGTGAGACTCAGTTGTTGTGATGTCATGAGACGTTGTGAGCGTTGTGTGTCACGTTGTGGACATAAATCCTGCAAAATATCTACTTTTTAAGAGTTCTTTGACCTAACAACGATTATTGATAAAATTAACTGTCACATGAATGCCTAGTCTGGATTGAACGTCAAGTTGTTTGCTTTAACTGGGTTTGAACTACGTGTACTAAGTATTTATATTACATAACCCTTCCTTGTCATCTATTCTTCTCCCATTTTCTTTCCACTCTTTTACGTCACCTTACTTACCCACTTCCTATTCTTTTCTATTTTTTGAAATCAGAAAGCGAATATTAACAACCCTTTCAGCGGAGCGATGTTTTATTTTTCTCAATTCAAAATATGGAATAACAATTTGAATATTGCAGGAGAAATTACCCACAAGTAAATGTTTTAAGCTTGTTCGTTATGTTATTCAACATTTAATCGCATTGTTCTCGAGCTTATCGCTCACTTTCGTCACACAATGCTCGGAAGTGTCTCGGTAAGGTCAAGGGCCTTTTGTTACCTAATCAGTGGCGTAACATGAGTTTTATAGTCCGTATAAGCATTTGAATGCGTTCAATCAGGTTTGTTGCGTTCGTGCGTTTATAGTTTTTAGGCTCGTTCACATTAAATCACAGTTTGTTTTACTATCTGTAACAAGTTCACTTTAAAGATATTTGTTTTAAAGTTTTCTTTTTGTTAACACGTTTACTGCGGCAAGTAAAATCATAATTCTTCATCTGGTGCGGCGGCGGGCCAAAATGCGCCCCCAATGATATTTCCGCCAGTGCGAGGCAGGTCTTTCTAATCCCACCAGCACTAGGATAGATTAAATTGCTATAACTTTGTGGAAACATAATGTATACATTTTTTTTTATATTGTTAGAATGACCTTGAACCCAACTTCCTTAGGTTTGATTCGCCCCGGAATCTGCCAAACAGGAAATGAGAAATAAAGCAGGAAAAGTGGCAGGCTGATATCGACCTGAACCGCACTAGAAAGTATTTTTAGTAGTGATGGGACAGAGAAAAATAAGGGGATATCGAAAATAAAACAGAATTATCGTAAAAGAACTGAAAAAGGTTTTTATTTACTTATGCCTGTCTTGGAAACATGTTACGCAAAGGTTTTGGTTGCATTTTCTGCAGTTTTTTTTTATTTTCTTAACTTTTTTTTTTTGCTTCTTTACTATTAATCTGTTCGCTGACGATGAGCAAGGTGAAGACAATCCTTTTGAAGTCTGTGGTGTAGGCTTTTCTTTTAATTCTGTAATGCAAATAAAGGTAAGTTTATAAAAACTGAGAAAGATCAAAAACAAAGATTAAAAAAATAATTGGTTGTATATAAAGTCGGTTTACGGACGATAATTTTACGTGATAACGTCAGCTCTCAGCGATAAATCTACCACATACAACTACAACCACAACCATACCAACAACAACATATAACCACACCTACAACCACATATAACCACAACTACATACAACCACAACCACATTCACACTCGGCTCAGGTGGAACGTGCGGCCGGCGATCATCGATTTATAAGAAGTTATCACGTCAAAAATTATATTGCAAAAACTATTTACTGGCTAGTTTTTAAGAATAATCATTTTCATAAAGGATGGTATTACATAAAAAAATCCCCACGTCATTATGAGTCTATGGCTGATATGTTGATATGTGTGGGTAGTAAACAAAACTTACCGCTTGTGCTTCGTTTTCCGTCCACATTTGTTTCCAAATTCTTTTTATTTTTCTTAGTGGAAAATATTTCTTCACTGCTGTCACTATCACTGTCAATAACTGCAGGGCGAATCACTCTATTTTCCAAAATTTGTATTTTTCTTTTATTACTTGCCATCGTTGATTATATCGAACGCTACGTCAGATCAATTACATAGATAGCACAACACTAACTAGCGGGGCGCGCGCTCTGTGCGGTATCGGGTCGCCAGCTGCCTGTTGGGAGGGCGGGCCGAAATAGGCCCACTGCCGCACTCAGCGGATGTTTTTCACCGTCAGTGCGTAGTAGGTCGATAAAAGCCTGCCGTTATGTTTTGATGGGGAACACCTACAATTTTGACCGCAAGATGAAATGTATATTTGTCTCTGTCGAATTTTCACAAACACCTGAGATAATCGTTTCGCACAAGCGAGAGGGACATAGTTTTCTTCGTCCGCACCAGCTGAAGTACCGCGGGAGGCCGATATCGGCCTGTTACGCAGTGAGCGTGTTAAAGTACAGGTTATGTAAGCGAGTCCGAAGGCTTGTATTTAATGACGGGATTGATCAGAAGTACTGTCTCAGAAGGGTTATGTAGTAGGAAAATAAATTTATTTTTGGCTGATAATATAATATGCTATATGCATTGTTGCATTTTTGCCGAAGATAAAACAGTTTGTAATCTTTCCGTGTCTCTTTGTCAGACGATTTCGTATGATCCTGAACTGTACTCTAACCTAACTCGTTGGATACCATTGGAATATTAGTAGCTAAGCTACAACCCACTAATGGCCCACTATTGAGCACGGGTCTCTCCTCATTACTGAGGAGGCCTAGAGCATACTCCACCACGCTACTCCAATGCGGGTTGGTGGAGGGGTTAGTGGCCAACCCAGTGTAGAAAGTTTTCAAGCCGCCCGAAGGCCTCCGACATGGCTTAACGATTGCTATCAATCGATAACAACCGGGACCGACGACTTTACGTGCGCTCCGAAGCACGGAAGCGCTCAAGAAATTTTTGCCACTAGCGGTCACCCATCCGACTACCGACCGCGCCCGCTGTTGCTTAACTTTGTCGATCGCTTAGGATCGATGCAAGCCGCCGGGCTATAAGCGCTTCAATATTATATTAGTAGCATTAAGGATTAATTGTTAAAATAACTTTAGATTATACAATAAAGATATAGAATTAACCTAGCATATATGTTACCGGAAATGTATAAAATCTAGGAACTTTATACAATTCCTAAGAAATGTATATGTTATGGACCCGGTGATTAATGCGGGCATTATTAATAATGCGCGAGCATTATGAATAATGCCCAGCTCTATCGGGCAAAGTGATTAATTTCTATCTAAACTTCATTATTTATCACATGGCACGGTCATTATTATATTGCTACATGACAATTGGGCAATTTGATAATAAAGCCTTTGACGCGGTGCGGGGGGGGGGCAACGATTAAATATACGATAAAAGTCGATTGAAACATTAGGACGGGAGCCATAAATAATGACTTGGCAACTATTAATGTCAGTAGGGTGGCAAAGATAAATAAGTAAAAACAATGAATACTCATTTCCATTACTACTCAGTCAAATTCTTCAAGGTGTAGGTAGGTCGAATTGGTTACAGAACCGAATTAGCCTACTCCTACTCCACGTAGTCTTGTATGCACTACCCCTAGAGTGTGTGAAATGAGTATTCATTGTTTTACAAAATAATATTTTTGACGTGACAACGTTACGTTTTATAATTCGATATCGGCTGCACGCACGAAAAACATGACGTTTATGTGCCGTTATCTGACGTCATGCGTCGTTACCGTGTGCAAGCGAGAACGCGGAACGAGCGACAAAGAAGCACAATCGGCCTTTGTCAATGTAACTCTGACGTCTCTATAGTTTTGCTTTTTATAGAAATTATTTATAACCAGCCAGGTTTGTTTTGACTTGTTTGTAGCACATTGACATGACATAATATGCACAGACTAGCTAAAGATTAATGTTTCGTTATACGGTATGCAACGACTAGTCTTTTTGGTAAAATATTTAATAAAGGTTTTTAACTGCAATATAAGTTATAACAGTAAATAAATTATAACTAAGTATTCAAAGATAGTTTAGGATGACTATTAGTGATTATGCTACCATTCCATCAGTATTTTCTTAAGACGTTGTCACGTTCAACTATCGTCAGTAAACCGACTTTACAGACAACCAATTTTTTTATTAAGGCACTCGGTGAGACAATCCGGTAACAATCATACCGTAAAATATAATATCTTCATATTATCTATCCCGCGTATACATTAAAATCTTAAATGTTTTACATTTCCGATTGCTATTTCGGAAATGTATAGTCTTCCTAGGAAATGTGTCTAATATAATTTATTTCACACATTTCCGGGCGATTTTAGGTATTACATACAATTCCTAGGAATTTTATACAATGACGGATTACATACATTTCCGTTAACATATACCTACAGTAGGAAGGATGCTGAAAAATAAGTATCGGCAGTTAGCATAGGCACATTGGCAGAGAGAATGGTGGCTGGTTGGTTCAAGCGACCAAACAACCACCACTCCAACTGCGAGTGCATTTAATTGAATATTGAATTGACTCACTGAATGGACTCACTGAAAATCAGCGCCGTAGCCAACACTAAGGCATTATGCTGAGTGAGCTCCATTTTCTGGGCCACTGGACACATGCGATCGTTGCAGGACATAGTGAAAATATATTTGTTTCTTTTTTTCTTTGAGTTGAGACAAAGAGGAATTGGCCGAAGTTGGCGTGGAGTCTGAGTATGTAAAGGTGGCCATTGACGAAGCGTTCGTTTGGAGTGCTTCCGAATGGAGGACATCCATATGGAAGTACCTCCAAAGGAAATCTTTGAAATTTTGGAAGCCGTTGACGATACGTCCATTTGGAATGCTTCTAAATGTATGGAGGCACCGTCAAATGGAAATCTTCCATTCGGAAGCACTCCAAATGGACGCGAAGTCAGTCGCTACCTTTACTTGTGATATTGTTAAGGAAAAAGAATGTGGTATAGAATAGAAAATTTCTACCGTTGCGTTTTTTATTTATTGTTCAGAGTAGTTATAGCATAATAACTGCTTGCGTTACTAGACAACAAATATTGAGTAATCACAATTAGATAATGACGTCACTGTACTGTAGCCGTGTTTTTGTAAGCTAACCTACTGAGCAAGAGATTCCAAGTTCGATTTTAGCCAGATATTTATTTGACAGATCAATCGGTATACGTTCTCGGGTTGAGGTAGATCGTGATTTTTTGAGCATGAAACACAGATTTTCCCAATTCGAGCACGTGAATAATTATATGTGTGCGATTTACGGCAAACGCCTATTCGTTTACGCGGTGTGGGAAGGGTTGCCTGTGTGCTTAGTACGAGTTTTATTTGACATAACGTGCTCGCTACGTAAACTAAAATTTGTATGGGATCGAAGCAGAGACATCTAGCGGAAACGTGAAGGAATCAAAATAGCGAGTACGAGTTTACGCGATCACGTTTACGAAAGTAAAGTTATCTGTCAGTGGTTAACGTCACGTTTACGTATGGTTTCTCGAACATTGCGCAAGTACGAGTGGCATATTTGACAGTTCGAATATTTAACTTGCGAAAACTCTGGGACCACGTTATCGAAAAGTTTTCACGTGTAATTTACTAGTGAAATCATTAAAAAGACGGTCTATTATTTTAATTACACGTTTGTTTTGTTTGTTGAAAATTATGTCTGGATATTTATATTTGCTGGGAGCATAATTACGGCCACAAATCTCAAAATGAATGAAATTATTGAAAAGTGGTATTTGTGTTGTTCGCATTCCGGTGAATACTTTTTATGATAGATAATTTTTTTTTTGATATGGCGTTGGTGTATTTACACAGCCAAAAACAAGTGAAATATGGGATAAAATAAATAATTACATTTACTAACCTACAAAAAACATCTAATCAAGAAATACTTAAAACAAAGAAAATACACAATGTACACATTACAATATTTATGAATTATTTTTTCTGTCATCATAGATACATAAACATATACTGTTAGATTGACTTAAAATAGTTAAAATTATTATGCTTTAATGGCTGAAATTGTTGGAATGTTGTATTAAAAGTCTAGTTTATAACTTTAACGTGGTTTTATTATTCCTTTTTACACAAAGTAATATAAACGACATAGAACAAAATTACCATTTTTTCAGACTGTTTAATACAAAAACTTATTCTTTTGTTATCCTATTAGTTGCCAGCCTCACTATTTAAAACTTTACATACATAAGAAGTATTTATTATTATTAATAAAGTAAGTATTACATTGTATTTCGACAGAAATGATTCAATCTTTTTCCTTAGAAATTGTTTACGGCTGCTGCTCAAGATGAGCGGGATTATAATCTGGCGATATCGCCATAATTAAAGAAATAAGTACCTAAATAGTCATCTTAAGAGTTTTTTAATTTTTGTGCAAAGAATTGCACCGAGAATCAAATGAAGCCGGACTCCTCATTTTATTTAATGAAATTTTTATTCACTTATCACATTTATCTATGTCCCTATTAAAAATCTTTTCTCTATGGCATTATTATAACAAACGTTTATCTTTTAAAAATGGCGATATAAGCATTACAGTTTGAATAGTAACTTTTCATTAATACTTTAAGTAAGAAAGGAATAACCTTCTTTATTTGGTAGGATTCTCTCACGACGTTTTGTTGCCAACATAACAATAAATGGTTTCTGCGAATGAACGTGTGAATAAACGTGCCGATACGCGATCGACTTGGTTATGACGTTTGACACTCGTACTCGCAACTTTACGATAGTCACCGTCACTCACGTTTTGACGGATGACGTGAAGGTGAAGTTTTCGATGCAACTCGTACTAAGCACACTGGTCGCCTAATCTAAAAGCCGGATGGATCAGCCAGTTTGGCCGGACATTTGGGTAAAAAAGCCATTATTATTGTCAATGTTATTTATTATAGTTAACACGGCGCGGCGACTGTATTCGTCGCACGCCTTTGATGTGCTTCAGACGACTGACAATTGCTACACCTATCGTCATGGGTAAACTCGACTCGCTTCTCGTCTCGGCTCGATAGCTTGGTCATTGTATCCATATTATGCACTTCACGTCTATGTAGCCGTATAGATTTAGTGTTAGATATTTTAGTTCATTTATTTTTTTATCATATTCAGTGTAAATTATCGCTACCGGCCGTGTAAACTTTAAAAATATAAGAATATTTTAATTTAAGATTTGAAATATTATTTTAATGGACCTTTTTTTAATATAAGTTTTTTACTTATTTCTTTTTATTTCAATTATGTTTTTATGTTATTAAACTTTTGATTTTCTCAACAGATTCTCGCCACGACGACTAGCGAATCGAAAATGGTGCGTACTGGGAGGTGATGGGATGCATGACATTTCTGATATTCCTAACTTCAAAAATAATAATTTTGTAACTACTAAATTAACAATGCCATTAACCAATGCACATATTTTAATAACAACAATATACATGGGATAACAATAAACATATGCACGCTTATTTTACAGTTACTAATATTTAAAGGTTGTGGTAAAATTTGGAAACTCCACTAACAGTAAAAGTTTTGCTTGTTGCAGCTTGTGGTGTTAAAACTAACCTCAATATTTTGATTACTTCATTATTTAAATAATTATTTATAAATGAACTATCATCGAGCTCAGGCTTTAAGAGGAGATTTCCTTTCTCGTGGTACACTGGTGAAGAATGGAATGTGGCTATTTTCAGGTGGACTTCTATTGCTGGTGGTATTGTCATCTACAAGTGATCAGTCCTCAGGCGTGCCACTTGGTGGTAGAGTTTTTTTAGCAAATTTATTAGCATTGAGTATTTTAGCAATAAAATAGCTCTCGGGTTTCTTCTTAGTCTTAGTGACGTCCTTGGTGACTATTTACCCTCATGCAGCACCGCTGCTGGTTTATTTGCACAACTAGTTCAACATTCTCTTTATTAACTTCTTTTTTTATCCGACTGCGTCAGAAGGAGGGTAATGTTTTTCGAGCGTATGTAGGTATGTATTTATGTAAGAATCCTATGTCCATTTCTTGAACCAAATAAAAGATCGTAAGACCATTTCAAAATTATATGTATAAAATAATTATATCATTTATTATTATTTGTCACTGTTGGGTTTTTAATAATTGAAAAAAAAAACAAAAACCCAACAGCGAAACAGCAATGTATAGCTATGCAAATTTCTAATTCTATAATTTTCAACTAGGTACATACAGTAACCTGTCCTTATTAATAAGGGTGTGTTACACTGCGTTAACTATGGCCCTGCTAACGGTTGAGCGACGGCGACCTGCTAAGAAGTTCAGTGAATCACATCATCTAATTATGCATTTTGAGGTCAATGACACAGTTTGAAGCCGCCTTCGCTCGCTGTCTAATGAACCCTTTAGGAAGTCTTACGTTGCCTTGTCGCTTCTCGCCGATTACGATGGTTAGATAATGGAATATGCTCAGACCAATAAACTATAGACGGAGCGCCGGGAACAGAAGAGTGAAGCCAGCAAAAAGTAAGCCTAGCCTTGAAGTTTTATGTTCTAAATAATAAAAAAATTAAGCTTTGTATTCCAAAAAATAAAGTTTAAATTTGTTGCGTTCGGAAGACAGTTCAAATTGTCAACATACGGCGTTCTATTGGTTTCAATGTGTGCTTTCGGCTTACTTTTACTCTCTACTCACTCTTTTGTTCCCGGCGTTCCGTCTATAGTTTATTGGTCTGAGGGAATATGTATCAGCGTTATAAATTGTTAGCCCAACGCGTTGGTACTCGTGTAAATCTCGTAAAAGCTTTGCGATCCTATCGGTATGTGTGCTGAATCTGAATCTCAACATGCGAAATACTCTTGTGAAATTTGCTGTATGTTTTCTTCTAGCCGTCAAAGAGCGTAAGTACATTATTTTCTTATCACTGCTGAAAGTTAATCGAGCGCGGTTCTATATTCTCACAGTCCTTAAAGAGATTTCTAACTCAAAACTCAAACTCAAAATCGTTTATTTCACGTAGGTATTTACAAATACGCTTGTGAATGTCATTATTTGATTCTACCGCCATTTTTGCAAAGGTGACTTATATTCGTTTGTAATGGAGGAGAAAAAAATGGCGAAAAAAAACTCCTCGGCATTTTTTAAAAGATCACATACCTACATCTACCTACAGTTTTATACGTACTAACAGGAGCGGAACTGGTCGCGGATGGCTACTTTCAAGCATCCTTGTCATTTAAATAATCATCGACTGTGTAATAAATACCCTTTCTGTATAAGTCGCGTTTTAACATGTTTCTTAAATATTTGTATGGGCGAATCAGTAATGAACTTTGGCAATTTATTATAATTTCTAGGATCCATCCATGAATTACATCCTATTTTAATGATGTTTAAAGTCCTTCTTATCTTTATTAAACCTGGCCATACCATTCTTATGATACAAATTTTTATGATATAAATTTAGCAATTTATTAGACATAGATGCCGACATTCTATTAATACGAAATAACGTTATCAATCAAAATGTCTGCTGTCTGATAAAGTTGAAGTATAATAGGCTACAAACGAGTAAGAATCGATTTCTGTCTTGGCGTTGTCGGATTGAATTCTCGGAGCTAAAAGTCTCGTTCGTGTCGGAATTTTGGACCAATCAAAACCTGGTTCGGATTTTAACGGACCTTTGAATGACAAAAATTTCATTAAGCTCTTAGTGCTTCAAATGATTTTTTATGTACAGCCCACAAAGCAAATTTTGCAGAATTTTGATCATGTATTGAACATATCAAGTATTTGAAATAGTTATGTTTTGCGATTAATAACTGCTACATGAATCTACCCTGATGAGTTTAATTTCATGATGATCATAGGTATACTCTTTTATGTATGTTGTATATATGAGATTTTTATTTCAGGATGGGAGAAAAGGTGGCTTCACGCATTTTTTAAAATATATTAGCATAAAAACATATTATATTGTTATCGCAGATAAAAAATATTGAATAAAATCGATAGTAATCGAACGTCTAGAACTACGAGCGAAGAACATACAAATTATGTAGAACTCTGAAAAATTTTTCATAATCGTATAATTTATCTTCTGCTTGAATAATATAGATTAATAACATTAGGTTATGAAAAATTAAGATAACATTGTACATTAAATAATTATAACTAACGTGTATAATTTAAGCAAACTAGTCATCCAGGTTCAAACAATAGTATCTACCTATAATATCGTTCTACAATCATTTAGACAATAGTATCTACCTATAATATCGTTCTACAATTATTTATTGCTGGCAATAAAACGCAATGGGTTAAATTACCCGCAAAGGACAATAAATAAGAAAGGCAATGGGATATTAAACAAGAAATTAAATTTTCACGGCGAGCTGGAAATTTTCTAAAGGGTTAATTATTTTATCGTTTTTCATTTAAGACGTTAATTCCTAAGACGAGCCGTGATTCCGGCGTACGGCCTTCGGGGTTAATAACCTCCAGCTTATACTCGTAGATCAGTTCTCTCAATTTTTGAGGCTTTTATTTGTATTTCACTCAATTTTTTACTTCATTACCAGACAGCATCGGAATAAAATTATGAACAAATACAATCAAAAATAAATTGACCGAGCTTTTTTGGCACGGGGAATTAGTCAAGCCAAGCTTTTTGTGTGATTTTATAACTCAACTAACAATTTATTTTTTTCTGAAAACAATTCTTAGTGTAGTCAATAAAGTATAAGTACTGTGTTGTATTTTATTGTTATAGGTAACAACGTTCAGGATCATTTGAGAGTTTCGTACCTTATATTCAATAAATAAATAAAAAACTTGTAAACCTTTAGAGAATCGGACCTGGGTCAGATGTCAGATGAAACAATGTCTCTGTGGCCGTCTGTGATAGGTATCCGGTATATCGGTGTGTGGTAGGTAGGTATCTTTTCTAGTCGGAATAAGTTTACGATTTACAAAACATTTATTTTTTGTTTTCTTGGCCGATAACGCATTGGTGTAACATCTACACCTACAAGTAAATGTATAATAAATGTTCTAATGTCCATAGGCAATGGTGATCACCAACCATCCATATAGGGGTTCGCCTGGTGGTGAGTTGGCTATTGAGCTAGTATAAGCTGAATATAAGTAAATATTTATTAGAATAATGTTGAAAATTAAATACTTTTTCTGTACATATTGCATTCAATAAACCCGGAATCGCGGAATACAATTACTCGTATTCATGCATATTTTTAAAGATTAACTTTTAAATTCTGTTTTTAAATTAAAATGGAATATTTTCCGCACCAATACGTAACCAGATTTGGATTGGACATACTTCTGTACTCGGATTATAAGTATTAAAAATTGAAAGCATTTTTAATTTTATTGTGAGCGCGAAAGTGGAAAAATGTTTGTGTCCATTTATTAGTGGTTAAATAATTACCTAACCTTTTGTTTTTGGTGCGCACGATATATATAGCAAAATGATTTCCTGCCTACATCGTTGGTATTATTACAACGCATTCTACTTAAACGTAGTCTTAAATTAAAAAAAAAAAATAATTACAAATATGAATGCAAAGAGTACTGAGGTGGCCTAGACTCCTAGAGCATACTGCTACATAGAGCACGCTGCTCCAGTGCGGATTGGCGCAGGCGTTAATCGCCGACACGTTATCGGAAGTTTTCATGCCGCTCGAACAACCTATGACATGGCTTAACGACTGCTATCTATCGATAACAACCTGGACCGACGGCTTTACGTGCCCTGCGAAGGACGGAAGCGCTCAAGAATTTTTGCTACTAGCGGTCACCCATCCAACGACCGACCGCGCCCGCAGTTTCTTAACTTTGTCGATCACTTAGGAATCTTAGGATTGACGCAAGCTACCGGGCTATGAGCGCTTCAATATAGCGCATTCAATATTAGATTAGATAGTGTTTATGTGTGCATTGGAACGCGTAGTGTATGAAGCCCGAGCGCTTTCTTTGATGCTTTACTTCTGTACTAGCGTAAGTGCTCCCAGCTTCATTCCATAATTACATTAATAGGATTCAAATCCTTAGATACTCATTCTACGACCCATTATGATATCCCAGATTTAGAAATACGAGTAACTCCCAATGGTTGTACGATGAATCATGAATCGCATTACGAAATGTGTCAAAGTAGGAACCACATTACTATGAATGCTTTAGCAATAAGTGCAGATAAGTATCTCGTCTTAACTCAAAGCTGTTAGTAAACTGGGGCTGACAATACTATACATAGAGCAATGATCGCAAAACCCTTAACTTGTAGGTATTCTGTGATTAATTCACTGCAGAGCGGTGAAAGTGTAAACCTCGCATACAACTGTTTCATAACTTAAAAAGGGTAGCAGTTGTTGGGTTATACGTGCGCTGTGTTGTAGTACAGTTTGTAGGTACCTATATAATTTTATTTTAACTTCACCCTCACAACTTCTTTAACTGTTAACCGATTTAAATGAAAAGAAAAAGACTTAATATTAATTGAAGCCCATCACAATGCAAACCTGAAAACTGCATTCAAATCGGATAATCCGTTTCCGAGATTAGCGTGCACAAACATACAGACGAAATCAGTAGACATTGGTTTGGGTTCTCTTGGGTAGGTATATGAAGACCTCCCAATATGAATTTTGGACATGTTTGCCATATACAGACAGCGATCACTTACAGTTGTATTATATTACCTATATGTATAGAATATAATATAGATCAATGAATATAATAGATATGTATTTAATGTCGATGTCTATCACTGCTGTCAGATAGTAATGAGACTGTGTCAAAATGTCATGTTTATTACTACCGTTCATTATGTATTTTATTTATGTACATACATAATATAAATATGTATATACATGAACCCTCAACATCTACGAATGCTATTATACTGAAAGGCTGAGTGTTTGACGTCACTTTGGATTCACGGAATTCCCAATAAAGATATTGTGTTTTTTATTCGTTTAAACGTAGTATACCTACTTGTGATAAATCTTTTTTTATCCGTAGTATCTTTTTTTGTCCCCGCCTGCAGCACCATGAAGTATTTTATGTTGATATTGTGACACTTGTTTTTTTCTTTTGAGTTCTTTTGTAAGCAGTCGGGTTTTTTGTTTTTATAATAATATTTTTATTTCAGACTTTTTAGTGTTTTCGCCGAAAAATTCTACTTTTTGGGATGGTTTTTGACAATTTGTGTTAAAATGTGTGCCTAAACGTTATATGATATATATATTTTTGAATAGGTCTTTTCACGATCTTTCATTTGATACCCATATTGCTAAGATAAGAAAAAAACTCAAGATTATCCCCTCTTTTTCTTCCACTTTCAGGCGCCATTTTGAAAATTCATATAGCCTATGACACTAACACAGTTCTGATGAATTCAACGATACCTCATATGTCGAAATCCGTTCAACCGTTTGGGCTGTGGGGCGTGACAAATAAATGGACATACATACAAACATACGTACATACATACATACATACACTCGAAAAATATAACCCTCCTTCTGACGCAGTCGGGTAATAAACGACGAAATAAAAATAATTCGGAAGTTATTCATCTCTATATATTATAATCGTAATTGTGTGTGGCTCCATGTTTGCAGTGTGCTAAATAGTTTTTCTCTATGATTTAATACTTAACTTTGTCGCTTACTTGAAATATGTAAGTCCCTAAATATGGTCCTAAATATCTCGAATGAGTCCCATCGAAGTGAAATATGTCGAAAGGAAATAATGCTATTTCCCTCTACAAAATTAAAAAGTGAAATGTATCTAAACACTTATGTAACACATAACAACGCCAGACAGACGTAGGTGGACGTAATTTGTATTTCATCAAGATTCATTCAACCATCGATTCACGGTTTTGTGTTCTAAGTTATATATTTTACGGTCGATATTTCTTTACAAAAAGTTTGGTTGATAATATTCATAATAAGAAGTGTTATAAGTTTGTCGTCTATTGAATTTAAAATAGTCAAGTTGAAGGCCGTCCGCTTATGACCGGAAGCCTATTTCGTATGCATATTGGGTTATGCTGGCATAACTAGGTGTCAATAAACTCTTCAAGAACGAGTATGGTGATGAGTTGTATTACAATTTAATAATCGAATGTTTCTTTTAAGTTAGGTACCTTACAATTAGCGGACCTATTTTGGGATTTTTAGGATCAAACCGGAATCACTCAAAAAACTTCTTCACTTCAAATCGACAAACTATATTATGGGAAATACATATTTGATTGTATTTGAAAATATTTGGGTTACTTTTATTGTTTATCTATAACGATTTAACATTACCAACCCACTCTCATTTAATGTTATCAAACCCGTTTTAAGTCTTTAACTTACCCTTACCTCGTTTACCTAAATCAAGCATGGTTTTCACATTTGTAAGAAAAGATTAAATTTTAAACCCTATTACTTCTTGCAAAAGTTCACTTCTTAGAAATCGAAATAGGTACTTAAATAAGTTAAATAAGGCAATATATTATGTTCTTGACCTATGAGTGACCTTTTAAAAGATCCATACTACATTTAAAACAAAAAAATGTCGAAGACATTTTTTAAACGAAATTCGGACGTTGAGTAGCGTAATTTCCTTCCGCAGTCTGTGCTTTAAATCGAAAGGGAAACAAATTGTAATGCCTTTATCGCAGTCCCCAAATCGGATTTACCCGTAGATGAGATAATGTTGTATTAACTATACAAGGAGTTAGTGGCAAAGGGAATTGGTCCATCCAATTAAATTTGCTTACCATCCTTGTTTACTTTGGCACGCTTGAGATTACACAGATGTGAAACTTTAATAACGTACATTATGGTATTATGGTGGGAATTTTTTATTTGTTCGGCAACATTTAAAAACACAATTAAAACTTTTGAAAAAGCAGACATTCATTTGAAAAAAAGCTATAAATTGAATCTAAAACTGAAAGTTGACGAATTATTATGTTTTGAAATAGTACAAAGTTGTAATGGTTATAGATCTTACATAGGCATACGTAATGAAAACTGATAATAATAACATAAAAAATATTTTAAATCAATGATACTCAATACAATAAATCAACTTTAATTATTCTCCTCTACCAATTATATTATTAATCCTCTACAAATTTAATTACACCTAAGTATTATGGTTACATACACAAATATATGATTGGAGCTTTTTAGAATAATATCTAAAATACTTCCAAGGTATATTCTGACATAGAAAAAGGTACCCTTCTACACTTAATAGGTACACACTTGAGTAAAATTCACGTTTTCCCTCAATACTTCCAAGTAGGTATATTTTGACATAGGAAAAAGGTACCCTTCTACACTTAATAGGTACGCTGCTTGAGTAAAATTCACGTTTTCACTCAATAAGTGATCAGTGAATTGAAGCAGGCGTAATTTCTGTACGATAACTGGCCTAAAGGATTGTTTCAACAAAAGCGAGCGACCATAACGTTACTTTCGTTTATAACTCTGTCGTAATAAGATTAAGCTAAGAGCTCGTTAAAAGTTGAAACAAGCGGCCACCACTGGGCCCTACCCAAGCGTCATGTTCAAACAAACACGAGTTTTCACAATTATTCTAGTTGAACACTGTTGTTTGCGAGTTTGGAAATAAGCGCTTCATAAAATATTTATATGTATATGTACATGTAGCCAATGTTTTTCGGTAATAAGTGAGGCCGCACACCAGCACCACATATTACTCGCAACATATATTTACGGCGTCACAATTATTGCGATATCTTTAGGGATGATTCACACATATCAGTGAACTCACCGTTCCGTCACAGTACCGGCAAATCTTTCATACTAATAGCACTGACACTTCTCAGTGTCAGTGCTGACAATGCCGAGAATGTATGAAAAATTTGCCGGTACTGTGTCGGAACTGAGACTTCACTGATATGTCTGAATCGACCCTTACGCGGCGACAAATGTACTGTGCATACGCACATCGGAAGCACAGTTGTAGCGTCTGGTTGTATTGTCTTTCATTTTCGTAATGTCATTGTTGTCATTTTTGAAGCACGGCGCCACATAAAACGAACGTGTTCGATCTTCAATTCTTTTGGTACGACAAACGCCTCGCCACCATCTGCACCTACTACAAATATGTCCTTGATGTGCGGGTTTACATACAAACATAGGGGGGCGATATATATGTATGTCGCGTTTCAAATGTGACGCTACAATTATTGTAATACAAATGTATCTCTGGTGTGCGGCCGCACTAATTTGTTCTCTATTGCTCCAAAGACCTATGTTATAACGGTCGAGTTAAGCGCTAATGCAATCTCTAATATTAGACCATCTTTTTTTCGTGAAATTTTTTATACAAAAACCTACAGCTTTTTAATGTTTGGAAAACAAGCTTTGACAAAGACATTATAGAGATACCAAAATAAAGTTTATAGAGTATAGACGTTAAGCCATCGTTATTAGCATAATTAAAAACGTATCATTATTATCAATATGTATAGCTAATATTATAAAGTCTCACGCTATTTAAGGTAAATAAAATAATGAAATCTGGGATAGCAGGCTCAAAGTAGGTACTTGTTCAAGAACTTTCAGGAGGAATTTAGGAGTTTTACCTTATCTTGTAAAGTTAAGGTAACCGCAGCTGTTAAAACCTCTAGGCAGCCGACGGGAGGAATTTAATACAACACTTGTAAAATATAAGCGTATATTGCAGTTAGCAAAGTTTTAGCAAAAAATTCTGGAGACTTTATATATTTTTTGACAAATAGCTGACAAATAACATCTTTACACCTTTCATAATTGTTTATAGGTCTTGAAGAGGTGCCGAAAACTGACTGTTGTATTGAATTCACTCATAATATTATCTTGTAGTTACTCATTTATTATCTAGATTTTAAGTAAAAAACCATGTTCACCTAAGTGCTAAATTCGTCGACATATTTGACGATTACACTATCTAACTGACACATTTTCACATCATTAGATACCGATTTTATTACTGACTTTAAAATAGTTCCATAAAGCCCGGCTGCCTAACTACTACCCTTTCTTGTCATTTTCCTTCTGGAGAATTGATAGACAGCAGGTACTTTCATTAGTTCACACATCGAAACCGAAAACAGAAAATTAAGTGGCTTTTCTGCCTAACTGGGAACTGAACCTACGACCCTTCCGATGATAGTCCCTTAACGATAGTGGTACAGGTACGAGTTGTCTTATGATTTCAAAGCCATAGCCCAAAGTCAAAAAAACTTCCCAAAATGTCCGAAAACGTACAAGGAATATCCTACTAATATTATAAATGCGAAAGTAATTTCTATAGTAGAGTCATCGAGCATATGGAATTGCCACTATCCACCAAAAACCACCCTTATTTCCTGTGTTCACAGTTCAATTTAGTTTGTCACAAAAAAATACTAAGGACGTTTTTAGATCACACCGTCAATTTTAAATGTACCTTAATCGCATTGGCGGAACGCTAGCATTTGTGTGCCATGCAATTATAACGAATTCCAGATCGAATTCAAACGGAGTTATAATGACGTGTATGCTTGTAACCCCGTCGCCCGTAAATATTTCCACTCGGGTAGACAATCCAATATAACTTCCCTATAAAGTTTACTTTAGCCGTTATTGGAAAGAATTTGATTGCTTCAATACATCAAAGGATTGTTAGTCGAAGGGAATGCAAAAAAATCGTTCAGTGAGACTTATCAACGGCCTGGTGTAAAAATAATTAACTAGTTATAAAATAAAAGGTCGACAGAAGGGAAACGGATGTATACAACACGATCATTAGGTTTCCCTTTTCGTTTTATTAGCTTCTAAAAACCGGGAACAAATTCAATGTCTGCTGCTTAAGAATATTAAATTAGTCTTTTTTGCAACGATACTAATTAGCTTAGTAAGTTAAAGTTATATTTCGATTAAAAAAATGTATTAAATTAGGTACTAGAGAAACATTGAGAGACATAGTATACTGTATACCTAATTATATACCTATAGTTAGAGACAAAAATGGCACAATAAAATAAGAAACAGTCTTAAACGTAAGTAAATGTTAATAGTTTATTTGAAGACCAAAGCAAATACCAACGCCCACGATTCGAAAACAAACATTTATTTAACACAAAAATATCTTCCCACGAAGACATAATCTCCCCTCACTCACAAGGAAAGTCTACCAATTGAACGACAAGATCATGTAAACTTAGTTTAGAGACATTTCTGAGAAAAAACGGAATACAGTCCTACGACGATCTTTTGGCGCGTGGATGACGTGTGGGTGACAGAGACAACACCTTACAGGGAAAGCAAACTGTAAAGCGCTGCCTCTGTCACCTCACCCTCACCCTCACGTCGCGTCGGCCACGCGCCAAAAGATCGTTGTAGGACTATAATTATACAGGGTGTCCGGCTTCGATCTGTACAAACTTATAGGGCGTGTAGTATGAGTTATTTTATGAATAAAATTCTTCTACATACTAGGTCTAAACCCGACTCCCCTCGATCTACAGCCATTTTAATTTTTTTCTAAATTTTTTTGGACCTTGCACAGTAAAAGTACTATAACTTATGAAGTTTAGGTCCAATCTTCTTCAAAACTAAATTAGTTTTTACTCACTGGTAGGGGCCATCGATTTAGCACCTAAAATAATTCAAAAACTGGCTTCTACATATTAAAATAGTAAATTAAATGTAGAATTTATGATAAAAATGACATAGCTTTTAAATTTTTTTTAAGATTTTTCAGAAAATAGCCCCTGGCATGATTATTTTTTACTAACTCGTCTATCAGACGTTAAGTTTACCTAAACAACGACACCAAAAACGCAATTCTGAGACAACGGATAACCGAGAAATCGTTGTTTGAAGTTTGAACACAGCGCTCTCTTAGTCCAGGCAAATTAGTCATATGAGGGCAAGAATCTCGGAATGAGAGATAGTCGGCTATAAACTTGTATAAACCTTTATTTTAACACCCTAAAACTTGTCTCAAAACCTACTTATCGTAGGGTGTCTGCGACTACAGATATTCCAAGGTCAAAGGTCAAAAAATCGATTTTTTACACATTTATTGCAAATATCTCGTTTCCTATGAGTTTTATGCTATTTGTATACATTATAAATATTGTAAAGGATTAAATTCTCTGCAACTTTTGTTTAAACATTTTTTTTATATCTTGAACTATTTTCGAGATAGAGGGTAGAGCGCGCGCAGTGTTTATCTATATACAGTAAATAAACCTGTGCAGTTATCAACTCTTCCACCAACGAGTGCAGCAGCTCTTCAACATTTAAATCGTGTTTATTATCAAGTTCAGACTTGGTTAGGGCATGATTTAGAACCCAGAATTGGGGTTGGATAATGCGTGATGAATTCCTGGAACCTGTTATGACAATGAATCCACCAGCTCCGGAGGAATTGCTTAACACAATATTCTGTAACTGCAAAAATGGTTATGGTTCGCGATGTGGATGCAGGAAAGCAGGGTTGCAGAGCTCTTTAGCTTGCGGCCAGTGTAATGGGCAAGCTTGTCTTAATGTTTCACCATATCAAAGTGATTTGAATGAAGACGGTACTTTTGATCCCGAACTCTTGGAAGAACTGGAGACAAATGTCGTTGAAGACGAGAACGCAGAGGAATTTGAAATATTACAGCCATTGGAAAACGATGATGATGATGAAGAAGAGGAAAATTAAAATTAGAACTTGTAGTTCTTATTATTATTCATTTTTTTAAACATTGATAAATGCATGAAATGGTATTTTTCAATAAAAAACTTAATTAAAAAATTAATTATTTTCTTCATTATTTAGTTGGGAAGTAATTAGTATAAATAAGATTAGAATTAAGAAATAATTAAAGTATTTCCCTTAATAATTTTATAATTTCACGTGCAGGTAAGTGTTATTAAATGAATAAACACTTAATTATTGAAAAAAAAGATTAATGATAATGTAATAGTTAATAAAAAATGCGAATCATTTATAATTATGTATTTATCAATAATTTAAAAACTTTTTATGGCGTGTTTTTAATCGGGACTACAGGTTGACCTCGAAAGATACTGTATATGTATGTATAGATAAACACTGCACGCGCTCTGCCCTCTATCTCGAAAATGGTTCAAGATATAAAAAAAATGTTTAAACAAAAGTTGTAGAGAATTTAATCCTCTACAATATTTATAATAAATACAAATAGCATAAAACTCATAGGAAACGAGATATTTGCAATAAATGTGTAAAAAATTGATTTTTTGACCTTTGACCTTGGAATATCTGTAGACGCAGACACCCTACGATAAGTAGGTTTTGAGACAAGTTTTAGGGTGTTAAAATAAAGGTTTATACAAGTTTATAGCCGACTATCTCTCATTCCGAGGTGAAACCCCTAATTTGCCTGGACCACTGAGGTGATTTATGAACAAGCTCCGAATTCCATGTGGAATCAGGTAAAAAATTGACATTTTGGGTATTGATGAGGTAAGAAAGGGACAAAATAGTAATTTTGGGGAATTAGAACACAGATTTACTTTTTGATTATATTCTGTAAATAATAATATCGAACAATAAGTATTCCCTGCTTAATTTGTGGTATCACTATAATTATAAGTCCACTCCGGCCAAGTTAGGTAATTAATAAGGTTTAAGTGCATCCCGCACAAATGCCAACTTTCTGGTTTCTGCCCCTGTGATAAAGATACATTGCAGATTGACGGCAAGAATTTAAAACGCTGTAAAATAAAGTTTGCTTGCAAGCTAAATTGAATTGTGAGCACAGGTAATAAATTTATTTTTAACGTGAAGTGGCTACTCTAGATTCTCGGTAGCTCATGTATCCATACTAATATTATAAATGCGAAAGTCTGTCTGTCTGTCTTTCTGTGACGTTTTCACGGCTAAACCACCGGTCCGACTTGGATGAAATTCGGAATGAAAATTGTTGAAGACCCAGAGTCACACATAGGCTACTTTTTTTTAAAATCAACCGCTAAAGGCTTGAAATAGGGGATGAAAGTTTGTATGAAAAACGGTCACGGTAGAACCTTACAAGTTTTAATTCAGAACGTTTCCCATCCAATATATTCACGTTTGAAGTGTACGGAGAGAGGCCGGTATTTTCAAATACGTTCACAATTGTCGACAACCTTGGCAATTGATTAACTCTGTCCGAAAAAACGAAATTACTTTCCGAATAACCTAATAGATTATAACTTAAGTAGTGTTAAAACGGGAGCATCTTAGCTCGTATTTCGTTTATGCCAAATTAAATTAATTCTGTCTCGCAAACTGGAATTTACAGGGGCGCGTAAACTATAGTACCCTAACCACAGTAGGTACGCACTTGCAACACTACTTTACAACTATGAGGATTTGTCTAACTATTCTATTTAGCGCGTGTGTGGAAGCTATCACAACTTGTAATTAAATTTTGGTCTGAATAACATCAGAAGACGCTCTCATGGTTAATTTGATAGTTATTTATTGTTTGATACATAGTATATTAAAGAATCTGTGAAAGATCTGTCTGCACATGCATGGAATATGTAGGGTGTCCAGGATAGATGTAGCGATAATTTAAGGCTAGATAGTACCTAGATCTTACCTCCACCATCACCATCTTTGCAACGCAATGGAATCCAAAACTTATAATGTGTCTACTTATGAATCCCAAAAACGGCTTTCCACTTAACAAAGCAGTTTTAAATGTGACAAGGTGAGAACCATTTTAATGGAAATATTACTATAAATTTATATTGCTATACATTGTTAATCCGATGAAATTCATACAGCTAATTTTATTATTAATACAAAATAGACGAAGAGTAAAACACGCTATGAATATTCATATTTAATTATGCTCCAAAATATTTTACAGCTCCATTAACTAATCCTCTAGTCTCTATTTGCAGGAATTACATAATTATATGCAAAAGGGCCAAATCTCGTTTCATGTGACGTTCACATTAAAAATGTATACCTAATGCTTGAATATTCACAGCTTGCTTTGAGTAGACCGCTACACAATATACACACAAATATGTATTTGTTTTTGAAAAATCCGCCCATAATAAAAATAATTATTACGTTTATGAATATCAGAGTCAGTAAATAAATCGGCATGCACAAGCGAATTTGCTTTTGGTTATAGTTACGTAAACCTAATGGTGCGTACAGACTATGTAACAAAACATGTTATAAAACATAGTTAAATAACATGTTTTACAAATGTGGACGCTATGTGTTACAAAAACAAGTTATACAACATGTTATTCGTTTTTGCAACAATGTTATATGCTATATTTTAAGAAAACACGCATTGAATTGTTATATAACATTGTTATACAACAATGTTGTTTTAATGTGTGCGGTCTTGTAACATGTTTCATTGTTAGACAACAATGTTAGATAGTGTGGACGTGTTATAAAACAGAAGTTATATAACATGTTGCATAATCTGTACGCACCATTATACACCTCTGTGTATACGTGTTTTACTAAAGTATTTTAGCTTTCATTCTTAAGTATAATGAGACCGCTTCGGCATTTACAATTTTTAGCTTTGGAATCTAGTTGTACCTATAGCCGAGAAAATAGATAAGTGTTTTATTTTGGAAATCGCTTTACTCGGTACCCTTACTTAATCCGCCCAAACCCTATGAAATAGAAGTGTGTAGAAAAACTTCACTAAACCCATGTTCATGTAACCCTTCCAAGATATTTATCATTGTTTCACTCCAAAGATTCCTTTATTTCCTTCCAGGTGGACCATCACCGTTTAGTTTTGGAGGAGGGCGTCATAATTTAGGGCTCAATGTTTAAAAAGAACAAAAAGGAGAGCTACATTCGCATTATACTGAGGACGGGTGCCTGGAAACGGGTGCCCTTGAAGCTGCTACGGTGGGGCAGGAAAATGCCGTCGACCTCGCAATACGATCTGGTGCCGAATGACGAGTACGACATGAGAATTCCGCTCCATCCAGACCAAGCGTTCAAGTATGGCATCACCTTCCATGCAAAGGTACGTAGAAATTAATTATGATGTTTATTTACGATATCACATAAGAAATCTCAAAAATTCTCAGGGTTTCTCTACCATATTATTCATGGCTTATACATAATTATAATCCTTCTTCTTGAATATCTATAAAAAAATCTCGTATTTAAATCCGTTGCGTAGTTTAAAAGATCTAAGCATACATAGGACCAGACAGCGGGAATCGACTTTGTTTTATACTATGTAGTGATGTTAGTTCACAAATAATGGAGCATGAAACAGCAATTATTGTGAGTGTTACTATTTTGCGTAAACGTGTTAGGTTACTAAATAAGATAACCTGCCCTTTAGGTAATTTATGACTTTACGGAAAAGCACTTTGACTATACACGATATTCCAACAAATTGTTTGAAGTCATTGTAAGGGTTTTTAACAATAAAACGAGATGGACGAATTAATAGTGGGTAATTTCATATTTTTTGTGAGACTGTGGCATGGACCACAGTTTCTGATACAATGCCCATATAGCCCATGCTAAACACTGTATCATTATATAGACATACATAGTGCACAATGTGTAAAAGTGGTGGAAAATACTAGAAATACCATGAGAGACTGCTGTCGGATATCATATTATGTTGAAAAAGTCTCAAGATTAGACCAGTATTAGCCTACTAAGTGGCATAATAGTTTCTTTGTTGTAAATCAACAAAAATCTTTTTTATCATTTCTCATAGGACACATTTATCATTCACAGCACCTACTCGTATTAGGTAGCACATAATTATTGACTACTTACCTACCTTACCTATTCATCGTACAATACTTTTGTTTATGTTGGGAATAATGATGACAATCTTTCGTTCATAAAAAAATAAAAAAGCAACAATAATGTTCTTTAATTCATAGATAATGAAAATTATTGTACGTTTATACTTATAACGATAGATATTCATTTTGATTTAATCAAACAAATCATTTATATCGATCGAAATGTAATTTTCCCGTAGCCATCCCAGTTCCAATTAACTTTGCCAGTTCTAGAACAGTTTGTTTCTGCTAACGTTTCCATTACGATGGATTTTCCGTTTGTTGTACTGTTTTAAAACCAATAGTTTAGTTAACTTTATATTTATAGTGCAGAAAAACACGATATTCAGTATTAAAAAATGTTTAATGTTTAATTAGATATTTAAATATAGCACAAAGTTTTTACAACGAACGCTATAACTTTATGCGTGTTGAATTTTATCCACGTTAATATTTGAAATTACCTTTCATTTGCCGGTTGCCATGCTCACCAAGACATAAAGATCATAATTGATTGCTTTCGTTTTAGTTGGTTCGGTGTCGTGTCTTTGTGATGTGCGCAGTAGTCAACTCTGTAAGGTACACAGCGAATTTTGGATTGCGTTGCAGTCGCGTAGCTAATAAATAGCGTAGTGTGAGAAGTGCCTAAGAGGTACTTTCCAAAAATGTATTGGTAATTTATAAAAGCATACTCTGTGCAAACAAATAAATAGTAAGAGCATAAAACCTTATCTGGGGCTTATGGCCCGAACCCAAAATGGTTCCAGGTCCTATTCTAACAGCATTCACTGTGGCTATTCAGTGAATTTCAGTGCGATTAATTTGTGGTTTGGTAAATGGCTGACGTCTTTAATAGCAAGTACGTCTACTTTATTAATGGCTATCCAGAAGTTTATTTTACGGCTCTGTAAAACCAAATAGCAAAGTTGGAATGACCCATATTTCATCACGTCAAATTAATTACAGCATAGTGGTTTACAAGCATTTTACTCAAACTATTGTCAGTAGGTATGTACTTAGGTAGAATTTAAATATACATCTATTTTAAAGATTTTTAATACGTAGTAAATACTAATGATAATATTAGAAGTATATGAAGCGAAGCATGGTGAGTAGGAAATGTTCATTTTTAACCCCCGACGCAAAAAGAGGGGTGTTATAAGTTTGACGTGTCTGTGTGTGTGTGTGTGTGTGTGTGTGTGTGTCTGTGTGTCTGTCTGTCTGTCTGTGGCATCATAGCTCCCGAACGGATGAAGCGATTTCAATTTAGTTTTCTTTGTATTAAAGGGGACTTACGGGCGCGTGTTTTTAGATATGTTTGATGAAAATCGGTTGAGCCGTTTAAAAGTTATTGGGGCTGAAAGGGGGGAAGAATTTTCATTCTGTCTCTTTGTGGCATCATAGCTCCCGAACGGATGAAGCGATTTCAATTTAGTTTTCTTTGTATTAAAGGGGACTTACGGGCGCGTATTTTTATGTTTGATGAAAATCGGTTGCGCCGTTTAAAAGTTATGGGGGGTAAAAGCGGGGAAGAATAGCCGAATGTATGCAAATATACTCGTGTGGGGTCTCAAATGAAAGGGCACAGTAAGAGAATATTTATGACTTAATCGAGAATATTCTTACCTATAAAAAGTATAAAATAAAAATTAAATTAAAAATTAAAAAAACCCCCGACACAAACATTTAAAAAGTAAAAAATAATATCTCTAAAAATAATACGTCGCGTTGGGGGATCGCTCCATTTACTTCTAACTTTAACACAAAAAAATATTGATAAAATATGATAAGTCTTGGGTCAAGGACTAAGTAGGTAGGCATGTGATACTTATGAAAAAAATCGTAGATAATGAGTAGTTAGGAGAGGTCCCCCAACGCGACGTATTATTTTTAGAGATATTATTTTTTACTTTTTAAATGTTTGTGTCGGGGGTTTTTTTAATTTTTAATTTAATTTTTATTTTCTTCTATTTATTTTTTCATTCCCCACGGCTTACCCGCATCGTTTTACGCCATGATTAGTACCTACAACTGAGCTTAAAACTAATACGAAATTCCCTTGCGGCAATTTTACTTCAATTTAATTGTAATATAGGTAATGGACTTAATATATTTTATACGCACCTAGTCAAAACCAAATTTACTAAAATCACAAATCAATAAAGACAAAAACCACATAGACTTCGATAAAAAGCTTCGAAAAAAAAACTGATTGATAAATAAATTGTGAAAATTACAAATTTTCACTTTTGAATTGCACAAAACATTTAAAATTAATTCAGTTTCTACGTAAATGGTTTGAATACATATTTAATATCTTCATTAGGATCGAGCATAATTACACGGTAAAACGAGTGTTTTAATGTTTAAAGACTCGATTAATATCCATTAGAAAGAGTCGTTCTTGAAATTTGTAGCGAGGGTGTAATTAGGGTGGGTACTTAATAGGATAACCGTGAATACCCAGCAAGATAATCTAGTAGATTCAGGTTGGTTCTTATTCGAGAGAATGGGAGAATTCGGGCTATAAGTATACAGCATATTAATAATTTATAACACTGAAACCCCGCTTGTATATTCTTATTTTTTATATATTTAAGTACATACATATAAATAAATTTTAAGCTTTGTGATTTCAAAATAACTGCCTTTCTTAGTACATAATACTTTACACAAACAAACGATTTAAATTTTTTTGTCTGTCTGTGTGTCTTTCCGTTTGTCTGCGTTAATCCCCGAAACGGCTGAATCGATCTTATAAGACTTTCATTGAAAGATAGAGGTGGTTACGGAGCAACATTAAGGCTACTTTTAACTCCGTCATTCCAGCAGGATCAGGATTTACTCAGGAAAAATTCCCTCGCACGCCCGAAATCACGGGAGCGTAGTTCATTGTTAATAAAAGGGTCAAATATCAAAATAAAAAGTCGATTATTTTTCCGGAAAATACAATTTTTATACAGAGTTGTGGGATCTCCCCATTTAAGTATGAGAACTTGTGTTTGAAAAGTCTCCTCTTCTCAGAGTAGTGTATTTATTTTCTGGTAGGTATACAGGTAGGTATATAGATAGGTATACAGGCAGAAAATTCATTCGTAATTTTTGATTTTGAAATTTTTGGTTTTGATTTTTGAAGAAATATCATTTCTCGGTTCACTATTGGAATCAATTTTGCTTCAATCCATCAATGGTCCACTACAGGACACGGATCCCTTCTTTTTTATGAAAAACACCCATAGAACAAGGCTGAAATCGGGACTAGGATGACCAGTTGAATTAACACATGGTGTTAGAATATTAGTTTGTTATTATTTATAGGGATTGGCGCAGGGATTGCTAACGATGTTAGTCCTGTTACTTTATTATTGATCGATGTAGTAATAGTAATAGTACCTATAATCTGATTCGTAATAATAATTATTGGTGAGGTTTTGTTATAACCGGGGCCCGAGTTTACATTTGAAATCACTTTACATGTCGTCATGTGTCAAACCATTCCAACACGACACATTAAAGCATTCATAAATTATTTTATTTTATCTGGGAAATGTGACTTTGAATGGACTTGACGATTGGGTATCGTACTCTAGTTCAAATGACGTTACCTCGACGGTCGATACCTCGATGTCTCTACCTCGATTGACACATTTACTTATTTCATTGATCAGTTTATATAGGTATGTATAGTATTGCTAGACGTCCGGATAAAGCCGGACAGTGTTAGGCGTTTTGAGTGCGTGTCCGGCCAAAATAAAATGTATCCGGCTTGTCCGGCTTTTGTTAGGCCTTTCTCATTAGAAATAGTAATCCCTTCTTATGTCGCGCTTGGATAAGAATATTGTCCTTGAAAAGTCGAATTATAGAATGAATTGTGTGACCTATTACTGTTTGCACCCCACGCCTCTCCGTCGCCAGCTATGTAAAAGCTGACATTGATGATTATGTGGGCTTTTGTCCGGCTTTTTTACCCAAATGTCCGGCCAAACAGGTTGATCTGTCAGGCTTTTAAATTTGGCCACCTGGCAACCCTAGATATGTAGAGTTGGCCATAATTACTGGAAATAATGTTACACCTAGTCGAGTTCTGTGTCCAAATCCAATGCCAATATCTCTGGCTAGATCTTGTTCTAGTCTGCGTAAGAGAAACAGATGAGACTTTCCAAATAATTTTATATTTTATATGGTTTTCTTAAAATACAATTGAGGTATGCAGTTATAAAGAATAGTAGATACTACTTTAATACTTTGAAGTTGGTTACATTATAATGCACACTTCACAACATAAAGATCGATTATGATTATGCTATTTCCATGTTAACGTACGTACAAGCTGCATACAAACACAAAGACTTCGAAGTACCGGTTTATGCATGTAATGCATTATTTACATAAATAATTAATATGCGCGTGATTGAATTAAACATATGGATATTACATAATTGAAAATAATATATTGTTTTGATAAACAGCCTCAGGCCTATACAATCACTTAGAAATTCCTTGGGAGTTTCGTACGTACGTACATACTTACGTAGACTATCGCCTTCACTTTCTCATTGAGAAAGGAGACCCATGCTCAATAATGGGCCATGATGGTTTGAGATGATTATGAGAAAATCTTCACTCAATATTGAGTGTTTGGTTTATTACAATCGGTTCATAATTAAATAAGTTCTGTCAATTTAACGCATCACGCCTAACAATTGTAGAGTATATGTATTTACTATGGGGCTGCTCTTCCGAAGCGAAAAGAGGGATTAACCAGCTAAGTAAGTAACTAGTAAGTTTATTTTTATTTTTATTTTTATTTTATTTTATTTAATGCACCAACAAGGTATACACTAAACATTCACAATAATATACATATAATATCTTAATTTAAGGCCAAGTGTTACCTCAATTATAGGTACATACATCGTGCTTCATTAAGTGCATCAAATTAAGTTAAATAAGTTAAACAAGTTAAACAAGTTAAACAAGTTAAACAAGTTAAACAAGTTAGTTGTAGATCAAAACTATGATCAAAATAACTTTAAAAAATAATCCTCCGACATGACTTAACGACTGCTATCAATCGATAACAACCGGGACCGACGGCTTTACGTGCCCTCCGAAGCACGGAAGAAAGAAATTTTTGCCACAAGCGGTCACCCATCCGACTACCGACCGCGTCCGCTGTTGTTTAACTTTGTCGATGGCTTAGGATCGACGCAAGCCGCCGGGCTATGAGCGCTTCACTTATGTTGAAGTAATCTCGGTTTATCTGCCGAAGAAACGAAGGGCGGGAGAATTATAAATTAGGTTAATTTTCACACAGTTTAATGCGTCGCCGAGCGTCCATGATAAAATATCGAACAATAATAAAGCGATGTTCACTGATGGCTCCAGAGTGCACTTTGAATGGGTTTTTATAAATAGGACGATACATCGGCCACACCACAAGGCTGACAGCTAGATGAAAGAGAAAAGCAGGAAACAAAGTGTCCGTTAAAATAATACTCTGTGTGTGTACCATTGGCTTCCAACGGCAGTCGAAGCTGCCATGATTTCATAGTACGTTCACTTCGCTGGAAGTCAATGGATACAGCGGACGCTTTTTTCTTTTCTTTCTTTTATTATTATCTTGCTATTTTTCTTCATGAGGTTATAGGTGGGGCACCAATTTGATGATTTGTGCGATTGATAGCGCTTCAATTTACTTAGCAAATTAAGGTTATATAACAATGGTAACATAATGTATAACGACCATAATATTTATTTACATTAATTCATTGGTCGGAGATCGAACATAGAACGTTAGCAATTGATCGACAGTGTATGTTGAACCTATGCTTGATTGACGATCGGTTTTTGTGTCATGAAATAGTATTTTTTAATATAAATTAAAGTAAAAAAAGCTCAAATGTTACGTTAAATATTGCGTCAATAATAAAAACTTTTACCATTCGACGTAACGGCTTTGACCGAGTTTGGTTAAATTGCAGATTTACGTTAGACACTTGAAAGCCAAGTACACTTGCCTTCTCCTATAAAGCCTGCGCTAACCAGGGACTTTTTATACACAAATACTGAACTGAACATCTTGTAACACCTCGTAAAGGCATGAATATTTTAAGAAGCGGCCTGCTCTTATAAAATCCTTGAATTCCAGCATGGATTAACAATTGTTAATTCTTTACATTTGAATGAAGCGATACCTAAAACCGGTTCTTAATATTATATGTATAACCGTGCCTGTTACTATTTTTAAATAAATCCAAATAAGTCGTAAAGAATTAAACATTGTGCTAAAATGTTAGCGATGTACAGAATAAAAAACAATAGGTGATCAATACCGGATATCTAGTTGGCTGGCGTAGCGGCTAACGCCACTAGGATAAGTGTGAGAGACAGTTATTGATGATTGGTGTAATAATTGATATTGATGTAACGCTCTACTGGAATCTGAGTTCTTAGAATTTTATTTAAAATTTATTTATTTTCTTTCTTTCGAAGGTATTGTCTTCGCTTTGGGGAATCTATGCTATAATATGATGATATTTATAAGATAGGTTCTTTAATTGACATAATGCCATATTTTGACAAGACATAATGTGTCGCAATACGAAACATTAGGCTGCTTTTCCACCAGAGATGTGCTATGCTACGTTGCTAAGGATGCGTTTGAGATCCACCAATTACATACATTTGTCCTCCTAGTAACCGTCTTACGAATGAATATGGCGAACCGCCCTCGCTTCGCTTCGGGACCCGTAAGTATCAACCGCGTAGGTCCCGCTCCCGTAGGAATTTCAGGAAGATAATAAACTATCACCAAAATTAATTCAGGTTAAATTAAATTAAACTTAGAAATAAAGCTTACGACAAAATAATAGCAAAGTAGCAAAGGATCACAGCAAGATTAAACTTGGAAACGCGGCAAGTTTGGTATGGCAGTGGGTTCGACCAAATTTGATTACCATAAAAACGGTTCTAGTGTGTTAATCTTAAAAGATAGACATATACTGTCGTGGACATTTTTTTAGATCATTTCAAGAGGAATAATTCTTTCATACATATATTTTTGGTATCTTGAATCGTTTTCGCAACGCATGCAACGAAAGCCCTCGAGAATGAATAATTTTCCACGTTTTTTCCACATTTTCCATTATTTCTTCGCTCCTAATTGTTGCAGCGTGATGTTATATAGCCTAAAGCCTTCCTCGATAAAAGGTCTATTCAACACAAAAAAAATATTTTCAATTGAACCAGTAGTTCCTGAGATTAGCGCGTTCAACCAAACAAACAAACAAACAAACTCTTCAGCTTTATAATATTAGTATAGATAGTATGCCGATATTTTTTATTGTTATGCCTTTTATGATGATAACCTTAAATAACCAAAGGAGAACATCAGATTTGGGCCTGGAGCGAACACCTTGTTCAATAGCCTCAAATAATCTTGCATGTTATAATACGTCCATTTCATGTTTAAAAATATATGTAGTTACGTCATGTGCGCGGTGCGTAAGTGCGTGCTATGTTTCATTATTCCCATCATTTTCCGCAAAATCGGAATATGCACAATATGGTAACAATATCCTCGATCTAACAAGCGATGTCTCATGCATGTTCATATTCCAGGTCCAAGGCCCTTAACAAAGTTGCTGGTCTCCTTTTTGCTTCAATGGTAAGCGTTTGAGTTCGTCTAGGAACATTTATAGGTAAGACTACAGTCTCAAAGCCATCATAATGGCATCGTCGTGAGGTAATCTCAAGCTATTAGTTGTGCGGCGATGCATTTCAATGAATAATGTATGACCAAAAGACATGTACGTTATGAAATCCTAACTTTGCCTTTTTAAAGATTCATATTATATGCCTCGGACGGAGGTATAACCTCATCCGAAGTTATTTTAACTGTCCCCTGAATAGTCTGTGAACGAACCGTTTATAGTCAAACTGAATATGGAGCATGGGGATTTAAATTTTTATTCTAATAGAGACATTGAAAACTCCACAAATTATGATTCCCCAATGCAAATTTTAGATTTAGGTATAAGAACCACAATGAAAAAGCACTAGTCTTCAGTTTACACGCAAATGAATACTGTGAGTACTGTGACCGACTTCAAAATGAACGAGGTTCTCAATTTATTAAACTGGCTCAATTTTGAATATCTTTTAACAAAATAAAACCGACTTTAACGCAAAAAAGTAGATCCATTCAGTTAAACGCGGTCAATATTTCTAAATCCTTCTTCTAAGTCTGAAAAACACGATGCTGAAAACCGTATCAAAATCGGTTCAGCCAAACAATATGCCTAAAACCTTCTCCTAAGTCTGACAAATACTACAAATACATACATACATACATACATACATAGGTACATACTGGACAAACTGAGAACCTCCTTTTTACCCGACTGCGTCAGAAGGAGGGTTATGTTTTTCGAGTGTATGTATGTATGTTTGTTTGTATGTATGTCCATTTATTTGTCGGACCCCACAGCCCAAACGGTTGAACGGATTTCGACATATCGTTGAGTTCGTTAGAACTGTGTTAGTGTCATAGGCTATATGAATTTTCAAAATGGCGCCCGAAAGTGGAAGAAAAAGAGGGGATAATCTTGAGTTTTTTCTTATCTTAGCAATATGGGTATCAAATATGAAAGATCGTAAAAGACCTTTTCAAAAATATATATAGGATTGGTAAATGTCACGGAAGACAGAGTATAGTAAACCCAACTTAAGATTGAAATGAAAGAGGCGCTGTCGGACGCATTTGACATTCATTTGACCAATCATTGCACACTAGTAACTGACAGATGAATGACCACAACGTACTTATGAATGACTTTTTAACATGGCGGCGTTAGTTCCAATTTTTGCCATTTCAGAGATAAGTTGGGCGCACTGTAAATGTGGTCTGAGAGTAAAAGGGAAAGTGTGATACTGATAGATGACGTTTGACAGTTAACTTTGATTAATATTATGAAGTGACAGATATGACGGATGATCAGGCACAGAGAACGACGGACGAACGACGACAGTAAAGACGAGTTAAGACGTGTGTGTGTAAAAATACTTCAAATCAAGTCGAAATTACTTGTAAAGTGCAGAAATACAGCTACTGTTCTAAAGAAGAACCCTCTTTCATTGAGCTCCAACCCCTAGACACCACATAATTATATATCATATAGCGTTTAGGCACACGTTTTAACACAAATTGTCAAAAACCATCCCAAAAAGTAGAATTTTTCGGCGAAACACTAAAAAGTCTGAAATAAAAATATTATTATAAAAACAAAAAACCCGACTGCTTACAAAAGAACTCAAAAGAAAAAAACAAGTGTCACAATATCAACATAAAATACTTCATGGTGCTGCAGGCGGGGCTACCTGTATTTGATCCCCAAATAAAGCATTTTTAAAACGCAATTGATAAAAACAATAAATAATTTATTTTTAACGTTTAAAAGCAACACAATTGTTTCAAAAGATGATAAGCGCCCAATTTAGTTATGAAGAATGCTACATTTTTTTTTTTTTTTTTTTTTTTTTACTTTATATAAGTTAATGCTTGACTACACCTACTACCTGATGGAAAGCAGCAATGTAGTCATGGGTGGTAAAGCGCACTAACTTAGAAGCCTATTCACTCTTTTCTTGAAGACACTTAAATCATAATCGGACGGGAACACCGACGCAGGCAATTTGTTCCAGTCCCTTGCCGTGCGTATAATAAATGAGGACGCAAAACGTGACGTCCGCACAGGAGGGACGTCGACGACAAAGGGATGCATACCCGCCGTACGTCGCGTCGTCCGATGGTGGAAGGGTGATGGGGGAATTAAGTTATGTAATTCCTGCGCACACTCTCCAAAATGTATCCTGTAGAACACCGAGAGGCTGGCAACTTTGCGCCTATGCTCAAGACTTTTGAGATTGGCTTCAACCAATTTAAGGTCACCAATGAGTCGCTTGGCACGCCTCTCCATTGAATCCAAAGCAGATAGGTAACATTTAGCAGCACCAGCCCAAATGTGACAGCAGTACTCCACACACGGCCGAACCTGTGCTTTATATAAAAGTAAAAGCTGTTCCGGTGTGAAGTACCGCCGCACCTTCGCTAGGACACCAAGTTTTCTAGCGGCTGCTTTTACTTTGGATTCAATGAACCGCCCATAGTTGAGGTTCGAGGATATCTCTACCCCCAACAACTGAAGGCGATTGGTGTATTCCAAAGATACATTTTGGAAAGTAGGAGCCAAGGTGAAGGGGCTCCTTTTGGCGGTGAATAGACACGCTTGCGTTTTGGTGGCGTTGAATCCCACAAGGTTGGCATCGCCCCAGTCGGACACTGCCCGTAGAGTGAGATTCGCACGCTCCACCATGGCCTCTCTTTCAAACTCTATTTGGTCTTTAGTGACCCGATTGTTGGCCAGGTATCTCTCCACAACTGTGCTGTCGTCTGCATACCCATAGACACCGGGTATGAGCAGGTCGTTTATGTGCAGCAAAAATAGAGTTGCGGAGAGAACGGACCCCTGAGGAACACCGGCATTGGTTGTCATTGCTTGCGACATGCAGCCATCGACAACAACGCGGAATGATCGGTCACACAGGAAGTCCTTAACCCAGTCAATCAGGCCAGGGGATAAACCATATGCAGGAAGCTTGCTTATGAGGCTAGCATGCCAGACCCTGTCGAACGCCTTCGAGACATCGAGGGAGACGGCCAGGGCCTCTCCGTTCCTCTCGAGGGCCTCGCCCCAAATGTGCGTGGCATACGCTAGAAGATCTCCTGTGGACCGGTTTCGGCGAAACCCATACTGCCGGTCGCTTAGGAGATCATTCTCTTCTAGGTATGCCATAAGGCGTCTGTTCAATATACGTTCCATACTCTTACAGAGTATGGAGGTAATTGATATAGGCCGATAGTTGGCAGGGTCAGCACTGCTACCTTTCTTTGGCACTGGCTGCACGTTGGCAAGCTTCCAAGACTTTGGCACTATCCCAGTCCTAATAGAGAGGCGAAATAAGCGTGTCAACACAGGAGACAACTCGGGCGCACATACCTTTAGTACAACCGCCGGAATACCATCCGGTCCACTGGCTTTCTTCACGTCTAGACTTCGCAACGTTTTAAGGACCTCCTTATTGAAAATTTGCACCTCCGGCATAGAGGTACCGCAATGAGGTATCGGTGGCGGAAGGCTGTTGCCACTGTCCAGACGTGAATTCTCAGCAAAAAGAGTAGCAAATAAGTTCGCTTTCTCCTTTGCTGTATGAGCCAGGGACCCATCCGGTCTTACCAGCGGAGGCAGCGTGGGTTTGCAGAAATTAGCTTCGACCGCTTTGGCGAGGGACCAAAAAGCTCTACTGCCCGATGGTTGTTCAGTGAGCTTCGCGCCGATACGTGTTACGCGGTCAAAACTAACTCTTCGCAATACCTTTTTATAGGACTTGGCGGCTAGGTTGAAAGCTTTCTTCTTAGAACTAACATCCGGAGCTTTGCAGTTTCGAGCGTCAACCCAGGCGAGATACGCCGAATGCTTTCGCTGTTCAGCCTGAGCGCATTCGGCGTTAAACCATGGGCGAGCTTTGCCACCGTTGGATACGTCAGAAAAAGGGATAAAATATTCCATCCCCTGACGTATCACTCCGGTAATGGCATCTGCGCAACTCGACGGATCTTCCGAAGAAAAGCATACCTGCCGCCAAGGATAAGATGCAAAGAAATGCCGCATCTCATCCCAATCTGCTGACTTGTAACGCCATAGCCTCCGGACATCCCTAATGTTATAATCGGGAGGAGAATATGACGATACAGATTTCACCAGACAGTGGTCGGAGGTTCCCAGAGGTGAGGAAACCTCAACGGTGTACCTGTCTGGATCTGTTGTCAGCAGAAGGTCCAGGCAATTGGCTGTATGGCCAACAATATCAGGCACCCTAGTCGCCTGCTTTACCAGTTGGGAGAGGCCCAGCGACATAGCAAAATTCCATGTTTCTCTCCCAGCATGGTCTGTCTTCTGGTATGGGAACAGCCAATCCTGATGACAGGCGTTAAAGTCCCCCAGAAAGACCAGCTGCGCGTTAGGGTGCCGATACAAAGCCTCATCAGCCGCCACGCTGAGGTGCTCGAAAAGTCGAGTTGTCTCCTGGTCACCGCTGTGCGATCGGTACACACAACAATACAGGATCATATCGATACCCGTGTCTACCGAAACCCAAATGGTGGAAAACGTGGGGTCTTCAAGATGACGGAGACGCCGACAGCAGATGTCATTCCGGGCGTAAACGCAGACTCCAGCACGAGGGTAGAAATTATGCTCAAGTGTGAAGCCTGGGTAGTCAAGGTACGCCACACTTGACGGACTCTGAATTTGCGTCTCCGTCAAGAAGAGCAAGTGCGGCTTATGTGCCTCGAGATGATGGTGAACTGAGGTCAGATTGGAGTGCAAGCCCCGGATGTTTGTGAGGTGCACTTGGAAAGAGGGGACGTGCAGCCGCTGTGCAAACGTTAATTTCTTGCTCTTACTTTTCATCATAATTCAATCATAATCATTGCTTTTTATAGGCAGTTTATAATTAAGTAAATTAATAATTTGTCCTCAGGATGTCGTGAACCAAAATATTTCATTAATTAATATTGAAGTTATTCAAATGAAGTACTTATCGAGGTACAGGTTTGAAGAAATATCATTTTAGACAGAATTTCGGACACCATTTAATTTTCATTTATTTACTTTCAACAGTTGAACTGTTCGTGTCTCGTTATATCGGAAGGTATACACAATTTATTTTTAAACTTTAAAGTAATAGACTTTTAGGATTCAAGTAAATTGGTCAAAATTACTATTCAAAATCGATTTGTGAACAGGCTCCGCTTTTGAAAAATCATAGGAGATATCTTGTGGATATAGTAGGTGGGTAGGTACTTCAAGTTAGCCAAGCGTTGATACTCAAACTAAACTCTTACTGAAGTTTAGAATTCGTATTAAAGTTATAGGTTTCTGTTTGAGACACAACACTATAAAATACGTCGTAACAACAAAGTAATATTAAACAGAAAAGACACTTTACATATAGCATGGTGTATCCAAAACATTGTATTTTTTCCCAAATCTTATTCAATGTTCCCAAATACTTGACTTCGTTGCTTTAATTGACAGTGCGAGGGATGTCAGCACATTCTCGCGTCGAAGTAAACATTATTTAGATCCAATTTCCATTTTGGCCGTGTTTTGTGGAAATTTTAAATGGTAGCGAGAATATATTTTTACCATTCGCAAAAGGAAATCGAAAGACTGACATCGTCAATAATTGTATAGGTATTATAGTTATTTTTATGGGCAAATAGAAATAAGTTTGACTTTTTAGAAATTTAAAAGTAAGCCGTTAATATAGACGTGTCTAGATACTAAAACATAATTAGTTTATATTTTTTTAATCGGAGACAAATAAGAATGATAACTTTATATTTACACCCCGTATAGGACTACCCAATCTACAACGTGGTTACCACCATACAACAATAAATTTAATTTTATGGACCTAATGATTACCTAAGCCTCCAAAAAAAATTTCAATCAAATACCTCCTTTGCTTTAGCCACATCAATTATTTTTTCAAGTTTCAACATTTCAACACGCTGTATCTATTATTATTGTAATAGTAGAAGATTATTGCCGCTCTTGTCAAAAGTGAGTGACTGACGTTTAGATAGGATGTTCTATTTTTTCCTGTATTTTGTGCTATTTAATTTGTTTGATAAAAACATTTTTGTAAATAAGATGTTAGGCGGATTTTACTAAATGTAATATGTTCCTTGCATGAAGCAGGGCTCGTGGTTTCATTTATTGTTGAATGGTGGTATCCACCTTGTATAATTTACCCATGGAGCAAATATAGAGAGGAGACGTTGTATGTATATTTTTCTATGAAAGATCGCGTGACGATTTGCGGGGCGAGGGGGATAAAGAAATGGGCGGGATAATCGACTTTACTACGTAGTTCAACTATCTCACACTAGATGGATTCTAAATACGGCCCTGTGTTTTTGTTGTTGTAAGTAGTTGTCGATAGATGGCGCTGTTTACAAAATGATTATAAAAACTAGAAAAATAATATTTTGGTGGTTAAAATTCTTTAGGAATTAATGTAGGACGAATTTCAGTACGTATGATTATCAAGATATAATAATTGTTAGCTCTACGCACCTATGCATTTTTATTTCCCCTGATACAAAGTGTCGCCATCTAACGTCAAGTAGAAATTTATTTGGTGAGCGCCGTCAGTAGACTTACTTAAGGCCACGCCCACGGTGATGACGTCAGGACCTAGTTGAGTTACAGTGCACAGTTGCTTAGGCCGTCTCCTCTCTATATTTGCTCCATGAATTTACCTACATATGTTAATATGCAAATTCATAATTGTGCATTTTCTACGCTAAAACTGGAAGAGGATGCTATGGGAATTTCGTAGGTAATATAAAAGAGATTTTCTTTGCAATAGAGCTTTCCCAGAATGGAGCCATAGTCGTGTTACCGAAATTTGGCACAAAGTGGGTGGAATCAATCACGAATTCTTCGATAACGTTCGAGTATAAGGCGATTTGCTGTAGTGAGCGAAATCCAAATCGTAAATATTGTGTTTCATATTATACGATTGGAGCATAAAAGAATATTTTATGATACACAATGATTTATTTATACTTACTTGAAATAGGGTTCTGTCAGATTTTGTTTTATTTTATTGTAAAGGCGTTGAGGGCTTTATGAGGTTGTAAATAGTTCAGATAATATTTATAAAATTTTATACGATCATTAATAATAGTAAAACCTAAGATATTAAGACTATAGATGCATTAATTCAACGCAAGTTTTACTTTTGGTTTTTTATTTTAGTACGGACGCGAAATGGAACACATGAGGGAGACAGAGACAGTTGCATGAAAACTAAGTCAATAAGTCTTCTTTGATTGAAACGCTTTTAGCGCTAATTACATTCATACTTCTTTTTTAATACCATATCAATATATTGAACTATTATTATTAATAGCTAACAAATATAAATTTTTAGTTTGCCTTTTTTTATGGAATTAAGATAGCAAACGAGCATGCAGCACCACCCTTCCGCTGCCGCCCATAACAACTGTGACCGACCTAGAACTAGACTCAAAGGGACTAGGATGGTTAGTCCAATTAGTAGATGGTGTTAGAATATTAGTTAGTTAGTTTGTTAATAAGTGTGAGGACAGGGACTGTTAGTGATAATTAGTCCTGTTAGTTAACGTTAGTAATAGTCCAGTTAGTTATTGAGTATGAGTCTCGTTCTAATTCGGTCACAGATGCGTTGCTACCCCTTCTTTCAAACAAACTCCATGACTTTGTTTTTTACTTCGATTTTCTAGAAGAACTTGTTGGAATATTGGATTGAAAGTCTAGTTTTCTTAACGTGGTTTTATTTTATTACTTTCCACAATGTACAATGCAATGGGCGTTTTTCCATTAGCGCCGGTGCCGGCGCCGAGCCGGTGCCGGAGAAGCAAAACTGTATGAAAATGTATGGCTCGCTTTTCCACTTACCGGCGCCGGCGCCGGCCCGGCATTGACTCCCGCCGGCGCCGTCGCCGGCTGGTTGTCAAAAGAGAGTAGAAGGGCAGTGCCGAGCGTGTGTTGTATGCGCAGCACTGGCTGACATGCCTAAAAATCGGAGCCGAGTGCGGGAACATCGAGGGCAGGCGAGCCGGAGCGGTCACCTGCCAGGGATTTGGGGGAGGAGAGATAGATAGCGAGCAATTCTCAACGCTGCAGAATGACCCAACTCATACGAATCCCTACTCTGTTACCCCTGTTGTAAATTTTTAATTGTTGTAGGTATTATTAGGAATTTAGTATGAGGGTGTGATGTATGTGGTATGGCCACTTAGAAGAACGGCCATTCGATGAGGAAGTATGTAAGAACTGACGTTGTCATTCTATTAATAAATATTTGGAAGATAATATCGCCTCTTAGTAATAATACAGGAAATATTACAGGTAGCTTTAGATTTTATCATAGAAGTCGGAGATACTAATGACGAAGAGTCACAAAGTGCTTGTAGCGATGTTAGTATGAGCTCATTTGATATTGATTGCGAAGAATGAAATATTATAATTCAATAACAACATAGTAAATCTTCTTACTAGCTCATTCCTTATTTACATGAAAATTAGTCGACGGCTTGAAGATACCATTGTTATATTTATCTACGCGTTGTACTTTGCGTGTTGTCGTGCTGAAGTCCGTGTCAGTACTGTACCACTCACCGGCCATAAGCCGGCATCGACACCGGCGCAGTGGAAAAACGAAGACCCGGAGCCGGTGCCGTGCCGGCGCCGGGGCCGGTGCCGGGCCGGCTAATGGAAAAACGCCCAATGGTACAATGTATGTTACAAGACATAGAAGAGAATCGCCAATTGTTTTTCTTAGACAGATAGAAAACAAGTCTTTTTTTAACAAGTTGCCAGCCTCAGTCTTTAAAACAAGTATGTATTACATTGTATTTCAACAGAACTAATTACCATCGCAACTATAATCTCTTCGAATCACCTCCATTTCGGTGTGTGGTGTGTCTAAGCTCTACATAATAAATGTATCAGCAATCTGGTGTGAGCTCACCGCACAATGAATAATAGGTACTATCTTTCCTTATGCTCGTTATCTGTCAAAATGGCTGCCAGACTTGTACCCGCGTATTTTGTTCAGCTGAAACGAAGATAAATTGTTTCGTACTTGAATCTTTTACTGAAACTGTACTGGATGTCTCTAAGATGATAATTTATCAAATTATTGAACTGGGTTGCCTAATTTATTGTTTTTGTCTGAATTAGACAGTTCAGTTGACGTCCAGGGACGACGGCTTAGCTACCTTCATTCAGAAGGTTGGGCAGAAGTAGGCGTGCACTCCAAAAAAGATCGAGCCATTCTAATAAGCATTCAATTTAATTATCTAAGTCTTACTTACGCTCTTAATTACCACGAAAGATCTCTACCTAGCTGTGAAAAATTTAAGCAAGGTAATAACAGATAGAGACGGAGTAGATGATTTACCTACACAATGACAAAAATCATGTTTCATCGTTTACTATAAAGTAAATTAAGATCAAATATCTTTCATTGCTTTCTTAGTCAAGTTTTTCCTAGATTCATTCCCTATTTTCTTCCGTTACAGGAAAAATATAATTCACCTTTACAAATCACATTACCCTCAACTTAAGTGCTTGAGTGATCCCTTGTTCATTAAAGTGTATTAATATGGTTAGACCATAAAATACATTACACTTCCAATAACCGAAGGTTGATAATTGAGTTTAGCTGTTAACAGATGCAACCTTGAATATCCCTGCCCTTATAGGTCATTTTGATGATAGTCTAGGCATCTAATAGAATTGGACACTGCATTATTTAAACGATATTGCCATGAGGGAAGAATCAAAGGTGGACATGGCAGTTTTCTAGTGAAGTGGCATATATCGATATAGTTTATATCGATATTTTTTCCCACGCAACAAAATAAGATAAACATTAATTAAATTAAGTTTATCATAGGTAAAATGAAAATGAATCAGATCTATTCAGTTTAGGCCATTGTACCTATTACTAGCACTTATGACTACATTAAATTAATATTGTTGATAGACAGATAAATAAATATTTAAATAATTTTCAGGTAGGAATGAGCTAGTATGAAGATTTACAACTATGTTGTTACAGAATTATAATATTTAATTCATCGCAATCAATATCAAATGAGCTCATACTAACATCGCTACAAGCACTTAGTGACTCTTCATCACTAGTATCTCCGATTTCTATGATAAAATCTAAAGCTACCGCAGTCATTTTAAGACATAACAACAAACAAAAATGTGACTGAGATTTATGCGGGGTGTCCCTTCCCCCGCGTCTCACCCATAGAGATGATACACTAGAGCGCAGAAGCCAGGCTTCAGAGCGTACCTCGGATAACAAGAGACGAAATCTTTAGTAATCACCTTTCAAAACGAAACGAAAATCTAAAAACCTGAGAATTCTCCGTAATGTTCTCTGTATGTCTCATATTTACAAATCCCTTCAACATAAAAACCACAAGAGTATGTTGATTTGAACGTTTGTTCTTGTTGTTGTTTGTTATTCGTAGTTTAGATGATTTTTTCTTTTTTTTTCAATAAGGCATCTTTTCGTCACGTTGAATAATACCGACGTTATTAATGTTTTTTAACCCCCGACGCAAAAAGAGGGGTGTTATAAGTTTGACGTGTCTGTGTGTGTGTGTGTCTGTGTGTCTGTCTGTCTGTCTGTGGCATCGTAGCTCCCGAACGGATGAAGCGATTTCAATTTAGTATTTTTTGTATTAAAGGGGACTTACGGGCGCGTGTTTTTAGATATGTTTGATGAAAATCGGTTGAGCCGTTTAAAAGTTATTGGGGTTGAAAGGGGGGAAGAATTTTCATTCTGTCTCTTTGTGGCATCATAGCTCCCGAACGGATGAAGCGATTTCAATTTAGTTTTTTTTGTATTAAAGGGAACTTACGGGCGCATATTTTAAAATATGTTTGATGAAAATCGGTTGAGCCGTTTAATAGTTGTGGGGGGTGAAAGCGGGGAAAAATAGCCTTATGTATGCAAATAATATATATTCGTGTGGGGTCTCAAATGAAAGCGTAATAGTAAGAGAATATTTATAACTTAATCCAAAATGTTTTTACCTATAAAAAGTATAAAATAAAAAATTAAATTAAAAATTAAAAAAACCCCCGACACAAACATTTAAAAAGTAAAAAATAATATCTTTAAAATAATACGTCGCGTTGGGGGACCGCTCCATTTACTTCTAACTTTAACATAAAAAAATATTGATAAATGATAAGTCTTGGGTAAAATTAAGACTAAGTAGGTAGGCAAGTGATACTCATGAAAAAAATCGTACTTACGTACTTAGATAATGAATAGTTAGAAGCGGTCCCCCAACGCGACGTATTATTTTAAAGATATTATTTTTTACTTTTTAAATGTTTGTGTCGGGGGTTTTTTTAATTTTTAATTTAATTTTTTTCTATTGTCCATGAGTGCATTTGTGTGGTTAAAAGGAAGCCGTTACCTACCTATAGACTTCTTGGTTTGAAAATTTCATCTCTTCGCATACCAGCCTCGTTGCCTCTTGTAGAGCTGAGCCGTAAATTGGTCCCCTAATGGATTAAAATAAAACATCTTGGATTTTTATAAGCAGAAAAACGAAAATATTCAGACAAGACGATGTTTAGGATACACTGGCCATTCGTCATTCAACGAGCTTGCGGTCAAAATCAGTCCTTCTTTTGCCTCAGCTAAGTGCTCTAGTCGTTACGGCGATTAGAGTGAGTGCACAGTGGCATTTTTTAATACATAGAACGGGACTTTTCCGTGGTTTTATACATATTTTGTTCATGTATCATTCTAGCATCTGCTTCGATAAATCTGTACCCATATTGAAAAAATAAGTATACAAGGGTTTTAACTGACATGATATCTTTGGAACGAATTTCCTTACCGCATGGTGCACATAGAGGCTAAGAAAAAAATTGTGTAAGTGTTTTTTTATTTGTGAAACTATTTGAATTTAGCAGTTTTAAGAGCTTAGGAGCTAAACTATCACATGTTTAGTATTAATAGTACATTTTAAAGCCACTGTTCATAATAATGACGTATGTGAAGTATAAAGTAATTACAACTTAGGTACATTATATTCAACAGAGTTTTTGTTTTTGTAACCGTGCCCTTATATCGTCTCCCTGGAAGCGCAGCATTCTAATAGTTTGTCGGTTGAAGATAAAAAGGCAAGTCCGAGCAGGATGACTCAGCGAGATGGTTCCTTTGGATCTTGAACTTTTACAACTGAATTATAATATGTAACTATATTGCAGTCAGCGACCTAAGATAAAGACTAGTCTGTACTCAGGTAAAGTTCTACGTTTTATTTGTAATCGGGTCATCTTTTGAAATGTTATATGTGTTGAGCCTTGCTTTGAGGACAACTTTATTCTTAAGATGTCAAAAAAGGGTTACTGTAAGGTTAAATCCAAGTAAGTGGGATTCTCATTTAGCTGCTATCGTGGAAACAAGGGTGCGAATAGTTTTTATTGTTCATCTTACAAACTATTGGCCCCACATAGAATCAGTAATATATAAAATAAATAAAAATGAATAATATTTTTGCTGAAAATATATTTTTCTACAACTTATCTTTCCCTTTTAGTAGTGTAATTAGATAAATAGCACCCATGGTAACTACAAAATTATTTCTCAGTTTATTTACGTACAGTTAGAAAAAGGATAAGCATTAGTCTATTATTTTGTAGGAAATATTGAATCAAGTGTTCGTGCAAATTACAATTTTAATAGCAACAAGTAGCGGCCATAGTCAATCACACTGCCCACCTGTGGGTTTGCAAACTTAGCACTTTTGGAACTTTTAGGTGCAGATTTTCTTGCGGTATTTTTCTGTACGGAAGCAAGTTAAAATTAATTTTCATAAAACAAGAATAAAAAGAAAGGCGTCATTGATCTTCATTGATTTTTAATATGTTATCTACTCAATATTGAAATACATACATCGTTATATATCTTAGGGAATTATATTATGTATGTTCATTATTAGTAAATGATTGATCAAGTCAAGCAATATCGGATGTGGTCGGTAATTGAACAAATGACTGGTATGGAAAAATTTCTCGATTGATTTATTATATTTGTAAAGCTTTATTAAATCAAATAGGAATCTCTCGGGTGATTATAATTATTAGTCCCTGACAGTGTAAAAGAAGTAGTGAACAATGACATTAAACGTAAATATAATACTATTGGTTATTATTAAGATAGTTGTCCAACCGTTTCATTAAAGTTCGGCAGCATTGGAATATGCTCTCGGCCTTTTCTATTCAGTGGAAGAACCTTCGTTTTTTTTCTAAGTCTTCTATACTACGAGTATGTAAGGAAACTGTACGAAATTTCATGCGTCTTAGTTCATTGGTTCAAGTGTTTTTAAGCCAATAACTTCCGAGACGCGAAATTATAATCTATTTCAATTCATGACTGTTATGATTATTATGAAATTCTGGCACGCGACGGTCGAGAATTTGATTACATCTTGTCACCATTTCCCCGGCTTCTTATGGTCTACAAAAAGGAACCCCTGTAATCCGATTTCAGTAGTTAGAACAACTTTTACGCTATATTTCGATCTATTTTTACGGCCGTATTATGCTAAGGATAGGCTTGTTGAGATGGGTTGATAACTATCAGGGGGCTAAATATTAGATGGCCCGTCCTTGAACCTTTATCCAAAGCCTTATTATACGCTGTCAAATTATGTACATATTATTATGTGGAAATTGTTGTGTTTACGGATATTTTTGTTATGAATTTTAAATGGAACATTTTATCCAGTTTTTGTGTATGTTTTGTCCTATGGCGCTGATAAATATTAGATAACAGAATAATCAAAATTCTCCTGAATTTTCGCATCCCTCGTACGTTTAAGTTTAGGTTTAAAATATACTTTTTCCATACTTTTTGTCGGTGTCTTATGATTGTGTCTGTTCTATCAAAATAGTATCGAATTTATTAATACCTATTTGACTTCTACTAGCAAAGTGAAGTTCGCCGGTTATCACCACTTATCACAGGATCGGCTTTTATGATCGTGGGCCCGTCTGTTGGCCATTTACATAAGAGCGGTTATGTTTACTAATGGACAACCGTAACATTAAAGTTTCCTTATTATGATGATTGGCTTGTAGTCCTTTATTTTCTTCTTAGTTCGTTCTTAGACGACGACACATCGTAGATGTCTTCGGCATCCCTGAAGACCGTGGGCAATCATACCTTACATACTTACATTATACATACATTAATCGGCTTTTTACATTAAAAATAATCTTTTCGCTCTCTTTACATGACTTTCGGTTGTTTTCGCTTGTTGTGCACGTACGGGTGAAACTAATTGGTTAAAAGTTAGGAGCAGAGGAATGTCAATTTAGTATGCGAGAGGAGACGCTAAAACAAGACTTGTTTTTAATGAAATGTTTCAAATATTTTAGCTCTTTTGCTTGTCTAACGCTTATGCTCCGTTCGCGTTAGATTTTTTTTTTATAGCCTGAAGGGCTGACGAAAAAGCGGACGAGCCACCTGATGGTAAGTGGTCATCGTCGCCTATGGACACCTGCAACATCAGGGGAGTCATCTGTGCAACACCGGCCCGGAAGGAGAGCTCTTTTTACACCTTTCTTGAAGAACCCCATAGGTATGTGGAGGAAAAGGGGACATCTCCCACCAGGCGATGTCACTGCCTGGGGACCGCGGTCCGATGTTAACTTCGGACCATTTGTATATATAGTTAGAATATCTTGAATCTTCGATATCGCGGTTGAGGATACGTCTCCTGATTGGCCAGTTCAGTATGACGCGTATGACGTAGTCTATTGTTTACTGCACTCGTTGCTTGTGGTTGCGTGGTCAGCATCGTGTGCGGCGCGCGCTCATATTACTTTACTTTAGGTATCGCGCCGCTACAGGTATATATATGGAATTCGGTTAAACATAAATCATACAAAAGCCAGCTTTCCGCCTCTGTAATTAAGTAATTATTTATTATAATCTGTAATTATTTATTATATTTTGACGTCGAGAGTTTAAGAAAGAAAGAAAGAAAGAAAATCATTTATTTCATAACACAAAGCACTGCTGCAATAATGTTTCTTAAATCTATCATCCATCCATCCATCAGCCTTTTGATGTCCACTGTTGGACGTAGGCCTCCCCTAACTGGCGCCACCCTAACCGGTCCTGAGCCCGTTGAATCCAGCGGATGCCCGCCGTCTTCATCAGGTCGTCAGTCCACCTGGTCGGGGGGCGTCCTATGCTCCTTTTTCCGAGACGTGGTCTCCATTCGAGGACCTTTCTTCCCCAACGGTTGTCGGTCCTCCGAACTATATGGCCGGCCCATTGCCACTTCAGTCGGCTAATTCTCTGGGCTATGTCGGTTAACCGTGTTCGTCTACGGATCTCATCATTTCTGATTCGATCACGCAGAGAAATACCGAGCATAGCCCTCTCCATAGCCCGCTGAGCGACTCTGAGCTTGTGCATCAGACCAATAGTGAAGCACCACGTCTCGGAGCCGTATGTCATCACTGGCAACACACACTGCTCGAACACCTTCGACTTCAGGCACTGAGGTATTTTGGACGACAAGATATGACGCAGTTTCCCGAACGCAGCCCATCCGAGTTGGATTCTACGAGTGACTTCTTTCTCGAAGTTGGACTTACCCATTTGGATCACTTGTCCCAGGTAAATGTACTCGTCAACAACTTCGAGAGCAGCGCCATCAACAACAACCGGTACAGGTGTGACATGGACATTCGACATGATTTTCGTCTTGTCCATGTTCATCTTAAGACCTACCCGTTGTGAGGCGCTGTTCAAGTCCCCGAGCATAGTACTAAGTTCTTCCATGGAACTCGCCAGAATGACTAGGTCGTCGGCATATCGAAGATGTGTTATGTATTCGCCATTGATGTTAACGCCACGTCGTTTCCACTCCAACAGCTTGAACATGTCTTCCAACGCAGAGGTGAACAGTTTTGGGGACAAAACATCCCCTTGCCTGACACCCCTCTGCAGTTGGATAGGGTTCGTCACTGTGTTGTGTACTCTGACGGACATGGTGGCTGATGCGTATAAACATTTTAACACCTCGATATACCGATAGTCAATCCGGCACCGCTGGAGAGAACTTAGTACCGCCCAGGTCTCGATAGAATCGAAGGCTTTCTCATAGTCCACATAGGCAACACATAGCGGCAGATTATACTCCTCGGTCTTCTGTATTATCTGCCGCAGCGTATGTATGTGGTCTATGGTACTGTAGCCTTTTCGGAATCCTGCTTGTTCGGGAGGCTGGAAGTCGTCAAGCCTGCGTGCAATGCGATTAGTGAGCACCCTCGAAAACAGCTTGTAAACGTGGCTCAGAAGTGCAATGGGCCTATAGTTCTTCAAAAGGGTCTTATCGCCCTTTTTATAGAACAGGATCACTACACTTCTGCTCCACGCTTCCGGGGTAGTTCCAGTATTGATAACGGAATCGAACAACTTCTGGAGCGCCACCAGGAGGGGTTTCCCTCCAGCTCTTAGCAGCTCTGTTGTGATTCCGTCATCTCCCGGTGCCTTGTTGTTTTTAAGCTGTTTGAGGGCCTCTCTAATCTCATACAGGCTGACGTCCGGGATATCCTCGGTATAATGTCGGGTTAATTTGGCTCGCTTGTCGCTCTCCTTGTGAGGACTTGGAGCTTGCGAGGAGGCATACAACCGTCCGTAGTAGCTCTCCGTTTCTCTCAGAACTTCGGGTTTTGACGAGACTATGGTACCGGACTCGGTCTTCAACCTCGTAAGCTGACTTTGGCCAATACACAGGTCTCTGGCGAACACTTTGGAGCCTTGGTTCCGCTCAATCGTGTTTTTTACACGATTTGCGTTATTCCTCCGCAAATCGCGTCGCCGGCTCTTCGAGACCTGTTTATTGAGCCGTCTGTACTCTGCCATAGAGGTTGGAGACTGGACGCATAGTTCCCGTCGCTCCCTCATAAGACCGAGAGTATGTTCTGAGAGAACTGGAGGTCTGCCACTGGGGTGGGTCTTAAAGTACTTAGACCCTACCTCTTGGACGGTTGTTACCATCCTGGTGTTATACTCGTCCACTGAATTGCACGACTCCAGGCTCGCGAAACGGTTTTGGAGTTCGAGCTGAAAGCTCTCGGAACCCTGGATTTGGACAGGTGTTGGGCGAAGCGTAGACTTCATAAGGCGTGACCGTTCCAGCTTCACATCGATATTCAATGTGCCTCTCACAAGGCGGTGATCGCTACCGGTTTTACACCTGTTGATCACAGAGACATCATTGAATATGTGCCGTTTGTCTGCCAGTATGAAGTCTATCTCGCTTTTCGTGGAACCATCAGGGCTTATCCAAGTCCACCTGCGTTGGGGCTTCTTCTTGAAGAAGGAGTTCATCATAAATAAGCCCTCCCTCTCCAAGAAGCTTGCCAGCAAGTGTCCTCGGTGGTTCCGTCTCCCAAATCCGAAGGGTCCCACTTTCATCTCATCACCGTTTCGCACGCCTAGTCTCGCGTTAAAGTCCCCCATCACAACTGTGAAATGAGCTTTAGAGGTATGTATGGCTCTACTAATGTCCTCATACATGACCTCAACCTCATCATCGGGGTGTGTCGAAGTCGGCGCGTAAACCTGGATGACCTTCAACGAATACCGCTTAGATATTCTGAGTATCAGGTACGCTACCCTTGCCGACACGCTCCCGGTTTCCACAATATTGTTGACGAGGGACTTGTGGACGAGAAACCCGACACCACCTTGGGACAGGTGTTCGCCCTCCCGGTGATAGAACAAGTTTCCGGATTTGAGTATTATCGTGTCCTCACCCTGTCTTCGGACTTCAGATAAACCCACAATACTCCAGTTTAACTTGTCTATCTCTTCTTCCAGCTCTTTTACCTTGTCGTCGGTCCTCAGTGTCCTGGTGTTGTATGTTGCCAGGTGCAGAGGTCGTCGGTTTTGGTAGCCTGATCTCTGCCGGAGATTCTTAGCACCCCCTGCTCCGCCGTTACCGTGGCCGCTACCGTAACCAGGAATAGCGGAGCTGCCGGGGACTGGGGGCCGGGGCTTATATGCGGCTACCATAAGGGGGGTTTAGCCAGGTAGTCACCGCGCTTGGCTAGTGCGTGTTGGTGACCGCAGAAGATGTTGGCATTACACAGGAAGACGCTGCTGCCCATCTCCTGGAGTCCTATTAGTCGCCTTTTACGACATCCCAGGAAGAGATAGGAGTGGTGCTATTCTACAAAAGCGAACCCGGCAACCACACGGGGTACGAACCCGGCAACCACACGGGGTAAATCTATACTACATACTAAAACAAAAGAAAAAAAAAACAACGCAGTGCCGTGCAGATGTTACGTGAAAAAGGTCACATTCAGCGAGGCTCGCTGTTTTTCAATGTGACCTACGGCGCCGTGCGGTGCGCACGAAGGTGCGGAACGTGGCGAACTTGCTTATCAAAATATAACTAAATATATTACAAATTTAATAGTAATAAAAAAACAAAAAAAATTATAATAATTACATAGTAATTGAAGTTGAATCTTAATAACTAACAGTACACTAGCAATACCTAGTAACAATAATTATAGTGGACACATGAAAACAAGAACAGCACTTATACGAGTATAATTATAACTGAAATTAATACTACCTACGCAAGGAAGACAAAATAATATAAGTACTTAGAATAAAACGTGCAATATGGCTGGGTCAAAAACAAATGAACCAATGGAATTTTTATCTGCTGAGAACTCGGGCCATGACAATTAAGGCAAGGACTCAAAATTAAGGCGTTTTAAATAAATATTTGGCATTTAAATTTAAAATGCCGTAAGTAAATTAAAAGTTAATTTGAACCGTAAGCACATGTTATAAATATGTTTTAGCGGGGAGTGGGAATTCTATATTCTCAGTGACTCAAGTAAGTATTTATATAGAAAACGCCTTTCGAGTTACACTTGTCCAGTCCACTGCGATGCCGGTCATTTACCATCGGGTGGCACGTCTGCTAGTTTGTCGGTTAATAAGATAAATAAAAAATATTTTGACAAAACAATATTCGATTTAAAATTTATTAAAAGAGATAACTCAAAAATAACGCGTCGTAATGCTCAAAATTGTATTGGCCCATAATGACAAACAAGATCTTACAAATAGAAATAAGTAGTATTATCAAAATAGATTTACCCAGTAAAAAGTTTTATCTAATACATGTAAAAAAGACAGTGAAATGGAGAAGCTCTGTCTCTTTTTGAAGTCGGGTAAAAAAATGGGAGGCCCGTTTGCCCAGTGGTCCAAGAATTATCGACGGAATGGATTCGTCGATGGATCCGTTTTAGTACAGAAAAGTAAAAAAAGTTAAGACGATCTCCAAACATGATAGTTGTGGTTGTGTTCCAGATTTGGATGTGTATTTTATGAAGCGTTGCGTAAAATGTGAAGATTGATAGTCCTTCGAAATTAATGTGTCCTAGTTTAACGATCGTTAACCATAAAGAAATAAATCGTTTATCTCTACTGTAAATTAATGTATTGTTGTTGACCTATGTTGGGATGGCTACAACCCATTAATGGCCCACTATTGAGCATGGGTCTCTCCTCATTATTAAGGATGCCTAGAGCATACTCCACCACGCTGCTCCAGTGCGGATTGGTGGAGGGGTTAGTGGCCAACCCAGTGTCAGAAGTTTTTCAGGCCGCCCGAAGGCCTCCGACATGGCTTAATGACTGCTATCTATCGATAACAACCGGGACCGACGGCTTTACGTGCCCTCCGAAGCATGGAAGCGCTCAAGAAATTTTGCCACTAGCGGTCACCCATCCGATTCTCGACCGCGCCCGCTGTTGCTTAACTTTGTCGATCACTTGGGACTTGGGATAGACGCAAGCCGCCGGCCTATGAGTGCTTCTACATTATGTTAGGATAGGATTATGAAAACCTTATTAAGAGGAGAGGTAAAACAACATATATGTATTTAAAATAAGAAATTGTGTTATAAGGAAAATCAAAAAATAAAAATCGAAATATTTACTTAGTTCTCAGATCTGGACTGTCTTTTAATCATAATATTTTTTTGTATTTGTTAAGTAAAAATTATTTTTGTGGTCTTTTATTTCCTACCTACTAAAGGATTTAATTTGACGTACAAACTTGGTCAAGCTAACATAAAACGCAGCTTTTCACGAGTTGGAGATTAAAAATTCTACCGTGTTCGTGTCTCTGAGCAGTGGAATTTCCTCAACTTCTCATCCCTCACTCGATGCAAGTAAATCCGCAGAAAATATGAAACCCAAGGTGTTCTCTCAGGCAAATTAGTTAGTACTTGCTCCACTTTTTATCCACAGAAAAATATATGCCAGGGAACTTTCTTGGATCTACTAGTAATCTTAATAAGAACGTTACATTTATGGAACATTACTTTTAATAATTATTATGCGAGTAAAGAGATATCGTGGAATAGAATTTTCCCAAAATAATCACGTCAAAATTATTCGATGGCACGTTTATGACCTAACTGAACATTTCTTTAGACAAAATGTTCGCCTACCCTGCTTGTTCTACACCTATGCAGCAAATTGTTAACTCAAACAATTTTAAGTGTATTTGTCCATACTCGACTCTCATAATATACAAGGTGGTTACCACCATACAACAATAAATTAAATTTTATGTACCTAATGATTACCTAAGCCCTCAAAAAAATTTTCAATCAAATACCTCCTTTACTTTAGCCACAGCAATTTTTTTCAATATACAAAATTTCAACACGCTGTATCTATTATTATTGTACGTAAAAACAGAAGTGATTGTTGCCGCTCTTGTCAAAAGTGAGTGACTGATAGATAGGCTGTTCTATTTTTTCCTGTATTTTGTGCTATTTAGTTTGTTTGATAAAAACATTTTTGTAAATAAGATGTTAGGAGTTTTTTACTAAATGTGTTCCTTGCATGAAGCAGGGCTTGTGGTTTCATTTATTGTTGTATGGTTGTATCCACCTTGTATACCTATACTTTTAAACATAATTTAAAACCATTTAAGTAGTCATTCAAAATTTTCCCAAATTTATGTTGCGATAAGATACTGCATTTGCATCATTGCAATTGGCATCCCACCGAGGACAAATATTCAATTCCCATGCGGATGCAATCGATATTGTCAGCGGTATTAGAGCTCACATTTGTTACGAAATTGACTTCTATGGCAGGTGTCCCACCGCCAGCGAATCTGCGAGTTTATCTTGGCTATTTACTCGCTCAAGGCACGTACAAAAGATATGACATTCCCTGTAAATAAAAGAGACGCATATGTACTCGCAAGTATGTACTACATGTACTAGTGAGTATTCGCTGACTGTTCACACCGCCATCGAGTACTCGCTCGCATAGGCATCTCTTTTGATTACGCGGAATGTCTTCCCTTTCTTGGGCGAGTAAGTAGCCCATAGCTTCTCGCTGCACACTGGCGTATGACACCTGCCTGGAAGGCGGCAACCGATCCAATGCCGAACCATATCAATTGATGCTACATAAAGAAAAAAAGAATAAAATTGCAATGATGGCGCAATGGTTAATACGCTGTTCCGAGGGTCCTGGGTTCGATTCCCAGCGAGGCGGAAATTTGGATGACGAGTTTGAATTTCCGTTCTCGGTCTGGGTGTGTGTCCTTGTCTTGTGTGTTGTCCATGGCACCCACGACACAGGGAATCCTAGTGTGGGGCTATGAGTGTGAAGCGTTATTTATTTATTTCTTAACTTTTGTATAGGAAAGACGCGCTACGATTAGACTAGTGTATAAGCTGACCGTAACGGCCTCAATCGGTAAACTCTAAGTAGAGGGGCTAATCGAGCGGTGCGGGCTGATACGATCCCTTTGTGTATTAGCGTTCTGGGAATTATAATAGCGTAGGAAAAAGGGTTGTGGGATAGCACATTATTAACGTACTATAGTACTACTATAGGTACTACTCAGGTTTTCTATAGGTCCTCTGACACGGAAATATTACAGCATTAATATCCATTTTGCTCAAAAGTGAATCTGTGGTGTCTTTGTGAAAATCAATTACCGTAAAGTGTCAATTAATGGGATAGTTCGTAACTAGCGGTTAAAGTACTTTATTAAATACTCATAAGGATTAAATATTTCTTCTTTGAAGCAAATGATATTTAATTTCTCCTCTTCTTAACTGTTAGGTATATATTAAAGGTACTTCAGATACAAAGGAATACGGCATTATTAAGAATTCGGTTATTCAAATGAGGAAGAGTAAATCTTCAGGTACAAAGCTATCTTCAGATTTTAGAATTTCAAAACCTTTTTTCTCTGTTCTGCGACGCAAATAAACAAAATTTTTGTTTTTACTAAATTAACGAAATATTTTCATCCATAAATTAAAACGTAAGTGTGTGACGTAATGTAAAAGATTAAGAACTCCGTTATTGCTATAAAAATAACATTTTATTTTGTATGTTTGTCCTTTTTTCACGTCACAACCGAGCGACGATACCTACTCGTACGATAGGTAATTTTTTGTGTGTGGGGATAGCTTCCTAACTACTACTAATAACTAAGCCTCCTGGAAAGGAACAAACATCCATTCTCTATTATTATTCTCTGATATTATGTGCTACCACTGTAAAACTTTTTACCGCTGTAAAACGTGACATTCCCATGAGAAGATCCATTGGGATAAACTACGAAAACGGATTTTAATTCGATGACGCTTAGCGTAACGATTCAAGTGACTAATCACTATTTTCTGAACGCCAGGGTCATTATCACAATCGTGCCTGATGATATGTATAAACGTGACACGGGGCCAATTGAATCATGTCAGACATTCTGAATACTAAGTGCTAGATATACTGGTTAAGTACAAGCTTTTTAAGAAAGGCGTAGTGTGTTATAATGTGGTATAGTCATTAAAGTTTGCACAGAGTTGAAGTGTATAAATAATACACTCAATTTTTTGCTATCGAGCTAAGCCGGCGACTTCTTATGCACCTAGGAATTTTTCCTGCGTGAAATTTCCATGAAAATTCGTTCATCCGTTGCGGATATAAAAGCCCAGACAAACAGGCAGACACACAGACAAAAAAATTAAAATTGTTTTTTTTGTGTTTTTGTAATATAATGTAAATACCAATATGCTCTGGGAAAACACTGTTATTTTGATATCACAAACAGACTTCAATTTGATTCTTATGAATAGAAGTGTAGCTGTGTAACGAATAAATTTTATCCCAGTAAACGTTAACGTTTATAGTGTCAATATGAAGTTACTATTTGACAGGATGAGTTACGGTGGGACTTCGAGCTAAGGGCGCTTTTAGTGTCACGCGGATTTGCTCACGCACGCGGGATTGGCCCGCATGCGTGAAATTTCACGCTGCGGATCATACGCAGTTTAAGTTTCAGTCTTCTGCGGGTTGCGTAATGGGTTGCGTAGACAAGTTAGTACAATACGGTGCGTGCGCCCCGTCCGACACTAAAATGGGCAGTAAAGTTGTAGGGACGCTCACGCATGCGGATGCGGATGCTCCGCACAGCGCCCCGCGTCCCGCGTGCGTTTATCACGCTTTATAATAAATTCAGATATGAAATTTTTCTTTGCGGGTGCTATGCATGCCAATCCCGCGTGCGTGAGCAAATCCGCGTGACACTAAAAGCGCCCTAAGATCGGGACTGATAAATCACTATCAAATTTAGTTTGGTTCGAAACGTTTAAATTTACAATGAACATGAGGAGAGTGTTCATATTAGCGCTACCTTTTTCACTAGCCTCAAATCGACACAGTATTTTGTTTTTTCTCACCAACGCCGTTTAGGCCAGCAGCACCATATTTAAATGATTGTGATGAATAAGATGAATGAGTCTTCTCGGCGAGGTGTAAACGCGAAAGTGTGTGAGAATGGATGTTTGTTACTTTTTCATGAAAAAGCTACTAGACGGATTTGGATGAAACTTGACAGTGCTTTAGCGGGACCTACACGGCTGATAGGTACCTACAGGTCCCGAAGCGAAGCGAGGGCGGTTCAATAATTAAAAATATGTTTCGAACAAGTGTTTTCCCATATTCCATAGTCTTACAAAATATCTTATAAAACAGTCAGTTCGAAAACGATATAAAGAACATAAATGTAATAATGGCAACTGTGTTTATTTAGGATTCATAAATGAGGTTCAGAGGCATGCGAATTGTATTTTGAATAGAAGTGACAGGGTGACGTCGGCCCTCCGCCGGACTTTGTGCGACAGATAGTAAAGGGTCATACGAATTAAATTGTGCGCTCATTTACATGAGACAAGCATAAATATTTGAGTAAAATTCTTCAAGGTACTAGCTGAGGTACACATCCTTACTAATATTATAAATGTGAAAGTGTGTTTGTTTGTTTGTTTGTTTGTGACTCTTTCACGTCGCAACATGGCTATTATATGGTATGGTTTATGTGTATGGGGATAGTTAGGAGGGTGGAGAGTGACGTAGGCTACTTTTTACCGCGGAAAAACATCTCATTCCTATGGGAAGATCGATGTTTTGTTAGTTGCTAGATATTTAGTTCCGGATGTTGTTAATAGATGCCGTTAGTAAAATTCATTTGCAAGTTCTGAATCACGCTATCAAATAGTAGATGTAATTTACTTAAATCATAGGCAAATGTTATATCTGATGTTGAGGAAGCTGCCTCTCGCCTACCCTGTACTCGTGCTACACGAACGATATTCCAGCGGAGGGGGGCGCCATGCTCGCCCTCTACGCAGACGACGCGGGGTACCTGACCACCTCGATTAAGTCAGGTCACGCCGCCGTTATAATGCAAAGATGCCTCGACGCCCTCCCCAAGTGTCTACACGAGTGGAGGATGGCGATCAACGTAGGGAAGACGCAGGCCATCCAATTCGGAGGAACCACGATGCGCGACCCCACTCTAAAGCTCCTCAACCAAGACATTGCCTGGACAAGACAGGCCAAGTACCATGGGGTAACCCTGGACTGTTCCCTGACTATGAAGCCCCACGTGACCAACGTCGTAAATCACGCCAAGGCAGCAGCTGTAGCGCTACGTCCAGCGCTCTCCTCGAGTCTCCCGTTGAGGGTCAAACCACCATCTGGAAGACCTACATCCGCCCCAGACTCACGTACGCGGCCCCAGCCTGGCACGCGCTCCCGAGTGAACCACAACGCAGGCGTCTACGCTTGGTTCAATCGAAGACGCTGCGCCGGCTAGCAGGGGCGCCGTGGTGCGTGAGGAACGCCACTGGATGCCCACGTGGAGGACCTAGCGCAACGGATGTTTGTGCGCGCGGACGCGGCGCGGTTTCTGCACCTGCGGAACCTGGCGCCGCTCCACGCCCGCCCCCCGGACCGTTGGGCACTCCCGCGCGACCTACTGCGCGGGAGCAGCCCGACATGAATCACCTTGGACAAGACCGCAAGCCGCCGTCCGGTCGCAGATCGGCTCCTGCTGGGCTTCCCACTAGCGGGTCTCACCTGGTAGGGCCTGATCGCCCGGGCAGCGTGAAAATCATCATGACTCCCCGGACTAGACACCCATACTCCACATCACCATCTGGACAATCTTCGAGGACACATACAGGGTTCCAATCCAACGAACGGTCCGTTGTTACGGACCGCGGCAGACACCTCAGTCAGGGGGGCACCGTCCCCGAAACTGAATCCCCACGGCTATGTTAGCCGTGAGTGAAGACAGGACGGAATCTGATGTTGATGTTCCAGTATGTCATATTATAGGCTTATCTTTGGCCGAGATTCCTACGGGAGCGGGACCTACGCGGCTGTTACCTACGGGTCCCGAAGCGAAGCGCGGGCGGTTCTCTAGTTCTTAATAAAGTACTGCCTTAATGAAATAAACTTGCGCTTAACGTTTGAAAAATTTGGTGTTATGTAAGAAAAAAAATTAGATACCTAATAGTCCACCTCTGAGTACAAAATTAGATGTCCCAAGGGGAAACTTGTCATAATGTGGTTATATCTTTCAGTGTTGTCCTAGGTCGGTTGAGTACCTAACAGCTTTCGTTGGTGGCAGTGGAAGTATGGCGCTGCATGCTCGTTTGCTGTCTTAATTCTATTTAAAATGTTAAAAAAGCTTTTATTAAAATTAAACAATGATAAAGTTGTTTACTTAACAAAATTTCCATATAAGATAAAAGTTACTTAACTTTTACGCGCTCCGAGAACACATCCATCATACTAAATTTATCTCCTATGCCGCGGAAACAGATCAATTTACCACAAATGTTGACCCCTCCTATAACTTTTAAATGTAACAAATATTGACTTGATGCTGAGGTTTCCGCATTTTCCCTTCGAGTCTACAAATAGATTGATAAGTATTCCAAATACAATATCGTAGCACTCATATCGACAACCAAGCCTAGATAAGTACCTAACTACGTTGAAAAAAATATGTGCACATAGTATATTTAATGTTAATATATGTACATTAATCTGCTCTCCAGTCACAAGTCTAATATTAGTTTACAATGTAACATTACAAGTAAAATTACGCGGTATTTCACCAGAATATTATATTACAACTTGATCGAGATAAGGAGACACGACCCTTGGATCGTCTCTTGGGGTATGTTGGCCGGGAACAATCGCCTCTAGCGCCATATTAACGAAACATCTCCCTAAGCCTCAATATTAACCGGGCAATGCTTGTTATTACCGTTTTTAACACATACGGCGACATTATCTGGTTAAACTTAGCTTAGACGTGATTTTTTGACAAAAAATCCAAACTTAATGTTCATTTGCGTCACTTTTGGAACTTATAGGTACTTAGTACACGAAGTTTCAAGTGGATTCAGGGAAGAAATATAGGCAATGTTTTTGCTTATCCCCCTTTTTAGAGGTGGATTTTCAAAAATCTTCTCGCAGGGGTCCCCTAAACTTAATTGATGGATAAATATGCCAATATGCATCGCATAGAAGCGAACCACTTAGATGATAATATCTCATTTCCTCCCGAGCGAAGAATCCGGTCTATGATATACATAAAATTGCATTGTCATCAGAGCTAAAACGCAAAATTTCAAGTCCGTTGAGTAAGTAAGTAGTAATATGGTAGCACAGACCAAAAAACTATAGACGGGGCGCCGGGAACAAAAGAGTGAAGCCGGCAAAAGTAAGCCGAAAGCACACGTCGAAACCAATAGAATGCCCGATGTTGACAGTCTTCGGAACGCAAGAAATTTAAACTTTATTTTTTGGAACAAAACTTCATTCATTTTTTTATTATTTAGAACACAAAACTTCGTATTAGTGTGAGTGCCGCCGTGTGTATACAAGGCTAGGCTTACTTTTTGCCGGCTTCACTCTTTTGTTCCAGCCCTCCGTCTATAGTTTATTGGTCTGAGTATGGTAGTATATAGGTTTAGGTTTTATATCAGCTAGCAAAATTTGTCGCGAACATATAATACATTCAAATTAATACAATTCAAATTAATTAAATGAATAATTACTTAGTACTTCTGTTTTACATATACATTATTACCCTTTAATAATAAAATGCTCCGCAATCGGCACTGGAGCAGCGTGGTGGAGTATGCTCTAGGCCTCCTCAATAACGATGGGTTGAAGCCAATATTAAAATGTAATGTCACGTGTAATAAAATATGTCTGTTGCTAGTTGAATTCATAAGGTAATAAAGGAATCTTCTAAGGTACACTACCTATATGATTAAGCTGTTGTGTAAAACAAATAAAGAGATGAGGAATAATAGTTGTGAAAGCGTAAAGGTCTTTAATTTATCTCCTGAAACACATTTATTCTACCACGGCTGGTATTTCTGGATTAACATTTAATGGAAGTCCGGAAATTTTAAGCAAATATTTTCAATTGAGGTTTACAAGTTCAATTTTTTTTAATAAAAATACAAGCAATTTCTTAGAGAGCTTGTCAGTTACTTCAATCGATTTAATCACAAAGCAAACAATGATTTTTTTAATAGAAATAATGACATATTGTATATTATGCAATCATTCATAGTGATTGCGCTACTATTTTATTATTTGAGATTTATTTATGTCTCAAAATAATGCCTTTGTCTCCTTCTTACTTTTAAGATAACTAAATACGCATTATTGGGGATAGCTCAAAAATTGCCCGACAGATCTCTCTCAAAAAAGTATAAGATATAAGATAACACACAAAAATATCTACGATTGACTTGAGGACCTCCCCCATTTTTGGAGTCGGTTAAAAGCTATCCAACGTTTGCATCACTGATTATTGACTATAAGAAAATAGCGTAAAATGCTTACAACATAAATACCCTCTGTTACAAGAAGGAAAGACAAAACGATAATGTTCGAAGTAAGCATAAAATTATATAGACAAAGTTAGTCTGGTAGTTAATGAATTTGGGCACTGAGGCGTCCTGTAATTTCCGGCTGCTCTTAATTTATTAACGGGAATATCCTATCTTGTGTCGCATTTCACACTTTGGTTGTTGAAAACTTCGGTGTGATAATATTCAAGAAAGAAGAATAAAAAATCATGTTCGATATAACTCCCTCAACAAAAATGATGGTATAGTAATTTTATCCAAAAATAACAAATATTAATATACAAGAACCACAAATTGAAGAATCAAATTGCCTATTGTTGAACATTGATAACTACTTCTCCATCATAGCTTAATATAGATCACCTTCCTTTTACCGGAAAGAAAAATTTCTAAATTCATTGGAAAAAGTTATTAAAATGGCAGTAGGGGAATGCGCAGTTATAACAGGTGATTTGAATATAGGTATAAAATCTAATTTAGTTGACAAAAAAGCCGAAGAATATCTAAACCTACTGGCGTATTATGGCTATGCTATTCGGTTAGGTTAATAATCGAAATCTATCGGTTATTAACCCCCCTTAAAAAGGGTTAACAGGTTAAAAGGGTAACCGAATAATTCTGTTTTTTCATCAATCGGTTAACCGAAATAACCTGTAACAGAATGAAATCTGTTAACAGAAACAATATGTTACGATACTCCTTTCGGTTAACCTTAAGTAAATTAAAAAGGGTTTTTGCATGACAAGAACTGACAAGGCGGTCGTCCTAGCAACGACGAAAGTTACCGACATTCATTTGATCGCGCGAGCAAATTTCTTCAGTTATTATTTGTGACCTGATCATAATTTTCATAATAGGTCGACGTAAAATTCTGACAACAGCGTACTTTAGTACATAATATCTCAATGACAACAGCACATTGTGTTTTTAATTGTTTAAAACATAGATGCTAACTAAATATGCCACGAACATTAAAAAATGCTGTTCACAGGCATTTTGAATATAATGAAAACTCGAAATACAGCTTGTGCAAATTATGTGGAAACAAACTAAAAGTGAGTACCCACCATACCACATGGTGTAGGTAGGTAACTAGACTCGATGAGTCTCGTTCTAATTCGGTCATAGATGCGTTGCTACCCCTGAAGACTGAGATGGTCGCCTCTAAAAAAGTGTAACCGGCTCCACACCTTTCTATCCGGAACACAATTGTTCTTAAAACAATTATTACACGGTAGGAATGGTACTAGGTACCGTTGCGGGCGGTGGGACTTCCCCGGGTGAGCTCTAGGCCCTACCACTTATCAATGTTGTCTGTATGAAGTATAATCTAATTACCCATTAAGTACTCAGGTAGCTTCATTTTGTTGATTCGCACAGTTAAGTCATGCGCTAAAAAACTTTAATGTCGAACATAATGAAATCGTTGAATTAAATAAAACATCATCTATTAAAATTAAAGACAAAAACAGCAAAATCGAAGACGAAAAAGAAAGGAAAAGAAAAAAATTAATAGATTGCTGCATACGACTGATTGCTGTTCATGGAAGGCCTTTTGAATATCTCGAAGATGAAGCATTCCGTGGTATTAAAGCTCTTATATATCCAGACTTTTCTAATGAAGCTAAAAGTAACAAAATTAAAGAATTAATTATGGATAAAGCATATAATATAAAAGAAAAAATCACGAAGGAATTGAAACATAAAATGATATCGATAAAAATAGATTCTGCTACTTGCATGGAAAGACAATTTATTGGTGTAAATGTTCAATACATCAAAAATTCTAAAGTTATTGTTCGAAATTTGGCTCTCAAAGAGATATTTGTCAGGCAAACAGCGGAAAACTTAAAATTAATAATGATAGATGTTCTTAACGATTTCCACATTCAATTAAACAATATCTACACAGTCACCACAGATAATGGTTCGAATTATTTAAAATTAACAACTCTCTTCAATCAAGACCTCAGAAATGAAAATCAAACAGCAACCGAAGTAAATTACGACAGCGACAGCGAAGATGAAGATGAGTTTGAGCAGAATGACGATTTAGATTCAAGAGTAAATTGTTTCGACGGTTTTGTTATAAATCAGAAAATTGAAGGAGTAAGAAACGCCAGCCTGATGCAAATTACTTCAATCAAATGCGCTGCACACACTTTACAGCTTTGTGTTAAAGATGCCTTTAAAAAAAATCCGCAAATTGAGAGTATGATTGAAAGTTGCCGTGCTGTTGTCAGAATTTTACGTCGACCTATTATGAAAATTATGATCAGGTCACAAAAATTGCGAAAACCAATTATTGACTGCAGCACTCGATGGGCATCTACATATAACATGTTAAATAGACTTAAAGAATTAAAACCAATTTGTGATGAATCCGATGAGCTTGCTGAAATAATAGACGAGAATTACTGGGATCGAATTAACGACATACTGGAATGTTTATATCCATTTGCGGAAGCCACAATCCGATTACAAGCAGAACAGCTAATATTAGGAGACTTTTACTCCATATGGACAATTTGTAAAAATAAAACAGGAAAGTTAAATTTACCACTAGCCAAAGATATTTTAACTTCAATGATGAATAGAGAAGCGGAGTTATTAGGAAATAACGCATTTATAGCTGCAATGTTTATTGATCCCAGATGGAAAATAGTGTTAACGGATCAAGAAACAGAGATCGCAAAGGCATGGCTTAAGGATATACATAATCATATATCTATGATAATCCAAGGGCGCGATTATGAAACTGGCGATTATGAAATTGGCCAAGAACATCCACAGATCTCGGCTTTACTTACAACACCAAGTTGTTCTTGTGACCCTATAAATTTACCGTACTCACCATCCGTTGAAACTTACCGCGACGATCTACAGTCTTTGGAATCAATTTTGATTGAAACAGAACGAGTGCGGACTTCTGGTTGTGTGAGGCTTAACTTTGACTATTTTTTGGCTGAATATGCTACAGTTCCTAGGCTTTCAGTTACAGAAAACGTATTAAACTACTGGTCACATAAATTACCAAACAAATTAGCGGAAGTAGCGCTGGTAGTGCTTGCTGTACCGGCTACCCAAGTAACCGTAGAGAGGCTATTTTCTCTACTAAAATCTATTTTGACGCCTTCGAGGAATCGTCTCTTGGATCAGACCATAAAAAATATGATACTTATAAAGAGTAATGAAGATTTGTTTGATGACGATTATTAAGATTCTAAATGTTTACTTATCTGATTAAAGTTAATGCTATAGAATTTATTTTGTTTGACTATTAAAAAAAATAATAAAAAAATATTTAAAAAAATATTAAATATACATACTTATAAAATAATACATAATAATATCATATGGATTACCAAAGTACCCAAGTATCTTTACTAATATTATAGCCCAGTGAATACCACCGTACAAAGAAGTACTGGAGCTACCAAAGATAGAATTTTCTAAATTTCAACGGTTACAGATGGCAGTGTGAAATCGCCCTACCCGTCCGTCCGTTTGTCTGGGAATAACAGCAAGTAAAAACGTAGTTTAAAAATAATTTCTTTATTATACGTTTATAATTCACTCCCGATATTACAGATAACGCATAGATTCATAATCAACAGAAACAATATTGATAAATTTGACAACAGAAAGAGACGTAATCGGCTGCATGAAACTATCGAATTACATATTTTTTTTTTATTCTTCACAAAGTTTTTTTTTACTTTTTTAAAGTATATTTTTTAATCACGTCGAGAATATCTTGCATGAAATCCATTTTGTTGTGCTGAGGAATTCTAGACATTTCATTTTCTATTATCTTGGCAAAATATTCTCCTGTTGTCTTATCAATTTTTCGGGTTAACTCCGTGTCGATAAGATGATATTCTTCTTTTTTAATATTGATGTGGGTATCTAAAAACAGGCAAAGGGATATTTTAGTACGGTGGGCCAAGAAAGTGGTGTACCAGTTTTCGTTTAGTTTCCTAGTCATCAAAAATTATATCAAAGTTCATAGTAAATACCACTGAAAGAGATGCATAATAATGACGTAAACCTAATTGTTAAGAATACGTACATCATAGGTCACATATAAGTGCAAGGCATTTTAATCTTTATTATAAACGGATAAGGCATTAATTTGTGCAAAGAAGATTTAAATGATCTGAAGAAAAGCATAAAAACTATTTCAATTGACAAAATAATTCTTTTTAAAAAGAAAATTGACAATTGACATTTAGTCAAATAAATGCAAGTAGGTAATATAATAAAAATTGGTCAAGTGCGAGTCGGACTCCCCCACGTAGGGTTAATAGCAGCATGTACGTAACATAATATAAAAATATTTATTCGAGTAGATAAAAGATATATTGCGGTTTACGATTTATGTTGTAGGTATTTTAAAAGACTTCTAAGTAGATCTCGTTTAAACCAATTTTCAGTGGAAATTTACATGGTAATGTATTAATTATTAATTATATTTTTTTGTTTTATCATTCTCTTATTTTATAAGTTACGGGGTGGGGGGGACACACACCACATTTTAACATTTTGGGATGCCTCTCGCGCAAATTATTAAATTTAGAAAAAAATTAAAAAATAATAATTGACAGACTGCCATTTTGCTACGGAACCCTAAAAATCGCTTCCTGAATAATTATTGCTTTTTACAAAAAAATAATGAACAGACTTCAACGTTGATCGTTCCTCGTTGAGGAGTGCGTGCCCTCGACTATCTTTCGGCTTCATCAGATCGACTACAGACCTTAATGAAATTGTAGCGCTTTAATGTACTTATAAAACTCAGATTATAGAACCAAAAGGCAGATGTAGTCGTTCTAGTATAAAGTGAAGCTACCAAAGCAAATACAAAATAAAAAGCTAATACAATCTCGTGTCAGTACTACGGAAAGCGTCAAATAGCATAAACGTCGCAAGTGTCAAATTTTTAAAAATAATTTTATTAGTTATAATGCCGTCTTGCATTATTAAATTCTCTAAAAGTTGTTCGCAAAAACAAAGAAAAGAAGACAGAATATCTTTTCACAGGTAATTGTTCATTATTTTATTATTTATTTGTAATAATATTTTTTCGGTTCGCTCGGAACACAAAACCTCAACAATCATTCATTTGTACACCAGTTTAAATGAAAATCGGTTACCCTAAATTTGGGGAAATATGCATGGACTATTTGGACATTGGTCGATTTATAAATTTATATCGAAAAAAAAATATTTTGAAAGTAAATAGTTTTATTTATTTAAGTTATAAAGTCAGGCAATACAGCCAATAAAATTAGCATTCTAACTGCTGAAAATGTCACGTGTGCCAATAATATGTATGATAAATATTATATAATATTTTAGTTTCTGCTTAGCCTACTAATAACTAATAACTATAATTTTTGCAGATTTCCGACAGATGCTGTAACAAGAGAAAAATGGGTTCATATTATTCGGAAAAGCAGGCAAGATATTAATTGGTTAATTAATTTTGCGTGGTTCGCTCATTACATTTTAGTGAGGATGACGTGTACCTATCTCGCTAAAAAAGGACATTGGTTGATTAAAAAATCATCAAAACCGAATTTTTGTTATAATAAATAAGTATATTGATATTTTGATGTTTTTTTTTTGATTAAAAATATCTACCCAAAGAGACAAAAATCCATAGGTTAATTAAAACAATTAAACATATTTAAAATATTAAATTAAATAGGTATATTAAAAGAACATTTACACATAATTATTATATAATACTGTTTGATAACTAGTGATATGGCTACAACCCATTAATGTCCCACTACTGAGGGTCTCTCCTCATTATTAAGGAGGCCTAGAGCATACTCCACCACGCTGCTCCAGTGCGGATTGGTGGAGGGGTTAGTGGCCAACACATTGTCGAAAGTTTTCAAGCCGCCCGAAGGCCTCCGACACGGCTTAACGACTGCTAACTATCGATGTATCGATATCAACCGGGACCGACGGCTTTACGTGCCTTCCGAAGCTCGGAGGCGCTCAAGAAATTATTATCAGAAGAAATTAAAATCAATTATTATTATTACATACAATAAAACTTTAATTTTTTGTCTGTTTTTCTGTGCATTTGTTCCGCCTAATCTCAGGAACGGCTTAACAAAAATTTAGATGCAGATTTCACTGACGTATTCAAATGAGCTTGGGTTAACATTTAGTTAGAATCGGTACACAAATAAGAAATCACGTCAATTTAAAGAATACCATCCCTCATTTATCGATTATGGGCTTATCGAAGCGAAACAAGGGCGTTCACTAGTAATAAATAATTTGCCAATTTAATTGTGCATAATGTTTTAAGCTGAAAATATGGCGAACAATGTTTACAAAATTGCGGGAGATTATGACTTTTCACTTGGCAACCTCACACACACAAAGAATTACGTATCCATACGGTGCAATTGCTAGTTGACATTAAGGTTGTCATGCACACATAGGGAAAAAGCGGCTTCACATTATTCGTCGCTTTTCTTTGCGAATGTTCTATCTGCCTTTTGGTTCTATAATCTGAGTTATAAAAACATTAACAAACACACTAGTCGTCCCCATTGGTCGTCCCTACAATTTTGGGAAGTTCCCCTCGATTTCTCTGAGATGCCAACAACAGATCCTGGTGTCTTTATCAGCGTATCCTACTGCGCATATCTTGTACTTTACAACAAAAAAGGAATTATCAAAATCAGCCCATTAAACGACGAAATAATCGCTGAACAAACATAAAAAAAGCATATATACGGTCGAACTGAGAACCTCCTTTTTTAAAGTCGGTTACAGATTATGTCAAATAAGGAACTTAATTACCATTGCATTTCGGGACTTCTTCGAACAATGGCTGCGAATCCAATTCATATTGGTCAATAGTTATAGACTTGGATTTTTTTCGAAAGAACTCTTCAGTATCTGTTTCTGTTTCTGGTACATGACTTCGCTTTAAGCACTTATTAAATTCCATTTTTTTATTAATTCCTTACGATAACTTAACGCGCCTGTCAAGCACGGACAAACAATTGATAGAATCCAGAGAAGCGGCACGTGCCATTCTCTCACTTAATCTTCCATCTCATTCATTCTGATTAATAACCGAAAATCCGAGGTTAACAGTAAATAGTGATTCCTTAAAGGTAAAGGATAACCCATACGTTTCAGTAACATTTTAAACCTGTTAACAGAATCATTATATTACCGTTTTAGTAGGTTAACAGGTTAACAGGTTAACAGATTATTAGGTTAACCGTTTATATCGGTTATCCTTTTAAATGGGTTTTTGGATCACTGGGCTATGCATCTGTTCACCAATTTCCAACAAGAGGTCCAAATTATTTGGATCACGCGATGATTAAAACAAAGACTCAAACGGGAGTGATCATATGTCAAAGTGACATAACAGACCGCGACACAGTTATATTAGGAATACAAAGAACCCAAGGAAAGCCGCCACCTGAAACAAAAGTAACTAAACAAATTGACTTTACTGGACTAACAGAAAACCTGAAACAAATAAAACGGATTGGACAGACATTTTAAATACAACTGAGACCAACATGGCGTCTAACCTCTTTATTTCAACCTTAACTGAAAAAATTAAATTATTTACAACAGATAAAAAATACATTCTTCTTAAGTTATAATTCAGCCTTGGGTTACACCTGGCTTATTAAAATGTGTCAGAAAAAGAGACCTACTACATATTAAGGTACGAAAACATCCTAATGACTCACAACGAATGAACAAATATAAACAATACCGGAACTACTGTAATAACATCCTCCAAAACTTACAAAACTTATATAATACTGATAATTTAAAAAAGTCTAAAAATAACTCTAAACAACTGTGGAAAACAATTAAAAATGTATGCAATATTCAAAAACCAAAACAGAATACAAATCCTGATGCACTAAATATAGACTCTAATCCAAATAATTCTGTAAACAAACAAATATTTTACATCTGTAGGGAAGGATCTAGCGCAAAAAATTTTAGATAAACAAAAAACCAATATAACAAAACTCTCAAACATGTTAAAAACTACCAATACAGCGAAATCATTAGTATAATAAATAAATGTTTAAAATCCTCATCAGCACCTTAAACGAACAGCATTCTTAAACGAACAAAACACCTTATAGCAACACCTCTCACCCACATATGTAATTTAAGTCTGACCACAGGCGTGTACCCAACATGTTTCAAAATTGCCAATATCTGCCCTATTTACAAAGATGGTAATCCAGCAGAACCTTCTAATTATAGACCAATATCCCTACTAAGCACTCTTGCTAAAATCCTAGAGAAACTTGTTAACAAAAGGCTACTTACTTACCTTGAAAAAAACCACCTTCTTGCAGATAACCAATTTGGGTTTCGTGCAGACAAATCTACAGATGACGCTGTGATTTCTCTCTCTGACGACATTATTAGCAATCTAGATAGAGGTCATAAATGCATAGGTGGATTTCTAGATTTAGCAAAGGCTTTTGACACTATCCCCCTCCAAATCCTGCTTAAAAAGCTTGAGTCACTAGGAATACGCGGCCTACAAACGACTGGTTCAAATCTTTCCTCTCTCAGAGGAAGCAAAGTGTAGTTGTGAAAGATATTTACAGTCACCACTTAACCCCTACCTTCGGTCTACCACAAGGCAGCGCAATCTCTCCAACCCTCTTTCTAGCCTATATCAACGATTTATGTGCACTATCTCTACAAGATGCAAAAATAATAGATTTTGCTGATGATACGGCAATTTTGTATCATGGAAAAGATTGGGAAAGCACCAAGAATGTCGCCGAAGAGGGTATGGCTAAAGTAACACTATGGTTAGAATACCACTTACTAACACTTAATGCTACAAAAACAAAATTTGTCAACTTTAGAATAACCGAACACTCCCGGCCCGCGCGAATTTTCAAACTTAAATTACACTCTTGCGACTCACCAAATAGATTTCTATGTGACTGCCCTAGTATCGAAGAAACTACCTGCATTAAATACCTAGGAATCATGGTTGATAATCGACTGACATGGCAAATGCAGATCGATAAACTATGTGGACGTATCAGAAAACTTACACCTATTTTCAAAAGACTCAGAGACATAGCAGATACCACCACCATAAATATGATATACCTGGCCCCACAGACATAGTAACTATGTCTGTGCCTGGCCCTATGTCAGTCGATCGCCAGCTACAGCATAGTAACGTGGGGGGTTGCTAACAAAACACATATGATAAAACTTGAACGAGCACAACGAGCACTGCTAAAAGTCGCCTATAAAAAACCCTACCGATATTCTACCCAGGCACTTTACAAAGACACAGGACACCTAAGTATTAGGAAAATATACATTAGATCATTAATCTTAAAATACCACAAAATAGCGCTGAAACAAGTAAATAAAGAAAGAAGAAACCAAAGAAGATTGTTCTTGAATATACCTAAAAGAAATAAAAAATTCGGTCAAGCAGCTTTCTCCTACATGGGCCCATTCGTTTACACCAGAGTAAATAATAAATTTATTTAGCCAATGACAACACTTACACCTGCAAAAGAAAAATCAAGAAATTATTAAGTAGATAATATGACGTATATGGAAACTGAACAAATTATTAAAATTTAAAAATAAACTTACAAGCGCTCGCGTGTCGCGAGCCCAAACATACACATACACTCTAAGACATACACAAACACACACACACACACACACACATACACACACACACGTATGCACACATTATTGTCAAGCAAGCTATAATTTTATTAATTTTACAAAAGTAAATAAAAAGTGAATGTACAAGTAGGTATAAGAATCTAAGAAAACATGTGAAGGGAGAGACTGGTCACCCACGACACAGGGAATCCTAGTGTGGGGACTAGTGTCCACCCAAAACTATTTTGTAAACCTTTTTGGAGAAATAAACACTTTTATTATTATATATTATACTTATTATTATTATATAAACATCGTGTCTATTAGTGACTTTATTTTAATGATGGGATGAGGAATCTTATAGGTATCATTATCATCATCATCTCAACCCATCATGGCCCACTATTGAGCACGGGTCTCTTCTCAGAATGTGAAGGTTAAGGCCACCACCACGCTGGCCAAGTGCGGATTGGCGGGCTTAGAATTGTCGAAAGCCGTCGGGCTACGAGCGCTTCTGTTGTACTATTGTAAAGGTACTCAAAACTTCTGTTATCCTGTGTTTTGCCAGCATACTCGGTTTCGTTGAGTTTCCGTATTTATATTGTTTAATTGAGTATAACAGTACAGAGTTCCAAAATCTCGCTTTGATTGTACCTTGTTTTAATGTTAGCGGAATTTTGTTCAACATCATCATCAACTCTTAATTACTTTTCATTCATTTATCCCTTGTCAATAAAGTGTTTAACAGTTAAAGTATAATTATTTCCCCGAACAAGTTTAATGTGCAATTTTGCAGAAAATTGTTATATAATATTTGTATAAATATAAGCAGTGTTTACATGATAATGGCTTTTATTTTAGCAAAAGATATTATTTTGAGATGATGTTAAATTGAAGGTTACTTTTAAAATAATAAAAACAGGCTGCAGATTGCACTTTTCATGCACACTTTGCAGTACAAGAGGTATAATGTCTTATCCTCTAGAATAACATGTAAAAATTATTAGTTCAAAGTATAACAGCAAGTGTTGTACAGCAAAGTAGACTGACTGACTTTCCCAACAAAGATGATGGCACATCGACTTGACAGCCCATGCGCCCAAAGAACTGATTCTAACAAGCCTGACCTCGTAATCCGTTTACGAGAAGACCCTTGCGGTTGAATGCCGACGCTTTGTCGAATTAATATCCCATTTACCCCACACCCAAATACTTGTCTGGCCACATTAACATTAAACTAAGGCCATTTGTGGTTCCCCAAAAACAACATAGCGCTATCATCATTTTGCTTCTTTACCCGTAATTTATCCGTAGATACAACATTTGCTTAGGTTTTCGCTGGTTATGTGTAGGTACTACTTATTACGTTATCGAAAATGAATTAATTGATATTGGGTGGTTGCTTATAACCATGCTTATAACTCAATAATGGCCCATTACAGACTACGGGTCTCTATCTATAACTGGCCAGGCCTTGAGCATATTTCACCAAGCAGCCAGATGCGGATTTGTGGAGAAGTAAGTGGCAAACCAAAGATTGTGTCGGAAGTGCCCTACGAAACACGGAGCTCTGAAGTTTTTTTATACAGTTTTATAAGTTACCACTAGTTCTATGTCGGTCACAGTTTTCATATGCGGCTGCGAAAGGGTGATGCTGTATGTTCATTTACTACCTTAAATCCATAAAAAAATCAAACGTTTGGTTTGTTAGCAAAAAGTTGTACATATACTTATTTGTAGCCCCGTGTAGCTTATCCCGAGCTCGGAATAGTTTGCCCAGTTTTATTTGCTTAGTTTATAGCAACTCGATGATATCAGGTTTCATTTTACAGTTTTACTCGTATGTGACTTCCGTCGCATTCGATGGATTTGGTGCATTTCCATCGAACGTTTGTTAGCGTCAAATGTTTACTCGGATTCAGTTTGATAACAAAAATACTCCTAAAACGCAGGCATGTTATATGGGTAAACACCTTAGGAGGCAGTATTAAAATAGGAAGTAAGAGAATATAAAAGATTATTATAACTTAATTACAATTAAGTACAAATATGCACATAAATAAATCTTAGTATCTAATAAAATTAAAAAAGATGGAACTTAACACCAGAAGATCAAATAGAGTAAAACGTTAAAATAAACAAAGGGTTTATAATTATGGAACAATTAAAATGAAGAGGGGTAGGCTTCAAACATTCAAGTACTTTTCGTCGGGTTGTCATTCGGCGGTATCGCAATTTTAGTTCACATTGAAATGTTCCGTTGTTACCTATTATCATAACAACTCCGTCCTGTAAAATTTACTTTAATTTTGCCCATTAACACAATAATAAATGTATTGTTTCCTTTCCCGCAGGTAAGTGAAGTTTTCATTCGCGGTGAAGGTAATGTAATGAAAATGCTCGCGACGTGAAAATAGAGTGGAAAGAATACGAAAGTGAGTATGACTCTTTTTATAGTAGAGGAAACTTTGATGATTTATTGATAAAAAGGAAATTGTTTTGGCTACTCAAATAAAAATTGGTTTATCAATTTGATACTAGAGTAATCGAGTAATATGCTCAAACTCATAATATGGGTTTTATTATAATAAAACATACGACATGCAAATTTTTACGGTATCTTACCTTAAAAAAAACTGTCTTAAAAGACCCTTCTTCTACGCACGAAACGTGAAGGTTAATCAAGCTGAAAATACTAAGTCCGTAATCCCTTGAAACAAAGAAAAAATCTAACTTCTAAGACAACGCAATCAAAAGATATAGCCGTTTATCCTCCGTTTATGCCGCATATTATGGCCCTCGCAAGGTAATCATAACCTATAGGGCAATTCCCGTAAACCTAAAACAATGAAAGGCAAGAAATGAGAACTCATAGTACAAACAAAGGAAATTATCCGACAATTGATAAGTTATAGTCGGTTATATCACCGAAAAAACAATATCAAACGGAACCAACTAATTACTTATCAACAAGTTGGTATGACATTCTTGATGCTTGAATCTGACTTGCACTTGACCTGTTTTTTGCAGATTCGAGGAATCTAAAGACTATATTTATATAAAAAACTAAGCTGTGTTATTTCGCGGGTCACAAAGTCAGATCAGAACTGAAATGAATCATACTCGTATCAGAATATCCACTTACCTACCGATGTAACTGTACACGTTTAGTGATTAGTGTCTAGTTACGTAATAATGTACGTACTGTCCATCCAATTAATAATTCGCTTATTGTCGTGACTTAGGTATCTGTAGATCCAACCTTTATCCCCAAAGAATCTAATTTCTTATCGACGGACTAGGATACTTATTAATGAGACGAAAAATGTAACCGTTTTTTCCAGTTTAATAAATATAAACAACTGCTATAAATCTTTCCTTTGAACCAATGTATTGTAAATCAGTGAAAAGATAAAATAAGCTATGTTAGCTTAAAGATTCGCGCCTAATCATTGGTCAAACTGAATCCTCGTGCTATTTGCTAAACCTAACCAAGTGAAGTGAGGGCAGGTATACAAGAATGAAAATAGAATCAAATAATACAATATCTACCTTGTATATTCTTAGTCTTGTTCTGTTTTTTACCTGGCGACTGATATGTAAGAATAGCAGCGCGATTGTTTATTTTTTATTGTTATATTAACAATAGATCATTAATAATTATTAATCAATAATTACTAGCGAAACTAGGTAAGTACTGGTATATAGGAGCAATAATATTTATATCAAGACCATATTGAAGCTTTTATACTAACAATACTTTACTAATATTTAATTTTTAAATATTTTAAACCAAATATAGATTTTATATTGCTTTGAAAACTTAAAAATAAAATTAGACTTTATTTTATTGACACACAAGAACTACTGATTATTTGCAACGCGATTTTTTGGAATAAGTGTGCACTTTTTTGAAAGCTGGCAAATGATTTTATGGTGTTAAATACTATGTTGCAGTCAGTACAATTTAGAAAAAGTATCTACATAATTTCTATCTGAGCCCGCTTTAATGGGTTTTGAGTTAGAGAAAAAGATTGTACATATAATTATATGATTATCTAATAAAAACTCCGTATACGTACAATTATAAATCGTAAATACACTTATGAAATGATACATGCAATTGTGAAATTAATAAAGTGTAAATACAATTATAAATCGTATCTTTAAATGCATCGCAATGCCAAGCGCTGGGTGTAATTATACAATTTCATATCCTTGCTAGCGAAGACACAATAAATATGTATGAAGTCGCTGTAATAAAAATAAATCAACAAAACAAATCTATCAAAGGAGTCATGTAGTAGAAACCAGCCCTCAGTTCTCTTCGGGACATCTCCGTAGATAGTTATGCCGCCTCAATACAAGGTGCTTCTCGTTGTCTTTATGCACAAAGTTTTTAATTAATAGAAATAAGGACAACTACTGTAGTTCTGGCAATTATAAAAATATATTTTTTTGTAATTTATTTCTAAACTTGTACGTCATTTAGCAGGAAAAGATTCACTTACCGGGACGAAATATGTATATCATAATGCAATACCCGTGATATAAGTTGTATATACACTAATTATCATCATCTGTTCAGTGGTTTCCGCCTAATGCTTCGAAAGACAGATACAAAAAAAATCCAAAAAAATATTGAAAAAAAAATGTAAATAGATCATAATTATATTAATGTCCGTAAGCGAGCCCACTCACATGTTAGCTCGTTTGTCGACTATTTACATATAAAATATAGAGACAAAAGATAAAAGGCTATCAATCAATCTATTTACCAAAATATACCATAAAAATAGACCTTTATGAAAGCTAAATATTTCTCCAAAATACAGCACTTACGTTTCCACACAGCGAGATTATAAAAAAAATATAAACAAAACACACAAACGAAACGTGGACGAAGCTAGGGATCCACTGCGGCGCACCGGACTGGTTCAAGCACTCGGTGCTGCGTAGTTTACCTGGCTAGCATCTTGGATTTTTGCAACTTGGACATTTCTATACACTTTCTTTTACCTTAAAAAAGTAAATTCTTATTAATATAATGTGTTTCAATAAGCGATATTATTGCTTTCCTCTTTGTATCGCTATCTTGTAATAAATAAATATTTTTATTGATGCAAGCAAAAGTAATACAACTTAAAAACATAGTTTCCACACGATGGCACTCTGTGTGGTGAGTTGTTAGTAACTATATTTTTCAACACACTTGCTCGTAAAGTTGCTATTTTTTCTTTAGTCTTACGCCCGGAATGCGGTTTATTACACAGTAGTGCGTTTTACTTTTCATTGCCGCACTAGTGTTTTTCTTATTCCACTTTTTTTTTAATATCCGTAAAGAGGTTGTTACCAAAAGATTTATTATTTTGTAAATAAATAAACTTGTTGTACTTAGTCAAAATCTGATAAGATAAGATTATACTTCATCTAATTATCTATTAAAGCATTTAAAAAATACAATATTTTAAATCATTAATTACCGTAAATTCCTATTAGAAATACATAATTATTTAGTTTAATATATTGTGGCTGAATAGCGGTGCTCTTTGCCTCTGGACTTAACCTGCGCGCCTGCGCGCGCATAGTTATTCAACCAAAGATACGGCGCGCGAAAAAATAAAATAAACCTCGGCGCCATTTTGTGCAAACATTTGTTCGTTTATAATTTGCTGATTTGTGACTGAAAAATGTCGATACCTAATTGTTTTTTTCCTCGCAAGTGTGTTGAAAAACGTCGTATGATACACGTGCGCTTTGTTCACTACAGCTTGGCTCTATTACAGCCCTCGCCTAGCGGCTCGGGCTGTGCAATACCGCCTCGACTGTAATGACCAACTTCGCGCACTTATATCATAATGTACTATTTCAAGTGTTACAATACAGTAAGTACCCATTGCCATATTCTTTGGCCAAATACTCTTTCTTGGTGACCAGTACCTACAATATTATAGTCAAGTCGTGCATATTTGGACGTTGCGGTGAATCTTATCACATTCATTTTCTTGTAAAATTACGCTAGAATTTATTTTTATCGTATGTTCGTCAGCCGCAGTTGGTCCGCTGCTTAAAGGTTTTTTTCTATTTTGAAGTCTGTCAGAAACACAGTTAACTAATTTTTCATCACCCCTATTCGAAAAAGACGACTTGGTTCGGACATAAGGGGTTCCAAAGTTGCTGTTTTCTATTCAGCGGGCCGGAATGAATTTTCATACAACTTTTCCTGCCGGCTAGATCTTTTCCGTCCTATTTTGAATTTAGAACATTTTAGTATTTTGCGCTAAAGAAATCGAACACAAATATTGTTTGAATAAAGAATGTCTGGTTCGACGCGAGGGCCCCGCCAGCTGAATAATAAAAAAAGAAATCAAATTAAGATCGCTCGAACTATTTCCCGCGTTTTCGTGCATTTTTACGTATTGTTAGAAATTTTGTTTTGTTTTGAAAAAATGAGATCTTCCAACGATAGTGAAAGTAAAGTATCCTCCTGATAGTATAAAAACTGAAGCGAGTAATGTGATGAATAGTTTATTACCTGCGAAATCCCGGGAAAAATATTTGAAAGCCTATGATAATTTTTTGGAATGGAGAAATGCAAGAGGCGCCAAGAATTTTTCAGAAACTGTGTTTTTGGCGTACTTCCAGAACTTAGCCAAAACTAAAAAACCTTCCACCCTTTGGAGTATCTACTCAATGCTTAAATCAACAGTCAGTTCTAATAACGATATAAAACTGGACACATATTCGAAATTAATAGCATATCTGAAGAGGATGTCTGATGGATTTAAACCTAAAAAATCCAAAGTGTTCACAGTCAAAAATGTGGAGACTTTTCTTAATGAGGCACCCGACGAAATCTTTCTTGCCGTAAAAGTAAGTAACTATGTATATGGTGGAGTGGACTATTATAGTAAAATATAGCCATAGTGTTTTAAATAGCTGAATAATAAAAAAAGAAATCAAATTAAGATTTCGTTTTCAAATTAAAATTAAGTTTTCGTGCATTTTTACGTATTATTTTCTATTATATATATATACATATTATTTTCTCATAGTGGGTGATGAAAAGTAGAGTGTATCACTCGGGTGCAAGTATATTTTTGGCTCGGGCGACGTACTTTGAATCCCTCGCTACGTTCGGGATTCTACTAAAGAATCCCTCGCTACGCTCGGGATTCTACTCTAGAATCCCTCACTTCGCTCTGGATTCAAAAAACGCCCTCGCCGAAAAAATATTACTTTGCACCCTTGTCATACAATCTACTATTTCAACACACTTGCTCGTAAAGTTGATATTTTTTCTTTAGTCTTACGCCCGGAATGCGGTTTATTACACACTAGTGCGTTTTACTTTTCATTGCCGCAGTAGTGTTTTTCTTATTCCACTTTTTTTTTAATATCCGTAAAGAGGTTGTTACCAAAAGATTTGTTATTTTGTAAATAAATAAACTTGTTGTACTTAGTCAAAATCTGATAAGATAAGATTATACTTCATCTAATTATCTATTAAAGCATTTAAAAAATACAATATTTTAAATCATTAATTACCGTAAATTCTTATTAGAAATACATAATTATTTAGTTTAAAATATATTGTGGCTGAATGTTCGGTGCCTCTGGACTTAACCTGCGCGCGCATAGTTATTCAACCAAAGATACGGCGCGCGAAAAAATAAACCGCGCCATTTTGTGCAAACATTTGTTCGTTTATAATTTGCTGATTTGTGACTGAAAAATGTCGATACCTAATTGTTTTTTTCCTCGCAAGTGTGTTGAAAAACGTCGTATGATACGCGTGTGCTTTGTTCATTACAGTCTTGGCTCTATTACAGCCCTCGCCTTGCGGCTCGGGCTCAATACCGCCTCGACTGTAATGACCAACTTCGCACACTTGTATCATAATGTACTATTCTGTTTGTCTGTTAAAATAAGCGTGTATAAAATACAACAAAATACATATATTAATATCTAATAATTATTTACCTAACCATTTGTTCATATCATCAAATTTTCCTGAATTACTATACCTAATTATGTCTCGTAAGAAAAAATATTGAGACTAAGATTAATTTAATCTGTCATGATCAAGATGGTTGAGGCAGTGGATGATCAAGCAGTCAACAGCTGATTACAATATTGGCTTAAATTATCAATAAATATAATATTTTATTTACTTTTTTCTTCGTATGATCTTTAAGATCTTATCTGCAGTAGGTGTGATATTATATATTAAGTCCTACGTCTATCGACATTTAATTTTATGATTTGTAAACCATGTTTAATTTATAATAAGCTTCTGCCCGCGTGGAATTCATTTATATCGCGAAACGGGAAGGGGCAGGGTGTTCCCCTACACTTCCCAAATAACATACATGCCAAATTTCAGCTTCTTCGTTCAGTAGTTCCGGCTGTGCGTTGTTTTAAATAGGCTTTGATTATAATAGGTAATACAAATTTTTATCCCCTACTGTAAACCTCATATAGGTTCATTTTTAGGGATCCGTATCCAAAGAAAAGATCCAAAGGGTAAAATGGGACCCTATTACTGAGACTTCGCTGTCCGTCCGTCCGTCCATCCGTCCGTCTGTCACCAAGCTGTATCTCATGAACCGTAATAGTTACACAGTTGAAATTTTCACAGATGATGTATTTCTGTTGCCGCTACAACAACAAATACTAAAACACTGAATAAAATAAATATTTAAGTCGAAATATGGCTTCGACGCTTCAGCGATAAATTAGTTACCTTTCGGTCCAAGAGATGGCGTTGCTTGTGGCTACAAAAAACTAAAGTAAATATTTAAGTGAGGCTTTCATACAACAGACCAGATTTTTTTTGCGTTTTTATAAATAATGGTACGGAACTTTTCGTGCGCGAGTCCAACTCGCACTTGGCTGATTTTTTAAAAAAGTAGCCCATGTTTTATCCTAGGTTTTCAACAATATTGATGTCAAAATTCATTACAATCGGTTAAGTGGTATTGATTTTTCATTTTCATCCCCTATTCAGCCCCTTAATTGTTGGTTTTTAAAAATTGGGTAGCCTATGTTTGACCTTGCGTCATCAACTATCTTCCTGAGAAAATTCATCGAAATCGGTCAGGCGGTTTAGATTTTTCATATATGTTTTCATCCCCTATTCCAAGCCTTTAGGGGTTGAATTTTGAAAAAAAAGTAGCCTACGTGTGACCCTGGGTCATGAACTATATTTATGCTAAAATTCATTACCTACTATCAGTTAAGTGGTTTAGATTGTTAGCTTTAATACCCTATTTCAGCTCTTTAGGGGTTGATTTTTGAAAATAGAATAGCTTTTGTGTGTCCCTGGGTTATGAACTATTTTTATGCTAAAATTCATAACAATCAGTTTTAAGTCTTTTAGATTTTTCATACAAACTTTTATCCCCTATTTCAAGCCTTTAGGGGTTGATTTTTCAAAAAAAAGTAGCCTATGTGTGACTCTAGGTCTTCAACTATTTTTCATTCCGAATTTCATCCAAATCGGACTGGTGGTTTATACGTGAAAACGTCACAGACAGATACACAGACAGACTTTCGCATTTATAATATTAGTATGGATGGTAAATTATTGTATAATAATATGGTTATTTATGGTATGAATAAATTACCTCCAACAATTTAAATAGTGTTATAGTTCAAAATAAAACATTCAAAATAAAAGATATTTCGGTACGGCCACGCCGCGAGAAATAATTCCTAAGTAAAGCTCACAAAGCATACTCATCATGTAAAATATGTTATAACGGAAAATAATTAAGTGCAACCCTCATACCGCCACATTCCCTCATACAATAGTAGATTGTATGACAAGGGTGCAAAGTAATATTTTTTCGGCGAGGGCGTTTTTTGAATCCAGAGCGAAGTGAGGGATTCTAGAGTAGAATCCCGAGCGTAGCGAGGGATTCTTTAGTAGAATCCCGAACGTAGCGAGGGATTCAAAGTACGTCGCCCGAGCCAAAAATATACTTGCACCCGAGTGATACACTCTACTTTTCATCACCCACTATGAGAAAATAATATATATATAAGGTCAGGTGGGGTAAGAGGGACGCTGGGGGAAGAGTAACAGTCACTCGTAAAAAGAAAACTATAATGCCCAGCTCTATGGTCACTACGTCGATAAAACAATATTAGGCGTAGTTCAAATATTCTTGGATAGATTGCGCTGGAACACAGCAACTAAGCGAGCAAAAGAGAAAAAAAATATCAGTTGTCAAGCTAAAGAAACCAAGACCTAGCGGCGTTCCTTGTTTAAGTTAATTTTAGTATTAAAAACATCAGTGTTGCGGTTTATTGCTATGGTAAGTGTATATATTACGTTTAATCTTTATTTTCTACGTATTACATTGTTTGTAACGTGTGTTTTTAGTGCTTTTTCGATGTCAATAATAACATAACCTTCAAAATGGCAAGCTGGGAAAGAGGAACGGCTATACCAGGTTAAGAGAAACATATGTTCCTCTTTTCCTATTTCAGGGGTAACAAACATATTTAAAATCCGCTAAAATATAACACGTTCCGAAAATAGCCATGATTTGCTTTACTATTTATTTGTTACAGAAAAAAAGCAAAATGCCTCGAGCTTACGTAAGAAAGACCGATAGAAGTTCTTACCCGAAAGAAAAACTATTAGAAGCAGTTAGGGCCGTTAAAAGTGGCGGCATTCATTTCTATTTTTAACCGACTTCAAAAAAAAGGAGGATCTGAGTTTGATCTGTATGTATGTATGTGTATGATTTTGATGCAGTTTTCAGCATAGTATTTTTCAGACTTAGGAGAAGGTTTTAGGTATATTAGGCGACTTAAAAAATGGAGTTTTGCACTTTAAAACGTGTTTTACGTATTGTCCGCCATAAGTTCGCATTTGGCTGAACCGATCTTAAAGTGGATTTCAGTACAGTAATTTTTAGAATTAGGAAAAGGTTTTTGGTAGCTTTACCGACTTAAAAAAATGGCGGTTCTTCTTTTTATTAATACAATCATTTAATAGCACAAAGAGTTTAGTACCTCTGACCTTACCTATATGTTCCTCTTACCCCAAATTTCGTTTTTGTTTGCTGTCATCCTAAAGAAGACCTTATTTAAAACGAGGCGAGGTTTAATTCCTTTTACTCAAAAAAATGTTTAAAACATGCTATGTTATACACTTAAAAACATAAGTTATTACTTAAAAATATCGAGTGTTCCTCTTACTCCAAATCTCGGGAAAGAGGAACATTTATAAGACCTAGCTTTGTTGCTAAATTGTGCCGTAATTACACGAAGAATTTAGTTCTGTGTCAAAAAAAAATGTAAGTATATTTCAAAACAGAAGATTTGTTTCTATCATTATCAAAGTAAATGTATAATTTTGATAGCTGAAGGCCAAAATATGAAAATACCAGTAAAGTATGTTTCTCTTACCCCACTTGACCCTATAATAGAAAATAATAGAAAATAATACGTAAAAATGCACGAAAAAGTATTTTAATTTGAAAACGAAATCTTAATTTGATTTCTTTTTTTATTATTCAGCTGGCGGGGCCCTCGCGTCGTACCAGACATTCTTTATTCAAACAATATTTGCGTTCGATTTCTTTAGCGCAAAATACTAAAATGTTCTAAATTCAAAATAGGACGGAAAAGATCTAGCCGGCAGGAAAAGTTGTATGAAAATTCATTCCCGCCCGCTGAATAGAAAACAGCAACTTTGGAACCCCGTAATTCCGAACCAAGTCGTCTTTTTCGAATAGGTGTGATGAAAAGTTATTTAATTAGCATTTTTAAGCAACACTGGCAAACAGTTTTTATTAACTCAGATAAATAATATTTACTGGGTAAAATTAATGGCGCCGTGTGTAATATGGACGATTGAGCCGCATTCAAGCATAAGACTCGCCTTGCGTATGCTCGAAGGACCATAACGGATTAACGTCCTAATTATAACAAATTACTATGCTAACGATACGCCAACATGCGGAGATGATATTAAATAGTTGCAAATGGATTTATATATTGTTACAAAACAATAAAATGTGAAACTGGACGTGACAAAATAAGCAAAATCGTGATTTGTTAACGCGTCACAATAAATTCAATAAGAAACGTTTCGTATTTGAGTTATTAAAAAAGAGACATCTTTCTTTCCCCTTGGAATGCGAAGGTTAAGTGTCGCATTGTTAGAAACCCATTTCGCTGCAGGAAAAATAAAATCGTAGGTTGAATAACAGTACTCTGTAATTCTGGTGCGAACGACGCTTTGCTTTGTCATTTGTTATTTGTACCTTGACGACTAGAATATTATCTGTTTCAGTCAGTTCCGTCCGTTCAAGTTAAGGATTTTGCTAATAATTAGAGATGCGCCGAGTAACACTTTTGCCGAGTAACGAGTACCGAGTTATACTCGGTTCAATTTTTTTTTTTCAACCGAGTACTCGGCCGAGTAAGCGGTTTTATCAAATTCCCATTTCGCGCGCGTAAGCAAGTAGAAACGTGTTCGCGGTGTCCGTCAGAATGGCGGGTCACTACTCATTGATGTGCTCATTTAACGTTGATGAAGATTTAGAAAATTGCTACCTATTTGCTACTATTTGCTACCTAACATTAAATATTTGCTACCTCCGTATTTTTCAAAATAAATCACTTTTAAAGGTGACCGGCCATTCTGACGTCAGCTTGGCGGGTCACTCATCCCGTATGTAGGAACTTCTGAGAATTATCGAAATGTTTTTTCACTATTAATTGCTACCTAAAAACCTAGCAGTCTGGATTCCGTAGCCTTTAAGGATAAATAGTTATTAACAAAAACAGTTTACAAAACCTTAAACGCCTACTAAATTAAAATTGCAAATGATGCGTAGATATTTACGTTGTATTATTATTACGTATAGGCGCTAAATGACTAGAATACATACTAAAACACTTACAGTCCTACAATAATCTTTTGGCGCGTGGATGACGTGTGGGTGACAGAGACAGTGCCTTACAGTTTGCCTTACTTGTAACACGCTGTCTCTGTCACGCTCACGTCAGACGTTAAATAATACTTGCACTGACATGAAAATCGAGCTTTAGATAAAGAAACACCTGTATAATTGTTAAATTTATGTTTTTCAAGATTTTGCGTTTTTTTTTTCAAAATTTTGTATAATAGGAAAATAAATGAAAAAACACGGAAACAAGTACAACCTTCATGAATACCGTATTATATGCACCTGGACACACCTTTTACCCTCATGGACAAAGAAAGGTACTAATATATATTTCCCAAGCCCCAAGTTTCTCTGGAACGTGACCGGAATATTATTTTTAATACCCTACGTATCATTCCTTAACACGTATTTGTCCTGTAATTTGGTGAACCAAGCCCATTTTCATTAACATGTCATATTGTGTTCCTCTAAGATTTTAAGATCTAATTTTTATGTTACCTGTTAAATATGTTTGTGAAAGAATAGATTCGTCCATCTTCAAGGTGTGGGATAATAGAAGATTGTTAGAGTTATTAATAACTAGTTGTGCGCGCGACCTCGTTCATACATATCAATTTTTCCCGCGTGAATCCCAATCCTGCGGGAACTCTGGGATAAAAAGTAGCTCCACAACCTCCTTATCTCCCTGTGAAAGTCCCATAAAAATTCGTTCTGCCGTTTCTGAGATTATAATATTAATATAACAATAATATAATAATTATAATTATTATAATTAATAATTATAATTAATATCACTTATAATTATTATAATTAATAATTATAATTATTATAATTAATAATTATAATTAATATCACTTATAATTATTATAATTAATAATTATAATTATAAGTAATAATTATAATTATTATATTAATATAAGTAGGATAATTATATTAAAATTATAATATATTATATAATAATTATTCAATTATAAGTAATAATTATAATTATTATATTAATATAAGTAGGATAATTATATTAATATATATTATTATTATATTATTAGGCGATATTAATACAAGTATGATATTAGTACGTATCGTAATAAAATTTTGAAGTAGGTACCTAGATAGCAAACAATATAAAAAAGGTGTTCTGTAGTGTTCCCAAAATGCGCTAGCAAAATACGCTGTACAAGTTAATCAGAAACCGTTTATAGGAAAAGAGTTATGAAAAATAATAGCAGGTATCGAGCAAATACGACACTGAAGTAAGCCTTAATAAAGTCGGTTCGAATGAAAATGAGCGTGATATTCAGAGAAATATTTCGCCCGGGTTCATAATTTTGTAAATGGTTCTTGTTATTTCTGCTGTATCAAGTGTATTACGGAGAAAAGGATTCGAACATTTTTGAATCCATCTAAAATATTCTAAATAAATAAAAGCAAAGGTCTCTCATTCGATACGAAATATCAAAAACTGTTTGAAATATAAAAGAAAAAGTTGGCAAGGAATTTTTTTAGTTATTCAACGTCAGCTAAGAAGGGATTTTCAACCACGTTTAAGTAAGAATGATTGTAATTATACATTTATATTAAAAAGGTACAAACACATACTTCATTTATAATTTCTTCAATATAAATAAAAAACTACAGACGGAACCCGCTTGACGTCATGATCAATTAGTGTTTATCCACAGTTATTGGCGGCTAGCGCTAATTGAGCTTAAGCCGCAATCGGTTAGCCGCTATTCTTTGGGCAATAAGATCGAAAACAATCAGTACGTCAGCCATGTCGCGAGTGTGGAGACCTTAAGGCCGCTATCCCACTGGCGTTTTACGAGCGTTGGCGTTTCTCCGACGTCAACGCTGCGCAGACGCGACGTTGACGTCGCAGGTCTCTAGTGGCAAGCGTTGACATTACGATTCCGCAACATTAACGTCGCGTCAACGCGGCGTTGGTGTTGCGTTTTTTCAGGAACAGGTACTGAGCACGACGTTAACGTTGCGTTCAGTCCAAGCGCAACGTTAACGTCGCGTTGGACGAACGCCAACGCTCGTAAAACGTCAGTGGGATAGCGGCCTAACATTAGTACAGCTTCATTGCACCGTGTACCGCTGGAGGGTAAAATGAAAACGAAATAAAACGAACTTTTCAACGACTTGCACAACATGTTCTCAAAGAATTCACTGTTTTTAAACTGTAATTCGATAGATGTGTTTGGGATGTAAGAGGCAGCTTACGTTTGAGTTTAAGATTTTTTTTTTGAAGTTATACTTCTTTAGGCGCGTTATGGAAAAATCATGAGAGTGAAATTTTACGATGCGCGCGCATCTGTGACACAAAAATTAACAGTATGAAGTTGCCGGCTAAACCACTCATTGGCCTTTGTCAATGTAACTCTGACGTCTCTTTAGTTTTGCTTTTGCTTTTTATCGAAATTATTTATAACCAGCCAGGTTTGTTTTGACTTGTTTGTGGCACATTGACATGACATAATATGCACAGACTAGCTAAAGATTAATGTTTCGTTATACGGTATGCAACGACTAGTCTTTTTGGTAAAATATTATTTAATGATGCCAAAGAAGTATAACTTCTTACGCGCGTACATAAGTACACGCACGTCCTCTTTTTTTTCGAATGGACAGTAACTGTTAGCCCTAGTGGCCTTCACAGTTTTACGCGGACTTGTGGGCGGGACCGGAGAGTCCACGCCGAGAGGACTGTAATCTTTCGCACTGCGAAGCGGGGTGATAGCCCCAGCCTCGCGCGGAAGTAAAATACCTAAACTACGACAACCTAAGGGCCCCTCCTGTGAGGGTCGAGCCTCGGCTTAGGTCCTCGCACATGGGAGGGTTGGACTGAGCTGCCTACCACTCGGGGAAACCTCGTGGCGGCAGTATTGTAACTAGAGGGACCTCGTCGCCGCCGGCGGCGACGCTGTATGTGTGTCGTGTTTCTGTGTAGTGTAGTTTGAGTGGGCGGGGCGGAGACCAAGTAAGATTGGTTCGCCACTGTAATTGCGTCGTCGGGGTCCTCTAACACATTTCTAGGCCGTCTGTGTAAGGCCTTCACGTCCCTGACGGGAACGTAAGAGGCCGCTTGGACTACCAACCGGTTAGGGTGGTCTGCAGCTGACTCGAAATAGGTGGTAGAGAGCCATTTTAAGTACTGAGCTATGGTGGGCAGCTCTAGATCGCGATGTAGGTCTACGTTGCGCACATACCAGGGCGCACCCGTGGCCATGCGCAAGAAGCGATTCTGTAATTTCTGCAGGATGTTAATGTGCCTACTGTGTGCGAACACCACACCGGCGTACGTCAATATGGGACGGATACAGGACTTGTAAAGTGTCGTCTTGTTACGGAGCGACATTTTACTTGTTTTGCCTAATAATGGATAGAGTCGCCCTAGTATAAAAGCGGCTCGGTTACGCACTTGTCGGATGTGCTGCGCGAATGATAATTTATAGTCAAATGTGACCCCTAGGTATTTAACTGACTTCGCCCACGGAATAGGGCGATTATATAATGAACCTCTATTCTCCATTTCGTGAACCACTCGCCCAGGACGGTGGCCGCGGCCTGGAGGTTTGAGGTGATACGGGATGGCAGCGGGTGCGTTGTGAACAAAGCGGTGTCATCCTCGAATAGGGCTAACTCCACGTTTGGACTTCGGGGCATATCGCTGGTGTACAGCGCGTATAACAAGGGCGAGAGGGCGGAGCCCTGCGGGACTCCGGCCCGTATGGGACGGGTAGAGGATCGAGTGCCCTCCACGCGGTATCTAAACCGGCGGTTCGACAAAAAGTCTCGTAAGATGTGTACGAGTCTGTCTGGCACTCCCATGTGTATAAGCTTGTATAACAAGCCGTTGTGCCAGACTTTGTCGAACGCCTTGGCCACGTCAAAGAATAGGGCGCCCGTTCCCCTTGGCCTCTTTTTAAAGAAGCCAGTGAGAATGTGCTCCGTTAAGCGGTGCACCTGTTGGACACAGGAATGACCGGGTCTGAAACCAGAGGTTTTTTGACATAGCGACTTTTTTAAGTCGACTTAATATTAGTTTCTCATAAATTTTACCAAACGTGTTGAGTAAACTAATAGGACGATAGCTCGTAGGCTTACTTTAGGCTTGCCAGGTTTTGGGATACCTATGACCTCTGCCTCTTTCCAGGTGTTCGGGAAAGTGCAGCTGGCCAGGAGGGCATTGAATATAGCCACTAATAGGCCTAGTATGAATGGCGGTAGGCGGCTTGACCACTTTGTTGGTAATGCGGTCGAGACCTGGCGCCTTTTTTGGGTGCATGGACTGGATCGTACTGCGCAGCTCCTGAAGGGTAACCGGTGGTAAGGGGTCGTCGGCTGGCTGGTACCGGATAACGTTAATATCGTTTCACGGTCTATTTTAAAAGGAGAGTGCCCAGTACGACCTGCAAAAACTTTATATTTTATATCTTTACTTTTTTAACATACTAATGTGATATATCTTCTTTAGATATTATTACTAGTAAACCCGTCCTCGCCTCGCTTGGGAAAACCGGCCCCTTAATAGAAAATAGCTCTCGGAAAGCAAATTTTTCCAACTTACTTGGCAGTATGGTATATTTTGATCATAATATATATGTTTTAACTTATAATGTTATTCCGATATCAAAGCTATGTTACTGCAAAGTTTCATGAAAATCCATTCAGTAGTTTTTGCGTGAAAGAGAAAGAAACACACACACACACACACATTCTTACAAACTTTCATATCTATAATATTTGTAGTATTAGTAGGATATTACTACAACAGATGTAATGTATGCATATTTACTACTTAACAACATATGAGATGTATCACACTCGATATTGGAATAAATACGTTAAGGAACGAGATCCGACGTGAATAGGAAGGATAACAGGATCTATTATTTAGAACGCCACCTGGCAAACGATGATATAATAATAATATGATAATAACATATTGTGAAAGATATCAGGGATTCTCTTCGGATTACGATGGACGATCCCATTAATTATATGTTCTCATTTTTTATCTGAAGCCATGTGACGGTAATTTTGGCCCGAATTAAGTAATTCGTATATAAGTATATGTGCAATTATGTATGTTATATATAATTATATTATGAAGGTTCTATGTAATTGTGTACGAATGGTTTATGTTGTATGTCCGTTTAATAGAACTTCTGAACTATTTATCGAAATTCCACAAAGTTGGAGAGGCTTCCGTTGTAACAGTCTACGAGACACTCAAATCAACATTTATGTATTCTCAGTAGTGTAGACCACAGACTTAATTAAAATAACTGTAAATTAAAAAAAAAAACAATTAATAAAATCCTCCAATGAGCATCAAACTCCCCAACAGATCTTCATAATAAATCCATACTAATATTATAAATGTGAAAGTGTGTTTGTTTGTTTGTTTGTGACTCTTTCACGTCGCAGCATGGCTATTATATGGTATGATTTATATGTGTGGGGATAGTTAGGAGGGTGGAGAGTGACGTGGGCTACTTTTTACCGCTGAAAAACATCTCATTCCCATGGGAACAACGATGTTTTGTTAGTTGCTAGATATTTAGTTCCGGATGCTGTTAATAGATGGCGTTAGTAAAATTCATTTGTAAGTTCTGAATCACGCTATCAAATACTATGTACATGACGTGATTTACCTTAAGTCATAGGCAAATGTTATAGGCTACTGTTTAGCTGAGATTCCTACGGGAGCGGGACCTACGCGGCTGTTACTGTTACCTACGGGTCCCCAAGCGAAGCGCGGGCGGTTCTCTAGTAGCTAATAATTCAATTTTGTTATTAACTTAATCCAATTTAATGCCAAAAATGCCATTCAGATGATGGTATTTGTAATCTTGAAAAAGAACTGATTTCCACTAAATATAAAGCTCAAAACCACCGCAAGTAGATTGGCCGTTGATTTAAGAAACAACACTCAAATCGGTTCATTCATTCAAGAGCTACGGTGCCACAGACAGACACATATCAAACTTACAAAACCCTTCTTTTTGTGTGGGGGGCTACAAGTATTTTTAACCGACTTCAAAAAAGAAGGAGGTTCTCAATTCGACCGTATATGTATATACTTTTTTTAAGTGTGTTCAGCGATTTTTTCGTTGTTTATGGGTATGTCGTCGATTTAGGTAATTCTTCTTTTGTAAAGTAGATATGCGCAGTGTGGTACGCTGATAAGGACACCAGGATCTGATGATGGCATCTTGGAGAAATCGTGGGGAACTTTCGAAAATTGAAGGGATGACTAGTGTGTTTGTTAATGTTTTCATAAGTTCATTAAAGGGCTACAATTTCATGAAGATCTGAAGTAGAATCTGATGAAGCCGAAAGACAGTCGAGGGAACTCCTCAACGCTTTACTGCAGTTATCTAGTGTTTGGGCTTGATTAATTTTATTTGTAGTGACGAGAAGTTTACACCTACATGTTGAATTGAGCACCATCTGGCGAATAGTTTTTGAATTACCTATCTCTGTTTATCGAGGTTGAAGTCGGTTATTTTTTTTATAAAAAGCAATAATTAAATGATGCCGTGTGAGGTAGGTATGCTATCAAATTAACGGATTTTAGAAACTTTTTTTAAGATTTTAATTTTAAAACTTACATCTCGCCCACATAGTCGAAGTAGTTAATATTATGTACATCGTTATTATGATCGGTCATAGGTACTTATGATGCAATGACCATCATTTTTTACGGTTCACCTATAACAAATTTCTAATTATAACGAGGTTCAGGGTTGAATTTCTAACTGGGGCATTAATTAATTTGTGATATTAATTGGCGTTTCGACTGAAAACGCCTGGAGGAAGCTCCGTTACTCTATCGCGAACCGATTAAGCCTGTGATATTAGCTTTAGCTTATATAGGGACGTAAAATTCATTGGAATATTACATTTTTTGGGCTTAGCGTTTGTGACGATTAACAAGTACTGAACCAGAATAGTACTAAAGAATTTAACTTGCAACAAACAGGTTTTACTAATTTTGTGTGAGACCACTAGTTTACCAGATAAACCACAAAAACCATCTACACTCGCAGGACAATGGGTGCGACCCCAAAAACTTGGATTTAAGTTTACATAAACTCTCTCATGGCAGAATAAAAAGAGAGAAACGCAACATTAGACTAATATTCTATACACTACCCTGCATTTGACACGACGTGATGTTACGTATGAAATGGCTCCGTTCATATTAGGAATGTGAAGTAACTCTTTGTCAGAATAAATTACATTTGAGTTTGTAACGCAGAGCAGAATTCTATATATTTAGATATATCACATACGAGTACTATATAGTATATATCGGGTTGGCAGATCTTTGTCCTATTATTTCGTACTCTTTTGGCCCGAGGGTATTAGAAAATCTGCTAGTAAAAGAGAAAATGTGCCGCATTTCATTTGCACATCCCAAGGGTAGTCACTCACAGAATTCGCGGTCGCGCCTAAATAGAAAAACTTGTGATACAAAGAAATTCAGGGGTCTTTCACAGAGTAAGCAAAATATATTGTTCTCGTTACCTGAAAGGTCTATTGAGGAAATCCATCTATTTGTGTTTACATAACAATATAAAAATAAAGAAATTGAGTTCAATACAACCATGGTTCACTGAATACGGGTGTCTTCAAATATCTGACGGGGCGTAGAGTGTACACCACCATATTGCTCCAGTGCGCATTGGTGCAGAGGTTAATGGCTGACGCGTGTCATTTTTTTGTGGCCTGAGAGCATATAGTGCGCCCAACTTATCTCTGAAATGGCAAAAATTGGAACTAATGACGCCATGTCAAAAAGTCATTCATAAGTACGTTGAGGTCATTCATCTGTCAGTTACTGGTGTGCAATGATTGGTTCAATGCGTCCGACAGCGCCTCTCTTCATTTCAAGGTTAAGTTGGGTTTACTGTAGAACAAAACTCGCAGCGTGACGTCATTGGCCATATTGCCCATATTTGGCATATGAAGTTGTCACTTTGACAGCTTAAGAAGCACATCAATTTATATAATAAACCCAACTTAAGATTGAAATGAAGAGAGGTTAATGTTTTGACAAATAAAATATATAACGTGGCTTATAACGACACTGCCGTTAGGACTGCGTCAGACTGTCTCTCCATTGTCTAGGACAGGCGGCCTAAACACTACAACCATGAACTTTATGTCCCCTCCAAAGCCCAGAAATTTGACGTATCGAAGACGCCCACTGTTTCTAAACTCGGTCGATCACGGATCAACATTTTCTGTCTACACACCGTCACAAATTCGATTCGAATATGAGAGAAAGACAGTTTAAACTCCTTTTGTAGGTAATTTCGTAGTACCATATAATACCTGGTTGAAGTGCCCCTCTCAGTGTGGTCACCGAATACTGTACAAAACTACATGGCTTTTTTGGTGTTATGAAAACTATGGATAACACGGCATTTTTTATTTATTTCAAAAAAGTTAAGGTTATTCGAAAAGTAACTAACTGACTTGCAAGTCACGTCCCATATATTCAACGTCCACATCCGACGGGTATTTTTGAGTTATTCTTAATAATGCGTATTTAATTTATGATTTTCGATTCATAACTTTTGACTGGGTGTTCAGTTCAGATTTATGTTTCTTTTTTTATTCCGAAACTGGTGCTTGTTGTCTCATCTTATACGTAGCGCCATTTGACTCGTAGTTTTTGAGTTATCCTATTTTATTATAAATTATTGTGTGATTTGGTTATTAGAAACCATCGTGGTACAGTGTAATAAATGTGCTAAGAGATTTAAAGTACAACTGGAAACAATACTGTGTTTAACCGTATTTACTGAATATTTGAGGATGAAGAAGTTATAAATATCTAATAATAATAAATAAATAAACGCTAACACACTCATACCCCCGCAGTAGGTTATTAGGTGCCTGTGTCGCGGGTGGCATGGACTACACATATAACACATTACCCATTACACCCATGACCCGAGTACAAATATTTATGTGCCACATAAATATCTGCCCCGGCCGGGAATGGAACCCGGGACCCCTCACGTCGCAGGCAGGGTCGCTACCAACTAGGCTACGGGGTCGTCAAAATATAAAAGATTATAAAAGATTGTCGAGAGTAATCGTAACAAACTGCATCAATCTTCGTATCATGTTCAAGTATCTCTGGTTGTCACTAACAATGCTTTATACCGAGAAAATGTCTGAACAAATTTACACCAACGAGTAAACTTTGTAACACAATGCTGTCAGTTTGTATTTATGAATTTTGAAGACGTAACTTATACAAGTTTATTAATCAACGATTCTTTATAGGAAAGAGACCCATCGATCAAATAACATTAACGTCGGTGTGTAACGTGTCGTGATTTTTACAAAATAAATACAATCACGTAACTACCAAACCGATACACATAATAATACCTACTGACTGATCGCTGTTTGTGCACGCTAATCTCAAAAACGGCTCAACGGATTTTTATTCGACTTTCACTTGGAGATAGTAAGCTGTGGAGTCTCCGGATCCCGGGATAAACTCCTATGTTCAAAGGAAGTCGCCGGCAACAGCAAGTAATAGTAAAACTTTATGGACAGGTTTTTAGTTTTAACTTATTACTAAATAACATGTGATATGTAGATTGTAGATCAATAAATACTAGTTGTGATAATAGGAAGTCATTGCTCCTGCACATTTACTACAAAAGGGTATGTACGGATGTGTCGCCGCTAAAAGGAAGCCATATACCTACCAGTTTGCTAGCTGCCGTATGACAAACTTTCAGGAATAGGAAATAGGTATATGTCGCAGTACCTTTACAAAATATCCTTTATAAATTCTACGCATCTTAGTCATTTTCATTGTTTGTGTTTATTTATCTTCTATTTTTTCATTTAGTTACACCATGGCAAGAAAAATCAATAACAAGCGACCATTGGATAAGTGTCACTTCACTTATAAGTGTAAACAAGAAAATATTAGGACACAACACAATATTTTTTACATTGATTTAACGATAAATAGCTTAATTGAACATAGACCAGGGTAGAAGCCTTTAAAAATAATAAAAAGTGAAAAAAAATAATAGTAGGATGAAACCCATTACAAAAGGAGGGGAATATTATAAAAATGAAAGGAAAAATAATTTACGGGCGATCTGAGGTCGGGAAGGGGATGGGGGTGAGTTTTTAAGGGTAAAAAACGTTTTTATTCGATTTCCGGCAAAACTAAAAGTCCTATCGAAAAAAGTCAAATGGCAAAGTTGTAGGTAATAAAAAGATCTAAAACTTTTGTATTTACACTTTTTTCACATAACCTCAAAATTTATGTGAAAAATTCAAAAAACCAAGTTTTTGGTTTTAATATATTAAAAATCTATAAAAATATATAAAATATACTTCATAATGTCATTTACTTTTTACGACAAATAATGGCTAATTTTCGAAGCGATTTTAACCAATACAGCATTAATCCTTATCCAATTAAATAGCTTAAATACATTGTTGATTTAATATAGATCTATAAATGGTCCTTTACTTTACCTTTGGTGTTTTCGAAGATATTACAGATTTAAAATTGCGGGACGTAGCGAAGTAAATAAGTAATGTAGGTATGATATTCCAAAGATAGCAGGAAATCTTCATGGTATAGGGAAAGGGGAATTGTTTTACTTTTTGTTTTTAACGCGTGCGGGCTACGGGCAGTAATGAATAAATCAAAACTACTGGATCGATTTTAATAATTTTTTCAGTGAGTGACATAGGCTATATAATTATGTTATACCCGTGCGAAGCCAGAGCGGGCCGCTATGTTTTTATATACAACTTTCACAGTTTTTCTGTAGTGTAGGTATTTAGTATCAGCATTGCACCCGTGCGAAGCCGGGGCGGGTCGCTAGTAATTTATAAGATTAAAATAGTTGATGTAACATGCGATATTATACCGCTGATGGCTAAGTTTAGAATTAACTCACGTATTAAATTTTGAAGACATCGCATTGTTTTGACAGAGCTTCTAATTTGAATTTGCTATAATATGGCTATCGGCTATTGACTCGCTCAAGAAACATACGTACAATAGTATATTCGTAATTAACAAATGAGATGCATATATCTATGAAAACAGATTCTCTCTAAGTAACGTAGTCACTAATTTGGCCTAAAACGTGATTAATTGTAATGCTTTATTAGATTTAATGACATTATAATTGAGCTTCTTGGGCTTTATGGCTTAGGTTCAATAATGTGACGACTTCTAGTAAGATATGTATTGGCTATGACACGATTATATTGATTTTAGCTTAGTCTTAAAAGGATCAAGAAATAAATAATTAATAGGCATTGACATAATATGAATGAATTACATTGTATACTTTACATATTTTGTATGATTCTTGTGGAATAAAATTATTTAATTTAAAAAATGTGTGCTATTTTGGACAAATTGTATGTAAAATGTATTTATTCTCTAGTAAATGATAATTAGTTCAATTTCTAAATGTTAATATATTAAGTGATTATATCACAACGGAATTAAAATATTCATGATTTCTTGACTACAACAGCAAACCTTTTAAAATAAGAACCCATTAATCATCAAACTGTTCTTTCATTGTGTAACTTTTAACACTCCTGGAAGTTTTGTTTTAAGGTAGTAAATAGATTAACAAAATACATTTTTAAGTTAATGAACATACTTTGCGTCGACTTTAAGTAATCGGTTGGCCAAGTTTAGTGCGAAAAATATATTTTAAGGGATCTTAAAAATTATATTAGAGATATCAAAATGCCCTGTAAGTATTTACTAAACGACACAAAAAATTAAGGTCCGAAATAACCCAGTCCTAAGGGACTACTTAGTTACATAAAGCGAAGCGAGGACAGGTCCACTAGTGATAGGATATAGTACATAATATAAAAAGAAAATGTCAAAGGTTATTGCCTATTTTTCATCTTCATCCCGGTCACACACATGTGCACAAAGGTGTACATTATATAGGAATGTTTGCACGAATGTGTAGGAGAATACGTGATAGTTTGAGATTCACATGCTTTGTTGAGAACGAGAGCTCAAAAACCGTCACAATATTGAGAGCTTTGAAAACTACTAATGCGTCGAAAACGTCCCATAATCATTTGCGAAGGTCGTCCTACACTCGTGGGTTCGGTATCCGCGCGAATGTGAGTAACGGGCCTTAAGTAAATCGTAACTTTACCTTTGGGAAAAAACGTAATCTCATTCACATATATTTTATTTATTTGTATATAAAGGTATAGTTATTCATGTTTCGCTTAATATAATATGAATAAAATTACTCAAGATTGACAGTGAAAGAATAACGAAATCTGTCTTCCTCCTTTCCGAGATAATTTGGTAAAAGTAATGTAACGGGGAGAAAGGAGAGGAAAAAGAACTATTTCAAGTTACGTAGGCCTATTTTGTATATTGGGGTTAAAATCATTTGGTTCGGTAAAAGAAGACAACGAGATTAAAACTGCACATCTGAGAATTCTATGATCGCCACCCATACTGTCCCTCGGATCTTCTCACAGAATGAGAAGGACAAAGGCCATAGTCTAACCATGCTGACCAAATGCAGATTTTTTAACTTTTTTTCGTTAAGGGTTGACGTACGATGCGTTTACGATGATGATGATGATGATAAATGATAACAAATATTATTTTATTCCATAAATAAATCTTTCTTCCCTAATTAAATAGATAATTGACTAATTTATATAAAATTCTTCCATTACTTATTGACAGACAACACGCAGCCGAAACTACCGAAGGATGGTTTTCCACTAGTCAAATATCTTGGTCCAATTTTTATATCCAAGATTTCAATTTCTTTGACGAGTGCTAATTCCACTCATCCAATATCTTTGTCCAATATTCTCTTTGAGAAAATTCAGCACAGAACAGAAAAAAAAACAAAATACACAAACAAAATCAAACAAAACAGAACATCAAAATTTTTGATCAAATTTCACTGTTATTCATAAATTTGATGAAGTCATCCAATTTCTTTGTCCAATACAACGTGGATCAAAGAAATTGGATGAGTGGAATACCATCCGAACGCAAGAAGCTGAAATTTTTCATGCATTTACCTTAGACATATAAGGGGAGCACTAACAAAAGAATTTTTGGGAAATTCCCCCCTAAACGGATAAATAGACGAATAAACCGAAAATAAAATTTTAAGTGGGCGAAGCTGTGGGAAGAAAGCTCTAAGAATAAAAGAATTGCATGCCACAAGAGCCAATTCAAATTAACAATTAACAGATAGATAAATTATATGTGGGCCGATAAAAAAAACTTGCACACACAGAAACACCGTAAGTTACGTAAAGGAAATTAGTTGGTTCAGTAAGCAAATTCTAACGGGATGTTCTATCAAGGTTCTGGCCAACGTTTCAGGGGTGTACTAAGAGTACATAGGAAGACCCGTTTCCATCACCCATAACAGAATTAGCTTGGAAACGCAGTTATTACTCCCGATGGAACTTCAATTTCCGCGTCAATCAATCGCTATGAACTGGGAAACCGAGCGTAGACTGTGTATAGTCTATTCTATAGCGTAATATGCCCTACCCGTCAAGAACATAGAAGAATTTCAAATCGTAGAATAGTTGATAAAACATCTCTTCAGGTCCAGAAAGTTGAATTCTTATTATCTTGAATTCTCTGAATGTTGAAATCGCGATAAGTTAAATCCCATTAAGTTGAGTCCCATTAAGTTGAATCCCATTAAGTTGAATTTTCGTTAAGTTGCAATCTCTGAATATGAAGACGATATAGGTGTTACCGTTCTTAGTTAAAACTAGTTTTGACTAGTCAAAACGCGTTTCAACTGACTGCGTTAGTTAAAACTAGAATTAACTGCTGCTCAAAATAAATATGAGCAAAAAACATCGATTTATTTAACAGTATTTTATCCCCGACGTGGAAAATGTTATAAGGGTGTGTGTGTTTGTGCATCTGTGTATCTATGTACATACTCGTACGTCCTGTCTCATGGCGCAGCAACTCTCAATCGGATCGACCAATTTCAATGCGGTTTTTTCATTCGTAAACCAATTTCCTTGCGATTGTTCTTAGCTATGTTGGTAGAAATCGGTCCAGCAGTTTAAAGAAAATTAGCTCATTTCAACTTGTCAACGCCATCTTGATATTCTGCAATGAACAATTTATTATAATAGTCCTTTTGATGGGTGAAAGCTTATAATTGTTATTGTTATAATATGATTTTCTTATAGTTCACTCGCATTATATCTACTACTACTTTACATAATTAGTTATCACTGTTCTAATTAATGCAATAAATAAATAATACAATAAATCATTATATCATCTATTTTAATAATAAAATTGATGTAGGTATAGCCCATACCAACTATTCTAATGTTTTGTAAGTAAATAATATAACAGGAGACAGACAGCTGACATAGTCACAAAAAAAGGATCTAAATTGCGAGTATTGTTGAACGTTAGGTACTATTTATAAACGCAAGGAATAAGTTTCCCGAAACAAAGGGCAGAAAAGACGGGAAGATAAGGTCGTACGTGCGTAATTCAATCCATTTGCTCTAATGACATTGTACCAAATACCTAGATTACACCACGTACTTAATAAGACATTATATTCTGATTAGTGCTAGTACGCCGACTTTACAATGCATATCATAGCAGACTAGGTATCAGTAGTTCACTTGGCCTTCACATAACATACAATTGAAATGCTCATAGCTGGATAAATTGCATCGATTGAGTAAATATAGTCGTACAAGGATCTTTTGGCTCGTGGCTGACGTGAGAGTGACAGAGAAAGCGCCTTACAGGTAAGGCAAAATGTAAGGCACTGTTTCTTTCACCCACACCCGACATACCTAGTACATCGGTACATACCTAGTATATCGGTAGATAGACGTATGTATGTATGACTTCTTGTGGTTTCTTTGAAATTGAACTTTGATTTTGTTTTATTGAACTCGACAACTTTATAACACTGTACATACTCATATTTATTAAAATAGTAGTAAATGCCTTTGCAAAGATAAGGTAAGTTGTTAATGATTTCTTAAGCATAATTTTAAAGTTTTATTTTAAACCATACTGTAGCAGTAGGTATATTGCAAGTATAATACATCATCAGAACTCCTTGTTGTTTGCTTGGAACCCTTCACGGAATTTCTAGGTGAAACTTCAGATAGCTTACTACGGAATAAACTATAGGATATGATTGTTTTAATTTTAACACAATTCAGACAGACAGAGAGATTGAGTAATTTAATCGCTTAACATAAAAAGTTGTCCCATTTTAGAAAAAAAATTTACGACCAGCCCTGGTCTCCCCTATGAGCATACGAGCCACCCGATGGTCACTTAGCTTTAATTTTACATACCAATATCAATATTTTTTAATTGTGTCATTGTTACCTTAATAAATAAATCATTCACCCATTTTTTGAAATATTGAAACGGTGCTAGTCCACATCGTGGGATTGGGATCAGGTCTTTATGGTACGTACCATAATCGAATCTTGTTTCTACTGAAGCTACCCTGCTCTTTCTTATAAATCATAACCAGATACAAGGAGCTGCAATTTAAGTGCAGAAAACTAGAAACGTAGTTCAATGACTGGCGTAACGGTACCAGAGGTTTAATTCGCTAGTATGAGCATGTATAGCAAGCTTTGAGTCCTTTGAGAGTAATTGTAATAACATAATAATTACAATCTCACTTCACAGCGGCGAAAAAAAAACAAACATTTGTAAAAACTCTTAAATGAAGATAATTCTCACACATTTTTACCAAGCGTCCTTCAAGTTTACAGATAACTTTTTATCCTTTTAGCGGTTGGTTTTTTATCTTACTAAAAGGTTGACAATCATAAACCCTAATAAGTCTGTTGTATGTCTTTACTGCCACACAGCCTCACAGGGCTCTGTCTCGTGAACAAAAATGAACTTAAAACAGCATTTTTTTATGCTATATTTTATTGATTAAAATTAAACTTACCATCGCTTGATGATACGGAACTCTACGTCTGCAAATACGACTCGCATCTGACAAATTTTACTAATTTAAGTTTAAGAAACATTTTTGTGCACAGACGAAGATTAGAGACATCAGAAGACTCGTTTGCTCGTGTCATAGCAAAATACAGCTTCATTGACGCATAGTGTGTTTGTATATAAATTAAACACCTTTTGGCAATAAATATTATTTATATGTATACATAGGCTATATAATATACATATATTTTATAATATATGTATATGTATTTATATAAGGATTTCCTTATCAATATAGTAACTATTTGCATGTAGTGTTTATTTAATTATTAAGTATTTTATTGTATTTATAAATATAATATTACTGCTGTATAAATAAATATATATTTATTTTGATTTTGCTTTGTGTGAGCCTACTACAACCTCTCACCAGCTCCCAGGGTTGACTGGTAGAGAATGCCACTTGACATTAAGTCCGCCCTTTGTATTCCTTTTAGCTAAGGTTGCAATAAAGATTAAATAAATAAATAAAAATAAATAAATAAATAGGTGATTGGGGCTCGAGGTTTAACTCGACGTATCACAAATTGTATGCGGGCTTTGTGGTCCCGCTGATATGTCCTTCAACGACAAAGACCAAAGTTGTGTAATTATGTGATTATCTTAACATCTTTACATGTGTAAAACTGTATCATCTCCACGTATGGTCAACTAGTAAACCGGGCCTCGCTTCGCTTCGGGGAACCAGTCCCTTCCAAAATCTCTATAAATTTTAACAAATTATGTTATTCCGATGTCTAAGCTTCAAAGCAAAGTTTCATGAAAATCCGTTCAGTAGTTTTTGCGTTTACTAAATTTTCACCTTTACCTACGCCGGTTAAGATGGTGGCACAAATTAAGTATATTCCGTCCAAGTTGTGTGATACCAAGTCTCGTTCCGTTACATAATCGAGGGGCATCTAAATTTCGCATAAGCATGACTGGGAAACCGAATTTTAATTGGAGCTTATGTGAGGGTACACCAGACAGCTCAAGTGAATTCAAAAACTCTATGGGATATGAAGTGCTCTGTTCTGTTCCATGACTGTGTCTATTGATAAATATTCTGTCATATCTCCTGCTACTTCATTCAATATGTGTAAAGGACAATGGGGAAAAGTGTCCCCACCCTTCAACAGATTTGAGTTAGGTGTCATTTTAAGCGTCTAGTAGGATGGATATTTTTTTACTATGGCTATTAGTTCCAATTTTGACCACCGCACCGGGTCAGATAACTATGTGGCACTGTATATGGGGTTAGGGCGTCATATTGAGATTAATTCACCTGCACAAATGCTAGATAATATTTTTAATAGACGACAATATGTAATTGTTAGTAGATATATTTAAGAGCTTATGTTTGTGGAAAAAAGGATTTCTGTTTAAAGATAAATAAATTTTTGCCGAAAAGTTTTTTTTAAATAAAGAAACCCCATTGCTTCTGCATATAAGATAGATACTTTAGGCTTTTTTGGGTTTCAATGAATAATTGGCATGCATTACATGACTGATGTAGGGTGGGAACGGGGTTCATACAAAATCCCCCATGCCCCTTTATTTTATTAACAATATCGTTTTTAGGTGCTTTTTTCAATCGGCCTTTCACATAAATTACATAAATTACATCTTCACATATATTATTTTGTAAATCTAAGTAAACACTTGCAATCAGTTCTGAATTACTCTGTACTAAGTTACAAAAATTTCCCGTTAGTGCCACAAAGCCCTCGGAATCAGTTTCCAATCGCCCATTATTACTGATTTGTTTACTAACTCCATCTATTAACAACACCCGGAACTAAACAACTAACAAAAATCTATCTTCCCATGGGAATGAGATGTTTTATGCGTAAAAAGTAGCCTACGTCACTCTTCACCCTCCTGACTATCTCCATACACGTAAACTATACCATATAATAGCCTGGTTGTGACGTGAAAGCGGAACAAACAAACAAACAAACAAACAAACACACTTTCACATTTATAATATTAGTATGGATTACGACTTTACGACCAAATTATAAAAAAAAATCTCAATAAATTTTTACTTATTATGTCATTCCGATGTCTAAGCTATGTTACTGCAGAGTTTCATGAAAATCTATTCAGGAGTTTTTGCGCGAAAGAGTAACAAACACACACACACACATCCTTACAAACTTTCGCATTTATAATATTAGTAGGATGATTATTATTACTTTTTGTTCAGCTATTTCGGAGGCTCTCAGGCTGCACGGAAATTTCCAACATCGGCTAGTTCACCTCTCTTTATGAAATCATTGGAATTAATATATTACCACGATACGACATATTATTTGTTGATAATAACGTGACGAATTATTGGTTAATAATGTCACGGCAGATTCTCAAAACAACCGCGTCAAGTTGGTTAAACTTCACTAGATCTCTGAATTCCACAGCTCATTCCGAATTCAACTGGGGTAATCCATTTGCTCGAGGAAACAACAATTCGTCGCTATCACCGTGCACTGTAACTCCTTTTCCGTACAAAATCGACATCAACTTAATACAGCGCCGAATATCTTCCTCTATAAAGCATCTTTATGTTAAAGTTGCTTGCCCTAGACAGCGATGTTTGCTGAGACAGCGATAAATAAATGGACATAATAAGATTCCTTAAAAATTCCATGGTTTAGTAAGGATAACTATGTCATATTTTCTTCATCAATAGCACTTGGTTATCTTCGTTTTTCAGTAACCTTCTCGTTGTGATGGTCGATAAGTATATTCTTGTCAGTCGTAGAATGTTGGCGGAGAAGACGTAGGTAGTTATGTCCAACGGGTTAACTTATTCATGGAACAGTTTTCGAAACTCTTTCAGCGTTTCGGGAACGCTTCTAATTGTACGATTTACCTATCTATTCGTATTTAAATGTGTCTGTTGCCTGATAAAATGGAACAGTTCGTTAGTACGAATTAGTATTCATATGATACATAAACTTCTAAAGGTTGAGGGGCTTCGAGTTAGAATCGAGCCCTTTGAATTTAATACAGAACTGTCAACCCAAATTATACAAGACCTTGCAGCGGTATGTTTGCACAAACTGAAACATCTAACGATGTATGTTCACGTATTTACCCTCTGGAGCTACATGACTTGCAACTTAGATAGTGTTTCGGCAAGTTTCCCAGGTTTCGAACTCAAAATTGCATTCGCAAATGAACAAAACACTTGTTCGGTTAAACTTGAATCGTTTCGACGCCACATCGCCACATTTCTATAGTGATACAATTTTGTCTCCGATGTTCGGTCGAGTTCACAGTTCCATTTCGATGCTTCTTAAATCAGGGTTCCTCTGTCCGAGATTGATTACAGAAATAAAGCAGCTACTCATCGCGAAAAACTTAAATAAAAGAGATGAAAGTTAAGCAACAAGTGTAAATAATAAGGAAATACAAATAAGGCCTCGATCATACCAAATAATACTTCTCCTAAGTACTTAAAGGATAATTTTCAGTACGTTTGTGATACACATGACAAGGTACTTCGTTCCTCTACAAACTTAAAAGCTTACATTCCACCAATGAATACTGGTTTCCTCTATAATTCATTCACAATTCAGGCTGTACTACTCTGGAATGCCCTGCCCATTAAAATTAGAAAGGCTCCAACTCTGTGATCATTTAAAAAACAGGTGCGGGAACATTATCTGTCTATCCTCGATAAGTAGGTATTTACTTGTCATTCATATTATTATGCTTATTTTATGTATGTATACACTTACGTATAGTCATTATATCATATATATATATATTATATTATATATATTTAATAATAATATATTGGTATATAGTATTTTAATATAAATATTTATAATTATTTGTAGTTTTTCAAGACCTACCACAACTTCTCACCGTCTCCAAGGGTTGACTGGTAGAGAATGCCATTAGGCATTAAGTCCGCCCATTGTAATACCTAGTTATAGGTTCTTTCAATAAAGAGTAAATAAATAAATAAATAAATAAATGTGATTGTGTCCATACCAAATATGATCTGTGAATTTATCCAAATACGCTCTACTTTAAACTGACGGGTAGTTTTTGAATTATCTCTATTTATACATTTTGAAGTGGGTTATTTTTAGTAAAAAGTTAGTTACAAAGCTTTTTGGTCGCCTAGCTACTTGTATGTATCCGAAAATGCGACCTAAGAACCTAAAAGCCCTACCAGATAGATAAAAATCCCATCACCGCATGATTCCCATAGCATCTCACACTTTGCAACATGGGATTTGTACAGGAACCCATTGCATTATACCAAGTGCTAGATCCATTATAAAAGGTATTTATTGCTCTGGCCAAAGAATATACCGTGTTCACTGAATTATTCATATCTGAACTGGCTAGCCAACGATCTGAGTGAATCACTTGCCGATTCATCGATATCGCGTCGATCATCCATGTAATGAATGAAAATGAACGAGTGATACAATCGGATATTTGAATCGTGCTCGGTTATATTATGTAACGCTGGCCAATAGCGAGAGTCATTTAATAGTAACGGACCTAGCCGACATTGAACTTAACCCAATTGAGATTGAAAACTCTGAATTTATAAGGTTATAAATTCAGAGTTTTCAATCAATTCAAATTCAGAGTGGATTTTTTTTCTGCTGTTATACATCTTACTCGTTTTTATACATACTTACTCGTTTTTATTTTTATACATACCTACTCAGGTATTTTATACGTACCTACTCAAATTTTGTTAAACCCCAACCTATAAGGGAAGTATTATAAGTTTGACCTGTTTATTTGTGTGACTGTGTGTATCTTTATATCTATCGTATGACACCGTAGCTCCTGAATGAATGAACCGATTTGATTGGAGCTTTTTTCATCAAATGCCAGTTTATTTGTGGTGGCTTTTCAGCTAAAAATTTTTTTGATTGAAATAAGTAAAGCTGTTTCAAGAGTATCAACTCTTTTCCAATATGATGTAAAAGCATTTTTTGCGTAAACTTATGTAAACAATGCCGAGAATGTATGAAAAATTTGCCGGTACTGTGTCGGAACTGAGACTTCACTGATATGTCTGCATCAACCCTAAGACGACTATATTTCATTATTCCCATCACTTTCCGAAAAAACGGAATATGTACAATGTGCTAACAATATCCTCGATCTAAAAAGCGATGTCTCATGCATGTTCATATTCCAGGCCCAAGGTCCTTAAGAAAGTTGCTGGTCTCCTTTAAGCAGTCGGGTATTTTGTTTCCATAACTAAAGTTGTTGTGAAATATATAAAAAGCTTAATAAAATTAATTTAATTCTACAGTGATGTGTTCAGCAACGCCTTTTAGTTAATTAACATTGATGCAAGTTGAATGGATTCTGATAACATTGAGTAAAACGACAGAAGAAACCGTAAAAAGTTACTTTGGTGGGATAAAATTAAAACAAAAAATCGACGTTGAAGATGTCTCATTAATGAAACGACGAACTCACTTTGCAGGCTGGCAACTTTACTAAATTAATACTCTCGAAATTTATAGTTTCATCACAGACATGCTACCCTTTCATTTTTCTTTAGAAAATATCAACATCTAGAAATAGTACCTACAAATGGTAACTCATTTTAGCCAGCATTTTATCTTCGTGTTTACCATTTTCATCCTTTCTCGCGCCAGCTTCAAAAATAAGCACTTAAAGTATTTTTCCTAACCCCTTAACAGAACTTCAACGGCAAAATTTATCTCTAGAGACCCATTTTTATGTTAAAGTAACCAACCAGTTTTCTCTTTAGTCTGCACGCAAAATACTGGGATATTAGACAAAACAGTTAAATAACAATGTGTTATCTATATGTATTATAATAATAACTAAATTTTACAGATTATGTCATAGTAATTAATGTGACCGTTCTAATTTTATTTGCTTCAAATATTTCCACTTCAATAATTTTAGTGTTTAGCATTTTTCACTACTTAATACCAACTTAATACCAAAATGATCGCTCAGCGTTTAATGCGATTAATAATGCCGAATCCAAATTAACGCGATAACACATAGGCCACATCTGTGTAATGTCTAATTTAGTACCTCATTAACACGTTACGACGCAGGTGTAGCTGTAGTGTAAGTGAATTATGAATGCAAAGTCACTGTTCTGTTAACCGTTGAGGAGATTCATTGTCTGGAACCAATCCGAAGCGTTATATTCAGTCGTGCGTTTCATCAAATTGTATTTCATGGAAACTAAAGCAATATGCAAAGTTTCACGTGCGTACAGTTAGAGCAAATATTTCAAATTTTTGCTCTAACTGTGCGCACTATTTAGCTTGAAATTTAAAATATTATACAAATAACAAGTTATTGTTCAAATCAAATCTCATCAATATGGAACGAAATGAAAAGAAAATTCTAAATGGGACACAATATCTGAACTAGATAAAATTGTTTTGTGGACTGAGGCATTTGGTCTCAAAGTAAATCCTAAAAAAACCCAGTTAATCATTATAGGTAGCTCGAGACTTGTCTCAAAAGTGGATTGGTCAGCGTTGCCAACAATATCTTTCGGGGGAGTTCCAATTCCGTACTCTAAGGTAGTAAAAAATCTAGGAATTCTAATTGATTCCAGTCTATCTTGGGCACCGCAAATTAATGATGTTAGTAAGAAATTATTTGCTACGATCGGTAGCCTGAGTAGATTAAGAAACTTTCTTCCTATGCCCACTAGAATTACTCTTGCGACCAGCTTACTCCTGCCGATTCTTGACTATGCCGATATCTGTTATCTCGACCTAAATGAGGAGCAACTGAATAAACTTGAACGTCTCCAAAATGTATGTATTAGATTCATAATTATTTGGTCTTCGCAAATATGATCATGTTTCCGAATTTCGTTCTAAACTCAAGTGGCTCCCTATTCGCCTTCGCCGGAATGTTCATATCCTTTCTGCTCTGTACTCGGTGCTGTTTAATTCGTCAGCTCTTTCGTATCTCCGTAGTAATTTCAAATTCCGTTATTTATCCCATAATCATTTACTTCGTTCCTCAAATACTCTTACTCTACTCACTCCTTCTCACACTTCCTCTTTCTATCATAAATCCTTCACTCTGACTGCTATTCGTCTTTGGAATGCGCTACCACTAGCTGTAAGAAAAGCTGACAACCTGGCTTCTTTTAAAAATTCACTCAAGAATTACTAATCTTCTTTCCTAACTTATTTCCTTCTTCTGCCTTCCTTTCCTTGATTTTTCATTTGAACTTTGACTTTGCTGTGTCATCAATATGTGTATGTTGTTAATTGATTATACTTTGCTATTTATCACATGATGTACGCCTGTACCTAATTAGGTACTACTAGTGCTGTCCTTATCTTCTATTGGGTTGCCTGGAAGAAATCGCTTTACAGCGATAAAGCCGCCCATTGTTTGTGTTACATCTTGTGCTTTTGTATGTGTATTGTTTTTTTCTCTGGTGTAGAAACAATAAAGTGTTAAATAAATAAATAATATAAAACTCATAGATTAGCTCTTTCCAACAATTAAAGTTAAGTTCATGTAGTATGCTAAAACCTTAATCCCTACAGAGTCCACCCCTGACACATTACTCTGAGCAATGTGCAGTTCCAACAATTATAATTACGCAACAATGGCATTTGAATAAAATAAATTTACTCGGAAATTAACAGAGCGTAACCATTGTAAAACTCAACCGACGCCAAACTAATTTTCCAACTTTTAAACACAATAAAATTATATTTCAAGCAAGATATTAAGAACGTCTCTCAGATGTTAAAAACTTGGTAAATAAAGTAGGTTTTAAAGTCGTGACAAAAGGTAATGGCTACGGTTACGGAGTCATAAAGCTCTGGTGGCTTTATTTAATAGCTTGAAAGCTTTTTTAGCTTTTTGAATGACGTCACAGATTATAAATGCCGTCATGATGCAGTCGCTGTCGACTTAGACCAAGACAAACTGCATGTTTAGAACCAAAGACTTGTTTTACATGACATAATTACCTAATTAGGTATCTTAAAAGGTATTCACATAGGTACCTCACATACACATCATAATATAGGTATACTGATAATAAAAATGATAATGTAACCGAACAGGTAAAAAAAACTTTATGATCAAGTGAAGAGTAAATTATTAATTATTTTTATCGCGGACACATAAACATTTTAATTGTAACGTTCATTCACGTCTCAGTCAGTCATTCACTTGGTGGTATTTTATTTACACTTGAACATTCTGTCAAGTTATGAGCGCTTCATATTCATTCACGACGACATATATTATTTGTTACCTGTATGTACTCGTACTATGTATATTTACCTACTTGGATACTTTGGTGATGTCGTTATAATATGCCACTAGCCACAACGCTAATTAAATCTATTATTGGCCTATGCTAATTGACCTGAACCTTCCCTGCAGTAAAGCACCCTGTTAAACCACAACCGAACTAATCCCAAATCTCCTCTGACGACAGTCCATCGACTAGCCAATCCCATCGGCTATCACTCTTCTTTACATCGACAGTCCTCTTTCATTCTGATACAGTAATTTAGGTGCGTGGCTGGACAGCTCTTTTCAAATTCTGTTCAATTCTGTTGCAGCTGCATTGTCGAAGGCAATAACGATAATATGAAAGAAAATATTTTTTCAATTCGATCCATGAGTTTCTGATATTAAAAAAAACGAACGAACAAACAAACTCTTCAGCTTTATAATATTAGTAGCACAGAACAGAATAAATCTCCTTTATTCTGTTCTGTGATTAGTAGAGATATAGATATAGTTATACGTCGTGGTCCCGAATAATCGATGTATGAAATTGACGTAGCAAATTAAATACAAACCGTAATCACCCTTATCATTTTAGCATGTGGATAGTTCTCGTTAATTATGTTTGAAATCATTTTGTATTTATCGTTGCTGGTGAAATTGGATTGAGTTTCCATTGGAATTTAATTAGGGAAAGCACTCCACAAGTTTTGATGAAGTGGGCGTTGCACTGACAGTATTATAGCCCTGACCTTTGCAGATCATACTTGAACAAGTTCGATTCCATTCGATATTCAAATGTTTTAAATTTTGTTTTTCAATGTTTTTTTTAGAGTTTATGCTAAACTAAGTGGCGTTGCCAGTGATAGTTGAATTTTTTGAACGTTGTTTTTTTAAACAGTGAGGCGTGGGATTGAATCCTATGTCATTCCTAATCCCATAAATTATTCTCTTGCCTCGATGAACAGCATACTCCTCCAACCAAATCGAAAGTGAAGTCGTCCAAATGCCTCCGAAATAGCTTAACGGCTGCTTAAACCCTCTAGAGCGCGGAAGCACTCGAAATTTTTTTGCCACAAGCGGTCATCCATTTAGGGATGCAAGGTTGTTGTAATATCGATAAAAATATCGATAATTATATCGAAGTAATGAAATTATCGATAGTCGATAATATCGATAATATCGAATTTATTTAAATTTAAATAAAAAATATGCAGTTCACAGAGATTTTTTTGTTTCATTAGTCCTTACGGACAGGCAAAGGGTCTCAAGCCAATACAGCCAGAGACAATAGAGAAATAAAACAAGTAGAGGATGTTTTTTATTTGTTTATATTGTAAGAAAAGGCTAATGTTCAAAGCCCATACAGCCTTATCTAAGGTCGTGAATTATCGATTTTTTTCTTCGGATATGATATCGATATTATCGTATCGTTATAACGCAAATATCGATAAAAATATCGATGTGTCCCCTTCGATATTAACGATATTATCGGTTTTCCGATATATCGTTGCAACCCTACATCCATTCAAGTACCTACTTAAACAGTTTAAGCTTAAACTTTGTTGCTTAACGCAGTCGATCACTACGGTTGAGCAACGCGAAACGCGAAGTCAGTAGTTAGTAATTTTATATATCCTACCCACATTATAAACCTACTAATATGCAACGAATATGTACCTATCGTGTAAAACTTCGTGCAAGCACCATCAAGCTATTTGCGTAGCGAAATGATAAATTTTATGGCGTTTATGCTTAGCAAGCTTTTGTACACAAGATGCACTTTGCGAGTATGTTTTCATTGCGAATATGCACACAATGCGACTGAACACTGTAAGCTTTAAAAATAACACACCGCACTAAAGAGAAACGATTTTAATAAAAACTTTTTATTGTTTTGTAACATGTTTGATGATCGAGGACTTCTAGGAGTTATTAGGAGTATAGTGTTGTTTCTATGAATCCGTCACGATTTTTAAATATTTTAGCTCAAATATAATTTGCTTATCTATATTATTGTAGGTATATCTTAGCTAAGCCCATATAATGTTTGTGCTTCTGATAGTACATCTAAACATAATACTGAATGTTTGAAATGAAACGACAACGCCGCGACGTAGTATATATTATAAGAAAGTTAAATTACGAGTAGGTATATATTTGGAACCACTTATTCTGGGACAATTTGGTTGCTGCAGAAAATTCGGTTAATTTGAATTTCCGTTAGACTGCTTCATCATAATGGTAACCTATTACTGTCCCATTGCTGAGCACGGGATTTTTCTCAGTGTGAGGATACAGAACTTAGTCTATCATGCTGGCCAAATATGAATTGACAAACACCTTTAGGCTTCGCCTTATATGATCTAGTACCTATGCAATTAGTCCAAAATTATTTTAAGTAGGTTACGCATGAAATTTACTTGGATTATTTAGATTCTGTGGTATGTTTTAGTTGAAGTATCTCCGTATTTGTAACTTTGTGCCTTACTAGAACTTACTCTGCATTTTTTTCCTGTTATGAGTAAAACATCAGTTGTTCATTGTACTTTGATTTTCGAACACAGTTTTGGCCTGAACAAATTGATCTTCCGGAATGGATTTGTGTAACAATTCCCAAGCTCTTGTAATTTGAGACATTTTTTACTTTTAAAAGTGACCTTACTTCTTGTTATTCTGTAGATCGTGACTCTTTCCGTCCTTGGCTGGAAACCGGTTTGGGTTAAACTTGAGCTAGATTTACCTACATGTCTCACATCATACATGGTTCTCCGAAATTAAGTGAGGGCAGTTATTACTCGTAGTAGGTAATATTGGTAACCTAAAATCATTAAAGTATGTTGCAAAAATTGAAATAGGTAAGTAAGATATTTTTAAGGTATAATTACATTTCAATTAAAGTATGGTTATTACAAGACTACCCAAAAATACAATCATGTTTATGGGGTTTGTGTATGTGTGTCATCATACATTTTAACTTATCGGAGTGATTTAGTCGTAGGTAGGGTACTTACAAGTTTCAAGAAAACTTTCCTTAACTTTGATGTCGCTAGTGTGTATGTTACGGCTAATATCCGAAGTGCGGCTACACCTAGTTCTAGCCGGCTACTACTAGGACGTCAAATAGGATACATCTAGTTCTAACCACACGTGGCCGGCTACACCTAGTTGTAGCCGGCTAGAACTAGGTGTAGTCGCACTTCCTTCAGGTTATTAGCCGTAACATACCTATCCTATAGGTAAAGGATCCGTTTGTTAGGATCAGATCGGAATAACTTAAAAATACATATCGTCAGCGTATATCGTTAAATTGCTTGTTGCATTGCGCCATTAAAATGCGAATAAGAATTTGCAATTATCTTGAATACCTACGCTTAAGCATATGTCTAACAATACACTATGCTAAAGGCTTTTTAACGCTAGAAGCGTTTTAACTATGTCAATATTAATTCACGTACAAATTAAAACAGTCTCTACAATTTATATTATAATTTAATATTGTTTTACTGTAGTCGAATGAAAATGTAGAATAAATTCATGTTTATTGTTGTCGTTTGCATTAAAATGACAATATTTGCGAAACTGCAATGTTGCCTGTCTGACTAGTGTCTACTTTGTATTTCATGAACGAAGATATAAACGACATAAAAATAGTTTACGGGCTGTGAACAAGTGAATGTAATCTGCTGACTGGAATTAGTCTATGTTCGTGATGGCCGCGTCCTTGATAAAACCAGTTGAGCCTACAAGTGAATCACGAAATGCCCTGCCGACGTCTTGTGGAATGGGAACGGAGTAATAAGTTTACAATGGAAAATGAAACAAGTACGCAACGTGTCTGTAGATGTTTTTGAGCAACGTTAATGACAGGATAGGCTGTTGTGTGTGGAATTATAAGCACTCAACCAATGCTAACAATTATGCTATTGACGAGAGTTTACCTACTTCAACTTATACTAGATCATAAGTTCAATCAACTCAATTAAGTACATAAATATGTTATTTATTTATATTCTATGTTTCTTCTTTCCGTCGTTTACAGCATTATTTGTCATGAAGAGTACAAAAATCTTCAAAAATCCTAATTTAATTACTTTATCTGAGAAGGAAAGTTCCACATTTACGACTTACAGTTAGACATGAAATTCTACAGTAGATAATATATAATATTGCACTTTATACATTTAAGCAGGAACGTCATTTTAATAATTTTTTCATCCCACCTATTCGAAAAAGACGAATTGGTTCGGTCTTATGGGGATCCAAAGTTGGTGTTTTCTATTTAGCGGGCGGGAATGAATTTTCATATAACTTTTCCTGCCCGTTATTTAAATAATAGTCGGGTTAGTCGGATTAGTCGGGTTAGTCGGGTTAGTCGGGTTAGTCGGGTTAGTCGGGTTAGTCGGGTTAGTCGGGTTAGTCGGGTTAGTCGGGTTAGTCGGGTTAGTCGGGTTAGTCGGGTTAGTCGGGTTAGTCGGGTTAGTCGGGTTAGTCGGGTTAGTCGGGTTAGTCGGGTTAGTCGGGTTAGTCGGGTTAGTCGGGTTAGTCGGGTTAGTCGGGTTAGTCGGGTTAGTCGGGTTAGTCGGGTTAGTCGGGTTAGTCGGGTTAGTCGGGTTAGTCGGGTTAGTCGGGTTAGTCGGGTTAGTCGGGTTAGTCGGGTTAGTCGGGTTAGTCGGGTTAGTCGGGTAGTCGGGTTAGTCGGGTTAGTCGGGTTCGTCGGGTTAGTCGGGTTAGTCGGGTTAGTCGGGTTAGTCGGGTTAGTCGGTTTAGTCGGTTTAGTCGGTTTAGTCGGTTTAGTCGGTTTAGTCGGTTTAGTCGGTTTATTCAGTTTAGTTAGTTTAGTGACTGTGACAGTATTATTCCTGAATTTGAGGCGCCTTTTATTTTCTCATAGGGGGGATGAAAAGTAGAGTGTATCACTCGGGAGCAAGTATATTTTTGGCTCGGGCGACGTACTTTGAATCCCTCGCTACGTTCGGGATTCTAGAGTAGAATCCCGAGCGTAGCGAGTCACTTCGCTCTGGATTCAAAAAACGCCCTCGCCGAAAAAATATTACTTTGCACCCTTGTCATACAATCTACTATTTTCCCTACTAGTAAAGTCTGAGCCGTGTATTGTGTTAGTGCCCAAGCGTTTGTTAAACATTTATTATAAAGAATTTGCATTTTTACCCTACACCACATCTACCAATACTTAATGTCATTAATGAACACGATCTCTCCTCATCATTGAGTAAACCTAGAGAATACTCCATCACGCTATTCTAGTGCGGATAGGTGGCGGGGTTAGTGGCCAAAACAAGTATCGGAAGTTGTCACGGCAGCCGAAGCCCTCCGACAAAGCTTAATGACTGCTATCTATTGATAAACACCGGGACGGGCAAAATTTTACGTGCCGTCCGAAGCACGGAAGCACTCGAGAACTCATCTGTCATCCGACAACCTACCGCGCCCGTTGAGGATCGACGCCATCTACCAGACTAGGAGCGCTTCAACTTCTTAACCGTTAGTAGGGACCGCTAATAGTTTGATATAAAGTAATTATAGAGTTCATAACGGGCCATTATAAATCGACATTGCTGTCGTAATCAATAAGCTCGACCCTTCATTTACAATCGTCTGAAGCTCTTATTTGTCTTTCTTCAAGATATTTCATTTCAATATTCCATTTCAAATCAAAAGGAGTTGTATTTCCACAGAGAAAATCGCCGGTAATTAGAACGTTGTTTTCAAACTGTTCAAACATTCTTGGTTCGCTCATTGACGCTAGTTACCTTGGTACGTCTTTAACGATAAATAGAGATGGAATTAGTAGGAACTTACTGGAAAGTTTGGACAAAGGAGGCCTTTTCTACGGGAAGTGCGTGAAACAGTATCGGAACTCGTTAGAACGATTAACATAGCTTTGAAGTGTTACTTTTTGGGGAGGTCGGAGTTTCTCAACTTAGTTCTTAATGTTAAACTTTTTGGTTTCTGTATAAGTTGGAATTTCTTTACTTTTATTTAAGTAAGTTTAGATGGGAAAATTGATTTATCGCTTGTTAGATTTACACGTTAAAAATACAATATGGAAGGTAAAAAAGAAGCACTTTAATATTGGTCAGAATGTTTTTGGATAATGTGGGTATTTTAGAATTCTAAGTTCTTAGAGTCGAGTTGAGTTCTCAGTTGAATTGCAGTTTCCAAATTTTATTATACCTATATGAAATTCAAATTAATATTTTATAGAACTCATTACAGTCGTCTGCCTACATTAAATACACATACAAATAAATAAAAATAATAAAAATACATGAAATATGGCTTTTGATTCATTATTCAGTCTTATTAAATTTACAAAAATCACATAATATAATTATGGGATAAATTGTAGTGATTGAAACTGACAGTCGTATATTACAATTAATATGCCATTAAAGATGAACGAGTCTTTCGTTTTCAACGAAATCGTTTCATCAAAGTCGTCTATAAGCCGTTTATTTAATAAAGAGTGCATAAAAATAAAACTTTTTCCACAGTTATGACGTTAACTGAGGATATAAGCTCTTTTGTAACGCTTGCAAACGAACGTTATTCCAACAATACGCGCGGAAATGGGTGGATTACAGCTGTCTCGCACGAAGAAATCTGACAGACATGAATACGCTTCAGGCGCGAATGCAGTGGAATCCAGTCAGGCGTATTCTTACCACGGTCACTCACATGAGCGCGAACGTTTGTACATCGTAAGAATGTTTGCACGAATGTGTGAGACTAAACGAAGGTTCGCGCGTGGTCACAGCGTTACCGCTTAGAATACAACAAATTTTTCAAAAACTTCACAATTATTTGCAAAGGTCTTGGCCTACACTTGCAGTTCGCGTATTCGCGCGAATGAATAATCGGCCATATGCCGCTCCCTCACATTCGCGGGAATATGCGAAGTGCTTAACAATATTTCGTATCCCTATTTATTATATCAAAGCTATGGCAATTCGTGCAACGTACAAAATTCGCGCGCATGTGAGTGAGCGCGATTATGCGAGGCTTCATAGCTTCTTACGAACGATATTGTGATCTATACTGCAGTGCCGTCTAACATTGTTCGATTGGCATTGGAAATTGGGAATTGGTGTAAACAAAGACTACATCATTCTATGTATCTTGAACCTAACAAGTGCTTATGCAATAGGTATGTTACGGCTGGAAGGGTGTTGTTTACTGGGTATACTTATCTCTTCTTCTCAGTCCTCAAGGGTAGGCTAAGGGACTGGAGTAAACCAAAATTGGCTGAGATTCGTCTCGACCACCTCAAAATATCACACGTAGGTAACTAAGTAATGCCCTCTTATTTTAAAAAATAATGACGTCACTTGGAGTCTTAGAACATCTAAGCTACGCGTACGTACGTCGTACCCATTAAAAACAGAAAGAGGATCAGGCCGGAATGGTCAAATTTCATGGGTCAAATTACATAGAATCAGAACGGAAAGAATACTTATACCCATAGGATCCGTTTGTTAGGATCAAATCGGAATAACTCGTAGCTTAGAACATCTTCAAATGTAACCACTTTTACATAAAAACTATACTATGCCTATCTATACTGATTGATCTATATTCTATAGACTTTACAAGTATTCAATAGACATTGATATCGGGCTGAGACGTTGCTCTATAAACTTTGGTAATTTGCCAAAGGCATTTTAGATGATGCTGTGTTGATACAAATAAACTTAGGTTAGTGTAACGTCACCTGCGTTCCGAGCAGCAGCAGCGAGTAGCTATGGGCTATTTACTCGCCCAAGAATGGGACTTAAATATGACATTCCGTGTAAAAAAAAAAGATGCATATCAGCATAATGCCAGCGAGTACTCGCCGGCGCGGCGGTGTGAACAGTCAGCGAGTAGGTACTCCCAGACATATGCGTCTCTTTTGTTTACACGGAATGTCGTATCTTTTGTACGTGTCTTGAGAGAATAAATAGCCGGGATGCACTCGCCGAATCGCTCGCGGTGGGACACCTGCCTAACGCTACTTGAACGCTGCTCGGTGTGTTTGTTCTTCGGTTAGCTACGTACTTGCTACGTAATATTATTCAGTTTATAAGTAAACTTCCACTTGTGCCTTGGGGTTGGAATAGCAGTTATTTACCTAACCCAGCAGTTCCTTGGTGTAGTAAAGTTCGTAAAAAGTAATATTAAATGTTGGTAGCTGTACTATTAAAAAAATGGCAAATTAATAGTCCTTAAACAACATTTTCTTCTGTATAAATGTTGGGTGCGGCACTGACGTCACAGTTTGAACGCGATCATAAGGTCAAATTGTAGTTATGTGACCTATACCTTCTAGAAGTTGCATTTGATTCTAGAAAATACAGTTCGAGAATCATGGCGTAGTGGTTGCGATATATGACCTCCTTCTGTAGAGTTCGGGGTTCAAATCCCAATAAGACAGACAGCAATTCAGTTCTTTCAGTTCTCGTACTGGATGCATGTGTTCTGGTGTAGTAAGTTATCCATGACACTCACGATACATTGAGTTCTAACGTGACTGTACTGTCTCGTTGTATTAGGTACTACTGTGGTATTTACCAAAACCCCTTTGGCTTTTCACAACCTTCATGGCACTAAACAAAATTTAAAAGAGAGTAATTTCTAACAACATTTAATTACCATACCACTGGTAAATGGTAGGTCCAAATAAAGAATTACACAAAAAGTTATATTTACATAATATCTACCTATATTTTAGTAACATCACACTTGACATAGTTCATTTTTCTCTTTTTCACCGTATTCAATTTAGATTTAATTTATTTACATAGGAAACATAATCGCCCCATGCATTTGGTTCCTAAACTGCCACAAAAACGATCAGACTATGAAACATTTAACCCCCCTTTGCGTAGTTGGATAAAATTTAAACCTTAGCCTTAGTGGTTTATTGAGATTCATCATCATTTCAACCCATCATGGCCCACTATTAAGCACGGGTCTCTTCCCAGAATGAGAAGGTTAAGGCCATAATCCACCACGCTGGCCAAGTGCGGATTGGCGGACTCCACACGCCTTTGAGTTTTGCGAAATCTCCGGCATGCATGTTTCCTCACGATGTTTTCCTTCACCGTTCGTAGCAAGTGACATTTAAATGCTTAAAACGCACATAACTCCGAAAAGTCAGAGGTGCGTGCCTGGGATTCGAACCCGGACCCTCAGAATAGGAAGGCCGAGATCTTAACCACTAGGCTATCACCGCTACTTAAGCATTGAGATACTATGTACTAAAGTACCCACTAAGCGATCTTTTTATCCACGATAAGGTAAATATGGTAAGAACCCAAAACTTTGGGAATAAAATTTCGTCGAAACTTGGCATATATACTTCTGAAGCTTTATTATATATCGCAAGATACATTTCCAAACACCTTTGTAAACCTCAAAAGCAATTTTAGGCGCGCAGTTCCTTTCGACGGATATAAGTCGGAATTGCTCAGAACACCTTTGCGAGACACTTCTCACGTTCCTCCTAAAAGGATGTTTTGAAATACGTGAGTTTTATAAATGGGGAAACTTAACTTGGTCGTGGTAGTTTTCGTAAAAATTCTTTGCTGTTTTCTGTGTAGAGAATATGAAAATATTGGAGAAGCTAAAATATCATTATTAGATTTGTGACGTAGTATTTTTAACACAATGTTTTTTTCTTATGTGTGCTACCTCAGAACTCAGAAGTGCTACCTCTGTGGGTGAACAGATTTCGATAATTCTTTCGCCATTACAAAGATAATGACTACCGTCTAGTTGCATTTACATTTACAATTTGACCAATATCTGACGAGTAGGTAGTGTTTGAGTTGTTTTTTTATAATTATATACAACGTGTCCCAAAATTCAACGATAAGCGGGAACTGGAGGATGCACTTGCTCATGACTACTTCAGGAAAAATAAGAAAAAAAAATCCAGACCTTTTTGTTTTCATAAAAAAATAAAGTTTCGAAAATTTACACCCTTCGTGTTATTTTGAGCTACCACGACCACAGTTTTTCAAATATTTCAGATTTGTTTTTTGTATTGGCAACCTAAGAAGTCCTACTATTTATGACAATTCTTAAAAATCCCAGAAAGCCTGCAGTTTTTCCACAAAACTCAAACAAACACCAAAATTCCCTTAAAATTTTGCAAGATTTTTACTTTCAATCTACTTTGACTCATCATTGTGTAAAAAAAAAGTATGAACACTACTGCGCCCAGTTGTTTTAAAAGTTGGCGCATCTAACCAAGATTACAAAATGGTATTATACTTTAAGAAATGTGATCAACACAAAATGTCGACATAAAATCTGAATTATAAAATAGGGCTGTCACTGAAATTGAAAATTGATTTGATTTCAACAAATACTTAATTTGTTTTAGAATAAAGTCGAAAACAATAGAGCTGTTCCTAATACCCAAAGAGCTCTACGCATCAAGACCCGTCACTTGTAACAAAGCCGTTTGATGAAGTATTTTACGCTAATGTAGGACGCGATAAATCCCCTGACGTTTATACGTATAATTAGGGATACTATACTTAATTGTATAGTGTCTATAATACGAGTACTACCATATTTGTATATACATATCTGTTTATTTTAATCGCTACTTGAGTACAGCGATTTTCGACGATTGCGATATGTTTAATTTGTTGTTAAATAATCCTGTACCTATTATTAATAGGCATCCGGTATTATTTTCTTAAATGCACTTTTAAATAAAATAAAAATGTGTTTTATACAGTACACAAACATTTCTCATTGTTTATATTAGCTTTTGCATTTTTCACAAAGTGTTTTTCTTCCAAAATAAAGTAGCAATTATGACGGATCCGCGCACAGTTTAGTATGCGTTTGTGTGTGAACTTCAATGCGGATATTTTGACGAATCGTGAAAAAACACGATTCCGTATTCAATGTGAACGTCCATCCGTCAAGACGTATCGTGTTTTTTGCCGAATCGTCAAAGACGTATTCCGTGGGAATGCACCCTACAGGTAGACTAAATACACGTATCTGAGTTTAATATTTGGAACTAGTAATATAACCATTGCCCTACACGAGCTGTCTTTCGTCAAAACTTGTTTAATACAACTTCTTAGGAATAAGCCCGTCTTTAGTCGAGCTCAGACCGTCGAGCGTCCCAGTGGCAATAATATTTAAAAACTATACGCCAAACATAACTCAAATTGAATATGTCACAGAAAATACAATGATAATATTGTTTGTTGTTTCAGTACATCGGAACGATGGACGTCCCAAGACCCACTAGCCGTGTGGAGATCGTTGCGGCCATGCGACGAGTAAGAGTGAGTATTGAATCAGTAGATAACAATAATATAAGAAACTATAGCACACATAAGTACGTTAATAAAATTGGAAATTTCTGTCGATTTCCACGAGATCCCATCGTCAGATCCTGACTTTGGTGGCAATGGAACCACCTCGAATTACGCTCTTTAAATTGAACAAATAAACATCAACGTCGAATATAGAACTTCCCCGTTCTTTACAAGTCTTTGAAAAACAATATAATTATAAGATAATTATTATCTACTACACAAATTACGTATCTACTTTTTACAAACTAACTTGAACAACATCGGACCCGAATGTCTATTTCTAAATATTCCTGCATCAATCAATAGGTAGGCAGTAAGTGTGTTGAAATTAGTAAAGATAACGTAGTCGAAATAGAAGTACATAGAAGACGTAAAGATTACTCTTGATTTGCGTATGAACCTCCATCACTTACATCAACCTATTAGACACTATCCACTTTATAAGTGAAGTACCCTCCGCGGAGTACCCTACGGTAGACTGCTAATGATTGAAGACGTACCCCAAAATGAACGAGAACATCAATAATGTCCTGCGGGTAATATTACTTCATACTTGTTAGAAGAGGCTATAAAATCGATGAACAAGTTACGTATTGAATTAAATTAAATTCCTAAATTCTCAATACTCCAATTTCTGAACAAATGAATCAACATTTCGTTTCGTTCCGATATTGTCAGAATAATTAAATAGCATTGCGCCAAAGTGACCTTCATTTCATCTTCTAAATATCTTTCGAGGTCAATATAGTTATTGATATAAATTACGAAGTTGCAAGTGCTTGTATTGGAAACGGAACAAAAAGGAAAATGTGGGTAAATAATAGAAATCTACTATCCTTACAAAGTTGAAGCAGGTTACTGATATACGTAAACGGAGGTTATTCCATAGAAATATTTACTTACCCATTTAATATATTTTATCTAAATACCACCTGTATTTACGGAAAGAAGAATCCTTACCTTACATTATACCGGTATTTACTTTATACCTTACTTTACTTATCTTATTTACCACCCTTCATAGTATCGTGTATAGACATAGAACTACAATATTCTTCTTAATAACATATTGATTCAAAAAGTGCGTCTTTGTTTTCATACGCTATCACAACCTGCAAAGAATTTATTAATTCCCGAGCTAATCTTTCTTTGAAGGCGATTTTCATTGCTTAATCGTAATTGAATTTTTGCCCAACATCTCAACTTTCGCTTAGCAAAAGTTTTGGCTGGTTCTCCGGGTTAATTTTGCTATTGTAAGAAGTATTGTGATGAACGCTTTCAATTATCTTTCAGAATTCCTTTTTCATTTTTATGAATCACTATTTTCTCATTATGAAGGTACTTAAAAGATTTGATGTGGTAACTACTAGCCTAGCTTCTGAACTTAACTAGCTTTACATACATACACTTCGATTTTTCGAGCGACTTTTGTTTTCCATGCGGCTTCTTTTCGGCCGCGACCCGTCCACCCACTAGCTTCACCCACCACTGGGTTTACGGGGAATTTCTGTTTACCCGTGCACCCACTGCATTATGGCGGGGAAATATCGGTATCGATAACAATTCAGTGTGGTCGCCACTTATTACACTTCTTTAAATATAGGCATAACATGCATAATTGTAACATCAGATAACATGCATGGTTATGCAATGCTGAACCTCAGACCCCATGCTCGATGCAAAAATCATCTCGTTGACGAACGAGAAATTCACTATCTATGACGATATTTCAACGTATTAAAACATTGAAACAAAACTCGCATTCCGACATCACTTCCCTCAGAATATAAATGAATCGTATTGCACCACATCTACTCAATAAAAGAACGCGGAGGAAGACGATTATTGTTCTGACGCCAATGTTGAGATTAAGTGCTTCCTACAAGAATGTCTTCGATTCGTTCACGGCTTGTAAAAGGATTTCGATGTTCAAATCACGTTCAAATTTCAACAATATTGTCACTTAAGCGGTACAACTTTTTGAAGATTTAAAATATTTTTTATGTGAAAAAGCTTTGAAATAATATTTGTTGGTTTCAATTAACTAAACTGAGGTTGGATTTTAGATTATATTGGCAACGGAATACGGATGAAGCTTTGACCGTGACCTGATGGTTAAAAGCGTGTCATGTACGAACTGTCAGCCAATTATAGATAAGGCTGCGTTTCCACCAGAGATGTGCGATGGAAATGTGTCGTGTGAGGATGCCTAGCAGTGCTGTGAAAATGTGTGTGGGTTTCCATCAAAGATGTGCGATGAAAATGTGCCTATGAGAATGTGTAGCGGAGCTGTGAAAATGCGCATTAATGTGTGGTGCGAGGATGCGTTACGAAGCTGTGAAATGTAGCTTCTGCAATGCGACGTGCCCTCAAAAGTCTATAGTTAAATATAAGTTTCAGTTCTTCTAACTGGTCCCGTGGCTATGGGCGCTTGAAATTTTCCATCAAAGGAAAATACAAATGGTACCTACTGGTTAACATCATCAACACTATAACACTATCATCAAATTATAATGATCTTTCTCGTAGCGTCAGCTAAGCACATAAGCACTGTAGAAAATCTTTATAAAAAAATCCTTGGTGCTGATGCATTCTCTGTAGTGAGTGTCTTCCTTCTTGAAAAAATGTTCTCAATCAAATTGTGTAAGTAACTCATAAAAGTTACTTCTAGATACTCGAGAAAAATTTTCGAATATTTCACCATCAGCCGTTTAAAAAAGGTAAAGAATTCTCCACGTAATCGATGATATTTAATATGGTTACGTATCCAAAATCTGTGTGTTCTTCTATTACTCAAAATTATGGAACTAATAAACTCCGTATCTTCTGCTTCCATTTTTTATCGCAAATTGTTAAATATAAAAGTATCAAAATTTTCCAATTATCCATATGTATCTATTTTGCGCTCTTCTACTTCCAACAAATTCCGTCTATGGAGTGGCTGGTACAGTATGCGCAAACCTCGCAACACATCCTTCTCAGCACACATTCCTCACAACATATCCCTCGCACACATCCCTCGCTTGTTTTGTATGCGCTAAAATGTAGCTCCGCTGGGCCGTTTCCACCAAAGCTGTGCTGACCGAGGCGAGGTAAATGAAGCGATTCTATTGGTTCTTTACAAACACATCTTTCGCTACGCATCCTCGCACATCTCAGGTGAAAACACAGCCTAACAAGGATACTTATAGTTTTCAGTTACAAAATAACATTATCCTAATTATCATAGCTTGTAGTAGCAAATTTCTCAAAAACTTTGCATAATAATTATCAAAGTTCCGTCCTACACTCAAGCGGAGCGGCCTTAAGAGAATAAAATATCTTAAACCTAAATTAAATGATGATACTTTGACTAGCAACGCATCAGTAACTGCTCAGATGTTTGATATCCATGTACAACAATCCATCCTGTGTACCTAAGGTTGGGAAATAAAACGCATTCCATCTTATAACACGCTTTTATTAACTTCACCTGTATGTATGTTTGTATGTAACTTTACTCCATTTTCTTTAATATCTCCGGTGCCCAAAGGTCTTCTTGCTTCAAACTTATATAGCATCTGCAACTAATTATTCCCTAACTTTCTATACCATTTTCACGAAAATCCGACCACAATTTTCCGAGAAATAGCTGTTTTTCCTCATTTTTTTCTTAATTTTATACCTATACTTCCTTTAATATCTTCCGTGCCCCTCAACCGTTGTGCTTCAAACTCATAACTAACTTAAAGCTAACTGATCCCTAACTTCCTATACCTTTTCCACGAAAATCCATCGCGAATTTTCCGAGTTACAACTGTTTTTCCTTGATTTATACTAAATTCGTTCATTTTAAACCTACATTTCTGTTAATATCTTCCGTGCCCCTCAGGCGTTTTGCTTCAAATTCATAACGCACCTATAAACAGTTGATCCCTAATTTTCTAGACCCTTTCCACGCAAATCTATCGCGGATTTTCCTAAAAATAGGCGTTTTTCCTAACTTCTTTAATTTCCACCTTCCCTAGCCTATAACTTCACCTGTATGTTTGTATGTATGTTTGTATGTAACTCTCCTTCGCATAAAGAGACTACCATAATGATATTATTACACGCTTTATATTAGCTTCACTTGTATGTTTGTATGTTTGTATATTTGTTTGTAACCGACTTCTTTGGACGCGATTTTGACCCACTTTAAATGGCCAGATTTCGTTCAAACTTTGTAGATTTATCGAGTTCCGATGACATTACACTATTTTGATAAAATTATTCCAATTTTCAATATGCAAAATAAGATTTTAATTTTTTTACTCTCACACTACTGCCATCTATCCATTTGCTACTGCCATCTACCCATATTTACGGGCAACTAGCTGTAACTGCGTATTCAGTTTGACTGCGTACATTACGTTTTACTAGATGGCGTTGTTCTTCTGTTTATTTGAATTCTAAGTTATCACAGTAGATAGATCGATAGAGACCAAATAATAGTTTAAAATTATAAAAACAAGCTATTATAAATAAACAAAACTAAAAAGTCGAAAATAAATAATAGTTTAAAAAAACTAAAAAACACGCTTTTTATAGAATACTGAACTAAAAAAATAGAAAATAAGTTTCAATAAATTTAAATTAAGAATAGTGTTAAAAATTTCAACAAACATGAATTAATAATAGTGTAAATAAAGAAAATATTTTATTTAAAAAAAGCGTGGGGTGCATGGTGTCATTTTGATAATATCTTAAAAAGCACCCCACGCTTTTTTTAAATAAAATATTTTCTTTATTTACACTATTATTAATTCATGTTTGTTGAAATTTTTAACACTATTCTTAATTTAAATTTATTGAAACTTATTTTCTATTTTTTTAGTTCAGTATTCTATAAAAAGCGTGTTTTTTAGTTTTTTTAAACTATTTTGATATTTAACTCAATAACCCCGGAACTGCCTAATCCTCATAATTGGTTCTTATTAAATGTCGCAGGATCTCTTTAGAATATTATTACGATGCTCTGTTGATACGTCGATTTAATCTTGCTACATGACGTCTTATGAGCCACAGTGCAGAATGCAATTAACAAAGAAGAAGTTACACAAAAGGATGATATTATAATGGCAGCTTTACTTGTCACTTTTAGTTATAGTTTTAATTTCTCGTAGCTTCAGGAGATCAAACGAATATCGAAAAATTAACTCTTAAATGCCTTCGAGATTAACTTATATTTATTGAAGCGAGCAAATTGTATTTTAGCGCTCTTATTCGCCGTATCGCCGTCTCACAGTTTCCTATTTTAAATTTAAATTTTTATAACCTATTCAGTTTTTATTGGAATGGAGTTCCTTAACACAGCTTACTGGAAGAGACTGGCTTACTGGATAAGTTATTGGTAGAAAAGTTTTTATGTAGAAATCGTAGCGTACGGGTACACTATAGATATGTGTTATCTACATAGGTGAAGTGAATGTTATTTGATAAGTAACCAGAAACCTTAATTCATGTACCTTCAGGTCCAGAAAGTTAAATTCCTATTAAGTTCGAATCTCTGAATGTTGAAGTCCTTTAAGTTGAATTCTCTGAATGTTGAATTCCCTTTAAGTTGAATTCTCTGAATGTTGAAATCTCGTTAAGTTGAATTTTCTAAAAGTTGATACTTATCCTTGATGCCGTCAGGACCAGAACAAATTGACGAACAAACAAACTATACAATTTATAATATTAGTATACTACGAGTACAGTCTTCGATCAAGGGGAGGCTGAATTTAAAGACTATATTTCGCAATATCGGTGTATTTGGCACTTCACACAATGATTATAAAAGAACTTTTGCACAGGCTCGCGCAGGAGTCCCGGAATTAAAGTAAATACGAGAAAAGGCGCGCATTCGCAGCGCGTGCGTCGGACAAACTCTCTCGAATTCTTTTCTACGTAGGCGTAGGGATGTGAAATCACGCTAGGCATGCGAACGTCACTCTATTAGACTAATCGAGCAGACGCGCGGGAACACGTCGTACTCGGGAGGTTCGATTAGGTTTGGGAATTATGGGTGCTTTAACACATTATTTATTATCATCTCCTCCTGGCCACTTACAGAATTTAAAACTCAATGTTGTCATCTGTCACTTGTCACTTTAGTAGAATAAATAGGTCATTATTATAATTATTTAAAATTTTCACACATGCTTACCATTGTATTGTATTTACAAAAAAAAAAGCAAGCAAAAAGAACTACTCATAATTAGGGGCAAATTTACGTTTACTAAAGATGGTAGGATGAATCGTGACAGCACGACGCGTTGGAAATGTTCACAAAGATCTGTATATTCGGCTAGTGTTACTAGTCTTAATATATATAAATCTCGTGTCACAATGTTGGTCCGCGATGGACTCCTATACCACTTAACCGATTATAATAAAATTCGCACACCATGTGCAGTTCGATCCAACTTGAGAGATAGGATACTTTAAATCTCAAATTATACTCGCAATTTTAATTTATTTCTAATTATTTGTCTCTTATTATTTGACATGACAATTTGACATGGCAGTCTTATTCACAGATGAACAGACACCTAGCGCCACACAAGAGAACTAAATTAAGAGTGTTATTATTTGACAGTCACAATTATATGTAACAGATGTAGATACCTTTCGACTGGGTTGAGTAAGTAATCAATAGATGGCGCTGCTATGGTAAATCTACGAACGTGTCATATAAGCTACATTTTAACAGCATAATTACCACGTGTTGTTGACGCTATAAAATTAATTAAAATTATTTTTTAGTAAACGAAATACCGTATAATTCAATTATTTGCACTTTTTAAATTTTTGGTGTTAGCATAGCCGGCCACGTGTTACTTAGACTGAAGTGTAAATTGAATTCATATTACAATGAAGATAATACAGTGAAATTAATCCTGTTTTTTACTTATTTGTGCTTCATTGATCAAAACTTTATAATTTAATTTGAATATATGTATGTAAGTATTATCACATAATTATAAAATTTAATTAAAATTTCAATGCAAAAATGATACACAATTTCCTACACTTTTTCAATAGTTGTACAAATATTTTTTTTATTGTTTTTATTTAACCTCCATTAAAAATATTTAGCACTTATTATTTCAATGTGCTATGATAACAAGTTTTTCAGATTTTTTTTCTTATATTTAAACGATTAAATTAGTATTTCAATTCTTATTGAAATTATTATTTAAACTCTATAATAATTTAAATATGTACATGTCAGTATTATCACATAATTATAAAAGTTAATTAGAATGATTTTCAATTTTTTTTTTCTCATATTTAAACGATTAATTTATTATTTTCAGTCAAATGCCACGGAAAAAATAAATTGCGTGTACATGTACGCGCGTAAGAAGTTATACTTCTTTAGCATCATTAAATAATAAATATTCAACGTTAATAATTTCATAATATTTAGTATTAATTATACTAAAAAAAATTGGTTGTCTGTAAAGTCGGTTTACTGACGATAGTTGTACGTGACAACGTCTTAAGAAAATACTGATGGAGAATGGTAGCATAATCACTAATAGTCATCCTAAACTATCTGGCTGGTTATAAATAAAAATTTTTAGGCTCCTAACGCCATCTATCGGTGTGCACGTTGCAACTCTGAATCTTTCCGCATCTGAGTATTTCTGAGTATTTAGCGATAACTTTGATAGTGTTACGGTAAGTAAAACAAGTCAAAACAAACCTGGCTGGTTATAAATAATTTCGATAAAAAGCAAAAGAAACGTCAAAGTTACATTGACAAAGGCCAATGAGAGGTGGTTTAGCAATGGGTTTTGGCATTTGAATAATTGAAAAAATAGTAGTAGTTATAATATTTAAACGATTAAATTATTATTTTCAGTCAAATGCCACCGAAAAAATCTAACGTCAACAACGCGAGCAGCAAAGAGTCACGACGCAAACGTGTTGAAAGAACTCAGCAATTACCAGAACAAATCGAAACAAGAAATGCAGGTGAAAGAATCAGGACTGCAGAAAGTCGTGCACAAGAATCTCAAGAACAGCGTGACGAACGTCTGCAACAGAATATTATGAGAACAAGAGCGGCACGAGAACGAAACATAGCTACAGTACGAGTACTAGATCGACAAAGGCAACGGATCAGCCGCTCATTAACACGTGCATCATTCGTTCGGCTTGCCTTTGAATATGCACCAGATATTAACTACTCAGCGCATTCAAAAATTGCTATCGGTGGAATGGATAAAGTATGTCAATATTGTCAGGCATTGAAATTTCGGAATGAAGCAGCCGGCATGTGCTGCGCATCAGGAAAAGTTGTGCTGTCACCTCTACCCGCTCCGCTGGAGCCTTTATTATCCCTTCTTACTGGCAATTCAGATGATTCCAAATTATTTTTGCGTAAGATACGCAAATTTAATTCTTGCTTCCAAATGACGTCATTTGGGGCAACTAAAATTTGCGATCGTGCATCCGATGGACGTAATTTTGAAACTACATTCAAAATTCAAGGCCAGGTGTACCATAAAATCGGATCACTGATGCCAATGCCTGATAACAATCCGAAATTTCTTCAAATTTATTTTATGGGCGATTGTGAAGAGCGCGTGACGACTCGGTGCCTGTATAATTTTATTGAACAAGCAGAGGAAAGAGCAATTGTGATATTATTGGAAAATTTTTTAGAAGATCACAATCAACTAATTCAATTGATCAAAAGAGTTTCGCCACGACTGCAAAATGACAATTATCAAATCGTCATAAAAGCCGACAAAGTACCATTAGGTGAACATGCTGGTAGATTCAACGCTCCAACTGTTGATGAGGTTGCTGTTATCATGGTTGGTGATCCAGTTGACAAAAGATCTATAAAAATTACACGGCGAGACAACACTGTCAGTACGATTTCGGATCTACACCGTTCATATGACGCACTACAATATCCATTGATATTTTGGCAAGGACAAGATGAATATCACCTTAATATCAAACAGTATGATCCAAATACCGGATCAAATAAATTTGACAATTATCTATTTACTTTCTTACTGTATGAATAGATTTTAATTTCGTATTGCATTTTATTTTTTATTTTTTTAGGTGATTACAGAAATAATAAAGTTAGCTCAATGAACTACTACGCACACCGAATAATGGTTAGAGACAACATCATGACAATTATATCCTTCGATATCGTCAGCTGTTCCATCAATACATTGTTGATATGTATGCTAAGGTCGAAAGCGAACGCTTGCGATTCCTTCGATTCAACCAGGCAAAACTACGATCGGAAGAATATATTCACTTACGAGATGCTGTTGCTGGAAACATCGATGGAAATTTAAATCCCAATGACATCGGTAATGCTTTCATTTTACCTTCAAGCTACATCGGCAGTCCACGGAACATGCAGGAATACATACAAGATGCGATGGCTTACGTACGTCATTACGGCCGACCGGATTTATATATTACATTCACATGTAATCCGAATTGGGAAGAGATACAAACTTTACTATTGCCAGGACAACAAGCCATTCATCGTCATGATTTAACTGCACGTGTGTTTAAACAAAAATTGAAATCCTTAATTGATTTTATTGTTAAATATTCAATTTTTGGTATCACACGTTGTTGGCTGTATACGATAGAGTGGCAAAAGCGAGGTTTGCCTCATGCCCACATTTTGGTTTGGCTTAAAGATAGAATCCGTCCTGAAGAAATCGATCAAATAATTTCAGCCGAAATTCCAGACCCATTAATTGATCAAGAATTATTTGATATTGTCACCAAACACATGATCCATGGGCCATGCGGTGCTTTCAACATGACGTCACCGTGCATGGAAAATGGAAAATGTAAAAAAAACTTCCCAAAGCCGCATACGAATGACACATCACGGATATTGATGGTTATCCAATGTATCGCCGCAGAAGTACTGAGAATGGTGGCCACACATTTACAATGCGACTGCCGAACTTTCCAAATCAAGTTGAGTTTGATAATCAGTGGGTCACCACTACTTTCAAAAACTTACAAAGCTCATATCAATGTTGAGCTTTGCAGTTCTATTAAATCAATTAAGTATATTTGTAAATATGTAAACAAAGGCAGTGATTTGGCCATATTTGAAGTACAAAACATAAATAAAAATGACGAAATAGCACGATACCAAATGGGCAGATACATTAGCAGCAATGAAGCTATTTGGCATATTCTCAGCTTTCCCATCCACGAAAGAGATCCTGCTGTCCAACATCTGGCACTACATCTTGAAAACGGTCAACGTGTATACTTCACTGAAGAAAATGTTCTCCAAAGAGCGTTCGAAGCTCCGAAAACGACTCTAACTGAATTTTTTACATTGTGTCAAAAACCTGATGTTTTTGGCCAATTCGCGAAGACATTGGTGTATGGTGATGTTCCACGTTATTTCACATGGAACAAATCCAGTAAAAAATGGGAGCCACGGAAACAAGGAAAACCACATCCTTCCATTACAGGCATATTCAAAGCTAAGACATTGGGGAGACTTTACACGGTACATCCAAAGCAACGTGAGTGCTTCTATTTACGTTTGTTATTGGTGAATGTTCCTGGACCAACGTCTTTTGAATTTTTACGAACAGTTAATGGTCGAGTATTCAATACATACCAGGATGCATGTCGTGAACTGCAATTGCTAGAAGACGATAACCATTGGGACTTAACGCTTGCTGATGCTGCGTTGACATCAACACCGAATAACATTCGTGAGTTGTTTGCAATTATTTTGACGACATGTTATCCCTCGCAAGCACAAACTTTGTGGGAAAAATATAAAAATTGTATGACAGAAGACATCTTGCACCGAATTAGACAAACAAATCAATGCCAAAACATAGATTATACACCAGAGATGTACAATGAAGCATTGGTCTTGATCGAGGATTTATGTGTTTTTATTTCAAATTTACCACTTAATCATTATGGTATGCCATCACCTAATCGTCCAGCCACCGACTTAGTCAATACCGATTTACAACGAGAAAATCAATATGACCATGGAAGTTTAGCAACAATTATCATGAACAGTGAACCATTACTGACAGCAGAACAAAAAATTATTTATGATCGGATTATGCTGGCTGTTGCTGCTGAACAAGGCGGTTTTTTTTTCTTGGATGCACCCGGTGGAACCGGTAAGACATTTTTAATGTCGTTGATTCTTGCCAAAATACGGTCGCAACAAAAAATCGCATTAGCAGTAGCATCGTCAGGCATTGCGGCTACTTTACTGGATGGTGGGCGAACAGCACAGTCAACATTCAAGCTGCCATTGAACGTTCATAATAAACCAGATGCAATGTGTAACATCAAAAAGAATAGTGGAATAGCTGCAGTGTTGCGGAAGAGTTCTATAATAATTTGGGATGAGTATGGCACACAAATATTCACTTGAAGCATTAAACAGAACTATGCAAGATTTAAACAGCAATAATAAACTTTTCGGTGGTGCTATCTTACTTTTGTCTGGTGACTTCCGGCAGACCTTACCGGTTATACCTCGCTCTACTTTCGCGGATGAGATTAATGCATGTTTGAAACAATCATTCTTATGGCGAAGTGTTGAAACACTTCGATTGACCATAAATATGCGAGTACAATTGCAAAATGATCCATCAGCACAAATATTTTCCGAACAACTACTAGATATTGGGAACGGTAAAATAGAACTGCAACCAAATACGCAATGCATTAAACTACCAGACAATTTTTGCACTGTTGTTCAAGATAAAAAAGAATTGATTCAGAGTATTTTCCCGGATATACAGAATAATTATTTGAATCATGAATGGCTTAGTCAACGGGCGATTTTGGCAGCCAAAAACGTTGATGTTGACGAAATTACATTCCAGATACAACAGTTGTTACCAGGCGATCTGATGTCTTTTAAATCAATGGATACTGTTGTTGATGAAAATGAAAGTGTAAATTTTCCGATTGAATTTTGAAATTCATTAGATATCCCTGGAATGCCACCACATAATCTTCGATTAAAGATTGGTTCCCCTATTATTCTCCTCCGTAATTTGAATCCACCTCAATTATGTAACGGTACGCGTTTGGTCATCAAAAAGATCACCGGAAACATTCTTGAAGCAACCATTTTGGCTGGGAAGTTTAAAGGAAAAGTGGTCCTGCTGCCACGTATTCCGATGATACCATCAGATTCTACCATACCCTTCAAAAGGCTACAGTTTCCAATTCGTTTAGCTTTCGCCATGTCTATAAATAAATCTCAAGGTCAAACAATGTCCATTTGTGGTTTAGATTTGGAAAATCCATGTTTTTCTCATGGGCAACTATATGTTGCGTGTTCACGTGTTGGGAAACCGTCGAATCTATTTGTGTTAGCTAAAGACAGGTTAACCAAAAACATTGTGCACCGATTGGTGTTAAATTAAATTGAAATTGAAAGTATTTATAATTCAAAAAAATAGATATTAATGTTTAAAAGTTTAAGACTGTCTGCCTTGCCTACCTCATTCATGAGTTTAAACGTCACATGTTATTTACTGTATTATACTGTAATATACTTATATTTGTTATAAAATTAAATGGAAATAATAAATCTGATAAATTTTTATTTTGTACCTATTGATTTCTGCTTAATATCAAGTGTAAGAACATTTTAATTAATTGTGTTCAACGTACTTCCCCTTCAAATGTCAATCCAGTGAATTTGTATACCAACATCAACATTTTCGTCTTTGTTCGTAAATAATTTCATTGTACTAAAGGGTTATAGTAGTAGAAAGTCAAATAAGGAGATCACCATATTTTTTTACAAATACCATCTGTGTGAAAAAGCATAGTGGACTCCGTGACTGATGTTCTCTTATTGTTCCTCTTAGATTGTTTACTATAATGTAATATAACAAAAACTTTAGCCACAGCAACGCGTGGCCGGGTCAGCTAGTAGTGCAGATAAAAGTCTAAAAAACGAGATTCCAAACACAATTGCAAACCCGATAGTGTTAAAATTAACATTGCACAGTTATTATGTGACTGTGGCATGAGGGAGGTTTGTATAATTAGAATCCAGTACCACAGACATTTGACGATATGGTGGATTCTTTTTTGGAGAAGTACCCATATGTATCTGCAAGTGATATACTTACCAGTATATTCATCAGTTGACTACAAAAAAGCTTTCGACACCATACACCATTCATCAATATGGGAAGCTCTAAAAACACAAAATGTTGAGCCTAAATACATTAATGTACTAAAATACCTCTACAACAACAGCACTAGTAGAGTGAAATTAGAGTCTACAGGGCCCCCTTTTTCCATTAAAAGAGGTGTAAAACAAGGTGACCCTCTGTCGCCTATAATATTCATAGCAGTGCTACAGTCCATATTTAAAAGCCTTAATTGGAAAACGGTTGGCTTAAATATCAATGGAGAGCGTATCAGTCATCTTAGATTCGCAGACGACATCGTTTTACTATCAGAAAATAGTATGGAGCTACAACAAATGATAGAGACGTTACAAATAACAAGCAGTTATTCAGGGCTAGAAATCAATTTTAACAAAACAAAGGTAATGACAAATGCAACAAAATATGAAATTAAAGTTAGAAATGTGACAATAGAATATGTAGAGTCTTATATATACCTAGCCAAGCAAGTATCATTTGCCAAACAAAGCAATGAACAGGAAATAGATAGAAGAATAAAAGGGACATGGAGAAAGTACTGGAAACTGAAAGAAATATTTAAAAGCCAGATGCCGTTAAAAATTAAGAGAAAAGTTATGAATACCTGCCTTCTGCCGTCACTCACATACGCTTGCCAAACATGGAAATACACGCGCCATGTGAAAAACAAAATTAACTCTTGCCAACGTAGCATGGAAAGGAGCATGTTGAAAATTAGAAGACGTCAAAAAATACGCAACACCGCCATAAGAGAATTAACAGGAGTAACAGATGCTTTAAGCTACGCAAAGAAATTAAAATGGCGATGGGCCGGCCATGTGGCGAGAATGACTGACGAGCGATGGACAACTAAAGTAACATCTTGGCCAGGACCCAGAGGGCACAGAAAGAGAGGGAGACCAAAAACTAGGTGGGCAGATGACATCGCAGAAACTGCTGGTAAACAGTGGATGGAAAAAGCCATGAATAGAGAATACTGGGCATCTCTGGAGGAGGCCTTTACCCTCAATTGAGAGGGGTTCACCCAAGACTTAATACTAAATACTTAATAGATATACATTTTTAATACATATTATAAATTTTATATTTAAATGTCATATTCTAAAATTGATTTATAAAATTTTATCAAATGAAATTAAACGAACAGTAATTAATATTTATATTTTATAACTAATAATAATCAATGATAATAACTAATAATGCATGTAAATTAATTAATTCATTAATGTAAATTCATTTATCTTTTATTTATAATGCACGCAAATCAAATGAAATGTCTTTGTCCTTTAATTTTGGTGTGAAATAATAAAGGCTTTTTTTTTATTTATTTTTTTTTATATTCATCAGTAAAAAGTTCTCTATAGAGAACTAGGAAAAGATATTTAGATTCAGATAAACTGAATTAAAAAAATTGAAGATGTCGTAATTCCAAAAGGTATAAATGAAAAATTTATTGTAATCGAAGACGGCAATCGTGGTAAAATTATTTTACTATGCACTCTGAAATCGAGAAAACTGATGAAATCAATAAAACGTGATTCCTATTACGGTGACGCGACGGGACATTCAGATCATGCCCCAAACCGTTTTATCAATTATATATCGTTCACCTTGATTTATTTTCGGATATAAAAAGCATAAATGTATATCCAGTCATATATGCATTTTTACCAAACAAAGCCGAAAAACTTACATAGGTACGTTTATTTAAAATAATGAAAAAGCAACTTGGAGTTCACATGAATACCTTTAAATGTGACTACGAAATAGCTCAGATAAACGCAGTAAGAGCCGCTTTTCCAAGTGTAAAAGTGACGGGTTGTTTCCAACATTTTAATAAAGCCATTTGGAAGAGAGCTAAACAATTTAGCACGAAGAAAGTCTAAAAACAACGACACCTAGTACAAAAAACCGGTAGAAATGTAATAAGATTATGTTCTTATTTTGTATTGCTAACATCGGTACACATGGCACAAGCTTGGAATAATATTCAAGATCTGGCTCCTCCATCTTTGAATATGCACAAATTTCTTCAGTATTTTGAAGAACAATGGTTTAAAATTGACCACGACTTGATAAATTATGCTGGTGATGTTCACCAATGTTTGCGAAGGCTATCACCACAGAATTAATACGAGAATTCCTAAATCACCAAACATATTTCTAGTGTTTTAAAATTAATTAAAGAGGCCTGTCGTAAAGATAGAAAATAGACAGATCATACCTATATTTTTAATTTTAAAAAGAATCGAAGAAGTGCAGACATATTATTCGATGAAAAGTACTCCAAACTAATTAAAAAATTAAATAAACTAGAGGTATCGCCAATTGAATTCCTCAAATAATTTTTTTTTTAAGATTAAACCTTGGTTATTAATAAACACCTTCAAAAAAGGAGGAGGCTCTATATTCGACTGCTATATTTTTTTTTTATTAATGTCGCGGGTATCGTTTTTCTAACTACTTAAAAAATTCATTTTTTATTTGAAATACATTTTTTTCTGATGTCAAGGGCAGTATTATTTAGCTAGTTACCCAAGTTTTATATTTTTTGTACTTGATGTTTAATTACCCTTGGTGTGATGGACATTCTATTTTTACCCGACTGCGTCAGAAGGAGGGTTATGTTTTTCGAGTGTATGTATGTATGTATATTGTGACACTTGTTTTTTTTCTTTTGAGTTCTTTTGTAAGCAGTCGGGTTTTTTGTTTTTATAATAATGTCCTATATTGTCAGCATCTTATAAAAGTCCGCTTTCTAAAAATGTCCTATTCCTATATCGTCTGCATATTCAGAGATTTCAACTCAACGAGAATTCAACGTAATGGGATGCAACATATAGTGATTCAACTTAAAGGGAATTCAGAATTCAGAAATTTCAACATAATGAGAATTCAACTTAATGGGATTCGATGTAATTTCTTTCAACCAGTCAATGCAGTTTAAAATACATTTGAAGAAACAAGTACTCATACACAACTTGTATAAATCTTATACAAGTTCTAACAATTCAATACAAGACAACAATTTAATACAACAATTCTATACAAGTTAAAACTTCGTCTACCTCATGTTATCAAATTACACTCGTGATACTGTTTGATTAGGAAAATGATGCCTTATATGTGCCCAAGACGTGCCATTCCAATCCGTGTCAGATGTGAAGCCGCCCGGAGGCATCTAATAATGTAAAATGGTGAAGGTTACAACTACAATTTTGGAGAATCAGTAAGCGTCTACATTGCGTCAGACATTGCGTCTAGATGTCTTTGGTGTTACTAATGTCCGTGGACGGTAACAAATTAAACTTATCGGTCCTTATAAAAGGCAAGCGAGAAAAATTAATAATGTATCAAGTAAAAAATTAAAGCGCCTCAGAAAAGTACTTGGGTATAATTATAAAATAATACAGAGACATCAGCTACAATTCTTCCTTGAGGATAGCGCTAGCAAAATCTTCGGATTTAAAACCGCATCGACCAAAAGCAACACATAATTTGAAGTTCTTTATTATTTTAAACTAAAAAGAGCCGTTCTGGCCTACTGGTAACTCAAGAATTTATGCATTCAATTTCCCAGTCATCATCAACTTCTCCAATTCTTAAGCGGTTTTCTTACAATAATGACCAAAGTATTTAAAAATGCTCAATACAACAAAAAATGTATTGACCGATTCGAACTTAATTTTTTCTACTGAAGATCGACTCTGAAACCACTTGACTGTGACTAAATTATCATAATCTCAAAATTGAACCCTTGTAATTGTTTTTGTTTGTAGTAATTCTTTTATTTTTTGCAGTACGAATTCAAGTCGAAAAAAGTGAAGAAGCGGAAAGTGACTATGGACATCTCTACGGACGGAGTTCGCGTCACTAGTCGGAGAAGCAAACTCAAGTCCAAGGTACGTGACCTAGATCTAGACCTTTTAGCCTAACAGGAGACCTTAGTTCAGCATACAAGCTTGCGCATTAATAGACTACCTATACTCCGTTCGTGTTCGATATGGTATTCGGGGTACGTTTGAATTTTATCCCACACAAACAAATTCCTGCTTTTCGTCCCTATAATTAAAGTACATTGCAATTTGACTGCGAGAATGTATTATATAAAATGCCGTAAAAAAATTTTGCTTACAAACTAAATTGAACTGACAGCACGGGTAATAGGTTAGTGTTTTTTAGCAGGAAGTACTAATTCTATTTTCTCGGCAACTCAAGTATATGCTTGGCTACAAATCTCCACGAATCCACACCGAAACACTGATAAAGTAAACTTACACTGGTATGTGTATGCCTCCTTAGTTATAAAAAGAAATCCATGTCCTATATTGGATAATTTTAATGTTGAAGACAAAATAAAATTTATTTGAAAAGTATCGGCTTTCATAATGAGTTTTACAGCTTAAGCTTCATCTGAGAAATACTTTTAAACTAAATACAACGCATTTACCTACATGAAAGTAAACTTTTATATACATTGGGACTTGGGGACCCTCTATTGTGTTAGTATAAGCTCTTCAAATAGAATCATTGATAATGAAGACTATTAACGAGACTAATGGCAGTCGTAAGGCAATCGGATCGAAAATCCGGATAATTGAGGGCATGGAGAAGCGTACCTATATTGTACGACGGTACAATACTGTGCATAATATAATTATCCTAGCTTTAAAAAAAAAGACGTGTGGCACTCGGAGACTGCCGCGGTAAAGCTATTGCATAGCATTAGATATATATAAATTAACAAAACAAAAAATAATACTGCATTTGTGATAATAATAATAAAATGAATGTATATAGAGTACTAACTCATTTTCTTTCACAATTTTTTCGTGACTTTCTTCATTATTAAATGCACTTTGTTTATTCATGTTTAAAACATTTTGTACACAAATTATACGAGTACAGATATTTTCCTAGTTATCAAAAGTTACATCAAAGTTCATAGGCAATATCACTGAAAGAGACGCATAATAATGACGTAAGCCTAATTCTAGGTCACATTATAGGTGCAAGATATTTTAATCTTTATTAGAAACGGATAATGCTTTAATTTGTGCAAAGAAGATTTAAATATTCTGAACAAAAGCATAAGAACTATTTCAGTTGACAAAATAATTCTTTTTAAAAAGAAAATTGACATTTGACATTTAAGTCCTACAACGATCTTTTGGCGCGTGAATGACGTGTGGGTGACAGAGACAGTGCCTTACAGTTTGCCTTGCCTGTATGGCACTGTCTCTATCACCCTCAAGTCATTATAGTGTCATTATTTTATGTCATGTCTGTAAGAGACATAGAGAGATGTATTAGGTGTAGGGTTGCCACCTTTTTTTGCAAATAAAGTACATTGGTGAGAAAAAAAAGTACATAGTATCAAAATAAAGTACAATTTATTTTTCTTTATTATTATATTTAAAAACATATTTTTATTGCTTTTTACAGTTTGTATCAAATTAGGATCTCGACTAAACGATTGCACAGCATCTTTACAATCTATATTTGAATTAAAATTAATAAGTGATTCATTTTTTATTACAAAGAAATCAAATCATGCGAAATAAAGTATTTTCGTATGCTTTATTGTTCTCATAAAATATAGAGTACAATTGCCTGAAATAACGTACAATACTTTATTATAAAGTACGGGTGGCAACCCTAATTAGGTGTTTTCGTTAAGAAATTTCTCAATTCGGTCCCCACGCCCAAGGCCCGCGATAAAAGCTATGCAATAGCTTAAAAGAAAGAATATTTAATACATGACTTAAATTATTCTCTAAAAAATCTATTTTATTTAACGACACTAATTATGCACAGCAAATGAATAAACACACAGACACACACACATACACCCATACGTTAGAAGTTAAAGTATGGCGGACGGATAACTTTTTATAAAAAAACTAGCTACCCGCCCCGGCTTCGCACGGGTGCAAGTTAGATTTACCATAGCAGCGCCATCTATTGATTACTTACTCAACCCAGTCGAAAGGTATCGACATCTGTTACATATAATTGTGACTGTCAAATAATAACACTCTTAATTTAGTTCTCTTGTGTGGCGCTAGGTGTCTGTTCATCTGTGAATAAGACTGCCATGTCAATATTGTCATTACTTGCAAAACTTACTGTCAAATAATAAGAGACAAATAATTAGAAATAAATTAAAATTGCGCCTATAATTTGAGATTTAAAGTATCCTATCTCTCAAGTTGGATTGAACTGCACATGGTGTGCGAATTTTATTATAATCGGTTAAGTGGTTTAGGAGTCCATCGCGGACCAACATTGTGACACGAGATTTATATATATTAAGATAACCGACTTCAAAATCAATAAGTAGAGATAAATCAAAAACTACCCGTCTGATACCGCTCAAAATATGGGACCAGACGACAACTAATACCTTTCGAAAAAAGAAGAATTTTCAAATTCGATTCACCCAGTACAAAATTATGATTGAACACAAAAAATATATAATCGAATTAAGAACTGCCTCCTTTTTAAATATTTGATCTAACAATAACAAAATCATTTTGTATTGGTAATATAACTGAGACGGTTTATATCCAAGCGTCCTTGTCAGCCATAAAACTTAAACTCTGCGACCCACCTATTCACGTGTGGTCGTGGAAAACTTTGTGGATTTTTCCCCCGCCCTTAGCAGTCAATACTCACAATACGTTTCTTTGCTAGTGGTATTGTACTAGTAAAATCTGTACTTCATAAGTAATGAATACATAATTATTATCTACCTGTACAACCGTAGTGCCATTAATGTTATATACCTAGTTAATACTGTTGTTATATATTAATGTATAACGTTATTATAAGATTTTTAGGTCTTCGCAATTGTATTTGGAGGTAAAGTTAAAAACTGATGTGTTTCATCTTAATACGCTGTCTAGAACCTGAGACATAATAAGATGTTGCAAGACGTTTGCCGGGTTAGCTAAGTACTGTAACTGTAATATGATTGTTAGAAGTGTGAGCTACAGTTTAATGTTATCCTTAAGTTTTTTCGTTTCAAACTACTTGGAGAACTGACTGGCTGATGTATAGTCGTAAACTAAATTCCCTATTGACCAAGCACTTAATAAGGATTTTTGTTTAATAATATTGTTACGCAATTTCTCACTATGAATATACATAATTTGCATGCCTTGAATTTAGTTGTTTTACTTTTATGCGCTTATAAAACAGTCAGCCAAACCCTACGGAAATCAAAAATATATATCTAACATTTACTCTCCCAAACTATTTAATTTTTATTTTGAGTTGTAATGCGGCGTCCACACGCTTGGCGCTTGCCGCAAACTTCAAACCTCTACAAACGCTTGGCAAACATTAGTAAGACAAACGTCGTTATCCACACGCTTGCGAGTTTGTTTGTGTGTTTGGGAGAAGCAAGCATGATGGACGTTCTGCATGATGGAAATAGAAATGCAAGCATGATGGAATTTCTTTTTTATTTTTCAGTTCTTTCACAGGAGTTTTTAAAATTTCACTGAGCCGATTCCATGCATCGGCTACTTTTTTTATCCTTGTGCCCCTTATCCCACATTGCGAATTTACTCACTTACACTTGTTCATATAAATATGAACACAAATTCTGATTTCATGTCATTAAATATTGTATAGCGTCAAAAATTTGTATTGTGTTTGTCTAACCTGTATATGACTGTGTTTTGTAATTTTACATATAATTTAAATAGCTTTTAATCTTTATCTTTTTGTTTAATTAGGTGTATTTGATGTCTATAAATTTGTCTATACTTAAGTTTATTTTTGGTAAATAAAACGAATTTGATTGAATATAGTATATTTTTTGTCATATACCGATTTTGGGTACAAATATACCGATTTTAGTGGGCAATTCTACCGATTTTGCACTTTGACGTTCGAGACCACTGGCGTAAACTTCTAAAAATGTGAAACTATCGTCGATCGACCATTTTTCCCCACTCATTTCTGCAATATCACTTTTGTTCTGCTTAATCACTTGTTGCTTCTATTTGCCACCAGTGCGCGAGCGATACTAACGAGGCACAAACATGTGGATGGATCGCAAGCTTGCCGCAAACTTCCTTTGGTTTGTGCACGAAAAACCGACACTCGATCGGATCGGCGACAAGCGCTCGCAAACCTAGACAAGCCAAGCCAAACGCCCCATCCACACGTTTGTGTTTGTAAAGGCTTGTCTAGGTTTGCCAAGCATGTGGACGCACCATAAGACTTAACGTACATTATATTTATGAATTGCCAAATCCAAGATGGGTCACTTAGGTAGTATTTAATAATTTCGAACAAAGTCCAAACCATTGGACCAACACGTCAATACCATCAGTTCAAGTTTGGCTGAATAGGAATTCATTGGAATTCCTATTCAGCAAAACTGGAATGCCACGCAATGCGACCCATATGTGGAATACGCAACTATTTGTTGGGTGGGATCCACAAATAAACGAAGTTTCGCGGCTCTAATATTCCCTGTAACAAGTTGCAATTATACCCAAAATAATTTGTCGTGCCAACACCATTATTTGAGATTAAATTGATAACATTACACACCCACAGCCATACGCTAGGATTTCCTGTGTCGTGCGTGCTATGGACAACACACAAGGCCTCGCTCACAATAGCCTGCCTCGCTGGGAATCGAACCCAGGACCCATACGTCATTCTCGTATCCATGTTCGTAACGACATGAACTGGAAGCCCAAAAATCCAGAAACTTCTAAAAAGATGTATCGGTTGACGTTATGTCGTCTGTTGTACAGCGGGATACACCACGGGAAGGAAAGTTGGTTTGAATTCACAGACTGATGTATGTCGCCCCAAAACAAATGGACACTCGCTCTCTTCACTACACCCTGGCTGGGTGTGTTGAATCCTCGGGACACTAAGGCTGGAAACAGTGCTCGACCGACGGTCAGCGCTGACCGTCGGTCAGCGTAGCAATATCTATGCAAGTCTATGAATGCGCACAGAGCTACGCTGACGGTCCGCGCGTCGTTTGGTACGCGCGTACGGTCGGTTGAGCCGTCGGTTCGGCTCGTCGGTCGCGCGTACGTCGGTCGACCGACGAGCTATTGTATGGTATAGTTCGCCGTCAGCGTAGCACTAAATGCATTTTCGCAACCGACGGTCAGCGCTGACGGTCAGGACGTACGGTACGGACGTACCGTCGGTCGAGCACTGTTTCCAGCCTAAAGCTTTGGTTTCCTAGAAAAGCGGTGCCGTCATGTAGCGGCCGTAATATTACGGACACAAGCAGACGGCCGTTTTGACGGTGATGACATGTGGAAAGTTCCACGGCCGTTTTAACACACCGTCAGTCATTTTAATAATTAATAATTCATCAGCATTTAATATTTCTCCACTTTCACGCCACCAATTCTGTTTTAGTTGACTTTTTTCTTTACTTTTTATTTTTTTGACGTTGTTCCGAAAAAAAAACACAAATACATATTAAAAATAGCTTCACCGCTATCAATAAAACGTTGACCAAACCATCGGTGTCGACAAGACGGCCGTCATGCAAATGGCGGTACCGCTTCTTGACGTTACGGTGTCAGTTACCGCTCTCCAGGAAACCGCGCCATTTCGTTTACATAGACAACGTTCTAGTGACGTCATTCACCGCTGTATTAAGGCTGCTACATGACGGCACCGCTTTCCTAGGAAACCAAAGCTTTAGTCCTCTTTGGGGGTGTCTCTCGCGGCGGCCCGTTAAAACGAGCCCGTCCTTGGGGTGTGCCCTAGGGCCCTTGGTTGTCCATCTTTTGGACATGACGTATTTCGAGTTTTATACCAAATGCAGAGGTTGTCGCACTTCTCTAGCCAACAGCCAACAGCCCGCAAAAGCCTCCCCACCACTCTTTACACCCGCGGGTCATAATTTGACGACCACGAACCTAAGTTATTCTAAATTTAAAATTTCTCTTATTTAACAATACAACTTTTAGATAAACAATGTCTAGAGAACATATGAGGTAACATACTGTTACGTTACAATAATATCTCTATATGCTCTATGCGAATAAGAAAAAAAACTTGTTTTAGCTTTCAAAGCTTCACCTACGGAGATATCAATGTTACGAGTACCTAAACTCTATTGTATGTAAAGGTACAGTCCTACAAGCATCTTTTAGCGCGTGGGTGACAGAGACAGCGCCTTGCAGTTTGCCTTACCTTTAAGGCGCTGTCTCTGTCACGCACGCGCCAAATGATGCTTGTAGCTTGTAGGACTATACAAACGATACAATTTATTCAAATGATTTTATCGTTCCAAATAGAATTATTGTCATTGCTCTTAACGTTTGTGAAGACTCCATCCATTGAATGAGAAACTGATTGTAACAAATTTTCAGGTCGGTTCGTTCATGGGTTTATGTTTAAAAATGTATAATGAAATTTGTATAGAATTAACGGATATGCCGTGCTGTAAATTTAAGTTTTATGCCAATAGAGATTTCTTGAAACAATAGTATTCTTTCTCTTTTTGGAAGTGTTATTAAATCATTTTTGAATCGTAGTTTCCACATTACCTCATTACGAGTACGTGTCTTAAATAGCAACATGCAAACTTCACCAACGTAATTTCTAGCCACTTTAAAACCATTTCATAACTGACTTCAGAAAACTCATAACTTTTACTGGGCAAACCGATTGACTAAAGTTCTCACTGAAATTTCTCCAAAAACGTTGAACGTCGGTAATCAATTCTTTTAAAAATTGTAGATCCAACAAACATTCAAAATATCATTGGTGTTGATGACCCCGTATATTATCCTGGTTGGTAGTGGATCTGTAGTACGTACGAAGTGACGTCCGCAGGTTTGATTCCCAGCCGGAGCAACATTTAGGTATGTGACACAAAAGAAAATCAATTTCAATTTTACTTCAAACCGACGATCGTTGTCAAAGCAAAATATTTCTATGAATTAATTATAAATTATTTTTGTTTAAAAAAAGAGGGTCCATCAAGGTTATTTGTGATTTATAAGGATTGTTTTTCATAAAAACTCTGTTATAAAAACCCGTATTTTACGCTTAATCGCTTGTGTATTAATTGGTATTACTTATACGCCGTCCACGTTCGTTTTGGTCATTCATAAAATGTTGGAATTTGGAAACTTCTTTTGTGTAGGCGATATCGTTTCCCCTATTATTGAGATAACTTTTATTTTTCTGTTTCTAATTTTCCTCCTAGAGTTGACATTGCGTATTAACCTGTACAATTAAAAACGTTTCTAAGATTGTCTAACATTGAAGTAGATGTAGAAGTAGTTACAAAAGAACTACAAGATAACTGAAAAAGATATTATATTGGGACAGTTTCCTCAAATATCTTCCATGTGCACACATCGTTCAGTTACTTACTGTTTAATTAAATGTATTGGTATTAATTATTGTAATGGCCACTCCACGACCTTCCCGAATGAATGGAACACTCTAATGCTGAATTACCAATAAGTCAGTTCAGTCCATTACGACAAACAATAGCAAATATATTGCAATCTTTATCTTAAAAGCCATAGTAAAAGTGAATTCACGTTGAGCTTTGTTTAAAATGATATATAACAAAACAACTGGTACGTACCAGGATGTGAATAATAACTGTGATCTTAAAAGGGCTTGGAAAAAGGCGAAAGAGTTTGCGCAAAGAAGGGCTCGAAAAAATTAACTCACGCTATAGGCAGGCTTCCGGCGAAGTCGCCGAAGTCGTCGTCGTCGGCGAAGTAGCCGGCGAGTCGGCGAGTGAATCCCGGCTATTTACTCGCTCAAGACATGTACAAAAGATGTGACGTGTTAACAAAAGAGACGCAAATATCAGCGAGTACTCGCTCGTATATGCATCTCTTTTGCTTACACGGAAAGTCATATTTAAGTCCCTTTCTTAGGCGAGTAAATAGCCCAATAGCTACTCGCTGCTCGCCGGCGGTCGGGCACCTGCCAGTCCGTGACGTTACTTATACGTTGAAAACGTGACTTGACCACGAACACTGCCGTGTGAGGCTTTTGACACCACAAGCGTTACGTCCCCGTCAATGTCGATTCGCAAACAAATTCAATTAATATCGATGTTAACGGAAATGTGTTAAATATGTCATTGTATACAATTCCTAGGGAATGTATGAAATTCCTAAAATCGCCCGGAAATGTGTGAAATAAATTATATTGGGCACATTTCCTAGGAAATCTATACATTTCCTAAATAGCAATCGGAAATGTAAAACATTTAAGATTTTAATGGGTACGCGGGATAGATAATATGAAGATATTATATTTTACGGTATGATTGTTACCAGATTGTCTCACCGAGTGCCTTAATAAAAAATATTATTTTGTAAAACAATGAATACTCATTTCCGTTACTACTCAGTCAAATTTTTCAAGGTGTAGGTAGGTCGAATTGGTTACAGAACCGAATTAGCCTACCACTACTCCACGTAGTCTTGTATGCCCTACCCCAAGAGTGTTTTTAGAACCTGGAGGCGCGGAGGGAGGGCAGCCCCCGCCCGCTGTAACAAAACGCAGACACCCGGGCGAGCCGGAGCGGCTGAAGCCGAAGCAAGCCGAAGCTGCGCAGGCGAGCGTGGGTGTCTGTGCTTTGTTACGCAAGGGCGAAGGGGCTGCACCTTCCGCAGCGCCGGAGACGTCACGGTTCGAAATTATGCCCTATATTCTGCGTTTTTACGATTTGGCCAAACGTGGATGACGAAATCGTGAAACGTAGATCATTTAACGGTCTGGCCAAACTGAGTTGAACATTTCATGAAATGCGACCATTTGAAGTGAACTAATCTACGATGTGGCCACGACATACATATTTCCCTAATACGATATCGGAATTGTATACAATTTCTAGGAAATGTATACAATTCCTAGGAAATGTATACAATTCCTAGGAAATGTATACATTTCCTAGGATATGTATGTATTAAATATTTTTTAAAACAATATTTTATACATTTCCTAAATAGCTTCGGAATTGTATACATTTCCTAGGAATTGTATAAAGTTCCTAGATTTCATACATTTCCGGTAACATCGATACAATTTGCAGCTCTATTCCCTGACGAATAAGTGACGTTTCATTTGCATACGGTACGGCCGCCGTGCCGTGTTGCGCGCGTGTACATGTAAACGCGTGTATACTCATAAACAGTTAAACATAAATACAAGCTTTCCGCCTATGCGATTAAGGTACATTTAAGATTGACGGCGGGATCTAAAAATGCCCTTAGTAAATTTTGCTCACCAGCTGAATTGATAAATTTGGTTTTGGCGGGGAGTGGCAATTCCATATTCTCGGCGACTTAAGTGTAGCTGGTTACACTTTTAGAGGCGACCATCTTAGTGCTCAGGGGTACTTCTGCATCTGTGACCGAATTAAAATGGGACTTATACTAACAATAACTGGACTATTACTAACAGGATTCAATTTCACTAACAATCTCTGTCACGGGCTTATAGTGTGACCGGCAGACACGCGGTCACGCCTGTCCTGCCAGGTGAAAAGTCTGTAAAAGTGTGTAACTCTCATTTCTACCTTATACGGCACGATGACCGTGCCGTGACATAATATTACCGTGGCGGTAGAGCAAACATTATTTTAAAGTAGAGCAAACATTCGGTAGTACGAGGAGGAATGTCAAATTCCTCGTCGTTCCACTGGTGGTACGACTGGTGGAACGACGAGGAATACACCGCGTGACCATATGCATGTGAAATAACACTAAACGGGAAAGGTGGAACAAAAAGGTACCTTTAGTTATGTCATAGAGCATATGGAATTGCCACTCTCCGCCAAAACCAAATTTATTATTTGTGCTCACAGTTCAATTTAGCTTGTCAGAAATATTTACTAAGGACATTTTAGATCACGCCGTCAATCTTAAATTTAGAATTGAGATTATGAAATAAATGTGAACGACATTAGGCATGTTTTTTCTAAATTCATTATTTAAAGAGAGACAGGTATATTATGTTATGCTAATAACACATACAATCTTAAAAACATCTGAAATAGTTTCGTTCATGTAGCAAATTAAAAAAAAAATTAAATACAGTGATAGTTCGAACACTAAGCATAGCATTATTTATATTAAGCAATAATTTCCGACCACATTTTTACAAGTAGGAATCTCAATTTGAGCGGCCACCGACTAAAATTAATTAGAGCCACAAAATGCCGATGAAAGAGGTCGGGCTATCGGTACTAAACGCCTTAATAAAATCGAATAACTCAGCCCTTTATGAAGTTATTTCATTAACATCGATGAGATAAACGACACCTTTAATTAAATCGCTGAAACAAGTATTTAGAACTGGAAATTGAGTTTATTGACAGTATAATGATTGAATCACGCTACGAACAAACTCAATACAGGAACGAAATTCAAACTCTGTTTGATACTTTATTGATTTTTGTAACACGAGTTGGCAATTTTCTAGTATCGTTTACCGTCATCTATTGTCAACATCGAGAACTAAGCCAATAGTCTCAAACAAGAACTAGTGTAGTGATACAAAATAAATTAGGGAAGCCAGGAAAACTGATCCTCAAATAGAGAGAGATGATTGTGGTTTCAAAGAGACACCAAGTCAAATCAATCTAATAGTATTAGGTAGGACTTGACGATCTTTTCTCTCTTTCCAACCGTTGCTTGTTACCATACAGGCTGCCGTATGGCCACACACGATAAGAAAGGTTTTGTTCTGCAGAAAATTACTTTAGCTACCTAGCGATAATATTTAAATAACATTTATTAATCCTTATTCAGTCAATGTGTTGTGAAAGTTTAATTCGAAAATAATGCGTTTTTTTAATAAAATTGAAATTCCGTTGTATTTAGGTAAATGCTTCATATCATTTACTGTTATTCACAGCACATGTTGTTTTATGACGATATCAAAGTTACAAAATATCTACGCGTTGTGGTCGTGACGTCACCACCAATCTGCCTGAATTGAATACTTATATCCGAGTTAAAACGACCTGATCGAAAAGATTCTATACGTTTTATTACGAACTATGAGAAATTTACAAGTGACTTGAAAATTTATGACCTTGAACCTTTAAAGATTTAAAACCTGGAATAAATCTTTTTGTGTATCACAATATATTTGGCCCTCGGAATTTTCTATCAAATTCTTGGTTTCAAATAACGAGCTTGGTTCATAATAAATAATACGAATTTCGGTCGTCGGTCCGAGTGTGTGTCCTTGTCTTGTGATGTCCACTGCACCCACGACACAGGGCATCCTAGTGTGTGGCTATGAGTGTGTAATAATTATTTTATTTACTAGTTGTGCCCGCGACTTCTTTCGTACATAGGAGTTTTTCCCGCATGAATCCCGATCCCACGGTAACTCCGGGATAAAAGGCCTATTTATTGCTCCACAACCTCCTCTATGTCCCAGTGAAAGTTCCGAAAAAATCCGTTCTGTCGTTTCTGAGATTACCGAGCACAAACATTCGATCAGCTACAGTTTTATTATATGTTGTAGTATGTATTGATAGAAAGATAGAAGAAGAAGACAAAGAGAAAAGAAGAGTTAATGTAACTATTACGTTTCCAGTTGTTCCAGGCCGCAAGGTTCTTCACTCGGAAGAAAGGCAGCGCAGATTGTATTGAGATCATGCACCATCCGATCTACCGCATCTTCTACGTGTCGCACGACAGCTCCGACCTGAAGATCTTCTCCTACATCGCTCGAGACGGCGCTACCAATGTTTTCAAGTGTAACGTCTTCAAGAGTAACAAGAAGGTCAGTCAATTTTTGTTTCTAAGGGTGTTTGTTACCAGACCAATCATTCGAACTTCGATCGACGCCATCGATCGATGGTGGAATGGATTAGTCGACGTCAATCGACAGTTTCTACTAGAGCAATCGAATCGATATCGACTTATCCATTCTACCATCGATCGATACCGTCTATCGACGATCGACTGGTTAGTCTGGTAACAAAATTTTTTTATGTGAAATAATTTTCCTGACATTTTGGACCTTTATTTTTTTTGGAAGTACGTACCTTCTTTCGAGGTATCTTTGCCGCCAAGTCTGTATGTAATAATGGAATCCTATGCAAATCGAGGGAAACCATATTGTGTTTCTTACAATTTCTTATACTTGCCGATATTCAAGACATGTTTTTTTGTTAAAATTATCGTAGACTCAGACCCCGCCGGTCGTATACAAATACCCTCGCGACTTCACCCGCGTGGAATTTATGTTTCCGTTTCTTCCCTTTAAAGGGATAACCCTTTGGAGAAAGGAGGGGTTCATAACTCCTCATAGTGCTCCCATGCAAGGAACTTACATCCCAAACAATATCTTGCGTTCGGTAGTATGGGCTGTGCGTTGACTGTCCGTCAGTTATTCACTAATTTAATATTGGAAGTATTTTTATAGTATTATTATATTCACTAATTTAATATAGCTAGATATGTTTATGCTTTGGTTTAAAAAAAGATACTTACCAACATATACCTACGGATCTCATAATATTACATAAATAATTTCTCAACCAAGTTATCTATAGTCGGCACAATCATAAGATTCCGATATGACGGCTGTCATCACAGTGACAATAGTGAAGTACAACAAAAATCGATGCATTAAATAAACCGATTTATAAAATTAACCGATTATAAGTAATAAGACTTTCTAATCGTTTCGTTAATTAAGTTCGGAACGATAATTTATCAACCGATCTCTGATTGTTTTCTTAAAATCAGTTAAAAACAGATGTAGCGTTGAGATTAACACAAATAAAAAACAAGCAGGGGTGGTTTACATTTATTTCGACAGAATTTCTAGTATTTACCTATGTAAGAACGTATAAGTAAGTACCTACCTAAATAATCGTAGTAAGTAAACAATATTACTCCAATTCGTTTAACCCGCTAGTTACTTGCGTTTAATATTACGGACTAATGCCTAATTAAAATATTTAACAAACTGTGGGCAATTTTATAACATCATGCTACGAGCAATAGAAGCGATGTACCAATAAAATATGTTGCAAAAATGGGAAGAAGTGTTTATTATCTGTAAACATAAAAACAATTTTCCAAAGCGAAGAGGAGGTGGATTCACAAGTACATTATGTACCTACTTATACAGCTGCATTGATAATAAATATAAACTGCATACTGTATATGCACAGTAAATAGTGCTTTGCATAATTTAACCAAAGTGACCTATCATTCACTACGAAATATCTTCACTTCATAGTATCATTACCAGCGGTTCAAATTAAAAAAATATATTTCCGTAATAAGTAAGTTGAAGACGTCCATACAAGGTTAGTTTGTGTTCATACATGACAGACGTCATATCGGAATCTTATGATTGTGCTGACTATAGTCACTAGGAATTTTAAAGCGGCGTGTACACAAATCAATGTTACAAACAACCAAGGGCTGTGAAGAACATTTTATCTATCCCATAAATAACTGCCGGAAATCGAATTCTGGACCCACTATAAACAGGGCTATGGGGTTCTATGGCTTAATGCAGACTTTTCAATACAAAACTCATCAAAGATAAAATATGTATGATGATAAAACAACGTTCATACTATATGGAATATAGTTATACTCGTATATTAAAAATAATTAATTAAAACATGGAAACGGACACCGAATAGCTATTGATAATTTTATTCACGAATCATCAATCATGAATAATTTGTGTCCAAAATATGATGTTCATAATCCATTCATTCATTTAACAATCATGATTCATTTAACAATCAACAAGTCTACGCCGGAAGAATTACATTACTAATGGATATTGTTGTTTCGATACATTCGCTTTTCCTCTTATTTTATTTGAGTAATTGGAGTAATATTGCTTAAAAGTTGTGTATTAATAAAATTATTTACAAAAACAAAATTGAAAATCATGTAGCATCATATCAGAGTTTCTAGCTTTTTAACGAAAGTGACCATCTGTGACAACGATGGGAAGCGAGGTTAATAATCCAAAAAGTTGTGACGTAATTAATGGATGGTTCCTTATGAAAAATGGTCACTGCCGTCCATTCTTCGTTATCGCCACGCTTTTCAACTGGAGGGAACAAAAAGCTTGTTTGGATTAGCAAAGCGCGCAACCAGATAAAAATTATATTACCAGAGAAAAATAAATAGACGAATTAAAAGCGTAATTTCTCTTGATTCCGTCTCGTCGATAAAATTTCCAATTACTTCTTAGCTCGGTACAAAGGGAATATTTAATGTAAGTAATACTGCATTCTGTTTCAAAGCTCGTAATTGACACTATTACTACATACCTTACTCGTTGGAATGGTGGAATTTAAATTAACAATTAAAGTCAGTTGTAAGGCCGAGGCCGCACTACGCTTTTTTCTCGCAGCGGTAAACCGCGAAACCGCGAAAACACAAACACTATCAGTCGCGGGAAAAATCCGCTAATGTGGTCACTTGTATTGCTTTCCTTGATTCACAAAATTACGAGGTTATGAACCGCGGCGATTTTAGCTGTAGTGCGGCCTCAGCCTTAAACAGGAAGGATTATTTACCATTTTTTGTTCAAGAATCACCTGGAATCACATAATGGAATCACAGATTTATTACGTCCTTAATGCCATTAAAATACCACATTTGAGTAAATCTGTTAAAACTGTTGTATAAAGTTATTGGAAAACTGTTCGTTTGCATTGGCCCTATGAAGACCCTTCACATAATTTTTGTCAAATATTTGTAGAGACATAACCCAGACACATTTTACATGCTCTCTGAAACATAGTAGCACAAGAATTTTTAGTAATCATGAACTAGATAGAATAAATAATATAAAATAGCTCAGCCCTAGGAAAATTTTAATAATAACTAATTAATAACTTGATTCATTCACGATTTATTCACCGCCTGATAACTATGTAAATAAAATTATATTTAATGCTATAATCCTTGATACTGATAAACAGTTGTATAGTTACATCCCTAAAATTAATTCATTGTGTACAAATAGTGCCATCACGAGTGCCATGATCCTTTTAACCAGCGGTACTCAACCTTTTTTTATAAGGGCCACAAATATATTTAAGCCAAGCGATCTCGGGCCACAAGCAAAAAATGTTTAGGTCTAAATAAAATTGAACATAATATTTTTAAGTAGATAAGTACAACAAACATTTGAATTTAAGTTGGCCAATCCAAAGGGCCCGGCGGGCCGCAGGTTGAGTATAGCCATTAAATTCTCATAGGTAAAGTTTTAACTATAATACACGGGACTAAAACATAGCCAAAAGAACTTTGCATTGTCTGGCCATACTAAGAGTCCCAAGACCCCTCTCTCTGTTTTTTCGTCTAATGGCTTCAGAATCTTTTATATTAATTGAACTCGGATTTGATATAAAACGTTGGAGAACTAATTTGTAATTGTAAATTAAATATTCCCAATGTCGGTAAGTATTTACTTTGTGATGTTGAATTAAAATTCAGATTACTTTTCAAAGTTATTACTCAACACAACGTCCCTGGTAGCTATACCTAAGTTTTTTCGTTGCTAAGTAAACTAAACTGGCTGTTTTAGTATTTCTATTCGAAAGAATGAATTATTGACATAATTCATTATGACCCACTATTTAGCACGGGTTTCTTCTCAGAATGGGCCATAGTGCACCATCCTGGCCACACATTGGCAGAATTCACACACCTTTGAGTTTTGCGAACTCTCCGGCATGTCAGTTTCCGTAATTAATACTTCAAAGTTATTCCACCAACCGTCCACTTAAATAAATTTTACAAGACGAGCATTCTTATGAAAATAATGAAAACCAAAACATAGCCTTCTCCTTAGAATTTTAGCCTCGCTAAAACCTCGACACCCTGCGGAGTTAAACGCCCTACACTTCGTCCACATTCATAAAGATCGGTATAGATATGACTCGCGGACTCAAAAGATAACACAGTCAAGTCTGTTACGTATATCATGGCAATTGTTAATGTTATCACGAAGACCCCAGTACACGCACGTTTGCGGACTGTCCCTCGTAAACAGGGACCAGGGACCTCGTAAAACGCAGCGGTATATCTAACTTATGAAGAGGAAGATGGAAAGGCATTTTCCGCATGCGAATAGGGAGGCGTCATACTGGAGAACTTATCGTATTGTATTGGCACAACGCGGAATAACCAAGGTGGTAGAGCCTAGAGTTCGTCCGGGGTAGTAGGTACCACCGCCCGCCAAGGTACTCAGTACCATTCCTACCGTCATAATAATTGTTTTTAAGAGCAATCGTGTTCCGGATAGGAAGGTGTGGAGCCGGTTCACTTTTTTAGAGGCGACCATCTCAATCCTCAGGGGTAGCAACGCATCTGTGACCGAATTGGAACAAGACTCACACTAATCATTACTAACTGGACAATACTAATATTAACTAACAGGACTAACTATCACTAACAGTCCCTGTCCTCACACTTATTAACAAACTAACCAACTAACATTCTAACACCATCTACTAATTGGACTAACCACCCTACTCCCTAAATTAGGTCTTGTTCTAAGTCGGTCACAATTGCCATGGGCGGCAGCGGAAGGGTGGTGCTGCATGCTCGTTTGCTACCTTAATTCAATAAAAAAAAAACTTGCTACGATCGTGTTTCTGAGTAAACGCAAGTGTGACCTATACTTGAGTTGTCGAGCATACCTACATAATTAATGAAGAATTTCCACTCTCCGCCAAAACCAAACTTATGTTAACAGTGCTCACAGTTCAATTCAGCATGGAATCCTAATTTACTAAGGTCATTTTTAGTTCCCGCTGTAAATATTAAATGAACCTTAATCGCATAGGTGGATAGCTGGCTTTGTGTGGCATGCAATTGTAACGAATTCCATCGAACGCGAACGGAGTACCTATAGAGCTACATACGAGTACTTCGTACCTACTTCCTAGTACCCTCCTCCTGGAAACATATATTATAGACGGGATCTCTGATCTAAAGTGACATAATATAATATCTCTTGACTATTTTTAGGCCTTTGATTTTTTTTATTTTTTATTCCATACTTAACGCAATGCCTCAGTTCAATCCGAATTGGATACGGTTCAGCAGATTCGAAGATTGACAATGCCAATTGCACAGACAAAATTTTGATAATAATTATGGAATATGTTGCGTAAGTAAATCCCCCCACTGATAGTTTTCATATCCTCCACGCACAACGGGACACATGCACAACTTTACTGTGGTCTTTATTTGCATTATAGACTACTAGCTTCTGCCTGCGGCTTCGCCCGCGTGGAATTAATTTATTTCGCGAAATGGGATTTTTCATACAAACTCCCATTCATCCCCTATTCCAAGCCTTTAGGGGTTGATTTTTGAAAAAAAGTAGCCTATGTGTGACTCTGGGTCTTCAACTATCTTCATTCCGAATTTCATCCAAATCGGACCGGTGGTTTAGCCGTGAAAACGTCACAGACAGACAGACAGACAGACTTTCGCATTTATAATATTAATATGGACTAAATACATTAATTGAAAAACTTTATTTAAAATACATTAAAACCAATAATAAATATGAGGAGTAAGTGAAGGAGTCGAAAATCCGTACACGATACAAAAATACATACCTCATAACTTTCGCAACAAAATTACACATATCGAAAAAAAGGTCATTATTCAATGACGCAGTAAGGATAATAATGTATTTATACTATTTATTCAGTAGGCGCGTGGATAATAAAATATAGATCAAAGCTAATGACGATCTGCTGAGATCGGTCAATCTAGAAATAATACCTTGTCTGGCTGATTCTTCACGGTCGTCCTATTAATTTATCACTCATTCAATATAGGAATGAAATGCTTTAATGAACATTGAAAGATATAAAACTATTTCCCTCAAAACCATTAGTGGAACGTGCTAAAATTTAGTAAAGTTTATGGAATTTGAACTATCAGAGACAAAATTAACCTTCGAAATAAAGTCATCGACTTCAAAAGATCTAATTCGGGAACTTCATACACTGAGTGAGAGTCACGGATTCTCCCAATTCAGTTCCTGTTGTACAAAGAAACGAAATGACATCTAACATAAATAAAATCTCATTTCCGAGAAAACTCAGAAATAGATGGCAAATAACCTCTTTGCTATGTAATGACATTACACCAAATTAGAATTGGGTATAATTATTCCAGCTTTCACTTGAGCATTACAATTTCTTAATCATAGGGTAAATTGACAATTTATTTAGAGTACAGACAGACCCATCTTACGATTAAAAATAAACCTTAATTTATACTGTTGAAGAGTTACTTTCGTTAAGCGTTGTTGACGCTACGAACGTACACATTCAAAATTCATGTCCTGCTTATTTTTAAGTTAATTAGGTAACGTTTAAGGATTTGTATGAAACATACCGATTTAATATTTATGTTTTTTATCAAACTTACTGTCCCAGAATAGATGTAAAGTTTTTGCTACATGTATTAATATATAAATTGGCTACATAAAACTACATAACACATCGTAATACATAAACAGCAATTGTAGAAGGAGCAGTCGTTGAATTACCGAAATTATGCTTATTTCTATACTAATAAGGATTAATATTATAGAGTTAATAATACGACGTCTAATCAACGAATATTATGAGAAAAACATCTTAACAGTCAATAATTCGTTAAACCAATAAGTGGCGACGTAAACAATGCTAGTTATAGATATCCAATAGGAATCTATCCGCACGTTTGTTTGTTTATCTCGTTCTAAATCTGTCAGCGTTAAATCGCCACTGGTCAGTGTCAAAACCATTGGACTCCTGAACGGCTGTTTACAGACAATATAAATCTTGTATTCCACTCCCCACTTTAGTTTTATAATCAACTAGTGGACCCAGCTGACGTCGTCCTGCAACATAATTATATTATTAAGTAGACGCCCGCGCTTCGCTTTCGGAGACTTGTTGCTCCGCTCCTTTTGGCCGTAGAGTGATGTTATATAGCCTATGTCCCTCCTCAATAAGTAGACTATTCCAAGCAAAAATATTTTTTCAAAACGGATCAGTAGTTCCTGAGATTATCACGTTCAAACGAACAAACAAACTTCTGCTTTATATTATTAGAATAGAAGTATAGATTGCTCGGTTCATTCAGCAGAAGCGTAACGGATGGGAAGCTTTGTAACCCATATTTCATTATTGTAATTACCAATCGATTACACAAGTTTATTACTGCCCCGAACAAGTTGTGGTTCCTTTATACACTACACCGAATAGTTTGTTTCCCGAAAACATTCGTAAATTTCAACGACTTTTACAATCAACATCAATAGGCTCACCCTGATTTATTTCAACACGTTGATGCAGTAAAGATAATAGATTCAATATTTTAAGATCATTCGTTTGACGTAGTGAATTATTATAATGTCAGAAAATAATCGTCGTTATGTCCAAATAACCTATAACTAATGATAAGCTAGGTATTTATACATAAGTTTGTGAAGTTATGATAAACTTTAGTCTTTAGACTTAGTGACCCAAAAAGATATGGTAATTGATGAAACGTCGAAGGTGGTTTTAATTTATTCACGGGATTGGTTTACCCTCAATGATTGATTTGAACGTAAGATAATTAAATTATTAAACACGTATACGTGTTACAATGACGTTAAACTGCATAATTTTTATTTTGTATTACCAAACGCAAAATTTTGTGAAGCTAAAATCGTTCTTAAGGTCTGTAACGGTGTCGACTACAACACTCCACTTACAGTACGATATTCTTATTAGTAACATCAGAGATGTCAAGAGCCAGCGCATTATTCAGAGAGTCGTTGGAAATACGCGAATGTGTTTATTTGTGGTGCTTGTAGCGACGTGCGACGCACGCGCCGACCATGCCGCTGCCACTTCAGTTGTTTCTTGGGAAGCGGTGCGGAAGAGCGCGTTTCACAGTGACTTGTGAGAGGACCGCGAACCAGGCCAACGGAAAATATTTCACATGAACAGCCAAATCAAATCGCAAGCATGTCTAATCACAAGGAGAACGATATCAAGCAGCGAAGAAACGACCATCTCCTGAAGAACCTACCGACCGAAGTGCTACTCAAGGCGAGGAGCACTTTGGTTTCGTTAGGTGGAGCTTTAAGGCCTCGACACGATCACCAGAGGTCCAAGGAATCCAAGCAGGAGGCGAAATCCAAAAAGAGTCAAGAGCGGTTGAAGAGCAGCCGGTCGGAACCGGAGTTCGGTGATATTCGCAAAAAACACAAAAGTCGGATAGAGGATATTCCACGCGAATATGCTCCACCGAGACCGAGACCCCTCTCAGTAGGTGCTGCGAAACGATATGAAGATGTTTTGGATTCCAAGTGTAGAAGTTACTCAAAGGACATGTCGCCGTTACATCGGCAGTACGATTCGACGGACGAAGTTTATGTTCAGTCTCGTTTAGTGATACCTGTGGTGGATAAATTAGGACAAGATGTACAGATGCAAGACGTGAATGAAAGACCGCGTAAAAAATTATCGTTTCGGGAACCAGAAATAATGGGTGGAAGTGCTACGCTTGGACGTTCAAACAAACTCATGGGTGTTAACAGCCTATCTAGGCGATCGAATAGGATATCATTGCGCTCAAGTCTAGAATGTCTCGACTCAGATTTGGAGGTAAGTTTAGAAATTAGTATTGCACAAGAATTTTAGGAAGTTATAGGTATTTTTATTTTAGTATCTACTAGGTTTATGTACTACTATTAGGATTGGATACGATGTATCTATATCGTTATATTTACTTGATTTATTCGGACCTGACTCCGCAATAATAAACCACAGATGATGATTTACAAAAATGATATTAGATATAGGCTAGGTGTATTCAAGATAAAATGTGGAAAAATTAAGTCTATTATAATATTTTCAATATTTTATTTATTATTTGTATCAAAACTATTAGGATTAAAACTTTGTTTTTAATGAAGAATGAAAAACAAAGCTTCTTAAATGTTTAATTCGGAGTAATTTTTTAATTCAAGATTAATAATATATATTGCTCAAACATCTAATAAATAATTCAGACATTGCCTACCATGCAGAAAAAGTGAAAATTAGGAATTTGACTGAATCATTTTTGGCACGCTTGAAATCTTCGAAAATTTTGGTTTGATGTCGACTAAATATTAATATATTGATTTTAAACTTTTATCATCGCGGATTACACTCATTTTTACTATAATGCGGGTAACTCACGATATGTATTTTGGTGTGCCGATATTTCGACCTAGTTGCACGGCAACCTGCACGGCAGTTCAGCCGTGACCACGATCCATGCAGTATGCATGCATGCAGCATGCGTGAGTAACCCGCATTATATTAATATATTATCAGACTTAATATTGAAAGGCTGTAGATAGCTAATATTTATTTTAAATTCTGATATTTTACTATCAAATATTTTGACACAAGATTTTATGACAGAAAATTGAAAATCATAGTAAAAAGTTGGGTTTTAGGGCAATAATTTGAAAATGGCGACAGTTTATCTAATATTATTTTTCACTCATAATATAGTGGTTGAGGGTAAATAGTATTCAACAACTTTGTTTCGAATTTTATCTGGGTGACAATTATTATTTGCCCACTGTTTTTCTTCTACTTCATTATCCTCGCCATCCTTCGTATTCCAAGAAAAAGTATTATCTACATAAATACAGGCTAAGCGAAAATAGTTACATCGTTTATTCTTCTCCGTATTCAGTATATGTATTGATTGAGAACTGATTAATTTGTATATGCTCGTATTTTGTGTTCATGTAACTATACTATAATGTTCACAAGGGTATATATAGTTCGGGTTGAAATTATCTGAGTAGACTGGGTGAATATGCTATTGGAATTAAATTTGTTCATTCTTCTCTAACAAAAAATATATAATTGGGGTCGTAACTCGTTAGTATGCTATCAGGTAATTTTTATTTTGAGTATGTTACAGAACTCTTTAAAATAACTAAAACTAAATATTACCCCATTACTAAAATTCATTAGTGACAATGAAATTTAAAATTTATTGAACCGTAGAAAAATTGTATGTTGTAAAATTGGCATTATTTTTTAAATGAAGATCACATCAAAGTACAGTTCTCCCCAAATATCTATATATCTATAAATTGATTACTTTTACTGTATGCAATATATTGTCCATACTACGAATATGTTGACAGGATGAGTTTCCAAAAACTACCGGGAGTTACGTGAAATATTCAAATTTGGCTCTGGGCCAATTTTGATAAAAACAAACCGCTACTAATGTCTAGTCAGTACTACAAACTCTACCTTTCCCCTGCTGGTCTAAGGTATTTCTTCGAGTTAAGGAGACTTTAACCACAGTTAAACGTCTTCAAAAACATTATGAAACTTTTCTTGTAGTTCACGCAAGTCATAAGTAGCGGCATTTAATTTTCGAGCATATTTCGAAGATGAAGTAAGCTTTATTTCTAAGCATACATTTTCAAAGATGCAGTTACCATAATTTCCAAGCATATTTTCAAAAATAAAGTTACCTTAATTTCCAAGCCTACATTTTCAAATATGAAGCCGTTAATGCCCCCTAAATGCGAGCAAATGTTGACAAACGGTGCCGATATTCTGAAGTGTTGAGTGTGTTTTCAAGAAACGTCGTTAAATGGAGTAATTACATCAACACGGTCTAGTTCTGCTCACACGCTAGCAGAGAAAATACACTTCGGATGTAGACTAGGCTAGGACAAAACTGTGCTAGGTTGTAAAATATCTGCGGATACGGCTGCATAGTTAGGTATCATCAAAAGTTATGGTTAAGCGACGATTTATAGTTTATACTTTCCATTGCATTCAAATTTCACAATACTGTTAAATTGTTATAGATACCAGCACTATTGGAGCGTTTATCTGAAATGGTCGTTACATATCTGATATTGATAGCTTAGCAATAAAGGTATTTACCTAATAGGGTTTCTGGTTTCTCGCCATTTTTTATTTTCTCGAGGCACGAGAATTCTCGACCAAGATTTTTCAAGTTTCTCGAGTCTAAATAGGTGTTATTTTCATTTTCTGATTTATTAGCAACTACACAAATTTAATGAAGTGATAGTTTTTTGATTGGAATAAATTGCACTAATTTTGGAATCAACAAGAATTTAACGAATTGAACTCTGCTGGTTTTTTTAATATCCACATTAATATTATAAATGCGAAAGTCTGTCTGTCTGTGTCCAACATAGGATACGTATTTTGGGATGAAAAGGAAAATTTTTACCCCTTATCCGATTAAATTGCTATTTGGCATTGGAATTATTTGGGGAGTGTAGAGAAGAGCGTAATTACAATAGTCTTTAATTAAATAAAAAATAATTAGTAAAATAAATTCAACAAAATTACTAACAAGACATAATTACCTCAATAACTATGAGATGCTAATTATGTCGATGAGATAATTATGCGCTGAGTTTTAATTAAATCGCGTGTTTGCTCTATGTATATTTAATGTATATTAAGCCATAAATATTTATTTACTTTCACTATCAGACGACACATCATCTTAATATACATAACGACACGTAACTAATATTAACGAACGGATCTAAGCGCGCATGGCTCGAGAATTCCCGACTCGAGAATTCTCGAGGAAAAACACTAGTATTTAACCAATATTCCCAATTATTGGTATGTAGATACAGTTACCAAAAATGCTCTAATAAGACTATTAAGATTGTAATACTTTCTTTTAAATATTTACAGTATCTACTTAACTAATAGTCTGGGAATTGGGAATACATATTATTATTATTTTCCCGTTATTATTATTCCCGTGAAACCTGTAGCTTGAAAGTCTTGAAACAGAATTATACTGTTGTACGAGTGGTGTTGCCTCTAATGATGCTTACAAATGAATTTATCAAATTACTTCGGTTTCTTGGGACTCAAGAATTCAACTTAATTTAATTATTTCAAAAAAGTAACAAACCAGGCGTCCCTAAAATATAGTAAAAATACTATACTTAATGAATTTAATGTAGGTATTAAAATATCCATTTCTATCGGTCTCAGGGAATTATTATCTATTAAAGTAGTTTTTATTTTACTACTTCGCTTCAGGCAATCTACATCTTATAAGTCAGAATACACTTTTTTATGGAGTTGAAGTCGCAAACGAACATGCAGTACCACCCTTCCGCTGCCACTCATGACAACTGTGACTGACCTAGATCAAGGTTAGTCCAGTTAGTAGATGGTGTTAGGATATTACAATCTGTTTTTTTTTCGCTACGGACTAAATTGTATGTCAATTAAGGTAAGCTGTGTTGCCAGTTTTTTGCGAATCATTAATAGTGATGTGGCTCTACCGTAACTAATACTACATAATAATTTACAATCTAGTATCGTTTTTCAGTTTTTTTCAGTAATAATAAAAAATGTGTCTTTTAAATAAAATGACCTAAAGGCATACCTATATAATGTATCTACCTTACTTTTTATTGCGTATTCTTCAATAACAAATAAATAATTGTCGTATTTACTTAGTGTAATATGTAATTAAAATTAATAAACATATTTTTTAACTGTGGTGCTCCATAGTTACCATGATTTTTAAAAGATTCGTCTATTATCAATTATTAATAAAATTTTGAGGTAAAAGTAAAACGTTACGATTCATAAAACCGGTATCGTAGTACAACACTTAAAAAGCTGGTATCATTATTTCGAAAATTTTCATTTGCATGTGTCAATTTAGTCCGTAAAGAAAAAAAACAGACTGTAGTTGGTTTGTTAGTTAATAAGAGTAAGGACAGGGACTGTTAGTGATGGTGAGTCCTGTTAGTTATTGTTAGTAGTAGTCCAGTTAGTATTCGTTAATAACTTTAAAAAATCCTGACCGCCAATAGAAGCCAAAAATAATGTGTTGAATTTATTAAGGTCAGAGTTTTTTGATATAAAATTAAAAATATCCAGTACTTCGTTCCAACACGGGACAATTGTAACGAAGTGAGAACAATGTGAAATAACTTCGAAATTATTCAATGGCTTTTGTTTATAAGCATTTCCTTACACCTCCGCGAAGCCATTTCAAAGAACAAACAGTGACTTCTGCGTATCGAGGGCTCTTCAAGGGCGATACTTCCGTCGTCAAAACCATTTATTTAGAAAACTCAGATATTTTCAAAGTGCCGCGTCAATCGTGTGTGAATTACGCAATCGTATCGTAATCGATAAACAAGTTCAGTTAATAATCTTGGTTATAAATACGCCAATATCTTAGACCGAGACGACGACAGAAAAAAATAACAAACAGATAAACAGACAGACAGAAAACCCTAGTGAACGACAAATACAACACAAAGACGATCCAAGGACGAACTTCATTACATGCTTTGCTTTGGTCGGGAATCAAACCCGCGAATCTCCGCTCAGCAAGTACATCGCTTCAATTTCATGAATTTACCCAGATTTGTCCTATTTATAGTCTTAGCGGTGGTAGAGTAGTTAAGTGGTAAAGAATTCACTCGGGGTCCGTTCGAATCCCAGAGATCTTCAGAATCTTCAAGTGTGAGAATCACACACTTAAAGCATTTAAATGGCACTCGTTGTCGGTGATGGAAAACATCGTGAGTAAACTTGCATGCCGAACGTAGAGTTTGCAAAACTCAATCGTATGTGAGGTCTCCCAATCGGGAATGGCACGCGTGGTCGACTATGGCCCTAACCTTTTCATTCTGATAAAAACCCGTGCTCTATAGTGGGCTATGATGGTTTAACAATTCTTAATTTCTTAAGAAAGTTTTATTATTAGTAGGTACGTATAGATTCCAATTATCGGATTGTACAAAGCCACCGCGAAACCGCGAGGTGACTCTAATTTGTTTACGTTCCGGACCACACAATCGGTAATGAAACGAAACTGAGCTTCTGTTGTGCTATTATTGATTTTATACCAATTTGATGGAAACCATGTTTACCGGGGTTTTAGTTGACTTCAAAAAAATAGTTAAAGTTATTTTTTTTTACTGGTGGAACCGATTGTACCAAGTCTTTTTATATTCGAAAGCTTGTCGTGTAGATCTATTTCAAGAGCGAACTCTGACGAGTGGTTTTTGAATTATCCCTTATGCGTATCGACCACTTGATGTTCTCGTTTTACTACCTATTGATGTTGATGTAGGTTTTTTGTTTCGTTAAAATTACTTCGTTCAGGGCAGCCATTAGTAAGCAAAAAAAAGATACATTTTCTCGTCGCTTTCTCTGTTACGGGACATGTAATAATATTTTATTTTCTGAGCCATAATATCAGCCCTTTTACCCAAACTTACGCTGTCGTAAGGAATTTATGAAGTAAACTATTATTACGCTAAATTAGGTCTTACAGGATTTTTATGAATAGTAGCGAGATCCATCTAATTTTGGCCTACGGTGCCTACCTACTAATATTTTAAGATTCATGTTTTTTTATCATTTTAATAGTTCTGAAGCTTTTCTTATGCACTACGCGACACAATAAATTATAAAATGTCCACTATGATAACATAATTTTATTTATTTAATAAATAATATGGACGATTCGTATAAAAAATATTTTAAACCTCTGAAACTTTTCACTCGTTTTATCTCGTTTCGTGTACATGAAACCTCGTTATCTCCTGTAAACGTTTGTTAATCTATACATAAATAAAATTATATAAAATATAAAGTTGAAAAGTCTGTTTGTGATTTCAAACAAGCAGTGTTTTTTCCAGTGCAAATAAACACATACAAACATGATACAAACAAACGATTTTCAAATTATTGTGTCTGTTAGCCTGTTTGTTCGAGCTATTATTCTCCGCAACGGCTGAACGAATTTTTATGGGACTTTCACTGAAAGATAGATGAAGTTGCGGAGCAACACAGGCATTTTATCCCGTAATTACCGCGGTATTAGGACTGACGCGGGAAAATCACCTGTGTACAAACGAAGTCGCGGGCTAGGGTATAAACAAAACTATCCGTAAATGCTAATATGACAATCCAGTAGGTCAGTTAGTAGTGAATCTACCAGAGATGTTTAGCCGTGAATATTAGGGTGTGACGTGTAACCGTTTTTTTCGTTTTTTGCTAGCTAGAAAATAAAATGTGTAAGATTTTTGCGTGGCGGAAATGCGATTGTATGGCTATTGGCTGAGCCCAATAATAGATGTCCACTTACTGGTCAATCAGTATTATTATTTGCAGCCAATAAGGTGCCAGCTGTCAGCTCATATCACTCAAGTGTCAGATGAGATATGTCAGATTATCAGGTATCAGCAACCAACGGAGTTCTACGACATTCACCTTTTTAACCGACTTCAAAAAAAGGAGGAGGTTCTCAATTGGATATTTAGCAAAAATGTTCCAAACCACAATATCTAATACATATGTCAGAAAATCAAGTTTGAAGTTCTAGATTGTATGGCTCTAAGCTCAGGTCAAGTATATAAAATTTATCATTAAAGGTAATTGGGTAAAATTTTATAAATACATAATATTTTTGTTACAAAATAGTAAAAAATATAAGTTGAGGAGGTCAAGTCTTGACCTGCTCACCATCTTCTTCTGTATTAAAATCTGGTATACCCCCAAAATCGTCTATGTCGTCTGTTATCCGGCTACTGCCCCTAAGTGATTGGTAAAAAGGTTGGCAGTCTTGTGGTATAAGGCAGTAGAATGACTTTAGGTCGTCTTACTTCGCCTGGGCAATTTATTTGCCGTCAGGCCACAGTATGACGAAGTCTTTGTCAGTTATATCTAAAATTTTACCTCTCTACTTTTTTCCAGTGTTTAACTCCTTACACTACTCATTAATTTCGTTGCGCATTAAAAGTGCATGAGTTCTTGGTTTTCCAAAAGGATTTCTTTTGTTTTCAGCCAGTTCACTTTTTCTTTATGTACGAAAGTCTTTCTATTCTTTTTTTTTTACTTATACCAAAAAGTCTTCTTTCTGCATTTGGTAAACATTGAAAGGTTTTAATTTTCTACAACTGCGAATAACATTCATACATAATTAATATTCTCGTTTGGAGTATAGATTCTATCATGGAATTTTAACTGTGTCTCAATCTTTGAGAAGTCAAAAACGTTCCAAGCAGTTTGGATCGTTTTTGACAAACAATTATGTATTTTTCTGCCACAGTTGTTATGGGCGGCAGCGGAAGGGTGGTGCTGCATGCTCGTTTGCTACCTTAATTCAATAAAAAAAAACATGTGGGTTGTACTATTTGTTTGTTTGAAAGGTTTGAAAGGAAAAGTTTGAAAGGTGTTTCTGTAGTTTTACGAATCTGTGTCTTTGTTGACAGCAAATTCTAGTAATAAAAGGTCGTTTTACATTCATAACTCATTTTCAGCCAAAGTTTGGGTTGGAACATTTCTACTAAACAAGGTCCAATTCGTCTGTACGTTTTTTTTCTTATGTGTGTTACCTCATAACTTTGTAGGTACTGGGTGAACCAATTTCGACATTCGAAAGCTACTGATTGCTGTTTGGTCCCATTTCAGTTTTTGAGTTATTCTCAGTAATTTGAATTTAATTTATGCTAAGTTATGACTGGGTGTTCCGATTTTGTAGTAGGTAGTGCTTATCATGCGGTACCTACCTTATAAATTGGAGCAACATCTGGCGAGTGTTGTTTGAGTTATCACGATTTTGAAGTCGGTTATTTTTTTGTAAAAAGTAAGTTATTTTCAAAAATTCTTTCAGTTTCAAATAACTGAATCGCCGCAATCTCAACGATGTCAAAGACACCACTTGTCTGGTTTATGTCCGTTCGTAAAATGCGGTGATAAAATGCACTGCTCGTGAAAACCCAAGTGCATCGTGAATCAAGACCTTAACGACGTGGTTAGTGCAAGAATATATTGTGTACTGACCACACTGCCCACTGCTGGGGAGGGTCAGTAAAAGAAGGTGGAATAAGTGGTACCTAGAAGTATGTCATAGTATAGTACCTATAGGTATGGCATAAGTTAAAAAGTGTTAAGTTATATTTAACTTTTAAGTTAAAGTTGGTTGATAGCAGTCAGTCACAGCCAGGGCGCTTCGCAAATGGAAAATGGTTATTCATAAAACCGTAACAAAAATTTATGTATGCTCCCCATTACCATCACATGTATGTGCACAAAATACACAAGCCATAAACAAATTGGAAAGCACACGCGTTATTTTATTCATAGGATAGTGAAGATAGAAAAATAAAATAACATTGTCAGCAAAGGTATGTAAGGCGTCGATTCGGAAATTTCCTCCCGGAAACTAATGTCTTCTCCGTCTTGCTCGACGTGACTTATTAACTACAAAGAAGCTGCGTCCTGGAATAAGAGAACTTTCAGTCCTTCCTTTCAAGCTAATTATAGATATCGGCATTACAGAAATTAGTCAGGTTTCCTTTTCAGGAAGGTTGTATTAATTTAGTAAAAGCCTAAATCTTGTTTAGGGAAAACATGCTTACAGTATTTTTCTGATAACTATTCGTCCTTAAATACTTTAGAATTACAGTAGTCCATAATTTATTTATGGCATCGCAAAAAACGTTGGAACGTTTTATCAAACATTGATCATACAACTTTAATAACGAGTAACACCTTAACATTTTATAATATTGCCAACTTAATCGAACCAGGTCCTAAATATTGCAAATGCATACTTTCAGTTTCATCCTCGTTTCACGTAGAGTTGTCACATGATACATTTTGATATAAGAATTAAGACTAGGTACCTATACTGCAAGTTTGTATTTCACAACTAACTGTTATAACCGATCTGGGTTGGAATTTTGCTCACACGTCAAATTTTCATAAATTACGTGCATATAAGATTTCATTATCACTTGCTTCTGTGAAGGAAAACATCGTCAGGAAACCTGCACGCCTGAGAGTTTATCACAATGTTATCAAAGTGGAGATATTAAAATAAACTTTATTCGTTATTTTTAACATAACCTATTACTTAAAACTCCCAAGGGAATAATAACTTAGACGTAAAAAGTGTTAAATCTTTGGCGTACCATAGTCTAGCTCTTGAGGAGCATGTTTGTTGAAGGAAAGAATATAGATACTACATCCAGTTAGTATGCAATCAATGCTATAAATCACTGTTCCACAAAATGTGGAAGTATCGTGGAGATTATTCAGTAAAAAAACATAATAAGTATATTAATATCACCTTTGCTCAATGATGAACTTGTATTTCATAATTAATACCTTTATACACAAAACAAACAGTATGTAATTGATGTTTCATCTATAGCAAGCCAAAATTACCTGTTACCTGCGTACCTTGAATAGAAAATGTTCGTTAATGAATGGAATGGTGTGAATACCTCAAATCACGGTACACCGCAATAGAATAACTAGTAACTAACTCTATTGGCACAATTTCAGACTGTGATAATGGTGCCCCGTTTATAATAGTCCATGTGTACCAATTTGAGTACATTTCGAAATTTTAACTGAATGCGAAGACAAAGGGAAATCATAGATTAAATGATAGGGCTAATGTTGCAAGGGTATAAAAATAAAATTTTATTTATTTACTATTTTAATATTCATATTTTTATGTATAACTGAACATCGGCTATTAAGATCTAAAGAGATAGTGTTTGTTCATACTGAACACGCAGCCGCCAGGCGTTTGCGCGAGAGTTCAGATGCGTCGCTACTGAATCGCGCGCTCCGCCGCTAGTTCGATGTGAACACACACTAACATCTCATACGTTTGATATTGCCGCGAGCGCGTCGTCGCGAACTTGCCCGCTACATAGACCGCACGTGCTGATTCCTGTGTGAACACTTGGATATTTCATTACGTTTGATATTCGTGACCGCGCCCGCGAGTCAGTATGAATGAGCGCGTTAGTTCGCTTTATCTTCATTTGTTTTACTTTTCACAATATGTTGTTTTGAGTTCATCATATTTAACTACTAACACGTATTAGAATTACCTGCAAGTTTAAGATAAATTGATAAATTTACATAACAATCATCAAAATCGTCCATGTCTCTAGGGTGCCAAAAGGAATACAAGACTATCTACATGTAAATTGTAAACTAAGAAGTAATTGGCCACCTTAAATTTCAATGTTTTTAATAAGATTTGTATGATAAGTCGTTGCACTACCTCTGGGAAGTGTTCAGAATCACAAAATTATTTAGCTGTCATATTAATTCATTTTCTTATTAAAAAACATTTAAACTTCCAGTAGCCAAATACTTAACGGTGTAATATACCTAATAGAATAGAATGCCTAAATACATTTTATTTCTCCTCCCTTTGATTGAATTAAAGGTTGTGATGTAGATCTATGTATTTACATTTTCTTATGGATCAATGCTTGCTACTACGTGTTGTATAATTAATACAATTATTTGTAATTTATTCCGCGGTATCTGTCCATTACCACTTATACCCGGGAGCTACAAATACTATCTGTTCATCTGACGTTTTGGTTTATACATAAATTATTATGTTTCTGCTCCGAACATTCTCTGTCTATTGTTAGTAATGTAATTATGGCTACGATTTATATTCATCTAACAGCTACTTACGCATAAAATATGAAGTTTACGTATACTGTTCAAAGTTAAACAAAATATAATTTTGGGCAGCTTAGATTACTTACTTAGATCCCATGCCTGCGGACCTGAATATCGTAAGAGGCCAAAAAACCCTTCCTTAGTTGTCATAGTATATAAGTGGCCCCGGTTATTGAGAAGACTTGGGAGGTTCAATACGTTGAAGCCTCTTTGACATACTTCCATATTCAATTGCATAATTTGATACAACAAAGACACAAAGATGTATTAACCTGATGATGTTATTAATATCCGATAAACCTCTAATCGACAAATCATGTATAAACGCACATTGTGTTATAATTTTTTATAGATGTTTATGAGCTCTCAAATGTTCAACCATTCATCTTTCAGTAAACCCATACCGAATTATGAAGGAACCACAAACAAAACACTGCTGAAATATTTTGGGAGGTCGTCTCTCTTTCCCTCTCTCTTTTTCTCTTACTCTCTGGGTAGGTACTTACGGTTACGGTTAATTTTAAACCGGGCGTTATACCTTTTCGTAACTATACTAATGCATGTAAAGTTTACAATATCATTAATTATCTATAAATTACATTTAAAATATTAAGTGTTTGCATTGATAAACGTTTTAATGCCTTAGTTTGATAGCCTAGTGGTTACGAATTCGGCCTCACATTCGGTGGGTCCGGGTTCGAATCCCAGGGCATGCACCTCTGACTTTTCGGAGTTATAGTGCGTTTTAAGCATTTAAATGTCACATGCTACTAACGGTGAAGCAAAACATCGTGAGAAAACCTGCATGCCCGAGAGTTCGCAAAAACTCAAAGGTGTATGACGGCCGCCAATCCGCACTTGGCCAGCGTGGTAGCCTTAACCTTCTCATTCTGAGAAGAGACCCGTGCTCAAAAGTGGGCCATGATGGGTCGAGATGATTACATCGATGGTTCATCACATCATTAGGTCGAATTTATGACACCGAAGCCTTATCAAATCGATAGATCTTGAAATCGACAGCATTTAAACGTATAGAATATACTTGACTTCAGTAATTCATATTGTAACTTCTAGTATGGCATTTCCGTCGATTCTGACAAAACCTTAGTACTATGCATTGCAAGATAAAAACTTTTAGAGCTAGTGATTTGCTCGTATTGGCTCGAAACATAATGTCGTTTTATCATTGTCGTTATATATCACGTTTTCCAGCCAACTCTTTTCTGAGAATCTAACACTCATTTCCTAGGCTCATTATAAACAGATCTAAAGAACCCTACCAACAACCACTAAATTTAAAAAGTTAATTTTAGACGAAAGCAACAACAAACGCTACTAGAGGACTGATTTAATGAAATCAAAGCTGAAAATTGTTTATAACTGAACTGAAATGGTCTTCTTAATAGATAGAGGCGATAAAATCCCTTGTTCTTTAATACGTTATTAAGTGTCCACTGCAGGTTACCAATTAAAAAATTTCACATTCATACCTACTCCCGCCGCAGATGACACAGTCTTAATAAATAAGACACATTGAGGCACAGTCACATTAAGGCCGTTCTCACACAACGCTACACATAAAGTGCGATATTGGGAAGGCCCAAGTACTATAAACTTATTTTATGCAAAGTTTTCGATCTCATTTGCTAGCAAACCCACTACCGTATACGAGGGTCTCCCACGAGGTTGCACATATTGATTGGTTTGTTTAGAGATATCCTTAGATTTAGTTTTCTGTCCATCTTTTCGATTCATTCGTCATTTTAAAAAGATTTAAATGTATGTTTAATTAAAGATGCCTTAAGTACATTACAAGCTAAACTGAACTTTGAGCACATACTACGAGTAATACATTTGTTTTTAGCGGGGAGTGGCAATTCCACATTCTCGGCGACTTAGGGTCCCCACAAACTGACCGCAGCCACCGGCTGCTGTGGCGCTGTGGCGCTTCTTTTTAGAAGCGCGGTCCGGCCGACAGCCGCTTCGGCTGAATCCTGCACACCGTTATTGAAGCTGTTGGTTGTTGGCCGGATCGCGCTTCTAAAAAGAAGCGCAACAGGGCCACAGCCGCCGGTGGCTGCGGTCAGTTTGCGGGGATCCTTAACGTCCGAGGCGAGCCGAAGGGATATGAACGCTTCTTTATAAAACAACTTAAATTGTAATATCGAAGTAGGTAGATAGACGTAAACGTTGAATTGATCAGCTGAATATCTTAATGCTAATTACATTACCCGGACAGGTTCGTAATTAACAGTAATTGGCAAACTGAATTAGCTATTCACTCTGCTCAGTGAAGTGTTATACGTGTGAATTACCGTAGACCCTATAAATTCTCTCTCTAGACAGGCCGAGCGTCTTTTGAAGATTTCCTCGCCGGTAGCAAATGGATACTTTCAAGGACACAACTATTATTCTATGTTCGGACTTCGAAAATCTTAATAATAATATGTTTAATACCTACATAAATTAAATGTAAGGGTTCTCATCATCTTCTTATGAACTGTCCAATTTTAATTAGGTTGGCGCATTATGTTCTTCTTCCATAAGAAGAATGGACGACTGTGTAGAAGTGACTTCTACGCCCACTCCCTTATCTTTCATATCATCTTTCACATAGATACTTATAGAAACTTCTAACACCTGTTAATTTTAACGACTTGTCAATTTAAGTATATGGCATAATGGTTGCGATGCCGCTAAATTAGTATTCTAAGGGTCTATTCTAGTGTGATCATATCTTTGTATATGTAATCATAGAGCCGAGGTATAGGTGCGTAGAACTGTTATTATTATTTATATACCTACCTCTCGCAATAACTTTCAAGAAATACAGTTTTTATGGCAAATAGTTTATGTTATTGTTATTTATTACGGCCCATGAATGTTCTAATGGAAAGAAACGTAAATATTGCAGGCCAACTAACATATACACACGTCAAAAGACTAAAAGCACAATAAATAAGGAAGAAATTCTAAATTTACCATCGATTTTAGAAACAAAAACTTTATTCAGTCGTGAACGTACCTGTAGTGTAGCCTTGAGGCTCTACTATTATAATATTGGTGTGTGGTGAAATGCAATGTTACAGATTCTTTTTAAGCCTGCTTTGAAAAATAAAAACCTTTCAGCGTTAGGAAAACCGGAATTATCAATGACATACTGAGAGCAGCGAATGATAGGAAAATAAGAATGGCTAATTAAAGCTTGGGTTTTGCATCATGTAGGTCCATTCTTCATTGTCCGTTGATGTTCAATCTGGAATTCGTTATAATAACATGGCAAACAAATGCCAGCTATCCACTTATGCGATTAAGGTAAATGTCCTTAGTATATTTTGCTAATAGGAAATAAGTCGGTTTTGGCGAGGAGTGGCAACTCCATATGCTCGGCGTTTGAAGTATAAGTTGAGTCAATCCCTCCTGCTTTATTTAGGTGCCCAAAAATGTCCTGTTCTGAATTAAACGACTGTCATATTCCCTCAGCCTTTAGGATCCACTGCTGGAAATAGGCCTCCCCTCACTTACGCCACCCTGACCGATCCTTCGCTTTCTGAATCTAGCAGATGCCCGCTGTCTTCTTCAGGTCGTCAGATCACCATAGGTCAGGATCAGGTATAGACCGTAAGATTATCGGTAGAAAATTTCAAGTTGTCATGGTCCGGCTGAGAGCCTAAAAGCGTAGCTTTATTTGCCTTTAAATCTTCAACCATCAAACGACATGCAGTCATCTAGACATGCAGCTCGTGCACAGATACAATATAAACAAACAGGTAACAAATGGTTCGCGTATTGCGTTGTTCGAAGGACAAATTACGGAGATGCTGTTACGCGGTAACGGCATATCATTATGTCCATCCATCAACGTCACAGTCATACAGTCCTGTTCTGCCGACCTAGTTCTGTTATCGACCTCACATATTGCATCTCTCTTAGATTGATTACGTTTGTCATGTATTGAATTACCAAGCTAGTACCTGCGACTAGGGGTCATCCATATATTGGTGCCATTTAAAGGAGGGTGAAGGGAGCAATAATGTGTGAATGTGTAAGTTAAAATCAGATCACTTATAAAAGTTAATATAGAGCTGGAGAAAATAACATTTTTGCAACTATTACAATTAATACCTTCCTAATTTATAATAACGATGAAAAAAATTCTCTAAAATGTATGTGTAAATGTTTAAAGTGAGTGTACTTGTAGGCATAGATTTACCGAAGGCAGAAGAGACCAGGTGACAAGTACACAATAACTTGGAACTCAAAGTCCTGAATATGGATTTTTTTATACCTACCCTTGTTTCGTTGAAGGAAAATATCGTAAGGAACCCCGGACACCTGAGAGTTCTCCATAACGTCCATAAAGGTGTGTGAAGTAGTAAACTTTGGCTTGAATCACTTCATAGTATAAAACAATGTCGCCCTCCGCCTCTGTCTGTCTGGGCCTTTCTAAGTCTTCTTCTTCTAAATCACGCAACTGATTTTAATACGGTTTTCACCATTATGTAGAGTGTTGCTCATGGAAGATTAATACATATAGTTTACGTACATTCTTATGTAATTTGCTACGCTAGGCTATGTACGTTCCACATTCAACGCTCAGCTAAGCGAGGGCGGGTCGCTAGTCTCTCAAATAAATAAGAACCAAGCATTCTTAAAGCTTTCCTATATAGGGTTTGCTTTATATTTCCTGTATACGATTACATACAACTTTTCAAATCGAGTAATTGTTTAAATATTCCTAATAGATTAATCTATGACTATGAAAGAGTTTTATGTCTGACTCACCAATGTGTATTTTTGATATTTGTAATAGGTATTTTAAACCGGTCTCTTACCTGTATAACCTCTCTCTTACACCTATTCAACTTCATTCTCACGATCTATGCACATACTTATTACATACAATTAGGATTGGGTTATGTTTTTATCCATAGCTGTTTATAAATAATTTTATCAAATTAGTAGTGCTTAATACTATATATTAATACGAATACGAACGAAATCATACAGATTTATTCCATTTACCATGAATTTGCCCCCCCCCCCCCCCAGAGTGCCGCCCGCGTGCGCCGCACGCCTTGCACGCCCGGTTACGGCGCCCCTAATTAGTGTATTGTCATCACTCCTCGATAAATCTACAAAGTTTGAACGAAATCTGGCCGTTTAAAGTGGGTCAAAATCGCGCCCAAAGAAGTCGGTTACAAACATACAAGTGAAGCTAATATAAAGCGTGTAAAAAAATATATTCTGTTTATACTCGTAAATCTAAAGAAAAAACTGAGTGCCATAAGAGAGCCAAATATAACCTCATCGACAATTACCAGAAATGTACCAATTTATCAAACGTATCCGTTTCCAAATTTAAAATTGGTACTCACGTTCTAGATCTACATCGTGTTATTTATGATGACTGTTCATAAATTTTATTTGTCAAATTTTTTTAACCTGTTATAAATTTTGTGGGGGAATAAAACGCGGAACTAACTAAGGCAAAGACGAATGGTCTTAATGACAGCTGAGAACGTGTGAAACGGTTGACGTCGAGGGTTAATATAGCGAGACGGAGAAGCAGACAGGTTGGGCGAAACCTTGGACTATGGCCAGCGATCAGATTGATAGATGTATACCGATATGACAGGAAATCCCGCGTTCAGAAATTTCCATGAAAAAACAGTTGTCATAACGCAAAAATCTAGTCTTCTGAAATCGTAAAACGTATCTCTCGACAATTTAAATAAACTTTTTAATTAAAAGCTCTAGAAGGCCGTTCGGTAACAAAGAAATAAATTTGATGTTACCGTTCCTTTTCGTATTTTGGAAATTAGCCAGCCCATCTGATGCTACTCAAGTTCACTATATATTTAAGTCGATGAAATCCAAAACAAAACCCGACGACCAGTATGGGCAAATGTTACCATGCCAAAGGGTTCGAAGCGAAAAATTGTGAGTAAGAATTTTTGTTCTCGCTCTGGTTGTGTGTTCGTTTCTAATTTGTCCATTGCGACCTAAGTGGGCTATGAGTGTATGGTGTAATTATTATTGTTATTATTTAATTCAATTAATACATAACTAGTTCATCAGCTGTTACATATGGCGGTAGGAACATCAGTTCTAGGTTTCATTTACTAAGGTACCAGCACGCAGGCTACCTTTAAATGATTTCGTCGAAAACCGACAATATATTTTGTTGTACGTACCGATCTAGAGAAGCTTCTAAACCGAAATCGCTTCTAAACTACATCTTTCAGACTTCAAAAACAATAATAAAATGTAAATGTTTGCAGAAAAACTTTCACAATGATAAATAAGACTTTCTTCTTTCATTACGACAAATTAACGATCGTCTGACAGCCTACACTAATGACTTGTTGAAGACGGAGCTTAAGAAACTCCGATAGATATCAGGCTCTCAGAAATTAAAATGTACTTGACTGAAAACAAGATGCAAATGCTTGTAAAACATCTGTTGTATTCGTAAAATAATTGGAACGAAGTTCCTTACGGCAGGCTTGGAGGAGATAGGGATCTTGCTGCGCGACCGGACTGAAAAAAATGTGATAGTAAAACCGTAAGAAAATATGCGTGGAATAAAAGCGTTAAATTGTGCGCAGGCGCGACAGCAATAAGGAAGTGTAATAGCTTTTGCGTGAAACGTTGATTCTAGACCTAAAAACCGAAGTACTAAGTGCTGTGTAATAAGAAATCACCCGCATTACTGCAAATTATTAAACATTGCAAACGTTTGATCAAGACGCGTAAGCGTGTTCGAAATCCGCATCACATAGGACCTTTTTCACTCGACGCCAAGAGTAAGCGGGCGTACCGGGGCATTTATTGCACAGTATGTATATAGGTACGAGTATGTCCCACTGCCGGATTTCTCCGTAGGTCCTGTGGGCCACAGTCAACCACATTAGCCAACTGTGGATTGGCAGACTTCATACGCCTTTGAGAGCATAATGGAGAACTCACAGACATGCATGTTTTCTCAAGATATTTGTGTTACGATACTTACAAATGATGAAATTCAAAAGAAGTGCGTGCAGAAATTGAACTCTGGTCCCCGCGTTCGGATGCCCTATGTTCAAACTACTTGTCTATCACTGCTTGCCTGTATTTACCTTGCTAGGTAGTTTTATCTCATATTATTACTAAAATAATATTAATAATTAATTAAAATTTGAATTGATATTCCTCACCAAACTTGACGGCAATGGTTTACTTCATATTAACACCAATTTTAGTATATATTATAAAATACATATAAAGATTTAATATCTGCTCTTCATTGTCACGTGAACACAGGCAATGTTAAATTTAACATAGCAAAGGCATACAAAGTGTATATATATCGTGTATAGAGAAATATATACTTAAACAGGGATATAAATACACACATAATATATTATACATAAGTAGTTAGAAGTATAGAAGTAATATATATAGATGTCTGTTATTTGCAGACGACCTAAAACTGTTCTTGGAAATTAAGCACCAGACGGACTGCCAACTTCTGCAAGACGATATTGACAGTATAGTGTACTGGAGCAGGAAGAACAAACTTATGTTCAACGAAAGCAAGTGCTCTGTAATGACCCTTACTCGTAAAAAAAACAATTTCCTTCGATTCTATGATTAATGATAATATAATCCTTTCACGTCGCTCATCAGTGAAAGACCTGGGTGTGCTGATTAGAGCCGATTTATGTTTTAGCGATCATATTACAGCCATTTGTACTAAGGCCTACCGGACTTTGGGTTTTGTATTGCGACAAGCTCGACACTTGGATAGTATTGTTGCTATAAAGCTATTATACAGTAGCTTTGTACGTAGCATACTGGAAAGTAATGCAGCTATCTGGAGCCCACATGAAGCTAAATACAAGTTTATGTTGGAAAAGCTCCAAAAGAAATTTTTAAGATTCTTATATTTCCGTAGTTATGGATACCATGTTGGGTATCCTTACATTTATCCAAGCGTTTTTGTTATGGGGATGTTAAGTTACAATTCTTTAGAGTATCGGCGTAATTTATTTTTAATTGAATATTTTGTGCAACTGATTAGGGGAAACATTAACAACCCGTCAGTGAGTGCTAGAACTTATTTCATTGAATGTCCCTGACAATTACCTACGTTCAAGTTAGACGCCGGCCTCATAAGCTGTTTGTAGTACCAAAGTGTAGATTAGTCCTTGCAAAGGAGTCACCTCTGATGCGGGCGCTCACTTTACTCAATGGCTTAGTGGCATGGGATCCATCCATTGACATATTTTGTTCACCTGTTGCCGATCTTATTGGCGCGGCAGGAAACTGTATAGAGAAGCTTTAAAAACGCATTGGTTAATTAACTGTCATGTTTTTGTAAGCAAATTGTTGTATAAATAAATAAATTTTAAATATTTCTAAGGCAATTCTCACACTACGCTATTTATAAGCTACGCGACTGCAACGCAATCCAAAATTCGCTGTATCTGACACTTCTTACTGACAGGAGATGCATCGTAAACGCGTCGCTTTCATACATTGACAAGATCCGAGTCGCTTGCAAATAGCGTTGTGTGAGGCACTTCTCACATTACGCTATTTATTAGCTACGCGACTGCGACGCAATCCCAAAATTCTATGTATTTGACACTTTTGACTGACAGGAGTCGCATCGTAGACGCGTCTCCTGTCAGTGAAAAGTGTCAGATACATACAAATTTTGGATTGCGTTACAGTCGCGTAGCTCATAAATAGCGTTGTGTGAGAAGTGCCTGAGAAGTGCCTTACACAAAAAAGTAGTGCCGATTACACCATGCAATGTAATGCCAATTCACGTGTGCTATTCCAAAATAGCGCATCTTCAGGTAATTGGGCCGCGTTGTAAATTAAACAGGCCGGCATTGGAAATTAACGATCTACAAAGCACGTATGCTCCTTCACCGAGCATGGCCTGTGTTACAACTCAGATTCGAGCATTAATTACATCAGTGCTAAGAACAGTGTGTATCTACGATAAAAGTTGAGATAAAGGCGCTTCCTCACTGTATAACAATTTAGATTCGAATATTCGTAATGTTGTAGATTGTTACTATAGCGAAGGCTTGACAGTGAGTTAAGAGTACAGGTGGGTGAATGGATCATGGCTATAGATTACAAATTCTTCCGATGCCCATTGCCATTATTTTAGGCATTATTATGAAACTTTAATACGATATTATTACCTTTTGCTTGGATTTGTTATATTACACCAGAATGCCCTTAATGAAAGAGTCTTGGTATTTGCAAATACCGTACACATCCCACTATCCCATCCCACTAATATTATAAATGCGAAAGTTTGTAAGGATGTATGTGTGTGTGTGTGTGTGTGTGTGTGTGTGTGTGTGTGTGTGTTTGTTGCTCTTTCACGCAAAAACTACTGAACGGATTTTCATGAAACTTTGCAGTAATATAGCTTAGACATCGGAATAACATATTTTGTTAAAATTTATAGAGATTTTTGAAGGGACTGGTTTCCCGAAGCGAGGGCGGATTTACTAGTTCTATATAAAATACAGTTTATATTCTGTTTAGTTTAGAAGATACCTACGTATATTACGTATATCAACAGTTTTGTTGAAAGAAATTGTCCCTCATTTGTCAGAAAAGCCGGTCAAAACGTCGGTGATTTATGGAAAACGCATTAAAATATGCAGTGTTTACCAAAATACATATCTTCCAACCCTCGTCATTATTATTCGTGAAATAATATAGGTACGCAAAACAACGTAAACACGATGAAGCAATCTATGTCAATTACATACAAATTACTGAGATAACGGTAATAAAATGTCATACCCTCATAGATAATTTGAATTCCTAATTTTATTATCATTCGCTGGGTGCTTGCGTTCTAAAGTTACCTTTATGTTTCCTCGATCATTTATTATACCTTTAAATATTGCTCTTATTATTCTTATTGCTCTTATTGCTCTTAATATTTTAAAACAAACATTTATCTTGATTATATTTAAACAGTAGGTACCTGTACCTAAGTTGTCGAGTTGTCGATATGCTTACGGCATTTTAAATTCTCGCCGTAAATCTGAAATGTACCTTAGAGTGCTACCAACTTATCTCTGAAATGGCGAAAATTGGAACTAATGTCGCCATGTTAAAAGGTCGTTCATAAGTACGTTGTGGTCATTCATCTGTCAGTTACTACCTGTCGAATTGCGTGCAATGACTGGTCCAATGCGTCCGACAGCGAATCTGTTCATTTCAAGGTCAAGTTGGTTTTACTGTAATCGGAAACTGACATTTGTGTGGGATACAATTAGAACAAATTCCATATCGTACGCGAATATATTTCGTCCGTGAAGCCCTCATAACACGTCGGCTTTCGTCAATCCCACAAGATCGACTGAGATAAGCAACCGCGAGCAAGCTCGGTAGTTTGCTAGGTGACCGCTTGTAGCTAATATTTCTTCAGCGCTTCCGTGCTTTAGAGAGCAAGTAAAGACATTGTTCCCATGTGTGATTGGCAGCAGTCATTAAGCGCTGTCGGATCTTTTGAGTGGCACAAAAATTGCCGAATGTTGAATTGCAACAATTCCTCTACGCTGGGAGTTTGAATCATTCCTCCCTTTCTTTCTTGACTGAAAATCCATTCCTGAAATGCCTATAAAATGTCTGGTGACCTTGACCAAGGGTAACCACTGATGGTGGAGGATGGTGGTTCATCAACTCGTTAGCCGGATATAATCATAACAAATACTCGTATACGTTTGCCGATTTACATTAAAATTTCATGACAGCAATTATACGGATACAGACAATGTTAGGCACTTCTCACACTACGCTATTTATTAGCTACGCGACTGCAACGCAATCCAAAATTCCCTGTATCTGACACTGTTCACTGACAGGAGACGCATCGTAGACGCGACGCTTTCATACATTGACAAGATCGTAGTAGCTTGCAAATAGCGTTGTGTGAGAACTGCCTAAATTATACGGATACAGACAACGTTAGTGGAAGCCAATGTAATTAGACACGTCAAGACAGTCGAGCGCTATGATATTCCGATTAATTTGTCATACTCAGGACTGGGTTCTAATCACGGGCTTTGACTGGACTACAATCCATTTTATTTGTCAAAACATTAACCTCTCTTCATTTCAATCTTAAGTTGGGTTTATTATATTAGTAGAAGATCCGAATCTATATCGACATTCACCGGGTTGATAATAGAATCAAACTTATTTTATAATAAATTTCGTATATTAGAAAATATATTAAAAATGGGTTGACAACAAAAATCCTGGACAGAATATTTTTAATTATTTTTTAAAAAATGATTTTCATAAAATGTTGTACTTATGATGAAGATAATAATAAAATTTTATACTGGACTTAAAGTATAGAACATATAGAATGTGCAGACGTAGGGTAGACTATTATTTACCTGGACGAACTACTGGGTAGACAGCTATAAACAGGTATGTCAATACTAGTTACTTTTCACTCGATTTGATAATAATCTGCACATTCTATATGTTCTATACTTTAAGTCCAGTATAAAATTTTATTAATATCTTCATCATGCAATATTTTTGAAAAATTATTAAAAAAAAATAATAAAAAATATTCTGTCCAGGATTTTTGTTGTCAACCCATTTTTAATATATTTTCTAAGATACGAAATTTATTATAAAACAAGTTTGATTCTATTATCAACCCGGTGAATGTCGACTTAGATTCGGATCTTAGACTATATAAATTGATGTGCTTCTTAAGCTGTCAATATGACAACTTCATATGCCAAATATGGCCAATGACGTTACGCTGCGAGTTTTGTTCTACAGTAAACCCAACTTAAGATTGAAATGAAGACTGACAGATGAATGACCACAACGTACTTATGAATGACTTTTTAACATGGCGGCGTTAGTTCCAATTTTTGCCATTTCAGATATAAGTTGGGCGCACTGTAATATTGTGCTGGCAATAAGTATATCAATTATAATATCAAATGAGGTATCAAGCTGAGAACAAAATCTGCGTTGAAACTCCGTAGAAACATGGAAATAAGAACGGTAATTTAGTTTGAGAGATCGCGATTCGTGAATAAAAGATTTTACAAAATACAATTTTCGTCATTTCTTTCAAGTGGTTCGAAACAGTGGAAAATTTGCAGCTTAAAACTTAAACGAATTCTTACTGCTAATTTTTTTATTTTTTTAAATATTAATGACAAAGTTAAAAATAATATTCTGTATTATTTCAATCAATGAATTTAGCTCTCGCTTTGCTTATTTAAAATTAACCAAAACGAGTAAGCACGTATATGCAACATGCAGCACATTAGGGAAAACTGCACAAACACCAAACCACCGCCACAGATTAATATTTAATTCCAGAACTTAGTCCTGTAGAATAATCCTATTTATTTATTCGACTTTGGCCAACTAAATACCATTCAATATTCAACAGGTTTCTATGCTTAGCGCTATATTTAGAAATACACAAGTCAAGGTCTAAAGGACGAAAACGTCTTGTCTAATGCTGATCATGAAAATATTGAACTACATAGACATTTGATGTCAGCTTAGGTAATACTCTGTCGAAATAGCCTGCCTACTCCATCGGAATCTCAAAATACCGTAAACAAAATTGATCCAACATCAATTTGCTTTCAGGTTAATCTAGCGGGGAAATCGAGACTTCCTTAAAATAAGACTACTCCGTCTAAACTTTATAGGCATTGCTAATCGAGATAGAGTGGTGATGAATATATTAATGACAAGGAAGCTTGTAACAGACCTCCACTGCCAATTTGCTCAAGTTAGTATGTGGGCTAAAGTTTGTAATTACTGATAGACTGTTGGTATTGTTTGTTCTCGCAGTTACTTCTACTTAATATCAGCTTTTACGATTGGTTTTCCAGTGGCTAATGCAATGGCTTTGACGTTTATAATCGTGTTGATAATTGCATTCGTGAAATTAAATATTGATTGATGAATTAAAATGACAGTTTTTCCATAAAAACAGCGTTTACTAATTATGACAACCACAAAGAACAGAATTAATCCGGCAAAATTTAATAAAGTGCAACCAGTGGTTTTGTATAGCGGTTAATTAAATCTGCAGACTGTTATTCTCTACTGGCAATCCCTGTTATACTCGTATTTAATATAGTTATATTTAACAGGGTTTTGCAATTTGAAATAGTTTAATTAACGTATTTTGGTGAAAAATTTATTATTAAGGTGAAAAAGATGACCCACCAAATTATGAAAAATACCCAGACCCACCGCACTTGGGCGGCAAAATTGAGTGATCAAACAGATATTATTATATTTGAAATATACAGACTTATTTATACAATGCCTGTTTGATAATAAGAATTTATTAAAATTTAATTCCTCACGAAGTTATAGAGGTATCGAAAATCGCCTTCGAACTGCTTCGAGAAAAGGATAGTACGGCAGTGCCGGTCGTTCGCTCGACTTGACGAAGGCACTACCGTGCCCCAAGATTCCTTACATCACCCTTTATAACTCCACTGCTAGACATAGCCTTCCACTTATTAACTCTACTTCTACCGTTCCTGAGTTGTCGTCTTCAGGTCACCAGGGTTCACGAGATCACATTTCAAAAACCTTCTTCCCCATTGTTATTGGCCATTCGAGCTCTGTGGCCAGCCCATTGCTAATTCATTTGGCTAGTTCTCTGACCTACGTCTGTTCTCGTTTGTCTATGGATTCTATTCATTCAATAGTCTGAGCTTGTGCATATTAAGTTACGAATCAAATTGTAAATTGCAGTAGGTACTTAGGTTAGGTACTAAAATAACAACTGTAAAATAAACCGTTACTCAACAAGACGCTATAACGACATGGTCGGGTATAAATTCATATGATCCAATATTTTGTATTGACAACATAGACCACTTTGTTTAATTAAATAACCATTACGTGTCCACCAAACAAGTATCAAGATCCTATGTATATTAGCAAGACTTAATGATGTATCATAAATAAATATGGTTTTTAAACTTTAACTTAATGACAAGAGTACTAGGAAAATAAAGTAATCGAAGTATATTATTTGTATGTTATTATAATTAAACATGATAATAAATAATTGAGCGTCTGACAATTATAAGTTTCTCTCAAATAAAACCGCACCGCATCGCGTGAGAGTACCTAAACATTTTATAAAAGGTTTTTGTACACCTAGTTATTTCAGTAAAAATTTTTTACATTACAATTTAACGTTACATTAATATAATGCTTATCCACTTTAGTCATCACAAATTTGCTCTCTAATGCTATTTAGTAAATTTACTCTCTATGAGTCTATATGTATAATGCTATTAAGGCGCTACAACCGAAATATGTAAAACCGAACGAGCGGAGCTCAAAAACAGAGATGGAATGATTTCATTTATAGGCAAATAGTGAGATAGCAATGTTCTATTTTTAGCTTTAATATTATTGACGTAAGTGCCAATTTCATTTTAATTTTTTATTTGAAAACTGTTTCTGTTTTTGAGTTTTTCATTCTTTTGAAAACTAAGCTTTTATTATTTACTATGTTTTAAAATAATTTCATCAACTAATTATTAAAACTTTTGTAGTAAACTTGAAAACCATAACTATTTGGACCTAACTTAAAAAAAAATTCTATCGAAAAAACTGGTTTTGCTCTTATGAGATTCTTTATTATATAGTGAAGATACATATATCTAAATATCGGAGATATGTCTATATCGGAGATATGTCTATAGGTATATAGTAAGCTTTAAAAATAATCTTAGATCTAAAACTACCATATTTCGGATGTAGCCCCTTAAACTCTGTTAACGTAAAATTTATTTCCTAACCAACCTTATTCTGTGTTCATGATAATCGCGGAAATATTTTATGATTATTACATATTACATGTGTTTAAAATTATTTATGCACGATTTGCTCCGAATACGCCAAATTGGAGTCTTAAATTAACGGTATGTAAACAACTCATCACATAAATATTAAAATGAATATAAATATTATCATTAATGTACGCGAAAAAAAATAATACTTAGTATTATCATTTCTGTACCTAGTTAAAGTACCTACATAAGTATATTTCGAGACCTTTGCCTCTATTATGAGTTGTTGTAGTAAACGTAAAGGACGTTACTATTGCAGTTGGCGTTTAGAATTTGTATGAGAATTGTAGTTCAGTATCGTAACCGCTAGAGGCGCTGTACGGATTCTCATACAAATTCTAAACGTTAACTGCAATAGTAACGTCCTTTACGTTTACTACAACAACTCATAATAGAGGCACTTTACGTGTTATTGACTACGAGTATGTTGTGAGAAAATTATCGCAATGGTGAATCGACTATTACAATAATAATTATAAACCATGCGGTAAATCACATCATTACTATCCATCTGTAGATAGCGTCGGGAGAAAATGCAACACGAGGGACCTGACTGTTTAGTCTAGACCGAAGTTTAGAAAAGTGTACAATCGTACAAGTCTTAGTGTATTGTAGGACTTACGATAAGCCCATTCTTTTTAATTCCAAACGACCGCTTGGTCGAAGCCGCGGATAAGAGCTAGGTCCCTTGATAAAGTTAGGTTCACTATAGAAAAAAATGAGCGCCTTTTGCCTTGAGCGATTACCTAATAATTACCACCGCGGCAAATAAGCGATCTGGCCACGACACGGTAATACTCGTATACCAGCACGCTGGCTCCAAGAAGAAAAACTCTTGTTAAATATTAACGAATGCTTAATACATACAATCCACTTTCTTCACATTAGGTATATACCTCAAAGGTTTTTCTTTAATTTCCATTCAAAAGACGCCATTTGGTTCACAAATAAGCATAAAAAATATTTTAATTAACAGAATGAGAAAATATTTTATGAGTTAAATAATTAACTAAGTACTAAAACTTGGTAACTGCGCCAGTATTTTTTTCTTTGTCAGTGATAAATATTTGACATTTATATAATTGTGGTAAGAATTCTTATTTACTCTAGGGATGAAAAACTTGACTCTTTCCAACATCTGGAATGAAAGCAATTTAACCAATAACGTGCGGTTCTTTGAAAGCTTTGTTCTTGATATGAGTTCCATATATGGCGGTATTCTATAAACAGAAATATGCATTGTTGGGTCGGAACTCAAATTAATTAGAGAAATAGACGCGTCTCCGTAACAAAACACAAAAATCGTGAGGGTAAATAAGGAGCACCTCAAAAATGATTAGAACTTAATAGCTTAATAATTGTGGAAATAGAAATGTTATGAAAAAAGTCATCCAGATTGTATGAGCTGTTTCTATTGGGATCGTTATTTTATTAGTTATTTATAATCAATACTTTGGTTCGTAGCAAAATTAAGATCAATTAAATGCTTTTTAGCTATAATGGCTCTCGTCTTGCGGATTCGCACGCGTAGACTTTTTGTTTCAGGTTATCCCCTCTTTTAGGGGCAGTAGGGGCATTTAGTGCTAGCTTACATACCTACACTCCCCAAGGAACATATAATATATGCCAAACTTCAGCTTTTTGCGTTCCCTAGTATCAGGTGTGTCTGTCAGTTAGTCACTCAGTAACACAAGAGTTTTGTATCCATGCATAATAATTATTGATAGGTAGTGATTATTTTAAACAATCTCTTTGTTTGGCAAAGAGACATTTTTAAATGTCTCTTTTAATAATTTTTTATTTCCTCAAAACCGGGTCATCTTTTCCTCCACGCATCTTAATATGATAAAAATGTTTTTAAAGTATAAAAGGAAAACAAAAATGAAATTTCTTTGTTAGTATTTTAAGAGAATATGTTTAAAGCATACGAACGAGAAACAAGGTATTTTAACACAGAATAAAGATTGTTTAAATACAATGCCTTCACTTAATCCGAATTATAATGATTTTACCGTTTGGGTGAAATATTATGAACTTGCGATGTTTCTTCAAAGCATTACCTACTGGCAATTAACAATTTTAATAACAGAAAAGAAATGGGAAAAAAATAAAAATGTACATTCAATTTTTTATCAGTACTTAATTAATTAGTTTCGCCACCAAAGGAAAATATATCGAGCCCAGCATAGTACTAAAAGTGAAAGACAAAAAATGCGTAATCAAATGTAAAACACCCAATATATTTATTTAGAAAATGTTCGACATAATATTATCGTATCGCTATAAACTCTTCCTCACAATTCCTCGTAAGTTGTATTTATTGGTCACACGCAATTTTATTTACATTATTCCAGTAATACACAATAAACAGTAACTTCGTTCGAAATTACTGTTTTAGAAACAGAAACGATTCAATAAATTATAATGACCATGATACCTCATCGATAGTAACTCTGTCTGCAGAGCTAGAGGTCCCAGTTTCGAGTCCTGATCGTCGCAAATATATATATGATGACAGATAAAATGTGTGTTTATGGTTTGTGGGTGATGATGAAATACTATTTGTGTTATCCCTGGCTCCGGCTACACAAGAAATCATATTACCGCCTAGTATTATTACTTAGGGGTACAAATGTTCTAGCGTTTATTTATTTTCAACAGTCCCATAATTTGATAAATTTAAATTTAAGGACGACCATGGTGGACCATGACCTTAACCTTCTCATTTTGAGAAAAGACCCGTCCTGGGGACGGCCACTTTTGGGTTGCGATGATGAAATATGTTGATAACGATTACTTTGTTTTGTTTACAGAGTCAGGCCATGAGAATTGTGCGAACCGTGGGACAAGCCTTCGAAGTGTGTCACAAGATGAACATCAACTCCCCTGGCCACCCCGCCCCATCTACCTCATCCGCAGCTGCTGAGCCAGTCGCATCGTCGAGTGACGCTGCTGGCTCCAAAGGTAAACCCTGCATCCTTACCAGCAGTATTGGTAAGAATCCGGTAAAGCCAAATCGAAGAGAAAACAAAGCGATGTATCGATAGCGTCTATGTTTCATTTCCATTGACTGTACCGTCCGTTGCGATGCAATTTACTTCGTAAAAGCGTAGTGTTTCAAATGTTCCAATTTGCTGTCCCCTGGCCGTCGCGTGCCAGGGGTGTGAACATTCCGAACGCCAGACATTAATCGAAGAGCGGAGTGGACATTTCAATTATCTCTATCGAATGGCATTGCGACCCTGCGTTTCATTGATAGTTCTATTAATCTTACCATTTTGCAATCTTTGTGAGTTCAGTAGCGAATATTCCTGCTGTGCGATGAATTTTCTACTATTTGTCACTTTTCCGGCGAATTACCTTGCGCAGCTGCGATTGAATAGGAAAATATGATCATAGATTATGTGACGTCCCATTCAAGCAAATGATGGATGAGTTACTAGCGTACATAGATAAGTGGATAAGAGATGAAGCATAAGAGTATTAGTTGAAATATAATCTTAATATAGTTCCATGTTATTCTCTCACAGATAATTGCGCTGAAAAACACCGAGATTTTCGTTAATAACTAATAATAATATTTGGTAAAAATTTCATAGGAAAGAGCCAAAAGTTAATGTGGCAATACGACAGAATTAAAATGTTACCTATATACGTACCAGATACTTACTTTTTAACATATGCTTAAGTTAGCCAACGAGAAGAGAAGACCTACACAGCTCTTACCTACTTAGAACTTTTTATTTTCATCTCAACGATAATTTTTCTTCGCTCCATCTCTTCGTACTTCATACTCGTAATCTAAAGTTGCGTGTGAGGTGATATTACATTGTAAATAGACTGACAACGTGTGATGGATTGTGATTGTGTGGAATACCTTGCACCTTGAACGTTGGTAAGACCATAATTTTCAGCCACACTGATTTTACTGGTGTTCGCGTAAAATATCTCTGAAGCATCGTTGAAATAAAACTGGATCACGGGTCTGTGTTTATTCACGTTTCATGACCTTTTATTATAATTACGTTACGGCACTGCCTTCTTAATGTAATTGCTAAGAAAAAATAAACGTCAAAATTGTATTAATTGGAGAAACAAAACATTAAGCTTTCTACTTATCAAAATCCAGTATTTGACTCGCCAACAAAAACAATTATTTGTGTTAAAAGCAGATTAAAAACAACTTTGATGAAAGATTAAAGTACAGCGCCGAATAAAACGCCTCCTGTAACCTAATAATATATTCTGACGAATTTGATTTCAAAGCCCGCCTTTGTAAAATGCGTTAACGTAAAACTCGTGATGTGCGACAAGGAAATTAAAATTCAGTTTCAGACACTGGCGTCAAGATTCTACCTGAACCAACGTCTTCAGCTAGTCTGTCATAAAGATCATTAAAGTTATGACGTTGTCCCTCATTTCAGCTGTTATCCGTTGCGTCGGATGTCATAAAACCATACATAAATCTAATTATACTCTGCCCACGGCGATCGCAAAAAGAGAATAGACGTTAAAATAAGATGTGAGATTTAAATATAAACAAGATGTACTGTCTGATGTTAATAATGTTATGTACGGTTATTTTATATGAGGTCGCTTCGCTTCATATAATAGGTAGATCTGTTTATGATAAAATCACAAGATGGGCATTAATATTATCGTGCAAAGTTTAGTCTTTTCAACGTGTTCAATTCATTGCACCTCAGTTTATTAAACAACCGTGTTACCGTGTATTAGGATTAAAATTTGACAGTTCACATTTTCCACAGAATACTAGGTAGTAGGTACTAGTCGTTTAGGTACATCTCACATTGTCAGAAAAAGTCAGAAAATTCCGTGACGTACCTACATACCTTTTTACTTACCTACTTGTTAAATAATAATTTTATTTGTTATTCGGACACCACTTTCGAAAGCAAGTCACGAACGACGTTATTTTTCACCCACTAACTTACATCCATTTTGTTAATCATTAATTATTATTAATTTATAAAGTAATGACTGTTTCTCTGTTTTGTGACTTTATGCGTTGATAAAGAATAACAGCTTCTTTTAATATTATATTGCAAAATAAACAACGCAAAGTTAACTCTATTCATATCGCAGTCACAACAGATTTCTAATTTAGCGCTTTGAATTGACATTGACATAAAAACTATTTTTGAAACTTAATTTCTACCAATATCTTAAGTTAAAAATACCGAGCGAGCACTAGTTAAAAGCAGAACGCTGGCTGCAATATTCTCTTAGAATAAACATTTACAATTCCGCTACTGACTTTCGAATTGCAAAATATATTTTGTCCGTTGATTTATTTCCATTAATAGGCGACTAATGGGCACGAAGTCTTCTCCTTTATACGCTAAATTAATATTAATATAATTACTCTGTTAATCGTCTACATTAAATGCTATAAAACATAGTTAAATTAAGCAGTAGCCGTTATAAACGAGTTAATGTTAGTTACATTGACCGAAGTCAAGGTTGACTGTAGTCGGCGAAATGGCCACTTCTATATGTGTTCCCAACCCAACTAAATAACGCTGAAGTGACAATGTTGCTTTTACGCGGGAAAATGTTATTTTGGCTCTAAATGTTTTCTCGCTGATGACAAGAGTCGGTCCTTGCGTATATTTTAGTGTTACTTTGTTCTTAAAGTTTTATTGCACAGTGACAATGCACTACATAATGTAACATAACATTCGAAATTATATCAAAGGGGTTGAAAAACATTTCTATAATCCTATAAGCAGTTAAAATTAAAAAGCGTTCTGTAAAATTTTTAAAGGAGACCAGCAACTTTCTTAAGGACCTTGGGCCTGGAATATGAACATGCATAAGACATCGCTTTTTAGTACGAGGATATTGTTACTTGTTACCACATTGTGCATGTTCCGTTTTTGCGGAAAATGATGGGAATAATGAAAATATAGTCAGTCGTCTTACGCACCGCGCACACATAGTATCTACTTCAGTCGTCGCGACTTAGTGATATGATGTAACTAGATTTTTAAATATGAAATGGATGTATTAAAATACGCAAGATTATTTGAGGGTATTGAACAAGCTGTTCGCTCCAGGCCCAAATCTGATGTTTTCCTTTGACCCAGTCATAAACATACGCAAAAGTTGGTCTTGATTTAAGTCGTTTCTACTTTTATGTTTTTCTTTTGTTAACTTTTACATCATCTTTTGTTTTAATGTAAGTAATGGTAACGGTTATATTTAGTCAACGGTTTGATTGTTTTTAACTTTCGTGAATAGGACTTTATGGCTTTCCTTTCTCTCTTCTTTCTGGTGGGATAATAAAAGATGTGGTGTCGTGGGACACCAGGTAGGAACGAAGTTCCTTCGGCTAATGTAGAATCGACACAATTTGCAAAAAAAATCGTGCTCAATTTTATGTATGTTTTCTTGATTTTTCTCTTAAATTTTGCTGATTAGTTTTTATTTAAGTACAGGAAAATGTTTAGGAAATTCAGTATTTTAGGAAATAATAAATTACGTAAAATAAAAAAAAAATCGTAATTCAAATTATCAACTAAAATAACAAAAACACAATAACAATAACAAAATAACGAAAAGAAAGAGGGAGAAAGAGAAAGGTATTATACACTACTCGCTTGTGTAGGTATACGACTGTCGCGCCTGCGCACGTCTCATTTAACGGTTTTATTCCACGCACTTTTTCTTATGGTTTTACTATCACATTTTTTTCAGTTTGGTCGCGCAGCAAAATCCCTATCTCCTCCAAGCCTGCCGTAAGGAACTTCGTTCTAAAAATAGGAAACTTAGCTTTTTCTTTATTTATTCGATATACGTATATTGTAAAGCTCATCTATTTGTTTATCTCGAAAACTCTTCCCGTGTATCTGCACTGCATACCTATATCTACGTACAATTTGCAATCGTCTGAATATTTTTGTTTATATACAACGTGGTTACCACCATACAACAATAAATTTAATTTGATCCTGTTAAGAGATGATTTCCAAGAAAAAATATCCTTTGTCTTTTCCAGAATCTCAAACTATCTCCATTCAATATAATAATCTCTATAATAAAATATAATAATTTCTATTCAATGTAATGTAATGTATTTTTTTGCAATTCATTACAAATTCAGCATTCGGCCGTTTTAGCAGATTCAGCAGTTTTAGCGTGAAAAGCCAATAGACGGACAAAGTTACTTTCACTTCTTAATAATATTATATATTATCAGAAATCGTTTTTGCAGATTAGAATATATTTACTTCATGATGGACAGACAATGTGTGTAATGTGTATATATTTTAAAGTATTCTGTATGTCAAAGTATTCAAATCTCGATAAACAGACGTATCCATACTAAAATTATAAATGCGAAAGTCTGTCTGTCTGTGACGTTTTCACGGCTAAACTACCAGTCTGATTTGGATGAAATTCGGAATGAAAATAGTTGAAGACCCAGTCACACATAGGCTACTTTTTTTTCAAAAACCAACTCCTTAAGGATTGAAATAGGAGATGAAAGTTTGTATGAAAAATCTACACGGCATGAATGATTTCGATGAATTTTCCCAGGACGATAGTTGATGACGTACCCGCTTCCCCGGTTCGCGATATAAACGAATTCCACGCAGGCGAAGCCGCGGGCTAAAGCTAGTTGTAAAATAAGTTATGTATTGGCAATGTCATGTAGAATAATAACAGGTTTGCTTCCAAGGCAACGAATGTTTAGACAAATTTCGACTTAATTGCACTTGATGTGCTGTAAGAAAATAAGCTCAAGGCGGGGTACGAATCAATTTGGCCGATAGTACATAATAGTCGAATTTAATAGCAAGCACATTATGATGTTGTATAGGGTGTCCAGATTTTTTTACCCAAATGACCGGAAAAACTGGATGATCTGTCCGGCTTTTAAGTTTGCCAAACTGGCAACTCGTAACGTAGCCATCAAATAAACATTATCAAAATTGTGCAATAAAACTAACCCATTGAGATGAAGTAAATATTTAAAATAACGTCAATAAGAACACACACCAAACCATTACCATCTCACGTCTGCCATTCGTTTGATTCACTAGTTATTTCGGCTATAAGTAATATTTATTTTATTGCGTATCGTAATACGCGTTTAAATTTTACGATTGTAACTACTTTGTTTATGCACTAGTTTGCTTGCATGTCGAAATTAAAAGTCGCGTCGGTAACTCATCCAGATTTTACTTTTTATTAAATAAGAGACAACTTACCTTTGTCGATATAATATTGTGTCTTCATGTGTTTTTGTGACTGGCCTGTTATCTATACGTGTATTAAGTATTCAAAGGCCAATTAAGCTATTCATGTCCAAACCTAACTTCCTCATCTATTGTTTTGTATCAAACATTGAGTCCTATCAATAACCTTAACCTTATCCTAACGATTGGAGCTTCTGATCAGCAGCGCCGGCATCCGACTGTGGTGCTTCGGAGTCAGGTGGAGCCTCCACATCCAAGGCTCCTGAGGAGGCGCCGCAGCCCGCCAAACCCATCCAACTGGACTTACTACCACCGCCACCCCGCAAGGAGAATAGCAGGCGTACGCAGGTACTTGTTTTTTGATTATTTTTCACATAAAGTATTGTTATAACTGTCTTTATAAAAACTGACTTTAAAATCAACAAGTAAAAAACTACTCGAGAATCACTCGACACAATCACGACTGCGAATAAAAAAAGAATTATCAATATCAGTTTACCCAATCTGCAATGTTTTTGTAATTAATCATGCTGGTTAAGACACAGTAGGTATCTATCTATAACAAATGTATTTTATTCATTTTGGTTTACCTATAATTCATTGACGAACAGCAAAAATCCATTAATATGGGGGAATTTTATTCCCTGCATTTATCGAGAGAGATAAGTCTTGTATTTATCTCATTAAGTTATTAATACAAGTTATTAATAAACCTCACGATTATTGCATCATATCCGGATATCCGTTTTATCCGGATATCAGCCAAAAAATACTATCCGGATATTAGAAGAAGTACTATCCGGATAATTCGGATAAAACGCATAGTAATTTTAAATCATATTTAAACCATTTAGAGACATTTTGTATGCTTATATTACGAAATTATAATACTTAAAGTCTTAAGTTGGTTATTTGGAGGTTGCCTCTGCAACTTCTACAAAATTTTTCATAGTATTATGATCCAAAAAAATGTTTTACCGAATTTCCAAGCCACCTTTTTATTTAAGCCTACGCCTAGGAAGCATTGGCCACCCCTCTGGTGTTGTAGCCTTCCAAAAACGACAGTTCGTCAGAACCGCCCAATGTTGCGGAAACTTAAACTACCAGCAACTAAAGGCAGTCAAAGCATTATATGGTTACATTTTAAAAGTAGACAGATAATGTAACAATAGTACATTATGAAACAAGTGCGCGAAGTTGGTCATTACAGTCGAGGCGGTATTGCACAGCCCGAGCCGCAAGGCGAGGGCTGTAATAGAGCCAAGACTGTAATGAACAAAGCACACGCGTATCATACGACGTTTTTCAACACACTTGCGAGGAAAAAAACAATTAGGTATCGACATTTTTCAGTCACAAATCAGCAAATTATAAACGAACAAATGTTTGCACAAAATGGCGCGGAGGTTTATTTTTTTGCGCGCCGTATCTTTGGTTGAATAACTATGCGCGCGCAGGCTAAGTCCAGAGGCAAAGAACACCGCCATTCAGCCACAATATATTAAACTAAATAATTATGTATTTCTAATAGGAATTTACGGTAATTAATGATTTAAAATATTGTATTTTTTAAATGCTTTAATAGATAATTAGATGAAGTATAATCTTATCTTATCAGATTTTGACTAAGTACAACAAGTTTATTTATTTACAAAATAATAAATCTTTCGGTAACAATCTCTTTACGGATATTAAAAAAAAAGTGGAATAAGAAAAACACTAGTGCGGCAATGAAAAGTAAAACGCACTAGTGTGTAATAAACCGCATTCCGGGCGTAAGACTAAAGAAAAAATAGCAACTTTACGAGCAAGTGTGTTGAAAAACATGTTATAAAACATAGTTAAATAACATGTTTTACAAATGTGGACGCTATGTGTTACAAAAACAAGTTATACAACATGTTATTAGTTTTTGCAACAATGTTATATGCTATATTTTAAGAAATGACACGCATTGAATTGTTATATAACATTGTTATACAATAATGTTGGTCTTGTAACATGTTTCATTGTTAGACAACAATGTTAGATAGTGTGGACGTGTTATAAAACAGAAGTTATATAACATGTTGCATAATCTGTACGCACCATAAGATGAACGAGCTCCTCTTGGTGGTAAACTGATAATCTGGGTTTTTATGGCTTTGAATCACACAGGATTCAGAAGATTCAGTATCTTTCCATTGAAACACTACCCGTAATATGGAGCTCTCCTTCAGATTGTCTTTCACCCATACTGGCCGGAGTCCTCTGCGTATTTCGATGTCCGATAAGAGCATGAACATCGATGTGTATTATAAATAGAGTGGTGGCCAGAGTTTTGAAGAAACGACAACGTGGAGGAAAGTTTGCTAAAGGAGTCTTTTGTCGTTCCGATAAGGCCCAGGGAATTAACAAAGCGGGAGCTTTCATAAAGGCTAAGTAAGCCTAAGGTCCCTAAGAAAGCAGTTTGTTTTTGGCATGCACACTCAGACACAAACTCAATATAATCTCCATAATCTTACAGAGTTGCGAGGTAATTGAAATTGGCCAATAATTACTAAGATAGATATAGCTACCTTACTCGTATTTGAAGATATGCGGCGTGCTAGCAAGCTTTCAGGATTTTGATAATAATCCAGATTTGAAAGTAACGCGGAATAGACGTGTCTTTTAGTACATTCATTGGAATACCATCAAGACCACTGGCTTTTTCACATCTAAACTTTCTAAAACAGTCCCTGTCTAAGTCCTCACACTTATAAAAAAACTAACCGACTACCATTCTAACATCATTTCTAACTAGACCTACCATCCTAGTCCCTAAATTAATAATTTAGTTTGGTCACAATTGGCATGGATGGCAGCATGAGGGTGGTGCTGTTTAGTCGTCTGCTATCCTTAATTCTATTAAAAATCTCTTTCTTTAATAAGATATTAGTGGAGGTACCTACGTTATTTCTAACTAGTCACAGAATTTCGCACCAAGATTTTTGAATGTGACGGCGAAATTAAAAGCATGCTGCTTTGCGCTTATATTCGGCACTTTGCAACCTCATTCATCAACCCGAAAAAAATATGACACGAAGTCTCGCAGTTATGTTTAAAAACAGTTTTCATTTTTTTTTCAAAAACGATCAACCGATTTTTAAGCACTGCGGATTTGAGATATTATGGAACTAAACGTTATAGTATTTTGTAAGTTATTTGACATAAACATCATTTTAACAATTTCCATTTTCGATTCAGTAGATTTTGCAGAAAATCTAAGTTAGGTGGAAGTCTTTTAAATGCCATCAACCCCAATTCAATTGATGAAGCCATCAAAAAATTATGAAAGGTTTACATATAGACACACACATACAGACCATCGCGGGGATAGTCAGAATAGTTTCCTAGGATCCCAAAACGTGGATATCTGATGAAAACAGGATTTTCGGAAGTTGAAGTGAGACAAATAACTTCAAATTTTCGATAATTTTGAAATTTCAGAGAAAGTCAAAAATATGTAAAGATTTATGATTCGTTACACTATATGTAACAAACAAAGTAAAATTAATACCTACTTTGGTTGATTTTTTTAGAAAAACATTGACTATCCGTATATTATCCGTTTTATCCGGATAATATCCGGATAGTGAAATGAACTATCCGTATTATCCGGATGGTAAATTCGGGCGGATAATGCCCTACTCACGATATCCTGACACAGCGTGGCTCATTGATGATCTCTCGTCATTATTGAACAGGCTTATTTTTTACCTAAAATAAGATAGGTAATGCTTGACAACGATCCCACCTGATGGTAAGTGGTGATGAAACCTAAGATGATGAACGCATTCACTTAAAAAAGCCTATCACTCTCCTCTTGAAGACTCCCATATCATTCACAGGGGGAAACACCGACGCAAGCAAATTATTCCAGTGTTGTTATCTTGTTGTTCGCATCGGCGGGATGTTTACGAAGGGTACTACTCGCCGTACGTCGGGTCGTTCGATGGAAGTGGTGATGGGGGAATTATTTCGAACGGAAACTATCGAATAAGACTATACTTCACCACACTGCGAAAGTGCAGATTGGTTAGTGACCAACCCAAGCATCGAAAGTTTTTATGCCGCATAAAGGGATATAATACAACGTATTTACTTAACGCGTGTTTACTTTACTTAAGGTGTAGCCGTCGCCTTAAGAACCTATTACTTTCTCGGCTAGTAGACAAAATTATCTATAGTAAACTAAAACTAACATTGACATTTGGAGGGTCAAGTTGAGTGACAACACTTGCTTTTATTGTGGTTATAGCCTCCTAATATTTTATTTTAATCAACGTCTTTTACTAGGACCACAACAATTACGACTTCATAGATAAGCGCCGAAAGTGAGGCACTCAAATTCCGCTAATTCATGTAGTTTTTATTTAGCTTTTCCTTTCAGCCTTTGTATCCCGTTATCTTTCGCGTTCAGTAAGGTTATCAGACCGGATTAAAAAGTGCGATTCGTATCGTTTGAACGTCACACATCCACACTTATATCTTTGGCTTCACAGTTAAGTAGGTACTTCTTAGTTCAAGAGTGTCTTAATCACGAACGAACGAACTAATAATCTCTCCATGAAGTTCTAACGGGATAAACTCGGTGTACCGAGTAATAATAACCTAAATTTTAAGTACCATGTAATTTATACAGTTAAACTCGTAAAATTACAATCCGACATGATTTATAATCGTCTCAATGTTCCGTTTAGAAATATATTATAAATCTGTAACTGATTGCTGTCTGTTCATGGAACTACTTACATGCAGGTATTAATTGATGCAACAGAACAATGATAAAAAAATTAAATTGCGTGTACTTATGTACGCGCGTAAGAAGTTATACTTCTTTGGCATCATTAAATAATAAATATTCAACGTTAATAATTTCATAATATTTAGTATTAATTATACTAAAAAAAAAATGGTTGTCTGTAAAGTCGGTTTACTGACGATAGTTGAACGTGACAACGTCTTAAGAAAATACTGATGGAATGGTAGCATAATCACTAATAGTCATCCTAAACTATCTTTGAATACTTAGTTATAATTTATTTACTGTTATATTGCAGTTAAAAACCTTTATTAAATATTTTACCAAAAAGACTAGTCGTTGCATACCGTATAACGAAACATTAATCTTTAGCTAGTCTGTGCATATTATGTCATGTCAATGTGCCACAAACAAGTCAAAACAAACCTGGCTGGTTATAAAAAGATAAAATTTCGATAAAAAGCAAAAGAGGCGTCAGAGTTACATTGACAAAGGCCAATGAGTGGTTTAGCAATGGGTTTAGCCGGCAACTTCATACTGTTGCGCGCGCATCGTAAAATTTCACGCGCCTAACTTCATACTGTTAATTTTTTGGTGTTACAAATGCGCGCGCATTGTAAAATTTCACTCTCATGAAATATCCATAACGCGCCTAAAGAAGTATAACTTCAAAAACTGTCTATGGTTTTGTACGCACTTATCTCAAAAACGGCTTAACCAATTAGGGTGCGGTGTTTATTAATTTGTTTTTGTTAATTTCAATCATCTTTAAGCTTTTCGTTTTTTTTAATCGGTTCATGAATTGAAAAAAGTGATGTGGATGTGAAGCGAATATGGTTACCAGAAGGCACATCTTAAACGAAGTTTACTAGTTACAAATTAAAACTAAACAATTATGACAAATATACTAAACATCTGTCTTCTGTATCTTAGATACATAATTCGCGTACATTTAAAAATAGAAACAATATCTGTACTGGAAATAGAATCCTCTCGTAATAATGGCTCTCCCATTGGATCCAAGAAGCGTAACAATAAATCAAAACTATAATAATATCATCGGCACGCGAACATCACTTGAATGTAGTGAACACTGAGTAGCTCTTCACGCTTGTTCTAACGCTAATGCATACGGGGAAAACTAGCGCACCATGCTGAAAAATCTGTTATATTATTATTCCCATCAAACACGAACACACCAAGTTCAGTAACATGATTTAATATAAGTACGCCTTGGCTGTTGACTTCAACGGCGAAATAAGTATAAATGGGTGCCAAGTTCAACGGTCAGTCCTGACATTTATTAAGATTAGGTAACTTAAAATATTTTCTAAAAACATAATATACCTACTTAACATTTCTTCTTATTCTTCAGAATAATATATTGAAGCCTACTTGGCTAGCTTTTGCCCGTATGTCAATTTGTCTGTGCGTTCTGCTTATCTGCGATAAGGCTTTTAACAATTTTGGATCCGGTTATTGAGTTAAGTTGCAGACAGCATTAAATTTAGTGTTTCGGTTTATTTCAGTCATGTATTTTATTAAAAAATAAAAATAAATAATATAATTATCTTCCTGAATTTTTATTCGAATATAAACCTAATCTATCTCCTCCGCTCGCATTCGATGTGAAATTCGTACCAATAACAACGCACACAAATGCCAGCTTTGCGCCCCAGTGATAAGATTCATTGTAGATTGACAGCGAGAATTTAAAATGTCTTAAGTAAAATTTACTAACAAACTAAATTGAACTGTAACCACTCCTAATAAAATTATTTTTAGCGAGGAGCGGCAACTCCATATTCTTAGCGACTGAAATATATGTAGTAAGTACCTACGTAGTACAATGTATAAAGTGTAAACAATCACAAATAAACACTTACTCGTACGTTTACACAAATTAATTACTTAAACATACGTTCTGCTTAATTACTCCGAGTGTTTGTAGCAAATGTAACGTGTTATCTTATAATAAATCTAAATTACGAAACTATTTTAACTAGTAGTTGCCCGTAGGAAACTAGTAGGGAAACGTTCTTTGTTTTCCGCTCCTATTGGTATAGCGTGATATGGATTATTCGTCACTAAAAGAATTTTTCAATTCGAACCAATAGTTCTTGAGATTCGCGCGTTCAGTTTGCACAAACCAAAAGTGTGTGAAGTCTTCCAATGTACACGCAAGAGACCCATATACTTACATTAGTTGGTCATGATGGGTGGAAATTATAATATTACTCGTATCAACAAAATTGATTCGTGTACCACTTCGTCGACAGCTGTTCGTTTGAACTTTTGAGGATGTCAAATTCGTTTTCTTTTCGAGCGTGTCTGTTGCACATATGACTTTTTTAATATTAAAATTTCTGTCAAGAGTCAAAGTGCAATGAATTACTATTTATCTTGCAGACACTGTTTTTGCTTTTGTATTAACTATATAGTTGTTTTTCCCGGGGCTTCGCCCGCGTTCGAGACAAGCAACAACAAAATACGGTTAAAATTATTCCATGGGAATTTATTATGAGGAATAAGTAACCCATGGACCAAATTTATCACAATCTGATAAGAACAACTGTGATGAGTTTTGTATCCCTTTTACTACCCTCTTCATCCTGTTAAGAGATGATTTCCGAGAAAAAAATATCCTTTATCTTTTCAAGAATTTCAAACTATCTCCATACAATGGTCTGTAATGTAATGTATTTTTTTGCAATTCATTACAAATACAGCATTCAGCCGTTTTAGCAGATTCAGCAGTTTAAGCGTGAAAAGCCAATAGACGGACAAAGTTACTTTCACTTTTTAATAATATTACATATTAGAAATCGTTTTTGCAGATTAGAATATATTTACTTCATGATGGACAGTGTAAGTATACATATATATATGACGGAGGTAGTAAACCTATGATACTGGTTTGATGCGATTATTGTGATTAAATATGTACGCGATGATTAATAGTGATTCTGATAGCTGTCAATAGAATTGGAAAATAATAAAAGTAAGAAAATGAATTTCTAGCGGTGTGAGATCTTGTAAAAGCCTCTTCTATGTTGAAATGCCGTGAATCCCTAATAGTTGTTGATAAACAACGCGTGAGTCGCGAATGCGAGTGGATCGATCGATAACACCAATATCGTAATGCCGTGAAGTATATCAAACATGTCATGATACCAAAGTAAACCCTAAACCGATTATAAATGCTGAGCCTAACAGATATCATTGAATAAAGTAGTTGTTTACGTGTGCATGGCTCAGAACCCTGTGTTTCATTTGATATCCTTAGCTGACGTCCTGACGTATGAAAGAAGCCCACATTGCATAGTTTGACAAGAATACCTATCTGGAATGTAAATCGTACGAATGACTGCCCACTCTACTGGACCCGATTCATATATTAAAGTATTCTATATGTCAAAGTATTCAAAATTCAAACACTTTGATGATCTAATGTCTAGATGGAACATCGAATCCGCGCAAACGTGTCAAAAAATTGTGGCTAACGGTTAGCCACAATTTTTATATCATTGTATCATTGATCACGCACACATATAGACAATAGACGAACGTGTAAAACATCGCCTGCATGCTCACATGCTTGATATTGTTGCCTTGTTTTTTTTTGTTTTCATTGTAGGGCGACGCTCAATCTAGACATTTAGATCATCAAAGGATAAACAGTAATTGACAATGTCATGTAGAATAATAACTGGTTTGTTTCCAAGGCAACGAATGTTTAAACGAATTTCGACTTAATTGCACTTGATGTGCTGTATGAAAATAAGCTGAAAGTGGTGTACGAATCAATTTGGCCGATAGTACCTCAAAAGTGGAAAATGTTGTACATTTTTAGTAAAACGTCTAAAATTATAACAAGACCACTTCTATTTTTCATCGGGTTGTGATTTTTCCCTGTAAACTCGCGACGTGTAGCAAATAATAATATATACTAACTAACAGTAGGTGTATTATGAAATCTTAACTCCAGACAGTTCACGTTCACAACGTGTGGGTGACAGAAACAGCGCCTTATTACCTGTAAGGCGCAATCAATTCTTGCTAACCTCAGTTATGGACGACTGGATGAGAGAACCGATTTAATTAGAAAGGAAATTGAGTGGGTGACTTTTCACTTTCAAAGACACTTACATAAGTAGTCGAATGAAATGTTACATATTTTGGCTTAGTGTGCATGTTAAAGGTCATAATTTCATTTTTTACATTAAGAAAAGAAGTTGGTGATTGGTGTGAAGTTAAGTCCAAGTAGGTACGTGGAGTCGTAGCCCTTTAACGAAATAGTTTTTGCTGTAATCAAGTACCATGATTTAATCGATACTGTGTCATACTAAATACGTAATTCAGGTGTCCCACCGCCGGCGAGTCGGCGAGTGAATCCCGGCTATATACTCGCTCAAGATACGTATAAAAATGTGATAAGATATGAGTAGGTACTCGTTGACTGCCGGCGAGTGCCCGCTGGCGTATGCATCTCTTTTGTTTACACTGAATGTCACTGTAACGATGTTAAAAATAAACTCATGAAAAATTCTAAGAAGTCATCAAACTTTTATAGCATTATTGTTTGTCCTTTTTACTCCGAATATCCACTTAAACTACAGAGAGCAAGCATCCCTAAATTAAATTCTTTTAATATAATAATATGTTAATTATCAGACCAAAGCTGAAACAATAAGGATTCATATAAAAACACAAATATTACAAAGCAACGCATCAAACCCCTTCAAGATATTACGTAATCTCGTGTATTGTAGCGATGTAGATTAGTAGATTAAAACCACGAATATGTGGTTTGTGGCCACAGTAGAACAATTGTTCTGGAACAAACAATTTAATCCAGCTCTTTGATAGACGCTGAGACGGGCAACCGAATAGAAATCCTCCGAGCGTCTACATTAAAGACCTTTCTGGGGCCATTATGCAAAAACGTCGCAATTCAGCGACAGAGGTAATACTTTGTGAATATCTTTCGGATACTGACATTACCGAAACTCTGTTGTTATCAAAATTATTGGTATACAACTTCGTATTATTTTTAATGTCATTAGTGATCATAGATGTTCATCAATTCAGTTCAATATTCAACCTAATATTTGTAATGACAAAAGGTTAAAAATGCATACCTAATGCACTCTTTTACATGCAGGACGGACAGGTCTATGCATAAAGTAGCTCATTTATGCAACGCTGGCGCTGGCCCGAGTGCGGAATCACGCATGGTTAAGCCCTGATTACTTCCAAAACATATCATCCGGTCAAGTTGTGCTTCCTCGATCGAATAAAGCTACGCATTGTACCTCGACTATTAAGTCTATTAAGTCGAGCAGAACCTAAAGATAGAGCATGATTTGTTGCGAATTGGTTGGCTTATGCCATAAGTATTATTAGTAATTTTACTTCGTTTGCGTTCAATATGGAATTCGCTTTAATATCATCCCACACAAATTCAAACTTTCCGCCTTTATTTATTAAGGTTCATTTTAAAAATTCATTTGAAAAGGGGTCATTCTGCGAAATTCACTATTTCGAAATAAAATAAATGTGGATCATAATGTATTAATTTAAGCGGTGATAGCTAAGCGTTAACCTTGGATTTTGAACGGGTTGGCTTAAGCCTGAATCTAGCACGGATTTTCAAAACTGTCTTACTTATTCTAAAGTAATTATCACTGGCTTCGATAAAGGAAATATGGTGAGAATTCTCCATAATGTTCTCAAATCCGAATAATGTCTTCCAAATCGTAGTTGGGCAGGGTGCAGGACTATGTCCTATTCCTCTCGAATTGAGATGACCTAATCCAACAGTGTCCCACTTTATATGTATATACATATATGTATGTATTATGTCCACGTTATACGTAGCAAAGATGAAGAAGAATATCAATTTAAAATTCAATGTTAGTAAAAAGCGTATTGCGGTCTTATTTAATTTAAATGTTATCTCAAAGTCCATTACTGGTATAAGCACCGTATAATTACAATAAAAACTCATCAAGCGTATTAAAGGCAGCTTTTATAAAGTTCTGTTTGTTTTAAATTTCATGCCTTTTATAATTAACAGCGTCAAAAGCTTTTATTATTAAATCGAGCATGCCGGTGTCTCACCGCCGGCGAGTCGGCGAGTGCATCCAAGCTATTTCCTCGCTGAAGACACGTACAAAAGATATGACATTCCGTGTAAAAAAAGAGACGCATAGCGAGTAGTCGCTGACTGTTCACACCGGCGGCGAGTATTATATGCATATGCATCTATTTTGTTTACGCGGAATGTCATATTAAAGTCCCTTTCTGGCGAGTAAATAGTTCATAGCTACTCGCTGCTCGCCGGCGGTCGACACCTGCCCATAGCTATAGTGTTTCAAACGAAGACACTTCGCGTTGAATGGCCAAAACATAAAACAAATTGAAGATGAATTATTTTATAACGACGTCGCTTTTGTAATCACTTTAATTTCTCGAATTTCTATTTCGTTTCATTAGACACTATTATTTTAATGGGTCTTTATTAGGTCTCTGGTTACTTTCATTTTGTGAATGTACGAAATGGGACTGAGCGGGGAATAATATCAGAATGAGAGGCAAAATAACTTTTTATCGGACTTTTGTAAGCACCTTTGTTTAAATGCTGACCTCGCACAAGACGCAACTTGCGGTTAGGATTATTATTCATAGAAAAAAAAAATTTTATGCTTCGGAAAATATTGTGAATTGGAAAATTTTAGTGAACTTACTTACATTAAGCTTAAGTGATACTTACAACGAACCTAATGGTGCGTACAGACTATATAACAAAACATGTTATAAAACACAGTTATGTTTTATAAATGTGGACGATATGTCATTAAAAACACATTGTGTCTTGTTATATGTTTCATTGTTAGACAACAATGTTAGATAGTGTGGACGTGTTATAAGACAGAAATTATATAACATGTTACATAATCTGTACGCACCCTTAGATACAAGAAGGAAAGCTGACATTTGTGTGAGATGTCATTAAAACGAACTCCACGCCGATTGCTAACAGAGTATAGTCCCCCAAAGGCCCAAAGCGGATACTCGCTATGAATGCGTGCAATATTTATGCATCTACCAACAGCGCTCAAAGCTATTCGAATAACGCGATCTTTACATGCTCACTCACATGCGCGCGTACCTTTGTAGAGTCCTACAACGATCTTTTGGCGCGTGGATGGCGTGTGAGTGACAGAGACAGCTCCTTACAGGTAAGGAAAACTGTAAGGCACTGTCTCTGTCACCCACGTGCCAAAAGATCCTTGTACGACTGTACTTTGCACGAATTGTCGCAACTTTGACAGCTTGGAACACCATGAAGTTGTGAAAAACTTCGCATAATCCTTGTGGAGATCCGTCCTACACTTGCGGGTTCGCGTATTCACACTATCGTGAATGAGCGCCATACAATTGCTTGGCTGATGCCCCGTAACCGCAAAATAGGACTGCAACAAACTAACATACCAACGGTTTATATTATTTTAATTATTATGTTCAGTTCATAGCCCAACGTGCGCGGTGCATCAATTAGTCGAGGCGAGCTGCGGGAAGATAATTAATTGCATTAGTTTATCTCAGAGGTCCAGTTTAATATGAATAGCGGTAGAGGAGGAGGTAGAGGTATTCACGTAAGCAAATTATCTGCGTTCATTATTATGAAATTGATCTTGAAATTGATGATTCAATCTTTGTCAACCCGTGTACAACAATTCCATTTAAATCAAAAATCACTTTATATACTATTTGTCATCATTCTAAAACTTTGAACATTAAATAAAGGTTGAAATATAATAATAATTTATATTATAATTTTAGCTTGCAATAGTTATAGTACACAGTTTGGATATTAGCACGCTGTAATTAGCCAAGAAGATAGCATACTTTGGAGATTATAGAAGCATACTTGCATAGTGCAACTGTAACTGTGAGTGGAGAAAGAGAAAAAAAAGACTCCTTGGGAGTTTCTTGCCGCTTCTTCTTCCAAGACCACTCACCGTAGGGATTTGTTGAAGCGATGGCGTAACTTGACGTTCGAAAAGTGTTTGTAAAAACCTACTTCGAAGAAATAAATATTTTGAATTTGAATTTGTGCTTGTGCAATCAAATAATAGGTAATCAATAACTTAGATTTCTTATCACGGGTATATTTGATATCACAATCAATATATTCTTTTCTATTCTCCGCTTCATAAATTTATTTTTCGTTAGTAAAAATTGACGATAATATAAATAGGTACACTCGGTATTGGGAATTGGAAACGGTTATAAAAAATACTGAATTACAAAAAGTACGGATTGAAAAACTTATCTTAAATTTTTTTAAATCTTCATGACCCAGTTTGCGCTTTAGATTTTAAAAGTTCCTAGTCTTACGAACTGTCCTTAATTGGGAAAATACGCTTCAATGCACTAACGAACTTGCTAAGCCAAGGTAAAAAACTTCATAGATCTCTGCGGTTTAATTTTTCCGCCTTTGCGGACTAGATATGCGGCAGTTAGTAAGTATGCGCTTTACTTCTTTACCCATTTATAAAATAGCTAAACCTACATGTATGTATGCTCCATTCACGTTTGATATGGAATTCGTTATAAAGGCAACTTGCACAAATGTCAGCTATCCGTGTTTGTGATAAAGGTTCATTGTAGATTGACGGCGAGAATTTGAAATACCATAAGTCAATTTTGCTTACAAACTAAGTTAAACCGTTGTACACTCGGTAGATTATAGAGAGGTTGTAAAGATAGATGGATACATAGCTAAATGTAACTATCTCTACAATAGATGTAAAATAGCGGAAACTCAGGAGTAATTGGTCACCGTTTACTAATTCGCCACTAGAAAAAACAATGCTTTTTAATGCGAAGAATGAATTATTGTGGCAGTTTTTATTAATAATAATAACGTAATTCTGCACTGTACACTTACAGAAGTAGCATACAGTCAGTCAAGAAAGTATCGGGAATGGATGATTTGTTTATGGTTCCAAATTCAAATTTTCGTTTTTTTTGTTGTTGTTAGATTGGTTTAGATGTTTTCCATTTTGGCGCGGAGTTTGAGTTGCATCTGTCATTTATATTAATAACAGTGTTGTTTTCATTTATATCATATTAAGTGCGTATTGCGAATTTCATAATGGACAAAAACATCGAACAAAGAGTTTGTCTTAAATTTTGCATCGCCAATGGAATTTCGTGTTCGGAGTCACTGAAAATGTTACAGAAGGCTTACGGTGAATCGACTTTATCAAAAACACGTGCTTATGAGTGGAACAAAGCATTCAAAAGCGGTCGAGATGTGATGGAAGATTTGCCTCGCACTGGTAGGCCATCAACGTCTGCAACTGAAGGTAACATTGCAAACGTGAAGGAAATAGTGACTGAAAATCCTCATTCAACTTTGAGAGAGATAGCCGCCAAACTTTCTGTGTCTCACGAGGCGATCCGGACCATTTTATACAATCACTTGTTTATGAAACATATTTCCGCTCGGCTAGTCCCAAAAAAAATTCAGATCCAAAGAAAATTCAGGTCGAATTTTCTCCAAAAACTCAATCGCATGAGAGTCGCTGAGGACATTCTAGAACGAGTCAATTCCGACCCAACATTCATGAAACGTATTGTTACTGGTGACGAGACGTGGGTTTACGAGTTTGACATGCAAACAAGTCAACAAGCTTCGGAGTGGCGCCTTCCAACTGAACCGAAACCGAAAAAACCACGCCAAAGTCGATCAAAAGTCAAAGTCATGTTGACTATTTTCTTTGACTATCGCGGTGTTGTGCACTCGGAATTCTTGCCTGAAGGTCAAACGGTAAATAAAGAATATTATTTGAGCGTTATGCGGCGTTTAAGAGAGCAAATTCGACGAAAAAGGCCAGATTTGTGGAAAGAAATTTCTTGGATTTTGCACCACGATAAAACCCCACACACATCGCACAAGGCTATCATTGTAAACGAATTTTTGTCCAAACACTCAACAAAAACTATCGAGCAACCACCATATTCACCAGATATGGCTCCAGCCGACTTCTTTCTATTCCCTAAACTCAAATTACCACTTCGTGGCACCCGTTTTCAATCGGTAGAAGACATAGAGGAGAATTCGCGGCGAGAACTAAACTCAATTCCGGAAACAACGTTTAAAAAATGTTTTGATGAGTGGATTATTCGTTGGCGTAAGTGTGTCGTTTCTGAAGGAGCATACTTTGAAGGTGATAAAATAAATTTGGATGAATAACAAACGTTTTGTGTGTTACTGATCTTTTCCCGGTACTTTCTTGACAGAGTAGTGCATATCATAAAATTTTTATTAATTCTTCATGCATTGAAATAATTTCAAGTGGTCAGTTACTTAACGGTGGCCAATTATTCCTCAGTTTACCCTATAACGTAGTTTCTAAAAGAATCAGTTAAACAAATATGTTATTTATAAACGCTTTTGAAATTGCGTCCAGAGCTAATATGACGCTAAGTAAAGTTGTATAATATGAAGAAACAGGGCGAAAGAAAATAACAATATTGTATTACTCGCGACATAGTGTATCGCTCCTGAGAACTATGTTTCGGTTAAAGTGTTTGCGCATGTGAAGATGCATGCCGGGTTAAGTGCGCAGTTTGCGGGTTAAGTGCAAGTTCGCAATCGCTTCTCCCTAACCTAACCCCACCCGCGGTTTCCAGATGCATCTACCCTAAGATTGCTTACTGGACATGGGACCATAAATGTAAGAACGTCGCGTTTTCGTTCGTCATTTATTATGCTTATCGCGAAGGATTGGAAAAATTTCCAGCACCGGTGTTTCCGTCGGATTATAATGTGGATGTCTTCAAATCAAGAGTAAATAGACAGATACTAAGTTAATGAGCTCAACCACCCGTGACTTCATCACCACTCACTATCAGAAGATGTGGTTGTAGTCAAGCATTAACTAACCTATAAGAAAACACTTAGCGAGCTTAGCATGTAATTAACAAATCTCAGACCACAAACACCAAAACCTAAAATAAACATAACATTCCAGTACACCGTCCCAACCATCACGCTACCGGACCCGCCGGACCTGAGCACCGTGAGCGCCGACCTGCCGGAGTGCGTCACCAAGGTCGACCTGAGCCTGCCAGAGGACTCGCTCAGCACGCAGCACCAGGTCAAACTCCTGCGAGAAAAGCTGGAGCAACAAGCGCAGCAGACCAGAGCTGCTGTCGCCCAGCTGCTGCTCACCCGGAACCAGCTCGCCGTCGAGCAGACAGCGCGGTGTGAGGCTCAGGTGAGGGTTTTTGATTTTTTTACGGGTGGAGGCTAGCACAAAAGATCTGCGTAGTTGTGCTAGCTGTCAGGTAAGGTATGTCGGCCATCAGATAAGGTGTGTCAGATATTATAGATAAGCACTAATAAATACGACGTGTGCAGATTGTGCTACGTTAGATTCAGACTGAAGATAAGTAAGAACAAAAATCATTGCAAAAGAATGATTATTGCATATTGCTTAAGGAAGTAAACCACTGATGTCCATTGCACTGATTACAACATAAATTAGGGAAACAGCTCTAATTATACGTGTTATAATTGTGCAGGCAATACAATGATTTTAAATATTTTAGAAATAAACAAAAGCAATTAAAAGCCGAAAATTTTCGGTCATTACAAACCTTTCCAATGAATTTATACAGAGTATTTGTGGGCAATACGCTCATTCCAACGATTACAGAAGGCTGTTGTGTTGAAGGCTGTTATAGCTGGGGAGCCCAAGAGGGGATTCTTGGATTTACTCGAGCGCGTCAGATTAAGGTACAGGAGGTACCTGGCACCCAGTTAAGTAGCTCCACCAAATATGAGCCCCATATATGAGGCCGCGCCTCAAGAATAAAGGATCAGATTAGTAAAAAAAAATTGATCATCAGACATTCTCGAGCGCGTCAGATTAAGGTACGGTGAGTTAATTACATGCTAAAAAGTGTGTATTCCACTAATCTGACAATTTGAGAATGACGCAATGATAGGGGAGGGCTACAAAGTTGTTAAAAAAACGCCATCTTGACATTCTCGAGCGTGGCTAATTTTTTATTTATTTTGAAGGAAATGATTCAAGGATAACGAAAAATATATAATCTGACGATTTATAAGAGCCGAAATAACAAAAATTCGTCATTAAAGTAATGTTCAAAATCGATAAGTAGAGATAAATCAAAAAGTACCCGTCAGATTTCGCTCAAAGGAGAATGCGCAATTTTCATAGAAAATTACCCCAGCTCCGGCGCAAACGTAACCTATCTCAGAATTTTATACATTGGATGTGTACAAAAAATAAATGTATTTGATCTCCCTAATCAGTGGCTAACATAGAAAAAAATTGCTTTGATAATTCATTCAGGCACGATTTTATACTAAACTATCGTTACAAAAAAAAACAAATCTCAAGTAAAAATGCAAAGTAATATCTAAAATAATCACTTTTATTTTAATTCTTTCATAACATATACATATATATTGTATAATTCTGAGTCGCAGGGTCGGAGCGCAATAAAAGAGTATGTATGTACGTGCATTCACGGGCGTCGTACACTGGAAGTTGCGCCCATGTCATTAGTATTTTATATTATCTTGGCTGGGTCCGAAACAACGTTCAAGAATTTGAACATCCTGCTGCTTACTTAGATACCGTTTTGATAGACTTAGAATTATAAGAGAATATAGACATTACTTTATGATACTGTGTTTATTAATATTTCCCTCACCACCCACCCAAATGTATATATTACAGAAAGTAATAATATGTGCCATTTGTAGGCACACATTCTTGTCTAAATAAAATATGAATAATAATATACACATACAAAATATATAAATATAATAATATTTTCTATTTGTGTAGTTTACTAAAATTCGTGCCTGAAACAATAATGTTTAGCCACAGATTAGGGAGATCACAAGTATTTATTTTAACTACCCATTAAATATACAAAATTATGAGATAGTTACTTTTTGCGCCGGAGCTGGGGCAATTTTGCGCATTCTCCTTTATACGAAATCATACGACGAGTTTTCGATTAAAAAAAGGATGAAAGGATGAAAATTTAAATTCTCAGTAAAAAGTTATGAGGTAGCGACCATAAACACACATTATTAAAAATAACTCAAAAACTGCCCATTAGAGGTCGCTCAAATTTATACAATATCACAAGACAAGCACCAGCTTCCGAATAAAAAAAAAGTTATAAAAATCGGAATACCCAGTCAAAAGTTATGAGGCAACTACCATAAATTCAAGACACGTTATTATGATTATGAATAACTCAAAAACTATCTTGAAGAAACGTCAAATTAAACGAAAGGTTAATCTCACAAGGAGGTTTTTAACCAACCTTCGGGAGAGTTTAAATAATTTAAACTGAACTTGATCGATTATCTACCGTTGATCTTAAGAAAATATAATTCGTGACTAAACTCTGAAGCATAGTTTAAACTATGATTGATATTACGGCCCTTATATTATGTAAATACAAGTATTCTACTTAAAAACATACACTTTTTTATTTGCATGCTATTTCCTGAGCTTTTCTACTAATTAAGTTCAATGATTTAATTTTTTTTTGGCAGATTAGGGAAATCCCTCTAGATAATCGTCAGATTAAGAGACAGCAAGTCTAGGACATAAAGATGAACCATATACAGGGTGTCCCGTTATGAATGGATAATACGGCACCTACGTGTAGAGGGCACCATGCCGGTTCAGATAAACAAATGTTATGTTCAGTAAAAGTCCTTCCGTTTCCGAGATATTTATTTATTTATTTATTTATTGAACCCAAAAGTGGTACAATTGGCGGACTTAATGCTAAATAGCATTCTCTAACAGTCAACCTTCAGGATGTGCAGAGAACGGTATAAGGCGGTTCAATAAAATACACAGTTATACTAATAAGAACAATAATATCTAATAGTTTATATATAATATTTAGTAGGAGAGCAATTTTAAAAAGTGAGCATATACTCTTTTTTTAAAGGAGAACTTGGAGTGCAATTTTCTGACGTCTTTGGGAAGAGAGTTCCAAAGACGAATAGCTTGGAACGTGAAAGAGTTGGACACAAAACATGTGCGGTGACATGGATAAGCAAGATTTAGCGAATTGGAGGAACGAAGGTTCAGATCGTGAGTGTCACCGAGATACTGAAATTTACTTTTAAGATAATCAGGAGCCACGGGATTAAAAAGAACGGAAAAGAGAGCAGTGAGTACATGAGATTGTCTACGCTCACGAATAGGAAGCCACTTAAGTTGGCGACGATAGGAAGTAATGTGATCAAATTTACGTAGACAGAAAATAAAACGGATAGAATAGTTGATAAGACGTTCCAGTTTATTGAGAAGGTCCTCGTTAATGTCTGTGTAGCACACATCAGCATAGTCGACAATAGGCAGAACGAGAGTTTGTATGAGTAGCTTCTTAGTTGAGATTGGTAGGAAATTCCTGAACCGGTTGAGAGAACGCAACGCTGCAAAGACCGACCGACTAACTTCATTTACCTGGGCGGTCCAACTAAGAGTTGAGTCAAGATAAATGCCGAGGTTTTTCACTACGGAGGAGTATTGTATGACATTATTTGCAAACATGACAGGTGAAACAGTAGCCATATTTATTTTAGAGATTTGCCGAGAGCTTCCAATTATGATGGCCTGACATTTAGTTGGATTGACAGCAATACCGAATTTCCGTGCCCAGGATTCAATATTACTTAGATTATTGTTTATCTTAAGTATGCCATTATCAATATCAGTGACATCAACCTGCGTGTATATCTGTAAGTCGTCGGCATACAGGTGGTAAAAACAGTCAAGAGAAATAGTAATCAGATTAATGAAGATGGAGAATAACAAGGGAGATAAGATGCCACCTTGTGGTACCCCAGACATTAATGTTGACCAATTGGAAACCTCACGGTTGACTCGGACTGCTTGCTGGCGACCACGAAGGTAAGAGGAGAACCAATTCAGTACTGTGGACGAGACTTTATTCTGTTTAAGGGCAGCCAATAAAATGTCGTGATCGACCATATTAAACGCGTTGGAAAAATCAATTAGCACCAAGATGGTAACTAACTTCTTCTCCATGCCTCCCCGAATGTCTTCCGTCACCTTAAGTAAGGCCGTAGTGGTGCTATGTCCTGGTCGAAAGCCTGACTGCATAGGAGAAAGGAGCTTATTATTTAGAAAAAAACATGAAAACTGCCTATGTGCAGCAGCTTCCAGGACCTTAGACAAAAACGGTAGGATGGATATAGGTCTATAATGTTTTAATTGACATGGATTTGATAATTTTGGAAGAGGAATGATGTAAGCTTTTCGCCAAGAAGAAGGAAAGGATCCAGTCATTAAGGAGAAATTAACGATGTGAGTGACAACCGGAAGAAGGTAATTGAGAATAGGAAGAATCATTGCCCTACCCAGTTCATCGCATCCCACCGCTTTGGATTTCAGGGAAGATATAATTGTTTTAATTTCATCCACAGATACTGAAGAAAAGAAGAAAGGTTTGATTGAAGGTTGTGGCATGGAAGATATTTCTGAAATGGTGTTTGATTTTACTGAGTAGCTGATAGAAGTATTCAAGGAGAAGTGATCGTTTAAATCATTCAAGGAAAAGGACGGTGTCGTATTATTTCTAGCTGGTGATTTACCAATGTCAATAGAGTGGAGGAACTTCCATATATCTGCCGATGACGCGTTAGAAATGCTGTCGTAAAAGAAACGACGCTTGGCTGCTCTTACCACCTGATTGCATCGATTTCTAGCTACTTTGTAAAGGCACCAGTTTTCGTCGCACCTGTCACGCTTAAAGCGGCGAAACAGTCTATCACGACGCGACATTGCCATTCTTACACCTCTGGTAATCCAGGGCGCAGGCAGCCGTTTGAGTTTTACCGGTGTGAGTGGCGCATGCTTGTCATATAATTGTAGAATTAACTTAGTCAAAACCTCAGCTTTATCATCAATTGACTGTGCCTGGACTACCGCTGTAAAATCAACGCATTCTGCGTCGCCCTGTAAGGAAGGTAGGTCGATCCTTGCAAAATTGCGCATCCAAACGATCTCAGGTTTTACTTTCGGTGGCTTTAGTTTGTAAGCAAAATATAATAAGTCATGTCTTGAAAATCCGGGAGCAAGTAATTGTCCATGTGCGATAACACGCTCTACACAAGAAGTTATAGCCAGATCAAGACATGTATCGTCGCCGTGAGGATTATGGTGGGTCGGTGAGGAAGAGAGGATAGACAAGTTAACGGATTTTAAAATATTAAGCAGTTTTGTCGATCTGAGAGTGTCCTTATTAACGTCTGTGTTGAAATCACCCATTATTATGTGATGTGTGTACGCAGAACATAACGATTCTAAGACGATCTCAAGACTAGAGAAATATTCGGTTGCTGGTGGACAGTACACGACTCCAAGAACTGCCTTGGCACCCCCCACCCTGACCTCAAGAAAAATATACTCACAATCTGCAGAATAAGAAGCAGGTGATGATGCGACGATAGTGTATGGTATATCACTACGCAGATACACAGCAACGCCACCTCCGCCCTTTCCCATACGATCATTCCGTATGAGTATATAACCAGGAAGACTAAAGGAATGAGATCCAAGGGGTGGTTTTAACCAACTTTCAGAAATCAAGATAGCATGTACAGAGGAAGTAGAAAAGGTGTTAAGAAGTTCAGTGTAGTGGGAGGGTATACTTTGCGCATTTATGTGGCAAACATTAAAGGAAAATTTCAAGGTATTTAATACATCATCTAATTGTTGAGCGAGAGTAAATGGCTCACAAAAAGAACTAGAACTTGAATGCGTTCCAATACTTTCATCGCAAGCGGAGTAAAACGATTCATTTCCAGACATAATATATTACTATTAAAATAAATATTGCTATAAATTAATATGTGTATAGATGTATAATTGTATAAAAGTACTAAAATGCTTTATAGAGTTAGTAGTATATTATAAGTTTTGATTGTTCTTATGTATCTAATATAATATTTTTCAATTTAGGTTTATTAATGTATCCAATTCTGACTGCACGTCCCGCCAGTATGATAAAAATAAAACTATTTAACAAGTACAATACAAAACAAAAAAAAAAGGAATAATAACAAAAACAAAAAACAATTTAACCACAGATTGTCCACAGTGACAAAGCAATAAAAAATAAAAAAATAATAATAAGGAAGGAATTACCTACTAATAAACAACCATATAGGTACCTATAACCATAATAATAATCCGGTCTTACAGTACCTAGTATCTATTATAGTTTATACATTTGTGGCCAACATCAGCTAAAGAATTGATAAAGATAATTGCCATAGATAATAGAAACTACTAGCTATTTAGTGAATGTACAAAGTTTGCACACCATGAAACAAATTAAATGTCTGTGGTTAGCACAAAGCAAAGTGTGATTAAATATCTGTGGTTGTCAGTGACAGTATTGTCAATAATTTGTTTTGACAACTTCATACTTCAAATCAAAAGTGGGTTATGGCTAATGTCTGTTGAGTATTGTAAATATTTTAGAAAGAGAAAACTAATTTGTAATAGTTAAGAGACCATGAAATAATTATAATTGATTTACCCTCCACAAAGTAATAAGAATATTCATAAAAGTACAAGTGTTTGAAGGTAATCTTAAAGGAGCAAAAAAAAACAAATGAAACTAACAATTTTATACAGACGGAACTGAACGAATTAAATTATACTGATTACTGTTATTTCTTGTACCTAGCTGCACGCTTAGACTTCACTCGTTGATCTGGATGGGACGCCGGTGCGGGTGAAGGTGACCGACTGCAGGGCTGGTCGCTATTTCCCCCATCCTTTGAATGATGTTCCGAGGACTCGGGGATACCCTGAAGATCTTCATAGGACTCTATACGATGCCTGGTGCCATCTGTCAGCTTAATTATAATGATACCATCGGCAGTCCAGCAATTCCTCATACCAAACCGTTGCCGAGCTTGCAAAAACACTGAATGGCGCTGCTTGGTCAGGAACTCAGACACAACGTGCGGAGTGCCTTTGAAGGCAGTTTTCTTCCTCCAGACTAAACATCTATCTGAGAAGTCTCTAAAACGCACAAGGACAGGACGACATTTCCCAGGAGTAACTGTACCGAGGCGATGGCAAACCTTGAACTTGTCATGCGTAAACCCACATATGCCTAGCTTTTCACTAAAAAGCTTAGCCATGCGTTCCGGAAGACACTCTTCAGTATCCTCAGAGACACCGCTCACCAAAAGATACTTTCGTCGGTATCTAATTTCACCAGCTTCAACAGTTCTGGATATATCACTGATTTGCTGTCGAAGGAGGTCGAGGATGCCAGTGATCTGGGTCTTGAACAGCGATATGTCTTCTTGCAGGTGAAGAAGTGCAGAATTGCCGCCACGGGGACCTGATAGTTTCACCTGAGACTCTAGTTCAGCAAACTTTTTTTTTATGGTGGCCTCTAAGGCGTGCTGTGTTTCCAGTATAGAGTTGTAATTAGCCATTATTATTTTTGTTGAAGTAACAGTATGTGAGATGTTGATTATGTGGCAGGACAGTGCAGTACAGGATTGTGTTTTACTGCATTAATCAAGCTACAAACACTTGTAAGTAACAAAGTGTATCACTGATTTTAATTTAACACTAAACAAACAGTAAATTACACAATAAATATAATTAAATAGAAATTAAACTTGAAGAGCACAATAAAAACGATGTTACTTTTTTTGCACCTACCGCCCAAACTCGACATTTCAACATATATTTCAAAGATATTCGACATTTTCAACATTTTCAAAATTGTTCCACCCTTCGCCATTCTTTTTGGCGCCAGGACTATAAATGAAGACATTTTTTGTATCTGTTTTTTGGATAGTATTCCTGGATAGATGTGCTATCGAATGTCTTCAATTATTTTTATAACCAAAGCACAGTTTTTTTATAAATTAAGATTTAATACCAACTTAACGTTTTTTCATATTTCATTCTTGACTTTTACTCTGCCGTGGTTAAAAAAAATGTATGGTGGATTGAATGCCAATTTAAAAAAAACTAGCCCATTTAACCCAGATTTCGAAATAGTATGTTACAGGGTATAATCCACCTTTACATTTTGAATTATTTTCTTTGGAAAGGAGGTAGACCCCATTTTATGATACTACAAGTTTATTGGTTTGTTACCTTAAGAAAGCTTCAAAACCATGCAAATTCTCTTGATTCACCATTATTGGTCAAAATAATAATTTTGAAGCCTTATTATACCACTAGAATATGACTAACTCTGGTAACTCTGGTACCACCAGAATAAAGAGAGCAAATAGCCTCTTACCCTCTAATAGCGAAAAGAGAAAATAACCTTTGAACACTCATTAAAAATAACTATTAACTAAAAAATAACCGAAATAATTTAAAATCGAGATAACTCAAAAACCACTCGCCAGGTGGCGCTCAAATTTATAACGGACCACATGACAGGCACTAGGTACCAGGGACCAGACAGCAGTCTCTATTTTTCGAATGGAAAAAGAATTATCGAAATCGGTTCACTCAGTACGAAGTTCTGAGGTAACACACATAAGAAAAAACACATGATACGAATTGAAAACCTCCTCCTGTTTTTGAAGTCAGTTAAAAATACTTATCAACGGAAATTATCATTTGATTGCTTTATTTATTTGCTGAAACTAACATTTTAAGGGGTTTTAGTATTAAGTAGGTAATGAAGTAAAATAAGCTCAAACCTCTTAAATTAGAGCACATGTTTTGCTCTCTTGACAAATAAGGGACTGTCAAGTGAATTTGGATGATTTTGAAGCTCATTAAGGTAACAAACCAAATTTTGGAATTAAATTGTAGTATCATAAAAATGGGCTCTACCTCGTTTTAAAAGAAAATAATTTCAAATCTAAAGGTAGATTATACCCTGTAACATACCATTTCAGAATCTGGGTGAAACGGGCTAGTTTTTTTTAAATTGGCATTCAAGCCACCATACATTTTTTTTTAATCACGGCCGAGTAAAAGTCAAGAAGGAAATATGAAAAAACGTTAAGTTGGTATTAAATCTTAATTTAAAAAGTATCTGTGCTTTTGTTATAAAAATAATTGATGACATTCGATAGCACATCTATCCAGGAATATTTTCCAAAAAACAGATACAGAAAATGTCTTCATTTGTAGTCCTGGCGTCAAAAAGAATGGCGAAGGGTGGAACAATTTTAAAAATTTAGAAAATGTCCAATATCTCGGAAACGGAAGGACTTTTACTGAACATAACATTTATTTATCTGAACCGGCATGGTGCCCTCTACACGTAGGTGCCGTATTATCCATTCATAACAGGACACCCTGTATATCTTAATCTGACGCGCTTGAGTATTTCAAAATGGCGATTTTTTTTTTGCATTTAGTATAATGGCTGCGAGTTTGGGTCACATCCAAATCGTCAGATTATTGAATTAGAGCTTTTTTTTGGTGCACTTAACACCCCCTTAGAAAATCTGACGCGCTCGATTAATTTTTTTTTTTTCATTTTCAACCCTTACGTACGATCACCCCCACCATGCAAATGGTCAGATTAACATACATACATTATTAAAAATACGTAGGCCATTGATGGTATCAATATCTGACGCGCTCGAGTATGTCCATGCGGCAGTTTTTTTTACATATTTAAAGATCTATAGCCGCTTCCCCCACCGATGAAAAGGTATACATTATATAACATTTTTTTCTCCTTATCATCTAACCTTTGCAACCCAATAGGTCTCTATGACGCTCGAGTAAGTACACATTTAGCATCGTCGGCTCCCGTACCATTAGAATGTGTTAGTCGTTTTTTCGTACATTAGGGTTTTGCTTAACGGACGACTTTGATAACTATGCGTTTCTTTTATTAGCTATTTTTAACTATTTTATGTACCTATCAGTAGTAGGCTCTTTGACCACTACATGTAAAAACAGTAAAAGCTTAGTAATGTATTTTATTGTAAGTATGGTGGTAATTATGAGAAAGCCTTCGATTCTATCGAGACCTGGGCGGTACTAAGTTCTCTCCAACGGTGCCGGATTGACTATCGGTATATCGAGGTGTTAAAATGTTTATACGCATCAGCCACCATGTCCGTCAGAGTACACAACACAGTGACGAACCCTATCCAACTGCAGAGGGGTGTCAGGCAAGGGGATGTTTTGTCCCCAAAACTGTTCACCTCTGCGTTGGAAGACAAGACGGGTAGGTCTGTTGGAGTGGAAACGACGTGGCGTTAACATCAATGGCGAATACATAACACATCTTCGATATGCCGACGACCTAGTCATTCTGGCGAGTTCCATGGAAGAACTTAGTACTATGCTCGGAGACTTGAACAGCGCCTCACAACGGGTAGGTCTTAAGATGAACATGGACAAGACGAAAATCATGTCGAATGTCCATGTCACACCTGTACCGGTTGTTGTTGATGGCGCTGCTCTCGAAGTTGTTGACGAGTACATTTACCTGGTCCAAAATACCTCAGTGCCTGAAGTCGAAGGTTTTCGAGCAGTGTGTGTTGCCAGTGATGACATACGGCTCCGAGACGTGGTGCTTCACTATTAGTCTGATGCACAAGCTCAGAGTCGCTCAGCGGGCTATGGAGAGGGCTATGCTCGGTATTTCTCTGCGTGATCGAATCAGAAATGATGAGATCCGTAGACGAACACGGTTAACCGACATAGCCCAAAGAATTAGCCGGCTGAAGTGGCAATGGGCCGGCCATATAGTTCGGAGGACCGACAACCGTTGGGGAAGAAAGGTCCTCGAATGGAGACCGCGTCTTGGAAGAAGGAACATGGGGCGCCCCCCGACCAGGTGGACTGACGACCTGAAGAAGACGGCGGGTATCCGCTGGATTCAACGGGCTCAGGACCGGTTAGAGTGGCGCCAATTAGGGGAGGCCTACGTCCAACAGTGGACATCGAAAGGCTGATGGATGGATGGATGGATGGTGGTAATTTTTCGTCCACGCCAGTCGAGACACAGAGAACCCTAGTGCAGAATATGAATGTGTCGATTTTATTACAAAAAGGTACTTAAAATGTTACGGAAAAATATTGTAGAAAAAGTATTGTATCAAACAACTTTGGAAGAATGCCCTAAAATATCTAAAATATCATTACAAACTGATCAATACTAGTAAATTGAGTATAATGATTAGGGAACGCGTAAGCTGAATCATATTGGCGCTGAACCGTATTAACCCACCTGCGTTGAGTCACGTTCAATGCTAGCAGATGTTCCCAATACGCATCCACAGGGTCTAGCCCCACTCAATATCACGAAAACGACTTGCAACGGCAAGAATAATGGCATGAAAGGTGCTTTAACCAACCTTTTATCTAGCGAGGCTGAGTTGAACAGTGGTTTGAAGGTAGCTGGTAACTCGGGAAAGAAAGGTCCTTATGGAAGTAAGTTCCTCGAATGGAGACCATGTCTGAAGAAGGCAGCGCGTATGGCTTCAGAAGGCTTAAATTCGGTAAGAGAGGCGCAATTTAGAGGAGGCCTATGTCCAGCGATGGACGCAGAAAAGCTGACAAATACATATCAACCCAATTCGGCCAGGCATCCAGTAACGCAGATGCATTCGAAATACGATATAGGTATCTACTCTAAATTTATTAATATTTGCAGTAAATATTTGTAATCAATTTAGGTATTCAAAAAGAACTGAACGCTCACACACTAACAAACCACACTGGTATTGCTCCAGTAATGAACCTGCCCTAAGAATTAAATGGGCAAAACCCGAAACTCGAGAACAAACATTGGGTAATTTATTAGTTGCAAATTACTGCCTTGCTCTATTGAGCTTAATGAACGTTATGCTTTATATAAATACACTTTGATACTGCAATAGTAGATTGTATAACAAGCGGGCAAAGTTATATATTTACGCCGAGGGCGCTTTTTTGAATTTGAGCGAAGTGAGGGATTCTTTAGTAGAATCCTGAACGTAGCAAGGGATTCAAAGTACGTCGCCCGAGACAACAATATTTGCTCCCGTGAGATACACTCTACTTTTCATCCCCCCACCCCCCTATGAAAAAATAAAAGGAATTTCAAATTCAGGAATTATATTTTACTACAGTCACTTAAAGAACTCATTTTTCAAAACAAAACCATGAATTTCTAACAATCCAAACTTAATTCAAAAAGTGCGCGGAAAAGGAAATTGCGGCGCACTTATTTAAATAAAAAGGATGAAAAACTCATTCCTGCCCGCTAAAAGTATCTTATAAAAAACATCAACTTTGGGCGCACTTAAAGGCGAACCAAGTCGTCCTTTTCAAATAGGTGGAATGAAAATTAGTTTTGTTGATAATACAAACCGCATCCCAGCCAAATTGGGTACGCCGTCGCTTGCTGCTGTTACGACAACAAAAAGCTGCAACAAAACTTCACACGTAACCAATGAACAGAGAACACTCATGACAGATATTTCTTTGTTTCTCGGCCTATAACTCACAGAACAATCCTTTGGGTACGGATATGCTTAAGTGAAAGTGGCAAGTATCGGGCCGCTATGTCCTTGTTGAGAATAGAGGTAGGGGAATTGAGAGAGATCCCTTCCTAACCTAACCTAACCTAATACGCGTAGAAACACCCTTGTGCAGTATTTCAAAACAAAGTCACCTCGCTGAAGTATTAAAAAATACAAAAATTATTATCTGGGATGAAATCGCCATGGCACACAAGAGAGAAATTGAGGCTATTTGGGGCAATAAAAAATTAATGTCTGATGTAACCGTGTTTTTTGCTGGAGACTTTAGGCAAACCTTACCGGTGGTACCCAAGGGAACTCGTGCAGATGAAGTACAAGCATGTCTTAAAAGATCGATTTTGTGGTCCTCCGTAAAAAGTATAACATTAACTAAAAACATGAGAGCCTATCTGGGGAGCGATTGCACGGCTAGTATATTTTCAACCAGTCTTCTAAAAATAGGAAATGGTGATCATCCTACGAGGAATGGTATATTTGACGTCCCTGAAGATTTGTGTACATTAGCATAATATACCATCGAGGAGCTAATACAACATTTATCCAGGTATTTCCGACATACAGGACAAGCCTATGGAATGATTTTGCGAACGAGCTATTTTGACTTACTTTTAAAATCATTCGACGGAGATGAAAAGATTTACAAATCTATGGACACAACGTGCAATGCAGACGACGTTGTAAATTATCCAGTCGAGTTCTTAAATTCGCTTAAACCAACCGGTCTTCCTTACCGTAGGTTTGGACTGCGAATAGATATATCAGTAATGTTACTCCTTAATTTAATACCACGGAAATTGTGTAACGGCACCAGGTTGCAAGTCAAATCCTTACATAAATTTTTTTTGAGCCCATTATTTTGACTGGATGCGCCCGAGAAGAAACAGAGTTAGTGCCGCGTATTCCTCTTATCTATATCCAATGACCTACCTTTTGAATTTAAGCGCCTTCAATTTCCGCTAAAAGTTTGTTTTGCCATGACAACAAATAAGTATCAAGGGAAAACTTTCAAACTCGCCGGTGTGAATTTAAGAGAAGATTGTTTCTCTCATGACTTACATGGGACATGAACCCATGCCATGCAATAAAATTAATAAGAAACGCTTTTGGAAACAATAGGATCTTTTTTTACTCTATAGGTCGAGAGATTAATTTCAAATATTTAGAAATGCTACTTAATTTACAAGAAGTAAAAGGTCCCATGCAATGCAATAAAATTAATAAGAAACTCTTTTGGAGACATGAGGATCTTTTTTGACTCTATGGGTCGAGAGATTAATTTCAAATATTTATAAATGCTACTTAATTTACAAGAAGTAAAAGGTCTTCATCTTGTAACCAAAATCGGCAAAATCGGCAAATATTTTTTGAAAAACAAAGAAGGAAAGTAAAATTGGCTACACAAATTATTCAGCAGCTCAGTGGCAGTATATTGCTTGCTCGCGTGTCAGCTCCCCCTCTAACTTATTTATACTGGCAAATAATAAAAAACAAAAAACATTGTTTACATGGAAATCCTATATAAGGCCTATAATGAAGAGTGCCTTATCATTATTTTATTAACTTTAATGATTTGTCACACTGTGCCTAAACTATATAAATCTGTATCTACCTACTAATAATAGAAGAGAACTTCAAAAATTCTTTCACCATCAAAAAGCAACATTATCCCTGAGTAACAAAGCCTATATTTTATCCCAGTTGTAATATATCCCTGACAATCTTATGCTATAAATGTTAAATTGAAGTTGTTTTAACATTTCAGCCTGAAAAAAATATTATTTGTAAAATAATTTCAAAGAAAAAGCGCTGTCGAGTTCAGTAAAAATGCGCGATATAACCAAATTCCACGCGGGCAAAGCCGCGGGCGGAAAGCTATTGAAGTTATAATTAAATTCTAATATGCACATCACTGAAAATAAGAGGTACGTCCAGGGTTTGACCTCAGTCCATCGTCTCGAGAACTCAACGACAACAACCATTCCGACTATCCGCAAATTCATAGTTTCGTCCAAGATTTGAATCCAATCCACCGACTCGACCACCCAACCTTCAAACCATTCAACCATCATCTAATTGTAATCACCAAAAGCCCAAATAATCAAGGAAACGTTCTGATATTTACAGGCCCGAACCCACCAGCTCTTGGTCCACAACCGAGAGCTGATCGACCACATCGCCGCCCTCATCAGCCACCTGCACGACGACGAGATCGAAGCCCCGCGGCCGATCAACGCCCAACAACTAACCATGTTGCCACAGGTGTGTATACTTAACGTTGATACCGCCTAAGACGTTCTCAATAGTCTATACATCCATAATCTGGGAATAAGTTATTAGGCTCGATTGATGTTGTGACATTTTGACGGCTAGGCAATCTGACTTGAGTATTATGGAAAATCTCGGAAAAAGTCATTATGTTATAAGGCTCGATTAATTTTGTGGCATTTTGACACTGGCTAGGCAACTCACTGACTGAGGATTATGGATGGATAGAATATTGGAAAGGTTAGAAACTTATAACAAGCAAGATTCATCTACTTCAGTTTTTATTAGTTAGCATCATCACGATGACTGACCTGATCAAGTGACTATCAAGATTTTGTCTCGTATATGAAGTTTTTCATGTTAGTGACCTTGACGAATAAAAGAAATTTGTCCGCGTACCCTTTTATCCTTGCCAGGGTCCATCAATACAACAGTCATTTGGAATATGATCGCATAGTGTAAAATTTATGGGCAACGATAAACAAAACCAATTTTATTATCGTACCGTAAATAGCCCTAGGCCAACAATGTAAGCAAACTACGGGTGAACCGAGAACGCTTATAAATGAGTTTCAATAGTTTATACGCACTCTTATATGGAGAGAGATTGCATAGGATAATCGCACACGACTTTCTTGCCTCCATCGTTTAAGAACATACCTTTATAACTAAACTCAGGAGAATGAACTCATATAGCCGGATAGCCGCATCATCGCAATAGTCCGGTTTAGTAGTCAAATCTGTAATTTTTTTTGTGAAATTTTCTCCTAGGCTTTACTATGGACATATAGATCAAAACAAAGAATCATTGTCCGTTAGCGCAACACGCGAAGCCGAGGAAAGCATTGAACAGATTAAGATTATAGTCATAGGGACCGATAGTTTACAGAAGCAAGGAAAATTTCTAACAGTTACTATAATTCTATAAACTGCATATAATTTCTTCCTGGCATTAAATAGATACAACTTAAGATGAGGCTGCTTTAGATAATATGGCAGGGCAATGGCAAAATCGTAAGTCACGCAGAGTAATCACATATTTTAGAAATAAATTACAATCGTTTAATAAACTTTTAATGTAAATTGAGTCTTGCTTGTTTTTTGTGACTTTTTCGTTAAATATAATTTTGATCCTTGAGTAAACCTGAGAAAGCATCATTTTTAAATGAAAATTGTTTTTATATTAGGCATTCTTGTTAATTATGGATTTCATATAAGATTACAACACCTGTGGATATCGTGTTTTGCTTATTATTCATGAAAAAGAAAAATCTATGAATAATTATTGAATCAATAAAATCAGTAAAATCCATCCACATGCACAAAATCAGTTCTACTCCGGATCCTAATAATTGCATGGTTGTCTTTTGTTGTCTATCGCAATGCTGTTTGTTGTTTATTTGATGTGTTGTCCTCAATTTGAATGTGAAAATTAAGTAACTATTAATAATTCCTTCAACTTCCTTTTTTTGTGTTGTTCGCCATTTATAACCTTTTTCGTCATGTTCCGTTCTTTAACGTCATGTCAAAGGGTTAACAAAATCTTCTGTTTTACCCAAAAAAACAGAGTATGGACGAAAACTCATAAAAACATATGCACTAAGACCAGTTTATAGATCTTGAGTTTGTTCGGAATTACTAGATTATTTCTACCCTCACTACTAACATCAAAGCATTTCAGTTATATCAGTTAAGCGATACAAATACGCATATTCTGATTAACATCCTGATGTGATTCAGTGCTGTCTGCTTTTCTGTAATTCTCATAATAAATTGTACCACCCACACATTCGTTGTAACTGGAATACTAGAGCAAGAAAATGAATTCGATGTAACACGAAATATTCATTTCATTTCCCCTATTGAGTTTAAATTGAATATCAATTATTAACTATAGTTATAATAAATTGGCTAATAATAATTATTATCTACTTTTATAAATAACAACTAATTGCTATATAGGCGTATCCAAATATCAATCGTTTTCAATATTGCCTTAATAAAACCAAAGCCATTTGGTTAGAGAGGAGCGGTCCGTACAAACACCAAGTAGAAAACTGCTCCAGCAGAATCTGCCGAACTTTTAGATGACAAAACACTCCGCAATAAAGGCTTTTTGTTTATCAATGTCACTTCGCGTATAAATTCAAATAATACCATCAGAATTTGCAGCAAAGTTTCATAGCCATATAAAGTCGAACACGAACATTTGTTTTTAACGCTTGACGTAGAAATTTGCAGAGCGATCTCTTTTTAAGCGTTTCGTGTCTCAGTTATCGGGCTCCCTCAGCTCAGACAGTTAAACACGATGAATTTTAGGATGCCACTTTTCAAACCTCACTCCAACTAAAAGTTTTTATGGCATCGCTTTTATAATCGATGTTCAATTTACGTAAAGCGAAAGCGTTCAACATGAAGCAATGACAATCTTGCTGTACCCTGATAGGGCCATCTAGCGCTGAATAGAACTAATTCATTTCAGCGCTTTTATTTATTATGCATTAAGCGTACCTATCTTCCCAAACGTCATATTTTGTTTGCAAAACTACATATATATTACCACGTCTGAATATTTTGCGACTGTTAATCCATTATGTGTTTGCTTTTTACGTACGTATTTTTTTAATTAACTAAAATGTAACTGATATTTGTTTCGATTGTATTTCATAAATTAATTTGTGCTCTAAATGTTCTAATTTAGCGCTTTGTACCTTTTAAGAATTGTTTGTTTATTTGCATTCATGAAGCCTTTACATTTTATCAGTGTTGTAATTTTAGTGCTTGTGTCATAAGATACCCTGTCATTTATTATATTATAATCATTAACAGTAAAGAAAGTATCGTAGTAAATGACTATATGTATTCTAAAATAGTATTTGGTTAAAAATCACACAAACACTAAAAATTTATTAGTGTCTTGCTATGTGTGAGTTTACGCTTTATTTAGATAGTAATGTGTAATTCACTTGTGATTGTTAAGCATGCGTAATAATCTTCACTATTTGTGTCAGAGACGCATGACGCGTGTAATACAGAGCATATGATTAGAGGATTTATAACAAAATTGGAGCGGCTCATTCACACGAGGACGAATCGTCTTTTTTCACGAATCGTCTTTTTTCACGATTCGTTATTTTTTTTGACGGCGGCAATGCTTTTTAAATACTCATGTTCACACGCTTGACGAATCGTGAAAAAAGACGAATACGGATACGTCTTTTACAAATCACGAATCGTGAATGTTTTATGATTATGACGGATACGTCTTTTAGAAATCACGAATCGTGAATGTTTCTGAACCTATCTGAACAGCTAAATCACGAAATAAATGTGAACTTCAATGCGGATATTTTGACGAATCGTGAAAAAACACGATTCCGTATTCAATGTGAACGTCCATCCGTCAAGACGTATCGTGTTTTTTGACGAATCGTCAAAGACGTATGCCGTGGGAATGAGCCCTAACGTACAAAGAGTTAATTTACAGAGAATCCTTTAATCACACTCCACGTTAACACAATGGAGCCTTGTTTACGGCTTGCTTATATGTAATTAATGAAGTATTCTCTAGAAGATTAAATGTTGTAATTTACGTCGAGATTTTAATATTTATTGTCTTTTAACGCTGCCTGAGCAGGCCGATGCCCGAAGCAAAAAAGAGGAAAAGCCAGAGATCGTCCAAACCAATGGAAATCTCCAACACATGAGCAGCGAAGACCTCATCAGCTTCTTCACTACTGAAACCAACAACAACACCAAGGTCAGCCAGAGCGTGGAGGACAACAACAACAGGAAGGCCAGCCAGAACGTGGAGAACAACAACATGAAGGCCAGCCACAACATGGAGAACAACAACAAGAAGGCCAGTCACAACGTGGAGAACAACAACATCAACGTTAAAACGTCCACGACGATGAACGACTTTCCGACGATCACCACCAACGAACCCACCGCCACTCTGAATTTTAGCGGCATGACGAACGAGGAGATCCAAGAGTACCTGATCTCCAAGTTCCAAGACATGGGCGTCAATGGCCCCGAGCCCGACCCGGCCACGCACAAGCAATTCTACCAGAACACGAACGCTTTCCCAAACATTGCCCCCCTGACGAACCACTACAGCAACACTGACCTGGCCAGCCTCCTCAACCACAAGGCATACCGAGACAAATTCGATTCAACCGAAGTTCTGCTCGCTGCGGCTAAGCGCATGAGCCTTGGGCAGTCGCAGCTCTCGCTTTGTAGCAGCGAGAGCTCCTCGGATTCGTCCACCGACACCAGCTCCGAAGACGGCGTGCCGTACATAATGCCGCTGTCTCATAACGCTACTCTGACCGCGACAGGAGATGACGGACGGATAAGGCTTATCGTTCCCGTGTCCCCGTCCGAGAGCACCTCTGAAGTTCCAGAGGAACCTCAGCCGTCTACATCGAAAGCGTCGAAAGATAATACCCTTCGTGTGCCAGAACCGACGGTGGCATCAGCGACTGCTATCACTCGCACCACCAGCGAGAAGGTACCGAACCGCAGCGAGCTTATGTCGGCAATACGAGCACAATGGACTCGTCATACAACAAAATAAATAACGTCACCGAATAGTTTAGTTATTTTAGATTATGTTCAAGTAATCTCCTGAAGTAGGCGTTTAAGTTTAGTTATTGATTTCATGAATTGTTTTTAATTCCGTGGTTGTGAAGTGCAGGTGGAATTTTCAAAATGCGATCGTAATTCACTACACTTCACACCACATAGAGTTTGGTTTATAAACTATTTTAGAGAAATTATTTGACATATCACGTTACCTAGTCCAAAAATATTTTACAATTATTTATACCCCTTGACATATCTAGTCATATCTCAGTCAAATATTATTTAGTTAAGCGATACTTTACGAGGCAAGACGGGATCCTAAAGCCCCTTAATGATTTCGGTGAACTATAAAAGTTATTAAATTATATCTCATAATATATATATAATTATATCTCAAGAGAGAAGGCCGATAAAACTTTTATCGACACTGCTACTTTTAGATGCTATTTTGTTTTTCCAATAAAAATACACTTGAATATTTATTTCGATATTGTAATGCCATCCTGTCTATTCACTTAATTTATTAAAAAGTTAAACCGACTGACTTATTATTCTCCAAAAATATGAATAATTAATTCATATTTTAGAGGACAATCTCCCAGCAGAAACAAGAGTAAATGGTTCGTGAGGAAAACAATTTATATATCATAAAATTTAAGAGCTTCGATTTTAAATAATTCAAACCTTTTTTTATTTAAACAGTCAGTCGGGTATGTTGTGGCGAACCAACGAGTGTTTAACTCTTGTTTCAAAAACAATTTCATCCATATTCAATCATTTTGATTGCTTCATTAAAATTTAGATAACGCTGGGAGATTGTCGGTAATAAATATTGACTGCTAAATTGTATGTTAGAAAACTTAGAGAATGAAACGAAGATCATTCAAATATGGGGCACGAAGGATTAGCACGATAAGACATCATATAAATAATATAATATTACCTACTATATTGTCTAATTTTCTATATATTTATAATACTTAAATAATATATTAGTATGGTTCTAAAACCTTGACTTTATATTGTAATTATCTTGAGTGCGGCATAAAATGGTAGGACTAGAATGAAGTTGATTGATTAGACGTTTTTAAAGGGATCGGTGTAATTAATGTCATCTGAGCTTTAAAGAAATGGTATTAAGTGAGATAAGGAAAAGTGATGTATTTGTAGTAAAAAAATATATTTCTTTACTACTAAAAATATGTCCGCTTGCTGGTTAAGCAAAAACACTATCTTCAAGATTCCATCCTACAATTATGAAGATAGTGTAGCGATTTAGTTTTGTACTTATAATGAACATTTATTTTTGTTATTTTTTTATAGTCATATAAAGTTTCTAATTTGTATTACAAGTTTAGTATGTTACATAAAGACATTTAAACGAAATAAAGCCAAATATTTTTTTGTGCCAAAATGCTATTGGGTGACATACATAAGGATGGACCAAGGCAAAAAATCTATTAAATTCAAATTTTAAAATCTTTACTTATCTATACAGTTTTAGAAGGTATTTATAAATTGTAAATTAACTTACCTTATAAGTTGGAAAGCTTGCAAAATGTATATGAGACATCACATAGAATAATGTTTAAAAAACAACTGTGCTACGTACGGAAATCAATGATAGGTAATGGTTAGAGGTACGAGAATATTGAAAGGACCGCCCCTATTTTGAATCCGTCTGAGTTGTATGAAAAGACCAAAAAGACAAAATATAAAAAATAAGAGCCTCAAACATCGCGATCGTGGAAACCAATGAGGCTGTTCGTGACATTTTCGTTCCACGAAACAAAGAAACATCTGTATAAAAATGACTCGAATATCTGCAGTCAAATTATCATTTAAACAGTAGTAGGATTTAACGATTTTAAAGGTATTATGTCTACAACTCAGTGTCTATCGAGCTTCGTAAACTTTCAGATAGTGATTGATTCAAAGTATAGTATGATGTGACTTACGGCCGAACAAACAATCCACTGATAGATAAATTTATTTTGGAAATTGATCATTAACTCCAGATAGGTACCTTGCATGAAAGTGGCAAATGGGTACATTAATAACCCCTCACTCGAAAATGCCATTTACAATCAACGGAAACATAATATCCAAAACCAATCGTATTGTAAAGAAACCATTGTCTTTAAACATTTCCAATTTTTGGAACAGTAAAGGAGAACCGATTTCGCAAACATATAGGTGTGCAATAAACACGAGGGGATTCGGAATATTTTTATAAGAATGTGAGTTTAAGATCACAAAACGAGTTTTAGTCTAGGATTTTGGATAAATTTTATTTATTTCGGCCGTAAATCGCATTTGAAACGTATTGTCTGACCACAATGTATCGGAGTTTGTATCATTCGCTATATGATTGATGACTTAAGTATTATCTTAAAGTTTAACTGTTTTCACTCTGTCCTCAATAGCTGATATATGTGCGTTTTGTGTAATTCATTTAATATTATTACGTGTTGTTCTTTGACTCTTCCATGTATACGGTACTAAAGAACTTTGATTATCCTGAAATATCATCACATTATTTTATATTATTAAAGGAGATGTTTCAGAAATGTATGGCGCCTGGGCGGGTACACTGTACATTCAATAGGAAGCAGCTCATATTATTTGAAAGCGTTCCATATCATCCAAATTCTTGATTTCACCGTAGTTTGGCGACAATAATTCAATTTATGGATAATATATTGTAACACTGAGACAGTATGGTGGACAAATCGACTGCTGATGACGTTGATAAACTTGATTTATTCTAATGTCATATTAGGCGTGTCAAAATGTGTCAATGTCCAATGCATGATAAAATATAAAACAGATATAAAATATAAGCCCGACGATCTTTTTGGATTTGGTTTGTTGGATCTGTCTTTTATTATTAACATTATTAAGCGTATCTTATCTAATTAAACGGTGCAATCCGTCGCTTCGATTAATCCGAACAAAATCGTGACGATAGATCTCCAAGAGCTATACTGCTAATGTATAGCAGTCGAATTAATGTCACGATATTCACGTTTGCATGGGTTTTTGTTGAGATCTCAGACTCCGATATATAATGTAATATTCGATCGTCAACGATATCGACATAGGTAACGATCGGTCTGAATCGACGCTGAAAGCAGTTTGGAAACGCCAACTACTAAAACCAGACTAAAACGCGCATATTACTTTATGCCAATGAATACGGTTCATTCCCATTAGTCCCACTGAACAGTCCTACCGTAGGACTAATGAGACTTTTTTTTCCGGTTCATTCCCATTAGTCCCACTGAACAGTCCTACCGTAGGACTAATGAGACTTTTTTCCCCACTAGTTCCACTTTTAAATGTTCTATCGAATAGTGGAACTAGTGAGAACATTTTTTCTCAGTAGTTCTACTACATTTTATTTTAGCCAAAAATAACATTTTACTTCAAAATCAGTTGTAACTTTCTGGGGGCACCTCATGATTAATAACATCATCATTCATTCATCATTTCAACCCATCACGGCCCACTATTGAGCACGGGTCTCCTCTCAAGATGAGAAGGTTAAGACCATTAGTCCACCACGCTGGCCAAGTGCGGATTGGCGCACTTTACATACCTTTGAGATTTGCGAACTCTCCGGCATACAGGTTTCCTCACGATGTTTTCCTTCACCAAAAAGCGAGTGTCATTTAAATGCTTGAAACGCACATAACTCCGAAAAGTCTGAGGTGCGTGCACTGGGATTTGAACCCGGAATCCCCCGAGTAGGAGTTTTAATAGGGAATACTGAAGCCTGTGATTCAAAAAACGATAATACTTAAGAACCTATTTCAGTCTTTTTTTCTTTAGATTTACGTAATTTTTTTCTTTCGTCTTTTTTCTTTAGATTTATTATAACGTTGATAGCTTAGTGGTTAAGAATATGGACTCCTACTCCTCAGACCTCCTCAGACTTTGCGGAGTTATGTGCGTTTCAAGCATTTAAATGACACTCGCTTTTTGGTGAAGGAAAACATCGTGAGGAAACCTGTATGTCGGAGAGTTCGCAAATCTCAAAGGTATGTAAGGTGCGCCAATCCGCACTTGGCCAGCGTGGTGGACTAATGGTCTTAACCTTCTCATCTTGAGAGGAGACCCGTGCTCAATAGTGGGCCGTGATGGGTTGAAATGATGAATGAATGATGATGTTATTAATCATGAGGTGCCCCCAGAAAGTTACAACTGATTTTGAAGTAAAATGTTATTTTTGGCTAAAATAAAATGTAGTAGAACTACTGAGAAAAAATGTTCTCACTAGTTCCACTATTCGATAGAACATTTAAAAGTGGAACTAGTGGGAAAAAAAGTCTCATTAGTCCTACGGTAGGACTGTTCAGTGGGACTAATGGGAATGAACCGGAAAAAAAAGTCTCATTAGTCCTACGGTAGGACTGTTCAGTGGGACTAATGGGAATGAACCATGAATACTTAAATAAGTATGAACCTAAAGTGAAGCTGGATAATTGTATGGCAGTTGCAATTTCTGTATTTAAATATTTTAGATACGACAGAAGTAAATAAAAAACAGCATTTTATTTATTCATATTTTATTTTTTCATTTCAACCATCTTCTATTAATAATATGCCATCCAGGACTGAAGCCGGTGCCTCAATATTTGTCTGTCTTATAATGAGACGATCTACAAACCTTAAAAAGTATGCGCAAAAGCTATTGAACGGAAACAACAAAAAACCAAATCACAAGCAAAATCGAGGTCCATAAAACGAAAGCCGGGTAAACAAGTACTGCGAGATCCAGGAGTCCAAAAAACAAAGCCGTAGGTAGATATTCACTTGATCACTATAAATAGCACTAATGTTGTTCACTTCAAAGAAACACTCGGAATGTCGAAAAATGTCACTGGCATTCTAAACTTCAGAGCTCAATAACTAATCACAGACAACAGACACGTTTATATTTATTTTTATTTTGATAGTTCTCTATTTCGGAGTCATGGAACCGCCAATGTTGTTGTGCGTAAAAATATTTTATTGAAAATAATTTCTCTGCAGAGAACGGCTAATCTAATAAAATTTTTGATATTTTTCTGTGAATCAGTATATTTTTCTCTTTTTGTGGTGAAATGTACAAAGTCGCCGCCCAAAATGAAACATCTCCTTTGCGCTTTTGAAGAATAAATTAATAATTTTTTTTTCATTAAAAAGTCGGAAGAAAAGAAAATTTGAGGCGAAATTTCATTCAGCCAACCATTCCTTTAATTGAAATTTCTCTTTGAATATTGTAATTCTTTCATCTTTAATCACAACTGTTAACAGAATAACGCCTAGCTAGGCGTTATTCTGTATTTAGTGTTATAACAATACCATAATTTCCTGTTCTTATTGTGATATTCTACCCCATTTGTGGTTTATGATATCACGATATTTCCAGACCTGCTGAATAAATTAATACTAATAATGGCAAGGGTTCTTAAACTTACGTGTTCCCTTCGATTCTATGTCTACTAATCTTATTAATGCCCTGTAATGAGGGCTGTGTCTGTATCTACCTTGATTTTTTACTTTTTTTGTATAATGTAACGTTATAGAGGGAAGATTAAATAAAAGAGAATTTAGAAGGAAAATAAAGATGTAATGCACTTTCTTGGTGGGTCACAAGATTACTATATAAAAAGATAAGTAACTAAATAAGAGTCAGTTACAACAGAAAGTCAATTATTATGAAAGGGGAGACGACCTGGAGTGCTCTTGCAGGCGGAGGTCCGAAGTACCGGCTCGGAAGGCGGAGGCCGGTGTGTCTCTCGAACAAGAAGGCGTTTGGAGGCGTAGAGGGTGGCGCGCTCTACCAAGCGCACAGGTCGGTAGCACCACCCTGGCGCGCAGTACTACGCGCAGGAGCGTCCCACGCGGCAGGCCTCCCGACGTGGGAGACGGTGGCGGGTCCCGGGGCGCTCCAGACAGTGCGCGACCGGAACAGCACCGCAGGCCAGCTCACACCAGTGATGAGGGAGACGAGTTGCCAACCGTCCACAAACGCACACGTCCACGAGGGAGAGACACACGGGTCGGCCCTGTGTGCACGACCGAATCAGCCGGAAGGACCTCGCCCGATGAAGGCCTCCGAACACTCCAAAGTCTAACTCCAAACTCCCCTGTCGACCCGATAACTCGAATATTCCGGAGCCAGCGTCCCTTTTTCAGATCAATTCATTTTTTTTAATTTTAAAATTATAAATAAGTCCAAAAAGGTTACAAGTAATAATAATTTAGATAAAAAGCAAAACTAAAGAGACGTCAGAGTTACATTGACAAATGCTGTCATCAAAGTAAACAAACATGAAATCGTATTTAAAGTTACAGAAAGAACATTGGGAACTTTACTATGGGAAAAGTCTCCACGGGGGACAAAGATGAAACGTATGGTATTTTAAAGCTTTGGGACAATAGGTGTGTTCTCTTAAAGCGCTATGTTGTGACATATAGTGTCTAAGTTAGAAATATTTGTCTAAAATGATTTGATTTTTTTCTACTTGCCATGTTGTTTTGCATCGAAAAATAATTAATAAGCATGTTATATATTTTTCTATGTTATTATAATATATAGTAATATGGTATTTTACGGAATAAAAAGTATATGAAATAATAATATCTCAAGTCTAAAGCAACCGTATAGGACCCTCAGATTATAGAACCAAAAGGCAGATAGAACATTCGCAAAGAAAAGCGACGAATGATGTGAAGTCGCTTTTTCACTATGTGTGCATGACAACCTAATGTCAACTAGCAATTGCACCGTATGGATACGTAATTCTTTGTGTGTGTGAGGTTGCCAAGTGAAAAGTCATAATCTCCCGCAATTTTGTAAACATTGTTCGCCATATTTCCAGCTTAAAACATTATGCACAATTAAATTGGCAAATTATTTATTACTAGTGAACGCCCTTGTTTCGCTTCGGTAAGCCCATAATCGATAAATGAGGGATGGTATTCTTTAAATTGACGTGATTTCTTATTTGTGTACCGATTCAAATAAAACACACACTAAATGTTAACCCAAGCTCATTTGAATACGTCAGTGAAAACTGCATCTAAATTTGTTAAGCCGTTCTTGAGATTAGGCGGAACAAATGCACAGAAAAACAGACAAAAAATTAAAGTTTAAAATATAATAATGTAAAAATAATAATTGATTTTAATTTCTTCTGATAATAATTTCTTGAGCGCCTCCGAGCTTCGGAAGGCACGTAAAGCCGTCGGTCCCGGTTGATATCGATTGATAGCAGTCGTTAAGCCATGTCAGAGGCCTTCGGGCGGCTTGAAAACTTTCGACAATGGGTTGGCCTCTAACCCCTCCACCAATCCGCACTGGAGCAGCGTGGTGGAGTATGCTCTATGCCTCCTTAATAATGAGGAGAGACCCTCAGTAGTGGGCCATTAATGGGTTGTAGCCATATCACTAGTTATCAAAAAGTATTATATAATAATTATGTGTAAATGTTCTTTTAATATACCTATTTAATTTAATATTTTAAATATGTTTAATTGTTTTAATTAACCTATGGATTTTTGTCTCTTTGGGTAGATATTTTTAATCAAAAAAAAACATCAAAATATCAATATACTTATTTATTATAACAAAAATTCGGTTTTGATGATTTTTTAATCAACCAATGTCCTTTTTTAGTGAGATAGGTACACGTCATCCTCACTAAAATGTAATGAGCGAACCACGCAAAATTAATTAGCCAATTAATATCTTGCGTGCTTTTCCGAATAATATGAACCCATTTTTCTCTTGTTACAGCATCTGTCGGAAATTGCAAAAATTATAATTGAAATAATTTTTGTGAGTAGGCTAAGCAGAAACTAAAATATTATATAATATTTATCATACATATTATTGGCACACGTGACATTTACAGCAGTTAAAATGCTAATTTTATTGGCTGTAGGTATTTCCTGATTTTTAGGTTTAAATAAATAAAACTATTTACTTTCAAAATATTTTTTTTCGATATAAATTTATAAATCGACCAATGTCCAAATAGTCCATGCATATTTCCCCAAATTTAGGGTAACCGATTTTCATTTAAGCTGGTGAACAAATGAATGATTGTCGAGGTTTTGTGTTCCGAGCGAACCGCAAAAATATTATTATAAATAAATAATAAAATAATGAACAATTACCGGGTAAAAGATATTCCGTCTTCTTTTCTTTGTTTTTGCGAACAACTTTTAGAGAATTTAAAAATGCAAGACGGCATTAGGTATAACTGATAAAATAATGTAAAAAATTTGACATTTGCGACGTTTATGCTATTTGACGCTCTCCTTAGTACTGACACGAGATTGTATTAGCTTTTTATTTTGCATTTGCTTTGGTAACTTCACTTCATATTTGAACGACTACATCTGCCTTTTGGTTCTATAATCTGAGATAAGACCGTACTGAACAAAGAGTAAATAGAAACAGGAGGTATATAAAAAATATTATTGCTTTTTACAAAAAGAAATAACCTTCAACCTCGATACGAGATAACTCAAAAACTACTCGCCAGATGGCGCTCAATGTTGAATTGAAGTGTTTGTTAAAAAGGAAGGTGTAAAGTTCTCGTCACTACAAGTTAATCAAGCCCAAATACTATTAACTGCAGTAAATCGTTGAGGAGTTCCCTCGACTGTCTTTCGGTTTCATCAGATCGATTCCAGACCTTCATCCTGGTGTCCTTATCAGCGTACCCCACTGTGCATATTTACTTTACAACAAAAAAAGAATTATCAAAATCGGCCCATAAAACTGAGCACGGGTCTCTCCTCATTATTGAGGAGGCTTAGAGCATACTCCACCACACTGCTCCAATGCGGATTGGTGGAGGGGTTAGTGGCCAACCCAGTGTTGAAAGTTTTTAAGTCGCCCGAAGGCCTCCGACATTGCTTTACGTGCCCTCCGAAACACGGAAGTTTGTCACTAGCGGTCACCCATCCAACTACCGACCGCGCCCGCTGTTCTTATCTTTGTCGATCGTTTAGGATCGACGCAAGCCGCCGGGCTATGCGCGCTTATTGAAACCTTATTTTCTCAATATTCCCATATGTTACAGGAAAAAAAGGTGCACGAAATTAAAGCGAATAATAGTATATATCATCTGAGACAGGTTTCGTTACTTTCGTTTCGTTTGTGTCCGCTACTTTTCGAAAAGCGGTGCAAAAAGTTCCTGATGTCCTTTATCAATAAAAATAAAGAAGGAATACTAAAACATTAAAGAAGGTAACATTTAAAATTTATAAATAGTCCTAGAAGTCAATAACAAAATAATAATAGAATACATAATCAAAATACTTAACTCCAAAGTGGTCAATTAAATCATTTAACAATTTCAGCTAATAAAACATTACAAGTATTATAAAAGGAATAAAGCAAGATAAAAGAATTAGAAGGAATAGACAAAGGCAAGGATATAAAGGGAAAGAAACAAGGAAGAAGATAAAGAGGATAGAGGATAAAGAAGAAAGATAAGGAGCTAAAGATGTAAATAAAATAAATATTACATATACTACAATAAGTAATACAAAAACATCTCTCTAACAAGATAAAATGAAGGGAGCATTGTAAGAAGAAGCAACAGAAAAATGTGCACTTAGTATATTTATTTTATTACTTTCATAACCACCCACACCTGGGAAGATTTAATGTACATCTACTTGCACAAAACGCGTGTATGTCGACTAAAGTGGAAATATACCTACTATTTTTAAGCGGAAGAAATGACTTGGCTTGCATTATACTCAATCTAGTCATTTTTTATGAGCATTGTGTAAAGTCAATTTGATTTTTTCCGCTTCTCAATAGTACTTATCGCTTTTAGAATAGATTTGAAGTATTGCAATTTATAATCGATTGTTGTCATTTAAATGTAGACTTTCAAGTGTATACACTCTTGGGACCTGGATAATGTACATTTCGTTAGTGTACACGTCAGCCATATTTTGAAGTTTTTGATTTATGTGATCGCTCACTAAGTAATGTACATTGTTTAGAAACTGCTCTCCAAATGTACCGAAAAGAAAATCTATCCACTTTACTATATACATAGTATTTTACAATATTATAGGTTTAAGATTTTAGAATGTGTACCTACCGTCTATCATTGATGTACCTACCTACCTTTAATAAATATACTATTGCCTTAACCAATTTTGTGAAACTACGACCTCTTCTTTTCTTACTTTTGGTCTAAGATCACAATCAATTTAATTGTTCAATCTAAGATCTACATCCACGCCTCACCGCTTAGGTCTACAACTATCTCTATTATTTTTAAATTTAATTTTATAAATGATGAAGGATAATAAAGAAGATATTATAAGAATAGGGTTGCCTTGCAAAGTTTTGCACTTCGCTCCGATAAAATAATTTCAACTATCATTAGAAAAACATAACTGAGATTTATGAACCGAACAGCAACCCTGCTATGATACATATTATATTCGACTATAGTGTACCATTAATATAAAATAGTTCATAAAAATCACAGGAACCTACTGATTCAAGCGGTGTTATCTGGTAGTATGTCATTTTTCTCTGCAGACTTGTCTACATTCTTGCATTTTGTCTACGATCACGACTACAAATATGGGGGATTGTTGTCATGTGCTGTGCTAAAAGTAACCAGCTTTTGGCTTGCATATCAACCAGAATATTACTAGTAAATTACACAAGCATCAAGATTTCAGTTCAATGTACTTATCTCTGAGAAGTGGGATAAATTTAATTTGCAAGATATTATTAGACGCTCGGTAAAACTAAATAAGCTTTAAAATACTTAAAGACTCAATTGGCAACATGCGTTGGCAATAAGGCAATATAAATTGATGGGGTTTTCATATTGTGAATCGTGTATCTAATAATTAAGGCAGAACAAAATCGAGGACTGTAAGACTCTTGGCTACAGCTGTACCTTTTATGTTTATTTGGAATTAACGAGTTTTCCATAAAGCTCTATAAAAGGAAATGTATCTATCGTCCCTCCTTTCTGTATCACCTTTTCAACTGTTATGTTTGTAAATGCTGGTATTTAATTTACAACTGTGGTATTCTGTATAAAACAATATCTTGTGAATTTTGGTTTGGTTGATTTTAATATTCTTAGTAATGTTTTCGTAAATGAATAGTCCTTCAAATGCGAAGGGATGTTTAGTCGCGGTATCTAATAATAAGAATCAGTGGCGATTTCTCTAAGATGGCGCGTATGGCGCCGCCATACCATAATTTTTAAGCAATAAATAAAATGTAAAAAATCATATATTTACAACCTAATTATTTAGACCTAGGTACAATAATGGCATTTTACGAGTGCTGCGGTCTTCTATCACGAACGCGACTCGCGGCGATTGTCTTCGCGTTCAGTCGGTGCCGAGCGCGGCCGAGGCGAGCGATGCGTTTCTGCCAGCGCATGCATAGTCCATACAAAGTCGTTGGCCCGCGCCGCCCGCGCCTCTTCGATCGCTTAGTATCACCATAGTAAAATTATACTGTGGTATCACTGAGTTTGAAACGCGGGTCTGGCACTGTGAATGGCGCACTACCTAACGAGTTTTCGCATGTTTTTCGTGATAGTGTAGATTTGTGATTACGGTTTCTATCTTTCTATTAATTTCATTGACTTTTTATTTAGTAGGTAATTAGTTAATAATGAAATGACATGAAATTATGAGTGATTCAACAAAATCTGTGATACAAGAACTTTTAGAAAGACCTTTCACGACGAGATCGTTTGCCGAAAAACGGTTGATAGTGGAAAATGGACGGAAAATGCACTTTCACTATGGGACCAACCCTAAAATCGCGAAAAAACATCAGCTATTTCATACAAAAATGAAAATGTCAAATTGTATGAAATTTCTTTTTTGCGATTTCAAAGTAGGTTCCTTAATGAAAGACTGCATGTTTGTTAGATTGTCCGTCTGAAGAAATGGTTTTCCGGTTATGCGCACTTAACACTACACCCTATATAACAAAAGCTGGAGCCACCCCAATTATAAACACCAGGAATCGTCACTGATAAGAATGATAATAGGAAAACTAATTTCAGACATGAGTTTATTTAAAAAATTTAGTTTGAAACTACACATTATAATGACGAGGCAGGCTACCAAGTAAGTAGTAGGTAAATAAGTTTGTTGATTAAATACCACCATTATACAATATGTATGATTTCGGTGTACTTCAATACTTAGATTACATACAATATAATACGTAAACTTGATGTAAGTAGATTACAAAAGCTAAAACTGTTAAGAGCCGTATAACAAAATTACTGGATAAGAAATAAGGGATTATTGAATGATTCAATACAATGTTAATGTTAAAAATTAATGGTCTACATGCAACACTGCATCCACACTTTATTTGATTGTATTCAAGTAAGTAATTAATATTTATAAAGAATTTATATAGCCTCCAATATTGTAGAGATGGTTAGTTTTACAAAGAGTCGCCCTTAACTTCAATAGTGAATAGTTCATTTAATATAGTTCAACAGAAAACTGAAATTAATAAAATAAATAATGACAATGCATAATGTGACACACAATTCCAAATATTAATAATTAGTCTTTTAATTAGTAGACAAACATCTGGCATATCACAACATTATAGTATTGCTCATAGATTTAGTGCTAAATCTATGGTGTTACTTGATAATAGATACTTCACCTGGTAAATTATCCTGAGATTATGGCAAACCATAATCTATCTTAATATCATAATCTATCTTTGATATGGCAAACCATATCAAAGATAGATTTTACCAACGGCTGTTTGATTATGCATTGTGCAACTTCGTAAATCAAACCATCAAGCATGTCCAACGACGAGGTTGCTAAATCATAATCATTCCAGAGTTTTAAAAACATAGATAATTCCTTCGCTCAATCTTATGTAGTCCTTGTTCTATTTGAAAATTAAAAAATTGCATAAATATTAGTCATTTCCTCTCAGTCATACTGACATATATTCGTCGCCATTTTAAGAGTAATTGTTTTAAAATAGTGAAAATAATCAATAATGCAATATTTACTTATAATTACATTGATTAATTCCACTGGACTTATTTGTGTTTCTGGAATTTTTAGAACACTGTCTGAAGGCACAAGTATTTCTAAGGCTTTGCAGAAGTAATTACAAAAACTTTAACGAACAGAAAAACGCCAACGTGCTCATCCCATCTTTGATTTATTTTTCCTCATCTGCACGGCTATTCTGTAAGAAACAAATTCGATATCGAAGCTCACTCAGGTGAGTTGTGTCACTTCCATTGCGAGCTTGATTGGCGCTGCCGTCGGTTTTAATTTTAACAGAACGCGATGTACGTCAAAATCAAAATCTCACCGCGGATTTAGCTATCGAGATGTCAGAAATAAGGATTCAGCTATCGAGATATCGAGATGCGAGATGTCAAAGATGTCCCTTACAGAATAGCCTAGCTGAAGTATCTTTAAAAAGGTCGTATATATGTTTTTAAATCTCTGGATAATTTACAAATTTTGTACTATGGCTCTAAACATCAAAATGCAATGTTTATGTCGGTTTAATCATAATAAATACGTTATTGTTGTTTCAATAGATGTTGTATTCAATTTTAATCATGTATGTCGTAGTTAAACAAAGCAAACACGAATGGATATAGTCAAGCAACAATAAAATAGATTGTGATGTCTAATGTTGTATCATTTTGATCCCTGAAGTCACTAATATGCTTGGGGTAAGTCGTCTTTTTGGTGATACACAAAAGCTTTTCTGTGCTCTGTCTATTCTTGATCAGAGAATATCTATATAATTATTTTTAGTTGACATCGCAAGGTAATTTGATTACATTGTTCAACCAACATAGAAAAACATTATGCTCCCTATAACAAACTGCATTGAGACAGCATGGTGGAATAATATAATAGTACCTGGTTGACCGAGCTTTGCTCGGTTGAAAATTATATTTAGTATGAATCGCAAGAAATACGAGGAATTCCGCCATCTATTCAGGAGTCAAATCATACAACTGTTCACTGAGCACAAAATTCATTTTACTTATGTTACGGCCAAAGGATCTCAACAGCGTGTTTCACAAAGTTGTACAGCGCCATCTAGTTTCATACTACTGAAATTTCAACACGTTACAAACAGTACCTCATAGAAGTTAACTGTGTGAGCGAATTAATTGCATTTTAAATAGGTACATACTTAATTAGATAAATTCATTGAACTTTCCTTCGTACTTTTCGCAGGCTTAGGCAGTCCCCGACTGAAATTTTTATTTGCGATAAAATGTATTGAATGTTTATGATAATTAAACAACATAAATAAATATACTTTTAGTTTAATGAGCAAGTTGTTAGGCGTACTTAAAATTTTATTGATTCTATTTACAACAATAGTAATTTCATCGATCTGACCATTATTTATTTAAAACTTTATTAAAATATATTATTAAATCGATAATAACAAAACTAACATTTATTTACAAATATTCTCGTAAATATCACAAACGCACGTTAAACTATCACTACGCGTCCTGCGAGGTCAAGCGAGATAATCGCACTGATTTTTAATTTTATTCAAACAGAAAATAGGTAGGTATAACGCAAAAATAGCGCTTCAACGTAAGAATGAATATAGCCGAACAAAAATATATTCGAGCGCCATCTAGTTTCATACTACTGAAACAAACAAACCGTATCTCATAGAAGTTATCCTAATGTTTCATAGATGGCGTCAGTTCAACACGTTACAAACAGTACCTCATAGAAGTTATCCTAATGTTTCATAGATGACGTCAGTATGATGTTTTTAAAATCTCTTTATCTCGGGAACCGAGCTTTTCTCGAACCTGGGACCTTGATAAATCGATTCCTTGAGCCGAAAACCCCCTAATCTGTAACTTTCATGAAAATCTTTGCAGCCGTTTCCGAGATCGTGATTATATATATAGGTATAAATAAATAAATAAATAAATATACAAGAATTGCTCGTTTAAAGATATTAGATATGCTATAGGTCTTTGTAGTTATAAGTATCTATGCCTGGTAATGGCCTATTCCTAATAGCTAAAAATAAACAGAATTATCGAGATACACGTTTTCTTATTAATAATAGATACTACTTTGATGTACACCAAAACAGTACAAAGAAAAGCTGAGATAAACAAAAGAAGAAAAGCAATAAACGAATATTGAAAATACATATTAGACCGTTGGTTGTGAGGTAATAACATGTAGATCTGTGTCACGACCATGTTATCGCCGGATGAAGGTTGTAGTCGTGTAATCAATAATGTTCTTTAATGTTTTTTACATAAGGTGTGACTATTTGATTTCGAAAATACGGGAAATTTCTGCATCCGGGAGCTATCTTTGGCGACACCTGGACAGACAACTCAAAAACGGGACTGTCCCGTTAAATACGGCATGTCTGGTCACGTTATGTATAAGTGTGTTAACTTTTAGGTATATATTTATTTCACTATTCAGAAGGGCAAATAAGCGAGTAATGAAAATTAACATCCCTGTATTATCTTGTGATGATATTATCTACATTGTTATGTTGGGCTCACGTAATTTTCGCTTGACCATAATTCTTCACAAGACAGACAAGAAGATAAATGTTGAATCTGAACGGATACGTCCATTCATCATGGTCAACAACTGATTTATAAAATAAATGAAGGACAACCTAAAACCTCTCTTCATCAAATGGGCATTCGCTCTTAATTATAGTGTCAAAACTTCCCTACTTAACCTAACAGGAGCATATATGTACATAGATTGGTCTGCCGGTTATAATAATAAGAACATACAATACATATTAACATGTCTTAGGATTTTAATCGATAAATGTTTTTTTTCTTAAATGTAAGATAATATTATGATTTATTAGGTAAGGAGCTAGCTTAACAGTAGCCGATTCTTCCCATCCAAAATTACATAACTCTACTTCATTATCACACCCCATGGTCTTGTATATAAAAGAAGATATACATAGCTTAACGCGAAGAATTGGAATAATTGGATTGAAATATGGATCCATCAGGGGATTATACAGTAAGTGTAGGCGAAGTAGTAGAAGAATAGTATTAACTTTCTACCTAGCGCTTTTCAAAGTTTCCTCACCTTTGGAAATGTTAACAATTTTCCATGGATTTTCTTGTTTAGTGGTTATTTTCTCGTCGGAATGGTCGGAAATACAGCAATACCTACATAAAGTATTCATCTAAAACTAAAATGTACATGCATGTAAAATTTCATAAGAAATACACTTATCTAATTTGGAACATGAGTAAAGTAGGTATATTTTTATTACCTCAGTGTTTTGAAAATTAGCCTAATTTATTCAACCTATTTTGCTGGTGGCATACGTCACCAGTTACCTAAGTTCCAATTTATTAAACAGAATTATTACTTTCTTTAATGTTACTAGAAATTGCTTGATTTTCATCTAAGATGTAAAAAATCATGTAAATTATTTCTGCTTATGACATAGTTATTAAGCTATACTCCAAATGTGCAGAAAATTTTAAGAAGTTGTTGAACGTAGCTTTCTTAATCGATTCGAATGTTACGTCAAAGTTTATAATTTCAATGGCACGTTTTGTGCTGCATTCATATCTACAGACATAAGTAGTGCGTGGCAGACACGACAATTTAGCGATGGGCGATTGTTACAAAAAAAACTATCGACTGAATCGAAAATTGTGCGACTGTGCATTCGATTGTCGATTTAGTAGTTCCCCGCCATGCCTATTCGAATAACAATCGACCTAACTACTAATTTTATTACTAATTGTACGCACGCTAAGTTCGTGCAATCGGTAAAATAACAAATTACAATTTGGCGCGCATTTAGCAACTTGTCGCGATAAAACTTAGTAGAACTGCTTGTGCGGTATAAAAATAAGAAACTTTACTGACGTAGAAACTGCTAGCTTGTTTACTTCGCATACCTACTTCCATAGTATAATGTCCTATGGCATTTTACTTTGTTGTAAAGCAAGCGATACATAACAAATCTTTGTATTACAGGAAAGTGCTAATTAGAGCTATTTATAAATTAAGGTGTCGGGAATTTAAACAATTAGGCATCAAGCTTCACAGTACAATTATAGTTTTTGCTTGAAATAATATAAATGCGTATAAAAAACAGCGACTGTTATAATTGCTTAATAAGAAGGATGCCAAAGATGTATTAAATATCTAGATGGAACATCGAATCCGCGAAAACGTGTCAAAAAGTTGTGGCCAACAGTTGGCCACAACTTTTATATCATTACGTACACATAGACAATAAATGAACGCGAAAAACATCGCCTACACGCACACATGCTTGATAATGTTGCCTTGTTTTTTTTTTGCTTTCATTGTAGGGCGACGCTCAATCTAGATATTTAAAACATCATTGAAGGATGCATAATTTGGCTACGAGTATATACCGGCTTTGTAAGGTGAAAAAATAAAAAAAATTACGTGCATAAGTGTATCAGTGATACCAATATGAATACTTGGCTACTAAATAGTCATCTAAATAACCTAATTTATATAGCGCGAATCGCAATATGCAACGCACACCCGCCCGCCGCACCATCTTTTGTAATTACTTTTTAAGTACTTAGTAGTAGTACCTACGCAACGCAACTACGCAGGAGTATAGCAATTATTCGATAAATTTAGTAGTACCGCATGCGTACGCTGCGCCCGCGCCGGGCCGATCGCCTCGATTATTCGATAAATTTAGTAGTACCGCACACAAAATCGCGCCGCGCCGATCGCCTCACCGCACCGCCGCAGCCCGCAACTTTTAGTTGTTAACAACAATCGAATAACGTCGATTGTTATCGACTTTTATCGACTAACCTGAACAATCGACTAATTCGATTCTTTTTAGTAGTAATCGCCCATCGTTACACGACATGAGCGTTGAATGACTTTGTAGCAAAAAGTCTTGATAATTTAATTGCCATAGTTACTAATAGACATGAATGCTAGACGCCAAACTATTGGTAGGTATATTATAATCCAGTCCAGCGTGCATTTTCCTGTTATTAAAAACTTTTCGCATTAATTGAAATACTGGCCACTTCATGTTGAAGGTATTAATTGTTGTCATAATTTAATATCAATCAATATTTTTGGATTTTTTGAAGCCTTTTTTTCTTTATTCTGAATTTTGTAGTGCCATTTTTTGCATTTTAGTATCTATTGCAACAAAATATATAAATTTATTTTTATAGAGAGTCAGAAGGGTAAGACAGTATTACTGCGAAATGGCTATCGATATAATTTTGGATGTCTAAATACCAGTGGAACTTCATTATGGAGATGCTCAAAACGGAGAGAATGCTCTGCTTCCATTACTCTTAATAAAGAAAGAACCGTGTTAATAAGGGAAAGCAAACTGTTACATTCCTGTAACTCTCACACTGTCAAGAATCAAATTGATCATGCGATGGATACATGTAAACATTTGGTGCGTACCATGGTGCGTACTAAATTTACTACTGTAAAGAAAATAATGGAAAAAGCTTTTATGAGTGCTGATCTTGCTGTAATACCAAGTTACGACTCTAAAAAAGATACCTCGTGCGAGGAGAACTTTTTTGAAAATGCATAAAACAGAATTTTCTACTTTAAATGAAGTAGAGTTACCACAGCTCCTTTCTGAAGATTTTTTAGTCAATGTCGATGGTGATGATATTAATAAAAAAAAATTGTTAGCCACAAAAACATGCCGACAAATTTTGAAATCGATGGTCGATGAGAATACGCTGTACTTTGGTGATGGTACTTTTAAGGTACCCAGACTATTTGCCCAATTATATGCAATGCATGTGGATATTGGCAGTTGTACTAAAAGTACACAAGTTGTGCCGTTTTTATTTGCGTTGCAGCCAAATAAATGCCAAGACACCTATGAACGCCTTTTTAAAATGGTTAAAGACTATTTTGAAATCGACATTAAAACTTCAAGTGCGATTTTGAATTGCACAACAAAATGCGATAAAAGCGGTGTTTCCCGAGTCAGAAGTTTCCGGTTGCTACTACCATTATAATGCTGCCGTGTGGCGAAAATCTGAAAAAATGGAGATACTTGGGACTAAAGAGGGTGAAGAAATAACAAGGCTCACTGCTAATCTGCCGCTACTCCCGGCAGCAGACATACCGAAAGTGTGGATATGTATTTGTGAACGAGCACGTCTAATGAAATGTAAAAATTAATATGTTCATTGACTATATTAACTCACAATGGATATTAAAAACAACCCCGACAAAAATAAGCTGCTTTGGCCAACGCCACCGCACCAACAACGCTACAGAAGGTTGGTACAGGCGCTACAATACTCGTGTGAGGCCAAAAAAAACACTTATCTCATATATACACGCATTAAAAGTAGAAGCCCATTGGCAAGAAAAGAGGATTACGAGGGCCCTCTTTGATGGACAAAGACGTAAAAAAATGATATTATTTTTGACAGAAAATATAGAAGAGAAATGAAAAAATTTAACGAAAAGAAAATCACAGCATACAATTTTTTAAAAATTATTAGTCATATTAAACGTGTTATATTTGGAGACAATTTTTAAGGATCCCACGTAAGAGCGGCTTGCCCCAAGTTGTTTAAGCTTAAGAATTAAAAATATTATTTTGTCAATGGTGTCCGAATAACTTTTTATTTTGTTTCAATATAACGAGTTGTTTCTTATTAGTATATATAGTTTAAAAAAAATAAAACGTTTTACGGAAAAATAAATATTACACTTTCATTTAACTCTGATAATTATGGTATAGGAGTCCAAGAGGCTAAATGGGGATTTAATAAAGCGTCACGTCGTCGTGAGTGTCAGGATTGCCGGTGTACCTATTTTACACACATGGAGGTACACAGACTTTTAGGATAGGTACACTGAGGTAATCAGGTACGTTTGTAATCAAAAGAGATATTTAAATCCGTGAGGTACACCCGCCATTGTGACACTCACACGTCGCCGGGACCATTGGTCAGGACCTGTTGTTGGTTTGTGAAGTTTAGATGCTAAAAATAAAAAAAGTTTATATTAAGATGTATGCCCCTTCACTGGTGGGGAGAGCGTATAGTGCGCCCAACTTATCTCTGAAATGGCAAAAATTGGAACTAATGCCGCCATGGTAAAAAGTAATTCATTAAGTACATTGTGGTCATTCATATGTCAGTTACTACCTGTCGAACTTTACCTGTTTAACTTTGTGGTTTACTATTAGGATTTTAAAAATCTAAAACAGTCACGAAGATATACCTACTTGAGCGTGTCAGATATTAATAGTGAATACGTCACACTTATTTCTGATAACGGAGGAATATTAATTTGCCAGTTTGCATTGTAGGGGTGGCCGTACGAACGCACGTTTCCTTTGAGATGAAAAATCAGCAAACGCGCGAAATTGCGTCTTTTTTTTATTTTTTTTTAATATATTTTTGGGAGAGTTGACAAACGATTTAGACTATTCTTTTCCAGACATACCGACTATTCACAATTTCAGACATTTTGCTACTAGTTCATTCGGCTTTTATGTCATCCAGCATGAATTGTCTATCAGCGAAAAGGTCTTTCAGATAGTGACCCGCAGACACGTGGCGTAGCAGACAAATTATTATTCTTTCATACACTTTATAAACATGTATTCACATTTAGAACGCAGCGCTGCGCGGACACGGGAAGCATTTTCAACGAGAATGTTTTGTCTGTGCCGGCGCGTGTCTTCGCGTCACTGTAGATATGAATGAAGCATTGTTCACTATTTAATTCTCTTTGATATACATAGACAACCAAGCACACGAAAATATATGCATAGGTACCTATGCTCTATTTGAAAACCAAATTCTTGATTATTTCAATAACTTGCTAGCCATTTACAACACCGACAACACCAACCTTACAACTTGAAGAGATTTATGTGGAATTATTATCGGCAACGGGATTGGGTACTGGTTAAAAATAAAATATGAGATTCATACACAAGAAATAACATTTCAATCAAATTTGAATAACGAACTGTCACTTTTCCAGTTGTCTTCGAGTGCTAAGATCGACCGGTGGTTTTCATTGCTGCAGACCACACCAGCGCTGTCGCGGCCAGAGAGTGGGTTTGTGTCGGGCGTGGAGGATGGCACCGACAAGGCGACCCTGACTGAAGCCAAGAACCTAATCTTGCACCTCGGAGTCAAGAAGAAGAAACGCATTCTGCCCTTACGCTTTAAGAGGAGAGTTGTAGCAAACAAACACACTATGCTATAATGATAACACGATTTTTGTTACGGCGTTCAAAATTATTATCAGCAAGATCAATGTAGGACGGTTTTTATGTATTCAACATTTCAATTAAAGACGGCTCATTCAAGACTGTGATCGACCCATTAAAAACTCAAATAGAGAACAGGATGGTTCATCTAGATAGAAGAGTTTTAGAACCTACATACGAGTGAAATTTACACCTGTTAGTTTTGAAAGTAATCAAAAGTTGTTAGTAATTACAGGTGTCATTCTAATTCGGACATCTAATAGACTCACAAATACTTTTTCTCCATTAACCTGTAGTTAACTTAATAGTTTATCTCTGGTTGATTAAATGTTAAGCACTGTACATCAAAATACTTTTTATAAATAAGAGTGTTAAAATGTGTTTCGAATGCACACAAAACATTCATCTTTTATACACAAAACGCGGCTGACATAGAATGGGACAACATACTATTATTTTTTTATTTAGGCCAGCCTGATTGTGTGGTAATCTTTTCAAATTCCATAAAACTCATTTTGCTAAAATGCATAGCGGATTTAAACAAAAGAAAACTCCTTCCTCATTGAATGCGGGCTCTCTGTTCATAATATTTCTGAACTGTTTTTGGCCTCAGTTGCATATTCTTTTTCTATTTCATAATATGGGCTTTTCGTAAATACTCGCTGCCCTGCTTTGCTTGCATCGCGTTGGGCGCCAAAAAACCAGTCATTTGTTGATTCGTCTCTCTTCAGTCTTGGTCAACAACGCATCGGTGGTGGCATACTGATGTCCAAGTATAACGTTGACTACGTACCATCAGATGACTTGGCAGCTTGTGTTGTGTGTATTTACACTATTTACATTGACTAAAGCACGAAATAGATAATAAGGAAGCCTTATTTAACTATTCCGTGGACTAGAGCATTCATAAATCATAATTATAATATTTATAATCCAGCCGGTAATGGAATAGCAAAGTAGTCATTTATCGTTTGAAATGCATGAGCAGAATATTTTTCAAAGCCTCGCCCTGACAGATGATTTCCCCAAATGGGATTAACCGACCCCGGTGAAAATTTTCATTCGAATGAACACTTTGACATGTTAAATGAATTTTATACATCTATAAATCATAATTTACATGTTTTGTATGTACTTAGCCATCGAAATGTTCTGGCATACATAATATTTTTTTAAATTAAACTTCCTATTCATTGAAAACGTTTTTGCTAAAAATCTTTCAAGCACGGCTAAATAAAATGTGTAAGAAAATAGTAGCGTAAATTCTTCTCATTGGTAAGAACAATCCCATATCTTTTGAGTAGCCCTCCTGTAGCAATATATCAGGATAATGCCCGCAATAATGGTGACAAAATTGTTTAATTAAAATCCCACACAAAGTTGTAGTAGGGCCGTTACTCTTTCTCTATAGACATTAACTGAAACCGAAACTGAAACCAATACTATTACACTTTGTTTTTGTTATTTACGTAGGTAACAATGTTTCAGCTGTATTAGGATGTTTTGTTTTAGGACCAAATAGTCTTTGTGAGCTATTTACATAAGAGCGAATAACTTATATTATTGACCTCAGACCAATAAACTATAGACGGAGCGCCGTGAACAAAAGCGTGAAGCCGGCAAAAGTCAGCCGAAAGCACACATCGAAACCATCGAATGCCCTATGTTGACAGTTTGAACTAGAACAAAGGAGATGTTCAAAAGTAGTACTTTATTCCGAAGAAATTTGTACAGCCGTGATTTATATTTCATTTGAAAGCATATTTTCTAATCTACTTGAAATTTTAAGACGTTTATTTTATTGAACCTCCATATTTTGGAAAATCAATGAAGTATGCCGTGTATATAATCAAAGGAAGTAAGTTAGAAGGTCGATGAAAAGCAATGTTTATTTTCTAACAGGTACATACGTCTTTTTCACGAATTATGAACATATCTGAGGTCCCTTCTATTATATTATTATGTTTTCAATACGTAAATATTATATTAATTAACGTTGTAAATGTATTAATAATAATTAATAATTATTAACATTATTAATTGTAAACCAAAGTCATGAAAAAACGACACGACATAATTATATTGATATTAGTAACTGTCAGTGTCAACTGTCATTGATTGCGGCAATGATCTACATTGCCGCAATCAAAATTCAAATTCAATTGTCAATAATGGCAATCAATATTGGTATATATTATTGATTATTGGTGTTTGCTTACTATAGTCGCCGACAATTTTATTAACTAAACATTCAGATAGTAATTCTATTGTTTTATTACAATAATCATTGAACATGCAAATCAATGCAAAATGTTTAAATGTTTAAATGCAAAAAAATGTCAAACTCAAATGTCAACGTTAATTCATCACTCAATGTCACTATATTTCAGTACTGTCAGTATCAGGTTAGAGTTGCCAGCAGTTAAAATTGCCCAGTGTGGCATGCTTTTTATCTATCTACGGAAATTCAAACATAAATAGAAAAAAAAGGGAGGATCTCTTTTTTATTTTCGCAACCTTGTCACAATCAGAATAATTTTCTCTTTCTCCACATCTAAGTTTTGTTTTTGTACAAATTTAAAACCAGCCCCCATACACTTTTTGAACATCTCCTTTAAACTTTATCTTTTGGAACACAAAGCTCACAAAAGTCGTTTTGGTGTGAGTGCCGCCGTGTGTATTACAAGGCTAGGCTGACTTTTTGCTGGCTTCACTCTTTTGTTCCCGGCGTGCCGTCTATAGTTTATTGGTCTGAGTTATTGACTATACCGCGTTGACGCAGTCGAAACAAATCATAAACTTTTCACAGTCGATTTTAACCTAACTCACTCACATGCGCGCGAACCTTTGTACTTCTTTGACAGCTTGTCAAAAACTTCGCATAGTCATTTGCGAAGGTCCGTCCTACACTGGTGGGTTCGAGTACCTATTCCGCGAATGTGAGTGCCCGGCCTAATTCTTTTTTGTTCCATTGAATGGTTTTGAATGCCGTACATCCATAGCGCTTAGTGCAATTTTTATCTCAGTAACGTAAGCTTAGGGTACGTAATAAAAGTATTACAGGTGTTATGATAAAACCAACAAAAGTAGCATAAAATATCTAGAAATTCGCCCTAAAGTAACCCTTGGCATCGATCATCAATATATTACATTAAATAAATATGTATTTATTTCTTTTACTAACTTGTGGTAATTAAGTTAAATTATTATAATCTGGCCGCGCTGACTTTGCGTTCCTGAAGTCTGTCATTCGACTGGGCGATGTAACTTTGAACTGGCGTACAATTAATTGTCAATTTTTTAATATCTTTTAATTGCCTTATTAACGAGTGATAACATTAAAATCAAACATTAAATCGAATAATTATGCCAACTTACAATAGTTGTATTAATCTTGGGCTAAAATTATTACAATTACTTAAATAACAAATATAAAAACAATACCTTTTAAAAGAAAACCACGTCAAACGGCGCACTTTCAAGGTTATATCCATGTCATGTCAACTTTTTGTTTTTGTAGTGATGTGACATAATAACAAGGCAATTGTAATCTAATATTTTTGTAATGTTAACACAATGTTGGTAAAATATAAAATAAAACGTTATAATTTTATAATCTATACTAATATTATAAAGCTGAAGAGTTTGTTTGTTTGTTTGTTTGGTTGAACGCGCTAATCTCAGAAACTACTGGTTCGAATTGAAATTTTTTTTTGTGTTGAATAGACCTTTTATCGAGGAAGGCTTTAGGCTATATAACATCACGCTGCAACAATTAGGAGCCAAGAAATAATGGAAAATGTGGAAAAAAACGGGGAAAATTATTCATTCTCGAGGGCTTTCGTTGCATGCGTTGCGAAAACGATTCAAGATACCAAAAATATATGTATGAAACAATTATTCCTCTTGAAATGATCTAAAAAAATGTCCACGACAGTATATGTCTATCTTTTAAGATAAACACACTAGAACCGTTTTTATGGTAATCAAATTTGGTCGAACCCACTGCCATACCAAACTTGCCGCGTTTCCAAGTTTAATCTGAATTAATCTTGCTGTGATCCTTTGTTATTATTTTGTCGTAAGCTTTATTTCTAAGTTTAATTTAACTTAACCTGAATTAATTTTGGTGATAGTTTATTATCTTCCCGAAATTCCTACGGGAGCGGGACCTACGCGGTTGATACTTACGGGTCCCGAAGCGAAGCGAGGGCGGTTCGCTAGTATATTATATAATGTACTAAGTATTCAATAAAGCTAATAATATTATTATAATAAAGGTACGCCCAAACATAGATTCGGAAAATTTGTGTTATAATATCACTCAGGTGAGTCAAATGAAAATAAAATAAATAAATAAAACATTTTATTTTTTTTCTCTTGATTACATTCAGAAATTATGATTAAATTCAATTAATTGATTCCTTAAAATTTTATTTACATAACGAATATTATTATTGAATATATTGAAACATAATTCCTATAAAAATAGCAACATATAAATTGAATAAATATTATGCATAATGAATGCATGTTGTTATTGTTATTTGTTACAACGCATAATGTCATTTATTGTACATCACTAGTCATGACGAATTGACAGACTTCAGGAACGCATAGTCAGCGCGTTTCTACTATAATTTTATTTAACTACTTACATACTTAGGGTCGATTCAGACATATCAGTGAAGCCTCAGTTCCGACACAGTTCCGGCAAATCTTTCATACATTCTCGGCATTGTCAGTGCAGTGTCATTGCAATGTCAGTGCTGTTATGCCGAAAATGTATGAAAAATTTGCCGGTACTGTACTGTGTCGGAACTGAGACTTCACTGATATGTCTGAATCGACCCTTATACTTTTTCTACTCACTCTATCTGGACGCTTTAAATACCTATACCTACTACCTAACCGTTCGTAAATAAAATGTATTCAGAATACTAACCGATCTAACATGTCACTCAAGACGTTATGAAGTTGCATAAAGACTTAAAGACAAACAGATCGACGAACGATTGCGTATAGGGATTTACGTAATACATTCTATAAAAAGGAGATCAAGCGAATATGCGATGCACCGCGGGATGTGAATCCATCCAGGTTGAATTTCGATCTCAGCGCGTAAGATAAGTAAACTCATCTTATATAGCTCTGACGTCGTCTAAATCTACATCAACGTTAAATGAGTTAATAAATTTGTAGTGACCCGCCATTCTGACGGAGACGTCTGATGACGTGTTGCCTTTTCAATACATCCAGTGCCTAAAGAATAATATTGGTAAAAATATTAGTTACAAGGGTTTCTCTTTCTCCGTTTCTCCGTGCAATTAAGTAAGTATGTATGTAATAAACAGAATTAGTGATTCTCGCTACAAACATTATTTTTATTTTATACCTACAGTTTTTTTATTTTAATTTATGTGTAGTTACCATTACGCGTATTTCATCAGTTTCTAAACTCATCAAGGGCTGTATTTTTCAAACATCATTTGACTACGACCAGTCTTTTCGACGTAGATATTTTTGACTGTTGAAGTTGGTAAAATTAGTAAGATTTATAAATAAAATAGGGTTATTTTAATATGTTTGTGTTAACATTATTTCATAATTATTATTATTATGTATAGAAATCTTAGGTCTTTATTACTGACGACCCAAAAATTATCTAATACCTGTATTAGTATCTATCTATTGAGAAGCATTTTTTTAAATATTACGATAAGTAGCTACTTATGCTTGGTCGGCGAGGATATGGAATTGCCACTGCCTGCTAAAAACAAGTTTATTACGTGTGCTCACAGTTCAATTTAGTTGGTCAACAAAATGTACTTAAGCCATTTAAAATTCTCGCCGTCAATCTACAATGAACCTTAATCACAGGGGCAGAACGCTGGCATTTATGTGGGTTGCAATTTAAGCGAAGGAAGTATAAGGCACTTCTCACACAACGCTATTTATTGGCTACGCGACTGCAACGCAATCCAAAATTCGCTGTATCTAACACTTCTCACTGATAGGAGACGCATCGTACTACGCGTCGATTTCATACATTGACAAGATCCGAGTCGCTTGCAAATAGCGTTGTGTGAGAAGTGAATAAGTGCGTCAGTATGTGAATTACTAGTAGATAGGTAATAATAGCAGGATCTAGTGATCTATTTCAGAGCAATGTGTTTATGTAGGTGAGTGGCTAAACTATAAATTGAATGCCGTGATTGACCTTTGCACTTAACATTGAACCAATTGAAGGAATTGGAGCACGTTAAATAATTGAAATGTAACAATAAAAAATCAAGTTTAGGTACAACGTTCCAAGACAATTCCAGCCAATTGAGTGTTACATCGTCTCATAAACTGGTACGATTCAAACAATATTTTAGAGACTACATCACAGTATTAATATATTATGTTACAAGTACATAACCCTTCGTTAAACCTGGAATAGAATTTCAAACGACCCTTCGTTAGCGAAGCTTTGAAGCCATATGAATATAAGTCTGTTAGAGTTTCTAAACTATGATTTCATAATCGTTTGATTCATATACTGAACAAAAGCTGTGTATTTGTGACGCGGTTTTTGCTTAGCTGTGAAATTATAAACGATCAAATATATTTACTTTGTAACATGTAAAATTAGCGTCGTAAAATTAGTTTACTAATTTAATAAATGAAATTACTTAATGAACAAATTTTAGTAAAATTGCATTTTTATGATAAGTTAGTGTTCGTTTGTCTATTTTAAGGATATTAAACATTATTTTTATGGGTAATGCATACAGCGACCAAATATTTTCAACTGCCTTATTATTAATCTTAGGAGGCAGTATCGAAACTCGGTTAAATAAGTTATCTACAGATTTACCTAGTTCTCTCGAGTGGATTTCTATTGCACGATAACCTAACAATATTATTTAATGGTTTGTGATTTAACTTAGATGCCATAACACTAATACATGGTGCTGAAAAAACGATCGCAAGATTAGGTAGTTTAAAATATTCGAGTACCTATCTCTTATTCATGTCTCTGACTGGAAAATGGGAGGAAATGAAAGAATAATGGCAAACTGCCATACTTAGTTTTATTTCATTTTCAACTTTAGCGTCTTGGAATGAAAAATATTCAAAAAAATCCGTCATTAATTTCTGAGCCCCAATATAGAAGAATTTTTCGCAAGCTTACTCCAGAACCAGAGTATTTTGATATTTAATTTCCAATAATTTCTTATATTCGCATAGACAAATAAAGACATGGCTGTCTGACTGTCTGTACGCGGAAGTGTCCGACGGTTTTCCGGAAAACATCCGTCAACGACACAAACGTCAACGACAGTAATTTGAAAAACGATTCAAAAGTTGCCAGTTCTTTTTATACTTATTTCTACTACGATTAAATGACATTTCATAAGGGTAAAGAAAACATATTTTTAAAAATACCTAAACTTAAGCTTTCAAGCAAAATGTTGATTATTCATTAAATATTGTCCAAACTACTTACCTACTTTATAAAATATTAAGTAAATAAAATTACAAAATGATTACGTCTGTCAAAATATATTTTCTACCATTGAAATATAAAATAATTAAATGGTAACATTTTTCACCCAATGGAAAGGATATCCTTGTAACCATGCTTGTAACTTTTAATCAATTCACTTCTTATTAATAATATTATTTAACGCTGACCAAGACGCGTACAGACATTATTGATAAAATATGCAGAAAAAATATTAAATTACTTTGGTATAAATGACGTTTTAAGACGCTACAAAAAGTAAAAATAATTTTTCGCCCTTGTTCTTTGACGATCATAAAATAAAACGAGCTTGCATTGTCATTCGTTTATCTTCAAATATAAAGCATATAAAGTCGGCTAGTAACCCATTTTATCCGTTACCTACTTCCGAAGTGAGTACAATAGTAGTTAGTTGTAACAAGTTACAAGACTTGTATATCTAAATTCTAAGTACTCGCATTTCTGATTCGTAGTAAGGTACCTACAAGTTCTCGAACTTTTCAGCTACTATATTGAGATTCCAACATTTCCTTTACCCTACTACGGTTATTATTGCAAACAAAAATATGCTAATGAGAAGCTGTTATCATTATAATGTTTTTTATTATTATACCTATCGCCTAAGGACTGTTAAAAGGGATAATATTATGGTTGGTTAGGACCAATACACTGTCGGTACCACACTATTTGTTATATCTAACATGGCCCAAAAAACGTAAATGTAATGTACCATTACGGCTTATTTAACTAATTAGAACTTAATTGCGAATTGGATCTGAGTACTTAACATTATTATAGGTACTAAGCATGTTGGGTGATATAGGCCAGGACTGGGACCGAAGATTTAATTTTATTGGCAGGCATTTTGTTATGATGTAAGACGTCGTCCATTTGGCCTATTACGTTAATAAAACGTGATATTGATTTTGAAAGACCAAGACACTCCTCGCGAAAGCGACTAGTCCTGCCAAATAATGGCTTGATAAAATCTGATAAGATGTTGTTAATGGTTGATTTTGAAGTGTGAGGGAATGATAATTTAATTTGTTATTCATAAAACTAAGCAAACAAAACATCATCCGATCATTAGGTAGGTATATTTCTTTGATGTTATGCGAGTTACAATGGATACGGGATCCATTGTAATACACTGATATCTTAGTGATCGTTTTATACAAGTGTTATTTACCTATATGTGTTCTTGATCCAATGTCATAACTGAAGTAGGTATGTGTTTTAATAACCTTCACTATTTATCTTTAGTTTAAAAAGAAAATTATGCATCTCAATAAAGATAAGAACTTACAGTTATCTGATAGTAGATAAGTATTTACCTACGTTAAGTTCTGTGAGTGTTCGATATGACTGATTACTTTATGGTATTTTTATATCCTTATCTTAGTTCTTATTGTAACGTCTATGAATTTTAAGAAATAAATAAACAAACTCGTAATCAAAAATGCATTTTTATTTCAATAATCTTGTGTACCAATTTCGGTGTAACCATCAAATCACATTTATGTACACACATAGACGTGCCCCAGTTTTATTAGAAAGAATAAAAATATGACATTCCGGTTAACTATAGGTAAATAATATATTAGATTTCGTAGCAAAGTGTCCGACTAACTTCTTAAGACAACTTAATTATTACCCAAAGAGTGTCTGGAAGAAATCTCTGTTTGGCAACAAACAAGACCGCCTTTTGTGTAGGTAAAATAGGTAACATACCGTAATTCGACAAAACTATGAAAAAAATGAACAGGCAAGGTGAGAGCAAAGAAAAACACAGGACACGGTAAATTTAAAAAATTATAAAAGGGCAAAATAATACGACTCGTGTTACAACTTCAGTTACAATTTATTGAATGATGAAAGTATTGACAACAACAAATCTTCCTTTGCTGTCGTCGTTCCATTTACAAATAGGTACCGGCCAGGTCGCTGGCCAGTAACATTTTAATAGAAAACCTGAAAAGAAAGATCTGACTCCTCTCCTCTCCTCTCAAGTCCACAAAAACACTACTCTGCTCAAAAGCACCGCTCCTCTCAATAGCACCTCTCCACTCCACATCTGGCAACACCAGTATGCCAAAACTGCCCTCGCTTCAGCACATCTCATATCACCACCTCTTTCAGTCATTGCTCCTCACAGTTGGTATAGCGCAGGCATAAAAATCCTCCGTTAAAAAATATTTATCGCTAGCTACCGTTGCAGCGGCCGAAGCAAATTGCAATTTACCTCTTGTACCAACTAAGTTATACCTAATTCACCACATTTGTGTTTCGTTATTATTCCATTAATGAATTCTTTATTCATTTGAATTAGTAAATTGACAAATCATTTACAGATATTAAATTATAGTCTGGCCGGGCTAAGAATGCGTTCCTGACACATGTCAATTCGTCATGACTAGTGATGTACAATAAATAACATTATGCGTTGTAACAAATAACAATAACAACATGCATTCATTATGCACTATATTTATTCAATTTATATGTTGTTATTTTTATAGGAATTATGTTTCAATATATTCAATAAATATTCGATAAGTAAATAAAATTTTAAGGAATCAATTAATTGAATTGAATCATAATTTCTGAATGTAATCAAGAGAAAAAAAATTAAAATGTTTTATTTATTTATTTTATTTTCATTTGATTCATCTGAGTGATATTATAACACAAATTTTCCTAAGCTATGTTTGAGTGTACCTTTACTAAAATAATATTGACTTTATTGAATACTTCGTACATTATTTATACCTATAATATATTATAAAATTATAACATTTTATTTTAAATTTTACCGACATTGTATTATGAGTACAAAAATATTCGATTACAATTGCCTTGTTATTTTCTCACATCACTACAAAAACAAAAAGTTGATATAACATGGATATAACCTTGAAAAAGCGCCCTTTGACGTGGAATTCTTTTAAAAGGTATTGTTTTTATATTTGTTATTTAAGTAATTGTAATAATTTTAGCCCAAGATTAATACGATTCGATTCGATTCGATTTAATGTTTGATTTTAATGTTATCACTCGTTAATAAGGCAATTAAAAGATATTAAAAAATTGTCAATTAATTGTACGCCAGTTCCAAGTTACATCGCCCAGTCGATCGCGATCTTTCAGAGACGCATTCTTAGCGCGGCCAGACCATATAAGCTATATTATGGTCACGTAACACCACGTCACAAAACCACGTCACAAAATCGCAATTATACGAAGCGTCTCGTTCGAAGATGATAGAACACCTGTAGTACTGTTAAGTATGTATCAACTTCACAACTTTTAGAGATTTCAATTTAAAAAAGTTCCCGCGCGCGGGTCAGTGCTAGTAGTCTTGCACCTCACACGCGCCTCTAGCGGCTGTCATATATTTCAGAGTAATTAAGATTAACAAAGCGATATCATAGTTTATCGTAAGATGATTACAGGGAGGGGAATTTACTTGTTAAAATATTCATTCTAGATGGAACATCCCCTTTTAAGGGTGGGAAGTGATCATCTTCGAACGAGACGCTTCGTATAATTGCGGCCTTCGGCGGGCTCGTTTGATCGGATAATTATACTACGCGTCTCGTTCTCGATGATAGAACACCTGTAGATTTTCAGAGCCTGTGATAGAGCTTTGTTTAAAGGTATAAATTGTATTTTAACCTTTAAATAATACAATTATTATTATTCATTTATTTTAATCAAGGAACTTAACTTTGACCAAATAAGAACCTTATTACAATATTTATTGATTAAACAAAAACATAACAATCATAAAGATATGTCTATAATTAAATAACACTATCTTTAGACAGAATACTAATAGCGTATCTATCATTTGGTTCGGTAAGAGGTTTGTTATAAAAACGAGCAAATGTCTTTGACCCCTCTGTCCAGCCCGCTGTTCTCCTAATTGTATTAATATCTATACCTTTTCTCTAAACAGTGGACACAGAGGCGTGTTTTGTGCTATATGCACTAAACTTATTGGTATCAATCCCTGCTTTGCTAAGTAAAGTCTTGATCCAATGTCCAATTGTTTGAGGACTAACTGGCTTGTGAGGTTTTACTGAGGATAGAAATAGTTTCTTATTTTCTGCTCTTAATGGTTCTGTCATTTTAAATAGTGAAGAATAATGGATGCTACACAAACTTTTGGGCGCTCTCTAAAGAAAGGAATTATGAGTAAAGGTTGATTTTTTCCAACTTTTGATGTTTTTATTCTGTCAGAAATTTTAATTTGGAGGCCTGATGAACTCAAAGTAATGTCATCTATATTAATTAAAGCTATTGTTTGCAACCTGTGGGCTGTAACTAGAACTAATAGTGTTGTAGCAACCTCTGATTCTAAAACCTGCTCTATATTCCAGGTCTCAGAGTATTTTGGTGCAGAAGGACGCCTCCTGAAAATGCCCTTAAAAATCTGGATATGATAACATCTTTAGATATATCTGTTTTTGTTATCAAAGAAATTGCTGATCTTGAAGAGTTTAAAGTACCATAACTTGCATTCTCATTGAACCTCATTGTTAAAAACTCTATTACATTAGCGCTGGTGGGATCAAATATGTCATATTTATTTCTTGAGGCAAAAAATACCCATTTTTTGAGACATCCCTCATATTGCTTAAGGGTGGATTGAGATATTGAGTCAATAATAAAATCAATAGACATCTCTGGAACTCCTTTTTTCAAGTATCCCTGATAATTTCCCTACCACTAGAGAAAGTTTTTGGGACAGAGGGTGTATTCTGCTCCTGCAAGGAGAAAGTAGTAGGTTAGTTGAAGGCCTTAATATTAAAGGAGCTTCACATAAAAGTGATGTAAACATTGGATACCATGCCTGTGTGGGCCAATTTGGTACAACTACTATACCAGTTGCTTTATCATTAACTATTTTCCTTAGTACTGGCAATATTATTGCAAAAGGAGGAAAAGCATAAAAATGTTCTTTTTCCCATGAAATTGTAAAAGCATCAATTACTGATGCTTCTGGATCAGGGTAGCGTGAGCAAAAAATTTTACACTTAGTGTTAATTCTAGATGCGAACAAATCAATACTACACGAAGCAAATTTATTCACAATTTGCTTAAAATAATGATCCGCTAACTCCCACTCAGTATCTAAGTTGGTATCTCGGAAAGCACTATCAGCGTCAATATTTTCTTTTGATGCAATGTATGAAGCTACTATCCATATCCTTTTGCTCTCACACCACTGCCATATCTCACGGGCTAGTTCACTTAAGTGGGGAAATTTGACACCTCCGGCCTTATTAATGTAAGCAATAGCTGTAGTATTGTCTATACGCATTAGAATTTCGCAGTTGCAGAGATCAGATGCAAAGCATTTTAATCCGAAGAAAGCAGCTAAGAGCTCAAGGTAATTAATGTGGAATTTTTTATCACTTTGGTTCCAGAATCCACGGGTGGTTATTGAATTACATTCTGCACCCCAGCCTGATCCAGATGTATCTGATGATATAATTATTTTATATTTCTTATTCCTTATGGGGTTAGAACCAGTCCATACATTAATGTTCCACCAAGCAAGATCTTCTAACACATACTTAGAGATCCTCATGTAACCTTCAAAATCCTCATTATTTACACTTAATGCTAACCACTTAGCTCTCTCTAACCTTTTACAATATATTTTACTGTATTCAACTGCATGTGATGCTGCAACTAAAACACCTAGTAGATGCGCGAAAAGGCGGATTTTGTACCTTTTACCTAATTCAAAATGTTTTATTAAATTTATAATTTGTATCTTTTTATTATCTGGTAGATCTACTGAATATTTTTCTGAGTCCAAAAAGAAACCAAGGTATTTGCATCTTTTACTTGGGTTTGTTTGACTTTTCTTACAATTAATAATAAATCCTAGCTTATCCAATAATAAAATAATATTTTTTATATTATTATTGCAGGATTCATATGTATCACTAATACACAGTAAATCATCTAAGTAAATCAAGGATAACATGCCATTTAAGCGTATATTATTCATAACTGGTTTCATGATCTTGGTAAAAATGTAAGGACTGGTTGATAACCCAAATGGAAGACATGTAAATTCATATAAAATACCGTTAAATCTAAATCTTAAATATTTCCTACTATTCTTGCTCATTGGAACTAAAAAATAGGCATCTTTCAAGTCCAATGTTGCCATATATGAATAGGGAGAAATTAAGTCTCTAGCAGCTCTAAGGTCTTCCATCTTAAAATGAGGTGGTTGTATAAACTCATTTAATTTTTGTAAATTAATAATAAACCATATCTGGTTAATAATAAGTCATAAATTAATAATAAGTCATATCTGGTTTTGCAACTAGGAAATAGGATGACACAAACTGCCCTTCGCAATCTGTACATCTTTCAATGGCTCCCTTGAATAGAAGCGTAGAAATTTCTAGTTCAATTTTCTTAAATTCACCCTTAGGCCAGTTTGGGTGACCTGGTTCTTGAATTTGGAATGGTTTCTTTTTGAAAATGATATCATACCCTTTTATGCAATTTAAAATGAAGTCATCAGTTGTTATATTTTTCCACCCTTCTACAAAATGTTTTAGTCTACCTGCAATATAATTTACCTTGTCTATTTCTTTGGTGGAGGACGGTAAGATTTTTGAGTCATTGGTCGTCCTGGGTTCTGTGAATATCTCGCCTGGGAAGGTTTTGGTTTGAACTTCACATTGGTGTACTGTCTCCGAGGAAAATAGCCCACCTGTCTGGTTTTTGCAGGTGGGCCTCTCCAGTTTCCCTGGTTCGTGGTTTTCCTGGCTGTAGGCTTTTCTGATGTTTTTAGTGAAGCAGAAGCCTTTTTAATATTCTTGGCATCCTTTACTTGGTCATTTAACTTCGAACCATAAAGCCATTCATCTGAGTATGTTGCTTCAAGGGTAGATTTAATGTCCTTGTCAAGATTAGGAGTGATGACTTTCTTGCGACCGAGTGTTGATGAAATATGTCTGTTAACATTTTTCCAGAGTCCCATAGATATTTCATAAGCTTCATGTGGTCTACTCCATCTTCAGGATTTTCCATCAACAATGAGATTGCTGCCCCAAGTGATATAAGACTTGTACCCACACAATTCTGGGTATCGCTGAAATGTTGATCTCTCTTTTTGGCTATTTCAGTCAAATGAGTGACTATTTCTAAGTTAATCTTGGGTGCCTCGGTGCGAAAGGTTCCTTCTCTGGGGTATTTTTCATGTAAGTCTCGTCTGTTAATCCCTTTGTCATCCACTGAGCCCATTGTTTTTGGATGGTTTCATCTATATTTATTGCAGAAGAAGTGGAAGGCAATTCTTCTCCCATCATTTTTAGGAACCCCTGATCCCAGTCTTGTTGATGATCATTTTCCTCGGGTAAGTCTATTTCAATTATTTCATTATTACAATGAATTGGAGATTTATCGGAATCTTTATTAGATATTTCTGGTCTATTTTCCTTATTAGTCTCCTCAGAAGCTGTAAGTAATGAGTGGCTAAATGTAAGTATATAGGTATGTACATGTGTGATGCACAATTTTGCAAAAATGCAATTTGTTAAAATGAAGTAGGTACTTTTTGTACATAAAAGAGCTTGTTCTTGTTGAAACTTCGCTCAAATGTGGTTATGTCTATCATTAAAGGAAACTAGATACTCTGGTTTAATAGAAGGAATGTTCGTATAGAACTGAGCGCGCTCGTGTGGAGCTGCCCAATGAGATATGATGTTCGCATAGAACTTCATATTGGTACATTTACAAAACATATAGTTATATGTCGTTTACTTGTAATAAGTTTTCCCTTTTGGCTTTGTATAAAATTTGTCACGCATTTTGTGAGGTTATCAATTTGCTCCTGCATAGATTTTAGCTTTTTACTAGTTTTTCGCTCGTCTCGATCTTTTTCTCTTGATCGAGAACGTGACCTCCTTTTTGGCATGGTTTATAAACACAATTATACACAATCGTAACACTTTTAACACAATTATTTTGTTTACAAAATCTCAAACGTTGAAAGTTGATCGCATAACAAAACAATATGACAGCCGTTAGAGGCGCGCGTGAGGTGCAAGACTACTAGCACTGACCCGCGCGCGGGAACTTTTTTAAATTTAAATCTCTAAAAGTTGTGAAGTTGATACATACTTAACAGTACTACAAGTGTTCTATCATCGAGAACGAGACGCGTAGTATAATATAAATAATGTACTAAGTATTCAATAAAGTTAATATAATTGTAATAAAGGTACACCCAAACATAGCTTAGGAAAATTTGTGTTATAATATCACTCAGGTGAATCAAATGAAAATAATATAAATAAATAAAACATTTTAATTTTTTTCTTCTGATTACATTCAGAAATTATGATTCAATTCAATTAATTGATTCCTTAAAATTTTATTTACATAACGAATATTTATTGAATATATTGAAACATAATTCCTATAAAAATAACAACATATAAATTGAATAAATATTATGCATAATGAATGCATGTTGTTATTGTTATTTGTTACAACGCATAATGTTATTTATTGTACATCACTAGTCATGACGAATTGACATGTGTCAGGAACGCATTCTTAGCGCGGCCAGATTATACCTAGTCGAATCCCGATTGGCAGACCAACGTTTGGATCTCGCTGAATACTATCAATCGATAGATAAGTCGTGTCGATTATACTTAAACTCGAAAAAGCTCAAGAATAAAAAGGTTCGTAAAGTACGGAGCAAGATAGTAAACTTAGGAAATTTGATTAAATTTATATTGAAATTGAGAATTATTTCGGGTCTTCGGAAACTTAATTTTGTTTATTGGCTATTAACATAAAAAAGTTAAGCAATGAAACTTGTTCGTTTAAAGTAAACACTTGTGAAAGAAAATCAAACAAACTCATTTTTGCCATTACATATTGTTTCAGAAGAAAAACAATCGTTGAAGAAACGAACGTTTAACATTATCGATAATTAGGTAATTTTAGTCAACGCTGCCTGAGAAGCCAGGACAAACTGAGGTGGACTAAGGGTCTATTCACACATATCAGTGAAGTCACCGTTCCGTCACAGTACCGGCACAGTGCAAAATATTCTTTCATACATTCTCTATGAACGCGTCCCCACTTGTCAGTGTCAGTGACGACGCAGTGCTGTCAGTGTCAGTGCCGACAGCGGCAATCACGGACGCTATTGTTGACGACGATATTTTTTGTCGGATACGGACGCCGCCAAAACGAAATGGACGAGCAACTGATAGAATTGGTTCGAGAAAATAGTGTTTTCTATGATTTGTCTCATGTAAAGTACCTATATGGATTCAAAATACAAATCCAATTTGTGGAACAAAATAGGAGCACAATTAAAATTAGATGGTAAGTAACATTCGCATAGATACTTTATTTATCGGCTTATTATTCTATACATTTGTTTATTATGTTATTACTAGTGACCCGCCCCGGATTCGCACGGGTGCAATGCTGATACTAAATACACTACAGAAAAACTGTGAACACGAACACATTTTCACTGAAGCTCCGTGAACTGACCACTGATATGTGTGAATGGAATCACTGACGCAACACTGAATGAAGCACTGATACTGAACTGATCGGACACTGTGACGGAACGGTGACTTCACTGATATGTGTGAATAGACCCTAAAGCCTCCATGAAACATGCTATACCTACGGGTTCGACAAGGTCAGAAATTGATGTGACTGATTAAAGTTGTTTTCAAAACGTTGATGTGTTCTTTTTCTTTTTTTGTATACCATTCACAGCACAGGAAAGCCTAGCCTTTTTACATTCCTAGGTACTCGTAAATTGAATGCATAGCTGGACTAAGGCTAGAGAGAAAGTAAGTAATTGCCAGGTAGCAGATGCGTCATCAGTTGTAGACCTAGGGTAAGTCGACGTTAGAGAGGTAATCGAGCGCCTTTTGACGTCAATGTCATAACACCAAAGGCACAGGTGAAATCAGGGGAATCACACCATCCCACGGTAATCCACTTTAGCAACAGCGTGAGACTCTAGAGTCAGGCGTGTCTCCCAACCACCTGGAGGTCACCGATTACGAGAATCTGCTTGCTCGACGGACACGGGGCCCCCTGCTCTACAGCTGTTACAAATTCGAATTCAAAATCATGTATTCATGTGGATATCACTGATACACTTATGCACGTCATTTACGAGTAGGTATTACGCACACCACGGAAGAGTGTAATATATTTCCAACCCCGGGTTTCATAGATTATGATGCTGTTGTACTTCAAACCAGGAGTGAAGAGGCTCTTGCTAAGGCCTTTGCTAAGTTTTTGCGCTTTATCATCAAAGACTATATATTAATTTTCAGCAGGTGCGACTATAGTCAAGCTATGACTTATAATTAATAAAAAAGTTTAACATTTATTTTTTATCGCAGTTTCACAGCATCGGGACGGGTGGAAAGGTGACCCTTCAGACTCGTCACTCAATGCAAAGTGCGCGATGGTGAAGAGAAGACTGCCTCATAAAATACAATGAGTTGTTTGATGGGAGGTTTCAATAGTTACAGCTCGACTGTGTAGATAAAATAATAATGCAATAATTTTAATTAAATAACAGTCATGAGTCACGTCAATATCCTAATTATATTTGAACGATACATTAATTAAATGGATTAAACGAGTCAGTGAAATGTAATAATGACGACGATAATTATGTTGAAATAACATGAACTGATTATATTGGTTGTTACTGTGTTGTTTTACTTATACGTAATAATGAATTTATCACGTACAGTGACATACCTACATACAATGCGGGCGTGGTTTTGGAAATGAAAATGAAAAATGGAATTAATTTTATTCGTGCTTTGGTTTATATAAAATAAAAAATTGAAATTCAAACTACGCCATCGCTTTCACAAATCCCTACGATGAACATGAATGGTCTTGGAAGAAAAAGAGGCAAGAAACTGCCAAGGAGTTTTTTTTAGATAGCACTGCTCATAGGATTCTGAAAGGGGCATACATGTCTAGTAATTGGATATGACAAACTTTGAAATTTCACATGTTCATCTATTTACCTAATCATCAGATTTATTAGATTTTTTAACTCCCCTAAAACTCTTCCCCTGGATCAAGAGTTGTGTACACCCCTGAACAGATAACAACCTACTGAACTGAACCCTGAACAACATATATGACATGATTGATGTATTATTATTTTACTTCAGTAGGTACTAATTATATGCACATTTAGCCAAATAAGAAATGTAACTTTAAAATCCAGCATGGCAAGACCCTCGAAATTGATACCTAGTCACACGACGCACTTACCCGAGGCCAACCTTTCAGAAACATAGAAAATTCGAAGATTTATTTATAAAAGCTTTTAGAAACATAAAAAATTCGAAGCTTGTAATCAATTTCTACTGCCGCTGAATACTTACTTACTAATAATGTTGAAGTTAAATCCATTTTTTCGTACTATATAATTTTCCAATTTATTTAAACATGGTTCAAGATAAATATTTTAAAGAAAGCAGACAAGTTTAATTAAAAACATTAATCTACAGAATCCAAGACTAAGGCACTTCTCACACAACGCTATTTGCTTATCAGACATCATCCTGAACCAATACTAATTTATGAAATGTCGTTAGTCATGAAACTTTCTCCAGGGCCTTATACAGGGTGGCCAAAAAGTCATCGTTTTTTAAAGGAAATAAAGGTAGCAAACAAGCATGCAGCACCAACCTTCAACTGTTTTGACAACTGTGACCGAAGTAGAACAAGACTTGAATTTGGGGACTAAGATGGTTAGTCCAGTTAATAAAATATGGTGTTAGAATATTAGTTGGTTAGTTTGTTAATAAGTGTGAGGACACGGATTAAATGCTTTTTCTGAGGTCATGTACCTATGTTTGTGATATGTAGGTACTTACAATGACACATGTCCTCATGTGTGTGTAATTGTTAATTATTTTTATATTTTTCTTTTGTACCTACTTAGGTATAAGTTAGCACATGATTACAATCTCGCCTGGTAAGTGGCAAAATAGATCTACGATAGTAAACCGAGCTTACTTTTTGAACTGGTTTATATTATACGTATGGTAAGTATACCTAGACTAGATAGATACTGAAATATTATGGATGCACTTTTTTGTGTAGGGTGATGTCACTGTCACCGGAGAATGCAACACCAAAAGCATCTCCCACGCTTTGCCAGGTATGAGAGAATAGAAAGGAAAGATAAATACGAATAACAGTATACTATAAAATAAATGAATTTGATAAAAATTTTAAATAATTCTTACGCGAAACCCTACTGACAAACAACAGGTTTACGTCATGTAGGTAAGGTCTTTTCACAATTATAATTGTAACGGTAATAATTTATGATATACATTGTAACTGTTCTTAAGAAATTAGTTATATTTGTGATGCAACAACTGTATAACATTGTAAAACGAGGAGATCAATACTGTATTACCTACACACAATCGCTGCGCGTTATATGTAAGTAACTCGAAACCATAACGTGTACGCAATGATGTTTTAAATATCTAGATTGAGCTTCGCCCTACAATGAAAACAAAAAAAACAAGGCAACATTATCAAGCATGTGTGCATGCAGGCGATGTTTTTCACGTTCATTTATTGTCTATGTGTGCGTAATCTGTGCGTAATGATATAAAAATTGTGGCTAACAGTTAGCCACAATTTTTTGACACGTTTTCGCGGATTCGATGTTCCATCTAGATATTTAAAACATCAAAACGTGTACGCAAAAAAAAAGGAAAACTTAATAAGCACTTTGTCTTGTCGTGACATATGGTGCGATACTGCACAGTTATGAGGAAAATTGAAGAATTAACCCATCACGATATTCACGATAGCGATGAACAAATGTGAACCTTTTCTGTTATGGTCATTAGGGCCAGTTTGACAGTGACGTAAGCAAAGAGCTGGTTATGTGCCTATGGTCGTGTGTGAGCTGTGAGCTGAACTCAGCCAACTCAGTTTTCGACCGCTGTGAACACGAGCAGACGTATTCGAAAGTTGTTATTATTGTAACTAATACGTGTTGGTTAACCCTCGGCTTCACCGCGTCGAACCAGCACCGCACAACGTAAACTAAGCCGTATGTATTGACTGTTACAATTCATATTGCCTCGTTCGTTAACACATGACTTGGAGAGACGGAATGTACATACAACTTTTATTAATGTGTCCACTTAAATGTTGCGAAAAATATTTGCTGAGATCATAAGCTTGCGATTTTTAGGCCATGACTAACATCTGCCCAGAACTTTTTATTATTGATATAGCTCAAGAGCGAATTACTGAATCATAGAGAGAGTGCATCCAATATTATCGACTGCTCTTAACGTTTGACCTATACGATATTGACTAAGATCGACGTCTTGCGACTTGTTGTCCTTATGCTATTTTGTTGTGGCCATTCATCATTTATACCATTCCAGTTATATCATTCCATCAAACTTTTACATTATTTAATTTGATCTGATGATAAGGTTTTCATTATTGGATTTTTCGATAATTTTTATTTAATGGATTTGTGAAGTTGTAACTGCAATAATAGTTTTTTCTTTTTATAACCTACACATGTACTTAATACATGTTGCTTTACTTAAATTTTAAGTTCAGAATCTAAAATCAAAATAATTAAGCACAATTACATTCGACACGAATCGTAAAACTAATGCGGACACACGTCCAAACGTTGGACTTTATTATTAAATATTCGACAAACCGTTTCTTTTGTCTTTGTTTAGATATCCATGTAATTTCTCTTAAAGGTGGTGGATTTACTAACCTTGTGAAAACGTTTTATGAATTAGAAAGTCAGGAAAAACACACTGGATCACAACACAACACTCACTAAGGTTTACATAGCTATTTATCTAAGCGTGCATGCGCATTAATTATTTAGTTCACTAATATAAATGTAGAATCAGTTATGAACCGAAAAGAATACCTTTTATTTAACGAGATCAGATTTTTCTTCAAGAGATCACACTGACATCATTTTTGACACACTCAAAAATAGAAAACTTCTTTTTTCATATACTTAAAGAATATTTACAAGTAGGCTGGTAGTACCTAAAGAGTTTTTACACGATGCTCCAACCTTAATAATTTCTGCATATAGTCCCGATCCGGACTAAACTCTATAAATCAATAGGTATGCATAGGTTTTTCTTTTTGTTCTTATCACGAAAAAATTGCACACCCCACACTAGATACCATGTATGAGTAATATGGACATCACACACAAACAATTTTCACCACACTGTGAATCGAACCCATGTCCCGCCCGATTCAAACAGCAATCCAGTCTACTTACTATTTAGCTAGGTATTCACTGTTCATCCCACTAAAATTTACACTAATTCTGTTCCTCCGATTAACGTTATTAATGAGTAATTTAATTAGTGGCATCTCCGTGATTCATAAACCTCTAAACGCTGTAATGAGGCCATTTTTCACAAATTACCGGTATTCCCTAAGCCTAAGCACTTTGTCAGAATACATTCACACTGCTCTAGATATATGCTGTGTATGTTTACATATTCCACAGCTCTAAAGTCTACTTGGTAACTCTCTGCTTCTGTCTAAATTAAAGATATGATATTATATGAGTGTGCTTGTTTATGAATGCTTCAAACACATACAGTATACATAAATTATAATATACTAACACACAACTATTCCACCATCATAAATTTCGTCTACTTACGATAAGTTTCAAATTATTCCAACACGACGCATTTGACGCAATTATAAATTATTATTGGATTTGGGCTTCAGTATTTACCTTTCATCTTATTCTTATTGCATCTTCAAGAAGTTACCTGTAGAGCTCCAATCATTTGGTTTAGGTACTTTTCGGCCCATTCTATACCTATCTATCAACATCCTCTTACTCTGCTTGACATTGCACTATTTTTAAATCATGTTCGTCATCGTCGCTACATATCTGTCCACTTTAGTTTAATCTCAGAATGTGAGGATGCAGGCATTACAGGCCATTTTCCACCATTCTAAGTGAGGATTGGACGATTGGTGGACTTCATTTACCTACTTTTGAGAACATTAAGGAGAACTCTTAGGTGTACAGATTTTTTGACTTATTTATTAGTGGTGCGTACAGGAGTCAAACCCAAGCCTCCTTGTGCAATATATTTATTTTTACTTAGTGGTGTTTTATTCATTTAATATCCTGTAAATAGAGAGCCCGTCTCTCGAGGCCGAGCGCAAACCGTTGAAACCTGATTTTTTGCAAGCATGATGTCTCTCATTCAAATTTCCCCCAGGATAGGGTATAAAGAGGATTTAAAATTTTGCTTTTATTTAGACTAGCTTCCGCTACGAAATTACGGCGTAGCCGCGAGCCTCCAATACCATTTTATCATCTGCGAATTTTGTCAGTACCTACACTTTTCCTGTCATTTTATGATATTATCACAGTTTTGGGAAGGTGCTTTAGCTTGAAGGAGGCAAAATGGCTTAAAAACTCCTCAATTTATATTTTAATTATAGAATAGTTACCGTAGCCATACAAGTTCTTACTTACGTGTTACGTGGGACTTGATGCAGTGTCAAATAGGTATGTAACTCTATGCACATACCGCTAGTAGACATAAGGTAAATAAAGTCGTGATATGATTAAAGCACAAATGATAGTTATACGAAACCATATCATTACTTGGGATATAACAATTACAAGACCTGACTGTAACTCTAGTGATTTAATTAAATTACAAAACAAAATTAATTTGGTCTAGTTACTCGTATATGAGAGGAGAGTAGCGTGTTCGTCTCTACCTTACTTTTTCCAAATACATATAACCTTATGTTTAGATTATAATAGGTAGGGATATACCCTATTTCTTTCGCTTTAGGTACATACATTCTTACTACTTCCTACGTTCAGCTGTAGATACAAATTTAATTTTATTTGAAACAATTATTACTCGCGACATTATTGTCTTTAAAATTGTTGCAGCGACAACTAACGAATCAACTGCAGTTAAGTTTAAGATTAAGTTGGTCTGAGACTGCAATATCTTCGAATTAAAAATATCCATAGTCTTTCGTGGGTAAAATTCAACGATCGCCTTCCCGTTAAATATGCATACTTTCGATAGTCAGGCCTCATGTGTGATATGTGCGCCACTGGTTGACCCACTTGTTCACAATGACCGTGCGTGCAAGCATACCCACACCGAATACGAAGCAGCATCTACACCTTAGAGAATATCATGGAGAAAGATCAGTTGATCAGTATTGATCACATTTCAACTACTCGATTGTACTTCGTGCATTGAGGTACGGATTTGTACCCATTTAGCTACATACACTAATAATAATAATAATAATAATAATCCTTTATTTCAGACTGTAGGTATCCATATTTTTGTTAGTAGGTATGTCTTATAAGCTAGTGTTAGTAGACATAATAAAGAAATAATCACAGTAATCAATAATCTCATTAACATTCACATTCAATCACATAATATAATAATAATAAAATAACATAAATAATTAAAATAAAAATTCAATTCGATCCAGTCGCAACCTTGATCATGAAATGTTGCAAGGGACAATCCAGGCGACTAAAAATGAATAGAATATTAGGTATATTCGAAGGCTGGCATTTTCTTGTGGTCCTATCAAAATTTGAAATAGCTGACGAGTCGTTTATGAATTAGATCTAATTATCGATTTTGAAGTCATTTTTTTTTCTTAAAAGATATTTATTTCTTTATTGTTATGGTCACAGCTCGTTGATCCAGATATAATGCGAGTTTTCCGGTTAATTTGTGGCTAACAACTACTGTGGCTAATAATTACTGGCAGATCGGCGCCGGTAACCAGCGTTCTTTTCGAATGCGCCCTAAGACCCTATCATTAATAAAATGACGTATAGTAAACCCAACTTAAGACTGAAACGAAAGAGGCGCTGTCGGACGCATTTGACATTCATTTGACCAATCATTGCACACTAGTAACTGACAGATGAATGACCACAACGTACTTATGAATGACTTTTCGTTAGTTCCAATTTTTGCCATTTCAGAGATAAGTTGGGCGCACTGTATGAGTGGCGTATGCGGAATGGCAGATCCTATGATTAGTAATTAGGTTATTATGAGACACATGTTATTAAAAATAATAGGTCTTTTATTATCTTATTTCCTGTGCCTGTATCAACTGATTATTTTGGGTTTTATTACATTACACTGAATAGAAACCGGGCACTAGGACTTTAGTTGTTTTATTTGTTTTACACCAACAGGATTATTGATTACCTTTCGCCCGCGTGGAATTCGTTTAAACTTCACCCCCCTATTTCACCCCCTTCGGGTGGAATTTCCAAAAATCCTCTCTTAGTGCTTCCCTACACTCCCCAAGGAACGTACATGCCAAATTGCAGCTTCTTCAGTTCAGTAGTTTCGGCTGTGCGTTGTCTGTCAGTCAATTACCAGTAACGCAAGAGTTTTATTGTTACGTGTCAGGAGTACTGGGTTCGAGAAAATGCCAAAATGTACCACAAAGACTTTATTGTACTCGTAGATACACAAATTACACTATGTACACAGCACACACCAAAACACTCTGCACGTAGGTACTCGTAAACACACTCGTCGAACACTGTACCGATCGTAGAAATCACTTCACTTCTCACTGGTATCGCTCGTAGGTATCGCTGGTATCTTCCTGGTTTCGCTTCCGAAACTAGAATGCCCCCAGTTGACCGAGTGCCCCTTTTTATACCACTCGCCTACCATTCATGCCATTCTAGATTGTTCCCGCAGTTTTTGGAATAGGGTTCTAGTGTATTCCTTGCAATCGACTATCGACCTTAAGACTTGTCGTAAGGTCGAAGCGTCGTGCGCATGGGTACTTTCGAGACGGCCGTCCATTGTTCTATTGTTCGCCTGACATGTTTATGGCCCCTATTGTCTATTGTTTCCGGTGTAGCGAAGTAGATGCGCCAGGGTTGTCACATTGCCCCCCTCTTAGTCATGCTCGTCCCGAGCATTATTCGATCCATGAAATGGTGCCAATCTGTCCACGTGCACGATCTTCGGCTTTCTTCTGTCCCCCTGTCTGATCCGGTAGGTCACGTCATTAATCCTCGTGACAAATATGTAAGGGCCTTCCCATCGTGCTTGTAGCTTCGGAGACTTCCCTTTCTTCCGCAGTGGATTGTGCAACCATACAGAATCTCCCTCCTTGAAACCATGTTTCCGAGCATCGCGATCGTAGCGGGTTTTCATCTTATCGCTGTCCTTCAAACATTGTTCTTTTCCCCAAGACTTGTCGAGGTCCTGCATCCTTATCACCCTGACCTCTTCTTTTCCCTCATGCTTGAAGCAACAACGACCTTCTTCAGAGCATGGGCGTTGTGACAGGGCGTCGGCATGCTTCGGCTTCGGTGCCTTCGGGGTCTTCGTAGGAGGCTTGGCGGTCTTCGTAGCAGCGGGAGCGGCGGCAGCGGCTCTTAGCTCCTGGGTGTCGACTTGGGTAGCCGTCGAGATCTTCATAGGAAGCTTCGCGGTATTCTTAGCGGCGGCAGCTGCGGCGGCGACTTCTAGCTCCTGGGTGTCGACTTGAATAGCCCTCGACACCGATTTCGTTTGTTTTCTAATCCGGCAGCTCAGCCTTATATGACCTCGTTCACCGCATCCGTAGCAGATAGGCCCACCAGTCCGAGGTTGAACCACTTCTACGACTTCGCGCACCTTACAACCTTTGTAGTCGCTTCGTACCGCTTCCTCTTCAAGGGCATGCGCTAAAGCTGCTTCTAATGTTGCGTGATGACCCAAGCGCACCGTTGCTCTCACCTCGGGATCCCGTATTCCGCTGACAAACGCCTCTAAAACTATGTCTTCGACGGGTGAGGAACTCGACGCGTAGGCTCGGCGTACGAGGCGCTCGATCTCCGTAGCCCATTGCTGCAGTCCTTCACTCGACTTCTGTGACCGGTCTTTCAGCTGCGCGCGATATGTATACTCAAGGTGCTTTTCCCCGTATCGAGTTTCCAAGGCCTTAAACAGCGACTTAAAGGTGCGTCGATCGGCGGGCAGGTTCTCAAGCACCACCAGTGCCTCTCCTCGAAGAGCTAGGGCGAGTGCTGCCAACGAATGCTCGTCCTCCCAGCCATTAGCACTCCTAACTACTTCAAACTGGTGCCTAAAAGCTGTCCACGAGGTTGTGCCGTCGAAACTTGGAACCTTAAATTTCGGTGCCCTAGGCCATTAACTGGTTGCTGCCGTGCCCAAAACCTTTATTTTTTGCAGCTCGTTGTCCAAATCCACGAGCCTAGTTTCGAGGTCATTTACTGACGCACTGAGGCTGTTGATCGACGCGTCATGGCTTTTGACGGCTTGATCGTGCTCGGATGTAAGCACCTTTACGAATTCCAGGTCCTCCTTCACGATGTTCAAATCTACCCGGAAACCATCCAGCTTTGCATTGATTCTCCTTAGGCCTGCCTCCATGGTTTTGCACAAGCTCTCCATGGCTTCGCGCTGGCTCTCCAATAGTTCGCGCTGGTTCCGCTGTATGGCTTCGCGCTGGCTCTCCAATAGTTCGCGCTGGCTCCGCTGTATGGCTTCCAATAAAGAGGCCATATCAATTGCACTCGATGCCGGTGCTGATGCAGCTAATGTATTCGAAGGCTCAGCGGTGGCCTCCGTTTCCGTGCGGTCACGCCCCGGCGACTCCATCCGCGCGGCATCCAATGCCGTCTGCCGTCTTGTACGAATCCCTTCTTCACTTTGCGGTACTACAGGCATTCCGCTTCTGTCACCAATTGTTACGTGTCAGGAGTACTGGGCTCGAGAAAATGCCAAAATGTATCACAAAGACTTTATTATACTCGTAGATACACAAATTACACTATGTACACAGCACACACCAAAACACTCTGCACGTAGGTACTCGTAAACACACTCGTCGAACACTGTACCGATCGTAGAAATCACTTCACTTTTCACTGGTATCGCTCGTAGGTATCGCTGATATCTTCCTGGTTTCGCTTCCGAAACTAGAATGCCCCCAGTTGACCGAGTGCCCCTTTTTATACCACTCGCCTACCATTCATGCCATTCTAGATTATTCCCGCAGTTTTTGGAATAGGGTTCTAGTGTATTCCTTGCAATCGACTATCGACCTTAAGACTGTTGTCGTAAGGTCGAAGCGTCGTGCGCATGGGTACTTTCGAGACGGCCGTCCATTGTTCTATTGTTCGCCTGACATGTTTATGGCCCCTATTGTCTATTGTTTCCGGTGTAGCGAAGTAGATGCGCCAGGGTTGTCACAATATAAAGATTTTTTTCGTCGTTTTAAAGAGGTACTCATAATAATGCGTGATTAAATAAAACATTACAAAATTATCTGCTCATATCCAGGTATCAATCAACTTAATATTGGACCACTGTCGTTCACTTTTTAAGTTATAATAGTACTAGAGAACCGACCGCGCTTCGCTTCGGGACCCGTAGGTAACAGCCGCGTAGGTCTCGCTCCCGTAGGAATTTAGGCTAAAAAGTAGCCTACTACTCGCTCCCTTCACTCCACCCTGTCTGAGGTGTGTGGAGCCCTCGGAACAGTTAGTTCCCCTTTGGGGGTGTCTCTCGCGGCCCGTTAAAACGGGCCGGTCCTTGGGTTGGGCCCTAAGGCCCTTAGTTGTCCATCTGTGGTTAACCAATAGGTCAAGTCCGGTGAGTGGTGGCCTTTTTACAGGCCACAGAGTCTTAAACGGGATGGGGTTCATCTTCGCGCCGCCCAGGCGATCGAGGCCCTACCGGGTGAATCCCGCTGGTGGGAAGCCCAGCAGGAGCCGATCAGCGCCGGGCGACGACTTACGAAGCCCCAGTATCAGTCAGTGCTAGGCCCGTCCCGCGCAACCAGCAAGTCGCGCGGGAAGGCCCAGCGGTCCGGTGGACGGGTGTGGAGCGGCTCCAGGTCCTGCAGATGCGGGAACCGCGACGCGTCGACACGCCCGAACATGTTGCGTGCCAATCTAAGTGCCAATCTATAATAAGCGATACAAACTAATCATTAAATTAACTCAAAAGTCACAAAACAATAACTATATCAATAAGTCTTCAAACCGAACAAAAGCTATGTGGAACATTATTAATAAATCAAACAATACACTGCCTTCTAATACCGCACCAGCGTTGGAAGTAAATGGGTCAATGATCACTGACCCACAAGAAATTGCTACTTTATTTAATAATTATTTCATTGACGTAATTAAACCTCTAAAAAATATTGAATACTCTAATTTGACATTTAATAATTTGACATTTAATAACAATAATTTGACATTTAATAATTCGAACTCTATTTTTCTCCGTCCAACGATACCATACGACATAAACAAGATAATTCAGTCGCTAAAAAATTCTGAAAGTTGTGGACACGATGGCATTACCACAAAAATAATAAAATTATCCTCTAAATTTATTTCCCCAATTATCTCGCATATTATAAATATGTGCATGGAGCATGGAACCTACCCACATCAATTAAAACTGGCCATAATAAAACCACTCCATAAAAAAAATGATAAGACATTAATGGATAACTATAGACCAATAGCATTGCTCCCAGTTATCTCAAAAATCTTTGAGAAGGTCATTTATAACGCTATGTACTACTTTTTCGAGACAAGCAATATATTAGCCCCTGAACAATATGGATTCAGGAAAAATAAATCAATAAATATGGCAATTTATAATCTGTTTTCTGAGGTAATGTCAAAGATGGATAAAAGAGCTCCAATAGCTGCTCTATATATGGACCTTACTAAGGCATTTGATTACGTGGACCATGATTTACTCCTACAAAAACTCTATAACTACGGTATCAGAGGTAATGCTCATGAACTTCTCAAATCTTTCTTAAAAGACCGCAAACAATACACTGTAGTTAGTAAACTATCCTTAAAAAGTAAGTGCTTAGAAAATTATGAATCTAAAACCAGGACAATTGACTACGGTGTACCACAAGGAAGCGTTTTAGCACCTCTACTTTTTAACGTCTATATTAATGACCTCCCCAAAGTTATTAAGCATCAAATGACTATGTTTGCAGACGACACAACAATTTTATTTAGTAATAAAAATATACCTGACCTAATTAATGACATTCTTTCTGCATTGCCACGTCTAGCTGAGTGGTTTGAATTCAATAACCTTAAATTAAATATAAGCAAAACAAAAATAATGCATTTTAGACAACGAAAAAACATACAAGAGTTAAGTATAAATTTCAATAATAATACAATTGAAGAAACAGAATGTACAAAATTTCTAGGGCTCTATGTTGATTATAACATGAAGTGGAAAACACATACTGACCACCTCTGCAAAAAACTGAGCAAATTTTCCTATGCGCTGCGTGCGTTAAGGAAAATTGTAAATCAAAAGACTTTGATAACTGCATACCATGGTTGCGTCTCTTCGGCATTGAGGTATGGTATCATCTTTTGGGGAAACTCAACAGATCGAGAGGCTGTTTTTAAAGCGCAAAAAAGATGTCTGAGGTCAATCTGTAACATTACGCAAAGAAAGTCCTGTAAACCTTATTTTAAACAACTGCATATTTTAACGCTACCATGCCTGTTCATACTCGAGTGTGGACTATTCGTTAAAAACAATGTAACGCTTTTCGAGCTATCCGATAGAGCAAGAAGAAAAAATACAATATGTGCTACCAAATGTAATACACACTTATATAAACAAAGTGTCTTTGGAAAAATAAATACAATTTACAATAAATTTCCTCCATCGATTCGTTCCATAACTGATGTTAAGTTTTTCAAAAAAAAGGTGCAAAAACTTCTTCTAGACAAGTGCTACTACACGCTAAACGAATTTTTAACTGATAAATTGTAAACAACTATTTTATTTGTATCTAATAGTCTAACTTTAGTTTTAGTGTTTAATGTTATTTGTGATGAGTATTTTAATGACAATTTTTAATTAATTTAATTATTGACATATGTTTAATTTTTAAAAGTAGTTGATTTTAATGTTATTTTATTTATTAATATTGTACGCCCATTTGAGGCAGGAGTTTGGCTTGTGATATAAATAGTACTATATTGACATAAGACCTGAATGTACCCGAATTCCACAATAAATTGATTCTGATTCTGATTCTGAATCTCTCGATGAAGTCGTCCAGGCTCTCGACTCGAAGGTCCCTCTGGATGACGGCGTTCCTGACGTACCTCGGCGCACCAGTCAGCCGGCGGAGCGCAATCGCCTGAACCGCGCGCATCCTCTTGCGCTGCGGTTCGCTGGCGAGCGCGTACCACGCCGGTGCCGCGTACGTGAGGCGGGATCTGATGTAGGTCTTGTAGACCCCGAGCTTCAGTCCTAGAGGGAGGCTCGAGGAGAGCACTGGTTTCTGCCATCGCGCTTCTGGAATACGCGACGGCTTTCGTAACCTGTGGCTTCATCGAAAGTCTTCCGTCGATTTTGCCCCCAGGTATTTGGCCTGTGGGGCCCATTGGATATCTTGTCCGTGAAGCTCCAGAGTAGGGTCCCGCCTGTTGAGGTATCCTCCTATGTTCACGGCCTGCGTCTTCCCGACATTCACCGACAGTCTCCACGCGGCGAGCCATTCGGGGAGGGCATCAAGCGCACGCTGCATCTTGACGATGGCGTGGGTTCTATTTAGCGACGTGGTGATGTACGGCACGTCATCGGCATACAGGGCAAGCGACGCCCCCCTGCCGCCGGGATGTCGTCGGTGTATCAGGCGTAGCAGACCGGGGACAGGCAACTCCCTTGCGGGACGCCGGCTGCGATCGGACGCTCGGTGGATTCGGCGTCTTCAACCACTACTCTGAAGCTTCTATTTTCGAGGAAACTGGAGATCACCTTAACGGCACTCCGGGGCGCCGACGACTGCGAGATCTTGTAGAGAAAGCCGTCGTGCCATACACGGTCGAACGCCTTTTCCATGTCGAGGAATACTGCACACACGCGTTCTCTCTTATTCAGAGCCGCGGTAACGGTGCGCAACACCCTCGACAGTGTAGCCGTGCTGTTCAGCGGCATCAAAAAGTAGCCTTCCACTTCTGTTGGCAGCTAGGCTATTCCACCCCGGATGCTTGCAGTTCCAGTCGCCCGCGCCCACCACCGGTGTCGGCGAGTCCAGCAACTTGCGGACATCAGCCAACAGGATAGTGCCAGCGGGCGGGCGGTACACTGAATACAGCCGGAGCGGGGAGTTCTCGAGGCAGAGCTAAAGTAGCCTATTACATTTGCCTATGACTTAAGTAAATTACATGTAGTATTTGATAGCGTAATTCAGAACTTGCAAATGAATTTTATTAACGCCATCTATTAACAACTCCGAAAATAAATATCTAGCAACTAACAAAACATCGATCTTCCCATGGGAATGGGATGTTTTTCCGCGGTAAAAAGTAGCCTACGTCACAATATCAAAAAAAACAAGTGTCACAATATCAACATAAAATACTTCATGGTACTGCAGGCGGGGACAAACAATACTACCTACCTACGGGTAAAAAAAGATTTATCACAAGTACTACGTTTGTCCCCGCCTGCAGCACCATGAAGTATTTTATGTTGATATTGTGACACTTGTTTTTTTCTTTTGAGTTCTTTTGTAAGCAGTCGGGTTTTTTGTTTTTATAATAATTTTCTAATGGTAACCCGTTAAAGTGCATGAATCATGACGTCGATGATTTGACATTTTTGTGAATCTAACAACTGTGGTGACCGTGAATTATAAATTCTTGGATTGTGTGTTTGAGTAAGGTTCTTACTATTGTACTATTATTCCAGTTTCCCAATGAATGAAGAAATGCGACAAAAATGGCTCAGCAGTATACACGTGAAGCTAAAAATTATAAAAAAATCAGTCGTATGCAGTTTTAATTTAAAAAGTCAATTAATAAAATCGATATCGTGTAGATAGATAGTTTTTGTTTTATTTATTTCTTCATCCACTCAGACAAAATTAAATAAACTATAGACGGCGTGCCGTGAACAAAAGCGTGAAGCCGGCAAAAAGTACGCCTCGCCTTGTAATACACACGGCGGCACTCACACCAAAACGACTTTTGTGTTCTAAATAATAAAAAATGAATGAAGCTTTGTGTTCCAAAAAATAAAGTTTAAATTTGTTCTAGTTCAAAACTGTCAACATAGGGCATTCTATTGGTTCCGATGTGTGTTTTAGGCACACTTTTGCCGGCTTCACGCTTTTGTTCACGGCACGCCGTCTATAGTTTATTGGTCTGAGTTCATCCATTCTTAATCCTTGAGCCCATTGCTCATGATATACTTCAATACCTATATGTTTATATTAAACTAGGAGCAGAAAGGGTTGCGCTCAATGATATTATTATTGCGCTATAGATCTAAGGTACCTGCGTTTGGGGTTGGAAGTGGAAGGGATGAGTGGAGATAATTTCCGAGTTATGATTTTTAGAGAAATCATAATGCATCGTTAAACACCGTGAAATCCATGTTTTCGAGATTCTGAGGGCAAACACACATACAAACACACACCCACACCCACCTCCTCTCTCTCTCTCACTCACACACACACACACACACACAAATATAGCTACAGTTGCTTTTTCAAAGTTTACTATGCATTTAATTCAATTATTTTTGGAATTTATATACCTACAGCGAAATTAATGCAATTATAATAATTATGGTGACTTAAGCTTGTTAAAGTAACAATAATACACAAGTGTTTCAACCAAGTTTTGAAAAACAAAATTTTTGTTCAAAAATATTTTTAAGCTGGCAATATGAAAGAAAGAGACACAGGGACCCCTGTTGTGGCTATCTCTCGCGGCTTCAATGAGCCTCTGTGTGAGGCGCAATAGAAAATATAATATGTACTTTAATGTCTTGTAATTTGGTTCATTTTCGTAAATACAAATTTTCGGAGTTATCAGTTAGTTATATTAAGGCACTTCTCACACAACGCTATTTATAAGATACGCGACTGCAACGCAACCCAAAATTTGTATGTATCTGACACTTTTTACTGACAGGAGACGCGTCTACGATGCGACTATATCATGTCAATGTGCCACAAACAAGTCAAAACAAACCTGGCTGGTTATAAATAATTTCGATAAAAAGCAAAACTAAATAGACGTCAGAGTTACATTGACAAATAATGTCATCAAAGATGGGACGCCTCAAAGCACCCTCAAAGCGAGGTAACGCCGCATGACGTCAGATAACGCCGCATGACGTCAGATAACGGCACATAAACGTCATGTTTTTCGTGCGTGCAGCCGATATCGAATTATAAAACGTAACGTTGTCACGTCAAAAATAATTGATGACATTCGATAGCACATCTATCCAGGAGTACTATCCAAAAAAGAAATACAAATAATGTCTACATTTTTTGTAGTCCTGGCGCCAAAAAGAATGAGGAAGGGTGAAATTTTTTTTAAACTTTGAAAACGTCGAATATCTCTGAAACGGAAGGACTTTTACTGAACATAACATGTATTTATCTGAATCGGCATGATGCCCTCTACACGTAGGTACTAATAAATGATGGAAATAACAGATGAACGTAAACGTTCACCAGAATAGCACCTCTTTATGCCTGGCTGCCAACAAGTTGCGGCCATGTGCCTAATGGCACACCCGACTTTTTAGGACCTGTAGGTGTATATCTTGTGCTTGGAGTATATTTTATATAAATAACAGATGCATGTAAGTTCTCCCCAGAAAGTATTTTTTTTCGTTAATTAAACATACCTACTAGCGGCCATTTTTCGATAGGCACACCTGGGCTGCGTTCCGTAACTCGACCAAAACGTTCAAATTTGTATGAAAAAGTGTCATTTTGGGCGTTTTGGTCGAGTTACGGAACGCAGCCCAGGCAAACCATATTGTTCGTTGCCTAATTGTACATAAAAAAAATATTTTAACCAAATACTCGATGCATGTAATAAAAGTGTTATGGGATCTTCTTAGACCATAAGAAAGTACAATAGGTGGCTTTCTTTTTGTAAGTCCCTACCCTACAAGTAACATTATGTGAAATAAAAAGCATGTCTTCATTGACTGTACATAGACTTGACGAATGAAGTGGCAAATTTCATAACTGGGCAGACGATTTGACGAACTACCGACTTGACCAATTTCAGATTTGACGAATTACCGATTTGACGAATATCATACTTGAATAAAAGTCGTGCAACCCGTACAAACATAGTACTTAAATAAACACAATCCTAGGACTGACTCTAGGTAGTGGACACGAAGCACGTGACACTATAGATGGGAAGTTGATAAATAGCAACTACTTAAGTAGGTACACTATCCCTTGAGTAAGATTTGAGTATCATTCTGTGTTGGTCACTAACATCACTTATTATCATACTAGCTGTGCCCGCAGCATCGCCCGCGTGGAATCCTGATCCCGCGGGAAGTGCGGAACAAAAAGTAGCCTATATGATGCTCCAACACCTCCCCTACCTCCCAGTGAAAGCCCCATAAAAATCAAGAGCCCGCGATTTCGCGCACTGGAGTATTTCCCTCGTGAATCCTAATTCCTGATCCCACGGGAATTTCGGAATAGTATAATAATAGTATTAGGTAAGTACGTAGGGTACTGTACGGAACCAGAAAATGTAGACGAACGAATCCTAAAATCTGAAAATCAATACGGGAAGAAACGATAGTGTCTATTTGATTGATGAGAAATATTTGTCCTCTTGCGTTAAGAAATCAACGTTAGTCAGTTAGTTATAAACCCTTTGCCAGCCAGTACAAAATTTCATGTTATTTATTTTATATAACATTGTTATTACAAGAAATACCTACCTATAAAATAGTGTGTGAAAAGTTTACTGTTTTTAAATACGAATGAAATAAATATTTCGTGGTGCAGTTCTGCACGAAATAAATTCAACGCAGTATAACTGATCCAATACTACCGTCGTTTTTTCAAAGGTCATCCTGGCACCTATTGTGAGGAAACCTGGCGGTCCCACGGTACTTAGCAGCATTTATATCAGTACATATTAATACAGTGTAATAATTGATAACAGTTGTTATATTTTGGTTGGAAACAAGAGACACTTTAAATAGGCGACCATCTTATTGTTCTAAGGAAGCAACACATCTGTGCCCGAATTAGAACAAAATCCTTACTTACAATTTTCTTCTAACTGGATTATCTCTACCAATAACCACTTACAATCACTTATATACCCTGCCCCAGTCCTCATACCTTCTAATGAACTGACCAATAAACATTTTAAAAAGAATCTGCTAACTGACTTTACCATCCAAGTTCCGATTTGACTCTTATTCTAGATCGGTCACAGTTCGCACCGCAGGAGAGTTGCTGCATGCTCGTTTGCTATCTTCAGTCCATTCAAAACGGAAAACAAACGATAACGGTTTGATTGATGAGAAATATCTGTTCTCTTGCGTTTAGAAATCAGTGTTATTCAGTCAGTCTCGTAAACCTTTGCATCCACTTATCTTCATGTTATGTATTTTACTTAATATTGTTACAAAAAGTTTAGTGTCATTAAAAACGTACGAGATAATTATCCAATATTACGTTTTGTTGTAGTTCATCCTGGCACCCATTGCGAAGAAGCCGGGCGGGGGTCCCGTTGCGAAATATGGGACGGGAAAATCTGGTGCTCCGATTGCCAAGACAGGAAAGATCACCGCCACTGTAAACCCGACCAAAGTACCCAATAAACCTTCCACGCCTGTCCAAAACAAAACTTCCTTTGGAACCCCAAGTACCTCGAGCAAACCTAGCACGCCCTACTCCTACGCCAGCCCTAAGAACAACAAATCAACATCATTCGGGATCATATGGCTGCCGTCCAGAAAACACAATAAGAAAAAGGAACTCGTTTACAATTCGCAACGCCATGACCGACAAAACGACTACAGGGATCGAGGGCCGTCCATGTATAACTAGTGAGTATGAAATTTTGCTATACCATCACGGTTTCTATGTCAAGAGCCGATACCTAAAACATCAACGCATTGCCGCCGCCAAAGAAACAGACGGACAACTATGCGACCAAAACATGCAAGGAAATATTTCGACCTAGTTGTTAAAAGAATAGCGGTATACTACCAGGTAGGTTACCATCACGCGCGAGTACCGTCTTGATTACACTTGGTGGTGCAAAATTCAACGACCTCCAAAGGAAGTGACATAACCTCGTCCGTTCTTTAGTTTACCATGATTAGAAAATATTGGTCCAAGCCATGGTCCAAGCCAACCGTATGCTGTGTCCTGGATGGGTGATCCTCTTACATCCCAAAAATATAAATGTTGCTTTGAAAGAAATAATTTAAGCCAAGACTTGAGACTTACAAACCCTAGTCTTAAGAGTCTGTAATAGTTGTATTCGAGGACAGACGACTTAGGTTTAAAATGTTCAAAGAACAATGCCCACTTCCCATACATTTGAAAACCTGGTATGAAAATTAATGTATAGATGTAATGAATAGTAGACGGACTACATACATATATACATACATACACATACATAGTAATAAATATTGTCTCATAGTCATTTTGAAGATTTGAACGCAGCAAACATAAGTATTGATGACTAGCGAACCGCCCTCGCTTCTCTTCGGGACCCGTAAGTATCAACCGCGTAGGTCCCGCTCCCGTAGGAATTTCGGGAAGATAATAAACTATCACCAAAATTAATTCAGGTTAAATTAAATTAAACTTAGAAATAAAGCTTACGACAAAATAATAGCAAAGTAGCAAAGGATCACAGCAAGATTAATTCAGATTAAACTTGGAAACGCGGCAAGTTTGGTATGGCAGTGGGTTCGACCAAATTTGATTACCATAAAAACGGTTCTAGTGTGTTAATCTTAAAAGATAGACATATATTGTCGTGGACATTTTTTTAGATCATTTCAAGAGGAATAATTCTTTCATACATATATTTTTGGTATCTTGAATCGTTTTCGCAACGCATGCAACGAAAGCCCTCGAGAATGAATAATTTTCCCCGTTTTTTCCACATTTTCCATTATTTATTCGCTCCTAATTGTTGCAGCGTGATGTTATATAGCCTATAGCCTTCCTCGATAAAAGGTCTATTTAACACAAAAAAAAAATTCAATTCGAACCAGTAGTTCCTGAGATTAGCGCGTTCAACCAACCAAACAAACAAACAAACTCTTCAGCTTTATAATATTAGTATAGATTGTGAAGCCCTTGCAATAATTAACAACGATAGTTTCGTATCTACCTACCAACGACAAATTAATAGACTTACCAGATGTTTAACGACATTTTCTATATCTTATTTTCAAAGATTTATAACACATTTCGTTAGCTAACTGTAGCACATAAAAGTACCTAATTTTCTCTTCGGTCATGGTGGCGTCAGTGTTAAATGTCAATAAAAGACGTTTCAACTTTCAGTTGGGTACTCAAAATATTGCATGAATGGATTCATTGAGTTGAGTTGCGTTTAAAACATGTAATTCTTTTAACCTTTACTTAACAAAGTAATGTAGAAATAGTAAAATAATTTTATTTCCTGCGTTTCTTTTAATTTAGTAATAAGCGTGTTTAATGTGCAAATATGTTAGCTGAATTTCAAGATTTTTTTCATCTTTAAACAATGATCAGGTCAAAATTGGACATCCTTCTTTGGGACACGATTCGTTTACAAATTAGTGACTAGCCGAATGGCGCAATGGTTAACACGCCAGATCGATGTTTGGAAGGTCCTGGATTCGGTTCCCAGCGAGGCGGAAATTTGAATGATAAGTTTAAATTTTCTTTCTCGGCCTGGGTGTGTGATAAGTATGCTTGTATTTTGTGTTGTCCTTGGCTACCATGAAACAGGGAATCCTACTGTGAGGCTATGAGTGTGTAGCGTTATTTATTTATTTATTAGTCATTTAGTATTTTAATCGAATTTACTTAAGGATAAAATATCTAACATTTCCGATATTTACAAATCACTCAATTTTTAATAGGCAAAAGTTCTCAAAAAGTAATATACGTGTACTTACTATAGGTATATTGAGATAAGAACTTACAAAAATGGGCCTGAGCTACTCTTGATCTGGGGAAAATGTGGAGCCGCAAAATGGGATATGGACGGCATAATTCCCTAATAGCCCACGTACGCACTTCTTTTCAGTGACTGTGTCTCGCGTTTTGTGATTATCATAAACGAAATATAATTACTATTAATTACCCCAATTCGTTATCAGAATGGCGTCCTTCAAAATTATGATGTTAGGTAGACCTACACATATTCTATGGGTGCCTCACACTTGTACATACATAGGTAGTACGTTAAGCTTATAGTAAACCCAACTTAAGATTGAAACGAAAGACGCGCTGTCGGGCGCATTTGACATTCATTTGACCAATCATTGCACACTAGTAACTGACATATGAATGACCACAACGTACTTATGAATGACTTTTCGTTAGTTCCAATTTTTGCCATTTCAGAGATAAGTTGGGCGCACTGTAAATTGTACACTACTGGCTCTAAATGGGCCCCATAATTTCAATCTATGATATCTAATATATCATGATCATTTATGATCCAATTTGCTTTTTACATGACGAATAGTGAAGAGTTAGACTACCTACTCTAATAGAGCGACATTCTGAGAGCAAAATAACAATCGATCATTTTATACTGTAGGTACCTGCGTCAGATAAAATTCAATATCAATCAATCAATTTCAGATAAAAAAAATTACTGACCCGTTCAGCTTAACTCCTTCAGCTTAACTCGGATACTTCCGACCTAAAAAATTGGGTGATTGTCCATTAATCATTATCATCTTCCGGCCCATTTACCATTTTTTTATTACTTCTCTATTAGCCGTCACTTCTACACTGACTCCCTTATCTTTCAAATCTTCTCTCACATAATCCATCCGTCTTTTCTTTGCTTGTCCTCGTCCCCTTCGTCCATACACATTCATGTCAGCCACTGTTCTCGTCACATGTATTTCCTCTCGCCTCATCACATGCCCATTATTGCCCATAACACGACATTCGACCCTCATTCAAATTTTCTGTTATTTGTGCTATTTTCAGACTTCCTTCCAGGCACACGTCAACCTCAACATACTCATCTCCCCCACATGCAATCGTTTCTGATCCGTCTTCTTAGAAGCCCAGCGTTCTGATCCATACATTACGACAGGTCTTGTAACAAATTTATAATTTTTATCCTTTTATTTGAGGGGCATCCTCGAATCACTAATTGTTCCTGTGACCTGCCGCCATTTAATCCAATCCAATTTCCCCATCCTTCTGCACAAGTGACCCCAGGTATTGGATATCAGAGCAGATTGGTAAAGTCACACCATCGAGCGTAAATAAGTAATTGGCTCAATACCAGAGTAACGACCAAAGTCGCAGAAAATATGGATGTTTTAATTTGGCCCTTATGCTCACTTTTAACTAACAGTATATTCTTTGACGTCATTCCTTCAATCTGCTCCGAAACCTGGGAGCATTATCCGCTACCAGTACGATGTCATCGGCAAACAGCATGCACCAAGAAGCTTCCTTGGTCAGTCCAGTGTCCTATGTTAGCACGTTTATAAATCAATGAAAACAGGTACGGGCTCGGTGCTGATCGACACACGTAGACGTAGGTACCCGCCGTGGACCTCACATTGGTGCTGCATTGACGGTACATCGTCAATCTGTAGTCAAATAGAATGTATCTTTAGGTTTTAATAACGCATAAATTCACACTACCCCTTTATTATCCATCCATCTTAAAACTACCCCTTTAATCTTCCTTCTTTTCTTGAAACTACCCCTAGGGATACTTTCATTAAACTAACCTTTTAATCAGTGCCTAATCCATTATCCCTATTCTGTTACGAGTTACAGTAAGAGAGGGCATTTGGAAATGGAAACTTTGTTTGTGGGTTCCTCAAGTGATGAAGAGCACTAAGAAAGTACTTATACCTTATATTTAGTAATAGCCTTTCCCCCCCCCCCTCACCAATCACGATAGCGAATTAGCGAATTCCACACGGGCGGGCAAGTCGCGGGCAGAAAACTAGTATAGTTTTAATTATTTATTTAGTTTTAATTATTAATTGAAGTGCCATCTATAATATCCCACAGGTATTTATGACACCACTCTCATACAAACTTGTTAGTACACTTCAGGAATAATAGAGGTCAGTGCTCATTGCGAATATGACGGAGTCGGCTCACTATCTTCACTCCACCCTGTCTGGGTGGGTGGAGCCCTCGGGACACTTAGTCCCCTTCGGGGGTGTCTCTCGCGGCCCGTTAAGACGGGCCGGTCCTTGGGTTGGGCCCTAAAGCCCTTGGTTTTCCGTCTTTGGTTAACCAATCAGGTAAATCCGGTGAGGCGGCCCTTTATAGGCCGCAGAGTCGCAATCGGGACGGGGGTTCAACTTCGCGCCGCCCAGGCGATCGAGGCCCTACCGGGTTGATCCCGCTGGTAGGAAGCCCAGCAGGAGCCGATCAGCGCCGGGCGACGACTTACGAGCCCCGGTGTCAATCCGTGCCTGGCCCGTCCCGCGCAACCAGCAAGTCGCGCGGGAAGGCCCTGCGGTCCGGTGGGCGGGCGTGGAGCGGCGCAAGGTCCCGCAGATGCGGGAAGCGCGACGCATCGACACGCCCGAACATATTACGTGCCAGTCTCTCGATGAAGTCGTCCAGGCTCTCGACTCGAAGGTCCCTCTGGATGACGGCGTTCCTCACGTACCTCGGCGCACCAGTGATCCGGCGGAGCGCAATCGCCTGCACCGCGCGCATCCTTTTGCGCTGCGGTTCGCTGGCGAGCGCGTACCACGCCGGTGCCGCGTACGTGAGGCGGGATCGAATGTAGGTCTTGTAGACCCCGAGCTTCAGTCCGAGAGGGAGGCTCGAGGAGAGCACTGGTTTCAGGACTGCCATCGCGCTCCTGGCATTCGCGACGGCCTTCGAAACCTGTGGTTTCATCGAGAGTCTTGAGTCAATCCTGACCCCCAGGTACGTGGCCTGTGGGGCCCATTGTATGTCAAGTCCGTGAAGCTTCAGAGTAGTGTCCCGCTTGCTCTGGTATCCTCCAATGTTCACGGCCTGCGTCTTCCCGACGTTCACCGACAGTCTCCACGCGGCGAGCCAATCGGGGAGGGCATCTAGCGCACGCTGCATTTTGACGATGGCGTGGGTTCTGTTGAGCGACGTGGTGATGTACGCCACGTCATCGGCATACAGGGCAAGCGACGCCCCCCCTGCCGCCGGGATGTCGTCGGTGTAGCGGGCGTAGCAGACCGGGGACAGGCAACTCCCTTGCGGGACGCCGGCTGCGATCGGGCGCTCGGTGGATTCGGCGCCATCGACCACTACTCTGAAGCTTCTGTGTTCGAGGAAACTGGAGATCACCTTTACGGCACGCCGGGGCGCCGACGACTGCGAGATCTTGTAGAGCAAGCCGTCGTGCCAAACACGGTCGAACGCCTTTTCCATGTCGAGGAACACTGCACACGCGCGTTCTCCCTTGTTCAGGGCCGCGGTAACGGTGTGCAGCACCCTCGACAACTGAAGAGTCGTGCTGTGTTCCGGCCGGAACCCGAATTGCTCCGGTCTGGGGGCAATGTGACGGAGTCTTTGTTCATCCTTGCATTTATAAGCATAGAAATATTACAATAGAGTGGGTGAGCCATACATACGGCTGCCCATAGATTGCATTCGCCCCCGGTTAGAAAGAGAAACAACGATAACGGTAATTACCTATCTCTCTCCGATCCCGCTGAGCCAGAAAGAGAAAGGTGATTACTAAAGATTTCGTCTCTTTTTATCCTGGGCACGCTCTGAAGCCTCGCTAGAAAGAGAAAGGTGATTACTAAAGATTTCGTCTCTTTTTATGCGAGGTAGGTACGCTCTGAAGCCTGGTTTCTGCCCTCTAGTGCAGCGGTTCTTAACCTTTTTGGCTGGCGACCCAAAATGTAATAGTAGATTGTATGACAAGGGTGCAAAGTAATATTTTTTCGGCGAGGGCGTTTTTTGAATCCCGAACGTCTCATTCTCTCAATTCTCATTCAAAGTACGTCGCCCGAGCCAAAAATATACTTGCACCCGAGTGATACACTCTACTTTTCATCACCCACTATGAGAAAATAATATATATATATAATAGAAAATAATAGAAAATAATACGTAAAAATGCACGAAAACTTAATTTTAATTTGAAAACGAAATCTTAATTTGATTTCTTTTTTTATTATTCAGCTGGCGGGGCCCTCGCGTCGTACCAGACATTCTTTATTCAAACAATATTTGAGTTCGATTTCTTTAGCGCAAAATACTAAAATGTTCTAAATTCAAAATAGGACGGAAAAGATCTAGCCGGCAGGAAAAGTTGTATGAAATTTCATTCCCGCCCGCTGAATAGAAAACAGCAACTTTGGAACCCCTTATGTCCGAACCAAGTCGTCTTTTTCGAATAGGTGTGATGAAAAAATATTTGAAGCCCGCGACCCTGACATTTTATTGATTTTCCAGTCATAATAATATAATAGGAGTATTATTGCTTTTTACAAAAAAATAACCGACTTCAACCTCGATAAGCTGAGATAACTCAAAAACTAATCGCCAGATGGCGGTTAATTCAACATGTGGGTGTAAAGTTCTCGTCACTACAAATTAATCAAGCCCAAACACTAGATTACTACAGTAAATTGTTGAGGAGTTCCCTTGACTGTCTTTCGGCTTCATCAGATCGGCTCCAGACCTTCATGTAACTGTAGCGCTTTTATGTACTTATGAAAACATTAACAAACACACTAGTCGTCCCTACAATTTTCGAAAGTTGCCCTCGATTTCTCCGAGATGCCATCATCAGATCTTAGTGATCCTTTTAAAAGGACCCCACTGCGCATATCTACTTTACAACAAAAAAAGAATTATCCAAATCGGACCGTAAACGACGAAAAAATTGCTGAACAAACATAAAAAAAAGCATATAATTATACGGTCGAATTGAGAACCTCCTTCTTTTTTGAAGTCGGTTAAAAAGTCCGTAGTTTGTTTGCTAAGCAACTTTCGCAGAGGCTGGTCGCTGGATGGGTGACCGAAATCCTTAATATTTATCCCGTTAGGTACGTTAAGCCGTTGGTCCCGGTGGCATTTGCAGTCGTTAACACCCACCAATCCGCACTGGGCTCGCTTAGTGGGTTATAGCTCATTCTCCTTGTGTGTTTCTATCAGCAAGGAAGGCTTGTGTCCCAGCAGTGGGGACATTAGAAGGCTGGTGATGATGATGTCATTACGATCTCCCTGAGAATTTATGCAGTTGGGTAGCCAGCTTTCTGTCTGAGCGACATATAAAGGTCGTAGTCGACGGTTGTTGCATAGATTTGAAACCCATAAACGCTGGTGTTCCCCAAGGATCTGTGCTGTCTCCTACCCTGTTCATTCTGCATATCATTGACATGCTGGAGCGTGCAAACGGCATTCATTGCTATGGAGATGATAGCACGGGAGATGCCTATTTATACAGGCTCTACAAATGCCTCTCGGTCACAAGTGGAGGAAAGCAGAATAAAAGTTGTGTCTGAAGTAGAGAACTCTCTGGAGCAAGTCTCGGAATGGGCTCGACTCAATTTAGTTGAGTTCAACCCCACGAAGATACAAGTTTGCGCGTTTTCCGCTATGAAAGTCCCATTTGTCATGGCGATGGCGCCTCAATTCCAGGGTACCGCGCTCACCGTTGGTAAAAGTGTTGAGATTCTGGGCGTTGTCATTTCGAGCGACGTGCATTATCTTAGTCATCTGGAAGCTAAGGCCAAATTGGCCTCCAAAAAGCTTGATGTTCTAAACTGGGCGAAGCAGTACTTCACTGCGAGGGACCTACTGATGCTTTATAAAGCACAGGTCAGGCCTCACATGGAGTACTGCTCACATCTCTGGGCAGGGGCGCCACAATACCAGCAATACCTATCAGCATTTCCATTCCAGTCCATTTGACGCCGTACAAAAGCGCGCGGTTCGAATTGTCAACGACCCACGAGTCACTAGCAGGCTAGAACACCTAAGTCTGAGGAGAGACATGGGATGCCTCTGCGTGTTCTACCGGCTTTGCAACGGTGAGTGCTCCGAGGAACTGTTCGATTTGGTGCCAACTTCGCCCTTCCATCATCACACCACTCGCCGAAGATTGAAGTTTCATCCACATCGCTTGGACTCGTGGCGAACGACTACGGTCCGTTTTTCACGTGCAAGATGTGGAATGAGCTTCCTTCTGAGATATTTCCGGAGCGCTATGACATGGGGTTCTTCAAAATAGGTGTATAAATAGATCTCTTTGAGGGCCGGCGTTGCACTATTGACTCCCCTGGTGTTGCTCGAGTCCATAGGCGACGATGACTACTTACCATCAGGTGACTCGTCTGCTTTTACGTCAGCCCTTCAGGCTGTAAAAAAAGGCCGCTAATGTCTTTTCAAAATTCCCGCGACCCATCCCAATACCGCCCGCGACCCAGATTTGGGTCGCGACCCGAGGTTAAGAAACGACGCTCTAGTGTAATATCTCTATGTTTATAAGACTCTCAGTACAGTACAGATGACTCTATATAGTATAACAGATGACTCTAGTATTAGCTGAAAAACTATAATAGTAACTTCAAATAATAAAAAATAGTCATTTAATATAAACTAAATACGAACCGTACGAACGACACGTTAATTAGACAGAGTGGAAGTGTAATGTTTACGTTATAATTATTATGTTTATCTTTGTAACATAATCTTCATCCATGTTAATCTGTGTGTCTGTGACTGTGATTGAATCTGTGGTTGGCGTGGTAACCGGGATACGTTTTGACGTCAGTTTCATAGCAACCAAACATGCAAGAAAACAATAACTTCCAAAAAATCATAAGCCAATGGCGTCGTCTGTCCGGAGAACAAGTCGAATCAACTGCACTTATAAGGTGAACAGAGTTATAAGTAATCAGATTACAGTCTCAGTCGAGTTGAGTCTCGTATTTGCGTGCCGTGGTTGTGTTTGATGTGATACATACAGATTGAATTGAAATTTAATCCCGCACTTCGCGTCATTCGCGTGTCGCGCAATGGTGTCGCGGTGGTCTTGTATTGTTTACTTGTCATACAGTTCCATTTTGTATTTACCGGTACATCGGTGTATGAACGCGCGACGAGTTTAAATATTTGTAATTTTTTCTTTTCAAGCATGTCTGGTGACTCAAATCATTCGGGTAAGAAGGAAGAAGACAGTGAAAAGGACCTGCTAGTGCCCAGTAGATTGCCAGTGGCTATTGCTGGGGCGAGCGCTACTGCCGCTGTAGTGGAGCCAGCGGTGATCACAGCCCAACCAGAAGAGAAGCAAGAGTTCATTAGTCCTGACAAAGATAAGGAGGAATCAAAGGTTTGTTATACCTACTGTTTATCTATCTTAGATACACAATAGCAACAAAGAATAGGTACTGAACTTACCATTACTAAACTGAAACTTAGTAAAAGTGAAATGATTAAAATGAAAATCCATTGAACCAATTACAGTTTACACACTGAAGTCATTTTATAGAATAGAGATATTTCAGATCATAAGAGCACTTATGGGTGTGGTTTTAAACTTGAAGCACACAATAATAATTTCATTGGTGAGATAGATATCTTTCTCTAGGTCTCTAGAGGAATTGTGAGAAGTATGCAGAAGACTTCAAGTCAAGATTGATTTAGCTGTCAACGAATGCAGTACCATTTAACATTTCACTGGAAATAAGTGAAACATTCACTTATAAAATTAGTGTGAGACATAATATTGCTTTGGTTTTATTTGATATTCATTGCTTTAGTCATTGAGAAGATAACTCCCTTTACCGTTAAAGGGTGTTATTTATAATTCCATAATTATAATTAAAACTGCTCATTAAGATCATTTGATATTATTAAATAGCACAATTTTATAACAACTATATCTAAAGATATACTTGTAACACCTTTGTCCTATGTAGTGCACTATGTAAATTATATTATGTGCTTTGCAATGTTCTTTATTAAGTTTCAGCTAATAGCCAGACACAATGAACACAATCTATGAGAATATAATTATAATATCATCATTGATGGGATCAGGTGTTTCCATATAACAAGAGATTTATTCAATAGTCAACAACTCCGCAAAGATTAATTTACTGATACATATAAGAAATTATTAACTATAAATCATATTAAGTATCATAATAGAAATAGACAAACTGATAGATTTATTAAACTCAACCGAACTAATATTTTTCATCTGCATTAGGTAAAGTAAAAAGTTAATGAATGTAAATTACCATTTATTATTCTGCCTCCTTGTAAGAAAGTTGAAATCCTTACTAATATTATAAATGTGAAAGTGTGTTTCTTTGTTTGTTTGTTTGTGACTCCTTCACGTCGCAACATGGCTATTATATGGTATGGTTTATGTGTATGGGGATAGTTAGGAGGGTGGAGAGTGACGTAGGCTACTTTTTACCGCGGAAAAACATCTCATTCCTATGGGAAGATTGATGTTTTGTTAGTTGCTAGATATTTAGTTCCGGATGTTGTTAATAGATGCCGTTAGTAAAATTCATTTACAAGTTCTGAATCAGGCTATCAAATAGTAGATGTAATTTACTTAAATCATAGGCAAATGTTATATCTGATGTTGAGGAAGCTGCCTCTCGCCTACCCTCTACTCGTGCTACACGAACGATATTCCAGCGGAGGCGGGCGCCATGCTCGCCCTCTACGCGGATGACGCGGCGTACCTGACCACCTCGATTAAGTCAGGTCACGCCGCCGTTAAAATGCAAAGATGCCTCGACGCCCTCCCCAAGTGGCTACACGAGTGGAGGATGGCGATCAACGTAGGGAAGACGCAGGCCATCCAATTCGGAGGAACCACGATGCGCGACCCCACTCTAAAGCTCCTCAACCAAGACATTGCCTGGACAAGACAGGCCAAGTACCATGGGGTAACCCTGGACTGTTCCCTGACTATGAAGCCCCAAATGACCAACGTCGTAAATCACGCCAAGGCAGCAGCTGTAGCGCTACGTCCAGCGCTCTCCTCGAGTCTCCCGTTGAGGGTCAAACCACCATTTGGAAGACCTACATCCGCCCCAGACTCACGTACGCGGCCCCAACCTGGTACGCGCTCCCGAGTGAACCACAACGCAGGCGTCTACGCGTGGTTCAATCGAAGACGCTACGCCGGCTGGCAGGGGCGCCGTGGTGCATGAGGAACGCCACCATCCAGCGGGACCTCAGAGTTGAGAGCCTGGACGGCCACGTGGAGGACCTAGCGCAACGGATGTTTGCGCGCGCGGACGCGGCGCGGTTTCTGCACCTGCGGAACCTGGCGCCGCTCCGTCCCCCCGGACCGTTGGGCACTCCCGCGCGACCTACTGCGCGGGAGAAGCCCGCCATGAACCACCTCGGACAAGACCGCAAGCCGCCGTCCGGTCGCAGATCGGCTCCTGCTGGGCTTCCCACCAGCGGGTCTCACCTGGTAGGGCCTGATCGCCCGGGCAGCGTGAAAATCATCATGACTCCCCGGACTAGACACCCATACTCCACATCACCATCTGGACAATCTTCGAGGACCCATACAGGGTCCCAACCCAACGACCGGTCCGTTGTTACGGACCGCGGCAGACACCTCAGTCAGGGGGCCACCGGCCCCGAAACTGAATCCCCACGGCTATGTTAGCCGTGAGTGAAGACAGGACGGATTCTGATGTTGATGTTCCAGTATGTCATATTATAGGCTTATCTTTGGCCGAGATTCCTACGGGAGCGGGACCTACGCGGCTGTTACCTACGGGTCCCGAAGCGAAGCGCGAGCGGTTCTCTAGTAAATCATAAGTTTCACAATTCAATTACGTAATGATGAAAACATTCAATATGTCACAAGGTATCAATAATTGCGTCCTCAATCAATAGTTCACTAGGCATGTAGGCACGGGTATTATGTTACAAAACCTACATCACTTGCAGTTTTCAGTTTAATTAAATACTTTGGTTTAATTATGCCTATTGAACTCATTTTATTAGTAATGAAATAATGCTACAAAATATCTTTATGAATCCATCATCAATTGATATTGAATCATATCAAAATTCTCATAATGAATGAAAAAAGTAGTTACTTTTTCTTAAAAGTTACTTATTTGTCAAAAATCTGAAAAAAAAATTTAAGGTCACATTATCAAAGAGTCAGTATTAATGCATTAATCAAGTAGTTGACTAAAATTTATTTGATTGTTTTTTTAGACTTTATTACAAAGATTACCTTGGTCACACTGACCTTAATGATTTGTAGGCCGTGTGATTCACAATGAATGTAAAAACCATAAATAAAATATTGACCCTACTGAGGTACTGTATAAAATTTGTATTATATGAAGCTTATTAATAGTTTTGTGCAATCTAGGTTATGCAGTACTTATGTATGTAAAGGTCAACACAATTAACCATGATTTTAATGTTTCAGTTGCTGTAAAACCTGTTCATAATTTCATAATGTAGCATTCCTTAAAAATACTAATTCAATCACAAAAAATGTAACATAAAATATCTTGATAATACATACCATTGATAATAAATATAAATAACTAAAATCAATTTTTTACGTAATTTCAGGAAGCATTGCCGTCACCCAGAAATGAGAAGGAAGACAGTGACTACTTGGTACACAATGACAGTGTGGACAAATCGCTGGATAGTAAATGGGATCAAGACAGGGGAAATAAGGGAGATAATGTAGACAGTGTTTATCTGAGGCCCCCTCCACCGCACAAAGCAAGGTCAAATACATCCACGCCAGCTGCAGAGGATGAAGACTGCGGAATCAAGTGCCTATACTACACGTTGCAGTGTTGCGATTGTGTCCTTATGTAATATGCCATAATATAGTTTTATTATTTTGTACTACAACTATACACATGTAGTGTAGAGAAGATATATTTTTGGGGTGAGTTTTGCTTAGATCCTTTGGGATATTTTAAGCTTGATATTTAACCATTATTTAATGATTTTTATGCAGTGTATGTTTTTGTGGTGAAAATGTGTTAGGTAACCAAAGTCAGGCATTTGATTAACAGTTTTACAGCAAGTACCTACTGTAAATTCCATTATAGATTCAGATTGTTTTGAGTAAATAAGCTGTATTTTATTAGGCAGTATGTTTATGTGCTTTTGGTTATTCCGAAAAAAATAGTTTACCCTGTAAATTTTACATGGCAGCTTCATAATGTTCAAAAGTAAATATTTAATATATACATACACACTGAGATAAAATTAAACTATCAAACTTATTTTGTAAAATTTACCACTTGAAATGTAAAATGTATTTGACTTCCATTGAGTTTTAAAAAAATATGTATGACAATTTAGCTGTTGCATCCACTCTGCTAAACTTACCTAAACGGTATGATAATGTCTCTATTATGTTTTACATCTATTCCTACCAGGTGAAATTATCTGGTATTTAACAGTATTAAAAAAAGTGCACAAAAAGACAAGTTTCAAGTATTTGTAAGATTTACTATCTGTGATTAATTGAATAAATCATTGATTTATTTTCACATCAAGAACATACCTAATGTTCTATGGTCAATTACTCGTCTTTAACACAATACTCGATTTATTGTAATGTTCCAAAACTACAATTTTAAAATATATAAGGGTTATTTAATTGTATTTTAAGATAGTATTTATATTTTATGGAATGAAATGCTTAGAGTACAAATATAAAATCATAGCTATTTCACATTGAAATGTTACATACTTAACAATTATGATTTTTAATTAATGTTAGCATTATAAATAGTCTTGTTTAAATTAAATGACAGCAAAACTGATCTTTAGATTGTTCTGATTGGATTCATCTTGCACATGTTTCAAAATAATGGTTGCGAAAAATAAACATTCCATACATAATCAACCCTAATTTCGTAGCTTCCTGCTTTTTTGAAATTAATTGTCAAAAAATTAACTTTTTATATATTATTCAAGTTTAATTATTTATTACTAGAAGCTGAATTAGTTTTAGATGTCAAACTTCACTAAAACAAATCGAATTATGCTATACAGGATCTGCATTTTTTATTGAGTAATATGACTAATTTGGTCATAATATATTTTTACATGTTCCTATAAACATTGGTCCATGTTCTTGTATAATTGATACAATATGTAGTGTTATTTTAACTAAGTTGTTAGTGTTCGATACATAGGAATTGCCAATGGGCATTATGGCATTTATCATTCGTATTTAAAGTAAATTCCAGTGAAGTAATAATTCTATTATACTGATGTTTAAAGTGATACTATACTACATTCTGAAAAAAAATAAATGGTTTCAAATCAGTGATCCTATTATTATGTAATTCTTCAAAAAACATGTATCTTTTTTACTTTAAATTTTCACTGTCCAGCCAATTTTTCAAAATTTCTTGTCACTAATATTTCTTTGAATTATAAATAATATTATGTATCACACCTAAATTTTAACCATCTCTTAATTAAAATTATTACAAACTAATACATATTAAGTTACCTATAGGTCAAAGATGTATTAAATATCTAGATGGAACATCGAATCCGCGAAAACGTGTCAAACAGTTGTGGCCAACTGTTGGCCACAACTTTTATATCATTACGCACAGATATGAACGCGAAAAACATCGCCTACACGCACACATCCTTGATAATGTTGCCTTGTTATTTATGTTTTCATTGTAGGGCGACGCTTGAGCGTCGATTATCTAGATATTTTTTAGAGTAGATTGATCTAGATATTTAAAACATCATTGCTATATGTATATCTTACCTGTGTGTACATGATAAGTACCTCTAGGTTCTTTCAAGTGACCTTAATCACTGAACATCGCTGTAAATAATCACTTTGAACATCACAGCCTTAATTAATGTAATTAATATTGTATAGTGCCACCAACTTATCTGTTCAGTAAACGGTGTCGCTAGTGCAACGTTCAATGTTACCATATTAATAAAATGTGCCGACTGTAAAGGCAGCCAAACAACTGCAGTAACATAGGATGTTATCATTATCTCAATCCATCAGGGCCCACTATTAAGCATAGGTCTCCTCTCATAATGAGAAGGTTAAGGCTATATATAGTTCACCATGCTGGCGAAGTGCCGATTGGCAATGTTTTCCTTTACCGTTAAAGCAAGTGACATTTAAATGCTTAAAACGCATATAACTCCGAAAAGTTAGAGGTACGTGCCCTGGGATTCAAACACGGACCCTCCGAATGGGAGGCCGAATTTTTAATCAATTGGCTATCACCGCCCTAAAATAGGATATTCGAATGGCAATGTATAATTCTCAAGTGTATTTGTCTAATTAAAAAATAAATTTCGTCAACATCCAAAAATAAAAGAATTACGTAGGCCGACAAAGTAAAATTTTACTTTTTCATATAATAATTAAAATTTCAGGACTTAATTAATCAGGAATTAAAAGCAAAGCTAAGCAAATAAACGGGTCATTCCCGCTCGGTAACACCCTGTCGTCAACACTGTTAACGACTGGGAAATAAAAAGTCCCAGTTGTCCACAGTGTTGACGAACGCTACTATTTATTTCCCTTAAATTCAAATTAACAAAATCAGATGCGACCGAGTACTCAACGGCAGTGTGAACAGTCACTCACAGTACTCGCTGCCATATGCATCTCTTTTGTTCATGACATTCTGTCATATTTTTGTAACTTTCTTGAGCGCGAAAATATCTGAGAATTACTCGCCGTCTCGTCGGTGGTAGGAAACCCCCTTTCCCATGTTTATAACATTATAAAGTTAAAAAATTTATAAGTTGCGTAGATAATAATAATATTGTTAACTATATTATTTACGGTGTATTTACTTATACGGTGTATACGGTGGTTTTGTATAATCTAACCAAAATGACCTATGATTCATTACAAAACATCTTCGCTTCATAGTAACATATTAGCAGCGGTCCGTATATCCGGTCGAAAAAATATGTTTCCGTAATAAGACGTCCATACAAAGTTAGTTTCTGTTCATAAATGACAGACGTCATATCGGAATCTTATGATTGTGCCGACTATAACCTGTCGCAGTTGCGACGCGTTCTGCCACTTTTTCAAACGTTATTTTCGGTGTTAGCAGGCAATTTTCTTCTCTCATACAATCTAAAACTTTTAAAATAACTAATCGTTTATCACTTCTGAGAAGCACAGGCATTTTAAATCACTTTTTGCAATTGAAATCGAATTGAAAACACTTCTATCACTCGCACTTCAAAGAATTGACAGCGGAATGACATTTCAAAATTGACGTTGTCTTTTTTTAGTTCCATTTTTTTCTACTGAACAGATAAGTTGGTGGCATTATAGATTAATTATTTCTGAGAATGACATTACGACCTGTCACTTAGATAACACCAGTGAATTATAAATTCAACTATAGTTGTTGTAAACATCGAATTAAAATCCTTGATGAAATATCTTGCCAATCTCTAAAAACATTATGAAAATTGTTTGTACAATAATCATGTTCTGATACGATTGTTTATTATTACAAATAAAATGTATCAAAGGTAAAAATAAATTTTATAATTAAATACAGGTTGCAAAAATACAGCATATTCAAATGTAAATTGATTGTGTCACTTACCATCAGGTGCGATTGTAGTAGTCAAGCATTAATTTTTAATTAATTTACATTAGATTTATGAACATTGCTGGGACTGTGCTATTTATGTGTGTAAAGACCAACTGTAGCCTGTTTTCACGATGTCGAACGCAGGACAAGAATTGTGACTCCACTTTACGCTAATGGTTAGTCTCTAGACTTAAAAAAATAAAATATGCGTCCTCTGAGAACCGCAACCCCAAATGTAATTTCAATGGACTATATTGAGATGTAGAATTACCTATTGCGACATAGAAATATATATTTATATATCTTCGTATTTATGATTTGGAGTGTCAGTTATTCAAAGATTAAATTTATTATAGGATTGTTGAAAACATTATGTACCTAATCAAGTAATCAACAAACGGCTAAAGGACATTTAGTCGATTTTGTAGCATAAATCGCAATTAATTACATTTTTCACTGCATCGAGTGATAAAAAGATAAAAATACGATGTGTATGAATGAGACAGAGTAAGGGCGCGAATTACCAGCTAAGTAGTTGATCTCCAAATTTTATTTAAAGTAAGGCCATTTTAATAGGCCACATTTGACAACTGTTTGTCTTTGCTTTATAGTGAGACCTGACCTGCTGAAAAACATCGATTAATTTAATTAATCGATGAGGACTTCAAACATCTGTAAATTGAATGTGATTGTTATAAAAACTATTTTAATGACTGCACAGTTCAAACAATGACTAAAAAAACGACAAAAATAATGCGTCTAATAATGGCGCGAAATGAAATCATGACTTTTTTGTAACATTTCACGTTTCTGGATACTGGCTTTTGAGCCAGACGTTATATATTTAAATGAATGATTACATATTTTTTGGCCTAAAATGTAAGAAAATTAATTAATTTTCTTTAAACAGAATTCTGTTCCCATTAAAATATATTTTATTTTGTAATCGTGAAATACTTTTTGACGATTAGTTCGACTTCTCGAATTCAACGAATCTACTGATCTGTTTCTTTTGGTACCATCCCTCGTGTTTAAAAAGAAAAAGTTCACTGACGTAACTTTGTAACGACGTCAGTTCTTTACATAAAAGTGTAAAAATTTTAACAATATCTAGTAGGGAATATTAAATAATATGGAGTGCCTCCCTTACAAGGTTACTTTGTAAAATTTTGACGAACTGTCAAATGTGGCCTATTAAAATGGCCCTACTATAAATGTAAGTAGAATTTAAGCAGTAAAGCATATAACGTATAGTACGCGTCAGATTGACATGGCTTTTTTCTAGTGATGTGGCTTATATCGATATACATAGTTTATATCGATATTTTTCTCACGCAACAGAATAAGAATAACATCAATTAAATAAAGTTTATTATAAGTTAAATGAAAATGAATCAGATTTATTCAGTTTGTTATTGTTGATAGACAGATAAATAAATATTTAAATAATTTTCATGTAGATACTGAATGAGCTAGTAAAAAGATTTACAATTATGTTTTAAAAAAAATATATTTTATTCATCGCAATCAATATCAAATGAGCTCATACTAACATCGCTACAAGCACTTTGTGACTCTTCGTCACTAGTATCTCCGACTTCTATGATAAAATCTAAAGCTATCGTAGTCATTTTAAAACATAACAACAAACAAAGATGTGAGTGAAATTAAAATCGATAAACGCAGTCGATATAGGCTCGCGCATTACTATTACTAAGGCGAGCGCGGGTGACGTGCGGCATGCGGGGTGTCCCTTCTCCCGCGTCTCGCCTCATACCCCGGAAGCCATGTCGACCTGTCGCGTACTATACATGGATGTTACCTTTGGTCGTCGTAACTCAAGTTTATGTTGTACTCGGCTAGACTTCATTTGGCTAGTAGGGTATTCTGGGGAAAAACAATAGTTCAATGGTGACCTTTTCGTGCCAACAAAAGGCCGAAATTGGCTTTTTACTGGTTTCTTCCCACTCCTATCAACTTCCTGAGCAATAAAGATGTTACGCTGACTAAAAGTAATGCCAATCATTGAGACATTCCGGCCGACATTCTGTCTTTTGTGATACATATACCAATATACTATATTTTTAGAAATAATGTAAGCGGTATTAATTAATAGTGGAGAAGATGTAGTAATCGAACTTCAATGTGGACGAAAACTTGTACCTTTTACTTGTATTTGGGTGCTTTCTATAAATCGATAAAGCTGGGGTTGCCAGATGTAGGTTTACCATTTTCGGAATAATTATACAAAGCAGGGTACTAGGGCAAGTTGGGCAGTAGTAATAAAAATATGACTCAATAAATATTCATATTACTATACGTCGAAAATATTTTGATAGGGGTAATGAAAGTGTATGTTATAGAAAATATTTTGAAAGGGGCAATAAAAGTGTAGGTATGTGTAGTAAGTACATAGGAAGTATTCGAGAAAAAACTACATAGATCCAAAAATATTATTTTGAGAACTATGTCTGTATGTTTGTCTGTGCATCACGCCGAAACAACTGAATGCAAATTGATGCGGCTTTTGCCATAGTGTTGCTGGAGCTCTAACTTAAAAAATGATGTCTCTGTCTGATGTCTATTATTTATATTTCAGTTCATCATCTCGATACGAAAAGCTGAAATATAAATAATAAATGTTGCAGGACAACGTCTGTCGGCTCAGCTAGTATTTTAATAAAAAAATAAATTGAGCATTTTATGACCTATTCATGGACTAAGCTAAGGTGTGATTGAAAATTCACAAGAATTGTTCTGAATTTACGTGAAATTCCGGGTATCTGGCGACCCTAGTCTTGGTACTTACGATTTGCGTTTGAGCTTTTGGACATTGTAAATTTTTTATTTCCTTCAAACCGATTTTACTGAAATTTAAAATTATCACAGTGAAAACCTAGGAACCAGCCCCCCTAGACAAATGGCAAACGCTTCGAATCTATTCTATATCGACAATCGTTTGCGCCTTAGCAATATCGTTCTTCGGTTGGTAGCCAAATGGCCTACGAGATATCGAACGCTTATTCTATTCGATCGCTACGAAAAATAACAAATATAGTTATGGTTTCGTTCGTAAACGTCATACAAGTGCAATGCCACAAACTTATCTGACCCGTTAAGGGAGGCGCTACTGTCTTTGTCTTTGTCTGACAACAGTATAACATTTGCATTAGTTCCAATTTTGTCCACCGGGTCCGATAAGTTTGTGGCACTGTACCAGTCAGTGGTTTGGTGTTCTGAAGTGTGCTGGCGCTAAATTCGAACTTGAAGCAAATTGAGTGAGTCAGTATACGAAGTTTTTTTCCATAATTGGTAAGCAGAAATAATATACAATTAATCTACTTGTATAGGTTCTTACTCCTACTATTTCAACACGTACCTAATGTTTTTTAAAAATATTCAAGAGTTGAAATTTTTAGGTATGTACATACTAGTGATGTAACGAATGTCATTTTTGAACATTCGCGAATGCGAATACGAATGCGAATATCTGATTTCGATATTCGCGAATGCGAATGCGAATATTCAGTTTTTTTTTTTTATTTGAACTTAATTTTCTATGCGTGATCCATTTGCATCTTTCTCCGAAAACTAATTAATTGATTAGAACTCAACTGACTAAAGTTTCACCCCGAGAGAGGGCTGTTCAAGTATAAGGTACGTAAGCAATTCTTTTTTATAATTTTTAACTTTATAAAAAATCACACTAGAAAGGAAAGTAGATTGGCGGTAGAAATCTCAAAATAGCGTTTACTCGCTTAGAATTCATTATTTTTGATGCCCGACTCTTGATCATAAATCTATTTGCAATTTGAGAAACGCCGGAATAGTGTTTGGTTCGAGCATAGAAAAGCGGGCAAAGCCTATGCATTTAATTAAAAGTAGACAAAATTATGCAGAAAATGCGAAGAGTTGTAAAAAATATTGGCTTACTAACGTAATCACCAACCAGACCCGCCCACCCCTCATTTAATAATTACTTAAAATTTTGCCATTAAATTTTTTTTAGGACTTGTAGTTTTTCTGGAAATTGCGATAAACCGTTTTTTACCCTTAAACCCCCCTCAACCTCTTCCCGACCTCAGATACTCCGTAAATTATTTTTCCTTTTATTTTTGTCATGTTTTCTTCCTTTCCCAATAGATTTCATCCAGTTACTATTTTTTTTTTTACTTTTGTCCAATTTTAACGGCTTCGGCACTGGTCTAATAATCGGTTCTGCATGTAGAAATCAACTTCTAAACTCTTACTTATGGCGTTAATGTAATGTTTATTATTAAGGTGATATCCTGTATTATGACAAGACAACAAAAAAGTACTTTGACGGGTTAGTTTTCATGTCAAAGGAACTAAACTAAAATATCAATGAAAAAATATTGAATTTTGTCCTTCCTTGTTCCTGAATCCTTGAATCCTTTTTTGTTCTTCTACGAGAAAGATATTAAATAAAATATATCATCAGTTGATTACCTACATACACTGTTAGCTTTCAAATGAGACATCTTTCGGCCTCCATAGAGGAGGGGGCAAGAGAGAATTTGGATAGAGATTTGTCGATATAAATTTCATCCCCCTTAAATCTCCGACACTGGTGACCAGACACATTGTATACTTCTTACTTTTACGTAGACATTTTTGTTGTCATTTCACAATATAGTGGCCGAAAACGTGACGAAACTTCTTTGGTGCATTTAAGCAGGTTTGCCGTGCACTTAGTCCAGTATTAATAAAGAATTTTTTATATGAATAAATATGTCTACATTATCATAAAGAAATAATTTGTAAACAAAACAATACCATAAAAAACTATTATGAATCGAAAAACATCAAATCTTAAGCGTCCAAAGTGAGAGTAGTTGAAATAATATTGACGTATACCTCGAAAACTAGACGTGATGATACCACATAATGTTTGGTATTATAATATTATGTTTGGTACTTTTTATCAATGACTTGTTATACCTATTCATTGCATCCAACAGTTAAGCGGGTACCAAAATCGTGTAACGCAGTGTTATTTTTAATTTCTTCTGGTGTAGTTCAATATTCGCAAAACATTCGCATAAATTTTGCGAATGCGAATGCGAATGCGAATGCGAATATGGAAAAATGATGCGAATATTCGCGAATGCGAATGCGAATGCGAATATTCGTTACATCACTAGTACATACCTACTATAAATACCTACTTTTTAAAATTGTGGGAAATTGAAAAATTTAAGTAAGATTATTTTTCTTGTTTTAATCATGGAACCGAGGTTACGAGTTAGTCCAGAACAATTCTCGCTTCTTTTAGATTTTATGGAAAGGTATAAATTATTAATTTAAAAAACACATTCCTTCAATTGTAATCGAAATCATTAAATATACGCCATTTTGTAGCGTTATCTACAAGAGTTTGGCGTTCGCTTAGTTTCGCACGCTTTCAGTCGAACTTAATGTCAAAACTGCCGTTTGGCTACGAATTTGACACGACTAAACGTACTATTCAGACGTTTCGTTACATCGAATAGATAACGATGACATTTGGCTACCAATTTTCATTTCTATGCGTCAGATCGAAATATTTAGCGTAAGCTTACGTCATTCCCATACATTCAGTATTCTATTCTACTAACGTTTGTGCCACTTGTCTAGGCCCCCAGACTGGGTTAAATGTTCTGAGATCCGGGCAATGTTATTTTCTAAAGCTTTACAGTACCTATTTTATGGTCACAATTTACTTAGTCAAGTCTCCGTCCGATTTGGAGTCCTCATTTGTATTAATTATAGACATAGAACTTACTTAGTTATTATATATTTTTTCTAAATGTACATACATTTTGTACTCAGATTAATATAAAAATATAAACTTTCAATCGTTTTTACAATTGTAAAACTCCACAACATATGCTATGAACTTTATTTCTAATAATAATTTATGGAATACGTCGCAGAATCCAATCGTGCTGCAGGGGTGTCACCCGCCTGTAATGCACTCCTTGCACGCCCGCTGTCGCATTAAATCTTAATCTTGCATTATCTCGTAGGCTTGGGATTCCTTAAAGTATCAGAATGTGTGAGCGTCGTGTTTACCTACTTAGGCGCTTTGCCCACGGTGCAACTGTTGCAGCAACTGGCAATTTGCAATTAACTTGCAACTAGCTGTTTACATACATTTCAATTGGACTGCGCACACACAGCAACTCGAGTTTCGAGTTTCGGCAATCGTCAACAGTTTTCAGTTGCTGCAATCGATGACTAGGTTAGTTGCTAATTGCCGCAACTAGCAACTGTTCAATTATACTGGTTTTGAAAGTTGCCAGTTTCCGCAACTGTCAATCACAACGCGTTGGACGATTTCACACCCTACTAGAGGTGGTCGATACAAATCGTATATCGATATTGAAACGTATATTAGATCGATATCGTTATAGCCGATATTGATGCGTGTCAAAACTATACTTATATATATTTTTTGAAACCAGATATTGGTGTACCGATACGCTCGGTTCGGTATCGGTATCTTGCTTACGACGAGTATAACCGATGTCAACCGATGCGAGCGCCGATAAAGCTGAACGGATTGTGGACGAGCGAAATAGCAATAATTTGTTATTTGTAGTTTTATTCCAAACCTTAAACGTATAGAAATTTAGGTTATTTCAATAACTTCTTGTGTATTTTGGAATATTTTTAATGGACCTTATTTTGCCAATAAATAGGAAGTATTTTCAATTTGCAATTTTACAAAACTCTCACTGACCTATGTCCTTGAAATCCTAGATTCGCTTCGGTGATTCATTTCTAACTTTATTAAAATTATTCTATTTATATGTAGATTCGGAGGTGCGATCTCTTTTTTTAATCTTAATTAAATCGCTTTGATCGCTTTTATATATTATATAGATTTAAATTTAAATAAATTCGATATTATCGACCAAAATCATCGATATTATCAACTATCGATAATTTCATTATCTAGATATATGTAATTATCGATATTACAACTACCTTGCATCCTTATGAACGCTGATCGCTGCTATAAATTGCTATAAAATTGCGGCAACCGTAAACGTTGTTGCAACTATCAACTTTTACAGGAAACTTTTAAAAAGTTGCAAGTTGCTGCAACTCAAGTTGCACCGTGGGCAAAGCGCCTTATATAACAAATCGGAGAAAAGTGCAATTATTTTACTATAACATACATACCTACTTACATTCCAGGCAAAGAAGAAAAATTTTTCTGAGTAAGTACCTACATGAAAAACTTTAAAATAAATAGGTACACTTGCCTTTTTGTTGCTACTAAAGTTTTCCATACCCGTGTAGGTATAATGAGTAACAATGTTATAAGTTTAGTAAGAAATACTTTCTATTCCCATGCATGTTACCTAATTCGGAATTTGAATTGTTTCTCATACGTAAAGACCACTACGGCAAAAACAGTGAAGACAGTATTCAAGCTGCTAAACATAAAATATTACATGTTTTTATTTGGTAGGTACTTTCTTGATGTGCGATATACTTAAAGTATTTTGAATTAAGATTATTTCGCTATAAACAACGTCACGCTGTAAACTACGATTATTGCAGTATTTATTGCAACACTTCCGATAAGCGTCAATGCAGTTGTAAAGCAACAAAATGTAGGGCCGATTCAATGTGGAGGCGGAGAAGACGCAATTTGTGTGTTCGCAAATATGCAATTCTATCTGCACGCGCGTCGCTGTGCGCGGGATTGTGCGCAAGCGCAGCGCTCTATGCGGCGGCAAGTGATGAGCATGCGTTGCGACAAGCCCTCACGATCGTGCAACTTCTCAGAGCCGGTGATTCCGATTACATACTTAATTAGGTACTAATTGATACACAATTACCTACTTACCTGAAGGATTCTGCTCATTAATATATTTGGTATGTCTGTTTTATGTTGTATGAAATGAAGGTTCAAATATTTTTTCCTGCGCTACTGAGATCATAAAACTGAAGTGGTGAGACCACTTCGATCTTTTTGCGTTTTTGAAAAAAACTAGCTTCTCTCCATCGTCATTTAAGTTAAAAAATCGTCGTTGGATACAACCCCGTAAATAATAAATAGGTGATTTGTAGAATTTGGACGGTTAGATCCGAGATCAACTGAGCCACCAGCTCCTACGTGTGCTCAGACTCCGGCTGTCATGTCTTCACAATCGGAGCCATCACGCCGTCAATGGACCACATGTAAGTGTGTATATTATGGCGCTCCTTAAGTATTAATGGGGCAATGTGGTCGCATAAAAAGATTCTAACTAAGCACTGACATTATCAGGGAACAAAAAAGTGAAACCACTGCGACGAATGGATTACGAAGACGCGTTTGGTGCTCATCCATCAAGCAGAGACACGCCCAAACCGCTCACGTCAGCTACATCAACCTCTCATTCCGCGAGTAGGGGAGAGCGGGGTTAGTTTTAACGGGGGTAAGAATTAACAAGTTTATTCCCGCCAAACGGGTAGTGTTATGAAGGTGATACTCGGTTTGCAAATACAAAGTATGCAGCCGAATGCGTCCTGACTTGTCAAATGCCGGTCGGCCATCGCTTGTAATAGTTGTGCGTAGCGACCTCGAATTGATAGGTAAACGAACTTTTTTTGATTTGCAATAAATTGATTTGAAACTAATTTATCCTTGCAATTGATTTAATATTTATGCTAAATCGTAGTCCATTTTATGGACTATAACTCTATATTATTTATTTGTAATTATTTAGAATAATTTATTTTCTATAATTTTTTAAGTGCAAAAAGTGATCATGGGGCTAAAATTAACAAAATGAGTGGGGTAAGTATTAACACTTGTTAATACTTGCCCCGTGTATACGGTAATAGTCAACTGTTTTTTTTACAATTTTTACAGAATTAAAAATTACAAAAGAAAGAGTTTAAGGGGGTGCACGTCTCACGAAGTATTTGAGCTTGCAGCTAGGGAAGTTCTTGAAAATAATAGAAATATAGAGATGTTGCTGCTGAATACGCTATTTGTCATGTGACACTGTTTCAATACGTAAAGAAAAAAAGGAGGGAGCTTCTGTGGAAGTGGGGTATAAAAAACTGTTTAGTTTTTAATGAACAACAAGAAGCCATAATACCGATTATTTAATAAAATGTGCCAATATCTATTTTGGATTATTACCTGATGATGACGTCAAGAAATTAGCCTACGAACTAGCCATTCAATACAAGATAGATAATATTCGTGAATCTTGGAAGCGAGACGGAAAGGCTGGCAAAGATTGGTTTGCAGGTTTTATGAAGCGCGCAACATTGTCTATTTAGAGTCCCGAGGCGACCAGCTTAAGCAGGGCATCATCCTTTAACCGGACTAATGTTCATTTATTTTTCCAAAAATACCAAGAAGTTCTACGAAGACACTTAATAGTTTATGTTTATGTATGTTTAAAGTATTTGTAAAAAAAATGTAAGCTAAATAAGCAATGATTGCTCATTAGTCATGATAAAAGAATTTTTATAATCTAAAAAAACTATGATTGTCAATTAGTGTAATAGGAAAAGAATACATGATATTCCTTCAGTTTCTATTAAGAAGTACTGATTTGTTTAATTCTAAAGATATTAAAAACATCTCTTTTAATATTAATGGCATTTTATTTATCTATTTGATCAAATCTATTCTCTGTTAATAATTGCCCCTTATGTTAATACCTACCCCAGCTCTGTTAATATTTACCCCATAGACGGGGTAAGTATTAACAAATGCCATTTTTTGTTTGTATGCTTCTGATTCTTAAAGTATTTATCTGAGTCATGATTTTTGTTACTGATATCATAGCTGAATAACCAAAGCAAGCTATGAGTAAAGAATAAAAGAAAAAAGTTCATTATTTTTAAAATTATACACCATAATGCAAAATTTGTTAGTACCAGCCCCGCTCTCCCCTACTACAGGATCTTCCGAACCTGCTAACCCTCCCAGTACTCCTACTCAACCCTCAACACCTACAACCTCGTCCGGTACTCCCACCACTCAGCCCTCGGAACCTACTGTACTACCCTGTCTATTAGCACTCCTACTCAGCACTCGGTGCCTACAACTGCGTCTAGTCCTACTCCCAATAAGCTCGCTACAACATCTTCACCTCCCAGTACCCTCACTCTGCCCTCTTCTCCTATCCCTGTAACATCCCGTCTATCGCCGTCCGCTAAAGTCACTTCCACTCGTGCCGCTTCCTTCAAAGCTTCGTCTACTAAATCCTCCCAGAAAACCTTACCAGCAACATTCCTTCAATCTACGAAACAACTATCCACAGATATTTCGTTTTCCATCTCAAGTGTATTGGAATCTAAGATTGAAAAGCCTGTTCCTCCTACTAAACCAGGTACGTTATTCATAAATATACTAATGCATTCCTGCGTCACGACACGATGTCGCGGTTATGTGCGGGACGGGAGCCCTATTTGAACCCTTCCAAGGTGGATTATTGAAAAAAAAATTGTTGCCGATGTGTGACTCTTGATCTTCAACTACTTATGTATTTCCATTCCACATAGGTATCATAAAAATCTCCAGATTTGTGTGTGTGTGTGTGTGTTGTGGACCACATGTGGTACAGCCGTCAACGCGTTACAGACAGTTACCTAACAGACTTTCGCATTTATAATATTAGGTAGGTAGGTATGGCGTATAGATATTTACCTATTGCTAACTTGTAGGTCCCTAATTGTAAACCAAAAGTGCTAGATTCAATTGCCTATGCACATCTTTAATATCTATACACACAGATAATATAAATGTGTTTAGGGAGAGCGACGCGAACACCAAAAAAGCTGGGATGGACGAAAAAGCCCGTCATCACCGATACAGCGCCTCCGGAGCTCCAGCAAGTGGCATTGGAGTTAGCTGGCGAGCTGGAGTCTGGAGTCCGTTCGTATGAGCCGAGGCTCCGACCGAGGCCCCGAACGAAGCCCCGACCAAAGGCCCGTGCGACATGGCGCGTGCACCTAGCTCGCAGCACTCGCTACGCTGTGCCGCTACCAGAGAATCACGCGTTCTGCTACACAGACCCTGACAATGCGTTATGTCGCACTTTAATATAAAACTATCAGTTGCCTCGTTTATCATTGGTTCCTTTGATAGTCCCGCTTATTGTTCCCAAATGAAGAGTCCGGACCCGTGCTTCACCTAGGCTCTCCACCTGGGTGAAGCACGGGGACTTATAAGGTCCCGTGCTCCAACTGATGGCGTTAAGCCGGCAACCATTTACATTACGAAATTAGTTGCTTCAAATTAGTTTGATAAAACTAATTTAACCAGTAATTTCCACGTGTAAACGTTCAGTTTTACAATGGGGCCGCGACCCGTCCACCCACTAGCTTCACCCACTGCATGCATTACTTTTGTGACACTGGAGTAGTTTCGTGCTATGGGCATAAAAATCCGTTCAGCCGCGGATCCAGACATGTTTTTCATTTTTTTTTAAGATTCACGTTCTTTATAACTGACTTCAAAAAAAGGAGAAGGCTCTCAATTCGTCTGCATATTTTTTTCATAAGTGTGTTACCTTATATTTCGATAATTCTTTCACCATTCGAAAGGTACCTAATGACTGCCGTCTGGTCCCATTTTAACGGCTGATTCCTCATGGTTTATTTTGTCCTACTATGACGTCACAGTAGGACCACGAGGAATAAGTCGTCCTCGCCATTAATTTTGCAGTAGGAACACGAGGACGACCTGGTCCTACTGTGACGTCATAGTAGGACAAAATAGTAAGACCATGAGGAATCACCCCGTTTTAACACATTTTTGAGCGACATTGGACTGTCATTTTTTGAGTTATTCTCAATAATGTGAATTTACTTTATGATAACTTTTAACTGACTTTTTCGATTTTGATGATTTTTTGTTCGAAAGGTAGTGCTTGACATGTGGTACCTTATAAATTGGAGCGACATCTGACGAGTGGTTTTTGAGTTATCTTGACTTTGAAGTCGGTTATTTTTTTGTAAAAAGTTAGTAATACTCTTTCTTCACCTCGTTCAGCCTATCCGGAGATAAGCGCGTAAAGAAATATAAGAATTTTTTTTTAGATTTATTGTTCTGTTACTGTTTCTTAACCCCCTCAATATTTTAATTTCATAAAAGTATAAGAATTCAACATATAAGGAATCCAACATTCAGAGAATGGACTTGAAGGATAATGAAATTTCAAGGGATAAACTGAATATCGGGTGAAGCGATCGGATGATAGCCTAGTACTACTAGTAGTAAAGAAATCCGCCTCCTACTCGGAAGGTCTGGATTCGAATCCCAAAGCACACACTTTTGACTTTTTTAAGCATATAGCTGTTGTCTCACGTAATAACGGTGAAGGATAAAATCGTGAGGAATCCTGCAGCATCACCCTGCATGCCGGAGTTCGCAAAAACTCAAGTTGTGTGAAACCTGTCAACCTCATTCTCACTTAGCCAGGGTGGTGTACTATGGCCTCAACCTTCTTATTCTGAGTAGAGACCATGGAGCAGTAGAGACCCTACATTGGGACAGGGGGCTTAGTACGAGTTTTACGTGACATAACGCACTCGCTACGTAAATTCAAGTTAGCTAAAATTTGTATGGAATCAAAGCAGGGCAATTTACATCCGCTAGGTGGCTCTGCTTCGACCCCATACAAATTTTAGTAAAATCGCATTTACGTAGCGAGCGCGTTATGCCACATGAATCTCGTTCTAAGCCCCCAGATACCTAGATACAAGGCAGACAATGAAAAAAAACAAAAGCTCACGTAAATTTCATCATTTTTATTACGTTAAGAAACCTAAATTTGACAATTTCTATTACTGTTTAAAATAGCATTCTTATACTATTATATTGAAATTTTTATTCACTTTCCAAAAATCATGCACAAAGATATTTATTCATATCCATTTAGTAAACTTGAGGTAGTTATTAGTTTCAGAACTTATACCAATTATAAAATGGTTCTAAAATCAAAAAAAAAGAATGGTTGTCGAAGACGATGAGAAAAAAATTTGAACAACAACAGAAAATAATACCGCGAACGTACATCGGAGCTCGCGAGATGCGCGCGAGTCCCGCCCGGCGGTCACCGCCGCCGGGCCAGTGACGCTGACTCACATCCATATCACGGACCCTCCACGAATCGATACATACTATTTATTTATTTACTTTAAAATACAATCAATCATGCAAAATTAACGAAACTGACAAATTCAGTCGATCACACGCCAAATACACAAATATTGATTACACACATGAGAAATGAATACAATGTAATGCGTAACATTGGAACCGTCGAACCAGTATGACATGTATCGTTAGCGAGAATGACGTCTGCGAGCGGGCGGACCGCCGCGGCGGGGTGTAGTTCAGTCTCGGGCCGCGCGCCCGCCCGCCCCGCGCACACACGCAACACACCACACCTACCAAACAATCATACCATCGCGATCGACCGCAGCTCGCATACATCACCACATCAGACATTACGAGCGACGATATGCGACTGCGATCTATCCATCTTTTTAAATACTCCACGTTTCGATTCAAAGTTACCGTCCGAAATCAACTTTGAACATAGATTTTGAAACAACCAAAACGTTCAATAAAGCATACATACATCCCAAAAACGGGATCGCGCGTCGACTTCCGACGCGCGGACATATTAGTCGATCTAACACCATTACATTTGTACAACGAAAAAAACGGTCACGGACCGGTGTAGACGCATTATCGAATTTCACGTTCGTGAAATCTCTCCGACGGAAGTCTAATCTCTGGGGGCCCGGCTCGCGTGCCGGCCGCGCTCGGTCCGCGAGCGGGGCGGGCATGGGGCGGGCGCGGCGCGGGGCTCGGGGCGTTCGCGGAATGGAATGTGTCGCCGCAGCGCCCCGCGACGCGCCGACCGGTTGCGGTCTTAATTTCGATCAATTGTTGATGTTTTGCATTTAATTTATATCGAGCGGGGGTCCGACCGCGGGAAATTAAAACAGTTGTCATCGTTTGCATCCATCGGCGGTTCGCATGCAACCTCAGCAAAAACAAAAAAAAAACAGAATCTCACAAAAACAACGATGACGACTACTGCATTAGACCGTACGCGTGACGGTGTAGCGGCTCGGGCGTCACGACGGACGGTTTCCAGGTATCGCCGGTCGGTAACGGAACTCAACGTCGTGAGTCTTATATGCCAAATGCGAGATTATTCAATAATATGTGGAAGTACAGATTGGTCTTGGCAAAGCTAAAACGCTTTCGAGTGTTAGGTTAAGTATGGCCACTGTGGGGCGTCGGGAGATGCGAGCGGTAAATTCGACGTTGCCCGGGGGTCCCGAACGGCTCGGGACCCTATCGGTTACATTACAGACTAACCTAAAGTCGAACAAAATGGAATTAAGAATGAAAACATTCTTATTAACATTTTTTGCCAAACTTCCATATATTATCACAATTATAAATATAAATATCTAAGTTTTTATTAATTTTGATATCGTTCACTTAATCTTAATCTCTCGAGTTAAATATTTTCACTTGGCACAGTTCCGACGCGACTCGCGAGGAGCGGGCGAGCCGCCGCCGCCGTCCCTGTACCCGACTGTACTACTGCACTTGCACTACAGTACCACTAGTACCACTGTACCGCATCGATACAACAAAACCCTCATAAAGCTAACAAAGACAAAATTACAAAGAAAACGATCAACAAATGTCACTTACAAATTAAAACTCGTACCCTCAGTTCTTCCTGTCCAACAATCACTGTTACATCGAGTAATATGATGCGAGCGGCTCCCGCGCTCCTGCCTCCTCGCCGGCTCTCCCCCCTCGCTGCCTACCCTGACCTCCCTTCCTGCACCTGCCTCCACCTCCTCCCTCCTCCACCTGCCTACCCTCCCCCGCACGACACCCTATACCCTGCCGAACTGCACTCTTAACTATACTGTAGCTCAACAGATTAATCTATTACTTCATAACAAAACAAAATATGTATCTCCTCTTCATTGTATAATTAATTATGTGGGCATATTCTATCCTATTGCTATCAACACGTGTATATGTAGAGAACTCAATCGTTTGCTATCATCTTACTTGATAAAAATATACTGTTACAAGAACAACACGGCAGTAAACAATAATATAACAATAAAATATATTTCCGGTTAAATACTCACATAACTGTCACTATCGATCATAAATAATAGTGTATATGAATATTATATACTATATATATACAATATACATAGTTATACGTAATCCTTCAATTATTAAACCTCAACACATACTATATAATCCGGGAATAAAATTTATCAATAGTATTTTTAAATTACATTTCACTACGAATAATAGAAACGACGTTAACAACAACATGCGGACGACGCGGCGCTCGGTCGGGGCCGGGGCGGGCGCGGGGCCGGCGCGGGGCCGGGGCGGGGTCGGCGCGAGCACGGCGCGGGGCCGGCGCGGGCTCTGCGCGGCGCGCGGGCCGGGCGGGGCGGGGGCGGGGGCGGGGCGGGGCGGGGCTGCCTACTGCGCCGGCGGCGGCGGCTGCGCGGCGCGCCGGTGCCGGCTGGGCCCGCTCGCCTGCGCCACCATCGCTCGGATCCGCCGCTGCGCCGACTGCCAACACCAAACCAAACGCACCGGTCAGACGAGCTACCACCGGCCGACTGGCCGCCGCATGGCCGCCGACTGCCAGTCGCCACGCAACCCTACTCCATCTCAGCAGTTAGCGTTTCATTTCGCGAAGCTGCCTTGCTTTTTTATTCATTAGCCATCTTCAATGCTATCGGAATATCGTAACCAACTCGTGCGCGCATATTTTTTAATCAATACTGTATAAATAACTTGACTTTCACAGTAAGATGAACATGTAGATGACAGCTAAGTTAATATGGAAGTGAGAAAGTTACGATATCCCGTCCTTACCAGAGGTTAACATTTAGACACAAAAACCAGAACACAAATCCATACCACATTCATTCATTCATCACCTTGATACTACAAACTATCCCCCCCGACATAGTTACAAGTCCGATATCACATAAAAATCACGATAAGACATTGATACAAAGAAAATAAAAACAATGCATAACAAATAGCACAGCATAAAAAATTAAAAAAAAATGTACAATCAAACGTTCATCACTGTTCGGACACGTATAAAAAATGTATAGATATTCGCAAACGTTCCATAACGTAAGAGCTGGTAGTCGTATACGAATTCGTGTATCGAACTCACCTGGGGGCCAGCGGGGGGTGGTCGACAAAGCCACGGGGCGGGGGGAGGGGCTCAATGCCATGTCGTGTCATGTCATGACAAGAGGGCTCGCGTACGCGGCGGTCAACGAGCTCTCACCCCGCTTCGGGCGACCGCTACAAAACGTAAAACATTTATTATGCCACAGTGAGTCGCTATGGACACAGTCCGCTCTCGCATTGCGCGTACTCGCCCGCAGTCGCAGCCGCCGCCTTCGCTTCAGCCGCACGCGCCGTCCTCGTATCACGACATATTATATCGGACTTGTAACTAGTTTTACACTACGTTATACCCCAACATTACAACATTTACAAATCACACGTTCAACAACACATATAATTATACAAATATACGCACTTTCCTTCCCTTACACACACAAATATGTTATCCTCTAAAAGTAATTCATTAGAAGTGTTAGTCAAACGTAGCCATCACTTATCTAGCAGGAAATAACGAGCGCACAGCATTTCTTTCAAAATATCATGATCTATTTGTATGTTTTGCGACATGCATCTGTCATAAAATATGCAACATTTGGATACATACATCTGCTGGCAAATTAGTATGAATAACAATAAACTTAATATGTTAATGTCTAAATCGATAATTAAATACTAATTCACTCTACTGTCGTCACTCAGTAGTGTCTATATAAACTTAAAGATTAATGTTTAATTAGAAAAGGAACATGCCCCTGTGATACAGGCTTACCAAATTTAGAGGTCAAAAATGTAATGTAATCAGTTTTTCAATTCAATGGTATTTTTTCATTTGTTTGTAATAGAAATAAGGTATAAAACAACTATATTTTGCCAGCAGATCTACACAAATAACAGATTGAAATATATAAACAGAACTTTGACTATGTACACATATTAAATGCCAAAATTTGTATACTGAGCGAAGACAAAGGTGCATACATAAGACAAATATACAGTAGAACCAAAGTTCTAATGCGCGTACAAATCTTCGCCAGTGGTCGCGTTTCCGGAAACAACCGAATTATTGAATCGTAAGAGCCCTAACCAATGCTCTTGCATTTAGCATCTTGTGCGATAGAAATAGGAGTCAATATCAATCGATAACAAGTTCGAACGGTCGGCGGCGGTCGACGGGCGCCGCCGGTGAGTTGAACGTCAGTCAGTTGTCATAATATATAGAGAATATATAGAGCTGATATTACACACCCTCCTTGGTTTTGTTTTCAGAGGTAAGTTTAAACATACATACATACAGGGTACATATAATATATTTTTAACTCGTCATTTTAATAAAATTCAAATAGAATACACATAAAAAATAAAACACATAAAAAGCTTACATAAATTTGATAGAATGTTACAACTCCGCCCATTTCATCTTCTTTCAGATCGAATCCTTCCAGAATGGATAAATTTAAACGTGGGAAGCCGCTTAACTCACAAGCACGGCAAATGGTATTTAATGTGTACCTTTATTTCTTAAATGAAGCTAATGTATTCAAAAACGACCATGACGGTTATTTTAAAAAAGTTCAGGAGCGTGTGACAAAATCTACAGGAATTTCACGCCGAACTTTGACTAATATATTGAACGAAAAAAGGCAAAATCAATCAATGAAATTTTCCACACCGAAAAAAGGAAAACCTAAAAGTAGGTTTCGGATGGGACTTGATGATTTCGACTATTGTGTAATTCGAAATATGATATACAATTTTCAGTTGACGCTCAAAGAACTCCAGACTGTAAATAATTTGAGAAAAAAGTTAATCGAAGCTATTAATTTCAAAGGCTGTGTAGAGACTTTAAGGCTCATCTTGAAGACATGGGGTTTAGGTTTCTGAAAACTGATACCAACCGACGGTTACTTATGGAAAAGCCAGATATACGTTTAAAAAGGATCAAATATCTCCGAGAAATACAACAGCTGAGAAATGCTGGTAGAAACATAGTATTTATGGACGAGTCATACGTGCATACATCGCATACTAAAGGTAAAACTTGGCAAGACAGCAGCAAAAAAGGTATTAAACAACCCATTTCTAAAGGAGAGCGAATTATTATTGTACATGCAGGCAATGAAAAAGGCTTCGTCTCAGGGGCTTTAATGTTACATAAATGTGTCGACTCAGAAGGTGACTATCATAAAGAAATAAACGCCGAACGTTATCAAACTTGGCTACGCAATCAGTTGATTCCCAACTTGCCTCCTAATAGTGTGTTGGTAATTGATAACGCCCCATATCATAATAAGCTGTCTGTAAAACCACCAAACTCAAATACACCCAAACCACAAATGATTGCGTGGTTACAACAACACAATGTTCCTCATGACCCAAATAAACTCAAACCTGAATTGTACGAAATTATAAAAAGACACAGAACAATACACAGAATTTGCCATTGACCGTATAATGGAGGAGCATGGGCATAAAATTGTACGATTGCCACCATATCATTTGGGCGCAAATAAAACAACACGTTGCCAAAAGAAATATTGCAATGAACGTTACGTCAGTTAAAGAAGCTATTTTAGAAAAAATCAACAATATAGGTTCGGAAGAATGGAAAAAAGTTCGTGATCATGCCCTTAAATGCGAAGATGAGTATAGGAAATATGAGTCAAGAATCGATAGTTATTCAGATGAAATGATTATTTACACAGGAGATAGCAGTGATATAAGTGAAATTGGAGACCTTGATGAAAATTCCGATGACTCTATGATGTCAGGAATAGAGAATCTCCCTGATTCTGATTAAATATTAACCTATGTTCTGTTATACGATTCTGATTAAATAAAACTTTTTTTTCCTAATACTTATACCTAAATCTTCTTTTCACTTAAACCTTCTTTTTTCCATCGTTAAATCGTCGTCGTCGCTTTCCTATGTTATTATTATTATTATTATTATGTGGGTCATGCGTGAAATCTCGTTACTGATAAATCAATATTAATTTATCTCTTTTACCACAAAAAAAATATATATTAAATTATGCATGAAGTAAATGTACTTTCCACTCTATATAGATATCATCTGACAACGCTTCGGAAATACGACCGATCCCGAACAATGGCGAAGAATGCTATGCGCATTCTCACTTTGGTTCTACTGTACTACTTTATGTTTGAATATCAAAGCTACTTTCATTTGAACAAGTTGAATAAAATAAGCATTACATAGTCAATTTTCCACAAGTTAAGTTTATAAATCTCAGCCTTTTCAGATAAATAAAATAACTTTTAGAAAACTCATACTTTTCAAGATTTGATCAAGTATTTGTAAATAACTTTGCGTTGTGTCATTTGAGACACCCAAGAAAATACGCGAGGTTGACAACATTATGTACTGAAGAACTGGCCATGTAAAATATAATCACTAAGGTATATATATACATATATATATATATATGTACTATTCAATAATATTAGGTATAATTGACACTAACGGGCAAGTGCAAGGCAAATGCCTTGGCAGTAGGTAACAAAGTTTACAGAAATTGTATATCAACATGATCATTTTCGTCAAGTTTACCAATATCGTTACATGTGAGTGATATAATATATATGCAGAATGCGAAAAGTACGAATTTCCCGTATACGGTTAGTGTAGCACCACATCTTAACTACCACATTACAACCGACACTTCCCGTGTAAAATGAAATCTCAAAACGCGAATAACCATGACAGTTTTCAAGTATAAAAATGATTCAAAATAGACCATTATAAACACACTAGTGTAGAAGTAGATGTGGCGCCAGCAATACATGTAACAGTGTGTATTTGTATTTGTGTATCTCCGGGTCACTCACATGCGCTCAAACGTTTGCACTTCATACGAATGTATGCACCAGAGTGTGGGAGACTGCGCGAAGGTTCGAGGTTCGCGCTTTGATTTTAATTTGCGCCCAAAAACCGGCATAGCTCACAGACATATAAAATAAACATAAGCAGACATAACATTTATTTCACCACTACAAACACATATTTAAGATACAGTTTCATCTCTTTCTCTCCAACGAAACTTACAAAGTTTATTTCGTTTTATCGTTATTGTTGCAACACTTACCACACATACTCAATGTGTGCAATATTAAAATTTCTATGTAGGTAGTTGTAACTGGCACACTTTTTCTCCCGTATGTTAGTCTGCCTATGTTCCTTTTATATGTCTGTGCCGCAGCATTGAAACGGCCGAACGTCGAAACTCCGTACAACCTTTACCAATCACCAAGCATTCGCGCGTACACGAGTGACCGTAATTACAACACCCGACAAAACGCAATCGCCCGTGTCGTGTCATCGTGTAGTCAGACACCATCGTGTCGTGTCATCGTGTTTTACTATCAGCTGACCTGAACGCTGTAGAACGGCCCGACGATGTGCACGGTGGTCTCATGGTCGTGGTGCTGGGCGGCGGCCGGCGGCGGCGGCTGGTCGGGCAGCTTGATCAGCGAGCCGGTGACGCGCTGCAACTCGCGCACGTTCTGACCGCCCTTGCCGATGATCCGGCCGACTTGCGACGACGCGACAACAATCTCGACCGTCAGCCGCACGTCGTCCGAGCCGGACATGAAGCCCTCCTCGCGCATCTTCTCGAATATCAAATACTGCGCCTGGAATTTTCAAATGTTGTGTTTGGTTAGTTTGTGTTGATGTATGATTAAATGATGCACTTGGTTAGTGTCGATAGACGAGTAGTTGATGCATCTCAGGTCACACAATCGCACCAAGTCAAGAGCAAATTGGGGGTTTGTGGTTGTTGTGGTGGTTTGTGGAATTTGCTCTTATATTTTAAATAGGCGCGTTTGACTTCCTTATTAAATTTTTACCGTATCTGTGTTTCCTAAATGTATGTATAGTATAAGTTTACGAATAACGTAGGAAGCAACTGAGAAGCAATCTTTGGTATTTGAAAATTTCAGCTATTCTGCATAGTTATTACGCTACGCTCTGTTCAATGTTGTTTTTATTCTAAATTATGAAGGAAGCAACTCTCTCGACGTTGGAAGCAATGGGAAGCAACTTGGAAGCAATGTTTCGACACTGTTTGAGAGCTAAATACGACTGTTCACCGGCCATTCTGACGCTCACAAACTATTCGATCGAGCTGCAATTGAAGCATTTATAAATTAGGAGAATAAGCAGTGTTAAACACAACATATCCCCCATACCTTCCACTGCGCTTCAGGGCTGCCGACGATGGTGACCTTCCGTTCCTGCTGCGCGCCGGCCGCCGCCGCCGCCGCCGCCGCGTCGCCGCCCTTCTCCTGTTCCAACGGCGCAATCTTCACCGACGCGTTGCTGAACCGGATTATGTTGCGGATGTGAGAGCCCTTCGTGCCGATTATCGCGCCCACCGCGTTGTTCGGGATGTACAGGTAGGTTGTCTCCTGGCGAAACGATAGAGGAATGTGTAAATAGTGTAATGCGCTTCTTGGTAAGCGGTTGTTGAGAATACATAGATTGAACAAAAAACATTGTACCCGTAGATTGAAGTCGAATCGACTTTTGTTGTGTGCCTACTTTATTTATCCACTAGCATACAAGGACACATTTTTGAAATTGTATTCAAATACATATTATAAACTTCTTATTCTTATTTTCAGAATATAGAGAACTTCAATTCCTCACATTTGTTTTTAAATTTTCATTAATCACTGAACACATTTGGAAATCATAGTAAAATCGTTATACATTTCATGATTATAGTACAACAGAAAATGTCAGTCGCCCACCGTCCAACACAATTTCACGTGTGTCAAGTCAAGTCAACCCCACATCACTACCACATCACATCTCAAATCTCACACTAGCTCACCTGCGAGTCACCGGCGCCCTGCGTCGCTCCGCCCTGGCCGGCGAGCGGCGCGTACATCGGCGGCGGGAACGGGGGCGGAGCGCCACAGAACCCGCGCCCCGTCGACATCATCGCCATCGGGTGCAGCCCGGGGAACATTATGCTTTGCGGCGCGAGAACCTGCGCATCGACAAAATAAATTGTCAATCAGCCGTTATTTACAAACGTCTAATACACTAAACAAGTAATATTCTAATTTATACCTAGCACGCTAATACCTATCCACTGGCGCTGAACGGGATTTTATGCAAACTTATTGGTCAATACTTCTCCGTTTCTCCGCTCCGCATCCTCGCACCGCTTCAGTGGACAGGCAGCCTAACAACATCTGCTAACTGGACTAACCATCCTTGTCCCTAAATTAAGTTTTGTTATGAGTCGATCACAGTTGCCCATAACTTTAACCAACCTTTAACCAACTCCGAAACAACACCTGCTGTTCTTCAAGACGTAAAACCACATGGGATATTACTGTCAACTCTGGGATAGTGTATTGAAATGCCAACTAAGCCATTTAACTCAGTAGCGCAATTGCCAATGATCCTACTCTGACAGACAGGTTAGTCTTGATTTTCAAATTATAGTCTCACACCAACCTTCCTAACTTATACTGACCAACAACACCTGTCTGGCTTATACAAGTATTAGTTATTTGATACAAAGCGTGCTGAATATAATAATGGGCGATATGAATTTGAAATGTGTATACCTGTAGGTCATTCTCATAGCTCTGTCGCAGCTTGGCGGATATCTGCGACTCTGCCTTGGCCATGTTCTCGATGGAGCCCTTGACGGTGATGATGCGCTCGAGGTTGAAGCTGTTGATGTCGTTGATGGACGACACTGTGATCTTCGTGTCGGTCTCCTGCATGATCCGTTTTATAGTGTTCCCGCCCTTGCCTATGATGCGGCCGATCAGATTGTTGTGGGCCAGAATCTTGAGGCAAATCTCTCTGCACATATACGTTAATCGATTACTTACGCGAGCAAACAAACAACGTATGTTATTGTAGCAATTACTTTAAACAATAAGCGTATTAGTAAAATGGTATTGTTCACGCACGCAGTCGGATCGCACGGCACTGACCCCTTGTTGGTGTTGTTGGCCTCCTGCTGCATAACCTCGAGGATGCGCTTGCAGGCGTTGGTGCAGTTCTCGGGGTTGCCGTAGATGGTGATGGCCTTCTCGAGGGAGCCGACGTTGTCCTTGCGGTGGACGTCGACGCGGGCGCGGCTCTGCTGGGTGATGAGTCGGATGGTGGAGCCCTGGCGGCCGATGATGGCGCCGACCATGTCGGACTGGACGAGCAGGCGGAGGGGGAAGTCGGTGGGGCGCGCGCCGCCGGCCGCCGCCCCGCCGCCGCGGCCGCCGCCCGGCCGCCCGCGCCGGCCGCCGCGCGCGCCGCCCTCCACCGCCTCCACCTTCAGCCGACTGCCCTCCAGCTCGCACCCGTTCAGCCCGTTTATACATCTGCAACAACGGCAACCCACACGCTCGTCACTCGTCACCCTCGCCCGCATACATTTTGGCTAACCGACACACCTACTAAGGTCGACACGAATTCGAGTAGTTCGTAATAACCTATCTAATTCGAAAGAATTTCATCCCTCTACGACCAAAGGTATTGTGATACAAGATAGGTTTATGTAACAGGTTACGCTTGAGGGTTTGATATTGCCTTCATTTATGATTTCATTCAGTCAACGCAGGTCTAGCAAAACAGTCTAGGTTATCTTGCTGCTGAATTTTTTGTCAAGCCTTTATGATGAAATTGGCTCTATATGACCAGATACCAGATTGAAACTATATGACCAGAGATAGAATCTCGCATCAAATGTTCAGAATTTACATCATAAATATTACCTATACATTCACAGTATGACTAAAGTTAAGAAAATATAGAATTAGGGTAATATCATGGCGCGATTAAACTGATTCTCGAAATTTAATTGCGTGACCTGAACATTTACAGAAATATTTAAGATTCTTTAATGCATAATTCCTTCTCGATAGTCGATTAACAGTAAGAGGACAGCGTCAGTGAAGTTCTAACAGAGCGTAATTCAATTTTCAACGTTTGTTTTCTCAGAATCACAACGGAGATAGCTCACAATAACCCCATAATTATAGACAAAACGGGGCTAAACACTGTAAAATGATTTTCTGACAAGAAGGATTATGTTAACCTACGCCCTGTTCAAGACTTCACTGACGATAGGACACAAATTCATAATTCTGACGATATTTCGAGCTATTACTACAGCCCCGCGACACCGCTCACAGTGAACTAGTTTTACATAGCGTGAGTTATTTCTAGATGCATCTCATTTAGTAGAAGAAAATTAAGTAGGTACACAAGGAAGTTTCTTTATATAATATTACAAAAAATGTACACAACATGCTAAAATTCGAATGCGTCAAAAATCAAACCTGAAGCGGCTCCCATACTAATTAAACAGGCAATACGACACAGCAGGAAACAAGAAATTGGAGTGGAGGAAGCTCTCTGTTTTATTTATGTACCGCTGCTAAACGTTTAATTCGTGCCAAATTTAGGGTCCCATCTGCTTCTCATTCACCACTAATAATAATGCACCAAAACTAACTCTATTGTAAATTAATATTTTCTTTATATATAAGAGGCCTGATATTTACTTTTCTAAGTAGGTACATCCAATAGCAATCGCTGGCCAATGGGTGCAATCTTTGCATATTATCCCATCCCATACTACCAATTAACATAAATATCAATGGTGAAGAGTCGCTAGCGGGCACTGGTTCGTATTGGCTGTTTCTCTAGCTCAAGAGCTGCTCCACAACTATAACACAACACATTGTCAAACTCAAACCAAAGCCCATAATAGCTGTTAAGGGCTAGTAGTCACGCTGTGCAATATTTTAGTCGTTTCAAATTTTAGATCATAAGATAAAGGTGCATCAATTTACAAGAAAGCATACCTGATTTGATAACTCACATTCAGGTTTACACTAGGATTTTTCTGTAATATTAATTTCTCATAGATTTTCCATATGAACAATCAAGTTCCTAATGAACCATCAAATTGTAGCCCATAGGTAGGTATATAATGAGAAATCCTGTATTATAACATTATGTATTTACTAAGATACGCATTTAGGTCATTTTAAAACCAATTGAGGTTGGATCGGAAAATAGCAAAAGTCGGCAACAGTTACTGTGTATTTGCTCAAAAAGCTCGCTTTTATTGCCGGCAAAAGCCGATCGCGCGGCCACAAGTCGCGCTTATAAGCTCAAACACGCGCGTATCATAATTATACGCAGGCGTGGAGTTGGTCAGTCATCTATCTAGCAACACTGCCAACTCGGACGTATACCGGTGTTTAACCCGGTATACCAGCTTAAGAGAATCTCCAGTAAGGTACACCGAAATCAAATAGGAAGTTACATGCGTCACAAATACTCTCAAACAGTCGCCGTACTAAATTGAACGTGATACTATAAAGAAGCGGACAGAAGTGACACGTAAACCGAGAATCATCATGCAACAGTGAAGAGTGCGGAGAGAGGAAGCGGAAGACCAAGCGTCGGAGAGAACATCGCTCGCATCAAACGTCATTCATACTCACTGCTGCGCCTGCTCCGGCGTCTCGAATGTGATGAACACCGCTTGGGTGTTGGCATCGCGCGAGTTGGCTTTGTCGCAGTGCTGCACGTTGCCGTATTGTGCGAGTAGGGGCTCGATGTTGTCGAAGCGAGCTTGGAGTGGGAGCCCGCTGATCAGTACCTTGGACGATCGACTGCGACAAGCGACAAAACCACTCGTACGTTATTACAAAACAAAGCGACGGCTCCGCACCGCAGAGCCTCGAGTGACTTATTCTACGCGACCGCGAAAATCAGCGCGGGCGCCGGCGATCAGAAATAGTTTCCCCATCGGACAAATAAATAATAATAAACGCGCCGATCGACACGCGCAAGTTCCGAGTGAAATGGAAGGCGCGGGCGGCAGGGGGAGCGGTGTCTCGTCACAAAATGGCGGAGCGGAGATGACATCACCGCACTACGTCGCAGCCGCCGCACCCCGCACTCCTTGCCATTCACAAATCGCTCGTGATTCCATTGCACTCATCGCTGTCTTTATGACCCCTCGGAGTGTATTTATTTACCTACTCATTGTACTCTTTTTGCGCAAACAATGACAAGACAACATAATCTCTATTGTGTAAAGCATGTGCCACACGGTTTTAAACGGTTTAAAACAGTGTAGATAGTAGTTTTAAACCAAATTTCGTTTGACTTTCAAACGCCCTTGGTAGCGAGGCTTGCGTTGCAAACCACTGGCAGAAGCGTTGGTTTGAAACTTGTTTGAAACCGTTTAGCCGTTTGTTTAAAACCACGCGAACGACAGTCACACTGCAGCGGCGAGCGCGGACGCACAACGTATCGCGACGACGACGACGGTCTGCGCACAAAATGGCACGAGAGCAAAAAGAACGTAAAGTGATAACTGATAACAAAACTTCTCGAGTTGTTTTAGAGTCTTGCCCTGCCTTTGGGACTTAACACCAGAGTCGTACAAAGATTCTAATTAAAAAAAAATACATGGAATATTTTAGCCGACAAATTAAAAGAAATTTACCCAACGGCCAACACCGCGTCTGCCAAAAAAAAATTGACAATCTAAGGATATCAGATCTTACATATAGGTCGAGCGTAGAGACGTGATAGTCGCCCGACAGTCTTTTACACACTGACTGATGGTTTGAAACCGTGTAGCCGGCAAAGCGCAACTCGTGCTGTTTCTGTTTCAAACCACCGTTTAAAACCGTGTGGCACATGCTTAACATAATAGAAAGGCTATTTAAATATTATGTAGAGAAAAAATATTTAGTGGCACCCTGTGCCAGACAATTTAAATATGTTTTGTTTAGATTTTTAGTACTTATATAGCCAAATTTTTAATTATGATTTGAGTAAAAATATGAACATTCTGCGTGTTGCTATTGGATAAATATGGAGCATAATTTAGATAAAATAATCGACAAAAACAAATAGGTATTCAGAATTCAATATAATAATTAAAATTCTTCACAAGGAATAAGGTACCTAATATCTACTATTCCTATGACAAATTAAAATTCATTGTTAAAATCTGATTATAATTTGAGAAAAACTGCCTCAGAGCTGCACAATGCAAATTAACGGTGTTCTAATTCTAAGGCAAGAACATTATGCTAAATATTAATATATTAACTGTATTCCTGGGTATAAATAAATATCTACTATCATCTTTGTATGTTCACGAAACTGATGTTTAGGTATATTAAAGGTAGTATGACATGATCTTTAATTACCAGTAGGATTATGACCTGGCTGAAAATAAATAACAAATTCCAAATGTAACCAATAAAGGCAAATTTTTATCGGAACCAAGCGAACGCAAAATTATCAGTCAAACGATAGGTAGATTTTTTCATCTTATAAGCTAATGAATCATGCAGGCATTGCTAAGAGGAAAAATCGACTACATCTAAGGACTGCGCCGCTGCCGCGAGAGATTTATTTTACATTCTTATTTTGATAAATACTTATTTTTTTCTTTTGTGTACTGAATCATCACTTTTCTAATTTTAAAGAACGTAAAGAAATAAACAACAGTAACAGTAAAATGAAATCAAACACCGATTATCTTAAAATACTTATAATGGACGTACACGTACTACATAAAAGTTATAGGTTTATTCGGGTAATTCTTTTATTTTAACCATAACCATTATTAGTTTGTTTAATTATTGGTTTTATTTGGTACGTTATTAAACACTACTGTGGAGGAAAAGGGGAGATCTCCCGCCAGGCGATGTCACTGCCTGGGGACCGCGGTCCGATGTTAACTCCGGACCATTTGTATATATTATGTTAGAAACTTTAGAATCTTCGATATCGCGGTTGAGGATACGTCATCTGATTGGCCAGTTCAGTATGACGCGTATGACGTAATCTATTGTTTCACTGCACTCGTCGCTCGTGGTTGCGTGGTCAGCATTATGTGCGGCGCGCGCTCATATTACTGTAGGTATGGCGCCGCTACACTACAAATAAAATATGCTCTAAGATTCTCCTTTTATTACTTTACAATAAGAAACAAATTGCAAATTAGAGTATAAACTTAATTATTGTAGATAGGGCTGTTATTTTTGTTGTCTCAATTACCACAAACAAATAACCACAAAAGGCCTAGTACTTAAAAGTAATAAAAGCAACCAAATGGGGAAAATATTAATTTGTTACCTGAATAAATAATTATGAATATGAGTAAAAATAAAGGCGAATTGGTCGATTACATTACAGATTACATTTTAAATGAAAAAGCATGGCAACATATAAATGATTCTGTAGTTTATACAGATTTTGTATCGTTTAGAAACGTGTAAGCTATAAAATAGGAATTTTCTATTTCAGTTTAGTACTACTATCACTTTAGTATTTCAATCACCTCACAAAGTTTTAAAAATATTTATAAGTTATTAGCAAATTCATAATTTATTAACTAAATTAATAATAATAATAATTTATTTACTAATTAAACATTTCAACCTACCATAAAATTATAGGTACATTGAGAAAGGTTTTCCTGAACGCGCCAAACGCAGAAAATTATGTTTTGACATTTTGCCAATATTATAAAACCACATATAAAACCACTGGACATATTCAATGCTAACGATGATTTTGTTACTTATTATTATTCAGGATCAATTAATTAAAATATTGTTAGCTGAAATGAAGTATTTTTATTTTAACAGCGTTGAAACGATAACGAAAAGTTGGTTATCATTATATCCCATAGATATCTTTTACAGAAGTAACAAATAGGAATGGGCCAACAAGATATACGGCATAAGGATTTTATGATAGGATTGTCGGTAATAACATAAAAAAACACATATTAATATCAGTGAATTCGGTACTGTAGTTCTTGTAGATAGTAAACCGACAACACATATTACAAAAATAAATGAGACAGAACAATGCAATTCAATTTACGAGTAATTCGCTAAATAAATCTATTTACATTTATTTTCTTCCGGTTAGTTTGTTTTAGTGCACAAAACGTAGGGTTGGGTTACGGTCGTAAAAATTCAATAATAATTATATTCTTGACATAATTGAATTGCAAATGATATTTGACTAGTTAGGGCAGGCAACCCTGCACAATTCTGGGAAACATGCATCATTCCATTCCCCTCGAACACGCCGAGGAGCGGCCGTGGTGGGGGGAGGGGGGACGGCGCATTACACTGTGCGCGAACACTGCGAACGGAATGTAGGGTGAGGCATATTGAGTGCAGTTTAACGGCACTACTATTAAATGTTTAATATACTATCGGGTGCCTACGCCTAGCCGCCAATCGCGGGCATTCGTGACCCCCTGTGCATAATACGACGTGTGCCGGCCACTAAGGGGTGGGGGTTAAATTGTCACGGTCGCTTTTAGCGCTCTACTATAATGTACCATCATAGTACATACATAATATTACGACACTTGTAGTTTTAAGTTTCACTTGCTCACTTTGTTGAGTTACTCCAATTTATACTTTTTAGGGAAATTTCTTCATACAAAATATTATGATTGATGATGATGATTTTTTGTTGCGTTAAATTAGAGGATCGTGGTAGGATTTTGAAAGAAGGTTGTAAAGGTACCAACGAGGAAAATCGGTAGCACTAAATATAACTTTTACGTACATAATCGTCCACTTTGTTAACATTTGTTATATTGAATAGATAACAATAACAATTTTTACCTCTTTTGCATTTCAATGATATTTCACAAAATGAAATAAATATTTGCTATTGTTGTGATAGAATTGTTGAATACAATGCATTAATGATATAGACAAGTATTTTAACCTTATTCAAGAGAATGATAATAAAGCCAGTTTGCTATAGTCTGTTAAATGGTGTATGGTATAGTATGTTAAAGTATCGTAGGTGTGGTTAACCACAAGGCTAAACATAGGAATTACAAACTACCATACGTAGAAAGGGTTAGTTTCCGCGAGGGAGACATGAGACGCCATAGCCGACATCGTTAATTATATCGTTAAAATCCAGATAACATTTATATATTATTCTAGACGTTTATAACTGTTTTAACCAAAGATCGAAGATTGATATTATAGGCGATTGATAGGTATATAAGCCCCAAGGTAATAAAATCCGGCTGAACGAGTTCGTTGATCGATAAATGTAAATGGCAATTCTTCGACGAGATTTCCACGTATTGGAATTCTGACACCACACAGGTATTGTGTGCAAGCTAACAATCAACTTTCGGTGCAAATGAAAATTCTTTACAAGAAGGTACCTGCCTACCTACTTCAGAGATGTGATGAGAATTTGACGTAGGCGGGAACATAGCGAAAATTATTGTATCTAAGGTTGATAATCTAAGGTAACTTAGTAAAACCAATCAAATTGAGTTCAATCCCAGTACCTACAAGAGGAGATGACATTAAAGTTCAACAAATGCAAAAGAAACACTTGTGACTTGTTAGTTGTGTGACTGGTAAAGAAATGTCAACGTCCACGTAATAATTGTGTAATGCGGGAGACAACAAGAGGAAATATGTATCACAATTGAGGCATCATATCCGGATATACGCCCGAAATTACTATCCAGATAATAGAAGACTTACTATCCGGATAATTCGGATAAAACGGATAGTAATTTTTAATCCTATTTTGACCATTAGGAGGCACTTTATATTACACAAATATAATATTTTAAGTTTTTATTTGGTTATTTGGAGATTTTCTCTGCAACTTCTACCAAATTTTTTATAGTATATGACCCAAAAATTGTTTGACCGAACCTATGCTTATTGATCCCGAAGAAGGTAGTTTGGTTTTGGCATTCAATAAGACACAAGTTCAATATACTCTCCACAAGCTTACAAAGTGGGGTGAAATTGGCTAATAATTACTAAGATTGATCTATTAGCTACCTTATTTGAAAATGGGCGGTGCACTAGCAAGCTTCCAGGATTTTGATAATAGCCAGTTTTGGAAGTAAGGAGGAATAGACGTGTCATGTATACAGGCTTTTAGTACATTCACTGGAATACCAACTAGGCCACTGGCTTTATTCACGTGTAGACACTGTAAGGATTCGAGAACCTTTAACAGTCCCTGTCCAAGTCTTCACACTGACCGACTAACATTTTGACATCATTTCTAATTGGACTTACCATCGTAGTCTTTTTTTTATAGCCTGAAGGGCTGACGTAAAAGCAGACGAGCCACCTGATGGTAAGTGGTCATCGTCGCCTATGGACATGAGCAACGCCAGGGAGAGTCACCAGTGGAACGCCGGCCCTGAAGGAGAGCATTTTTAATTTTTACACCTTTCTTGAAGAACCCCATGTCAAAGCGCTCTGGGAATACCTCAGCGGGAAGCTCATTCAACAGCTTGCAAGTTCGTGGTAGAAACGATCGTGAAAAACGGACCGTTCTCGTTCGCCACGAATCCAAGTGATGTGGATGATACTTCAATCTTTGGCGAGTGGTGCGATGATAGAAAGGTGAAGTTGGCACCAAATCGAACAATTCCTCGGAGCACTCATCGTTGTAAAGTCGCTAAAAACGCAGAAACATCCCATGTCTCTCCTAAAACCTACGTTTTCTAGCCTGTTGGTGACTCGTGGGTCGTTGACAACTCGAACTACGCGCTTTTGCACGGCGTCAAATGGACTAAGCTGGTATTGTGGCGCCCCTGGCTAGAGGTGAGAACAGTACTCCATGTGAGGCCTGACCTGAGCTTTATAAAGCCCGGTTCAGACCGCCAAGCTTTTTGGAGGCCAGTTTGGCTTTAGCTTCCAGATCACACCAATACTGCACGTCGCTCGAAATGTCAACACCCAGAATCCCAACACTTTTACTAAGGGTGAGCGCGGTACCCTGGAATTGAGGCGCTTTGACAAATGGGGTTTTCTTAGCGGAAAACGCGCAAAATTGTGTCTTCGTGTGGTTGAACTCAGCTAAATTGAGTCGTTCCCATTCCGAGACTTGCTCCAGAAAGTTCTTAACTTCAAACACAAGTTTGATTCTGCTATCCTCCACATGAGACTGAGAGGAGTTTGCAGGGCCTGCGTAACACGCATCTCCCGTGCTGTCATCTGCATAGCAATGAATGCCGTTTGCACGCTCCAGCATATCATTAATATGCAGAATGAACAGAGTAAGAGATAGTACAGACACCTGGGGAACACCAGCGTTTATAGGTTTCATAACTGAGCAACAACCGTCGACTACGACCTTTATATGTCGCTCAGATAGAAAGCTGGCTACCCAAATGCATAACCTCTCAGGGAGACCGAAAGATGGAAGCTTCGCTAGTCCCTAAATTTAGTCTTTGTTCGGTCAGAAGTGTCTTGGGTGACAGCGTGAGGGTGGTGCTATTTGCTCGTTTGCTACCCTTGATTCCATTAAAATCTCTTTCTTAATAAACCGAAACTCTCAGAGGTACCCTAATGAGGTATTAGTGGAGGTACATACGTTATTTCTAGCATCCACACATGGATCTGTGGCAATAGACACGCGGTTGATTAGTCACAAATTTTTGAACCAAGGTTTTTGGATGTGACGGCGAAATAAAAGGCTTTCTGCTTCGCACTTTTCAAACTCGTGCATCAACCCGGAAAAAATATGACACGAAGTCTCGTAGTTATGTTTAAAACAGTTTTAAAATTTTTCTTCCAAAACGATCAACCGATTTTTGAGCACTGCGGATTAGAGAGATTATGGAACTAAACGTTACAGCATTTTGGAAGTTATTTTACATAAGATTCAGAACTATTTGCAGAAAATCTAAGTTCAGTGGAAATCCCTCAAATGGGATCAACCGCAATTCATTGGTCAAGCCATCAAAAAAACAATTATTATTAAAGGTTCACATATAGACACACACTTAAAGACCATCGTGGGGATAGTTAAAATAGTTTTCTTAGGATCCCAAAACATGGATATCTGAAGAAAACTCGATTTTCGGAAGTTGAAGACAAATAATTTCCAATTTTCGATAATTTTTAATTTTCTTAAGATGAAGTCAAAATATGTAAAGGTTTATGATTCGTTACACTATAGGTAACAGACAAAGTGAAATTAATACATACTATAGTTGATTTTTTTAAGAAAAACATTGATTATCCGTATTATCCATTTTATCCGGATAATATCCGGATAGTAAAATGAACTATCCGTATTATCCGGATAGTAAATTCGGGCGGATAATTGAATGCCCTAATCACAATTAGCCGAGTGAATGAAATGTAAGCGTCGGCGCACCGTAAACGATGACGACGAGAGAGAGCGCCGCGGCGCCGGTCTCAGTGTAGCTGTATACGGATACCTAGTCCGTTTTTTTTCGCTACGGACTAAATTGACATTGACACAATCAAATGACAAATTTCGAAATAATGTTACCAGCTTTTTAGTTATAGTGTTGTATACGATACCGGTTTCATGAATCGTAACTTTTTACTCTTAGCACATAATTTTATTATTATTTGACAATAGACGAATCTTTTAAAAATCATGGTGAATATGGAGCATCACAGATAAAAAAATATATTTTATTGATTTTAATCACTTATTTCACTAAGTAAATACGACAATTATTTATTTCTAATTGAAGAATACGCATTAACATACATTTAACAACAATAACAATACATTACGGTTGTAGTTTTAAAGACACATTTTTGTAACTATTACTGAAAAACGATACTAGATTGTAAATTACGTAAAGTTACGGTCGTGGCACATCACTATTAATGATTCGAAAAAAAGTAGCAACACAGCTAATGTCAATTTAGTCCGTAGCGAAAAAAACAGACTGTAGATAAGGCAACAAACATGTTTCAGCGGCGGGCGAGGAGCGGAGGGCCGGCGGCGAGGAATGGCTTATCAGCTCGCGGCGCTCGCGGTGACTCACGGAGCCCGAGCGCGCCGCCGCCGGCGCCGCCATTTTACATTACACACCACGTGCTCTTCATTTAGCGTTTCACTCTTTCACTTTAGGGGAGTTTTACTAGCGAAGGTCAGTGAAACTCCCCGTGAAATCGCGCGCTCGCGACCTCCGTGCGGCTAGAGTGGCTATTCGCCCCGAGACGGTGAAATACGGAGTGTCCAGGCGGGCATACCTGCGGTATTTGGCCATTCTGTCCATGAATGGGGAGATAAAGTGAGACTGGCGCTCGATTCGGGGACGCTGAAGCGAAGCCTCGGTGACGCGGGGAGTGGAGTGGACGGCGGCTTCCGGCGGTGTTCCAGAAACATGAAGCGCGTCGAGCGCCTACAGATAGCGGTGCGGTTAGGGGTCGCGGGAGTGCACAGCTGTGGTGCTAGCGCGATCGTTGCACAGTGACTGCGCGACTGTCTGAGTGCCGGCCGGCGCGCCTCCCGCGCCTCCCCCCGACCCCACAATCGCCCCGCGAGGCCCCCGCGCGCTACTACTGATAAAATCTCACAATCCATTCACCCCACTCGCTAATTACTATACTCCACCACTCTCAAGGACAAGGAGTGCCTAGTTTCCGATTCACCTATTTACTTGCACTCACATAAAACAAACTTGTTTTATATGCAATCCCTTCCTTTGAGTTCATTCCAACTTTTACGCAAAATCGTCCCTACTACTTATGACATGTATGATTCATTATGTACCTATAGTTATTAAAACATTACAATTAAGTTAATCCTGCACCATTATTTTTAAGGGATTACAAAACCGTTGATGCCGGGTAGTTCGTCATTAATATGTTGATTGACAAAATTGACAAAATTTCTACAATCCAATTTTTGGTAGGTACCTACTCCTCTATTAACTTAACTCTGATAAAAGACCTTACAATGATAGTCTTTGTTTTAGTCATAATTAAACCGCTAGTTGCAACATAATCTTTTTTATTACCCGACTGCGTCAGGAGGGTTATGTTTTTCGAGTGTATGTCCATTTGGATTATTTGGACAGCCCCACAGCCCAAACGGTTGAACGGATTTCGACATATGAGGTATCGTTGAATTCGTCAGAACTGTGAAAGTGTCATAGGCTATATGAATTTTCAAAATGGCGCCCGAAAGTGGAAGAAAAAGAGGGGATAATCATGAGTTTTTTTGTTATCTTAGCAATATGGGTATCAAATGAAAGATCGTGAAAAGACCTTTTCAAAAATATATATCATATAACGTTAAGGCACACGTTTTAACACAAATTGTCAAAAACCATCCTAAAAAGTAGAATTTTTCGGTGAAAACACTAAAAAGTCTGAAATAAAAATATTATTATAAAAACAAAAAACCCGACTGCTTACAAAAGAACTCAAAAGAAAAAAACAAGTGTCACAATATCAACATAAAATACAGTGGCGATTTCTCTAAGATGGCGCGTATGGCGGCGCCATACCATAAATTTTAAGCATTAAATAAAATGTAAAAAATCATATATTTACAACCTAATTATTTAGACCTAAGTACAATAATTACATTTTACGAGCGCTGCGGTCTTCTATCACGAACGCGACTCGCGGCGATTGTCTCCGCGTTCGGTCGGCGCCGAGCGCGGCCGAGGCGAGCGATGCGCTCCTGCCAGCGCATGCCTAGTCCATACAAAGTCGTTGGCCCGCGCCGCCCGCGCCTCTTCGATCGCTTAGTATCACCATAGTAAAATTATACTGTGGTATCAGCGTATCACTGAGTTTGAAACGCGGGTCTGGCGCTGGGAATGGCGCATTACCTAACGAGTTTTCGCATGTTTTTCGTGATAGTGTAGATTTGTGATTACGGTTTCTATCTTTCTATTGATTTAATTTACATTTTATTTAGTAGGTAATTAGTTTATAATGAAATGACATGAAATTATGAGTGATTCAACAAAATCTGTGATACAAGAACTTTTAGAAAGACCTTTCACGACGAGATCGTTTGCCGAAAAACGGTTGATAGTGGAAAATGGACTTTCACTATGGGACAAACCCTAAAATCGCGAAAAAACATTAGCTATTTCATACAAAAATAAAAATGTCAAATTGTATGAAATTTCTTTTTAACCGACTTCAAAAAAGAAGGAGGTTCTCAATTCGACCGTATATATGCTTTTTTATGTACGTTCAGCGATTATTTCGTCGTTTATGGACCGATTTTGATAATTATTTTTTTATTCTAAAGTAGATATGCGCAGTGGGGTCCCGTGATAAGGACACCAGGATCTGATGATGGCATCTCAGGGAAATCGAGGGGAACTTTTGAAAATTGTATGGACAACTAGTGTGTTTGTTCATGTTATCATAAGTACATTAAAGCGCTACTATTTCATGAAGATCTGGAGTCGATCTGATGAAGCCGAAAGACAGTCGAGGGAACTCCTCAACGATTTACTGCAGTTATCTAGTGTTTGGGCTTGATTAATTTGTAGCGACGAGAACTTTACACTTACATGTTGAATTGAGCGCCATCTGGCGAGTAGTTTTTGAGTTATCTCTACTTATCAAGATTGAAGTCGGTTTTTTTTTTTGTAAAAAGCAATTATTATTTGCGATTTCAAAGTAGGTTTCTTAATGAAAGACTGCAAGTTTGTTAGACAATCTAACAAACTTGCAGTCTTTCTGAAGTCTGAAGAAATGGTTTTCCGGTTATGCGCACTTAACACTACACCCTATATAACAAAAGCTGGAGCCACCCCAATTATAAACACCAGGAATCGCCACTGATAAAATACTTCATGGTGCTGCAGGCGGGGACAAACAATACTGTTACCTACGGGTAAAAAAAGATTTATCACAAGTACCACGTTTGTCACCACAACTGCTTCGACAGCGATGGAGAAAATATTTCTTGATTTAGTTGGCCCTTTGGATAAGGATGAATATGGGAATTGTTATATACTAACTGTTCAATGTGAACTTATCAAATATGTTGAAGCGTATCCTTTACGTAACAAAGAAGCGGTTACTGTAGCACAAGCTTTCGTGAATAACTTTATATTGCGTTTCGGTATAGCGAAATGTATAGCTACGGACAGGGGAACTGAATTTGTCTCTCAAATTATGGTAGAAGGTCTCTTATTCGTGGTCACATTGGTTACCTATACACACCATTTGAACTGGTGTTCGGTAAACAATGTCGTTTACCAAATAGTTTAGAAAATTATGTAGGTATGTGGAACCTATGTATAATCCGGATAACTACAGTTTAGATTTAAAATATAAATTACAAGTTGCTCTAAATCTAAAAGATGCCAGAAAAAACATTTTAAATTGTAAGGAAAAGAGAAATATTAAATATGAAAAATATGTAATCCTGTATCTTTTAAGAAAATTGATTTCATTTTAATTAAAAATTAATGTGCTAAAAAATTTTACAATGTTTTTGATGGACCGTTTGAAGTTGTGGAGGATTTAGGCATTAACGTAAAAATTTCTAGAAATGGAAAAATACATATAGTACATAAGGATAGGACGAATAAATTTTATAAGTAGATTTAAAGTATATTTTTCCTTTTTTTTCTCTTTCACCCCCGGAGGTGAAGTATGTCAATGCATCATGTAAATGTAATGCAATGAATGTATGCATTAACGAAGACAGTAATAAATCGGATGTCGAACACCACTCGTTTTCATTGCTCTCCCCCTGCACCTAACATCACCTCATATCATTATTTAATAACGTGATTAGTCGTAACTCAGAATATATCAAAACTATCATTTATGTACATACATTCAGCGATGATAACAGTATGTTTATCCACGTTATGCTAGAGATAAGTGGTTGCTTCACTGTATCCAAATACTACTGCTATGGCAAATGTGTAATTTTTTATAGTTTTGCAGGTCAAGAAATTATTATCAGTTTAAACAAAGGTACGTATTAGAAACTAGCGAACCGCCCTCGCTTCGCTTCGGGACCCGTAAGTATCAACCGCGTAGGTCCCGCTCCCGTAGGAATTTCGGGAAGATAATAAACTATCACCAAAATTAATTGAGGTTAAATTAAATTAAACTTAGAAATAAAGCTTACGACAAAATAACTATAATAATAGCAAAGGATCACAGCAAGATTAATTCAGATTAAACTTGGAAACGTGGCAAATTTGATTACCATAAAAACGGTTCTAGTGTGTTAATCTTAAAAGATAGACATATACTGTCGTGGACATTTTTTTAGATCATTTCAAGAGGAATAATTCTTTCATACAAATATTTTTGGTATCTTGAATCGTTTTCGCAACGCATGCAACGAAAGCCCTCGAGAATGAATAATTTTCCCCGTTTTTTCCACATTTTCAATTATTTCTTCGCTCCTAATTGTTGCAGCGTGATGTTATATAGCCTATAGCAGTGGTGCCCAAACTTTTTGCTGTGAAGATCGACCTGAGAAAAAGTTAAGGGTTTAAGATCGACAGATTTATTTTTATGTATTTTTTTTAATATCTATTATTTTATGTTGTAATAATAAGTAATTAATTAATTATTAATGATTAGATTTATAATATGATTATAATCAAACAGTTTTACATAGTTTCTTACTCTGTACACACATTTGTACATAAAAAATATTATTAGAAAAGAAAATAAATAAAGGTCAAGTTAAGTATATTTTTCTTGTGGCGGAAAATTAACGAGATGTAGATGCATGCTCAGTAAGTAGGTAATTTATAAATTTTCGAAAATAAAATCTTGTACTGGCTTAACTTCTAAGATCGACCGTGAAACCTCTCGCGATCGACCGGTCGATCGCGATCGACCGTTTGGGCACCACTGGCCTATAGCCTTCCTCGATAAAAGGTCTATTCAACACAAAAAAAAATTTTCAATTCGAACCAGTAGTTCCTGAGATTAGCGCGTTCAACCAAACAAACAAACAAACAAACAAACAAACAAACAAACTCTTCAGCTTTATAATATTAGTATAGATTAAAAAGGGGCAAATACAAGTAGAAAAGCAGAAAATAAATAGGTTTATTATGATTGATTTTAAACTTTTATCGCAGTCATCGATCTAAATTGTATAGCCTTGTGCAAAAATATTAGGCACCCTATATATAAACTTGCAAAAGTATTAGGCACCTATATAAACTTAGACTGTGGGTGTCTAGCACGGAACACAGAGACATACCAGTGGAAATGGTACAAGTGTTGATTAGTATGGGAACCGTCCTAGCCATCCTACACAAGTAAATCCATAATCGTATTGTTTACACAACTAAGAAACTTACATTTTCATTGGTAACTACATGTCAACTACGAATGGTCTGAGAAACCCACTGTTTATAGTTGACAATGCACCTTAAAATTTTGGTATTAGGTCTTATTTTTCCATGTCTCATTTAGTGACCATATACCGTTAACAATTAAGATCATAATGCTTTTCAAGTTTTTCTATCCACATCTAGATGGCAGTGTACTACGTGTAAAGTAATTATATACTTAATTTTATTGCTGATAAGGTTGAACTTGAAATTGCAAACTGTGGTAATACATGTCAACGTGTCAACGTGTCATTAAATAATTTCGTCTTTTGAACACTAGATGTCGTGACAAGAATCTATAATAAAGACCTTAAGGGTATAAGTAGTAAGTTATATTTTTGGTTAGCAACATCATCCTGCATTGGTTTAGGCTTAGAGATGTGCGTGGTGCTTTTTCCGCGTTATCGAAAATTATCGATATTGATATCGAACCTTGTACACTACAAGGCGTAGACCCGAAATGTTACTTAAAACGTGCTCAAATTTTTGAAAGCTTGTATCGCAGACATTGTAAGGTGAAGACGTGACCTATTTTTATCAACTATAGCTAACTAAACTAAGTCACGGAATAATAAGCTGCGCATGTTTTACCGTCAAAATAAGATATACTTTTGTATGTCGATAAATGAAATTTCAATATCACTCAACGTACCTTAGTTACAAAAACAATGCCGATGTGAATTGGAATGCATTTCAACCTTAACTTTATACAAATAAGCAAAATTTATTTTCGTGGAATAATATATTTCCTGGCTTCTAAGTGTTAAGTAAGAGTGGCCGCGGTCGGTAGTTAGTGGCTATAGCTAGTGGCGAAAACTTCTAGCGCTTTCGTGCTTAGGAGAGCACGTAAAGCCATCGGTCCTGGTAGTTATTTTAAGCCATGTTGGCTTGGCCTTTAACCCCTCGACAACAATCCGCACTGGAGCAGCGTAGTGGAATATGCTCTAGGCGTCCTCAAGGGAGACCCGTGCTCAGTAGGGGTCCATTACTGGGTTGAAACCGTATTTCCTAGGCATGCTGTGCTACCAGTCGCGCAGATGCGCTTATATTCCTCGTCAGGATCCTAGATTACGTACCAATGATTGAAATAAAAAACATGTATAATAATAATTAAATATTACTTCTATATTCAGTATTCTATACATTAATAATATACAATAACTTAATTATTCAAATTCAAATTACATATTTAAATATTTCTTCGAAGTAGGTTTTTACAAACACTTTTAACAATATAAAATTCACTATAAAGTGTTTTCTAAATGAGTCAGTCATATTATATTATTTTTAAAACGTACTGCAAGTTAATTGTCTATACCTAATAAAATATGAAAATTATATTTACGTGTCCAAAAAACGTTACTGTTTCGCTTTCAATGTTGGTCGGAGTTGCCTGTCTTTTTGAAGAACCAGGACTTTCCATCGGATTTTGTATCTTAAATAAATATAAAAATTAAATAATATAAAATTCACTATAAAGTCTATTCTAAATAAGTCAGTCATATTATATTATTTTAAAACGTATCGCAAGCTAATTGTCTGCATCCCATAAAATATGTAAATGATAACCTGATCAAAAAACCTAACAATTTTTAATGTTGGGATAGCTGTAGTTCTAAGATATCTATTCCCCTTTTTAGAAATTATGAATTCTTCTTGTAAAAAATGTTCTGAGCATATGGTACTAGATTTGATTGGGAACCAATTGACCCGCCCAGTAGCATTAAGCCAGTCTTCTTTTCTCTATGCGTCTTTAGGAAATCTAAAAAGATGTGTACCTAAACCAAAATAAATATAATATTACAAATAATTTATTATTCATAAAAATAATTATATTGACCAAGTTGACTGTTACAGATTGCCAACTGGCTTTAACTATTTATATGTATTAACTATAAATTTGAATTATTGTGTTAGGTTATTTGAAAAGATATTTTGTCTATAAATAGCCATTTTAACCCTCACCAGTCGGGTCTTGGTCGTATGATATTACATCGTAAATAAAATTTCAAAATACCGATATCGATAAATTTGTACCCCCATCCCTACGATCCCTACGATCGAGTAGCAAAGAATGTTCGAGAAATATAGTAATAGCATTTAAAACATAAAACGAACCTTATTACTAAGTGACTAGAGTAGCTTTTCAATCATAAATTATTTATTTTCTTTTAATTTTGCTTTGAATTTGAATTATTACAAAATAAATTTACAACTATGCTTATATGTGGTATGAAACACCGCCGTTAGATAATTTTTTTGATCTGCTATCATTCTTACACTCCAAAATAGCACAGTAAGGCATTATTACTATAATTTAAGCAAATGTCAATTTACGAAATGCACAACCGACGCAGCTCAGTGACAGATAAGCTATGACGGCAAGTACGCGGAGCTCCGCATACTGTTTTAGTCGCTGTGCCACGCCTACTTTACACTTCCCGTGTCTCTGTGTTCCGTGGTGTCTAGGCGGTGACAAAAAGAAAACTATTTTTGATTTTTTATTAAATATATTTAAATTTCAACTATCGTCAATATTTTGTAGGTCCACCCTTAGATTTAATTACGGCAGCAACCCCTTTTAGGCATAGACGCCACCAGCCTGAAACATGCGTCTTGGGATATTTTGGCCCATTCTTCTTTCAAGGCTTTCAGTAGCGACTTCTTGTTAGATATTGAGTGCCGCCGTATGTTTTTCTTTAAAATAAACCACAAATGTTCGATGGGATTTAAGTCCGGGGACCGTGGGGGCCAGTCTAGAAGCATTATTCCATTTTGTGACATCCAACTCATTGTGGGCGCCGATTTGTGGCAGGTAGCGTTGTCTTGCTGAAATTTCACTTCATTGGCATTTGTATCACCAAAAACCAGTGAAAGTGATGGAGCCAGAGCCTTTTCCAGCACTTCAATGTATTTTTGGCTATTCATGCGCCCTTCACAGAGGACCATTTCTTCAACTCCACTCACAGCCATGCAACCCCACATCATGATACTGCCTCCGCCATGTTTCACTGTCGGTACGACGCACTCTGGGTTGTATTCTTCACCGGGTTTTCGCCTCACATACGTGGCACCAGGTGTCCCAAACACCTAAAAAAAGAAAACAAATTGATTTTATTTCATAAATTATTTATTCCTAAAATAAATGTTATTCAGGGTTAATGTAAACATACAAATAAATACTGGGGCAAAATAAGCTTACCTCAAAGTTAGATTCATCGGACCACAATATATTGGACCAGTCTTCGACAGTCCAATGTCTATATTTAAGAGCCCATGCTAAGCGAATCTTCTTATTGTTCTGCGAGAGCCACGGCTTCTTCCTGGCCTTACATCCTTTCAGACCAGCTTTAAGAAGTCTCCTTCTTACCGTACACGCACTTATTTGCTTTCCTTTTGCCTCTGATAAAATTACAGCCAGTTCCGAAGACGTTTTTTTCCTATCTTGGAGGGAATGTCTTACTAATAATCGATCTTCGCGTTCGGTTGTTATTTTTTTTCGGCCTGTCCTTTGTCTATTCTGATGTGTACCGGTCTCCTTGAAGCGATTTATTGAGTAGGTAATGCACAGCACAACGCGAACACTTCACTTTTCGCGCTATATTTGCTTGCGACATTCCTTGTTCAGCTAACAATTTAATTCTTAATCGCTTTTCTGTACTTAGTTCAGATTTTTTAGGCATTTTCGATGGAAAACTATACGGGGTTTTAAAATAATGCAGCAGTTCGTAATATACACTCAGATGTTTTCACCACGAGCACTGGTTGCATACTAACTGATAAAATCCCTATACATCCAAAAGATAAGAAACACGTGTTGTTCCATAAAACATTCTTTGAATTGGGTCTACTGTCCTTATATTTTTAAGTTAGCCGCCCACCGATGCAATCATAAAAGAATAATAAAAATATTATTTAAAGATTTTGAGATAATGTGAAAAAATAGGGGTGCCTAATACTTTTGCACAAGGCATATATTTACTATTAAATCGTAATTGCCATTACAACAAAAACCGTTATTTGATTGAATAATTCTTCGATAGCTAATATCCTAAGTTTTGGAAAATAATTAAGAGCATCTGCCCAAGTCTAGACGACCTTCAATGACTGATGCACCTGTTTACATAGGTGCGAAGAAAGAGCATTCAGTGAAAAGATGTTAGCATAATATATGAAGGGTCCACTGCAATAATGATGAATGTCCTGTGTTTTGTTTTATGATAATTGAGTTTTAAATTTATAAACGGTGTAAAAAAAACTCAGACCAGAATATACTATAATATTGTTTATTAAAGTAAAATAACATAATATCATAATGTTATTTCTTTGAAAAATAACATTATTATTATTATTTGCATTATTGCCGTGAACGTGTGTGACGTTGAGCATTCTAGCCGTGTAGCTAAATATTAAAATCGTATTTATCTCGTGACTGCATGAAATATTGCTAAGTTTGTAAACAAGACCTCTAACTACATTTGTCACGTGACCGAATGGCATTACTCATTGAGATTTAAAAAAATTTGGACATTTATCATTATTGCAGTGGACCCTTCATATGGTATCTAGTATTGTGTTAAGGTTTTTGTCACGTGACCGAATGGCATTACTCATTGAGATTTAAAAAAATTTGGACATTTATCATTATTGCAGTGGACCCTTCATATGGTATCTAGTATTGTGTTAAGGTTTTAACAAGATAATCAATAATTATGAAATAAACCATGAAATGCTATTTTGTAGACAGCATATGCTTGGGAGCCTCTTAACCGCATGTGTTTTGGACAGTAACGCCAAAGTTCAGAAGGCTTACGGCCTTACGGACATCCACAGACGGTGGTAAAAGTACACAGATGGTGCTTGATCTTATTAACGCTTAAAAGTACGCAAACAAGATCAAAGTGGCTTCCAAGTGTCATATTATGATTATTTGGAAGTCGCGGGTCCTTTATACCGAAAATGCAAAACATGGTTTTAAGTGTTTTCCACGCGGTTGCAAAGGCAAACATCAAATTATATCGTGACCCTGCATATCTTTGCCGTATTCAACTATACAGTGTACTTTTTAGCAATTTAAAAATTCTGTTACCATGGCGAGGAAAGCGGCAACTACGCCAAATTATGTTTCTGCAACGCTTCTAATAACTAAATGAATTGAATCCCATGGAGATATTCGACATAGGTCGGGTAAATAGGAGAGAGAATATCAAATGTTTTTTGAAGCTGATTTATATTTTAAAAACAGTAATGGGACCAAATCAGCCCGTTTCATGGAAATCATTCCCTCTGGGCTGTTATTTGTAGGTACTCCTTTGGTGTATTACACAACATTGTTTATAAATGGAATCCAATGCTTTCATCAGCATTTCGACAATATCTGTGCTCATATTGTATAATCAGCACTATCTGCTGATGATGCACAATGCCTCCTCAAGGATGTGGAAAGACCCTGTGTTCATTAAAGGTCCTTAAATGGGTTGAAGTTGAAGAAATCAGGCTAAATTGAGGGCTAATATCTTCGAAGACATAGAATCTCTTCAATATTGTGTCGTACCTCCATATTGTTCAGTATAGCGTATTACAGATAATCTACAAAAGTAATAAATAGTATGTAGTAACTAATATCTAGGTTATCAGGAGCAATCTTAATCCGTAATTAATAATGATTGCATATTGCGCATCTGTGTATAAGCGTATGTTTTCGGCTAATGCATAATAATTATATAACAATATCGTTCAACTCTGAAGATATCATATAAGGTAACTTCTACTTACATTATATTATAACTTCGGAAGTTCCCGAAAACTACAATGTAGTTTCGTACATGAAACGCGGAACGACAGCAGTCATAAAGCCTGTATGTAGCGACGAGAGCGAGTCGACTCGTCTGCCGCTCCGTTCCGTCGACCAATTTATGTATGAAAGCAGCAGCTGTACACCAAGAACGAGTACCTATAATGACGAATACGCGACAATGTTACGCCTCCGTGGGTACGAAACCAAAGTTTACTGGACTATCTGAAGGAAATGCTTTAAAGGTGCTTCTAAACGGGCAATGTTTTTTAGCAATTTGTAGCTGCATCATTGGCTACTTATTGCCGGCTATATTTATGGCTGAGCAATCCATGGCCGAGATATGTGTTGCAATATGTCTGCAATAGTATGGCTCATGTTACAGACGCCTAAACGAGCTACACAAACCGACAACAATGGCTGACGAAATCACACTCGTCGCAGCGGCTTATATTGTTTTAAAGGAAAACTCAAAGAAGAAAAAGGAGAGAATGTGGATTAGACCTTATTTAAATAGGCGTGAAACATAAGATAATTTATGTCAAGAAATAAGCATTGATAAAAAATTATTTGACAACTTTTCAAGAATGTCAAAGTGACTTCGAGTTAATCTTAAACAAAATCATCATCATCATCATCAAACACAACATGACAACTTTACTGCACAGAGTATAGCAATTAATCACGGCGTCACTCACAAACTTCATATCGCGCAGAAAAGGATGCACTATACCTTAATAGAGAGCGACGGAAACAGTAATAGAACTCGCTGGGCAATATTGCAGAAATATCGATCGCTCAGCGATCCTCCGGCAACCTAAAAAAACAATATCGGCCATACCAAACATATGTGGCTATATGGCTGGGATATTACTGCAATATTGCTTAGTCTGGCTGGTATTGCCAGCAATGTTGCCAGCCACTGTGCTGCAGCCACAAATTGCCGAAAAACATTGCCCGTTTAGAAGCACCTTAACCCTCTGCAACTGAGGTGAAATAGTAGTAGAGATTCGACTGAGGTGGAGTCTGTCAGACGTCAATTTTAAAATGAAAATACTGTGGAAATATTTGTTGATATTAAGTTACTTATATTTTAAAAATGTTTTATGTTTTATATAGTACCTGATTATAAAAATATGTTAGGAATAAAATTAAAATTCTATGAATTATATATTATCACGTATTTTATTGAGATCAAAATTTCAGACTTACTGTAACGAACTAAACAAATACAATTTTTTTTTCTATAACATAAAAAAAATTCAAAAACTTAACATTTATTCTGCTTTTTTATATTATAATAAACTAATGTAAAAAAAAAATATTGAGATCGTATGATACATTTAGGCACAAAACAGTCTTAAAGTTGAGCATATTTTTATATATCAAATTTGCAATCCTGACAAATCTGAGATGAACACTGCAGGCAAATATGCTTCTTACAGGCACAACAGGTGAACCTTGTCTGTCTTTTTAATTTACTAGGGCAAATACTGCACAGTTTTCTTGATGTTGGTCCAGGTTCTGGTGATGGTTCACGCTGAGAAGGCATATCCTTACCCAATACTCTTTTGATGGTTAGACGCAACTCTCTTGACAGTCTATTGTTATAAACTTTCAGACTAGGCAGAACCAATTCTCTAGCTAAAGACAGTAAGAAGTCCGCTCTCCTCAGTTTAGCACCTGGACAACTTTGGTACAAAATAAAAGAATTCACTCCTGCTAGATCCAGGATTCTAAAAATATAACCATAGGCCAACGACGTGTCTTGCGACTGCACGAATATATCGAACATTTCTTGTCGATCTCGTCGACTCCACCTTTGGCGTGATTGTAATCTACAATCATAGTCGGTTTTTTCATTTGTTCATTGGTGCTTACTGAGTGATGGGAAGAAGAGATCAAAAGCACAGACAAATTAAAGTTATTGCCTTTCGAAATCTGCACGACTGCACGTGCGCTACAGTATTTTCTAACACAATACACATTTACAAATAAAGAATTTCTCTGGACAATACGAAACCTATACTAAAACAATAAACACAAAAATGTTCACTTATTTTACAAAACATTAAAAAATTAACTTTACAATATTGTTTTATTACGCACCCTATCGTTAAAGTATTGTCCGCAACACTGAATTCGCACCAGATGTGTGCCTCGTCGGTGGTTCTCACCAGACGTCGCTAACAAATATACTGTTGTTACATCTGACAGACACTATATAAATATACATGTTTTACTGAGGTTATGTATACGGGACACTAAGGAAATATAAATATTTTTGGGAGGTGACGTCTGTCAGAATCAATACTTATTGCTGTGCTTACGTCTGTCAGACACCAATCACGCCTACCACCACACCTGTGCACTGTGTCGCCAGGGGCGCACTACTGTCAGCTACCTTCAACCATTTGCGGACAGAGCTACATCACGCCACATTACGGAATGGCAACCTCTCATTTGTTTTCGGTGTCTGAGAGACTACCACCTCAGTTGCAGAGGGTTAATATAATTATCATCGATAGCCTCTTGTGTATATTAGTAATATTGTATGAGACCAAAGCATCATTTTTAGAAACTTTCAATACTAAATTACATAATTTCAATTATTTTAATGGCGGTTTGGTTACCTATGCACCATATGGAATTGAATTAGGTAGATTTAGATAATATTCGCCATATTAACATTACAATTTTTACGGCTGTATTTACGAGTAGGTACTTTAGGATATCCAAAAACTACCCGGATTCCATTGGAATACATATCCTACTAATATTATAAATGCGAAAGTTTGTAAGGATGTATTTGAGTGTGTGTGTGGGTTTGTTACTCTTTCACGCAAAAACTACTGAACGGATTTTCATGAAACTTTGCAGTAATATAGCTTAGATATCGGAATAACATAATTTGTTAAAATTTATACTTAGAGATTTTTGAAGGGACTGGTTCCCCGAAGCGAAGCGAGGGCGGATTTACTAGTAATAAATAATATGCCTAAAGTTAAATTTTTATGCCACTTTATTAACGGTCATGAATATTTATTTTAATCTGTTTTTTTTTTCAGTATTTGTTGTTGTAGCGGCAACAGAAATAGATGATGTGTGAAAATTTCAACTTTGTAACTATTACGGTTCAAGATTCAAGAGATACAGCCTGGTGATGGTGACAGACGGACGGACGGACGGACGGACAGCGAAGTCTCAGTAATAGGGTCCCGTCTTACCCTTTGGGTACGGAACCCTAAAAAAGGGAAAAAAGAAAAGAAAAAAATAACAGTATTCCAATTTGTTTAAACGCCGGAATATTAAGACCGGTGCGGTGATAATGATATAAAAAAAAGTTACGTTCAATTTTGTATCGAATTAAAACCAAATAATCGAAAGATTCTGAACATGTAAGTTGTAAGTAAAATAAAATTTCGATAGAATGAGACGAAGTGTTACAATTCAATCTGCATTGTAAATAATTGTAAAGTAAAAATAAAGTAAACGCATTCGGCGATCCGGCGTCTACGACTGAGTTGCGTTTTCGGGGGGTGGTACTTCGAGCACGGTGCCTAAAAACGTTAAAATACAACCGGTGTTATTAATTAGAATGCTGAATTTAAAATCCAACGGAAAGAGGAACTTCCGGAGCCGATATTTCTTTCGATAAAGTATCGATTAAAATCCCTTGAACGTGAATATGGCCGACGAACATAATAAGGTAAGCAAGCTACAATCTGGCGGCACGCGCGCCACCTGCCGGCAGCTGCACCACCGCTGTACATATCCACATAATACCTAACTGCCTACCCACGAGCAGGTTGCATCGCACTTTATATTCGATTCAAAGCGTGAGCGGACGTAAATTCTATTTTAAGATCGTCCTAGGACCATGCTACTTGTTCAAAATTTTAGACCCAATTACAATTTATTGGTTCTATTATTACATTAATACCTTTACGTTGAAATGTGCTCAGACGAATTCACCGCCCCACATCAAAAGCGACCAAAAATTCACTCTAACGCCCAAAATTTTTAAATCTTATTGTCGTGTCACCCAAGCTGCAGAATTCTAACGAACATAATATGTCATTATGTATGTCATTTCATCGTCTAACAACAAGCTTGAAAGGTACCGGATCAGTAATAGCAGGCTTTTGCAGGGCCCCACAGTCCCCCAAGTTAAATCCAATAGACTTACTACAAAGACCTTAAAAAGAATGCCGAAGTTTGAAGCAGTTGAATACAAAAGTAAGAGAAGCGGAACAACAATTAACATACCGTAGAGGACATTTTTTTCGTCGGTGTCGAATATACAATGAATGCGAAGGTCATTGTGTTTTTTTATAATTATTTTTAATTCTCGGTACCTTTTTATTTATGTCTAAATTGACGATTATGACATGATGAACATAATTAAACAGAGTTTGCGTAGGTTTTGTGAAAAATACATTATAGCTATGGCATTTCTAAGAAAATGACCTTAAGGCTACTTGAAAACATCATATTATTATTATTTAAATGCAAATTGATAAGGATTGTTTAATAATAAATTGTTCACAATTCTTTACAAGATATGATAAGCTCACCTAGGCCCGTATTAATAAATCGCACTTAGCTTTGAGAGCGATCTTAAGATAAGATTTTGAGTAGCCGTGCAAATTAATAAAACAGACTTGAGTGCGCTATTAAGTTTGAGGATTCAACTAAGTGACGCGCATATTAATAAATCAAACTCTGCACTTGAGAGCGCTCTCAAAACATTGTCCAAGAGCGTGTGTGCCAAATGAAGTCAAACCGTGACTTAAGTTCTAGTTTGATGGTGTGTGAAAATACTGGAATATGGAATTTGAAAATATTTTGAACGAAATTCATTATTATGATGGCAAAATAATTATTATCGTATACAAAAAACTTACATAAGGGATGTTGAAAACCCTTTCGAATTGGAATCCAATATTTTTTTTAAATGTCCAAGAACAGTTTTCCTTCTAGGGCTCTGAATACTAGTACATGTTTTTGTACATGTTTTTTTGAAGCCATTTCTCTCGAATTAATTTATTGAAGTTATACTTCTTTAGGCGCGTTATGGAAAAATCATGAGTGAAATTTTACGATGCGCGCGCATCTGTAACACAAAAATTAACAGTATGAAGTTAGGCGCGTTATGGAAAAATCATGAGAGTGAAATTTTACGATGCGCGCGCATCTGTGACACAAAAATTAACAGTATGAAGTTTCCGGCTAAACCATTGACGTCTCTTTAGTTTTGCTTTTGCTTTTTATCGAAATTATTTATAACCAGCCAGGTTTATTTTGACTTGTTTGTGGCACATTGACATGACATAATATGCACAGACTAGCTAAAGATTAATGTTTCGTTATTCGGTATGCAACGACTAGTCTTTTTGGTAAAATATTTAATAAAGGTTTTTAACTGCAATATAACAGTAAATAAATTATAACATTCAAAGATAGTTTAGGATGACTATTAGTGATTATGCTACCATTCCATCAGTATTTTCTTAAGACGTTGTCACGTTCAACTATCGTCAGTAAACCGACTTTACAGACAACCAATTTTTTTTAGTATAATTAATACTAAATATTATGAAATTATTAACGTTGAATATTTATTGTTTAATGATGCCAAAGAAGTATAACTTCTTACGCGCGTACATAAGTACACGCAATTTAATTTTTTATTTAAACTTATATATGATGTCATAGACAACAACCGGCAAAGCATAGAGATCGGCAAGGAGAATGTCAATGTCATGTCATCTGTTTTTTTTTTACAGAATACTTACACGTTCCCTTTCATCTATCGTAAAGATATTTTTACTAAAAAGTTATTAAATAACCATTTATTTACAGTCTTATAAACACAATGACTATTCCTTTATTTCATATTTTAGTATTAAATAAATGAATTTTAATGACTTTTGAAATCATAAAATATTAATCTTTACATTATCTATACTAATATTATAAAGCTGAAGAGTTTGTTTGGTTGAACGCGCTAATCTCGGGAACTACTGGTTCGAATTGAAATTTTTTTTTTTGTGTTGAATAGACCTTTTATCGAGGAAGGCTATAGGCTATATAACATCACGCTGCAACAATTAGGAGCGAAGAAATAATGGAAAATGTGGAAAAAACGGGGAAAATTATTCATTCTCGAGGGCTCTCGTTGCATGCGTTGCGAAAACGATTCAAGATACCAAAAATATATGTATGAAAGAATTATTCCTCTTGAAATGATCTAAAAAAATGTCCAAGACAGTATATGTCTATCTTTTAAGATTAACATACTAGAACCGTTTTTATGGTAATCAAATTTGGTCGAACCCACTGCCATACCAAACTTGCCGCGTTTCCAAGTTTAATCTGAATTAATCTTGCTGTGATCCTTTGCTACTTTGCTATTATTTTGTCGTAAGCTTTATTTCTAAGTTTAATTTAATTTAACCTCAATTAATTTTGGTGATAGTTTATTATCTTCCCGAAATTCCTACGGGAGCGGGACCTACGCGGTTGATACTTACGGGTCCCGAAGCGAAGCGAGGGCGGTTCGCTAGTTTTAAAATAATAAGTTTAAGTACTTACGGAACGTTGTTATCACTCGGCCATTCGACCCAATCGTCCATCAAAAAGTCCTCTTAAGATCGGTCTGATCGGTATCAGTCGATACGCGCTTAATATCTGTTTATTAATCAGTAGCGATCTTGAGATGCCGATTACAACTTGAGAGTATCAACAGAGATCACTCTTGAGATCGGTATTGAGAGCGATTTATTAATACCCGTATTAATAAATCGCACTTAGCTTTGAGAGCGATCTTAAGATAGATTTTGAGATGCCGTGCAAATTAATAAAACAGACTTGAGTGCGCTATTAAGTTTGAGGATTCAACTGAGTGACGCGCATATTAATAAATCAAACTCTGCACTTGAGAGCGCTCTCAAAACATTGTCCAAGAGCGTGTGTGCCAAATGAAGTCAAACCGTGACTTAAGTTCTATGTAGTTTGATGGTGTGTGAAAATACTGGAATATGGAATTTGAAAATATTTTGAACGAAATTCATTATTATAATGAACTGGATTACTACGATGATATATTTTGGCAAAATAATTATTATCGTATACAAAAAACTTACATAAGGGATGTTGAAAACCCTTTCGAATTGTGCTACCATAAGGGGGTTTAGCCAGGTAGTCACCGCGCTTGGCTAGTGCGTGTTGGTGACCGCAGAAGATGTTGGCATTACACAGGAAGACGCTGCTGCCCGTCTCCTGGAGTCCTATTAGTCGCCTTTTACGACATCCCAGGAAGAGATAGGAGTGGTGCTATTCTACAAAAGCGAACCCGGCAACCACACGGGGATTACTACTCGACCAACCTAAGTTTGCACCTCGCGTCGATTAAGTCACACGGACGCTTAGGTACGGTATGCAAAAAAAGATTCGCTATGACTTTAATAAATTAAACAAGTGTTTGTTAAATTTTATTTTGCATTTACTGTTTTTAACTTTATATTATACTTATGTACATTAAAATATACACAAAAGTTATGATAATTATAGTTAACCAGAATCACTACTGTTCATAAGTTCAATGCCCGACATTTCGCTTTCGCTCTCACTCATATAGCTGTCGGAATCGTCACTTTCTTCTCCTCCAAGAGATATAATTAATTCTCGTCTCTCGTTTCGGGTTTTTGTATTAAGATCGTCCGGGCGTTCTTGCACTTTTTAAATGTATATCCCAGTTGTTCCGTTATAATTTTTCTCAATGTTTCTCTTTGGCCTGGGAAATTCAGATCTCTTTTTGCAATATTTAAAACTTTTTTTAAAGTTGGGATTTCTTTTCTGACGGTGTAAAATGAATTTATAATATTCCTCAGAGCACAGAGGTCAAAACCATCAAGTACGATTTTTCTAGGGCATTGTTTGCGTTTTTTACCTGGTGTCAATAATTTGGGTGGACTTAATTGGGCACTAGTACTTGGACGTGGCGAAGAAGAGGGTTGTAGCGAAGAACTTGCAGTTGGTAAATCAGCAGGCTGCGATAATTGTTTGACTTCCTTTTTTATATTCATTAGCGTCCTCTTAGATATGCCGGTTGCGGCACAAGTTCGCTCAATAACTTTATCCACCGGATAGGTCATCCTTTTATTAGCTTTTTCTTCTTCGAAAAACTTTAATACCTTCAGGATTATGTTTCTCCCTTCACTACGTATCACCTTTCCTTTCATTTTTGTTGACCAGAACAATACACTCCAGGTAAAAAAAAAAATTAACGTTAACCGTCCAACAACAGGTTCAATAAAAACTTAACAAAACAAAAACTTAACAAAAACAATCCAGTACTATAACAAAACAGTGGTAACAACAAAAAACTTAACAAGAACAGTTCAAAAATTTCAAATTCAACAGACGAAAACTCGTATGACGCGTATCGGTAACAAAGATGCTAACCATACTGACGCGACAGGGCGACTGCGGGGAGGTGAACGGGGAGTAGGGGCGGGGTGCCGCATTCCAGCGAGGTGCAAACTTAGCTCGGCGGAGCTGTACAAACATTACAGTAGTGACGTGAAATATGTTTATTTAGTATCGATAAAAATATGGTCAAGTGCGAATCGTACCTGAATACCTTTTTGTAGTCATGATAAGTAAGAACGAATTAAAAGTTTGTATATCATTAATATACAATGTGTCTGGTACCGGTGTCGGAGACTTAAGGGTGATAAAATATGGTATTTTTTATCGACAAATCACTATCCAAATTTTCTCGTACCCCCTCCATGATAAAATGGCAGCCATTTTGTTTAGAGAGATTATTACACAGCAGAAGTTATTGTGTTTGTAACAATTTAATTTTTAATTCTTCCTAAAGACATTCCTAAAAAACCCAAATTGTTACATCCAAAATTCAGAGTCAGTTTTTAAAGGAATTAAAAAAAAAGACGAACGACATGTATTTTTGCTGTTGTAACGTAAGACATTAAACTAAATATCGATACTGTTTCTGTACACGTAGTGCGCACAACACTAGTAGAAGCAGCCATGTTTTCTTTCACTAAAAGGGGGATGCCCATCCCTCATAGAGAGATTGGCTCTAAATGCACAATAGAAAAATATGCTACATTGTTAGTATATGATAGTATGAATTGTTTTGTGAAAGATTATTACGAAACAAAGTTTGGGTGTAGAAGTTATGCGTGTATACTGTTCGACTTACATGCGTGCAATTTTCCCCTATTTAAGAAGAGTTATTCTTGATTGGGAACTCTATTTTATAGCACCGTTACGCCTTACATGCTCACTATTATATGCAAGTGCTTGTTTTATTTGGTATAAATCCTGCAAGAAATATAATTATTATTGTGTCATTAGGTATACGCCAAAACAGGAAAATCTGTGTTTGACATTCTCAGACTGACAAATTGACAAACGTCCATAGCTTTCGAAGTTACCATTACTACAAAAATCAATAATAAAATAAAATTGATCGATACAAGTCCAATTTGTATGTGTAGGATTAAATATATGTATGGTTTTTACATATTGTATAATTTCAGTCGACCATTATATATTTAAAAAATTACAAGACAAGCAAACATTTTATTATTACTGAATTTTGTCTACGATAATATTTTATCCGGCAGAATGTTTTTATGATGGCAACAACTAACAATAATCAAAACTGACGTAAAAATATAAATATTTATTAAATCATTTCCATTACTTTTTATTGTACTGCAATGTTAGGCAAACTTCCTATATTGAGATATTATACGCACATATTATATTTTTTTAATCTTTTTTTTTCAACATATTTTCATTTGAGTGCGTTTTAGAGCCAATACCGGGCATCCTCCTTTTGACAGGCACCGTCAGGCACTCTATTTTTGCTCTAGTGTCTAATCCATAGTCCTATAGATCAATGAACATTGACGTCATCTTTCTATTGAATCTATGGAAGGTGCGTTTCGCTTAGCACAAATACAACGCCCAAAACTTTTATTTTTCGATACAAAAAGAGAGTTTGTTAAGGCATTTCTCACACTACTATTACTACTACTACTATTTATTAGCTACGCGACTGCAACGCAATCCAAAATTCGCTGTATCTGACACTTCTCACTGACAGGAGACGCATCGTAGACGCGTCGCTTTCATACATTGACAAGATCCGAGTCGCTTCCAAATAGCGTTATGTGAGAAGTGCCTAAGGCCTAAGCCTTTAGGTTGTAAGTGGAAAACACCATCCATAGACTACATAGTAAGATACGTCAAAGCTAGTCGCGGGAAGATGGTGGCGTTTAAATTAGCATTATGTCATTGCAGTTTTAAATATTAAGTGTTGAGTTTTTCATCAAGTATATTATATATTTTTACGGTATTATATTGACATAAAAAACGTTAGAAACAATGAAAAAAATCATGCATATTCCCTATTGACACCCAATTTATCCATTTATAAATTAGCAAAATCGGGGCCCTGAATTTGCATAGCCATTCGTCATGTGTATGAGTCTATTTCTTTCCCTACTCATTTTTTTATTTTATTTTCAAAACGTAGCCGGACAATGCAGCACATCATATTTTCCACATCACTTTATAATGTTGCGATCGTAGACAAAAACTGTTAATGCGCGTGTAAGATAGAAGTGATACAAAGAGCAAATTCCAGGGGTCAGACTTCTCTCGCGATAACGCATTGTGGCGTCGGTCGCTGTTTATATGTATTTATACACCCGTTGTTATGATATTCATTTACTAATTTTAACTCGTGAACTCATAATTATTAACGTCAATATTAAACACGAATGCACCGAAGGTGACAGTGCAATGACCGTTTTGTAAGACTTGTTTGGACTATATTTTTATCAGTTATCGATTGCTAATATTTGTAAAACGTGACTCGTTCTTAATTGTAAGATAAAGTATTTTTACGACATATATTTATAGAGAGTTCAGTAGGAGCCGTGGGTGATGTGCGCAACGTGACATCACAGAATAGACGCCACACCATAGTTTCTTTAAATATAAGTAAACGTTCAAACATTTCATGGCGCGTCATCTTCATTTATTGTAGCTAGGGAGCCCAAGAGGGGATTCTTGCATTTACTCGAGCGCGGCAGATTAAGGTACAGGGGGTACCTTGTACCCAGTTAAGTACCTCAACCAAATATGAGCCCCATATATAAGGCTACAAAGTTGTTAAAAAAACGCCATCTTGACAGTCTCGAGCGTGGCTAATTTTTTTTAATTTTGAAGGAAATTAGTCAAGGATAACGAAAAATATATAATCTGACGATTTATAAGAGCCGAAATAACAAAAATTCGTCATTAAAGTTTAATGTTCAAAATCGATAAGTAGAGATAAATCAAAAAGTACCCGTCAGATTAAATTTCGCTCAAATTTATATGAAAACATACGACGAGCTTTCGATTAAAAAAAAAGGATGGAAGGCTGAAAATTTAAATTCTCAGTAAAAAGTTATGAGGCAACTACCATAAATCCAATACACATTATTATGAATAACTCAAAACTATCTTGAAGAAACGTCAAATTAAACGAAAGGTTAATCTCACAAGGAGGTTTTTAACCAACCTTCGAGAGAGTTTATATAGTTTAAACTGGACTTGATCGATTATCTACTGTTGATCTTAAGAAATAATTCGTGACTAAACTCTGAAGCATAGTTTAAACTATGATTGATATTACGGCCCTTATATTATGTAAATACAAGCATTCTACTTAAAAACAAACACTTTTTTTTTGCATGCTATTTCCTGAGCTTTTCTATTAATGAAGTTCAATGATTTATTTATTTTTTTGGCAGATTAGGGAAATCCCTCTAGATAATCGTCAGATTAAGAGACAGCAAGTCTAGGACATAAAGATGAACCATATATCTTAATCTGACGCGCTTGAGTATTTCAAAATGGCGATTTTTTTTGCACATTAGTATAATGGCTGCGAGTTTGATCAGTCAGATCATTGAATTAGAGCTTTCTTTTGGTGCACTTAACACCCCCTTAGAAAATCTGACGCGGTCGAGTAAATTTTTTTTTATCATTTTCAACCCTTAAGTACGATCACCCCCATCATGCAAACGGTCAGACATTTTTATAAATATATTGTATTTTCGTATCGTACTTTTACAAAATAATTTTAAACATAATCTTAATTTTATTTTACCATGCCTATGTGGTAGGATACACTAATGGCCGGCATTTACAAGTGGCGCCAAATAATAATAATATAATAATTCTTTATTTATTTGCTCTCAAAATAAGGTACATATCTTAAAGACATATCTCAAAATAAGGTAACATAACTTAAGGTATAAAAGTAACAAAGGTACATCCAAATTAAAGTACATGTAACCTAGGTGCAGAGATGAAAGGAAAAAATTAAGTTGGCCAAAAATTGTACCCGTGAGAGCCTGGTGCCTATGATAGGTTTCAGTAGAACCTGTGTTACAGGACGCCAGTCACCCCCCGTGGACATGTTCTGGTATTAGGTTAACATTTTGATGGAGTAGGTAAAACCTTAAGGTCTACAAACTGAACTATAAAATATTTCTATATACCTAGTTTAAAAATAATGTGAATATTAGTATTATGTGTGTGTGTATGTGTGTATGTGTGCGAGAGAGAGAGTGTGCGTATATATATATATATGTGCGTGTGTGTGTATGTGTGTATGTATGTGACTGTGTGTGTGGTGTGATTACGTGTGCGTATGTTTGACTGTCTATAGGTGTGTGTGTGTGCGCGTGTGAGTGTGTGTTTTAACGACAAGTAATTTGAGAATGGGAATTAGGGGTAGAAGAACAGGGAGTAGTACAATACATAATTATTGCTAACAGAAGTTACATCATTGTATATTAAAACGAGATCAAAAGTTGTTCGGTTTCATCGTAGGTAAGCGTTTTAAGGTAGTTAATGACCGTTATCTTTACTTTTCGTTTGTGGAGAGGATATATGTTTATTATTTTGTTGAGTTTATTGTATAAAAATTGACCAAGGAAACAAAAAAACCTGTGTGATGTGGTTGTATTAAACAATTTAAGCGGAGATATTTTGTCCTTACGTCTCTTATCTGTAAGTATCAGTGGGTCGTATGTTGATTGAGAGTGGCGCCTTAGGATGATGTGGAGAATGAATGTTTGGCGTATTGTAGGTACATCCCAGTATCTATATACCTCAGAGGTGGGCAAATGAATTGTAATCAAGACAATGAAGTTAGTCGGTCTCTTGTATAGCCCCATTTTATTGCGATTTATTATTTAAAATCGCAAAAACTTATACCAGCAAAAATATTATTAGATCTAATTTTCAATGATTAAACAGGAAGAGAATATTTTTTTATCCAATTATAAACCGCAAAGTTCATAATCGTCACAGATTTTAACTTTAACCTGGATAGTGATATAAAATACGAATATGCCACGAGACGGTGTGAAACGCCATTACAGCGGCGGGAGATTCCTTTTCCGAGTAAATAAAAAAGCTATCTCCTCCCTATCTTTCCTTTTTCCGAGACTCCCTGACGCTCCCTGAGTGTCTCTCATGAAGGAACGTGCTAAATAATACGAATATCGACTGTCTTTCAACACTTTACTACTCGCAAGTGTCATTTTAATTATTGCATTTTTTCCCATACCAGAGAAATCATTCCACCTTTCTATTTTCTCTTTCCTATTCAAAACCTTTTATGCAATCAAAAGCAATCTTTTATGAATTAGCATAATTATTATAACATTAGTTTCGGACATACTCTCAAAATCAAAATGTCTCAATTGTTTTATAGTTAGGCCGCGGCAGTAGTAGTACTAGTAGTTAGTATTAAACAAATATTTCTTAGTATTTAAAATGATTTTTTTGTGTTTAATAAATCTGATATTCATTTATTACATATTAATAAATCTTTTTAAATACTAAGAAATATTTATTAAGCACTAAAAAGTGGTCTGTAATAAATTATTTGTTAAATATTAACAAATATTTTTAACTATCAAAAAAAGTTTCTATCAGTGTGTTTGATTCTCTTATCAACCCGATGAATGTCGATTTAGATTCGGATCTTAGACTACACCGATAAGCGCTGGCAGATCGGCGCCGATAACCAGCGTTCTTTTTGAATGCGCCCTTAGTCTTTTTGAGTGCGTGTCCGGCCTGTCCGGCTCTTGTTAGGCTTTTTACATTTGAAACATAGTTACTCAGATACCAATATTTTCCTATATCAATCGTTTACTGATAACATAATTTTGCAACCCCGCCCCCCCTTATATTTACGATTTTGACTATAATAACATTGACATTGATAATAATAAATGTGTGTCCGGCTTTTTACCAAAATGTCCAGCCAAACTGGTCGATCTGTCCGGCTAACCGCAAGGCGGCGTATTGATTTTTGTCCTGGTTTTTCATTTCATTATTTGTATAAATTGCTACTTCCACAATCAGTATGCAGAGTTGCAGACTCGCATTAGTTTTCGATACATGACTAGAACCATCAATATATTTTAATTACTTATCTCGTTAAATGGATAAAATCTTCTTGCTATAATTATTTTCTGTATTAAATTCATATTAGAATTGCAACTTATTCCAATTACGTAATAAACTAATAAGTTTGCCGCAAGCCGCAAATAAGATCCATTGTTCGGTGGGATTCACACATACTTTTTCTCGTTCTGTTCAATTCAACGGAATCATCTTTTCTAAAATCTAGACTTGTGCTTTACATCTACTCGTATTAATTTCATATAATAAGTTCTGCTAATGATCAATCGATATGTTTTCAAGGGTACCTAGAGTCCGCTTATATTATTTTCCTCCCTCGCCTGAATTTACAGAACGGCATTCCCAGAAATTGAAGAGTAATGTAATGGGGGCATGCATGATATGAGTCAAATTTTACTGTTAAAAAGTCCCACTGGACAGAAACAGACAGTATGGCGGGAAATACACATTTAAATTTGACAGAAGTTCTGTATGCGTCCAAAAACGTTATATTATAAAAAATTTATTGCATTTAGGATGCTCAATGCCAATAAGACTATTGAACAGACATAATTTATGTAATGTTGAAAACAAGAACATACAAAATAATATTTCAAATCCAAAGCGAATTGAACAAACCCCTAAAAATAAATTTTATATCAAAAACGACTATCAAAACAATTACATTTGGTACTTCGAATTTCTTAACTAATGACGTAATCTATACTAATATTATAAAGCTGAAGAGTTTGTTTGTTTGTTTGTTTGTTTGTTTGTTTGTTTGTTTGTTTGGTTGAACGCGCTAATCTCAGGAAGTACTGGTTCGAATTGAAAATTTTTTTTTGTGTTGAATAGACCTTTTATCGAGGAAGGCTATAGGCTACATAACATCACGCTGCAACAATTAGGAGCGAAGAAATAATGGAAAATGTGGAAAAAACGGGGAAAATTATTCATTCTCGAGGGCTTTCGTTGCATGCGTTGCGAAAACGATTCAAGATACCAAAAATATATGTATGAAAGAATTATTCCTCTTGAAATGATCTAAAAAAATGTCCACGACAGTATATGTCTATCTTTTAAGATTAACACACTAGAACCGTTTTTATGGTAATCAAATTTGCCGCGTTTCCAAGTTTAATCTGAATTAATCTTGCTATGATCCTTTGCTACTTTGCTATTATTTTGTCGTAAGCTTTATTTCTAAGTTTAATTTAATTTAACCTCAATTAATTTTGGTGATAGTTTATTATCTTCCCGAAATTCCTACGGGAGCGGGACCTACGCGGTTGATACTTACAGGTCCCGAAGCGAAGCGAGGGCGGTTCGCTAGTGACAATATAAATGAAGAAACAACGTGCGCATATTTAAATTGGTTGGGGCCAAGTTGGGTTTAATTTAGCTTAAGAACAAACAGTAATTTCGAGGTGGCGTTAGTTCCAGGTCATAACAGTTTCAAAATTCAGTTTACCCGTCTTTCACATACAGTCCGTTTTTTTAGAATAGAGTTAACTACAAATAGTGGAGTGCCGTAAGCTTTAAACCTCGGAATCCAGGGACTATGAATGAATCTTCATAAAAACTATTGGACTGTATTTCAAAATGCACATAAATATAGAAAAGTTAAAAAATAATAATTCACCGATCTTTTTTAATTTTTTTTTATCTTTGTTGGTAAGTTTGTGACCCCATAACTTCATGTTGCGTAAGCCGATTTTGATGATTCTTTATTTCCTTGAAAGCTGGTGCTTTTTGAGCGGCATCTGACTAGCAGTTTTTGAATTATCCTTAATAACTTTTTTGTTTGTATGTTACCTTATATCTTACTATTTAGAATATCGATTTTGATCATTCTTTTTTTAATCGAAAGCTGGGGTCTTAGGTTAGGTCCCGTAAAAATTTGAGTTCCGTCAGACGAGTAGTTTTTGAGTTACTCTTAATAATGTGTAAGTATTTAATTTATGGTCGTTACCTAATAACTTATCACTGGGTGCTTCGATTTCGACTATTATCATATCATATCGTAAAGTAGTTACATTAATTGCCGGTAGAGGCACTGCAAGCGCTTTGTTTATGTGTGAAGATGGCGGCCGTTGGCGTAAATGTTTCTTTTCTTGTCAATTTGGCCTAGAGTAAAAGGCTAGCAACAAAATTGCAAATTGCAGAAGACAATTCACGTCAATTGTTAAAAACGAGTAACATTGAACGGAAGCATAAAAATTGAGTTGATTTTGGATATAAAACAATGAATACTCATTTCCATTACTACTCAGTTAAATTCTTCAAGGTGTAGGTAGGTCGAATTGGTTACAGAACCGAATTAGCCTACCCCTACTCCACGTAGTCTTGTATGCCCTACCCCTAGTGTTTTTTAGAACCCCGAGGCGCGGAGGGAGGGCAGACCCCGCCCGCTGTAACAAAACGCAGACATCCGGGCGAGCCGGAGCGGCTGAGGCTGGTCGCCGAAGGCGACCAGCAAGCCGAAGCTGCGCAGGCGAGCGTGGGTGTCTGTGCTTTGTAACGCAAGGGCGAAGGGGCTGCACCTTCCGTAGCGCCGGAGACGTCACGGTTCGAAATTATGCCCTATATTCCGAGTTTTTACGATTCGGCCAAACGTTGATAACCAAATCGTGAGACGTCGACGATTTTACGATCGGGCCAAACTGAGTTGACCATTTCATGAAATGCGACCATTTCATGATAATATGGTCATTATGGTCGATCATTACATGATGTGAGCAAATCTACGATGTGGCCACGACATTTATACGAATCTAAAACTATAGTTACCAAAAAAGCGTAAGGCCACTCCTTCATTCCGAAATATCGAAAAGCGTTCGACCTATTAAGTTAAAAGGTAATATACGTCCAGTAGGTAATGACAGGTTTGGTCATATTTCACTGCTAATGGGGTTACGTAGGATTTAAGTTGTTTGAAATTTGTTAAAAATGTTGTTTGTTAATTTTTTAATTTGTTTGGATTTTAAAGCAAACATGAAACTATGAAAATTGGTTTTTAGGCATACTCTCACCGCGGTCACTGATATATGCGAACGAAAGTTTGTACATTGTACGAATTCAATGTTTGCGCGAATGGTATGGGAGACTAGGCGAAGGTTCCGAAGTTCACGCTTTGACCATAAACCATGTCGACCATAATATGACAAAGCTTTGACAGCGTACGAAAACGAATGTGTCAAAAACTTCCGTTTCGTGATCATTTGCGAACGTCATCCTAGGTACATATTTTGTGGGTTAACATCACGGTCACGTATTTGCATGAATGTGAGTGAGCTGCCTTAGGGCGCATTCGAAAAGAACGCTGGTTACCGGCGCTGATCTGTCAGCGCTTATCGGTATAGTCTAAGATCCGAATCTAAATCGACATTCATCGGGTTGATAAGAGAATCAAACACACTGGTAGAAACTTTTTTTGATAGTTAAAAATATTTATTAATATGTAATAAATGAATATCAGATTTATTAAACACAAAAAAATCATTTTAAATACTAAGAAATATTTGTTTAATACTAAAGAGTGGTATAAACTAATACTTATATTCTGTCCAGGATTTTTGTTGTCTACACATTTTTAATATATTTTCTAATATTCGAAATTAATTATAAAATAATTTTGATTCTCTTTTCAACCCGATGAATGTCGATTTAGATTCGGATCTTAGACTATACCGATACGTGCTGGCAGATAGGGACAGGGATGGGCAAATGGGAAAAACATATCGACATTTATCGTATCGATATTTTCCAAATGTATCTGAAATTAAATTAAATGTATATGATATTTCGATATATCGATATTTTTTTCCAATATGCAATTATTTATAAAAATTGCCAAAATATTCGAAATTTTAAAGTACCTAAATACACATCTGGCTGTTATGACATCAGTTTTATTATTAAAAAACAGGTTTATGTACATGTAGCCAAGAAAAAATCAACATAGTATACAGTGCCACAAACTTACCTGGTCCGGTTGCCAAAATTGCAACTAATGCAAATGTTATACTGTTGTCAGACAAAGATCAAGACAGTAGCGCCCCTCTTACCGGGTCAGATTAGTTTTTTTTTCGATATTTAAATTTAAATAAAATAAAATTTTCGATAAAAATTTCGATATTTTGATATATCGATATTTTTTACCCGAACGACCCAAACCTACTGGCAGATCGGCGCCGGTAACCAGCGTTCTTTTCGAATGCGCCCTTAGAGATATTATTAATCTGATAATAATTTAATAACACTCGTTTTTGTAAAGTTTTTTTATCAGCTCCGAAGGGGCTAAAATTCGTTTCAAAATCAGTCAAAAGTCCTAAATCTGGACCTAGCCGAAATAGCAAGAATGTAATAAAAGTGCCGAAATATTCGAGCCACAGTCCGTGACATTGCAGGCTACATTATATTTGGCCATGACCTTCGCCAGCTTCAAAGGCGGACATCTGCTAACTTGTTTGACCTGAATTAAATTTAGTTTTATTACACATTCATTTCCTTGGCATTACTTCTTACAATCCAATAATGGCATTAAAATTATTGTTTCTCTTAACATCCGCTATAGACATCGAATGTAGCATTTCTTTCAAATCTCATAATTCTAGAGGTATGAAATGAAGATAGACGAAAAATGTACTATCATTACTGCGCTCACGCACGCGAATCATTATCTACTCTACACTTTGAACGAATTGTCAAAACTTTGACAGGACGAAATAAAGAACATCCGGCCTACTCTAACTTGTAGGTTCGCGTAATGCGCGGATGTGAGTGGACATCATTTCGGACTTAACGCCCCGTTTATATACTAGACGAGAACACGCGAGTGCAAACTGTCATGAAAATAGCCTATTCGTTCTCCGCGTATATTCGCCCTCTTTCGGCTTTATGTAGTAGCACAAATTATACACTAGTAGATGTAAAGATGTAAAGCTCCAAATACTGCGCGCTGGAGCTAGAGTACACACAGTACACGTAACACATATTGTTCACAGACACGAAATATACAACCACTTTGAACCACTATTGAACAGTGTTTGCTGTCTGTGACTGGTGTCTATGGCAACGTTGCTCGGGCGCGCAGTTTATGAAACTTTACATTTGTACTATCTACTCTTGATTTTAAGATAATTATACAATTTTAGGGTTAGAAAACGATTTCAAAATTGTATAGTGCCTAGCCACACCAAGTTGCTTGCGCATACTTAAATTTCGTTTTTGTTTATTAAACTGCCAATCAACTGAAATCCGAATCGCAAGTTCGTGCTAACCTTTTCATTCCATTAAAGAAAAGCTATTTTTCTAAACAATTTGATTGATGGATATTGGCTTTCTCTTATTCTTACCAATAGGTTAGAAAAGAGAAAAAAAGAATTTCTACGCATTAATAAATTTGCGTTTGGATTCACACACAATTCGTTTGGTAACATGATACGGGTTCTTTTGTCGGTAACAATCCAACCGATTACAGATCGTTAACATTTGGTTCGGCAAGGTAGATTTTTGAAACGATTTGTGTTCGAAATCGTACTTTAAATTCGATTTGATATTATATCGTACTCATTGTTACTGACGCTCTGTGTAGGTTTTTTGGCACAGATGAAAGGATTTTACGTTTGTACTCGTGCACGCGATTAAATATTATGTTATGGTTGAATAAACTATATAAATATAACATCGATCCGCATCAGTATAGTCTAACACTTATTATAATTGTATATGTTGTCAATTCGTGGCCGTATTCACGTACAAATAATACTATCGGCGAGAATGTAAGCTGAACATTTAACTAAGGCGTAACAATAGCAGATTTAGAAGTAATAAGTAAAATGGTATGAAAATCAGATAAGTTTTGGGTATTTTTAAGAGATTTTCACTATTGGAGATATAAAGCTGACCAAGCTAACTAGACAAACGGCTTAAGGGCGCATTCAAGTAGAACGCTGGTTACCGGCGCCGATCTGCCAGCAGACTAGTATAGAAGAACAATTAATGTATTTGGAAAATACTTGCCTTCCTGAATGTACATTCTTCAATTATTGCCAGTGCTTCAGGCTCCATACTTGTGACATAATATAGAACCGTATTAAGGGCACGGGACAAAAACGCTTCGTAGGTTCCTTATAGGTGACCATGTGCGACTGTGTATGGCGATGTGTGACTGTGTTGGATGATATGTCCACAGGATTGAATTCATACAAGTGACATCAAGAGTAGAGCAGTAGAACTACTAGGAACTAAGCATTTTTCATTTAATAATTTATCCCTGTAGTAGTACTACTAGTAGGAGATAAAATGAGTAGGACTACTAATTATAGTAAAAAAATTATAAAATAATTGATGAAACAAAATAATTCACAAAACATAAAATTATTTTGCAGTTGGACCACGAGGAATAAGGTCGTCCTCGTGGTCCAACTATTTACGTCATATTAATTTTGCAGTTGGACCACGAGGAATAAGGTTGTCCTCGTGGTCCAACTGTCAAATCACTTAATTTGGCAGTTGGACCACGAGGACGACCTATTCCTCGTGGTCCAACTGTGACGTCGTAGTTGGACTAAATAGTTGGACCACGAGGAATCGCATGACAACAGCGCACATAATAAAGAACAGCAATTTGCTCCTCAATTTTGTTTGAATTTTGTGTATTAATTAATACGAAACTTTATAACAAGACCGAACATCAGGGGGCCATCGTATCTTGTCCCGACTATAACATTCTTCATTGTAAATTGATCTGTTAGGAACGCGGCTTAAAGCTTTCTTGAGTTTAAATCGTACAGTATTGAGTGGAGTTGATGCTGACTCATTCTTCCTAGTAATTGTAATTAATATCCCTGAGAAACCAGACTTGAATCGTACAGTGTGAGTACTGTGAGTAGAGTAGATATAGATTCCTCTTTCAGGAAATTGTAAATTATTTACCAAGGAACAGTAACACGATTTAAAGCTATCCTATGAGTGAAGTCGTACAATGTGGGTTTAGATGATGTTGACTTATTCTTTGATTAAATTGTTAATTTATCCCGAAGGTACTCGACGTAAACAATAATGTAGTAACAAAATGAGTTCAGTTTGACTAATAATTATTGTACAGTGTGAGTAGAGTCGTAGACTCTTTCCTTCAAGTACTTTTAACTAAATATTCTTAAAAGACCATGTAAATGAGCTGAATCGTACAGTGCGAGTTCATGAAATTTGCGCAACCTTCTCAGTTGTTCGCCGGCGACTCAAGAGATCAGCTAGAATAGTACGTTTCTTCACCTAGAAAATAGCAGATATCTAGCCGCTTCCTCGCCGACGGCGGGACAGCAGCCTTAGCCGTTTCTGGTACCGTGATACTATGAGTCCAACATAATTAATTCCCTTTGCGCTTCTTAAGTTTACTCTATTATTTTTCCAGTACATTGTTATTATTTTTGTTATTGTCAGTTATTTTTTGTGACTCGCATTTATATTCAAACAGCGATACAAACCCATCCAGGGTTTTATGATGAATATCATAAATAAGGATGCCGTTTATGATTATGGTATACTATACTGTATTCCTATCTTAGCTATAATATTCTTCTCTTGAAATGCAAAGATATTTTTAGTGATTAATTGAAGTCTTCTCTGCATAACATCATGTCAATGACATCATGGTTGACATAACAGTTTTCAGTAATGTATCCATAATCTCAGAATAACTAGCAGATATGCAGCTAAGTAAAATAATAACAACAAACGCTAGAATAGGCTTTTCTGCATTTGATGGAATAGACTTAAGGATTAAGGATAAACCTGCAGAATATTGGATAATGGTTGATAAGTGTGGGTAAGTACTGGTTTGTTACATTTATCTCTGCAATACAAAAATACAATTTACGCTAATTGCACCAAAAAGTCAGGTAAGGTCATAGACATACATAACATAAGGAAGATGTGTAACTCGCTGCTGTCTACAACAGACTGACTTGATCAATCACTCAATCACACAACCTAATGTTGACCACTCGTCGTGCGCCGTATGTATGTTACGGGCGCATCTTTACTTTCTACATCCATTGGTAAGGTAGATTGTAAGTTACATAGCATATGTTATAATGGGGAATTTCTGATATTTGAAAAGGTCAATTGGTAATAAAAATTTGTCAACAATTACAAAAATAAAAATTGTTTTTTTTTTGTCGGTAAATGGTGGATACGTCTGCAAAGTTATACTTTTTGAAATGTACCTAGTAAGTAGGTAAAACAATACACACTCTCACGAAGTAGGTACAATTTCTGGTTATCTAGTATTATCACAACACAAAATTTTGCTACGTGTAATTTGAACAAATCATGATTAGTAGGTATTTTGATGTAATTGATAAAGTACTGATATGTATTAATTCCCCATACAGAAATATGTTCAATACAGCTTTTATTCAAGTTTTTGGTTGACTTTCAACGTCAAGTGCTCAACCAATGGACAAACTTAGTACCGTACATATAACATTAACAAAATGGCAAATGAATGTTCACACCAACAATGGTTACATTAAAACAATAATTAACGCATGGAAGCCGAAGCAACAATAATATTTCGTTAACGCTTATTATTTCATTTATCATTATTATAGGTACCTGTATAGTTAACAGATAATATACAGGCAGTATCTATTTAGTGCGGTCCGCTACGCTAAAGAGTAATAGGTACTACTACCGTCGGGTCCTCTAACGTAAGATTAATTAGTTTAACACATGGAACAAACTTTTAGAACAAGTGTGACTACTTATCGGTTACTAATAATGTAGGTATGTCGAACTAACCTTTGATCGTGATGATCCTCCTGCTCAAAAATTTGATCATGATCCTCCTGGGAGAGATTTAAGTCTCCGAACTGTTGCTCCAGTGAATTGGCCATTTCACCGATAAAAAGGATTCACGTGAGTATGACGCACAAATGACACAAGCACCACGGAACTAGATCGACCCCGGTGGATGAAACACGGGCAACGCGCTCGGCAGGCGGGCGACGCGCGAGCTGACTCACAACTGGCGGAGCGAGAGGTGCCAAGGAGACGCTGAGCGCTGGCTGGCGGAGGCGGCGGCGGCGTCGACGGCAGCGGTGGCAGTTTGGACGGTGGACTCTGCGCACACGTGCTAGGGCTAGGAGGCGCGGTGTTTATTTTCGTATTACATAATACGATCGGAAGCGGGCGAGGTGTGGAGGGTCGCGAGGGCACGTGTGCGCGGTCGCGAGGGCACGTGTGCGCGATGCGTACGGTTCGCAGGCTGTCGAGATTGCTACTCGACTGTCTGGTGTGACGTGCGTGACTGAGCCAGCAGCGGAACGCGTACCGCGGGCTCGGTCGGTTCTCTCAGTCTCCGTACACCATTTCGCGTGGATTTCTTTGAGAATGCGCGCTCTGGGCGTGGCCGAATTGAGCCCGCGGGGAGCACTCCGCGCCCTAGTGACGAGACGTTATTCACTATAATCGTTTTATCGACTGTAGCACCCTAATTTTAATTGGAAAATATCGACTACGTAGTGAGTGACAATCATATTTATTTATACATACCATCAAAAAAAATCAATAAAAATAAAAATTGTCTAGTGAAAATGTTGCAAACGCGTAGGCAACTTAGAAAGCCGTTGCTGAATATGAAAAACGATAAATGTAGTTATTTCTACTTTTCCATTTAAAACATCGCGTGGTCAGTGTTAGTAAATAATAACGTTTGAAATCAGAGGGATAAACGTATTACAAGCAGTCTAAATTATATTTGGGAATTTTTTTACAATCACGAAGATTGTTAGGTTTGATTCTTAAAACGTACATTTTTAAATCGATTGAAAAACTTAATTTTAAATGAATTTAACGACAATACATTACCGAAAACCATACTGAAATCGGTTTAGTCGTTTCAAAGATTACCGCTTACAAAGGCACATGTTAAATATTCGAGTGTGGTGGTTACTAAGGGACAGGTTTCCAAAGCGAATAGTAGACTTTATTGGGCTCATTGCTCATTTTAATAGTTTGACATTTTGTCGTTTCCACAAAATTTTGTTTGACACATTTTGTGTCGTTGCCACAAATGTGACAGAGTATTGTGTATTCGTGCCAAAAATTTATCAAACTACTCAAACGAAGCTCACTTCAAGCATTTATAAATCAGCAATCGGGGAACCAGCTTGCCTAGTAAATTAATATAGACCAAAATTAAATATTACTTTGTGAACCCTGAAAACTCATAAAGGCTGATATTTTTTGTGTAGATATTATTATTTGCAGACATAAATTAAATCCTTATAAGATTTGTTAAAGATTTGTCTAATTTGGATCTCATTTTAGGTAATATATAAAATTATATATTATACTATATTAAGTAAAATTACTAAGGGCGGATTGTACCAAATAGATTATATCAATGTGACTACACGTAAAATCATGGAAACAGAAGAAGCAGACTTAACATAAATATGGGAGAAAAAGTGTTCCAGTTGCATAGAAATACTGCACACGTTGACAATCACCAGGGTCAGACCACAAATGACATCTATGGTCCTTATGCTCAATGTTGACGTAGCTTCGACTTCTTGCAGCTTAACAAAATGGTGGTATTGTTTCATCCCTATTTTGTCTGTGTGCGTAACTGTTGCAGCAAAAATATAAAACGAGATAGACTTGTTACGTTTCATTGGAGAGAAATGGATGACACTATTGCTTACATAAACCTTTGTAGTGTTGAAATAAATGTTACGTCTGCTTATGTTTATTTTATGTTGTCTGTGCGTAAAACGAACATTTTGAATTACTCGTAATTAGTCTTAGATAAAAGTAATTATATTAGTTTATTACTATATTAGTTTTGTTACGACAGGCTTCATGAATGAAAACTGCAACTTAAGACCTTAAGTGCACTTCATTTGTCGGATTACAATGATGTCAATGATATTTAACAGCTGTTTCCATATATATGATTATGAAAACAGCTGTTAAAATGTAGCTGGCGCCATCAAAATAATTTCAGATACAGTCTGCTTAATAAGTCAATTTGCATAAAACAGTTAAAAGGAAAATATATTGCAGCAAACTCTGAAAATTATAAAGAATAGATTGTAGCAACACCATGGAAAAGTCATCCACGAAACAGTTACAAAAAGTGGTACAAAATGTGGGTAAGCTGTAAATGCTGTAATAAATTAATGATTAAGTCCTTGTCTTAGATGGCTCGTGGGCTCGTTTGTCAGTGATGAACCATTTTAGGCATATTTAAGAGCAGCACGCACACACAAGTAACTGAGCTGCCAGAATGCGATTTTTAATAATGAAACACTTTTCAAACTTACTTAATTAACCGTAGACTCCTTTGTCACAATACAGTCGTTTCTAATATTTTTTTATTTATAACCCAAAGAGTAAAATAAACATCTCAACTAATTTGAATCAATAGTCAATCGTCAACTTATAAAAAATAAAAATAAAAACTAACTTTAACAACCTAGACTTTTGACATTTAGCAAACTTATCGCAAAAAAACTAATATTACATGTATTTTTTCCTTTTTGGATCAAGCGCCGCCGCCGATTGAAATAAACTGAATAAAATCGTAAAGGCGAATGATTAATAAGGTAATTAAGTATGTCAATCTCAGTTCACGTGAACTTTTCTTGTTTCTGAGTAAAAAAACTTCTGATTCTTGATTCTGATTAATAAACTAGGTAATTCACGGTTTTTTACAACGGCAACGGTACGCCATATTTTCTATGTAGTGTTATCACGGCAGTACTTTTTCATAAGAATAATCGGTAAGTACAGTTCTGATAAATTGAGAACCATTCACTCTTGAACAAATTATTATTGCTCGTAAATGTTCGCAATGAGGTCTGAACTTGGATTTTGTTATGTCAAGATAAAAGTGATACTGCAATGAAGTTATTTATCAGTGATTCATTTTGATGCAGGTTAATAAAATTAACGAACAGATCAATTCACTTGTGCGTATCGTAATGATGTTAATAACATACAGTGGCTATCAATATTACATGTCTTTATTTAAACAGTCAATGAAATCGGCTTGCCAATTTATTTGAAAAATGAAGTCGACATTTCTAACCTAATATAATAAATTATTTCACTAATTTGCAATCAGGTACCATAAACAATAAATGGCAAAATATTTCATATTGTGCAATACAGCCGGAACGTAATATTTTCTCCGATGGTAAGTTAATTAAGAATGCTCGCTGTTATGCTTTTGTTGCCTCTGTCAAAGGGAAACTGTGTATTGGAGACGACGAAGGCATCTGAAATAAGAGAATTTCGATTTTCTTGTTTTAACTAATTTAATTATTCTTTACTAATAATTATATTTTTTCCACATCAAAGTTTTCCTAGGAACCCCACTACTGCTAAAAACTAAATTGACTATCTTTTTTATGGTGGATACTAATTGAAAAATATGCGTACTATTAATATGTTAGTGCTTAGCTGATATTTTATGATTTTCGAGGAAATGTGTATAATTAATCGTAGGGACTACATTATCGATAAATAGATATATGTCTTGGGCCAATCACTAAATAAGCAGTTCGTGAAGTATATTCGTTAGCGGGTCCGTGCGGCGGCGCCCCGCGGGCCCGCGCCCATGCCTTCGCGGCTCGTCCGGGGCCCGAGGAGGGCGGTCGCCCGACACCGCCTACTTCGTCCGGTACAGGCGGCGTCCGCCTCGTGTCCCGCTTCACCTTCGAGCCCTAAGCGGCCACGGTTCCGCTCCAAGGAGAGAACGCCCTTCAAAATCGAATGGCCCACCAGGATCGGCAGGATCCCGCACCCTCCGCACTCATCTTCTCTTTGGATTGACGCACCAAAAAAAAGCCTGATCGCCAGTGCCATTGACAAGATAAATCTTCCGCGAAAATAATTTATTTAAAAAGGGGAATGAGGTAGAAACGGCAATATAGAAATCTATCCATAAATATGTCGTGACGAAGAGGGGTAGCGAAAATCGCATAATGAAGAACGCGAGTGCGGAGCGGCAGTCAACGGCACGGTGGAGCGCAACGAGCGAGCGCAGCCAAGTGAGTGCGCGTCGGCGGGGAGCGCGTGCGGTGCCGCGTCACCGCGTGATTCACCACCGCAGCACCGTGCTGTAGCGACCCGCGTAGCTGTACGCTTGGACCGGTCTCCACACTCTACTCCACTCTCCATCTCCATTCCGCTTCGCTCCTGGAGATTAGTGCGACGACTACACACGCACGGTGCATTGAGTGCATTCAATGCATTCTTTGACGTATAGTAATCGATAAATAGACACTTGTATTTATAATATGGAATATCTTATATTGTAAACAACAAATAATATTTTCTTTGTAGTTAAATAATGTTTTTTATTTTATTTTATTTACTCGAAGCACATATACAGTATACAGTATACATATTATAATCGGACTTCCTTAGGTAAGTCGTCCAATTATTTAATTTTTAACTTTAATCTAACTTAAAAAATAATTCTTTTTAAAAAAATATAATTATAGGAATTATGTAGATAGAACAATTAGGAGTTTATAATCAGGGCTGCCACCTCTAAAAAACAGAATGAATTTTTTTACTTTTCAAACATGTAAGTAGGTATTTTATATTTCTTGGTTTATCGCAATAATAAATCGAATCATTAAGAATTTTTTCGACGTTCCTTAAATAGGCGTTAGGGATGCCCGATCTGAATCGATCTTTTAGAAGATCGATTCACGGCAATACGATCTACCGATTTTTTGAATCGATTCAACAGGTTGCGATCTTCGCCTGAATCGAATCGTATGCCAAGAAGATCGTATGAAAAAATCGTATCATTAAAACTGTAGGTAATAACTTAAACAAAATGATCTTTGCCAACACCACATTAGTGTTGGCGATAAAAGAATAAAGATCTACAAAAATATTTTCGAGTTACACCGATCAAACTAAGCGGTACGTATGAAATATGAATATATACTCGTAGTTGAGTCTTCGAGCATATAGAATTGCCACTCTCCGCCAAAACCAAACTCAATTTAGCTTGTTAGAAAAACATATTAAGGACATTTTTAGATAATGTCGTCAATGTTAAATGTACCTTAATCGCATTGGCGGAACGCTGGCATTTGTGTTCCATGCAATTATTACGAATTCCAGATCGAATTCGAATCCGGATTCCGAATCGAAACGGAGTATACCTATAGATGTTAATATTTAGTTTATTTTAAAGTTTATTATATTTTATTTATTAGAAATATATGTATTATTATTATATGTTATATGCACACTACAGCGTTCACTGACTGAATTTAATTTGTTGATTTATTCTTTTATATTACTTTGATAGGATACAAAGTGCATGATTTTGCGAGCAACACATTATTTAATAATAATAACATGGCCCCGCTGTTAAAATTAAATGTTAGACGAGGAGAGTTGGAATCCACAATACAAATGACATGAAATTGAACTCGTGTTCCACACTAGATTTTTCCTTTTTTTTGATTATTATATAAATTAAATAACGCCGCTGCTTGAAATACAGAATCTAGCTTATTTTTGTGGCTTTGCATTAATTTAAAAACAATACGATACGATCTTCGGAGATCGATTCAATGTCATACGATTCAGATCGTGAATCGATTCATGGGGTTGCGATCCATTACGATTCAAAAAATCGATTCAAACAAAAAGGAATTTGACCCCACTCTACGCTCAATTAATTAAACGCTAATTAATTAAAATATTTTTACCATAAAAGGAGGACGTTCTCAATTAATCTGTATTTTTTGTATGTGTTAGGCTAGCCGCACACACGCAATATTATTGTCAATATTAAGAGTATTTTCAATAATATTGCGCGTGTTCGGATTGTATTGTCATATTGTTCAATATTATTGCGGATTTCCAGAAATTTTGAAATAATATTTTCAATATCAGGGGGAGGCAGGGTATTGTCAATATTATTGTGTGTTTGCGAATGGTATTGCAATATTTTAGTTGATCGGGAGCTTTCAACGAGGAGGCACATGAGATTTTTTGAAAAATGGAAGATGAAGACAGCTTCGATAGTGTTCCTCCAACTGATAAAGGATATTTAAAAGAATTTATTAGACTATGGGAAACGTGTCCAGAACTTTGGAATACATCATCAAATGATTATCGCGATAAAATGAAAAGGAATATTGCGCTAGACAAGTTACTCGACATTTATAAAAAGATCAAACTAGCAAGCACGAGAGAAGATGTAAAGAAGAAGTTGAATTCTTTGAGGACTAATTTTAGGACTAATTTTTTACTTAATTGGCCTTTTTTTCGCATCCAGTCTTTAATCCATCGTTTCTTTTTCGATTGGTTTTTGTTTTCTAGCAAAGATAGTATGATAAACAAGAATGCAGCTTTTTCTTTCTGTCCATTTCACAAAATACTTCCGCGCAGTTCGAGGATCTATACAGGATTGAACCAGTTGTTGTTAGTTTATATTGGCAATAATATTTTGCAGTATGCGGGACCTTATATTGATAATTATTATTGACAATTTTAGTTTGCCAATAATATTGCGTGTGTGCGGCTAGCCTTACGTACTCATAAATTTGTATTGATATAAATGATTGTAAAAGATGTTTTGCGTATAATCAAATGGACCGACCCTCGAAAACAGCGGCGCGGCGGTGACCGCTCGCGCGTCGTGTGCGTCAGAATGGCGGGTCTGCTCATATTTAACGTTGATGTAGATATATATATATATCAATTATACAGGTGTTTCTTTATCTAAAGTTCGAAATTCATGTTAGTGCAGGTATAATTTTTAAAGTTTTAAGTGTTTTAAAGAAAAGAAAGAAGTAAATGAAATAAATATTACATATATATGTTAACGGAAATGTGGTAAATCCGTCATTGTATACAATTCCTAGGAAATGTATACAATTCCTAAAATCGCCCGGAAATGTGTGAAATAAATTATATTGGACACATTTCCTAGGAAATCTATACATTTCCTAAATAGCAATCGGAAATGTAAAACATTTAAGATTTTAATGGGTACGCGGGAAAGATAATATGAAGATATCATATTTTACGGTATGATTGTTACCAGATTGTCTCACCGAGTGCCTTAATAAAAAATATTATTTTGTAAAACAATGAATACTCATTTCCATTACTACTCAGTCAAATTCTTCAAGGTGTAGGTAGGTCGAATTGGTTACAGAACCGAATTAGCCTACCCCTACTCCACTTAGTCTTGTATGCCCTACCCCAAGAGTGTTTTTTAGAACCCGGAGGCGCGGAGGGAGGGCAGCCCCCGCCCGCTGTAACAAAACGCAGACACCCGGGCGAGCCGGAGCGGCTGAAGCCGAAGCTGCGCAGGCGAGCGTGGGTGTCTGTGCTTTGTTACGCAAGGGCGAAGGGGCTGCACCTTCCGCAGCGCCGGAGACGTCACGGTTCGAAATTATGCCCTATATTCTGCGTTTTTACGATTTGGCCAAACGTGGATGACCAAATCGTGAAACGTAGATCATTTAACGGTCTGGCCAAACTGAGTTGCCCATTTCATGAAATGCGACCATTTGAAGTGAACTAATCTACGATGTGGCCACGACATACATATTTCCCTAATACGATATCGGAATTGTATACAATTTCTAGGAAATGTATAGGTACATTTCCTAGGATATGTATGTATTAAATATTTTTTAAAACAATATTTTATACATCTCCTAAATAGCTTAGGAATTGTATACATTTCCTAGGAATTGTATAAAGTTCCTAGATTTCATACATTTCCGGTAACATATACACCAAAATAAGTTAGCAAGAAAGTAGCAGGGAGAGGGATATGAGTAGGACATATAATTAGTGCTCAATGTCAAATGTCAAATGTGCTATACTATTTGGGTTTTAAAGCTAAAGCACATAAATGACAGAGGCCGCGGCCTAATGGCCTTCACAGCTTCACACGGAGGGGTGATGGGGCAAGCCTGGATAGATCTCGAAGATCCTCCTCCTCTCTTTTAAAAAAAATACATTGGATAGCTTGAAAAGCGCGATATTTTTTAAAAATATCGAAACCCACCTATAAAATTGACGAAAACGCACTGACATTAATAGTTTAATAATAAAATAAAAATAATAATTATAATACCTATAAAACCTAATCAAGCGTGGTATTTTGGAAGAATCCCTCTCACCCTCTGTACGGGTCACGTAGTAGTATGAGCTGTATGAGTATGCTGCCTAAACCGTAAATTGCGGATCAATCCAAATAGGAAAAATTTTTGACAACGTAATCGCACTAGTATTTATTTTATAACTTAACCGCCTTCAATATCGACAAGAAATAAGACATTATTAAATTTAGGTGACCTGAAAGGCGCAATGGTTACTATTCCGTATCACTGGTTCAATAGTCCTGGGTTCGATTACCATAGAGGTGGAAATTTTGATAATGAGTTGAAATTTCCGTTCTTGATCTGGGATTTGTGTGTTGTCCAAGACAACCATGGTACAGGGTGTTAGTGTAGGGTTACGCGTCTGTAGAGTAATAATTATTGAAACACATAAAGGTACGTGCTTATAAAATTAGAGGGTTTGCCCCGATTTACCAGGAATCCCATCATCAGATTCTGTCATCGGTTCGCTATTTACGGAGAAATCGCTGGACGTAAATCATAAAAATATAAGCGTCGAATATAGAACCTCCTCAATTTACGACATCGGTTTCAAAATATTACCATATTTTGAAAAATAAGTCTGACTTGGGAAAATAAGTCTGACAGCCCTACTTATTACATGATTTGCCGGGCATGTTTCGGCGCGGCGACTTCAAAATGGTACACACTTTGCTCGTCGCAGGTGCGCCGAATCCACATCGCCGCTGCCCGACACCGCAGTTTTATGTAGATGCAAATTAGCCGAAGCGATATTCGAGCGATATTAGGTGTTTTTAATGTTTTTATTTTTTTATCATTTATTTTGTTATAAATTTATGAAGCCTGTGCGTTTTTATATTTTTTTTAGTGATTTTTTGCATTTATTTTATCAGCGCCGCACGTGCAGTGTCCAGGCCATAATAGTCCACCACGCTGGCCTATTGCGGATATTAGTAGACTTCACACACCTTTGCGATCAAGGAGAACTCACTTGAGCAATTTCCCCACTGTTCCTTTACCGAAGCACGTGACTAACGTGACAATACCTAAAATACACATATTTTTATGTTAAGAAGTGCGTGCAAGATTCAAAGCTAGGCCCATCCGAATGGGAGTTCAACGTGTAGGGTTAAGAATTGAAAAATTGTCCCTAAAAAATAGACTATCTCGCACAAATACGAGTAGTTTACGATTTCTTAAAGGTTTTTAGGATATAGGATTTGAGATAAGGATGGATTTTTAGGATAAGGTTTTTAGGAAGAATATAGGATTATTTACCTACATTGCACTTGTTAGTTCGCGTATTCGCGGGAATGTGAGCGAGCACCACTAAAACGTACATCTAGTCAAAATCCGTAAAGGTCTACCTACATAAAACTCAACTCTGGACTACATTCAAGTCATGGGAAAACATTGATATATTATGAGCCTTATTTAATTTTGCTTGTGGTCGAAAAACTCAACTAGGTATAAATAATTTGACGAAAAGCTCCAACTTACAATGCTTCCTTATTTGTTGAATCGGGAGTGGAGAATACAGAGCAAGACTACTTTCGTTTGTCACTCGTCAACGCCACTCGCCCTCAAAATAGCATTTTGATGAATTAACATGTGGACATTTAATAATAATTAACTGTACTTTCTAATATTTGAAGAAAAATTGTAATCTTTGGTTGCAAGAAAATTCAGTGGTGTAAGAAATTTTGGTTTAAATTTTAACTTTATAAAAATCACGTCAGTACTCCAACTCACACATTATTTACAAAGAATCCGAGTCCCGTTTCATTTGACTATTTCCAGAGCACATTTTACACTAAGTACACAAATTCCTATTTTATTTCGTCTCACACACAATCTTTTATGAATTGGAAACCTTTCGCAACTCTTTAGAAGGGAAAACCAGAGAGGGAAAACTAATATAAACGGTGACTTCATCAACTTCAATGACATCGAAAATACGACCATAAGGGATACATAAAGTGTGCATTAATATGAGTTGAATCCTAAATTCAAGTAATAAAATCAAATAAACAAATAGATATTATAAATCGGGCATCTATATTATCATCATATTGTTATTATGTCTGATTTTCATTGATACAGTAGCTGGCGCCAGCATCACTGGATTCCGGCGCTGGATCAGCACTGTATCAGTGTAATCATGTTACAATCCAATCCAGCATCCAGTACTGTATCAATGTAAATCAGCCCTTAGATTTAGCACCTCCACCAATAACGCATTGAAGCAGCGCGGTAACTATCCTCTAGCTAGAGCCTAGACCTCCTGTCGCTAATTAAGAGATTTATAAGCATTAAAAATTTCAAATAACTAACAACTTATGCGAAATTTGCTACTTATGTTGCTCCAAAATCATGACTGCAGAATGTTTTCTTGACGAATTTTTCGCACAGATGACAGAGCTTCAAGGTAGCCATTGACGATACACGTCCATTTGGAATGCTTTTAAATGGAAGATTTCCATATGGAAGTACCTCCATAAGGAAATCTTTGAAATTTTGGAAGCCATTGATGATACGTCTGTTTGGAATGCTTCTAAATGGACGTATCGTCAATGCCTACCTTTAGGGTTTTAATTCTATGTACCTTCATTTGTTACACAATACATACACTTTCAATCAGTCATGTATCATGTCAATGTATCCAATGTGAAAAAATTACTGGGTTGTAAATGTATAAATAAATTCTTCGGCTCTGTGTCTTTTCTTTCGGCGTTATTTTTCTCTTAGAAGTCATCTTTCATCAGCATTAACTAAGGAATTATGGATGGACTTCAAAGTTTAATGTCACATTATTTAAACGGACGCAATTTTGGTCAGCTCACGTTATGGATTTGACCGTCGTCGCCTTTTACCTAAATCCGGTGAAATTGGAAAAACTTTCGTTGGCTAACTAGGATACTTCCAGACAGTCTGATATGAATATTGCGTTCCCACTGAAAACTAGTAAAGCCGGACATTTGAATAAAAATTTATAAGAAAAATGATTGTGGTGAAAAAAATTGTAATGTTATTTGTGTTATTATTTTTGTTCGTAAGTAGGTATAGTAATACTAACTATACTAACGAATGTTAAAAACTAAAATAAAAATAGAGGTGAGTAGGTAACATGGTGAAGGCTTAGCTTGAACCATGTAGAAACTTAATTTATTGGAAGCTTTTAAAAAACTTCCGAAATGTGTATTCGATAAACGCGATTACTTGAAAGTAAAGCGAGTGCGATTGATAAAAAACCAATCATCTATTTTTCCAGATATCAGGACGCTGTAAGGAGTTAATAAACTATGCATATGTGTGTGTGTTTAGTATGTAAGTTTTCCCAAGATATAAAATGTTTTGTACTAAGGTTTACAATATAGTATTCCAACAGACACCGACTCGTTTGATTGTTTCCCGCCACCTCACATGGCGACCCCGCCAGGATGGTGTCGAATTCGATCGCGCATTAAACACTTGCCGCCGCCGGCGAATTATACTCATACTCATTATAATAATACTCATCGCTGTAGTGCAACAGTACGATCATTTAATTTGTGAAAACCAAAAAAAAAAATATGTGTAATTCGAGAGTGGAAAAAGAGAATGTGATCGTGGCGCAGACGGGCTCCACAAATTCAGCGGCCGTGGACCATACAATCAACACGCATCTGTCGACGATGAGCATCGTGTTAATCGTTATGTGCACTTTTCTTGGATTGGGAGGATTATACCTAATCTATCGACTCTACAAGAAGTGTCATAACTCTTGGACCAACGATCTGATCGTGCAATATTCGTTGAGAAGGTCCAATCGTCGTTTGCCTGCGCTCCCGCCGCCGAGATCCTGCTGCGGTCTTCATGATCACCGTGGACAGTTTGGCCATTCTACTGATAAGGAGTAGGTACCAGGCACCAGATCAACGTAACGTGTTTAATTAATGCGCAAGTGTCAAGTGAAATGTGCGGTTTGTGAGTGTTCGTGGGGTTGTTTTTTTTTTTTATCCGGTATATACCAAAAGACAATAATTAAATAATGGACACTAAGGTTAGTTTTAAAATGTAATTCGTTTGTCATATATATTCATAAATTTTTTTTGGTAGTTTTGATTTGTGTAAGGTAGCTTACCTACTATATTTTTTATTATTTGATATGACAAGTGAGTTACGGGATATCTATTTTAAGCTCAAAAATATTAAAGAAAATTTGTATAAGTTAAACTATAGTAGAAGGACGCCTAAATTTTTAAGTAGTAAGTTAGAGGAAGCGTCATTACTTTATGCAGAATTTCTTAGCATTAGTAATAGTATAAAAGATCGAATTAGTAAGAAGGAACTATCCGGGAAAGCATTACTAGATATCCAGTCTTATTGTGACGATATTAAAGACTTATATTCGTGCATAGAACATTTTTGTTCCAAATCCTATACAAGTTCAAAACACGGGACTGAATCAAAAAGTATAATCATGGATACTTTTGATTCAAAAGTCGCCCTTACTCTTTTGCCTGTAATGAATGACAGTGAGTCAGTCACAAAACAATTAATTGATAATATAGAATATTATGATTCCATATTAAACTCAGAATCAAAATCAAATCTTATTTCATTTATATTAAAGAGCAGATTGTCACAGATGGCTAAACTTAAATTATCTCCTTCATACGCTACTGTTCAGGAACTGTTACAGGACATGAAAAAGCTTTTATTGCCAAAAAAATCACCAACTGCTATCCAGCACCAGATGCAAGTCATCCGCCAAGGCGACGACTCAACGGACGAATATGGTAAGAAATTATCAGAACTATTTGTCAATTTAACAATCGCGCAATCAGAAGGCGATGCAAATACATTTAAAATTTTGAAATCAATAAACGAAAAACAAGCAGTCAAAAGGTTTTCTGATGGTCTACGTAATCGTCGAATCAGCACTATCATTGCGGCGCGTAATTATGAGTCCTTGAAGGACGCAGTGCAAGCAGCCATAGATGAAGAGACAGCAACATCGTCCAATTCATCTGATTTATTCTATTATAATCAACGGCAAAAATATAATATCAATTCCAGGAACGTGTACAACACTGAACGCGCATCATATACGTATCGTCCAGCTCAGCGGTACAATCGAGGTTCGAGGCCATTCCGACTCAGAGGACGTGGAACGTACGTGCCGGGTGCCAGCCGAGGCCAGTTCCGAGGCAATTATCAAGGTCGTACTTTTAGAGGTAACTCTTCAGTTTTTCGAGGAAACCAAAGGATTCGCAATTCAAATCATAATAACATACATATCTTAAATAATGAAGAATCCAATAACCAAACTGAAAATCAAGAAGTAGAAATTCCGAACCAGTTTTTTCGTATCTAAAAATGTAAATTTTTCTTCTAGTAATACTTGCTCAATTAATTTATACGTGGGAAACAAAGTGCATTCATGGTTAGTGGACACCGGCGCATCAATTTCAGCTTTGAAGTTGCGCGTTGCGTTAGCTTTAAATGTTCCGATATATAAAAGCAACTTAGTCATCAATGGAATCGGTGGGAAACTTCAAGCAATTGGATATGCTTATCTTGATATTTTTGAACGTGGACAAAGGTTTAATTATAAATTTTATATTTTTAAAGACTTACCATGTAAAAATGATGGGATTATTGGATGTAACTTTTTATCTTTTTACAACGCAACATTAAATTTTCAAGAAAACACATTAACTTTACTTTCGAATAGAAATCTAAAAGTCTGTTTTCCTTTAATAACGGTTAACAAGAATGTCTTTTATATACCTGCTCGATCAGAATCTTTGCATTACGTAAACACAGTTCATACCGAAGATTTTCTGGTGTGTGCGAAAGAATTATCAGAAGGTATATTTGTTGCAAGTAGTTTAGTTCGCCCTTTTAATGGTAAAATACCGATACAAATATTGAATACTACGGATAATGACGTTACTCTCGATACGCTATCATTAATTATACATAACGCAAAGGACTATGACATGTGCAGTTTCGATAAATGTGATTCTTTAGATGAAAAACGTATTAAAAACTTATTTTCAAGGTTACGTTTACAAACACTTAGTAATGAGGAACGTGTTTCTATTCAGAACCTATGTGCAAAATTTTCAGATATATTTTATTTACCCGGTGACAGACTAACTACAACTGACATTTACAAACATAATATTAAGTTAAAGCCCCATATAGTGCCTGTATACACTAAGCCCTATCGACTACCATATTCTCAGAAAAATGAAATACAAAATCAGTTAAAACAAATGTTAGAGGAAGGTATTATTGAGGAATGTGCAAGTGAATGGTCAAGTCCGATTTTGCTTGTACCTAAGAAAACTACTAATTCTGAGAAAAGTAAATGGCGTATAGTTGTGGACTATAGGAAACTTAATAACTGTATTTGTGAAGATAAATATCCGTTGCCTAACATCACTGAAATATTAGATTCGCTGTCTGAATGTGTTTATTTCAGTCATTTGGACTTGAAAAATGGATATTATCAATGTGACCTTGATCCCGATAGTAGGAAGTATACTGCATTTTGTTCTGGTCAGTTCCAAATGAAACGCATGCCCATGGGACTTAAAACTAGCCCTAGTTCCTTTTCACGCATGATGAATATGGCCATGTCAGGGTTAACATATGAAAAGTGCCTAATTTATTTAGACGATCTAATTGTTTTTGGACGCAACCTTGAAAATCACAATAAAAATCTTATGGAAGTTTTTAAGAGACTGCGTAAAGTTAATCTTAAATTAAATCCGGACAAATGTGAATTTTTAAAAAAGGAAATGCTATATTTAGGACATGTTGTGTCTAGTGCGGGTGTGTTGCCTGATCCTGAAAAAATTATTGCAATTAAAAATTACCCACTACCTAAAAATACCGATGAGTTAAGGAGATTTGTTGCATTCGCAAATTACTATCGTAAATTTATTCGTAATTTTGCAGAGATAGTTATACCTTTAAATTTTTTATTACGTAAAAATACCCCTTTTGTATGGAATGAAAATTGCCAAAACGCGTTTGATTTATTAAAAAGCTGTATAAGTTCGCCCCCTGTATTACAATATCCAAATTTCTCCGAAAACAATACATTCATACTGCAAACAGACGCATCGGGCTACTCATTAGGAGCGGTTTTAAGTAATTGTGATAATAGACCTGTGGCGTTTGCAAGCAGAACATTAAATAAATCCGAGATAAATTATGCAACTATCGAGAAAGAGCTTCTCGCTATAGTGTGGGCAATAAAACATTTTAAACCATACTTATACGGACGCAATTTCATTATCAGAACTGATCATAAGCCCCTTATTTATTTATTTAGCATGAAGGACCCTTCAAGTCGATTAATTAAATTTAGATTACTTCTCGAGGAATATGACTTCTGTGTAGAATACGTAAAGGGATCAGATAACGCACCGGCTGACGCTTTGTCTCGTATTCGAATAACTTCGAACGAATTAAAAGAAATGAGTGAAACAATAAATATTATGACGAGGTCTAAATTCAAAGAGAAGTTACTGAATTCTCCGGACACTATTGCTTCTCAGGATGATCGGCCCGTACAACCGAAAATCGTGGAAACACATAGTAAGCCGAGTGAATCAGTCGAGTTGAAAATGATAAATAAACAAGAGTTAGAGCGTTACAGAAATACGCAGCTCATAGATAAAGAAAGTGAAAGATTTCTCTATATTTCAAGAAACAAGGTAATTTATTTTAAGAATCTAGTCTCTTTATCACCTATCTCGCCACGCGAATTTGTGAAAGAACTAGAAAATTTTTGTAAATTAATAAATGTCGACGTGATATACATATTGAAAGATAAAAGTAATTATATATTTATAGAGAAATTATTAAAAATAATTAAAGATCCCATGTGTACATCAAAACTAAGTTTTTGTATATTAAGAGATGTTATAAGAGTGGATAATATAGACAAAAGAACGGTTATACTAAATGACTTCCATCTCTTGCCTAGCAGTGGCCATGCAGGCATGAGAAGGATGTTCAATAACATTAGAAAGTACTACTTTTGGCCGGGTATGGAAAACGACGTCAGAAATTTTGTCAGACGTTGTGATAAATGTCAAAAATATAAGTATTCCATTCCTGTTAAAGAACCAATGCTAATAACTACAACAGCTAATTATGCGTTTGAAAAAATTTTTCTTGACTTGGTAGGACCACTTGAAACGGATAATGAAAATAATTCATATATTTTGACATTGCAATGTGAGCTAAGTAAATATGTCGAAGCATATCCTTTGGTATCTAAGAAAAGCGAAGAGGTAGCAAGAGCCTTTGTTAATAATTTTATTCTCAGGTATGGGATACCACGACAGATCGCGACAGACAAAGGTACAGAGTTTTTGTCCGCGACATTCAAGGAGGTATGTAAACTATTAAACATAGAGCAATTAAACTCAACAGCTTATCGGCCACAGAGCATCGGAGCGTTGGAGAATACGCACAAACACCTCGCTGCTTTCCTTCGCATCCAAACTGAAAATCATCCAGGTACGTGGAGTTCATGGTTGCCATTCTGGAGCTTCTCCTTTAATACATCCGTGCATTCAGAATCAAAATATACTCCTTTTGAACTTGTATACGGTAGAAAATGTTCTCTTCCGAGTAATTTACAAGGCGAAAAGGTTCAGCCATTATATAACCATGATAACTACCCCTGCGAATTAAGATATCGAATTCAATCGTCACAAAAAGATGCTAGAAAAAATTTAATTATGAGCAAAATAAAGAGGAAATCAAAGTATGATACAAAGTTAAATCCTATAGTATATAAGGCTAATGATTATGTATTAGTTAAGAATGAAGTAGGTAGTAAGTTAGATAATGTTTATTTGGGCCCATATAAGGTTTTAAAAGATATTTCACCTAACTTAGAGATAGAAATAAGTGGAAAACCTATTTTAGTGCATAAGAATAGGACAAAGTTGTTTGTTCAGCCTACCTAATACATATATCTATGAATAAATAAATATCTACTGTTAAAAAAAATACGCAATTTATGCAATTTTTTTTTATTTCACCGTGGAAGGTGTAAGGAGTTAATAAACTATGCATATGTGTGTGTGTTTAGTATGTAAGTTTTCCCAAGATATAAAATGTTTTGTACTAAGGTTTACAATATAGTATTCCAACAGACACCGACTCGTTTGATTGTTTCCCGCCACCTCACAACGCTTACGGGATTTGGACCTTGATAAAATACACATCATATCGATATGAGGAATTTAAAAGACTACTGAAGCTTGACCTTTATCAGATACTAGCGAACTGCCCTCGCTTCGCTTCGGGACCCGTAAGTATCAACCGCGTAGGTCCCGCTCCCGTAGGAATTTCGGGAAGATAATAAACTATCACCAAAATTAATTGAGGTTAAATTAAATTAAACTTACAAATAAAGCTTACGACAAAATAACTATAATAATAGCAAAGGATCACAGCAAGATTAATTCAGATTAAACTTGGAAACGCGGCAAGTTTGGTATGGCAGTGGGTTCGACCAAATTTGATTACCATAAAAACGGTTCTAGTGTGTTAATCTTAAAAGATAGACATATACTGTCGTGGACATTTTTTTAGATCATTTCAAGAGGAATAATTCTTTCATACATATATTTTTGGTATCTTGAATCGTTTTCGCAACGCATGCAACGAAAGCCCTCGAGAATGAATAATTTTCCCCGTTTTTTCCACATTTTCCATTATTTCTTCGCTCCTAATTGTTGCAGCGTGATGTTATATAGCCTATAGCCTTCCTCGATAAAAGGTCTATTCAACACAAAAAAAATTTCAATTCGAACCAGTAGTTCCTGAGATTAGCGCGTTCAACCAAACAAACAAACAAACAAACTCTTCAGCTTTATAATATTAGTTATCAGATATAATGGGTCTTCCCTAATCAGAGCAGATTTACAATATGTATTAATCTCCTACCAGAAAATGTGAATCTATTCCAGTAACATTATTATTTTGAGAATTCCGAAGAACTTTTTAAAGAAAGAAATTTCATGAAAATTATTGTTTTCTTTGGTAAACCCTAGAATTTATTGTTATTATTTTTATACAAAATGACCAGGAAGTCTTCCTGATTAAACAAATTTTGTAATAATTATGTATAATGTAATAATAGTTAATAAAATAAAAAAATGTGCAATTAGCACAAAATAGTTAAATACCTACAGGTTTCATGGGCAAAAATACTTAATGACAAAAAAAAATACGTTAAATGTGCGGATATTGATAAAACCAAGAATGGCATTTTGGAATGCTTAGTAGGTAACTGTTACTTTTTTTGAAAAACGTACAAAGTTTTAAAATTATTATTAGTTTTGGATGCATTAATCAGGCGTGATCGTAGTATTTTAATTTTGATCTAGTAATTTTTAAATAAAAAAAGCATAAAAATCGTGATAGGTAAGTACCTATTGCTAATTCATATCCGTAAAAAATCAAATTGTCTAGCTCAGTGACATCCCAATACCTTAAACTATTAAGTCCGAATAGACTTGGACCATCACCATACATCGGTCCCAACTTTTCCTAATCGGCTCAATTCGAATTTCATGGATACGGAAGAATGCAAAAGTTCCTACCAGAAAACAACACAACAAATCCGGCACGGAGCCAACTTCCTTCGAGAGAAAGTGGAACCTTATCCTATTTTTTATGCCAATGTGAGCTGCTTGCAAAATTCTAAATACACCGATCTACCTACAACGATCCAAACACTATCACGGTATTTTGTCTTGAACAAAGAGACCTTTAAGTTTTTGTACATAGTAGTAGACCTAAACCATATGTACGAGTATATAAATAAGCGCACGACGCGCATGAGCGCATGAGGGTCGCCGTTTTTGCACTCACCAGTTGGCGTCACCGGCGAGTGAGGTCCTGCTGTCAAAACCCGCCCATACATAAACAGTGACAAGTGATATTCAGACAAGTGAGAAGCGACAGTGCCACAAACTTATCTGACCCGGTGGCCAAAATTGGAACTAATGCAAATGTTATACTGTTGTCAGACCAAGACAAAGACAGTAGCACCCCTCTTACCGGGTCAGATAAGTTTGTGGCACTGACAGCCAGACCTCACTCTACACTAGCGCCTCTAGCGGCGAATTCACACGCCTTTATCCTCATTGTCATACACGTCAAGGTATCAATCACGTACTCCTTGCAAGTAAGAGGCAATTATAAACCTGCTTATTACAAAACAGCGCGAGGCGTTTTGCTCCCAAGTAGTAGGTATCTATGTTTCTTCCAAATGAATATTAAATTTGTGACCAATATTTTCATCATAATGGTCACAAAAATGATCATCTATCTAATAAGGTGACGTTATTAGTAAAGGTTTCATGTTATGTTTATGCCTCAGCTAAGTATAATAGATTAGTGAGAGTTAATGTCAGCCGCTCTGCTTAGCCAGGCAGGGCCAATGTAGACCGGTCTGACCTCATGACAACGAGCGAGGGGCGGAGTCGGTTCTGCCGTTACGCGAATGTTAGATGGCATCTGATCCGTCCACGAATACACCCCTCCGCAATTTTATGAATCAATTGGCGGTCAGGTTTTAAGAAGGATAAACGTTTTTTTATTACAACATTATTATTCGTCATCGAGGGGTCGAACGCGGCGGCATTGTGTGCGGGATTAGAATTTATCAAAGAAGCGGTCTCGAAGTGAGGTTCTCAGGGATCGCAGACGGCAATAGCCGGAGGCACCTCTTCCATGAGTACGCGTCTATCCCGACCCATCGACATAATGCATCGTCGAATCAAACCCGGGGACATGTTTGACGACAAAGACGTTTCCCGTCGAATAGCGTTCCCAACAGCGGAGTGCGGAGGGCGCAGTTTTGCTTTCAGCGCGAGGCCGCGACAAGCGAAGGTTTAAGTTAAAGCGTCAACTTGGAAGTGAGCCAAGGTCGACGCAGGACTAACCGTTTGCATCGTGGCGTGCCCTTGCTGTGCTGCGAATAATGCTGTACTTTATCAATTGTTGCTCTAGTTAGGTCAACGACGAGTCGAGACCTACCTCAACAGACAACATCTGTCTTGCATAAAATGTGTTACATTTTCGGTTTCTTCATAAGCGGAGAATTAAATAATTTCGAAAATTACCTTCTCCCCTTCGATTCCTCAAACAAAATTATTCAACTGATGGAAAATTTGTGTATCGATTCTATGTTCAGTAAATGGAAACAATTCTGGGCAAGGGACCCGGATATTTCATTTCCGTTTAGGACAATATGGCCAAATTAGGAGATATCCTAAGTATGGAAGCATAATACAAGGCCGTACAATACAGTTTAAAGCCGATATGGTATTCTGCGAAATTGCTTTGTTATAATAAAATTAATTCAAAGTTATTGGGGTAGTAGGAGTTAGGATCGCTTCTTTGTTTGGATTGCACCTCATAGATTCTACGTCGGTTGATGCAGTTGAGATCCAAGATAATATGCCTTTGGAAATTACGTGAATAGAACGCGGCGGACGGACTACGATTCTGGTGAGAATAGTATCTAACGGAAGCAAAGACAAACGTTTCCGAGGGTTCCGAGTTATGAATAGGTAAATTAATTTCAATTGCCATATTGGGGTGCTGAAGATTGAGAAGATTCGCTGGAATTTAACATCATTGCCGTCTTGGTCTTGTTAAAAATGGATTTTTGTGGGTAGAACAAAAATGTATCTTGACCTACTACTGTATAAGTAGTTCTTTAACATAAGTATATGATATCCCTAATATATATATTAATACTAGCTTTTGCCCGCGGCTTCGCCCGCGTGGAATTCGTTTATATCGCGAACCGGGGAAGTGGGGAAGAAGATACGTCATCAACTATCTTCCTGGGAAAATTCATCGAAATCGGTCAGGCGGTTTAGATTTTTCATACAAACTTTCATCCCCTATTTCAAGCATTTAGGGGTTGATTTTTGAAAAAAAAAGTAGCCTATATGTGACTCTGGGTCTTCAACTATTTTCATTCCGAATTTCATCCAAATCACACCGGTGGTTTAGCCGTGAAAACGTCACAGACAGACAGACAGACTTTCGCATTTATAATATTAGTATGGATTAAAAGTTGAAATGGAGAAAATTGAGGCTACTGAGAGGAATACGAAAACAAAATAAATAGCTTAGGTAAAGAGCTTCAAATAGTTGCTAGACGAATTTTGCAAAGTATCTAGAGGAAGTATCAACGTCAGTTCCGTTAAATTTAACTTTACTTAGTAAAATGAAATAACCCACTTCTGATTTAAAATTATTTTCAAAGGTTCACGCGACCACCGCACCGCACCGTCCACGTCCAATTTGCGCAGAATAAAAACAAACCTCTACAAAATGCAGGTAGATGTTCCTTTTTTTCATTCCTTTTAAATCCTTCCCTTTGTAGAAGGTGCCTATTTAACGACCATAATTATAATTCTCCTGTGTATGAGGGTTGTGTGGCGGACATTAGTTAAGTAGCAATAAAATATATTAAGATTAATTCCTTACAAAAATTATGTACAGTAATAATGTTCGGTGTTCGTTTTTACCACAGAGCAAATCGTCATTTGGCGTTTACATCTATCAAACCTCAAATTATGAGTTCAAAAATACAGTTTTCATTATTTTACACATCATATTATTTCCTTAATAAAATATAATGTACAAACGGTATATTTGACGGTTCTTTAATGGATTTTTAGGTAGCAAACGAGTAGATAGCACTACCCTTCCGAAGCCGCCCATGACAATTGTGATCGACCGTTCGCACTCGATCTGGAATTCGTTACAATTGCATGGCATACAAATGCCAGCTTTACACCTCTGCGATTAAGGTACATTTAAAATTGACGGCGGGACCTAAAATGTCCTTTGTAAATTATGCTTACAAGCCGAATTGAACTGTGAGCACAGGTAATTACTTTGGTTTTGGCGAGGAGTGGCAATTACATACGCTGTGCTACTCAAGTAGAATAAGATTCAATTTAGGGACTGGGATGGTAAGTACCTACAGTTAAAACAAGTAAGGAACTGTTATGAGGTGTAACCGGCTCCACTCCACACTATTATAACGTTTTATTAATTAAAGAAAATTATACTGCTTACATAATTATGTTTTATTCAAAACTAACACCAAAATCTGCTTTGCGGGCTAAAAACCATAACAGAGCTAAATGTTGTTTGCATTTTATGAAACCAAGTGCAGATAGCTTGCAGAATATGAGAGCGGAATGTACCAAAGCCTCAATAGCGTTTCGTCTGGTCCAAAATAGGTGGATCCGTAGATACTATTATATTTAACAAGTCTGTTTTGTTTATGCAGTGTTTTGTCGTGGCCAAAATAGATGGATCCGTGTCATTCCGTGTACTAAATGTGTCTCTGTTGAGTAATGTAAGTGGATGCAGTTCGTGAAAAGAAATGGAGCAATCGAGTCTCCAAAGTTTGCAGATGTTGGGTAGATAGATGATTTAGTAGTAAGGATAACATTATTGAAATTACCTATCTATAAAATTCGGTTTCTGTCGGGAGGTCTAGCTAACCCCACGAGATTTTTATATGATTTATTGAAAATACATAGAAAATGTTTATTGGTGCCGCAAAACGCAACAACACGACATTCTCCCAAACAACAGGTCTATTATGGGTTTATTGCATGAACAGATTGAACGGACAAATAGTTTAAGATATCAAATTCCATATTGGCGAAACAACATTGTTTTTCAATTTTAGCTCGACGCTTAGCGCGTTGCATGTTAGTTAAAGAAAGACGACAAAATAAACTTCTTTCTTCAAAGCAATTGTACTGACACATAACAATTACATCGAGACAAAGCAGGTACAAAAAAATATTTTCATTTTGTCATAATTTGAGTAATTTAACTACCTACCTTACCTAACTACCTAACTACTTAACTTACCTTTTAGTGCTCTTACACACGAGCGGCACGATGTCAACGGCAGAGACAACTGCACCGGTTGGCGGCGGCCGTCGACGTGTCGGCGGCCGCCGCCAACGTGTCGGCGGCGGCCGTAGACATGTCAACATCGAATTGCAATCGTCGACATAGGTTGACGTCTGCCGCCGACACGTCGACGGCCGCCGCCAACCGGTGCAGTTGTCTCTGCCGTTGACATCGTGCCGCTCGTGTGTAAGAGCACTAAAAGGTAACGGGAACTCTAAGACTCTAGACAGACGGACCGCATTTCAACTGCAATCCAACCGCAAATTGCAGTTCAGGTGCAGTTTGAATGCAGTTGACACGACTGCAATAGAACTGCAAACCAAACGCGCAACCAAACCAAACCAAACTGCAATTGAACTGCAATCGGACTGCGCGTTTGGTTTGCAGTTCTATTGCAGTCGTGTCAACTGCATTCAAACTGCACCTGAACTGCAATTTGCGGTTGGATTGCAGTTGAAATGCGGTCCGTCTGTCTAGCCTAACCCCCACAATTACCTGCAACTACTATCAAATAATTAGGTACTTATAATGGGGGCTCGATTCCATAGCTACAACATTAGAAATTCACGACATCGAAAATTGGCGACTCAACGTTCCACGACAAGTGTACCAGCGATTCGGGTCGCCCGTGTCGCTAACCTGTGGATATGGAGTTGCAACAGTAGCGTGGCGGCGGCCGCGTCGTCGCCCGGCCGTTGCATCGCGCCGCTCGGCAGCACGCCGGCCGCTCCGCTCAACGCTACTCGCGACGCTATTTGCGACGCTACAGACCGTGCCATTTACCACGCGACAAGCGACGCTACTCGCAACGCTACAGGCCACGCGACGCTTCAAAAGACGCTAAGGCGCGACAGGCGACGCTACAGACCAATATAGGCCACGCCACAGATCGTGCTATAGACCACGCGACAGGCGCCGCTATAGACCACGCGACAGTTTCGTTTCCCGCCGGCTGCAAGCGACCGCCTGTTGCAGCTTCACTCGGGAGGATAGCGCCGATGAGCCGAGTGGCGCTCCGGTGGGCGTCGGCGAAGGTGCACTCGCGGGGGCCAATAGCAGCCGCCGCCGGCCACACCCCTCCCGGTGCAATTGCACCGACGCGCCGCCGCCGCCGCCTAGCAAACACCCTCCACTACCCTTCCACTACCCCCGCACCGATTTCGCGTTCGCGACACACTATTAGCGCGAGAAATACCTGTATACCTGATCGTCAACAGATCCTCGACGCCGTGCCCATCCCAAAGCGTATGAGGTTACGATGAACATGTCTCTCTAATCGCATCTCGGTCAAAGTATTGCGACTTGGGTCTCGAATTCTTAGTAGAGAATGAGCATACTTAACTTTAAAATGAAAACTTTTTAACAAACGATAGGTAGGTACCTACCTACCTACCAAGTCAAAATATTGCGATAAATTATGTCGAAATTATAAACTTAATGTCCATTATTTTCCGGCACATCAAAAATTATAACGTTATCTAAGTACTTAGTATGACTAAAATCAATATCTTATGTATGATTTTTCATAGGTGCCATGTAATTTGTGAATGTATCGAAAGTCTAAGTTACATTTATTATTTAGTTCAATTGGTACATGAATTACATGATACACAAAATGCTTGATGAATTGTTTTCTCATTTTATAACCCTACCGTTAATTTCGATGTCAACTGCGTAAAAGCCTGCTATATCTTTTAACTGAGATATTTTTAAAGTAAACATTCTCATTTAACAGAAGATCTTGTTGTAAATATAAATTAACGACTAGCGTATAAAATCTAGTTAGAATGGAGGCAGCATCTGGAGAGAAATGGGTGACATTTGACGCTGTTTATTGTATATCATCGCTTATAAATTCAGCGGTTTGCCAAAAGGAGAATGGGCACTTTTGTATGGGGTGCGTACCAACCACGGAATACAGACACCAGTGGAAATGGTACAAGTGTTGATTAGTATGGGAACCGTCCTAGCCATCCTACACAAGTAAATCCATAATCGTATTGTTTACACAACTAAGAAACTTACATTTTCATTGGTAACTAAGGTACGTTGGGGTAAGATCGGCGGTGGGGTAAGACCGTTGAAATCAAATAACTCGCTATTATGGCTTTATTTTTCAATGTGAGCCACACTGCGCGAAAGATCATTTTGTTACGCCCCACCCCGCAGTGGTCGCCAGTCGCTCCTGCAGGACGGACGTGTGCTACGTGCCATTAAAGTCAACAAGGTAAATTTTCCAAAATTTTTGTCCATCCGGTCTTCCACCTTAATTTTTTATTGAATATTGTAGCGAAAGTATAACTTATTTTATTATTATTTTGCCTGAATACTAAAATGTAAGCAGCGGTAATTAGATAGAACTAATTTATATCCGTCTAACAACTCTGCAGGCTGAAATCCGGTGTTATCCCTCTCGAGTGAAGATCGGATAAAAATATCCGATCTTAACCCGTGATGAAATTTTGCAGCGGTTGTCAAACTTTTATAATATATGATTAAAAATCAAAATAGAATAATAACTAAAATCTGACTACAGAATAAGCAACGTAACTTTAAGTAGGTATCATATTAGTTTAAATGCATACATCGTTACTAACAGTAAACTACATTTGTGATATATTTGTTTTTGGACAAATAATCGTATTTATATGTGTATCTATATGGATGTATATTATATATATTCATATACAAGATGGATACCACCATTCAACAATAAATGAAACCACGAGTCCAGCTTCATGCAAGGAACATATTACATTTAGTAGATAATAATTGTAAACGTTTATTTTTTTAGATTTTATAGTGACAGACACTAATATTTTGTTACTTTAGTTTTTAATAAAAACACCAATTCATAATTTGGCTCTAGTCTCCTTGGCTTCCCTTTACCACTCTCTCATATCCATAGTTTTTACTTATATTTTAATACATAAATTTGCTTGATATTACTACTTTTATAGATACATACATAAAGAATTAGTAAGTGGGTCATTCACTTGTAACAATCTATGACAATTCTATTAGAGACAAATGTCGATAGAACCTAAACTTTGAGAACCATTAATTTACAATAAGGGGTAAGATCGGACAGCCCGAACGAAAAAAAAGACGAAAAAAAAGTAATCATCTGGAACATCTTTGTTCGTAGCCTTATATAGATTTCATTGATATCATATTAAAGCAGAGAAAATTTCGGATATATCCTTGTCATACACCTTGTGTTCTTCACAATAGAAACGGTTTTAAATTACTGTCCGAACTTCCCCCTTAATGACCAAATTGTGATTATACTCATAAAAAAATATATCGAGTTTTTCTAAGCGTATAAATAATAAAATATTGAGTGTACGAAGAGAAATGCTATTTTAAATTATGCTATGTTTATTCATCATCCGTTTGCACTATATTTCATTGACATAGCACTTACTGAACTCCCAAAATTAATTTTTTTACAACATCCTTCGAATTTGTCGTAAATCCGTCCGGTATTCCCCCAACGTACCTTACATATCAACTACGAATGGTCTGAGAAACCCACTGTTTATAGTTGATAATGCACCTTAAAATTTTGGTATTAGGTCTTATTTTTCCAAGTCTTATTTAGTGACCATATACCGTTAACAATTAAGATCATAATGCTTTTCAAGTTTTTCTATCCACATCTAGATGGCAGTGTACTACGTGGCAGTGTACTACGTGTAAAGTAATTATATACTTAATTTTATTGCCGATAAGGTTGAAATTGAAATTGCAAACTGTGGCAATACATGTCAACCATAATGGAAATGATTAAATAATTGCGTCTTTTGAACGCTAGATGTCGTGACAAGAATCTATAATAAAGACCTTAAGGGTAAGTAGTAAGTTATATTTTTGGTTAACAACATCATCCTGCATTGGTTTAGGCTTAGAGATGTACGTGGTGCTTTTACGGCGTTATCGAAAATTATCGATATTTACATATATCAAACCTTGTACATTACAAGGCGTAGACCCGAAATGTTGGTACTTAGAACGTGCTCAAATTTTTGAAAGCTTGTATCGCAATAGGGAATATGCATGATTTTTTTTTATTGTTTTTATAGCTCATTTATGTTAATATAATACCGTAAAAAAATATACGAGTCATGGGAAAGTCCAAATTGATTTTAAATTAATTAATGAAAATTGCAGTGACATAAAGCCGATTCAAACGCCGCCCTTTTGGCGCGTTCTATGGTGACGTCATCGTTCGTCAGGTTGGAGTTGTTTACTAACAAGTGGTTATGAGCGAGGTTGAGAAAGAGTATTTTATAGTATTAAATTTACGTTTTCTAGTTTAATTTCATAAACGGAAGTATGAATGGAAACCGAAGACCTTATTTTAAGTACTGTATTGTACCTATGTGCAAGAATACGAGATGGAACGCGCCGGACAAAGTATTTTTTCATGTTCCATGGGATGCTTATATAAGAAAAATTGGTGTAAAATTGTGAAAAGAGATATTATATCTACAAAAAGCACTGCATACTGTTGCGAAGATCATTTTAACGTAAGAAGAAAATAATTATTTCTACCAAATATTAATAGTTTTGGTTTAATTTGGCTAACAAAAGTACAAACCCTAAAAAGTTGTTGTAAGATTCTCGTTCAGATCTGGGATAAAAACAGATTTGATTATAAAGTATTCCCAAACACGGATTTATTTATTAACAACCATTCATTCCTAAAATGTTATATGAAGGATATAATATAATTTGTATGTAGAAGGTAAACGTCTAAATCTTTACAGGTTATGTTAAAGACTTTTATGAATTACATAGAAAAATTGTACGAGAACCATGTACCTAAATTAAATACCCATGTACCTATCACTTCCTCACCTTGCAGCTTTGACTCCCCTGATTTCAGCTGATGTAAAATCATTATTTGAGGCGAAGTACGAACTTATCATGAAAGCATCAATTTTCGGAAGATTATCCGACTGCGCCTTTTGAAATCCACTTTCAGACATTGTTAGTCATTCAACACACCACTTACAAACAAAAATCACGCAAGAAGTATACGATAAACTCTGAAAGCAATCAAATTAACTGAAATATAAATGAAAACAGCTAGTTCTAGTATGTTTTTGACATGTCCATCGCGAAGGATGACGTCACGCCGATGTCTAACCAATGGCGTTGCGTTTCGACATTTTAAATTTGCCTCGTAAAATTTGCACTTTTTATAAATTTATTTTAGTGATTTTAAAAAGATTAAATAGAAAATAATGTGACAGATATCATTATTTTAGCGATAACGACTGTACAAAAAATATTTACTTAAATTTGAATGACATGCATATTCCCTATTATGAATTCTTCTTGTAAAAAATGTTCTGAGCATATGGTACTAGATTTGATTGAGAACCAATTGACCCGCCCAGTAGCATTAAGCCAGTCTTCTTTTCTCTATGCGTCTTTAGGAAATCTAAAAAGATGTGTACCTAAACCAAAATAAATATAATATTACAAATAATTTATTATTCATAAAACTATATTGACCAAGTTGACTATATTACAGATTGCCAACTGGCATTAACTATTTATATGTATTAACTATAAATTTGAATTATTGTGTTAGGTTATTTGAAAAGATATTTTGTCTATAAATAGCCATTTTAACCCTCATCAGTCGGGTCTTGGTCGTATGATATTACACCGTAAATAAAATTACAAAACACCGATATCGATAAAGGAGATGTTTCAAAATGTATGGAGCCCCGGCCACGACTTTGTACACCATACTTAAAAGTGTAGAAACACAATTAAAACAGTTTTCAATCATCCAATTCCTTTAAATTGCTTTAGTTTGGTGGTACAACACAAAAATTTACACGTAAAATTGCAACACAAAAACTAAAATCCGTCATGGCGGTAAGCTGTCATCACATGTCACGTTGGTTGATTTGATTGAAGTTTGACATATGTAGGTACCTACATTTCTGTCATGTTGAGGTGACAGTAGACAGTTCGTAATCTATGATCAATGACAAATTGGCAAGACGCCATGTTGAAACGTGATAAAAGCATGGAATAAAAGTGAATGATAAATACAATTTTTGTACCAGAAAAGTATGCATTTAAGCAGTTTATCTTTATTTTTCTCGAATTCCATGGTTTTTTCTCGAATTTTCGAGGTACTGTACATATTGTGGGCCGGATTTGAAACATCTCCTTTGTACCCCCATCCCTACGATCCCTACGATCGAGTAGCAAAGAATGTTCGAGAAATATAGCAATAGCATTTAAAACATAAAACGAACCTTATTACTAAGTGACTAGAGTAGCTTTTCAATCATAAATTATTTATTTTCTTTTAATTTTGCTTTGAATTTGAATTATTACAAAATAAAGGGGGATGCCCATCCCTCATAGAGAGATTGGCTCTAAATGCACAATAGAAAAATATGCTACATTGTTAGTATATGATAGTATGAATTGTTTTGTGAAAGATTATTACGAAACAAAGTTTGGGTGTAGAAGTTATGCGTATTACTGTTCGACTTACATGCGTACAATTTTCCCCTATTTAAGAAGAGTTATTCTTGGTTGGGAACTCTATTTTATAGCACCGTTACGCCTTACATGCTCACTATTATATGCAAGTGCTTGTATTATTTGGTATAAATCCTGCAAGAAATATAATTATTATTGTATCATTAGGTATACGCCAAAACAGGAAAATCTGTTTGACATTCTCAGACTGACAAATTGACAAACGTCCATAGCTTTCGAAGTTACCATTACTACAAAAATCAATAATAAAATAAAATTGATCGATACAAGTCCAATTTGTATGTGTAGGATTAAATATATGTATGGTTTTTACATATTGTATAATTTCAGTCGACCATTATATATTTAAAAAATTACAAGACAAGCAAACATTTTATTATTACTGAATTTTGTCTACGATAATATTTTATCCGGCAGAATGTTTTTATGATGGCAACAACTAACAATAATCAAAACTGACGTAAAAATATAAATATTTATTAAATCATTTCCATTACTTTTTATTGTACTGCAATGTAAGGCAAACTTCCTATATTGAGATATTATACGCACATATTATATTTTTTTAATCTTTTTTTTTCAACATAATTTCATTTGAGTGCGTTTTAGAGCCAATACCGGGCATCCTCCTTTACAACTAGGCTTACGTATGTGGTATGAAACACCGCCGTTAGATAATTTTTTTGATCTGCTATCATTCTTACACTCCAAAATAGCTTCATTTATAAGTTATATTTTATGAAGCTAGAAGCCAGAAGTACTAGCTTGCTAGCTTACTGACACTAGCTTGCTATCCTAGCTTGAAAAACTAGCCTCGTGTATCTCGGGCATTAGATGGAAAATAAACAAGTGGGCGGATGGTGGGCGGGATCTAACACCCCCTCGCCCCGCAAAGTGTCACGCGTTCTTTCTTAGGGAAATCTACATACAACGTCTCCTCTCTATATTTGCTTCATGGTTACACATGATTTATTAAGTTTTTGAAGTTATACTTCTTTAGGCGCGTTATGGAAAAATCATGAGAGTGAAATTTTACGATGCGTGCATCTGTGACACAAAAATTAATAGTATGAAGTTGCCGGCTAAACCACTCATTGGCCTTTGTCAATGTAACTCTGACGTCGCTTTTGCTTTTTATCGAAATTATTTATAACCAGCCAGGTTTGTTTTGACTTGTTTGTGGCACATTGACATGACATAATATGCACAGACTAGCTAAAGATTAATGTTTCGTTATACGGTATGCAACGACTAGTCTTTTTGGTAAAATATTTAATAAAGGTTTTTAACTTCAATATAACAGTAAATAAATTATAAATTATAAAACTGATAAATACACAGCGCAATCATACAACGAACGAACGATCGTGCACGACTGAGTAGCCAGCCACAACTCACTTGACGATATCGAGAAACAACGTGACAGGGTTAATTAGCCAATCATAAAGCACATTATACTCGTATTAGACAATAGCTGCGGGTAGAAGTTTATTTACATCTACCCGCAGCTATACAATTTAGCTGCGCGGGACCATCGACTGGTGAGTGCGGGGCGAAGGGGAGTGAGGTAGCGGCGGTGCGGTGCATAAATGCGCGATTACGAAGCGCGCTAACGCGCTGAATTGCATGATAGCGCGCATCATAGAATAGGCTATATCTTTTTTCCTGCACTAGATCCAGACTTGCTGCCATACAAAAAGTTTTAGTACTTTTTAAGACCTTTTTAATGACATACATCATAAAGTGTTACAATACTTGGTACGAAACCGCCCATTCTCCTTTCGCTTGTTATTAATAATTTTAATTATTGTTTGATTACATACTTAACATAATTTCAAGTAAAGTAGTTAGGTAGAAATGTATCATTATATACTGTATACTATCCATCCAGAACTACGTAGAGATATAGGTAATTTAAACCTAACATTTACATCCACACGTCCTTCTATCAACATTCCTTTTCAGTCACTGCTGTCCACCTATGGAACTCCCTACCTCTACCAATCCGTCTTGCTGTGCTGGCACCTTAAACTCCTTTAAAAAATTAGTTAAAGATCATTATCTACAACTCTGTCAGTAGAGTTGTTCCAATTTCCCTCAACCTTTCTTGCTCCTCGCTATCGTTCAGTTACCTCATGCTGCCATTTATTATATAATATTATACTTATACATACACGATTATATATTTTTTACTGTTAATTTAAGTCTCCTTCATTAGCTATAAATCTATTTAGTTTGGTACACCCTGCCCCCTTTCACTATACTTACTGTCTTTTACTTCTTACCCTAAGGTTGTCTGGAAGAAATCGCTTTTTAGCGATAAGACCGCCTTTTGTATCACATTTTGTACAAAAGTCTTATTTTTTGTGTCATGTTGCTTTGGTGTACAATAAAGAGTATTATTATTATTATTATTACATCAAACTTGGCCCAACATTTGGAATGCAAACGGATAGGTACCTACTCATGATTTCGAATTGTTATACTTCGAACTATATGCACTTGATGCGCTGAGAATATGGAATTGCCACTCCCTGCTAACAACAAATTTATGACGTGCGCTCCACAGTTCAATTTAGCTTGTAAGCAAAATTTACTGCCCCCTTATTATGAACTCTTAATTCCAGACAGTTTACGTTCACAACGTGTGGGTGACAGAGACAGCGCCTTATTACCTGTGAGGCGCTGTCTCTCTTACGCCTACGTTGTGAACGTGAACTGTCTGGAATTAAGAGTTCATAATAAGGCCCCTGAAGGCATTTAAAGCTCTTGCGGACAATGTACAATGAACCATAATCATACGGGCGGTAAGCTGGCATTTGTGTGGGTGGCCATTAAAACGAGTTTCATCGAACGAAATGTAAGTTATGTGGTCACCACGATCCATGCAACTGGATCAAAATATCGTTAAAATTTGCTAATAAAATGTTTGGTAGTATCCGCGATGATGTAACTTTAAAATCATTAACTTAAGAAACGAAGGACAGTGAATAACCTCATTACCGAAAACAAGGCATGAATAACCTCATTACCGAAAACAAGGCACGGAGACATCGTATCCGATAAAGTCGGCCACACACGATTCCCGTCACTCGAGACGAACATTGCCGCATACCAACCTATACGAAACCAATTCATAGTATTACGCGCGAGCGTGACACATCTATTGGAAGTATTGGCAAGGCAGCGGGCCCGCGGGCGCGGTTTCCGGCGCGCGGTGTCAACGAACGCGGAGGAAATGCTCGTCTAGACGCGCCACTCCGCCACTTGCCTCAATTAGCGAAGAGATGCTCTTGCGCTGCGCCCGCGCCCGCGCCGCATTCCACCGACGGATATCGTACAAAGACAAAACCGTATCCGAACGCCATGCGCCGCCGTATCCGAACGCCATGCGCCACCGTATCCGATCCGAACACCATGCACCGACCCGCGTAATAGTGCACTCTACGCACGAGTGCAACCTGTAGTTACACTTACGCGACCCTGTAATTCACTTAGACGGAAATACATCGTGGAAAAAGGGCCATCAGTGAACTTATGACGAAGGGAATAAAGTTGAAAATTGCATGCGACAAATATTACAACACTAGCAATATTTAAATTGTTAAAGAAGTAATAACGAGTAGGTATAATTCATACTAATTACTTAGGTAGGCATATTGTTTTCTGAATTGTAATAAACAGATAATTTTATTATTAGGTCTGAAGTAAATCCAACATTAGCAATACCTAATAAATCAAGCACATTCGTAATGAACACGATGCTTTACTCGATCATGATGATAATGATAGCAAAAAGAATTAAAAGATATAAGAAACCAAGAACATCTTTAAGGATTTATCAAAATCTTTTCGTCCACCAATGTTTCCGAGTGCAAGGCAGTTCTAACGGCCTTCTGCTAATCCGATGAATTAGGGCTTGACAGTTTCCTTCGGGAAACACCAATCGAAACTTCTGTCGCTATCGGCCATTCATCTTAAGACAGCGGCCGAAGTTTTTAACTTTGCCACTTTCAATTGAGATTTCCATTTTATTGACATATTATCAAATTATAGTACTTACGAGTATTAGAAAGCAATCATCTATACCTATTAGTAAATATTGATCGGCGATGACAAGACGTCTTTTGCTAACCAAAAAATCTAACTATAAAAATTATTTACTTTTAAATACTTATATGTACTACAAAGTAGATATTCCAAACGGCCATCAATAGCGAAACATGTGCAATCAATGCCAAAGGCATTGACGCCGCCGCGCCGCGCCGCGCCAGTCAGTAGCGGCGATAAAAATGTATTCACCGACGAGATAAAACACGCATCGCGCGCTCAAGAAAGCTCAAGAAGAGGCAATTGGGAGGGCAACGCGAAGCAGGTGAGCCGAGAAGGGAGCAGGTGTGTGTACGCGTGCTCCTTTGTGCAAGGGTCATAATTGGAACGCAAATAAAGGGGGATGCACCGAGAGTGCAAGACGCAAGACGCGTGCTCGGCTCGTGCCAGCCGGCCACATCGAATGCACCGCTGTGTAGTTCGCGCATCGCCATTAATTTCTTTTATAGACACCGTACGGGGGACACCGGACACCGGCCGCAATTAGTCAATGCGGCTCTTTGTAATTGTGCATTTTGTTGATAGCCAGCTCGTACAATCTGGTGTTTCTTTATCCCGTCAACAACAGCTGTATTCGTACTTGGGATAAGGATTCTAGATTTTTATCTGCGGCTTTCATTACAGAATAACAGAACTAAGTAAATAACCCAGATTAATTATCATGTTCGTAAATTTAAACGGCTAGTTAAAAATAAATGACGTTGCCACGGCAAGCCACGTTGTTGCCACCGTTGCCACGGCAAGCCAAGTCGTTGCCACGGCAACGAAGCTTAGATGAAGCATTCCCTTGAGTTGACTCCCTAATGTTTCTCCGGCTGGCCTAATTGGACGATCGTAATTGTACAATCTAAGCTAATTGAATGTGTTCATTCCTAAAGTTTGAAATCATACTATGCTCTAAATAAAGATAAAGTGCTTAAGGCAAAAAATCACAACAGGAATATTTCAGATTTAATTAAATTAGATTTAATTAAATTAGATTTAATTAAATTAATTAGATTTAAACTGAGCTTTAGCTAATTAATTTAAACAATATGGAAGTGTTTTCGCTACGCAAAGCAGCAAGTCCTATAATAGATCTACAGCTGCAAACTGCACAGGCTTCTAAAATGTTCGTATAGCCATGGTTTTGGCTTCCAATTTTGCACGGATCTCTAATTTTCAAAATAGATATTAATAATAATTAATTTAATTTTAATGATAGATTTTAATGATAATTTTCTATTTTTTTCTTTAGAAACTAACTAATTACCACTTGCTCTGGGTGAAGAATGACATCGTGAGGAAACCTGTACACCGGTGGGTCCTGCGTAATGTTCCTCAAATGTGTGTGTTTTTTCCAATCTAAACATGGCCAGCGTGGAGGAGGACCTCTCACCTCTATTCTATACATGGTGAGAGGTCGTCGAAAAGAAATAATCTATAATCTAAACGTAATAAATATGCTAATCAATTGTGTTAACGCACGAATACAACTGCACTGTGTGCATTAACAAATTTTCTCGAAATAAATCTTGCAAATGAACATTCGGACATTAGCCTCTACTCCAAAATAAACCTAGGATTAGCCGGCTAAACTCATGTTTACATTCACATTCGACTTTAACCGTACCTAATACGTGGTAGGTACTTACCTATACGTTGTTATACTCGTAGTTTATCAGTAATCAGTATTTATCCAATTTTTATAATACACGTATTAAAGTTTAGGTACTTATTAGTTTTGGTATCACGATTGTAGACAATACTTATTCAAGTAGTAGGTAATTAATTGTCTAAAGACACAAATGTGCTTAAGACACGACACTGCGAAAGGAATTTTGGCAATCTAAGACCCTTAACCACCTAGCGTCGGTCACAGTGACTCCAGGCAATATATTTTTTCAAATATTTCTGTTATAACACGGGCCACGCGCCTGTGACTCTATGTACTTTTTCCCCGCCCTCTCCAGTTTGCGCCCTGCGCTCGACCAAGCAACACGTGCGCGCAATAAAAAAATACAGGTAAATATATTTCGCATGCGGTCATGGTGACCGACGTTAGGTTGTTACGTTACTTTTAGTGCTAACATTTTCGTGTTGTTTTTTAGGTTTATCATGTCTGAATGTGATCAAAATATCATTAGATGGTTAGAAGAGTGCGAATTGGATTCCGAGGATGAAAGGGACGTGCCCGAATTACCAAATGAAGACTGCAGTGACGTAGAAGATGTACCATTAGACCATGTCATTGATGGTGATTGTCAATCAGACTCAGAAATTGATGTCGAAGAGTTAAATGAAGATGACGATACAAATGATCTGCCAGTTGATGATGCATCTTCCGATAATGATGTTCCATTGTCAAGATATCGGAACTATTTCGGAAAAAATCGGTTCCGTTGGTCGTCTCAACCTCCAGCTTGAACCAATCTCAGAGAAAGGTGCCTAGACTGAATTTCATAAAACAACTGGCTGAAGACCTTATTACACCCCATTTACGACGTCGAGCGAACCAGTTTGGATTGCAAAGGGAACTTCAGAACGCTATTCGCCAGGTTCTCAAAATAGATGAAGAACCCAGAACATCTTCGGCAGAGAGCTCTGACAAATTAGAAACACGGAAAACTTGTTCAACGTGTGACCCTAAGAAGAAACGTAAAACATTCCATTTGTGTTTTCAGTGCAAAAATCCAATTTGCGTTGAGTGTTCTCAAAAAATGTGTGTACGCTGCCGCGAGAAATTGTGAATGTTAGGGTATTGTAATTTTGTAACGATTGTGATTTAATTGTGCCAATGATAGTTTTATATAAAAGGTTATATATTTAAGTTACTAAAATAATTAAAAACTAAGAAGTTTGATTGATTGTTATTGCTTACATCTCAGCTTAATTGGAAAGCCTATAATTTGTTAAAATATTTGTTAGTAAATTTTTATCAATAGCAATAAGAAGTAAGAACTGTTATTTTAAAGAGTTAATTGAAACAATTTGAAATAAAAACAATTGAAAAAAGTTTTGTAGTTTCGATTTTTGCCAATTTATGATTTTTTCACCTTTATAATAGTACTTATATGCAAGCGGTCACCATGACCGACGTTAGGTGGAAGCGTTACTAGAATATACGTTAGGTGGCTAAGGGTTAAAAAAAACATGCCTAAGATTAGTAGAAACTATAGTCTTTTGAAGAAGTACCCGGAATTACCTAAAATCATAATACTTAACACGCAATGGCCTGCGCCCAGCGTTGATCCTATTACCAGTCGCGAAGGATAAGGAATCATCACTCCTCGCTAAAAGCCTTTATTTACGTGTGCTCACATTTCAGTTGAGCTTGTAAGCAAAATACTTAAGGCATTTTAAATTCTCGCTGTCAATTCGCTAAAAGGTGGCAATTCTATATCGAACGCGAACGAAGTGAACACTAGTGGCGAAAATTTTATTAGCGCTTCGGTGCTTCGGACGGAGGGCACGACAAAGATTCGGTTCAGTTTGTTATCACAAATCAGCAGTCGCTAAGCCCTCTAATCAGCGCTGGGGCAGCATGGTGGAGTAAGAGTATACTCCACTCTACTATTCGTTTGTTCGATCTGGAATTCCTTATTATTGCATGGCACACAAATGCCTCTGCTTTCCGCCTATGCGATATAAGTACATTTCAGATTGACGGCGGGAACTAAAAATGCCCTTAGTAAATTTTTCTCACAAGCTAAATTGAACTGTGTGCACACGTGATAAGTTTGGTTATGCGTTGAGTAGGAATTCCATGTGCTCGGCGCTTCAAGTATAGCTATAGGTCACTACGATACCTCAGGTTAAGGATAGGCTCGTTCAATGTAAAATCTAAATGTAATGTCCGATTTAAACAAAACAAAGTAAAGGGAATACATAGACGCAGAAGACGTCTGCATGTCCGTCCATTACGGCTAATTGACCGATTCTGCAGCGGCCGCACGTCCGGTCGGCGGGCCCTAGCACTTGCACATTATTAACAGCTCCTTTATTGACATATAGTACGGGAGGCCATGATGCTAAATGTGGATTTACGCGAGCGTCATAGAGACCTATTGGGTTGCAAAGCTTAGATGATAAGAAGAAAAAAATGTAATATGCCTTTTCATCGGTGGGGGAAGCGGCTATAGATCTTTAAATATGTAAAAAAAACCTGCCGCATGGACATACTCGAGCGCGTCAGATATTGATACCATCAATGGCCTACGTATTTTAAATAATGTACGTATATATTAATCTGACCGTTTGCATGATGGGGGTGATCGTACTTAAGGGTTGAAAATGATAAAAAAAAATTATTCGAGCGCGTCAGATTTTCTAATGGGGTGTTAAGTGCACCAAAAAAAGGTCTAATTCAATAATCTGACGATTTCGATGTGACCCAAACACGCAGCCATTATACGAGTGCGGGGCAGTGGTCCAACTGCTCTGTCCAACTAGTTGGACCACGGGTCTTTACCTACTAGGGGCAGTTGTCCAACTTGAAAAATAGTTGGACCACAGCACCATTTGAGAGTTCCGTGGTCCAATTCATTTAAAAATAACTTGTCAACACTAAAAACATCAAATCGATCAGATCCAGTTTAAACTATTTAAACTCTCCCGAAGGTTGGTTAAAAACCTCCTTGTGAGATTAACTTTTCGTTTAATTTGACGTTTCTTCTAGCACGTTCTTTGAGCACGTCCAGAGATTGACCGACAGAGTTTTGGAGCAGTACCCTTCGGCGGAGTTGGTGATTTTGGGGGACTTTAACGCCCACCACACCAACTGGTTGGGGTCCAGGATCACCGACTTCGCCGGGAGAACTGCTTTCGACTTCTCCCTGGCCTACGGTCTCACTCAGGTTGTTACTGGCTTCACCAGAGTCCCTGACGTTGAGACCCATACTGCTTCTTTGCTAGACCTTCTGCTGACTTCACACCCGGCGGACTATCGAGTGGTGGTTGGGGCTCCTCTTGGATCTTCTGACCACTGCTTGATATGGACATCTGTGCCCTTGACGCGTCGGGAGGGTTCTCGGCCCACTGGGACGCGTCAAGTCTGGCTCTATAAGTCAGCAGATTGGGATGGACTTAGGGAGTTCCTGGGTTCATACCCATGGAGGCAGCTCTGCTTCGCTTCTGGGGACCCGAATGTGTGCGCTGATTTAGTAGCCGATGTGATCCGACAGGGTATGGAATGTTTTATTCCTAACTCTGTCGTATCCATTGGTGGTAAAAACCGGCCCTGGTACAGTGGTTCATGTACTGCGGCATCAAACCGCAAGCGTGCCGCATACCAGGCCTGGGCATCAGCGTACTCTTCGAGGAATCCATCTGCCCCTGAGCTTAAGAAAAAGCTCAATGCTGCCTCCTGGTCGGCTAAGAAGCAGATGTCCAGGGCGAAGGCCCAATTCATCGGCAAAATTGGCGAGCGACTAGTCGGCTACCCTTCTGGGAGTCGAGAATTTTGGTCGCTAGCTAAGGCTGTCGAGGGCAACTTCTGTCGGTCTTCTCTTCCGCCACTGCGATTATCAGATAATTCCGTTGTCCATACGGCAAAGGGGAAAGCCGAACTTCTTGGTACCCTCTTTGCCGCCAACTCGACCTTGGACGATGGAGGGACCTCACAGCCTAACATCCCGCGGTGTGAGAGCTCGTTAAACGATATACTTTTTACTCAAAAATAGGTCAGACGAGCTCTACTGTCCCTCGATACCAAGAAGTCGAGTGGACCGGATGGCATTCCCGCAGTGGTGCTTAAGGCGTGTGCTCCCGAATTGACTCCCGTCTTAACGCGCCTATTCTCGCTATCCTACACCACTGGAATAGTACAGTCTTCGTGGAAAGTAGCCCTAGTTCATCCTATCCCCAAAAAGGGCGATCTTAGTGACCCGGCCAATTACAGGCCTATAGCGATAACTTCTCTGCTTGCTAAGGTGATGGAGCGTATTATTAATGCCCAGCTCCTAGGATATCTGGAGGATCGCCAGCTGATCAGTGATCGTCAGTACGGGTTTCGTCACGGCCGTTCAGCTGGCGATCTTTTAGCATATCTTACTCACCGATGGGCTCAGGCCCTTGATAGCAACGGGGAAGCATTGGCGGTCAGCCTGGATATCGCTAAGGCCTTCGACCGGGTCTGGCACAGGGCTCTTCTCGCGAAGCTTCCATCTTACGGTCTCCCTGAGAGGTTATGCAGTTGGGTAGCCTGCTTTCTATCTGAGCGACATATAAAGGTCGTAGTCGACGGTTGTTGCTCAGATATGAAACCTATAAACGCTGGTGTTCCCCAAGGGTCTGTACTATCTCCTACTCTGTTCATTCTGCATATTCATGATATGCTGGAGCGTGCAAACGGCATTCATTGCTATGCAGATGACAGCACGGGAGATGCGTGTTACACAGGCCCTGCAAACTCCTCTCAGTCTCATGTGAAGGATAGCAGAATCAAACTTGTGTCTAAAGTCGACAACTCTCTGGAGCAAGTCTCGGAATGGGGACGACTCAATTTAGTTGAGTTCAACCCCACGAAGACACAAGTTTGCGCGTTTTCCGCTAAGAAAACCCCATTCGTCAAAGCGCCTCAATTCCAGGGTACCGCGCTCACCGTTAGTGAAAGTGTTAGGATTCTGGGTGTTGACATTTCGAGCGACGTGCAGTATCGGTGTCATCTGGAAGGTAAGGCCAAACTGGCCTCCAAAAAGCTTGGCGTCCTGAACTGGGCGAAGCAGTACTTCACTGCGAGGGACCTTCTGGTGCTTTATAAAGCTCAGGTCAGGCCTCACATGGAGTACTGTTCTCACCTTTGGGCAGGGGCGCCACAATACCAGCTTAGTCCATTTGACGCCGTGCAAAAGCGCGCAGTTCGAGTTGTCAATGACCCACGAGTCACTAACAGGCTAGAAAACCTAGGTTTCAGGAGAGACATGGGATCTCTCTGCGTGTTCTACCGACTTTACAACGGTGAGTGCTCCCAGGAATTGTTCGATTTGGTGCCAACTTCACCCTTCCATCATCGCACCACTCGCCAAAGATTGAAGTATCATCCACATCGCTTGGATTCGTGGCGGACGAAAACGGTCCGTTTTTCACGATCGTTTCTACCACGAACTTGCAAGCTGTGGAATGAGCTTCCCTCTGAGGTATTCCCGGAGCGCTTTGACATGGGGTTCTTCAAGAAAGGTGTAAAAAGAGCTCTCCTTCAGGGCCGGCGTTCCACTGGTGACTCCCCTGGTGTTGCTCGTGTCCATAGGCGACGATGACCACTTACCATCAGGTAGCTCGTCTGCTTTTGCGTCAGCCCTTCAGTTATCAGTAGTCTATATTTTTCGTTATCCTTGAATCATTTCCTGCAAAATAAAAAAAAATTAGCCACGCTCGAGACTGTCAAGATGGCGTTTTTTTAACAACTTTGTAGCCCTCCCCTTTCATTGCGTATTGTTGCGTAGTGGAATATACACTTTTTAGCATGTAATTAACTCACCCTACCTTAATCTGACGCGCTCGAGAATGTCTGATGATCAATTTTTTTTTACTAATCTGATCCTTTATTCTTGAGGCGCGGCCTTATATATGGGGCTCATATTTGGTGGAGGTACTTAACTGGGTACAAGGTACCCCCTGTACCTTATTCTGCCACGCTCGAGTAAATCCAAGAATCCGCTCTTGGGCTCCCTAGCTACAATATACGAGCGTCAAATCGATAGCCACTCCACTGACGCGGCAATTGTCCACTTTGCAATAGTACGTATTAATTGGAAACTTAATTGGAAAAATTAATTGGAAACCTAAAAAAATACTTATTCGAAAAAATAATAAAGAAAACCTGTACCTTATGTCCTGTTTTTTATTCGTATTTTCAAAATACGTAAAATATTCAGTTTTAAAATAAGGTGGCTCTTGTTTGCCGCAAGTACCTACTTTATTATAAAAATATGGTTATTATGTTCAAATGTTCAACTCTATTTGTAAGAAGTCTATTTCAGGTTGAGTTTTATGATACAAGTTGATACGCGTCATTCACAATAAAAACTGATTATTGTATACTAAGCAGTTTGATTTATAAGTTCAATCCCTTTCATAGATGCATGTATTTAGTATTTCACAAATTACGAGGCGTATCCTCTTTACTCACCTTACCGGGGACGATGGCACTTGATTTGTGTCATTTGGCCCGGTAAACATATCACCGGGCCAGATGAAACAATTTTTTCCCATGTGGCCCGGCGCCGGGCCAAGTCACCGGGCCAGATGGGATACAACCCATTTTTGTAACTTGGATTTAACTTCATACAAACCCTCTCTCTTATTATGTAAAAAATTACAAATACAGCCCTAACTGTTACTTTTCTATTGACCTATTCGTTTCTTAAATATATGCATAGCAACTGCAAAGTCAGCAACCCAATCATTTTACAGGAAATGGTATACGCCAATCCAAATAACATCGCGAGATGTCAAAGATACAATAATTCGTAAATGATCCAAGTCGGTTTACAATTAAACTCAATATCTCATGATTTCTGTCAAAATTAGTAGCTAGAGTAATAAGTACACAAAGCAAGTAATATACCTACCTACATAATCTCAAAAGGTCGCATCAATTGTTATGATGAGGATGCAGAGGATGCATGCATAGATTTAACTATAGAGTAGTTAGTAGTAGTACCTACCTAACTGAGCAACGCATATTCCAGTAAGCCACGTCTATTCATTGTAGTGTAATAATCTAATAATAGTTCGTCTAAATTACAATTCCAGAATGTACCTACACTACCTACGTCCTTTGAATGTGCATTCTCCGAACGACTAATTATTATCCCGTCGTCTACCGTTTTAATGCGGGCTGTACTGTACAAGTGTACACGTTATGCACCAGTATAATAGCGTGTGATTATGGACAACGAATATAGCGGCGTTGTCATTTATAATAATATACATATTTCCCTGGACGCGAGCGTTTAAATAACTAGTTTGCGATCCTTTGTCACACAAACACCGACGTCCGGTAGACCATCAGTTTCTGCACCGCGCCGCCCGCCGCTAACGTGGAAACTTCCTACAACACGATATTAAAATTGACGTCGCAATTTAATATAACAAGCAAATAGTCCACTGCCTCTGCCTCATGCGCCTCTGACCGTTGCGAGTTGCGACTTATTTGAGGTGCAATAAAGTTTTTAAACTAATCATCATAAAACTAATACACAGCTAGTTTTATTTTATTTTATAGATATGTTACGGCTAATACCCGAAGTGCGGCTACACCTAGTTCTAGCCGGCTACAGCTAGGTGTAGCCGGCCACGTGTTGTTAGAACTAGGTGTATCATATTTAATCAGTTTGTATAATATCGTTTGACATAATTTTCATTTGATCGAATATTCATTTTGTGTAATATTGATTGACATCATTATGTCAATACATTTGATCGAATATTATTTTATACAATGTTCATTTCATGAAATGTTCAGGTTATAAACGCCCTAAAGTCCGTTCTGGCACTCGCCGGCCGCTGCCGCGGCACGCTCGCTTCGCTCGCTCGGCTCGTGCGATGGTTCCTGTTAACCTAACACGCTCGTCGCTTCGCTCCTCGCTAACCTAATTACTTTAATTAAAATTAGCGCATTTGAACATTCGATAAAAAGATAACCACCGGTGTACGGCTATAATCTAGTTCTAGCCGACGACAAATAGGATACACCTAGTTCTTACCGCACGTGGCCGGCTACACCTAGGTGTAGCCGCACTTCGGGTACTAGCCGTAACATATATGTCGGAGATGATAATTGTTTGATGCTATTTAATCTGTGGTATGCGCGGATCGAAAGTGAATCGATAATCTGTGACGAAACGTCAGGTGGAAGCTTGGGTAAGTTTGACAGAACCGGCGATGACAGATGACGGGACGAAACGTCAGTGATGAGCGGGCTAAAGGTGACAGTCAGGAAAACGCCGGGTCGCCGGGTTCTGGTCCAACTTATCTCGTTTCGTAAATACAGAGTGTATGCAATGAGAGTGACTGTGAAACAGTAGTTGAAAGTCCAACAGAGATAGCCTACTCGTTATCAGTTCGTGGGATTAGTGATCTACGCTCACAGTCCAAATCGAACCCTGACAATGAATGTATCCGGCAAGTTTCGTTACCCGGGAAATAACAATTCAAAGTTTCAATTCGTCAATTCAATTCAATTGGTTTCAGTCTGTATTGTGGTGAAGTGCAATTGTTGTTGTCGTGGGGATAAAGAATCCTGAAGAACTAGATGTTAATAAGTCATGAATGACAATTTTCCGGTTCATGGAAACATAACCTAAGTTTACGAAACATTGGCGAGAAATATTTCGATGATAAACGATGCGAAATCATTCATGGCAATCATAAGTAACGAGCTATGCTTGTGAACGTGTGATTTGAGAAAAGAAATGACTACCCAAGAAGTCTGTGTCATATTATTGTGAAGGTATCAAAGTGGAACAGGGAAGTATCAACAAATTCTTTGAATATTGTGCATTGCCATTGTTGAGTGTGTGCATACTACATGAGCCCAAAGGGTCTGCATCATGAGCCTGCAGTGCTGACCTGCAAGGGTGCTCCTGGAGTCAGACTTGGATGTATAATGCTTCGAGCGTTGATATACTACGCAGTTGGATAGCAGGTATCTCCGTATCGTTTTTAGTTCATAGTAGTTCATTTGAGTGCACTAATGAGCTTTGGCTAATGATAATAGTTTGTTGCCAGAACACTGGTTATGAGTATGACAGATTATTTAACAGAAAGAATATCTCAATAATTAAAGTCTCCGGGACTACAAATTAATTGAACTAAAGTTTTTAAAAGTTTGTTAATAACACAATATGATAGAATTACAACTAAAAGTACTTCATTAGTTATTACTGGAGTTATCTAATGGGTTTTAAGGTAAAGGACGCATTAATGGAACATAAAAGAAATTTTTGTGTTAATAAACAAAGTAGTGAATATCCATTCAATTTAATAACGAGATAATCTGTTTACTATTACTTTGATGAATGGTGATAGTGTTCCCTATCAGTTTACAAGTTATTTGTAGTATTGATTTTGAGATAATAACAAAATCTAAGTTAATCTTAATCTAATGAGAATTGAGTTCTAAGTATTAAAATGAGGAAGTTATTATTTGATTTCATAACTTTGAAGAAACAAGTTACTAGGTATGTAACATTTGAGATAACTACTTGTGGTATTATCTCATGAGGTTTTTCATGATATATTTTGCAGATTTAAGTTACAGTGAGACGGTCACAGAATAAATTTCTTAGTTAAAACAATCTGTAAAAAAATGGATTGCAGTAGTCATGATATGGACTAGGCAGTTATTTGGACTCTTTGATAATGACTCATTGAAATAGATTTGATAGAAACTTCATGTAAAAAGTTTTCAGTAGAAATTGACTCCGTATTAAGTATTCACTTTTGAATTCTTGATTAATGGCTTTAATGACTGGTTTACTTTTATGCACTGGATAATTGATGTCAGTTGACAGTATAGACAGCATTATAGTGACATAGTAGTCAACTAATAGGACTTCTTTATTTTTTTTAGAGTTTTATTAAATTTCAGTCAACTTGTCGAACGGAACTTTTGAAATTGTATTTAAACGATATTATTACTTTGAAAAATGCATAGCCCTTATATGAGCACTGGAGAGAAGTGTTCTGTACTGTTATTGGTGGGTACCAATAGATAAATAATGCATTGCAGATATGCTGTGTTTACTTTATATGTTTGCTGTGTTTTGTAACTAGTGACCGCCTGGTGGAAATTTGGCCTCCTGTTTTGGGGCCTAGAGTTGAATGCGCAATGCTCAGGCAGAGCATGTATTACTACTGTTTGTGTGCATTTTAATGATTAGTTGAGATGATGATGACCTTGTTTTGAAAAGATTTAATAACTTTCAGGCAACTTATCAAACAAAGCTTATTGAAATTATTACTTTCTAAATGTTACTGTTGCTTTTACACATTGCATGGCTTTTGTGTGGACATTGGATACACATGCTCCTTATGGATGTGGTGTAGTTGATGATGGGATGGACATAATCAGCTGTAACAATCGTCTAGAGTTGTTGTTGCGAGGCTGGAAAGAGGCTACATAATTATACCCTTATACTGGGCAGAGGTACGAGGGCTATACTATAATGAGACTATAGAACTGTGAACAATATTTACTAGATATCTGGACTGGGTAAGTTGATGATTGGATGGAGATCATCAGCTGTGATACTGCAATATTGCAAGTCTAACCGGAAAGAGGTTATCAGCTAAAGTTAACATCTTGAGGCAAATTGTTTGACATGAGTTAACTTTTCCTGCCCGTTATTTAAATAATAGTCGGGTTAGTCGGGTAAGTCGGGTTAGTCGGGTTAGTCGGGTAAGTCGGGTTAGTCGGGTAAGTCGGGTAAGTCGGGTTAGTCGGGTTAGTCGGGTTAGTCGGTTTAATCAGTTTAGTTAGTTTAGTGACTGTGACAGTATTATTCCTGAATTTGAGGCGCCTTTTATTTTCTCATAGGGGGGGATGAAAAGTAGAGTGTATCACTTGGGAGCAAATATTTTTGGCTCGGGCGACATACTTTGAATTCCTCGCTACGTTCAGGATTCTACTAAAGAATCCCTCGCTACGCTCGGGATTCTACTCTAGAATCCCTCACTTCGCTCTGGATTCAAAAAAGCGCCCTCGCCGAAAAAATATTACTTTGCACCTTGTAATACAATCTACTATTAATTTATTTCTACCTAGGCATCGATGGCCGATAGAAATAGGTTGGAATCGTCAGTATAGGCGGTCATATTATAAAATGTAAACTATGTTCCAGTTAGGGCACGGCATCGCATCGGCTAGAATAATAATAAACGAACAGAGAGACGGATTGGATACACATGAGCGGGCAACGGTAACACCGAACGTAAACAAACGTTGCGAATGTTCCGTTCCGATCTGAACTTGTGAACGGGAACAGCCCGAACAGCCAACGAACGCAGTTACGTAGCGCGGCCGGCGCGGCGCGAGCGCTGCAGATGCAGAGAGCAACATACCCATCAAACACATTCCGATAGATACATGCTTGTCCTGCCGGCGCGGCGCCGTAAGCGTAACGCTTGCATTCACTCGCTGATAACAGCGTGTGCGCCGGCAGCCGGCCGGTGTCGGACGAACATCACGTTTTACCGCCAAGCATTACTAGGGTACACACAACACAAATAATCTCGAGTAACGAACGCGGAACGATCAACGAATCAATGGCCGCGAATATCATCGACAGGTTACCTTTCGCAGACGCATATTTTCGCACGGAGCGGGCGAAGGCCAACGAGGGAAACGGGATTCTTGATCAACGGTCGCAGGTAGCTGGTAAAGGCGATTGCACTCACCTGTCCTCGTACGCGGGTGAGGCACCTCCGGAAACGCCACGGGAGTCGTCTCCGTCCATGGCGAGCAGGGGTCGACTTGTCAGGCGACGGGGGATGTCTCGACCGACGGCACTCGGTTGTGGATGCACGCGCCGAACTTATTAGTTCTAAACCGACGAGAACAAACTATGTATATACGCGCAAAGCGATGCGATACGACGTGCGTGACGCGCGGCAACTCGTACCGATGCCAACCAACTGCGACGGTCAACCGACGAGTCCGACGACACGAGCCGGCGAGTAGCGCGGGCGGGGGCGGGGCGGCGGCACCGCTGCACTGGCAAGAGGTGACGTACGCGATAACAACGCAACAACTGTACACAGTAAAGGGAACTTATGTTCTTATTTTCACAGCCAGTGGCTGTTTACGTACACAAATACTTTCTATGCGGCTCGTACGTTATGTTGCACATTTCAAAACTCAGCACTGCAGTTATTAGTAACTTATTCGGATTGTTAGGCATGGTCGACGCCGCGCGGTAAATAGTTCAACGCTAGTCATAAAACTGCAGCACTTCCGGGTTTGAAAGTGCACGTTAAAACTTGGCTGATCATTCGTTAGTTAGGTACGAATACGAAGTTACGACCTCAAATGTGACGTATGATCGTATGAAGTTATTCGTGATGACCATGAAATGCCTATGTCGTGGCCACATCGTAGATTTGGTCACATCATGAAATGCGACCATTTCATGATATGGTCAACTGTCTATTGGCCACATCATGATGTGGTTTGAGCAGATCAATGATAAGAAATCGTTTCTCGATATGGCCAACTAAACGCGCGGCTTTTTCATGAAATGGTCAAGATTATTTTGATCATATCGTAAAGTAGTTACATTGATTACCGGTAGAGGCGCTGCAAGCGCTTTGTTTATGTGTAAAGATGGCGGCCCGATTTATTATGTATTATCTATGATGGCGGCCGTTGGCGTAAATGTTGTTTCTCTTGTCAATTCGGCCTAGAGTAAAAGAGTAGCAACAAAAATTGCTAATTGCAGAATACAATTCACGTCAATTGTTAAAAACGAGTAACATTGAACGGAAGCATAAAAATTTAGTTGATTTTGGATATAAAACAAAGAATACTTACTCATTTCGATTACTTACTACTCAGTCAAATTTTTCAAGATGTAGGTAGGTCGAATTGGTTACAGAACCGAATTAGCCTACCCCTACTCCACGTGGTCTTGTATGCCCTACCCCTAGAGTGTTTTTTAGAACCCGGAGGCGCGGAGGGAGGGCAGCCCCCGCCCGCTGTAACAAAACGCAGACACGTGGGTGTCTGTGCTTTGTTACGCAAGGGCGAAGGGGCTGCACCTTCCGCAGCGCCGGAGACGTCACGGTTCGAAATTATGCCCTATATTCCGCGTTTTTACGATCCGGCCAAACGTTGATCACCAAATCGTGAAACGTAGACGATTTTACGATCTGGCCAAACTGAGTTGACCATTTCATGAAATGCGACCATTTCATGATATGGTTGATCATTTCATGATGTGAGCAAATCTACGATATGGCCACTACACCTACACCGATTTTCCTTGAAGCAGGTCAGCTGAAAACGAACAGCCTTCTCAATAGGGATTTCCGTGACCACCAGTATTCTTTCAATAATGAGTTTGTTTCAAGTGTACACACAGTCGACAGGCGGCGGCGCTTACGCCTGTTGGGATTGTTTGCGAAAATGCTCGATTCAAAGTTCATTCAACCGTCTATTTAGATGTAGGTTAGGATTTGTATAGTCGCGGCGTTGTTACCTACATTGTAATTTGAAGGAAGTTTACAATAAAATAAGGACTATTATGACATGATGTACACTCTGACACACCTATTGTAATTGTAACCGAGCAAATCTAACTTTGTTTAACTAGTACAATTTATCATACCTACACATCTACGGGGTCAAAAGACATTTGTCTGTCTGTATGTTTTTGTCTACGCATTACGCAAAAACTACTAAAAGAAAAATATGATGTGGTTTTTGCAGATGTATTAATGTATGTTTCATCTTAATACACCCGCTTTCAACCTGTAATATTGCTATGTTTCAGGATAACATCTTCCCGGTCACCTAGTGACCTATATTTGAGTCCATAACAATGTTCCCCATAGTGTTTAATGTCCTAAACCTTTTGTATGTCAATAGCTGTCACACAGAGATGTCAGCCATCACACTGTGACGCCGGATTCACACATATCAGTGAAGTCACCGTTCCGTCACAGTTCCGGCAAATCTTTCATACATTCTCGGCATTGTCAGTGCAGTGTCAGTGATATGTGTGAATCCGGCATAAGAGATTCGTGGAAATCGGTAACGTCAAAGTCATGAAAGTCCGCGACGCGAAGTCGGCAAAGGAAGTGGGAAACCTATTCAACTGCTACACACTGAAAAATAGACGAGGTGATGGCGCCGCGCCGGCCAGGCCATCCTTTTTGCATGTCAGTGCAATGCTGGTACCTACATTCTACATACTCTGATTATGATTATATTATCGTGAATGTTGTGGTAATTCTTGTCTGAACGTTTGTAGGCTTTACGTAATTCTTGTGCCCTCATGGTAATGGAACTGCTAATGAAATATCAACGACCGAACGAAACGGACCGTGAGGGCGAGAGTTTTGGCAGTTGCCAGTTTCCGCAACTGTCAATCGCAACGCGCGGACGATTTCACACCTTACTAGAGGTGGTCGATACAAATCGTATATCGATATTGAAACGTATATTAGATCGATATCGTTATAGCCGATATTGATGCGTGTCAAAACTATATATTTTTTGAAACCCGATATTGGTGTTCCTTTTTTTTCTGGATTCGTATCTTTTGAATGTCTCCAAATACTTATTGTATAAGTTCCTCTTCGTTGGCAACAACTTTTCCAAGTATTTCAGGTATGTGTGCAAGAAGGAGCCCTTCTTCAACTTTTGATAATGTTTTCGAAAACTCATGGGCATGTGAATTACCGCTAGGCTGAGCTCTCATATTTCGGAGCTTTTGTTTGATTAATGCGTACCTAATGGGTTTTGCTTTGACAACTCACCAGGAGGCGCAGTAGTTTATGTCCCTTTTCAATTACATTTTAACCAACCAGATTTTTTCTCATTTTTTATCTGTTTTGCACTTGTCAATATATAGATATAGATACAAACATATAGACATTAATGAGCCCGCGACATCATTCGCTCAAAGGAGGTTTTCCCGCGTGAATTCCGATCCCGCGGGATGTCCGGAATAAAAAGTAGCCTATATGACGCTCCACAACCTCAACTACCTCCCAGTGATAATCCCATAAAAATAGTAGCTTTTCTCGCTTGAATTCCAATCCCGTGGGAATTCCGGGATAAAAATATATGCTGCTCCATAACCTCCTCTATCTCCCACTGATAGTCCCATAATATTCTAAGCCTGCGAATTCGCGCGTAGGAGTTTTTCCCGCGTGAATCCTGATCCCGTGGGATTTCCACGATAATAAGTAGCCTATAATACATATATATTGGTTCACAATCACCTCTATCTCCCAGTGAAAGTCACATAAAAATCCGTTTATCCGATCCGGAGATAAACGTGTACAAAGAGACAAACTTTTTATATAGCCTTTCAAACCCTATTTTACCCATTTAGGGGATGATTTTTAAAAAACTTTGATACAGGTTTTTCATTATTTTTGGAGTTTACTCCTTAAGAAACGATTTGATTTATAAGGCCCGGTATGAGATTTTATGAGGAGTAAAATCAAGTTTAGAAACACGAAAAGTTGAGGCGTTACGTAGAAAGAGACAAACATATAACTATCTCAAATCTCAAATCTCAAATCGCAAATCGCAAATCGCAAATCGCAAATCGCAAATCGCAAATCGCAAATCGCAAATCTCAAATCTCAAATCTAAAATTTCAAATCTCAAATCTCAAATCTTAAATCTTAATCTCTATAACAAATTTGAACCTCAAATATATTATAAAAGGGCAAAATAATACGACTCGTGTTACAACTTCAGTTACAATTTATTTTCTATTCGATATATATCATAATTATCGTTCGTAAGGAGTAAACTCCAATCGTGCGTCGTAGCTGTCACACTTTTTTTTTATCATAATTCTAAACACCAATTTTCATAATACCTGGTTTACAACTGACGGACTTTCATACAAACTTTGAACCCATATTACACCCCCTTAGGGGTGGAATATCAAAAAAACCATTCTTAGCGGATACATTCTAACTATAAACTACTTCCCTGCCAAATTTCATCTTAATACGTTTTGCAGTTTCTGATATTTCGTGATGAGTGAGTCAGTGACCTTTCGCTTTTATATACATATGTATATAGATTTAAATTTAAATAAATTCGATATTATCGACCAAAATCATCAATATTATCAACTATCGAGATAATATCATTACCCAGATATAATTATCGATATTACAACAACCTTGCATCCCTATGAACGCTGATCGTTGCTATAAATTGCTAGAAAATTGCGGCAACCGTAAACTTTTAAAAAGTTGCAAGTTGCTGCAACTCAAGTTGCACCGTGGGCAAAGCGCCTAAGTCTATAATCTGTATTCTGTACACCTAGCAATACCATCTCGCCCTATCTAGCTCGAACCCTAGACCACCCCACGCGACAACATGCAGTGACGAATCAACGTCATCGGACTTCGCTATTTATCCCCGGACAATGGATTAAACACGCCTTTGAGGATACGCGGTACCATATTGAATGCACATAGTACATTCAATTATTTATATTAGGGCACTAGGTACTTGTAGGGCGTGCACTATAATAACGTCTATTTAATGTTGGTAGTGTTGGTACATATTTATGTGATGGCATTAAGCGTTAAGCGTTTAATTACTGTTTAATATTCAAATATTGAGCAATGTCACGTTTGCTAACTCAAACAAACTAAAAACGTACGATACAGACACAGGGTATCTTAGTGTTTAGCAGTGTTTAGCATTGAAAAAAAGCCGTTACGCTCAGATTTTATTAGCGCGGCGTAGCAGATGTATTGCTTTTACCATCTTCACCCCTTGCTAGCCTAGTGGTGCTCTTTGGGCTTATATATAAAATTAGCTTTTATATAGTATTACAAAAGAATTAATTTTTTAATCTGTGCCAAATAACAAACTGTTCTGCGCAAGGCGGGACGTCCAACCGAGGCAGAAATTATATCTCAGCGGGAATGTTGCGTTATTGAAGTTATTTGTTTAGACCGAATTTTATTGGCGATGTTAACAATATTCATTTCCCCTTTTATAAACTCTTAATTCGTAAAGGTATGTTTTTAATTACGTTGTTCGTTGCTTACCGATGCATGTTATAATTATTCGTGCGTTATCAATTAATATTATTTAAATATGTATAAGATACAAAAGTACATAATATTAGAAAATTAAATTGGAGAGTAGATTAAAAAAAAAAAAAATTGGTACCTACCTAGCTTTCGCTCTCATAGCATTTTAAACCGACTTCAAAAAAGAAGGAGGTTCACAATTCGACCGTATATATAATATGCTTTTTTTATGTTTGTTCAGCGATTTTTTCGTCGTATATGGGCCGATTTTGATAATTCTTTTTTTGTTGTAAAGTTGATATGCGCAGTAGGGTCCTTTGATAAGGATCACCAGGATCTGATGATGGCATCTTGGAGAAATCGAGGGCAACTTTCGAAAATTGTAGGGACGACTAGTGTGTTTGTTAATGTTTTCATAAGTACATGAAAGCGCTACAATTTCATGAAGGTCTGGGAGTCGATCTGATGAAGCCGAAAGACAATCGAGGGAACTCCTCAACGATTTACTGCAGTTATCTAGTGTTTGGCCTTGATCAATTTGTAGTGACGAGAACTTTACACCTACATGTTGAATTAAGCGCAATCTGGCGAGTAGTTTTTGAGTTATCTCTGCTTATCGAGGTTGAATTCGGTTATTTTTTTTGTAAAAAGCAATAATTGTTTCAGATTACCCCTGTTTTACCCTTTTTGGGTCATTCCCAAAAAATCCACTTAATGCTACGTCCAGACAAACAGAGATATGAATAACTCAAAATATTTCAATATCAATCTAAAGGGATAGTTAACAAGTTAAGTTAAGTTAAGTTAAGTAAGTATAATTATAAAGGAATTGGAATAAAAATATTTAATATGTGTGCTATCAACTGTATCACATTATTATGATCACTTAGGGATTGTTCATACCAAACGTATTGTCGGTCGTATTGTTTTTCCATATATTTACAGACTTTACGGTGGCTGATTGTATTACGCGTCTGCGCACGGCGAATGCGGATTGGCTACGTTGCCGAACGCAACAGCGTATTAAATCGCAACGCCGCGGCGCCGGCGCGTTTTTACAATACTACGAGCTGCTTCAAATTATGTGTCTTACATAGGTATAGAATAGTCGGCCGCTCAGCGTGCGCATCCAGTGTGAACGTACACAGGCGTACTCCTTTATTCACACTAGACTCGCATCGTACGCTATAGAGTATCGTCGGCTGGGTGCGAACGTACGCTGCAAACTGAGTACACGTTCATATTGGGGCTGACAGTAAGCATACTCACAGTCGGCGGCGGACAATACGTTGGTGTGAACGATGCCTTAAAGTGCCGATAGATTTGGAAATCAGTTTAATATTATTACCTAATGAAATTTTATTTTGTAATAGGTATTACAATCAGGTTAAAAAATTCTTAATACAGTTTTAGGTTTTTACCTACCTCTGTCGGTCTGTCCTCATATTTTATTTATAATATCTAATTCCAAAAATATTATTCCAGAAATCGTTTCCCCCTTTGAGGAAATGCATACAATAAGAACATTGTCTTCAGTAAACCTGGTATCTCGCAACAACATCTTCCAAATATCCCCACTTACTTGATTAGGTACTGACCGTCATTAAAATTGTAAGTCACTCAAAAATTGCGCTACAACTTGACTAATGTCAACGTTATCATAGTCTGCTTTTGTCGACAATTCCTCCGACCGAACTTCACAGTCGGGTCACGGTATTAGCAATTTTTACGCATCGTATCGATCGGAACGCATGTATTTTAAGCCTAGGTCAATGACAGAACCTAATTTAGACTTGGGAGTAGGTAACAGCCGCGGCAGCGAGCTCGGTGGCCTGAAAGGGCAGGCCAATCGCGCATTGGAGCGGAGACAAATGAGCAACGATAAATCATACACGTGTAGAGTTAGCAATTTTTACGCATCGTATCGATCGGAACGCATGTATTTTAAGCCTAGGTCAATGACAGAACCTAATTTAGACTTGGGAGTAGGTAACAGCCGCGGCAGCGAGCTCGGTGGCCTGAAAGGGCAGGCCAATCGCGCATTGGAGCGGAGACAAATGAGCAACGATAAATCATACACGTGTAGAGGGATAGGTATCCGCCACAACTTTAGTCACAACAAGACATTTGTTGTGCAATTTTAAACGGGGAAAACGATCCACGTTTCAATGGCTGTTTTGAGAGTACAGTGATTATTGAATTTGAGACGACACACAAGTCATGGTTTCACGCAAAACGTGGCGTGACGTCATAAAGGAATATGGATTACTCACTGACGGCGACGCGTGGAATGTGATGCGAAATGGCACTATAGTATAGTGGGTATAACCCACTTACTTTGGGTTACGACGTATCTACCTATGTAGAAAAGCTGCGCTTAAGTTTCGTAGTTTCGGAACGGTCGTGGTATTATGTGGCTATTTTTGGGCTGATGCTTAACGTTACCAACTAGATCTAAGGGCTGATATAACTCGCCTCACGGTACCTGTTAGCTGTTAATATGATAGATACACTCTTGTAGAGGGCAACCTGGCCGACCCATTGCAGATGTGATTTGGACAGTTTGCGACTATGTGACTGCCTGCGAGCTCTCACCTTGCCTTACACGACAAAACTTGCTAGTAGCCCTGCCTTAATAATATGCCTTTTATAACTGCTGACAATCCCGCATTTTTCGTCCGTCTTTGTAGTTGCGTCCTGTTTTAGCTCGAAGCGCGCGTATAAAATTTCCCTCTGCACGTTATCTTTACGCATGGGATGTACAATTACCCATTACACTTCTATTTTTGCAAAGAATCATGGCAGATTTTGTACATAAAAAATAATAATTCTCAAGAATTTAAAATAACTTGTAATTGTCTAATTAGACTTCAAGTATTATCCTGAACCATTCAAAATATTTTTAAAACCCGGGGATCGGGGATCCTAAAATCATTTTCTTATTTACATAGTTTACCATTTCTGGACGAACATTTTCAGCGTTTAATCTGTGATTTCGATTGATTTGTAATCTGTTGGAACAATTTCTTACTGTGTCGTAGACAGAGAATGCCCGTTCTGTGTGAATCCAATAGTCAATGTCACATCACATTGTCATTGGACTGCGAGCGTTTTGAATATGATTGTCATGTTATTATTATCATTTCTTATGTCACTTTGACAGCATACAAATGGCGAATTTTTATAATGGCAAGAAAGTGAAGAAAATTAAATCATTTTTGATTATATAACCCCGAGGTTTAAAAATATTTTATATACAGGGTGTCCGGCTTCGATCTGTACAAACTTATAGGGCGTGTAGTATGAGTTATTTTATGAATAAAATTCTTCTACATACTAGGTCTAAACCCGACTCCACTCGATCTACAGCCATTTTAATTTTTTAATAATTTTTTTGGACCATACACAGTAAAAGTACTATAACTTAAGAAGTTTAGGTCCAATCTTCTTCAAAACTAAATTTGTTTTTACTCACTGGTAGGTGCCATCGATTTAACAGCTAAAATAATTTCAAAACCCGGCTTCTACATATTAAAATAATAAATGAAATGTAGAATTTATGATAAAAATTACAGTTTTTTTTTTAATTTTTTAAGATTTTTCAGAAAATAACCCCGGGCATGATTATTTGTTATAAACTCGTCTATCAGATGTTAAGTTTACCTAAACAACGATACCAAAAACGCAATTCTGAGACAAACGGGTAACCGAGAAATCGTTGTTTGAACACAGCGCTCTCTGAGGTAATTTATGAACAAGCTCCGAATTCCATGTAGAATCAGGTAAAAAATTAACATTTTGGGTATTGTTGAGGTAAGAAAGGGGCAAAATAGTAATTTTGGGGAATAAAGTAATAGGTTTAATTTAAATTTTGATTTATTTCACTCATAAAAATTGTTACCCCCCCCCCCTAACAAATAGTAACATTAGGTATTCCCCCCATAACATTATTCCCCAAAATTACTATTTTGTCCCTTTCTTACCTCAACAATACCCAAAATGACATTTTTTTACCTGATTCCATATGGAATTCGGAGCTTGTTCATAAATCACCTCAGAGAGCGCTGTGTTCAAACAACGATTTCTCGGTTACCCGTTGTCTCAGAATTTCGTTTTTGGTGTCGTTGTTTAGGTAAACTTAACATCTGATAGACGAGTTAGTAAAAAATAATCATGCCCGGGGCTATTTTCTGAAAAATCTTAAAAAATTTAAAAAATCTATGTAATTTTTATCATAAATTCTACATTTCATTTATTATTTTAATATGTAGAAGCCAGTTAATATGTAGATGCTCATCTGCTACAGACCTACATACATACATTCTATTCAATTATTAATTCCCTTTATGTATCTTGAAGTTGTATATATCCACCATGACATCCACTAGTATCAATAAAAGGCAAATTTAATCATTGTGCCGTTACATTGTGCACAAATGAAGCTGAACAAGTGCCATCGCAATATTGTGCCTAATTAGGTATACTTGGTCCTATGCAATCTTTTAATTTTGATAAGCCGTTTGTTCTCTTGTTCCTCTATGATGCGTATCTCGATACGAGTAGTACGTTTTGTTTTCCAGGATTCAATTTCTTTTGGATAACGGAAGTAGTTTCAGGGGCTAGAAAGATACCTAAATATTAGTAAAATGCGATATCTTGTTTTCCCTTTTTACCGGAAATTGTACCTATAGGGAGAATAATCCTAAAGGTAAAGGTCTGCAAACTTTAGTACCTACACTTTTCCAATAAATGGGCATCGTTGATGAAACGCATTTCAAAAATAACAATCGTTAAAATAGGGTCTTACTTCATGGTCTTACTATCCTGAACCAGGCCAGTTTCTAGTGAGCCCTATATAATAAAGCAATATCAGATTCAACAAGTACCTAAATTGGTTTATCGATGGGACTACCTACTCAAATATTAATTTCATAATATACTAGCTGTTACACGCGACTTCGTCCGCGTGGTTATTAAAATTTTCTTTCAAGTTTTCATGACACAAAAGTGACAACATAATGTATTAATTTTCTTCTAAATACCTAAAACTAAAAAGTATTTAATGAAAGGAAAATATATTTTTCTTTACATGTATACATTAGTAGGTATCCTACAAAAAAAAGTATTTATGCTTACGTAAAGGTTAGATATTGAAAAAAAAAATATTTTTTTTGTACTACTTCCGTTTTAGATAGCACCTATGTCCAAAAAATAATCCCTATATCTGACCTTTCGCTTTTATATATATAAAAGAAAATTATAATCAGGGCCCCGTATATAAATTTTCATACTGCTAAGTCCAGAAAAGAGAAAATTTCATCAGATCATTTTTTATTGTAATCGAGAACATAAATGTACCTACTTATTTTCATTCGTCTAAGTCTAGAATTGAAAAATTTCCATAGAAACTTCACCCTCCCATTTCACCCTCTTAGGGGTTGATTTTCATAAAATCCCGTCTTAGTGAGCACTTATGTACATCCATAAAAGAACCCGCATGCAAAATTTCACACTCCTAGTAGCACTTGTAGTTTCTGAGATTTTGTGATGAGTGAGTGAGTGAGTCAGTGACCTTTCGCTTTTATATATATAGATTTAAGTATTAGGTATTGCTACGGCCCGTCTACGTTGATTGACATGATTCGTAGAATAGACTCGGAATCTAGCCTACCTAAGTATAACTAACTCGTAAAGCATGATACAGACCTTCAGATTTAACCGCGCAGTTTTATCTACTTAATGAAATTTTGATTGGATCTTCAAAACTACAGTTTTCAGTTTTGTCTACACTCGTCAGTTTTATTTGTACACTCCGACTGTACAGTTAAAACTGAAGGTCTGTTTCTTACTTAAGGCTACTGATAAGTAATGCTTTAATTTTGTGTTCGAGACATTTTGGTGCTTACAAAACACGTTGACATGTAGACGGTAGACGAGCCATCCTTGCGTAAATCTACACAGAAGATAAATAAAAAATTAAAGCGATCGCGTGTCAATATCGATTTTAGATAGCTCCAGTCAAGAGAGGACACATTCTTCAGGGATATGGTTTACCGAGTTTATTTACATAGCGTTGAACTAGCTGGTAAATTTATACGATTTCCTAGATTCTCCAACGGCACGCTCACCGTAGAAGCTGGATTCGATTAAATTGTTAACTTGCCCGATTTAGCTACTACTTACCTACCGGCTCGTACGTTCAGAAATAAGTCGAATACGGGTCCTGTGATGATTTTAGTAACACGGTACTGCAGCGCTTTAGCAGCGATTGATTTTAAAATTATTACTATTATTAATTAGGCATTATCATCAATTTAGGTATGTGTGTTTCACAGTAAATAGCAAAGCTAAATGTAGGTTTTCATCACAGAGCAATTTGGCAGAACGATATTATGTGCCAGGTTCGATACCTTATGGAGCTGCGTAATAGAGTTTAGGCGTTTACGTCGTTCTTGTATGAAATCGTTGTAATCTATTTTCGCTGGCTTACCGCTTAGCGAAACGCATCATTGGAGCGTATGAGACGTAATTTGTTCACCAAAATATTGTCTACCGGGGTTCCACACGACTCGGTTGACTCGACACTGTATTCCCTTATCTATACCTATAGATAGCAGGTACTCTAGGCTATACTCCAAACTATCCCTCAACCTAAACGTTCACAACTCAGTACTCACACTACACGTACAAAATTCGAATTAACCCGCGCGCGCTAGCGTAAATAAAGTCCCACCAAGAGATGTCATAGACTCTGTCTCATGTGGAGGATAGCAGAATCAAACTTGTGTCTGAAGTCGAGAACTCTCTGGAGCAAGTCTCGGAATGGGGACGACTCAATTTAGTTGAGTTCAACCCCACGAAGACACAAGTTTGCGCGTTTTCCGCTAAGAAAACCCCATTTGTCAAACAAAGCGCCTCAATTCCAGGGTACCGCGCTCACCGTTAGTAAAAGTGTTGGGATTCTGGGTGTTGACATTTCGAGCGACGTGCAGTATCGGTGTCATCTGGAAGCTAAGGCCAAACTGGCCTCCAAAAAGCTTGGCGTCCTGAACCGGGCGAAGCAGTACTTCACTGCGAGGGACCTTCTGATGCTTTATAAAGCTCAGGTCAGGCCTCACATGGAGTACTGTACTCCGACCTCGATTCTCGACCCTCGATTTTTTACCCTGGAATTGACAAAAAATAAAAAAAAAATACCAACTTTGTGGCGCACCATTTTTTTACGGGACTGCGCGCTTTCTTATTATTTTTCATGGATCTATCAATGGTGAACATGCCGTACAAAAATATATGACCAAAATGTATTCACTCTACCTGCACTTTTGAATTCTCAACAGCACTCAGTTGGACAGCTTACAAGTGACGTCATAGTGCTGAATCTTATTATTTTGTGCTCTTATATCGTCCTATATACATCACCTGGTGGTTCATATGACCCATCCATTTTTGACATGGGCCTGTAGTCTATAAAGCAAATTAATTTTATATATATATATATATATTTTTTTTATAGCCTGAAGGGCAGACGTAAGAGCAGACGAGCCACCTGATGGTAAGTGGTCATCGTCGCCCATCGACACGAGCAACACCAAGGGAATCACCAGTGCAACGCTGGCCCTGAAGGAGAACTCTTTTTACACCTTTCTTGAAGAGCCCCATGTCAAAGCGCTCTGGGAATACCTCGGAAGGAAGCTCATTCCACAGCTTGCAAGTTCGCGGAAAAAACGATCGAGAAAAACGGACCGTAGTCGTGCGCCACGAATCCAAGCTATGTGGATGAAACTTCAATCTTCGGCGAGTGGTGCGATGAAGGGGGAAGTTGGCACCAAATCGAACAATTCCTCGAAGCACTCACCATTGTAAAGTCGGTAGAACACGCAGAGACATCCAATATCTCTCCTAAGACTCAGGTGTTCTAACCTGTGAGTGATTCGTGGGTTGTTGACAACTCGGACTGCGCGCTTCTGTATGGCGTCAAATGGGCTAAGCTGATATTGTGGCGCCCCTGCCCACAGGTGAGAACAGTACTCCATGTGAGACCTGACTTGAGCTTTATAAAGCACTAGTAAACCCGCCCTCGCTTCGCTTCGGGGAACCAGTCCCTTCAAAAATCTCTATAAATTTTAACAAATTATGTTATTCCAATGTCTAAATTTATAGGAACGCGTCGCGTCGCGCTGCGGTCGGCGGCTGCCGGCCGATAGGTACCTACCGCCGCAAACGCTACGCAATGTATTTTTAAATCTGTAATATCTTGGAAAATATTCAAAGAAATTATGTGCTGTAAAAGGCCATATAAATCTATGTTAAATCAACAATCTATTTAATGTATTTAATTAAATAAGGAATAATGCTGTGGTGCTTAAAATCGCTTCGAAAATTAGCTATTATTTGCCGCAAAAAGTAAATGACAAAAAATGTTTTTGTGGGATATCGATGAGAGATAGACATATACCGTCGCGGACTTTTCTGTAGACCTTTTCAAGGTGTACAATACTTAGTACATTATTTTTATAAATCCTGTAAGGTTAAGCCTGCGTACGCAATGTAAGCGGCAAGAAATGTAAGAATTTACGACACCACATTAGAAACCCTGAAAATAACAGTATTTCTCCATTATTTAATAGATGTTATTATACATAAAAACCTTCCTCTTGAATCACTCTACCTATTACAAAAAACCGCATCAAAATCCGTTGCGTAATTTTAAAGATTTAAGCATACAGACAAACAGACAGACAAAAATAGCGACTTTGTTTTATACTATGTAGTGATCAACAAGTGCCCCGCAGTGAAGTACTGCTTCGCTCGGTTCAGAACGCCAAGCTTTTTAGGGGCCAACTTATCCAGCCAGAATAACAGCATCGACGTTGAATATTACACGTGAACCCACTCAGTAGAGGAATTTGGTGTTAGCCATTTAAATACAGTTGCACGGTTGTCGGTTGCACCAGTCGGTTGCATGTAGTTGAAGCGAAGCCTTCAATATGTAGGAACTTGCGGTCGTACAATTTTGCGTTCGTGTACCCGACTATTGCCGGCGTGTTTCGGGCACGCTCGGAATCGACTTGTAATTGAATTCTCAACTATAATATTTTCATGTCTTTCAAGTAACGCTTGAAGCATTTTTTTTTTGATGTGGCGACTTGAGATTGACTCACTTTATTACCGTATGTTCCTTGGGAAGTGTAGGGGCGCATTCAAAAAGAACGCTGGTTACCGGCGCCGATCTGCCAGCGCTTATCGGTATAGTCTAAGATCCGAATATAAATCGACATTCATCGGGTTGATAAGAGAATCAAACACACTGATAGAAACTTTTTTTGATAGTTAAAAATATTTGTTAATATTTAACAAATAATTTATTAGAGACCACTTTTTAGTGCTTAATAAATATTTCTTAGTATTTAAAAAGATTTATTAATATGTAATAAATGAATATCAGATTTATTAAACACAAAAAAATCATTTTAAATACTAAGAAATATTTGTTTAATACTAAAGAGTGGTATAAACTAATACTTATATTCTGTCCAAGATTTTTGTTGTCTACCCATTTTTAATATATTTTCTAATATACGAAATTTATTATAAAATAACTTTGATTCTCTTATCAACCCGATGAGTGTCGATTTAGATTCGGATCTTGGACTATACCGATAAGTGCTGACAGATAGGGACAGGGATGGGCAAATGGGAAAAACATATCGACATTTATCGTATCGATATTTTCCAAATGTATCTGAAATTAAATTAAATGTATATGATATTTCGATATATCGATATTTTTTTCCCAATATGCAATTATTTATAAAAATTGCCAAAATATTCGAAATTTTAAAGTACCTAAATACACATCTGGCTGTTATGACATCAGTTTTATTATTAAAAAACAGGTTTATGTAGATGTAGCCAAGAAAAAATCAACATAGTATACAGTGCCACAAACATATCTGGTCCGGTTGCCAAAATTGCAACTAATGCAAATGTTATACTGTTGTCAGACAAAGACCAAGACAATAGCGCCCCTCTTACCGGGTCAGATTAGTTTGTGGCACTTTACCAACCAAACCAACAAGCAGTGTCATTGTCATAGACAAGTAGGTCATAGACTGTAATTTTTGTTTCTGTTTGAAGCAAGGAAACTAAACCCATATAGCCTACTGCATACCTACTCTTTTTCTAAATTTAAGAAATCGGATTGGTCAAATAGGTACATGATGCGATCCATGAGCAGACAGCAGAGCTTTAAATAAATAAATATTAAATCTGAAAAAATATCGATATTTTGATATATCGATATTTGATATATCGATATTTTTTACCCAAACGGCCCAAACTACTGGCAGATCGGCGCCGGTAACCAGCGTTCTTTTCGAATGCGCCCTAGGAGAGCACCAAGAGAGGATTTTTATATGGAGTTTGTTGATTAAATTTATCTAATGCAGAACTTGAATTCCTAAAATATTTGTTTAGCGTTTGGATACACTAAAATATCTCTGCAGGTATAATTTGAACGGTTGTCAGAATTCACAGAGATTTAATTACGTTCCCAGAATTTGCCTCTAGAAATCTTAATATTAACGACAACATCAGTCGCAGTCACCGCAAGCTATTTAATTGTAATAAGCTACCTAGCTACGAGAATTTTCAACTACTTAGTTACTAGAACAATTTGCTTCTAGTAACTTTGTTACTTACTAACAAATGGTTTTGTTGCTACCATCATTCCATAGAAAAATCAGACACTTCAGTTGGCCACTAACCCCCCACCAATCCATACGAGTACCTACTGAAGACATGTTTACAATTAAAGCATGCTTGTAATTAGCATGCTTTACATCTTGTTCCCATTTTACAGTAATAAGCATGCTAGTTTTGAGCAAACATCTGCCAAATCAGGTCTCTATCCCTAAATTGAATCCTGACTACTATACATGCTTATAAGCAAACTTATCAGACCACGAAATAGTTATACCTATAAGGTATTTTACCTTAGTTAACTATCCCGGAACTACCTTAAGGTAAAATACCTTATACCTAACTATTCCTTCATAGTTCCCGAAGTTTTCGGAAACTATTATTTGACAATGTGGTTTAGACGCGCTACAAGCACGTTCCCTTCCACGCGCGCTTCAGGGAGCATACTTGAATTTGGCTGAACTACATACTTGAAACTGCTGTTGATTTTTACATGCTAGGTAGATACTATTTAGCAAATTTAGCAATTGCTCATTAGTGGCGTGCTTTCGAGCTAGTAGTTAGTGGCATGAGAAGCGCGGTGGACTAAGCAATAGATTTGAGGAGATATCCGTGCTCAGAGCTCAGTAGTGGGCTATTGATGGGTTAAAGCCATGTGAAAGAAAAATTATTATAACACATTCAGATGTATTTCACTTTTTATTACTTGTTGCTGAGCTTACGTAATCTGTATAGAAAATGCATAATGCAACTGTGCACCCAGGAAACTGTGCAGACAATGAAAATTGTTTTTAATTCAGTATGGGGAGGCGATTTCAATAGTTTAAGTCACAGTACAGTATTCCCAGTACAGTAGTATTTTTTTTTGGTGTCTTATAACTTATAACTCTGAGATTTATAACTGATGATTAAGTGAAGTTCTTTGTTATAAGTTGTGTGATTTTAGGACAGAAATATAAGACGCTAAAACCTTTTCGGTAGATTTTACAGAATTTCAATGTGATAAAATACAAAAATTTTACTATGAGAATGACAATGAATAAAGAATTAGAATGGTGTTTTTTCGTTACTAAGGAAAAATATACTGTGTACGTAACTATTTTACTTTACAAATAAACCAATGTAACAAATAAAAAAAAATACCAAGCGAAGCTCGATCCTCACCGGATATTGAAAATAAAAACATAGGCGCTGAAACCTCCTTTTATGAAGTCGAGTAGCGGACCATGGCACTGACAGCGAAGAATCAATAGTTTTAAACTTTTAAAGGGGAGATGAAATCTGTAGTAAGCCAGGCTTACCGATTTTGTATGAAATAGCAAGTCGCAATTAGGGAATATCCATGTAATTCAAATTTAGGTGAATTATTTTTTTACAGTAGTTATCGCTGACATAAAGACACCTCTAACCCTCTTGTAATATATAATATAATTGCCTCTAACGTTATTTTTGGTTTAAACACTGTGAAAATAAAAATATTAGTTAATAAAAAGTGGTTTTACGAGGGAAATTTGAAATAGTTAAAAAGGAAGTGAAGTCTTCGTTCATTAAATAAGTACATGAACATTGACGTCATCTTTCTATGGAGTCTATGGAAGGTGCGTTCCGCTTAGCACAAATAAAACGCCCAAAACTTTTATTTTTCCATACAAACAGAGCGTTTGTTGAGCCTTTTGGTTGTAAGTGGAAAACACCCTCCATACACTATGTATGTAAGAAAGATGACGTGAAAGCTAGGCGTGGGAAGATGGTGGCATTTAAATTAGCATAATGTCATTGCAGTTTTAAATATTTAATTTAAAATAAGTGTTGACTTTTTCATGAAGTATATATATTTTTACGGTATTAGGGCGCTTTTAGTGTCACGCGGATTAGCTCACGCACGCGGGATTGGCCCGCATGCGTAGCACCCGCAAAGAACAATTTCATATATGAATTTACTATAAAGCGTGAAAAACGCACGCAGGACGCGGGACGCTGTGCGGAGCGTCACCCCGGAGCGGGGCATCCGTATGCCTGAGCGTGAGCGAGCGTCCCTACGTCCCTAGTCCTACAACTTCAGTGCCCATTTTAGTGTCGGACGGGGCGCACGCACCGTATTGTACTAATCGTCTACGCAACCCGTTACGCAACCCGCAGAAGACTGAAACTTAAACTGCGTATGATCCGCAGCGTGAAATTTTACGCATGCGGGCCAATCCCGCGTGCGTGAGCAAATCCGCATGACACTAAAAGCGCCCTTATATAGACATAAATAAATTAATAAACGTTAGAAACAATAAAAAAATCATGATATTCCCCAATGTAAGAAATCCTCAGTACAGTAATCCTCAGGTGGACCCCCGACTTTTGCGATCAAATATCACAACAATCTACCTACAGGTAGCATACCTAAATACCCATTTTAGAACTGTCTGCTTCCAAAAATTTAATACCGCTCCCCGTCACACGGTCGCCTATTGATGCGAACCCTTCATTTGAAATTAGTTTTTTATGGTTATGAATTCATATTATGCCTAGCGGTTCGTTTGCGAAAACTCTCTATGAAGAAAAATATGTGCCTACGGCCAACGAATCTGTCTCGCCCATGTTGGTTAATCTTATAGTACCTACTAATGTATAAAGCTGAACTTTGTAAGAACGGGCTAATTTCAGTAAATATTAGTTCGATTTGAACAATTATTTTTGTGTTGCATAGTTAAATTAGGAACGCTTTAGGCTACACAACATCACGCTATGACCATTTGAAGCGGAGCAAAAAGTTTCCCGAAGCGAAGCGAGGAAGTGTACTATTATAAATAATTTTATAATTTAAATATGCCAAAAATAAACAAACTTATCTCGCAAAATTATACCCACCTACCTATACCTACGTTGATTGGGTAGCCTAGATGGTAGTGAATAGTGATCTTGCTTATGAAGCGAAGGGTCCCCGGTTCAATTCCCGGGCTGGGGCAGATATTTATGTGAAAGATAAAAACGTGGTTTTTTTAGATTTTTAGATCTTCTTTATCTATCTCTATCTATCTATCTTTAGATGATCTTAGACCTAATCTTTGAATGCGTACTTCCTAGTTTTTAATTAGAAAGTCGGAACTGAAAAACTTAGTTTAAATTTAATGATTCGATAATCCGATAAAACATTGCACAGATTTATGAGCGGATTTTCTATATATTTTTACGAACTTTTATTTAATGATTAGATTGCGTCCGGAGGGTCTGATTATCAGATTAGCTTAGGCCGTCGCTGCGCATCGTCATCCTAGTAACCGATTGCGACACTAGCGGTATGCTTATAGGATCGCATTTCAGGTTGGATGGCCGGACTGCACTGCAAAGAATGGAACGATACAAAAAAAATAATTATGAAAAAAGACTCCTGTCCAGCAGTATAAGTAGGACTAATAAGACGTCATAAATGAAATGAATAGGTAGGTAGATAGATACTACCGATGCTAGAAATAAGAGAATTAACGTTCAATAGGCGAAATCCTCAACATTTGGGAGCAATGCGTTCCCAATCAACCAGGCTGCAATAAATACGCACGCATAGTATTTCGATGCCCACAGTCACTATCCTGTTCCCCGTTTGTTTATTAATATTTACGTCAGATACCATAAAATGGGTCTGAAAAATACGCTCGACTCGCCCGTGGGGGCATACCTGTTGCCGCCGCGTGCACCCCACGGGACCGCATTTGCCCCCGCACGCCACCCATCACCGTAGAAACGACACGCCGCGACCTCTGCTCGCGAAAAATGCTGCCCTATTATTGAATATTGGTACATAATAATATCAGTGAAGCTGACATCTTAGCAAAAATGTTCAAAGCAAAATTCACCTGGTGCAGAGATGGCTGAATTCGTGATGAGGTACGGATTACCGTTAAGTTTGGAGACACGGAAATGCATTTCTGGGTTCGGAATATAATTCTCATCTTAAATCATGATTATATCTTATCTATATATGCATCCAAGTGATCCAAGTACATATAGTCCAAGATCCCAGAGCCGTAAGACACAACTTATTTTCTAAAGCATGTAACTTTCGGTTTACAGTAGTCTCTTGTGTACTTTTTAATACCTGAATGTTTTCGGAGCTTGCCCGGTGACACCTGCGCAGGTACCAGGTGAGAAAGGTGACTAAAAATCAGAGTAACTTAACTTATTTTTTTATGACTGATTTTTATATAATGCTTTGTAGAATATTACTCTGAAGTCATATAAAAAAAATCAGACGCTTTCCATGGGCCAAAACTTTTATCAGACGCTTTAAAGCTCTATATATAAATGAACTTAATTTATTTTTAAATGTCTGATTTTTTCATATTTTATTAAAATAACTATTACAATGTTATATTTAATCAGTCAGACAAATTGCAATGACCAAACATCCCCTAAACACAAAAATGACTCAACCATGAGTATGAGCGCGAGTGCACTATGCGCATGCAAGTAAGGAATTATTATACCTCTCTATAGCAACAGAATTTCAAAAAAATTATAATGTGCAATTTAACGTCGAATAAAATAAACTAAGATAATAATAACATTTCTTAACAAGGGGAATCGAGTTACCATGGATGTCACTCGATCTAAAACGCATGTACCTATGTACTTATAGTGCTCTCGCGCTCATACTCATGGTTGAGTAATTTTTGTGTTTAGGGGATGTTTGGTCATTGCAATTTGTCTGACTGATTAAATATAACATTGTAATAGTTATTTGAATAAAATATAAAAAAATCAGACATTTAAAAATAAATTAAGTAGGTAAGTTAATTTATATAGAGCTTTAAAGCGTCTGATAAAAGTTTTGGCCCATGGAAAGCGTCTGATTTTTTTTATATGACTTCAGAGTAATATTCTACAAAGCATTATATAAAAATCAGTCATAAAAAATAAGTTAAGTTACTCTGATTTTTAGTCACCTTTCTCACCTGGTACCTGCGTAGGTGTCACCGGGCAAGCTCCGAAAACATTCAGGTATTAAAAAGTACACAAGAGACTACTGTAAACCGAAAGTTACATGCTTTAGAAAATAAGTTGTGTCTTACGGCTCTGGGATCTTAGTCTAATAACTTTATTGCAAAAAAATAGTTTAACCAAGTGAACCACCAACTTTGGGTGGTCTGGACCGGTTAAGTCCAACCGTACCTACTACTATGTATTCTTTAATACATTCTGTAAATAAAACGTCGAGCTCTGTAAAGCTCAAGTTGAGCGAACCATTTTTTGCGGTGTGCAAACAGCGGTTCTTTTATTCCGATCCCTCTTCGCGAGGTGACCCCTTAGTGACAGTGAACCTGAATAGGGTCAATATAAACGAAACTTAACTCACAAATTACCATTTCCTGCTTTGTGCACGTCCAATAATGTTTTCAATTCTCCGAACCTTCAAATCAACGCAAATTTTAAGCAAATCATGTCACGTGGAAAAATAATATAGGACGTACAAAAGAGTTGGCAAACGTTTCGGGCAACCAACATTATGTAGGTACTACTACGATCTTCTTAAGGATGGCAATACCCTTGTATCACCCAGGTACGGTCGGCCAAAGAATTGGTTTACCACCCTAAGGTTGAATGCCGTTTGCAGATTCATAGGTGATAAAGGTTAGTTTCGCTTGCAGATCGATCTGACAACTTTTATTGCCATCTTTATCCGATTATAAATACGTGACATTTGTTTTGTTCTTAGTTTAAACTTGATAGAACCATTGGCGTCGGAAACTTGGTAAGTAGGTATATTTTGTGAACCTTTAAGATTTTCACACAAAAATAATAAACCGTGGGGGTTCCCCATACTTAGAACTGAAACCCTAAAATTTTTTTTTCATCAAACCCATACGTGTGGAATATCTATGAATAGGTCGTCAAAAATGATAATTGAGGTTTCTAATATCATTTTTTTTTGAACTGAATACTTTGCGCGAGAGACACTCCCAAAGTGGTAAAATATGTGCCCCCCTCTCTGTAACTTCCAAAATAAGAAAATGATAAAACTAAAAAACATATTATGATGTGCAATGCCAATATTGCCATGTAAACTTCCACCGAAAATTGGTTTGAATGAGATCTAGTAAGCAGTTTTTGTAATACGTCATAAATCGTAAACCGCAACTTACCTTTCATTCAATCTACTTACTCGAATATTTTATATATATATATATATATATTATATATTATATTATTATATAATATTATAAATGTGAAAGTGTGTTTGTTTGTTTGTTTGTTTGTTTGTTTGTTTGTTTGTGACGCTTTCACGTCGCAACAAAGCTATTATATGGTAAGGTTTATGTGTGTAGGGATAGTTAGGAGGGTGGAGAGTGACGTAGGCTACTTTTTACCGCGGAAAAACATCCCATTCCCATGGGAAGATCGATGTTTTGTTAGTTGCTAGATATTTATTTTCGGAGTTGTTAATAGATGGCGGTAATAAAATTCATTTGCAAGTTCTGAATTACGCTATCAAATACTACATGTAATTTACATAAGTCATAGGCAAATGTAATAGGCTACTTTAGCTCTGCCTCGAGAACTCCCCGCCCGCTGGCACTATCCTGTTGACTGATGTCCGCAAGTTGCTCAGCCAACAGGATAGTGCCAGCGGACCAGAGGGACCTTCGAGTCGAGAGCCTGGACGACTTCATGTTGCGCGGGACGGGCCTAGCACTGACTGATACTGGGGCTTCGTAAGTCGTCGCCCGGCGCTGATCGGCTCCTGCTGGGCTTCCCACCAGCGGGATTCACCCGGTAGGGCCTCGATCGCCTGGGCGGCGCGAAGATGAACCCCATCCCGTTTAAGACTCTGTGGCCTGTAAAAAGGCCACCACTCACCGGACTTGACCTATTGGTTAACCACAGATGGACAAACAAGGGCCTTAGGGCCCAGCCCAAGAACCAGCCCGTTTCAACGGGCCGCGAGAGACACCCCCAAAGGGGAACTAACTGTCCCAAGGGCTCCACACACCTCAGACAGGGTGGAGTGAAGAGTGAAGTAGTAGGCTACTTTTTAGCCTAAATTCCTACGGGAGCGGGACCTACGCGGCTGTTACCTACGGGTCCCGAAGCGAAGCGCGGGCGGTTCTCTAGTTTTTTTATATTATGTTACTTGCTGCTACGGAACCCTTCATGGGCGAGTCCGACTCGCACTTAGCCAATTTCTATTACATTACTTGCATATACAGGGACAAGGAGCTTAAGGCGCGTGGCTGACGTGAGGGTGACAGAGACAGTGCCATACAGGTAAGGCAAACTGTAAGGCACTGTCTCTGTCACTCACACGTCATTCACGCGCCAAAAGATCGTTGTAGGACTTAAATGTCAAATGTCAATTTTCTTTTTAAAAATAATTATTTTGTCAACTGAAATAGTTCTTATGCTTTTGTTCAGAATATTTAAATCTTCTTTGCACAAATTAATGCATTATCCGTTTCTAATAAAGATTAAGATGTCTTGCACCTATAATGTGACATATGATGTACGTATTCTTAACAATTAGGTTTACGTCATTATTATGCGTCTCTTTTCAGTGATATTTCCTATGAACTTTGATGTAACTTTTGATAACTAGGAAACTAAATGAAAACTGGTACACCACTTTCTTGGCCCACTGTACCTCGTTCCGCCCGTTCGAACCCTCATTATACTTAACCCCTTTCCATTATAATTTCAAATCAATAACAGTGCGCGTTGCCCGCTTTTATTGCAACAGATGTAATAAAATTTATAAATTTACTTTAGGTTCTCAAAATAAGGACTTAACGTTTTTAACTGTAACAAAATTAAAGAATGCAATTCATCATAGCCGATCACGTATCAATAATTTGATTGGTATTTCACACAGCACTTGATTTCTAGCAGAATTCTAAATAAGACATCTTTTTACTGGGTGAATGGTACCTAATAGAATTCCTGTAGGTAGATACTTATTTTTAAAAATAGTTTTCGAGCGCATATTTGAGATTTACAAGATTTTTTGATAAACCTAAAGTTTGTCACCATAGCGGTAGACTAAGAAGAAAACCTACAAAATTCTACTAAAGGGATTGAAATTTTGAAAAAGAAAAATTGTCTTTCAACGCAGCGCCAAATATGTATCTAAGTAGTTTAAAAGCTGCATTTTGTTGAGATCGATAACCATGCAGAATCCCAAATTAAAATAAGCAGGGGTGTCTTGCTGGAAGCGAATAAAAATTTTATTGAAAGCGCCTTCTCTATTAAAAACGCACAACGCATGGGGCAGGTATACCCTACAAATATATGTATAATGCCGTCTCAGTGACACTGGTCCGAGATGTCATTGGATGATCGGTGAACGCGGTACACTTTGGTAGTTCGCAAATCCCGCCCCCATCTCAATCTAGCTCAAACAATTATAGTGAGGCCGCAATGAGAATGCGTTCCTGACACATGTCAATTCGTCATGACTAGTGATGTACAATAAATAACATATAACAATAACAACATGCATTCATTATGCATAATATTTATTCAATTTATATGTTGTTATTTTTAAAGGAATTATGTTTCAATATATTCAATAATAATATTCGTTATGTAAATAAAATTTTAAGGAATCAATTAATTGAATTTAATCATAATTTCTGAATGTAATCAAGAGAAAAAAATTAAAATGTTTTATTTATTTATTTTATTTTCATTTGATTCACCTGAGTGATATTATAACACAAATTTTCCTAAGCTATGTTTGGGCGTACCTTTATTATAATACTATTATTAACTATATTGAATTCTTAGTACATTATATAATATATTATAAAATTATAACGTTTTATTTTATATTTTACCGACATTGTATTAAGATTACAAAAATATTCAATTACAATTGCCTTGTTATTATGTCACATCACTACAAAAACAAAAAGTTGATATGACATGGATATAACATTGAACGAGCGCCGTTTGACGTGGTTTTCTTTTAAAAGGTATTGTTTTTATATTTGTTATTTAAGTAATTGTAATAATTTTAGCCCAAGATTAATACTTACAATTATTTTAAGTTGGCATAATTATTCGATTTAATGTTTGATTTTAATGTTATCACTCGTTAATAAGGCAATTAAAAGATATTAAAAAATTGTCAATTAATTGTACGCCAGTTCAAAGTTACATCGCCCAGTCGAATGACAGACTTCAGGAACGCATAGTTAGCGCGGCCTCACTATATCTATTAAATTTATCGAACGTGACAATTTCGCGCGTGTTCTGTTGTCGCTCAAACTTCAAATGGGTATCTACTTTTAATCGTCGGAGGACGGAGGATTTTAAATTGTATTTGGTCGGTGTAGCCGTAATTGTAAAAACTGGTTTTATTGTCATTGTCACTTCTCATTTAATATTGTTAAAGTTTTATTTGGTTTTATTATCTTACATTTATGTGTATTTTTTGCGCATGAGGTAGGTCTATGGGCTATGTTTCTGAACATTTTTTTTGTTTACAACACAGCTGGTATCGTAAGTAGGTATCTATCGTATCTAATAAATAATCGTTCGCTCCTGTCAGTTTTCCTCTAACTTCGGACAGCTAGATGACTGATGTGGTCATAATGGCTTGTCAAGGGATGCTACATAGCTTGAATATAACAGATGGCTTGCCAAAATGATTAGGTATTATCACCGCCTCCACTCACATGCGTGCGAAGGTTAGCACGTTGCACGAATTGTCTTGAGCTTTAAAATCTAGTAATAGCATGAAATTGTCAAAAACTTCGCATAATCATTTGCGAAGGGACATCCTTTGTACTTATACGTGCGAATATGAGTGAGCACCATTAGATATTTTGTGGTTAGTTAACAAATTTTCGATAAGTTACACAGTAATTTTCTCGCGTATGCGTTTTGAAATGGTTGCATATTACATGTGAGTTGCAGCTAGTACTTTTGACCTTGTATCTAGATGGAATCTGTCGTTCAACTCTATTACAAATTCACAATAGGTCGAGTTCACTTGTCGGATCAATGCAAAGGAGGGAGAATATCCGACTGACTACATTATATTCCAGATATCTCTTTCGACGCGTAGGTAGGGCTACATGGAGTTTTATTCGTGGAAATACACCTGTATCAGGTAGTATCTATTTATTTCTTTCTTAATTAACTAAAAGCTAAATTAAGTACCTATAAGTATTTGTAATAAAAAATATAATTACGAAGATGAAGCTAATTTTAGTTGTTGAAATAAATATGGTCGCAGTTCTTCTTTTTGAAACATTTTTGAATCTTATCCCTACATGAATAACATAGTTTTAATGCAATTTATCATTGTAAACAAGACGAGCATACATGAGATAAAAACTTTGAAACGCGCCATAAAACTGTTGCGTGTGATTTTGAAAGTCGCGTTCAAAATTGTTATAGAAACCAAACAGTCCACAGTACCTCAATCGAGGCGAACGAGCCCATAAAAAATAAAAGTCGGCTATAAAAATAGCCACCAACGTCCATTCAGCTGATAGTAGATACCGGCAGCAATCATGGAGCCCGCGTACGCAAAACGTAAAAAGAGAGAAACCGCAACCTTTCGCCCCGAGTAGGTACAGTTCAAGCGAGGAAATAATACAGACCGATATACTTACTCGTTCTTATATCGATGGACACGGAATTCATTTTTTCATTACACTTTTCGTTGATAGTGGGCATTTAAAATTTTAGTAATTCATATACCTATCTATTATCATTTAACGTTATGACAAGTTTGACCATATTATTAAACTGCTCCTAGCCGCCTGAAAATTTGTTTATTTTTGAAATGTTGAGTCGTTGATTGAGACTAGAACGTGCGCTCACAGTTCTACGAGCCCCGATGCAAAATAGTTCGTCTAGTATGAAAAATAAGATAATATGAAATAATGTGTAGTGTATTTGGGTAAAGTAATCAAGAAAGTTAAGAAGAAAGTTAACCACAATTTGAATAACATTCTAAACTTTATTATAACATATCTCAAAATCTTTCAAGACCTTACATAACATAAATAATAAAAAAATAGTATATTTTTTAAACACATGTCGCAAAAGTGTTCGTCTATCATTGGTTCTCACGCAAAATAGTTCGTCTACCACTTGGTTGTGTCGCCTTTGCTTTCAATTACAGCTTTAATGCGAAGAGACATAGTCGCAACCAACGCTGCACACTCGTCGGTGGTAACTGAGTCCCACACAGCCAAGAGTTTAGCCTTCAAGTCGCTCTTCGATCTTGATGGATTTTTGCGAGGGACTTTCTTCATTTTCCACCATAGTCTCAATACTCTCAATCGGCGATAAGTCCGGGCTGTTAAATGGCCATTCGATGGTTGGGATGCTCCTTGACAGTAGCCATGTCTTTGAGTGACGGATTGGAGGGCAGTAGACTTTCTTCCAAAATAGTTTGATATCTTGTTGCATTGATGGAACCATCCACAAACTGCATCCCACCAACACCTTGTGCAGACATGCAGCTCCATATCATAAGAGACGCTGGAAACTTAACTTTTCGTTTAATGCAATCAGTATGAAATGCTTCATGTTTATTTCGAACCACTTTATTTCATTCATTGCCGATAGTGACTTCAAATTTGGACTCATCACTCCATATGATACTACGACACTGATCAGAAGTCCAATTTAAGTGATCACGAGCAAACTTCAATCTCTTTTTCTTTTGTAAGGCAGTCAATAGTGGTTTCTCCTTACCTGTGTAAAATCCGTAGCCCATTCTTTTCAACACCCTTGCAGGTATCAACTGAGACATCTTTGCTAATCATATCTCTCCATTGCACCGTGAGTTCTCCAGCTCGAGCTCGACGATTTTTTTTGATAATTTTGTTTAGGGTTCTGTTTTCTGATTCGCTGGTGATACGGGTCGGATAGTTTTCTTCAAGCAAGATGTATTTCCATGGTTTTTATAGTGCTGAATGATAGATTGCACTGTAGATTTAGGCAGCGTCAAGTCTTTGGAGATTTGGTAACTTGATTTGCCCGCCTCAATCCCACAAACTAATCGCTTTCGAAGTTCTTCACCCACTGGTTTGCCACGACCCATTTTTCTTGAAAACTGAATAAATTAACAGAATTTTTCAGAATTTATAGTATCCCACTAGTCAGAATGACGCATAATCACTTTTCCAAACTTAAATTTCTAAAAATAAAATTAAAAAATAGGGAAAAACGTATTTAACTCAATGATAGACGAACTCTTTTGCATCGATTAACAACTAGATGAACTATTTTGCTTACCATTTGCTCGACTTAAAAGCAGAATATCTCTTAATTTAAAAGGCTGAAATAGTTTATTGCTTCAACATTAAATAGTGCATAAGTACCCGAACATGAGATGGTAGAATAGTTTTTCTGTTTACGTAACTGGACAAAAATAATTAAGTTAGAAAAAATCTTTCTCTACGTTTTTCGTACTAGACGAACTATTTTGCATCGTGGCTCGTATTTGCGGCTTATTCCACAAATCCCCTTCGCAAAGGGGCAGGGGATTTCTGGACTACAGAAGTCTACAAATCCCCTTAATCAGATTATATCATTAATTAAAATCCTTAACAACGTGATTCCTTGGTCAGATATGATTCGATTTTGCATTACCATTCTTTAAGAGAATTAATGGAAGTATCATTTCATATTTCATTGAAACTCATCGCCTAACAGAGTTAAAAAGGTAAAGATTTTTTTAGTAGTTATTTTGTATCGAAGTTCATATCAATACCTACTTTTTAGTTTTATTGTTTTATTATAAATAATGTTTGAGAATGTTTTATTATAAACAATGAATGTTATAAGACCTATTGCAATTTGCATTTTTTTATCAGTTTGTTGTTACATGTTTGTGAGTTGATATTTTTAATTTAAAATATGGCTGGTAGTGGTAGTGGCTGGTGGTGAACTGGAGTACATAAAAAACATCTACGGTACTTCTACACGCTGGGCATAAGTACTGTGTTAAAACAAAGAACAAGAAGAATTCAGTTCTTTCGGAATGCACACAACGAAAGTAATCTGAATGCACTGGATCCATGGCTATTCACGTAAGACAAAAAAAACGTTTTTTAACCGACTTAAAAAAAGGAGGTTCTCAATTCGACCGTATCAACCTCGATAAGCAGAGATAACTCAAAAACTACTCGCCAGATGGCGCTCAATTCAACAGATATAGGTGTAAAGTTCTCGGCACTACAAATTAATCAAGCCCAAATACATGTTTGTACAGCGATTTTTTCCAAATATGAAATGAATCTTCCATTAATTCTGTTAAAGAATGGTTATGCAAAATCGAATCATATCTGACCAAGGAATCACGTTGTAAAGGATTTTAATTAATGAAATCATATTTATTAAGGGGATTTGTAGACTTCTGTAGTCCAGAAATCCCCTGCCCCTTCGCGAAGGGGATTTGTGGAATAAGCCGTATTTGCTTGTTAACATTTACTTATGGAATTTCAAATACTTCTTCAATATACAATGAACCCTAATCACAGGGGCGGAAAGGTAGCATTTTGTGTGTGCCATTAAAACTAATTTCAGATCAAACGCGAACAGTCTGCAGTAGAAACGCTGAACGCTCACGCTTCGCCCTATTCCCTGGGTAGCGGCCATTGCCCGTCCATTGTTGTTGGACCGTGCACTCAGATACTTTGACATTATAAATCAATTTGAAACTGAAACGGCAACTTGTTGACAGCCTCATTTTACGGTTGACTGTATGATGTCTCTCCTCTTAAAAGAACAGCTGATGACATAACTACATGAATGAATGAATGAATGAATAATTTATTTGTTCAAGTATGGGTACAATTATGTTAGTGGCAAAGAGATTTAAAGATCCCAGCATACTTTGTCGGTACAACCAGCGTACAAATTTTTAAAAACTATTTTAACTACATAAGTAGGTATACTCAATATTACTCAATTAGCTCAAATACAATTGTTCACTTATTGTCAAAATAAAAACAATAATAATTCTGTATTACAATTAATTAAATAAAATTATTGAATTACTTACATTAAATACTAAATTAAATTAAATTACATTATTAAATTATTACATACATCACAATCGTCAAAACTTGTCACTAAAATATTCTCGTATGTCATAATATTGTTGTCTGTAATATATTACTTCATTGTATTTTTAATCTTTTAACACAAAGAGTACTAATATGTTCAGGGAGATGATTGAAAACTTTAACAGCCATATACAGTAAGCATTTTGCTGGAACTGTGTAAGGCCGAGGCCGCACTACGGCTAAACCGCCGCGGTTTCTTACCGCGTAAATTTTGTAACTCAAGGAAAGCAATACAAGCGGCCGCACTTGCGGTTTCTGATAATGTCTATGTGAATTGCGCGGTTACGCGGTTACCGCCGCGGGAAAAAACCGTAGTGCGGTCTCGCGCTAAGTCTTTGTTGCGGTAAACATAACTTGTTTTTATGCCTGCATCTATTAAGACCAATGTCATTGTATGTTTTGAATAGATGTCTATTTTGTGCTACCAAAAGACATATTTCGTATATATACATACTCGGAAGGGTCATTATTTTTAGGTCTTTAAAATATTTTTTGCAGCTCTCTTCTAATGGACCTAAACCACAAATAGATCGCACACATTTTTTCTGGAATTTTAACCCTTTATCTAATGTCCTTGTATTTCCCCAAATTACTAAACCATATCGAAGTACTGATGCAATATAACCGTGATAAGCTGTTAGAGCTGCTTCCATAGAAACTGTTTGTCGGAGACGTTTCAGTACATAGACAAATTTATCCAGCAGTCAAAACATACATTTGATTTGCGCTTAGCAAAATCGGAAGGCTGGTGATTATCGTCTACTTAGTAGGTACCAAATACGATCGCTGTATCTACTTGTTTACCGATACAGTACATAACAATATAGGCATTTCTATAATGTCTCAGCAAATCCTGCTCCTGATACAGACGCTAGACGCGACAAAACAAACTGATCACTTTAATTATTCAAGAGTATCAGATCTTATCCTATAGACTGCGCCCCGTAGCTAAAAATGCGTGAGGCGGACGAACGAAAGACTCCGTAGAGTCTAAACTAAGTGCCCCCTCACCCCCTCGACCCACAACGGAGCCCCGAGTTCGTCCGTTAAATGGGATCCGCGCCTTCGTCGTCTTCAATCGCATAATAAATCGCCACTCGGAGCGCCCCGCTAACTGCATGGCGTCAGTAATCCTTTCAGAATGCCATGTGTGTGCGAATTTCGACCATATTAAACAATGACACGGTACACGCATTTCCATCTGTCAATTCTATACACATAATAGATTTAATATAAGATTTACGGATTTGTAAATGATCGCTGTGTGTACAGGGAAGATATACTTACGAGAAAAACTATTACAGGGGGATTTATTAGCGCAATAGAACCGAATACAACGATTTTTACAATTTTTATCAGTTTGCTTATGGGTTTGTCTACCTACTTTAGGTAATTTGGTGGTTGAAATAAGAATTTGCGAGGGGTTAAGTTAGTGCTTATCCAGAATTCACATATAGCTTCAGAGCGTTACTTTAACACGTACCTACCTATATACGGCATAACTCAACGGAATAGTTATTCGAGTTTATTATTTATTAATTAATTCACTATATTTTATTAAAATTTGCGAGAAATACCAATGTTAAGACACGGGGCGTTGTACTTAGGATCGATACGGGGGTGATTTGTCTAGCGTGACGCAAGAGCTACGGCTAGGTGTGGGGGTGTGAGCGACCCCGACTTGCATTCCCAAAATCGCATGCTCCTATAACTATGTAGTGAGGCACTTGTGAACGTCTATTCGTCCTACTAAAAATACCAAAAATACTTATTAATGCATAAGTCGATAAGTAAAATTCGTCCGACTTGCTCGAATTTAATGAGGAATTTATTTAAATAGGACCACATGATGAACTTACTGAAGTTCAGAAATAAAAATCATCAAAATTGTTAGGTGTGATTCTTTCAAGTTAAGTTTACACTGAAATAACTTTTACGACACTGCACACATGGCTAGTGTTTCGGACAGAGATGCGCAAAATGAAAACATGATTAGATAACTACAGATTAAAATTACACCTGCAAGCCGAGAAATGCGCCCACGTGCGCCTTTCGAGGAAAGCTAGAGCGTTATTTACAAGGGGAACTTTGATGATGATGAAACTGTATTCCATAATTAGGTAACTAATCTGTACCGTTACTTTCGTAGTTCTTTAAAAAACCTGTGTCTCGGGTCGCCCGTCAGTAGTTATATATTAAACTTAACTATGTTGAACTATTTGATATTGAAATTGTTTAACTTGAGAAAAGGTTAGGGTACTTATTACTTAAATGCGTCTATCTGAAATTCGGCTAGCGCTGTGGATTAGAGTGAGAGACAAAGAGCCTGTCTTCAGCTGCCTATACATAACAGAAAGAGGGAAGCCAGACAGACTGATTAGATTGAGAGAGTAGAAGCCTGCCTTCGACTGCCGTATGTATGCATAACAGAAAGGGAACCCAGACAGCCTGGCGCCGTAACGCGTTACATAACGAAGCGGTTCACGCTCCCATAATGAAGTTATCACTTCAAAAATTAAGGACACATCTGAATAATCAGACAGGGCGCCCCGGGCAACGCGACTCGCCATCGAAGCCGCACCCCTCGGTTACAGCGTTTTGTTTAACCACGGTTGGTTTAGCAATCGGCGGTTAAAGCCAAATGAATGAACTAACTCTGTTTAGTTTCCGGGATCGATTGCACGCAATTTTCTCTACCACTCTGTTATACAATTGCCGACTGTATTAAGATGCTCATAAGTAGGTTCTAGGTACCGCAGACTCATATTTAGGGTATACGGTATGCCAAGCAACCAATGAACCAATAACTTGTTGAATCTGTTCAGTTTAGAGTCTGTTATTTAGAGTGATGCTGGGAAAACATAAAATAGAGAAGGCAATCAGAACCCTAGTTTGGCCAACAGTAATAAAAAACAAGTTTCTATCAGTATAATTATGGACAACAAAGGCTACCTACATTAAAGCCAATAATATCCACCGATGTCCATGATTGACACCGTTACAGTTTTATTTATTAGCATACACCATAGACACTATTAAAACTTAGTACGACAGCTATATCTATCTATGATTTGCGAGCAACAGATTAACAGAGCTCTTGACAACTTTCAAGTCAACAGGAGTGTTCATTAGTAGTTAAGCGTTCAACCAATTCAAACTCCTTAAACTAATACCTAAAAGCCGCATCTTGAAGTCTATTGAAGAGAGTGCCAAATTCGAACATTATGAAACCATATTATTTTTTCCAAATTTTGCCGTTAGAACCGTATTGAAAGCTCTTTCAGATATTTTAATCCCATAGTGTCCAATACATTTTAATATGTAATCGTGGTAGTCTCCAAGAAGTGCACATCGGATATATTGAGAACAAACTAAGGCCGAGGCCGCACTACGGCTAAACCGCCGCGGTTTCTTACCGCGTAAATTTTGTAACTCAAGGAAAGCAATACAAGCGGCCGCACTTGCGGTTTCTGATAATGTATGCGAATCACGCGGTTACCGCCGCGGGAAAAAACCGTGGTGCGGCCTCGCGCTAAGTTCTAAGTTCTGTCAATGAGAAGCGACGCGAGGTTTAATTTGACATGAGAGTGTAATATTGCGGCCTAAAATAGATATTAGCCGAGATTTCCCAGTACGCGCAATATTAACTATATTGCACACGTACTTGACAGTAACGTAGGAAGTTTGCAATAACATTGTTGGTGCAATACATTATATTGCGTTTAAGGACGCTTCGATATGATTTAATATTTTCCCGTGTACCTAGGTGTACCTATCTCGCATTAGATACCTTAACTTAGGTTACTTATGATACCTAACCACATGAATAGTAAAGAACCAGAATGCGCTTCCTAATAACCGTCAAAATCTTGCCATTTTCATAGGGTTGTCACTCTGTTAAAATTAAACGGTCAAGTGTGTACCGAGCGATGGTCAGTGATGACGTCATGACAGTAGGGAATATGCGTGTATGTAATTCAATATTAAGTGAATTGTTTTATACAATAGTTTTCGCTAACATAAAAGATCTTTAATCTAAAAAATAACGTATTTTGTATTTAAACGCTGTGAAATCAAAAATATGATTTATATAATATCACTACATAGTATAAAACAAAGTCGCTATTTTTGTCCGTCTGTTTGTTTGTCTGTTTGTCTGTATGCTTAAATCTTTAAAATTACGCAACGGATTTTGATGCGGTTTTTTGTAATAGGTAGAGTGATTCAAGAGGAAGGTTTTTATGTATAATACATGCATATATTCCCACGAGAACAGGATCCGCGCGGGTGAAACCGCGGGCGGGCCGCTAGTTAAGTATATAGTGGTATATAATTATGTTTGTACGCCCTCTCCCTTTCCCTGTCTTGTCCGTGACAGTTTACGCACACAAATCTGTGTATGTAGTCATAGTACCGCACAAGACGTTAGTATGAAGTTTTGATTCTGGTTAATTATTTATCTTTTCATGTGGTTGATGACGGGGTCGATCGGTCGGTGCGTCCGACCAAGTCGTCGTTGACTGTAGCTGAGGATAGGAAGTAGTTCGACTGAAAATGTGAATGAAAGTACTGACGTTCTTGTTGGTATCCTTTATTTCTGTTACATTAATTATAGAAATGTCCAGAGAGGAATCTATAGCTATGGTCCAGGAAGAAGAACAGGAAGAAAACTGTTATAACTTGTTGGAATAGACTTCTAAACTCTGTGTACAGACTATTATTTTTGATCTCCAGTCATGTTTAATCCGAAGGATAACCACCGCTCGGACCTAGTCGCCGAGATATATTTTTTTCAAATAACGTATTGGAAAACAGCAATATGACATTAAATTTACACAAAGCCAATTGAAAAAATCTTGTTTAGTTTATAAAATGTTTATTTAAAATATGATCGTTTTTTTTTAAATATTAACTCGATTCATAAAAAAAACGATTCGTTGGCAGCCCTTATTTTCGTATCCCAGCAAAACCGGTTCGCCCCCAGCCGGGGCCGGTCCTCGCCCCCCGCGCCTTGTACGTGACAGTGACAGGGTATGCACACAAACGTGTGCATGTAGTAGTGGTTTCGTTTCAGACCCTAGTATGAAGCTTTCAATCTGTATATAATATGTAATCTCTGTGACCTAACTTAGTAAGGATACTAAACTTAGGTTTTAGGATAAGGCTGTTTAATTTAGATACCTACACAAAAATGACATTTCTACATTATATTTCATACGTTTCATTCTTCAGATAATATATCACACGTAGTTTCCTCGTTGTACTGGCAGTTTCGCACAAAAAATGAACTCTGTACATCTTCGAATGAAACGTACTCATATCGGTAATTGGGATAGAACTTCACGTACAGGTAAGTCCGTTTAATCATCAATAATAGCGAAAAACCCATTAATGACCCACTACCCACTACTGAGCACGGGTATCTGATCATTAAGGAGGATTATTATCATAACCAAAGCGTAACGCGTGGGCGCTAATATGTATGACAATGACAATTGGTAGTTCAGACGGACGGACGGACTCAGACGGATTCAAACGGACCTTGTATTGCCCTGATTATCGATCGCGTGGTGATACCGAAATAGTTGCAACCATACCGCCAGACTCCATCCTCTTCGGAATAGACTGCTTCGTTTGATTTTGGCGAGATTTTCCTCCAAAAGCCGAACTATTTTATCACTTCTTTCATTCATTCGGTTTTGGCTAGTTGTTCCCTCGAAAGCCGAAGGTTAACTATACTTATGTCAGTACTCTACGTTACCACACCGCATCTACTATCAACAACCCCACTGCAGGAAGCTGCAGTGACACTATTCACTAGCATCACTATTTACTGCAGTGAAACTACGAAAAGAATTTAAGGCAAAGAAACTCACAAAAGTGCAGGCCAAATGCATAAAACTATTTAAATCTTACAAAGATAGGTACATGAACCTCATATGACTCATATCTACTTTTAAAATGCTCTGGAAATGCATCGACATCGTATAGATGTGCCAATGGTACGGAAATTATGAGAAGGGTGAAATTGTTCAGATCAAATTTTCATTCAGCATTCAAACGAGTAAGCTTGGCAGCGGGAAAGTTACCAAAACTCGAACAGGGTATGCGCTTTATCGTGGTATGTTTACAATTGATTGTCACTCAGCCATTTAACAAAACAGAATACACGAATGCAAACATTTGCAAGGAACAATGTTATGCAGCGCTGGCCAAAAAAGAAGAAAACTTTTACTCACATCGAGCGAAATAAAAAAGTTGGGATTGGGACGTTGGTTATGAAAGATAGCAAGTCATCTTAGTACGTGAATGGAAAATTAAAGCCTGTTTAAATGACTTAACGAAAGCAGACTGATTGCAGCTATTAGAGAAACGTTGTGATTTCATTTTTCTTTGTGCAGTGTCTTTCTGTTCTTCAAAAGTCCTTGGTAGTTTCATTCATTATGTTTTTTCTTTGATATGTTTTTCTAATGAAAAGCCTAGGTAATATTCTTGATTTGTCTGTCCACAAAGGCTAGAGATTAATTGAGTTAAGATCACACAAAGAGACTTATTTGAAGTGAAGTTTCGAAGTCGTCGTGCTTGAACAATATTGTTCCAGGGAAAAAGAAAACAACTTGTTTTGAATAAGTTTCCTTAAATGGGAAGTAGTGTAGGTAAGTAGGTACTGTGTAGGATTAATGTCTTCTTACAGAATTTACCAACGGAATAAAAACAACAAAAATGCTAAATAGAAGTTGATTGGTATGGTTCGATTGAAGTTGGAAGTTTTAGTTGTTTGGAGTTGTGTAGAATTAAAGTCTATTTCAGCGTTGAGTCGGTTTCGGGTTAACTACCTACACGATAAAAAAAATTCGATATTTTTTGTCTGTCTATCCGGGTTAATTTCTGGAAGAACTGAACCGATTATAATGGAAATTTCACTGCATGAAAGAAAAGATTTTAGGGCAATTTACGTGGAAAACACTCCTGTGCAATCGAAATCTCACTGCACATGCAGTGTTAGACCAATAAAACAGCTACTGCATCTATCATCCGCACGGGCGACCGCGTCCATAAACCATAATGACTGCGTCCGTTCGCACATACCATTTGTAAACAGCGATACAAAATCTAAGCACCAAATTGTAAGCGATGTCTATTGTCAAAAAAAGTTGGGACGTCCGCAATCCAAGGGCAGAGACGATAAGAAGTGCGGATAGACCCTTGGGAATCGGCTCACACCTGGCAACGCTTAGGGTTGCAACGATATATCGGAAAACCGATAATATCGATAATATAGAAGGGGACATATCGATATTTTGATCGATATTTGCGCTATAACGATACGATAATATCGATATCATATCCGAAGAAAAAAAATCGATAATTCACGACCTTAGATAAGGCTGTTTGGGCCTCGAACATTAGCCTTTCCTAACAATTTAAACAAACAAAAAAATCCTCTACTTGTTTTATGTCTCTATTGTCTCTGGATGTATGGGCTTAGACCCTTTGCCTGTCCGTAAGGACTAATGAAACAAAAAAATCTCTAGGAACTGCATATTTTTTATTTAAATTTAAATGAATTCGATATTATCGATATTATCGACCAAAATCATCGATATTGATAATATCGATAATTTCATTACCTCGATATAATTATCGATATTTTTATCGATATTACAACAACCTTGCATCCCTAGCAACGCTAAGCTTTTGAGCTCGCATAACATTTGGAGCTCACAATATAACCATTATTATTATCATGTGAATAGTATTCTAACGGTAGGTCGCTTTATTGTAACGGTTTTGGAACTTTTTGTGTAATGACTGATAAAAAGTGTTCGTCGCGATCATTATCTAAATAATATTAATCTTAAAATATAGAAGCGAAGTGTCACTCACTCCTCACGAAATATCCAAAACCACTTCACTTTCACATTACACCCCTAAAGGGGTGAAATAGGGATTGTGTGTTGTTTGAAAATGTATCGATTTTAAAGCAGCATTATGAAAATGCGTGATAAGGATAAGATTAAGGATAGGTCCACTAAGTTGAATTCCCATTAAGTTGAATCCCATTAAGTTGAATCCCCGTTAAGTTGAATTCCCATTAAGTTGAATCCCATTAAGTATAGTTTGTTTGTTCATAAATTTATTCTGGACCTGGGGGCATTAAGGATATCAAATTTTTAACCGACTTCAAAAAAAGGAGGATATTCTCAATTCGTCTGTACGTTTTCTTTGTCTTATGTGTTACTTCATCATTTCGTACTGGGCGAACCGATTTCTATAATTCTTTCGACATTTGACTCGTCCCATTTTAATTTGAGCGACATCTGACGGTCAGTTTTTGAGTTATTCTCAATAAAGTGAATTTAATTATTATTTATGCAAACTTTTCACTGGGTGTTCCGATTTTGAGATTATTTTTTGTTCGAAAGGTAGTGTTTGCCATGTGGACCCTTAGGCTAAGCGTCCACAGGTCGGTATCGTACGCATCGGACGGATCGCATCAACCGCATTATTTTTTCATACTGCGTCCACTGTGTCGGCAGCGATCGGATTATCGACGCAAGTACCAGCAATCGGATTGTAGACACCAGTTTCATTCGCATTTTCTTTGTATGCGGGGCGCGTCCACTGATCGTCATTCCATGTGACGTCATCGGCCCGCATCGCAAATCGCAAAAGTTGCCTCTCGGAGCATCGGCGTCGGCATTACCGATGTGCGATCCGTACGATGCGGATCAGTGGACGCACTTGTATGATTTTCTATACAAAGAATAACACAATCCGTTTAATGCGATGCGTCCGATGCGTACGATACCGGCCTGTGGACGCTTAGCCTTATAAATTGGAGCGACATTTGGCGATTGGTTTTTGAGTTATCTCTAGTTAACTTTTAGAGAATTCAACTTAATGGGAATTCAACTTAATGGGAATTCAACTTAATGGGATTCAACTTAATGGGATTCAACTTAACGGGAATTCAACTTAATGGGATTCAACTTAATGGGAATCCAACATTCAGAGAATTCAACTTAACGGGAATTCAACATTCGGAGAATTCAACTTAATAGGAATTCAACTTTCTGGGACTGAAGGGATAGAAATTCGGTAAGTAACACCTTTTTTGGTAAATCGTTCCCCTATTATTAAAGTTTGCTTGAAAAGGAATTAAAGTTTGTTTGACTACCCCCAAATAGGCCAACCCCTCGAGAAACAGGTAGTCATTAGTCATCAATACAAATAACAGTTAATAAGGATTAACGTAACTCAGTACGTAATATAAGATGATTAGTATTATTACTTACATGACAATTAGCCGAGATATGATCTTAATTGTTTGTTATATTAGCGTGAGAAACAAAGCAGAAATAAGTTCATACCTATTTTTTTGTCACTGAATTTTTGGACAGTTGATTTTCTACTAAACATATTATCTTGGTATGAGGAATCGAATAACCGGTTACCTATCCTGGAAACCATCCAACAGCAGAATCTAATAAGTTGTAACTAATGCGTTTTGAAAACGAGTGTGTCATTTTTATGCACTCAAAGATCAGATCATGCCTTAAGATTTTAATGCAATTAATGCACTTTGAAGTCATTAAACAAAAATGTCCTAAAATAAAAATATAGTTTCATTTATTTTATAGTCATTTTACAAAAGGGTTAAAGTTATAGTGAGGCCGCGCTAACTATGCGTTCCTGAAGTCTGTCATTCGACTGGGCGATGTAACTTCGAACTGGCGTACAATTAATTGGCAATTTTTTAATATCTTTTAATTGCCTTATTAACGAGTGATAACATTAAAATCAAACATTAAATCGAATAATTATGCCAACTAACAATAATTGTATTAATCTTGGGCTAAAATTATTACAATTACTTAAATAACAAAATATAAAAACAATACCCTTTAAAAGAAAACCACGTCAAACGGCGCTCGTTCAAGGTTATATCCATGTCATATCAACTTTTTGTTTTTGTAGTGATGTGACATAATAACAAGGCAATTGTAATCGAATATTTTTGTAATCTTAATACAATGTCGGTAAAATATAAAATAAAACGTAATTTTATAATATATTATATAATGTACTAAGTATTCAATATAGTTAATAATGTTATTATAATAAAGGTACGCCCAAACATAGCTTAGAAAAATTTGTGTTATAATATGACTCAGGTGAATCAAATGAAAATAAAATAAATAAATAAAACATTTTAATTTTTTTCTCTTGATTACATTCAGAAATTATGATTAAATTAAATTAATTGATTCCTTAAAATTTTATTTACATAACGAATATTATTATTGAATATATTGAAACATAATTCCTATAAAAATAACAACATATAAATTGAATAAATATTATGCATAATGAATGCATGTTGTTATTGTTATTTGTTATAACGCATAATGTTATTTATTGTACATCACTAGTCATGACGAATTGACATGTGTCAGGAACGCCATAGTTAGCGCGGCCAGATAATAGTTAGTGTAATTTGATCTGCGTCAGTGATACAGAAAACACGCAAAATTTTCGTACCTACCTACCCTTGACAATCTCCTGAACGGGGAGCTATATTTTTGGGAGAGACAATTGGTAGATAAGTAACATAAATAACTTAATTCCTTGAATAGTCCCTATTGACAGACACGAGTCTCTTATACCTAATGGTGCGTACAGACTATATAACAAAACATGTTTTATAGTTAAATAACATGTTTTTTTAATGTGGACGATATGTGTTATAAAAACAAGTTATATAACATGTTATTAGTTTTTGCAACAATGTTATATGCTATATTTTATGAAATGACACGCATTGAATTGTTATAAAACACTGTTATACAACAATGTTATTTTAATGTGTACGGTCTTGTTACATGTTTCATTGTCGCGACCATTTTAACTTCGTGTCAAAACGGAAATTCGTCTGTTTCGGCAATTTCCAGGTTTTGTGAATATCTACATATTATGTATTTTCAACTGTATGAATATGTACTGCGAGCAAATACTGTTTTGTGGGTGGTCAAAAAAATGGTTGTGACCTCTATTCTTCCTACTAAAAGAAAGCAAAGTGCAGATACCCAACACGAATGAACATTCGGTCAACGCACACGCACACAGACGCATTGTCGACAATCAAGTAAACATTCAAATGTTAATGCGTTCAATAATTTGCATTACACTCTTGGCCCGTTAGGGCGCCTTCAAGTAGAACGCTGGTTACCGGCGCCGATCTGCCAGCGCTTATCGGTATAGTCTAAGATCCGAATCTAAATCGACATTCATCGGGTTGATAAGAGAATCAAACACACTGATAGAAACTTTTTTTGATATTTAAAAATATTTGTTAATATTTAACAAATAATTTATTAGAGACCACTTTTTAGTGCTTAATAAATATTTCTTAGTATTTAAAAAGATTTATTAATATGTAATAAATGAATATCAGATTTATTAAACACAAAAAAAACATTTTAAATACTAAGAAATATTTGTTTAATACTAAAGAGTGGTATAAACTAATACTTATATTCTGTCCAGGATTTTTGTTGTCTACCCATTTTTAATATATTTTCTAATATACAAAATTTATTATAAAATAATTTTGATTCTCTTATCAACCCGATGAATGTCGATTTAGATTCGGATCTTAGACTATACCGATAAGTGCTGGCAGATAGGGACAGGGATGGGCAAATGGGAAAAACATATCGACATTTATCGTATCGATATTTTCCAAATGTATCGATATATATCGCCCAAGAAATTTAATATCGATATTTTGATATATCGATATTTTTTTCCCAATATGCAATTATTTATAAAAATTGCCAAAATATTCGAAATTTTAAAGTACCTAAATACACATCTGGCTGTTATGACATCAGTTTTATTATTAAAAAACAGGTTTATGTACCTGTAGCCAAGAAAAATCAACATACAGTGCCACAAACTTATCTGGTCCGGTTGCCAAAATTGCAACTAATGCAAATGTTATACTGTTGTCAGACAAAGACCAAGACAGTAGCGCCCCTCTTACCGGGTCAGATAAGTTTGTGGCACTTTACCAACCAAACCAACAAGCAGTGTCATTGTCATAGACAAGTAGGTCATAGACTGTAATTTTTGTTTGTGTTTGAAGCAAAGAAACTAAACCCATATAGCCTACTGCATACCTACTCTTTTTCTAAATTTAAGAAATTGGATTGGTCAAATAGGTACATGATGCGATCCATTCTCATTTCTTAGACATACATCTCTAACAGATATATATCTGAAAAATATGGCGGATCTCTATTGAAACCTAATTTCCGTATTCTCGGGATGTCAAATTAGATAATATCTCTAAACATTTCTTTCGACATGCAACGTTTGGTCCAGGGCGTTCGAGATTGAAATATCGTGAATTTTGGCCAATCACAGCGTTGTAAAGCGTTCGATATTGACATGTTCACAATCTTATTAGAAAAAAAATGTAGACCTACATTTTCTTTTTACGATTGTAATAAGATTGTGATTTTTATCTATTTGTTAGTTTACAATGTTATTAGAATACAATCAAAACAAAATATTCGCTTGACATTGACATGACATATATGCACAGATTAGCTAAAGATGAATGTTTCGTTATACGGTATGCGACGACTAGTCTTTTTGTTAAAATATTTAGTAATGGTTTTTAACTGCAATATAACAGTAAATAAATTATAATTATTCAAAGATAGTTTAGGATGACTATATAGTGATTTTTTAATGCTTTTGTATGATTTGAGTAATATACAACCTTTATTTACTTCTAGTCGGGTTTTATTGACTTGGCGTTGCCATAGTCTAGTAAAACGGAACGTTCATTTCATATGTCTCTTGGTAATGTCGAAGAATAAATCTCTAATATGCCCCAGAATTACTTTTATGGATACAGTAGAGATTTTGCCGACATGTCTCGCAGAGATTTTAAGGGTAAAGATATGTCTGATTTCGAGATTATATCTAGGAAATGAGAATTGGGCTCCAGAGCTTTAAACTGTAACGTTATTAAGGGGTAAGATAAAATGAAAAGAATTTTAAAAGGAATAAAAGATGTACTTCTCTTTCTTAGTGGGTCACAAGTCACAATAACACTGTATAAAAAAAAGCGAGTTAACCAAGAACAGTCATACAAGAAAGTCACTTAAAACACGGGAGGGGAGACGACCTGGAGCGTTCTCACAGGCGGAGGCGGAGGGTCGGAAGCACCGACTCGATCGGTGGAGGCCGGCGTATCTCTCGATGAGATCAGGTGGTCGGGAGGCGTAGAGGCTGGTGCGCTACCACGCGCACAAGAGGGTAGCGCGACCCTGGCGCACAGCACTGCGCGCGGAGCCTCCCGATGTAGTCGACGGCAGCAGGTCCAGGGGCGCTCCAAGCACGCGCCCGACCGGAACGATATGTGAAACGAGATAGATACGCACGCGACCGCGAAACAGGGACACGGGTCGGCCCTGTGTACTCCACCGAATCTGATAGACCTCGCCCGAAGAAGTCTTCCGATCACTTCAATGGCTGTCTCCACACTGCCCTATTGACCCGATTTCTTCCATCTTTCAGGGCCCGCGTTCTTCTTTCAAATCTGATTAAATTTTGAATTTTAAAATAAGTAAGTCTAAAAAGGTTGGTAGATTATATGTACATACAGAATAAATTTAAAAGAGCAAAGACTACAAAGACGTCAGAATCAGAATTACATTGACAATTATGTCACCAACGTAAACAAACATAAAAATCATATTTAAAGTTACAGGAATTCATCAAAATAAAGAAGGAATAAGTACTAAAACATTAAAGAAGGTAACATTTACAATTTATAAATAGTCCTAGAAGTGAAAAGCCAAAGGAATAATTACATAAATTATCAAAAGTCGCGTGCGTATCTATCTCGTTTCACATATCGTTCCGGTCGGGCGCGTGCTTGGAGCGCCCCTGGACCTGCTGCCGTCGACTACATCGGGAGGCTCCGCGCGCAGTGCTGTGCGCCAGGGTCGCGCTACCCTCTTGTGCGCGTGGTAGCGCACCAGCCTCTACGCCTCCCGACCACCTGATCTCATCGAGAGATACGCCGGCCTCCGCGAAACAGGGACACGGGTCGGCCCTGTGTACTCCACCGAATCTGATAGACCTCGCCCGAAGAAGTCTTCCGATCACTTCAATGGCTGTCTCCACACTGCCCTATGACCCGATTTCTTCCATCTTTCAGGGCCCGCGTTCTTCTTTCAAATCTGATTAAATTTTGAATTTTAAAATAAGTAAGTCTAAAAAGGTTGGTAGATTATATGTACATACAGAATAAATCTAAAAGAGCAAAGACTACAAAGACGTCAGAATCAGAATTACATTGACAATTATGTCACCAACGTAAACAAACATAAAAATCATATTTAAAGTTACAGGAATTCATCAAAATAAAGAAGGAATAAGTACTAAAACATTAAAGAAGGTAACATTTACAATTTATAAATAGTCCTAGAAGTGAAAAGCCAAAGGAATAATTACATAAATTATCAAAAGTAGTCAATATAAACATTTCACAATTTCAGCAGATATAAAGTAAAATACAAGTAATAAAGCAATAAACGAAGTAATAACCAAAGGCAAGGATATATAAGGAAGGAACTAAAGAAGGATAAAGAGGACAAAGAATAAGGAAGACATAAAAGGAAGTAAAGAAGTAAATATTACATATATACTACATATTTCCCCCACCCAAGTAAAATTTTTTTGGCTGTAACAAAAAATTTTGAGGTAAAAATAGTGATTACCATCCACATTCATTATCCTGTCCATACTTCTCTATCATACCTCAATCTTGCAGAGTTAGGGGCTAGGGTTCACATTCAATGACGCCTACTCCAATGGTAACACTAGACAATCACATAGGCTTATTTTAGGAGTTGTGATCCGCTCGCGCTGAAAACCCAGTAGAAAAGGTTAGTGGAGGCTTATTTTACGAGTCACAACCCGCTCGTACCGTAGGCTTATTTATAGAGTTGTAGTCCGCTCTGTAAGAAATAACCAAGACAGTTATTAAGAGTCAGAATAAGAGGTCTGACAAAGAAAGAGTTCCTAATTCTATAAGGGAGAATTAAGGAAGTAACCGAGCTTAGCTACTCAGTTTAAAAAAAGCATTTCTTTTCAGAAAGAGGAAAAGAAATAACACCTACAACTACAAGATGAATATAAAAATGGACTTCGAGTAAGCCAAAATTCGAAGTCATCAAGTCGATGAAGATAGAAAAAGAGAAATAAAAGAAAGGAAGAAAGAAACATATATAAGTAGCATAAGATAAATAGAATGAATAAATATTATAATTAGAATTGTATAATAAACATAAACAAATATTATAATATTAGATTGAGAGTCCTTTCCTTTTATATCCTGAAAAAGAAAATACATTTCAAAGGTAAATATAAAATTTAAAGAAACAAGATTATAGAAAAGACATATATTAATAAAAAGCCTGTCCCACCAAGAAAGAATTTGAATAAGAGTAAGAAATCTCAGGGTCGTTATTATAAAAAGGGGAAGTTAGACAAAAAAGAGTAAGCCAAAAATAGAACCAAAATTTCCACTAGAGCTAGTGTTGTTTTAGAATTTAGAAAAGTTACAAGGGAAGATTTTAAAAGAGTAAAGCCGAAACAAATCCAAAAGGGGGGCACTTGTGTAAGTGTTATTTTAGAATTTAGAAAAAGATTTTAGTTGGGCGCCAAACTGTAACGTTATTAAGGGGTAAGATAAAATGAAAAGAATTTTAAAAGGAATAAAAGATGTACTTCTCTTTCTTAGTGGGTCACAAGTCACAATAACACTGTATAAAAAAAAGCGAGTTAACCAAGAACAGTCATACAAGAAAGTCACTTAAAACACGGGAGGGGAGACGACCTGGAGCGTTCTCACAGGTGGAGGCGGAGGGTCGGAAGCACCGACTCGATCGGTGGAGGCCGGCGTATCTCTCGATGAGATCAGGTGGTCGGGAGGCGTAGAGGCTGGTGCGCTACCACGCGCACAAGAGGGTAGCGCGACCCTGGCGCACAGCACTGCGCGCGGAGCCTCCCGATGTAGTCGACGGCAGCAGGTCCAGGGGCGCTCCAAGCACGCGCCCGACCGGAACGATATGTGAAACGAGATAGATACGCACGCGACCGCGAAACAGGGACACGGGTCGGCCCTGTGTACTCCACCGAATCTGATAGACCTCGCCCGAAGAAGTCTTCCGATCACTTCAATGGCTGTCTCCACACTGCCCTATTGACCCGATTTCTTCCATCTTTCAGGGCCCGCGTTCTTCTTTCAAATCTGATTAAATTTTGAATTTTAAAATAAGTAAGTCTAAAAAGGTTGGTAGATTATATGTACATACAGAATAAATTTAAAAGAGCAAAGACTACAAAGACGTCAGAATCAGAATTACATTGACAATTATGTCACCAACGTAAACAAACATAAAAATCATATTTAAAGTTACAGGAATTCATCAAAATAAAGAAGGAATAAGTACTAAAACATTAAAGAAGGTAACATTTACAATTTATAAATAGTCCTAGAAGTGAAAAGCCAAAGGAATAATTACATAAATTATCAAAAGTAGTCAATATAAACATTTCACAATTTCAGCAGATATAAAGTAAAATACAAGTAATAAAGCAATAAACGAAGTAATAACCAAAGGCAAGGATATATAAGGAAGGAACTAAAGAAGGATAAAGAGGACAAAGAATAAGGAAGACATAAAAGGAAGTAAAGAAGTAAATATTACATATATACTACAAAATATATATCGATTTTGATATCCATACTAATATTATAAATGTGAAAGTGTGTTTGTTTGTTTGTGACTCTTTCACGTCGCAACATGGCTATTATATGGTATGGTTTATGTGTATGGAGATAGGTGGGAGGGTGGAGAGTGACGTAGGCTACTTTTTACCGCTGAAAAACATCTCATTCCCATGGGAAGATCGATGTTTCGTTAGTTGCTAGATATTTAGTTCCGGATGTTGTTAATAGATGGCGTTAGTAAAATTCCTTTTGCAAGTACTGAATTATGTTATCAAATACTACATGTACATTTACTTAAGTCATAGGCAAATGTTATGTCTTCTGATGTTGATGTTCCAGTATATCATATTATAGGCTAATTTTTGGCCGAGATTCCTACGGGAACGGGACCTACGCGGTTGTTACCTACGGGTCCCGAAGCGAAGCGCGGGCGGTTCTCTAGTCTGTAAATAAATATCGAAAATCGATATATCGCGGGAAAAAATATAGCTGATTTATATTTTGATATATCGATATTTTTTACCCAAACCTACTGGCAGATCGGCGCCGGTAACCAGCGTTCTTTTTGAATGCGCCCTGAAGTACTAGAGAAGACACCGCAAAGAACTCTTATGTTCCATGCGCTTGCAAGCTCGCATGCGCGTATTACTGTATTATTGCTGTTGTATCGTAAGTCATTAAACTAAATATTGATACTGTTTCCGTCCAAGTAGTGCGCACAACACTAGCAAAAGCGGCCATGTTTTTTTTTCACTAAAATTTTGTCAGGCACGCTATTTTTGCTCTAGTGTCTAACCCATAATCCTATAGATCAATGCAATGATTCAGAGAGACTGTCAGCCAGCTCCTGCTTATACAAGCTTGCTTTATGTAGACTCTACATTGTAGAGGTTATCTCGACGGACCAGTACCGATAAGCGCTGGCAGATCAGCGCCGGTAACCAGAGTTCTACTTGAATGCGCCCTTAGAAAGGTAAACAGCTGACTATTAGGGTAGCATAAATATACAAAGGTCAGAGGGGGCTACAACAAACTGTCAAATCACGCTTCTCATCAAGTGGTTAGCAAACTGGCATGGAGGCACGAAGGCCGACGCTACAGTGAATGCGCATTCATTCACGCCTACGGACCCGGCACTGAATGAAACTGGAACTTTCGTTTTCTTCCAATAGCAATGTCGAATGAAAATACACTTTTTATAACGTACCACATTCAACGTTAAAACAATAGAACATTTTCTAGTTAGTTTTGTGATTTGAATCGTGTTAAATAATGCCTCACAGTAATATTATGGAACGTAGCACAATTGCTTATGTCATGTTTTTAAAGGGAATTCTATAGATCAATAATATTGGTAAAATTATTAAGAAAATCAAATAAGACTACATTCATGTTTATTAAATTTTATCCTTCTTCTTGATAAGGAAACCCGGCACTGAATGAAACTGGAACTTTCGTTTTCTTCCAATAGCAATGTCGATAGAAAATACACTTTTTATAACGTACCACATTCAACGTTAAAACAATAGAACATTTTCTAGTTAGTTTTGTGATTTGAATCGTGTTAAATAATGCCTCACAGTAATATTATGGAACGTAGCACAATTGCTTATGTCATGTTTTTAAAGGGAATTCTATAGAAGATCAATAATATTGGTAAAATTATTAAGAAAATCAAATAAGACTACATTCATGTTCATTAAATTTTATCCTTCTTCTTGATAAGGAACTACTCTGATATGTACGAGTATACAATACATAATTATGTGTTCACCTTCAGAAAATTAGGGACGGGTTGACCAGCGACAATGAGCAAGCACAACTATTACTAGTTTAGTCGTAACACATAACACGAAGGAAAATCTGTTCCGACCAGCATCCATCCGTCACGTGGAAATTCGAGCTGAGTAACCGCGAGTCCGTGTAAAAGCGGCTCCGTGCACAAACAATGCGGGGAGAACGAGGGGGTCGTGCCAGAGTATATTTTAGAGTAGGTTCTCTTCGTCAAGTACTAACCGACGCATGCAGCATATAAGTATATTATGTGCGTGTCTCGCACCGCCTTGTACGTACGCAACGTAGCCAACGGGAGCAACGCACACAATGATTTTTTTCTTTTTCCCAGATTCAAAGCTGTCGGCATTCGTGCTGTCTGGCTACATATCGAGTAAAAGTAGGCAGTTATATCTTCAACGTGGCCGCAGTTGACTTGCTTCTTAACTATACCTACTCTGGCCGTACGTTGGCGCCCAGAGCTCGGTGGCTGCACGGCGAGCCCGGGCGGCGCGGCTCGCATCGATCCACGTGACCCCCTCTCCCTCTGCCCCCTTACCCCTCCTCCCCCGCCCCACCCCCTCCCCCTACGCCGTACGCCCAATTCACAGCTTCGCCGCCACCTGCTGCTTCATACTACTGTAGTATTACTACATACTATCCCGGCACGTTGCCACTGCACCTACACACACACTCCAGCTCACGCGAGTACGTAGACAGGTACGAGTTACGAGTACGTACGCTCGGCAGCCATCTACATACCGACATTGCTCTTGTACGCATTGTCATTGTCACCGATCCGATCAACGCATAAAAAATATGTACCTCATTCACGGCTCGCCTCAATTTTCGGCTACATTTAATCTCGAATATAAACTCGCACTTTTGTAATCGTCGTCATTACGGTGGCTGAGGCTGCCGCCCGAGGCAAAACGGCCGCACGAAGAACGAGATCGTTGAAAGGGTCGGATGATATCTTACTGGCTGGCACAAAGCGTGTGAGCTACCGGTCGCGAACACGTGCTACTCGGAGACCTTCACAACCCCTCGTCACCACAAATTCAATGTTCTCTGGCTCAGCAAATAATAGTAGCGAGTTTCGCGACTAATGTCAGTTAGATTTCTTTTGATATTAGATGTTAATAGAATGAGATTTTATAGCAAGGACAGCCGTTTGCATAAAAATCAAACCCCTATTCTTGTGCCCTGAAATGAAACACGTCTCCAGTTTTTTCACCATCCTATCCGTCATCCGGTCACACATATTTGATAATGAAATTAGTGACCATTCCGGCGACTTTTATAATCTTTATGTACTATCTAATCATGTATTGTAGTTTATTTTCAGCCGCAATTACCTACCTTGAGTTGAAACTGTTGGGAAGTTACAACTGGTAAACTTACCATATATCTAACGTAAGGTTTTATTGGGTCACTGAAAAAAAATACTTACCTAACCAATTTCAGGGTAACTAAAATTTGTACCTAACACTTGTCTGATTTCGAACAAAACAATTACCTAACTAAACTTTGCCGACACTGGGGGTAGGTATTTAGAGTCGAGTGCATTTTATCAGAAAAATAATAAATCATGGAAGTAACTATAATCCATTCCTAGATCCAAGCTTACTAGATTCTGTTGTACAACCTTAATCCTACATAAAGAATTAATTAATAATTAAATTTATTTTTATGTGACGTACATAGGTAAATGAAGGTTCCCCTCGTGGCCCTCGTTCAAAAATACTTGGTTAAGTAAACAGTCATGGGTTTAGATAATAATGATGATGATGATGATGAAATAGTCATTGTTCAACAATACACCTACATATATAATTACGTGCATATATTATTGAATTTGTAATACCTCGCGTGGTTCAACTACATCAGTTTTATTATATATATATACCTTATTACCTAATAATAATAATATAGGTATAATAAAAAGCATCTCAACAAATAAACATGAAAACCACACTCGTTCCAAACGTGGGAAACGAAAATATTAAATCACATGCTCTTTTTAAATCAAAGAAAGAGCAAACACGTAAGTATACCACCAGTTAAAAAGACTGAAAAGTGTTTTGCGGTCGGTAAACAAGTGTTGCATTCCATTAGGAGCAGGGGAGGGCTAGCGGGCAAGGGGCGAGGGGCGGGTGCCGGGGGAGGCCTCACGTCGCCGGAGGCCTCGCTAACACCGACTAAATACATGCCAGCTGCACCATTTGCTCATTTGACCGAAGTAAAGCCCGACTCTGTACGGCAAGCTTATTAGCTTATTAACTTTGTGGTAAAAAGGTTCTAAGTAATCTGTAGCAGAAGGCCTTTTCTTAAATATTAATCTGTAATAGATTGCCTTTTCTTCAGAAATCGACACCACACGATGTTATTTAATGAATAAAGTAATAAAACCGGCCAAATGCGAGTCGGACTCGCGTACGAAGGGTTCCGTACCATTATGTATAAAAACGCCAAAAAATCTGGTCTGTTGTATAAAAGCCTCACTTAAATATTTAATTGTTTTATTGTAGCCACATATTACGCCCAACGCCATGTCTTGGACCGAATGGTAACTAAACTTACGTCGAATGTATGGCCACCCACTTAAATATTTATTTTATTCTGTTTTTTTAGTATTTGTTGTTGTAGCGGCAACAGAAATACATCATCTGTGAAAATTTCAACTGTGTAACTATTACGGTTCATGAGATACAGCCTGGTGACAGACGGACGGACGGACGGACGGACAGCGAAGTCTCAGTAATAGGGTCCCGTTTTACCCTTTGGGTACGGAACCCTAAATAAACACCGCCGTCGAAAGAGTACTAAGTGTGATGGCGCTTACTCAAATTCGCGCGAATACGCGAACACAAGTGTAGGACAAACCTTAGCAAACGATTAAGCGAGGTTTTTAAAATTTTCGTGGTAATTATAGTCGTCAAAGCAGTGAAAATTCGCTGTGAGAATTCAATGTACCTATAGGTAAAGCCCAGCAATTGCTTAAAAAATAAACATGATAAATTAATCAAATCCCTCATTTTGAAAACAATAAATTGATATAGAACCCTTTTTCCTGGTTATTTTATTTATTTATTTAATCGTTATAATAATATTATTATGATACTGCCTTTCGAAGCAACTTTCCACAACTTCCTTTTTAATCAACTAACCAACTATCAAACTTACTATGATGAGGCTCTCAAATAAACATAAAATCTTATTGATATCTCATGTACAACTTGTTTTATTCAATTTTAAAATCTACCCGTCCTTAATGGATAACCCTATAGTTTTATCCATATTGCGAGTTATTCGATGGCTCTTTCTTATTAAAAGTACAGTCAATCGGGGTAACTTTGATACATCATCGCTGTATTTTCTTTAAAAACTCTTGCTATTTCGCTTATGAGATAAAAGTTATGATTTAATCAGTGCTCTCGGGCTGGTTTTCATATTCTCAAATTATAAAAAGTCTAAAAATTACAAAATATATAAAAAAATGCAATTTCGTTGTGTGTCAAAGTTACAAAAATCTTCTAAACTACCTTACTTATAACTTTGATATAACATTTATTAATAAGGTGATAGCCTGTTTTATGATAAGACAACAAAAAAAAGTAGTTTGACGGGTTAGTTTTCATGTAAAAGGCACAAAACTAAGAAAATTCAATGAAAAAATATTGAATTTTGTTTTTTAAATCCTTTTTTGGTCTTCTATGAAAAAGATATTAAATAATGTATCATCAATTGATTACCTACATTGTTAGCTTTGAAATGAGATATATTTCGGCTTCCTAGGACGTTTACATCGATAGCAATGATTAAAACTGTACAGGCGCCCGAGCTTCGAGGTTGAAAAAACAAAATGGCTGCAATTTTTCATTTTGTTTCTGGGAAAATAAAGAAGTCCCCGGGGCCCTGGGATGTTTGACTAACACTAAAATTGGTAAATCGCAAAAGTCAGGATAGGTACATCTAACTAAGGGATAGGTACATACATTGATACTGTCCAAGTTACCCAGAATTTGTTCAAAATCTGACGTACCCGTATTATTTTTAATTTTAACGAAGATGCAATTGAAAATTAATAAAAATTGTTTATGTATCGAAAGAAGACAACATGTAAAAGATTGTATTATATTATAACACACCTTGATAGCAATAAAGTTTTTGAGAAATATCTAAAAAGTTTTACGTCGGAAAAAACGCTTTGTTTGAAAACCACCTTTTATTTAAGATTACGTTAACGACGTTCATTATGTACATAAAATGTAATAAATAAATTTTATGCGTCAAATGCTTTTCACGTAAAAAATAAAAAACTATTTTGGGAGCCGACTGTCAAAATTACCCTAAAGAATCAAAGTTACCCCGATTGACTGTACTTTGAAAATAATTTACGCTAACCGTGTATTGCGGTTTCAAGACTACTAAGTTTTCAATTTTGGTATGTGAATAGTTACTGTTTTCTCTGAGGTTAGGGTTGCCAGGTCGCGAAATATCAAAGCCGGACAGAACAGCCAGTTTGGCCGGACATTTGGGTAATAAAGCTGGACACCCTGTACAAAATCATTTATTTTAGCTTGATAGCTGGCAACTTGGGAGTAAAAGTAGTTATCAGAAAATATTGTTATCTGAGCGACTTGCGTATAAACCATGATTTAAATATGAAAAGCCTAACAAAAGCCGGACAGAAAGCCTACACTGTCCGGCTTTATCCGAACGTCAGGCAAAACTATATGAGGTGCATATTTCTGCAATGATACATTATAAATTAGAAGGTAGCTTATACTCGTAGCTAAAAATAAATTTGCAAATGGGTTTTCCACACCCTTTCATCTCGTCGCCGCGTCGTGACAAATATACCAGCCCGGGCCGCAAAGATTCACAGAAACCACCGACGGACCGCAGTTTGACGGAGTTTGCCGAGTCCCTGACTAATTGCGGACTGGCACGCCAATATGGCGGACTTCATTTACCTTTGAAAACTTTACGCACAACTTTCAGGTGTAGAGGTTTTTTGCATCTTTTCGCCCATTCATTCCTACTCATTACGAACTACAGTTTCTAGTTTCTTGCATGGATGTAGAAACTAAAGATGTGACCGTAACATACATAAGGCGCACGACGAGTGGTCAACATTAGGTTGTGTGATTGTGTGATTGATCAAATCAGTCTGTTGTAGACAGCAGCGAGTTGTGTACGTTACTTACGCATAATTGATTTCAGTAATTACGTCCGCAAAAGTATAAAATATGGCTTCCTGTGCCTTCAAAAATATTCTAACAATTCAAGAAACACAAATGTGTCCATCGGAATTACTTTTCATACGTAAATATTGAATTATTATTTAATTTCATTATTTTTAAAACACAGATTCCGTTTAAATTTTCCAGTATGACAGAGACCGAACGACTAAAATTACAGTACGCGGAAGCGAGATATCACTATGTAATTTTTTCGTTTTCAAAAAGACTAATAAAAAAACCAAATTCGATTGCTAGGAATGGGATGCAAACTGTTTTTTTTAAACCGAAATATTGGTTCGTGACAATAATATAAGTACCGGTTTTTAGGGTTCTGTAACCAAAGGGTAAAACGGGACCCTATTACTGAGACTTCACTGTCCGTCCGTCCGTCCGTCCGTCTGTTCGTCTGTCACCAGGCTGTATCTCATGAACTGTAATAGTTACACAGTTGAAATTTTCACAGCTGATGTATTTCTGTTGCCGCTACAACAACAAATACTAAAAAACAGAATGAAATAAATATTTAAGTGGGCGCCCATACTAAATATTTAAGTTCTACGCCTCATTGATATATTAGTTACCTTTTGGTCCAAGAGATGGCGTTGTGCGTAAGATGTGGCTACAATAAAACGATTAAATATTTAAGTGAGGCTTTCATACAACAGACCAGATTTTATTGGCGTTTTTATACATAATGCTACGGAACCCTTTGTGCGCGAGTCCGACTCGCACTTGGCCGGTTTTTTATTAATTACATCGTTTCTATACGAGTTTTTGGTTATTTATTTTTCTCTTTGGTTGACGATACATAAAAAAGAAAATTCGTCATTTCAATTAGTTTAATTAGATGCCTGCTTTTGTGTAAAACGAATGTATGGACTGCAGTTTATATTGGCTTATACATATAACGGTTTTACTGATGAATATGCATAAAATATGGATATCCCAAAGAACCTGCATGCGAAATTTTGACTTCTTTTGTTGAGTAGTTTCGGCAGTGCGTTGTCTGTCAGTCAGTCACTCGGTAATTGAAAAGATTTATATATATTGATTGATTGATTTTACAATGTATACAAATGACAAATGCTATTTATTGTACTGGTTATCCACAGCAATGAAAGATTATATACAGGGTGATTTGTAACTCGACGTATTCCTCTTGGGATGTGGTAATACAAGCAATTTCCAACAAAATTAACCATAATGTCCCTAATACCAAGTCAGCTGGTTATCGAGATATTCCTTATTTTTGGTTTTGGTCAAAGAACACCGAATTTGACTACAAAAAAATCAATAAATAAAAAAGTAGTGGTTTGAATTGAGTTGTGTGCATTTCTATCAGTGACCAATACTTCAACAATCATTTATTAATACTAATGCAGGCACAAGTGTTACACATTTTAAAATAACAAGTGAATTCTTGTAAAAAAAATATTTTCTTACGAATGTGGTCGATAGAAAAGTAGATTTATTTTAAAAAATCTAGTATACTGTACATCAAGCGTACAAACTACATGAAAAACATCCTTGTTTTATAAGCTATCCAAACAAGTAAAATTATTAAGACAAACAAAAAATTCCAGAAAAAAAAACGTATGTAGAGCACGTGCGACGTAAAACCCTTTTCATCCCACCTATTCGAAAAAGACGACTTGGTTCGGACTTACGGGGGCCCAAAGTTGCTGTTTTCTATTTAGCGGGCGGGCGGGAATGAATTTTCATATTACTTTTCCTGCCTGTTATTTAAATAACAGGGAGGAAAACCTCTTGTAATATATAATATCATTGGAGGAAAAGTAAATTCAGTCCGGATTGTTAGAAATTCATGGTTTTGTTTTGAAAAATGAGTTCTTTAGTTAGTTTAATTAGTTTAGTTGGTTTAGTTGGTTTAGTTGGTTTAGTTGGTTTAGTTGGTTTAGTCGGTTTAGTCGGTTTAGTCGGTTTAGTCGGTTTAGTCGGTTTAGTCGGTTTAGTCGGTTTAGTCGGTTTAGTCGGTTTAGTCGGTTTAGTCGGTTTAGTCGGTTTAGTCGGTTTAGTCGGTTTAGTCGGTTTAGTCGGTTTAGTCGGTTTAGTCGGTTTAGTCGGTTTAGTCGGTTTAGTCGGTTTAGTCGGTTTAGTCGGTTTAGTCGGTTTAGTCGGTTTAGGTCGGTTTAGTCGGTTTAGTCGGTTTAGTCGGTTTAGTCGGTTTAGTCGGTTTAGTCGGTTTAGTCGGTTTAGTCGGTTTAGTCGGTTTAGTCGGTTTAGTCGGTTTAGTCGGGTTAGTCGGGTTAGTCGGGTTAGTCGGGTTAGTCGCGTTAGTCGCGTTAGTCGCGTTAGTCGCGTTAGTCGCGTTAGTCGCGTTAGTCGCGTTAGTCGCGTTAGTCGCGTTAGTCGCGTTAGTCGCGTTAGTCGCGTTAGTCGCGTTAGTCGCGTTAGTCGCGTTAGTCGCGTTAGTCGCGTTAGTCGCGTTAGTCGCGTTAGTCGCGTTAGTCGCGTTAGTCGCGTTAGTCGCGTTAGTCGCGTTAGTCGCGTTAGTCGCGTTAGTCGCGTTAGTCGCGTTAGTCGCGTTAGTCGCGTTAGTCGCGTTAGTCGCGTTAGTCGCGTTAGTCGCGTTAGTCGCGTTAGTCGCGTTAGTCGCGTTAGTCGCGTTAGTCGCGTTAGTCGCGTTAGTCGCGTTAGTCGCGTTAGTCGCGTTAGTCGCGTTAGTCGCGTTAGTCGGGTTAGTCGGGTTAGTCGGGTTAGTCGGGTTAGTCGGGTTAGTCGGGTTAGTCGGGTTAGTCGGGTTAGTCGGGTTAGTCGGGTTAGTCGGGTTAGTCGGGTTAGTCGGGTTAGTCGGGTTAGTCGGGTTAGTCGGGTTAGTCGGGTTAGTCGGGTTAGTCGGGTTAGTCGGGTTAGTCGGGTTAGTCGGGTTAGTCGGGTTAGTCGGGTTAGTCGGGTTAGTCGGGTTAGTCGGGTTAGTCGGGTTAGTCGGGTTAGTCGGGTTAGTCGGGTTAGTCGGGTTAGTCGGGTTAGTCGGGTTAGTCGGGTTAGTCGATTTAGTCAGTTTAGTTAGTTTAGTGACTGTGACAGTATTATTCCTGAATTTGAGGCGCCTTTTATTTTCTCATAGGGGGGATGAAAAGTAGAGTGTATCACTCGGGAGCAAATATTTTTGGCTCGGGTGACATACTTTGAATCCCTCGCTACGTTCAGGATTCTACTAAAGAATCCCTCGCTACGCTCGGGATTCTACTCTAGAATCCCTCACTTCGCTCTGGATTCAAAAAAGCGCCCTCGCCGAAAAAATATTACTTTGCTCCCTTGTAAAACCCTTGACTGAAACTCGTTGACGATCCTACTACTGCGTCAACTACCTGCTGGATAACAACTTCTTCATCTTCAGCAGTGTAAAGGCGTGGTCAACCGCCATCATTTTGTTGACGTTGAAATTGTCCAGTTTCCAATTGAACTGAAGACCGTAATGTGAGGCGCTCGTCGTTGAGGGTAACGACGAATGTACTCTCGACGAGCTTCATCCGCGTTGCCATCACAAAATTTACTGTAATTATTAATTTAATGTAATTTACTGTAATTAATGATTTAAAATATTGTATTTTTAAAATGCTTTAATAGATAATTAGATGAAGTATAATCTTATCAGATTTTGACTACAACAAGTTTATTTATTTACAAAATAATAAATCTTTTGGTAACAACCTGTTTACGGATATTAAAAAAAAAGTGGAATAAGAAAAACACTAGTGCGGCAATGAAAAGTAAAACGCACTAGTGTGTAATAAACCGCATTCCGGGCGTAAGACTAAAGAAAAAATAGCAACTTTACGAGCAAGTGTGTTGAAAATATATAAATAATCGATACTTATTAAAAAGTACAAAGCAGAACTCACCCTGCAATTAGCTTTAGCCCTTTTGAACTACATGTCATGTATTTTTTACTGTGCTGCCCTATAATCGGGTGGCAGTTTCGACGTTTATCGGAAATAGAAGCAATGAAAATTTCATATGAGTTTGTGAAACACTGCTGTGCTCTTTATAGTCAGTAGTGATGTTGTACCTACGCAGACAAATAATTTATTATACGAAAAAAGTTAGTTTAAAAGTACCTACATAGACATACCTTAATATTATGTAGCTATAATATACTTAGGTATACTTTGCTCACACGATTGTTTCATACGATTTATTTATTTATAGCTAGGGAGCCCAAGAGGGGATTCTTGGATTTACTCGAGCGCGGCAGATTAAGGTACAGGGGGTACCTTGTACCCAGTTAAGTACCTCCACCAAATATGAGCCTCATACATATATAAGGCCGCGCTTCAAGAATAAAGGATCAGATTAGTGAAAAAAATTGATCATCAGACATTCTCGAGCGCGTCAGATTAAGGTAGGGTGAGTTAATTACATGCTAAAAAGTGTATATTCCACTAATCTGACAATTTGAGAATGACGCAATGAAAGGGGAGGGCTACAAAGTTGTTAAAAAAAAACGCCATCTTGACAGTCTCGAGCGTGGCTATTTTTTTTTATTTTGAAGGAAATGATTCAAGGATAACGAAAAATATATAATCTGACGATTTATAAGAGCCGAAATAACAAAAATTCGTCATTAAAGTTTAATGTTCAAAATCGATAAGTAGAGATAAATCAAAAAGTACCCGTCAGATTTCGCTCAAATTTATACGAAAACATACGACGAGCTTTCGATTAAAAAAAGGATGGAAGGATGAAAATTTAAATTCTCAGTAAAAAGTTATGAGGTAGCGACCATAAACACACATTTTTAAAAGTAACTCAAAATCTTCCCATTAGAGGTCGCTCAAATTTATACAGTATCACAAGACAAGCTCCAGCTTCCAAATAAAAAAGAATTATAAAAATCGGAACACCCAGTCAAAAGTTATGAGGCAACTACCATAAATCCAATACACATTATTATGATTAACTCAAAAACTATCTTGAAGAAACGTCAAATTAAACGAAAGGTTAATCTCACAAGGAGGTTTTTAACCAACCTTCGTTTAAATAGTTTAAACTGGACTTGATCGATTATCTACTGTTGATCTTAAGAAATAATTCGTGACTAAACTCTGAAGCATAGTTTAAACTATGATTGATATTCAGGCCCTTATATTACGTAAATACAAGTATTCTACTTAGAAACATACACTTTTTTATTTGCATGCTATTTCCTGAGCTTTTCTATTAATGAAGTTCAATGATTTAATTTTTTTTGGCAGATTAGGGAAATCCCTCTAGATAATCGTCAGATTAAGAGACAGCAAGTCTAGGACATAAAGATGAACCATATATATCTTAATCTGACGCGCTTGAGTAATTCAAAATGGCGATTTTTTTTGCACATTAGTATAATGGCTGCGAGTTTGGGTCACATCGAAATCGTCAGATTATTGAATTAGAGCTTTTTTTTGGTGCACTTAACACCCCCTTAGAAAATCTGACGCGCTGGTGTACTTAAATTTTTTTTTAATCATTTTCAACCCTTAAGTACGATCACCCCCATCATGCAAACGGTCAGATTTACATACGTACATTATTAAAAATACGTAGGCCATTGATGGTATCAATATCTGACGCGCTCGAGTATGTCCATGCGGCAGTTTTTTTTACATATTTAAAGATCTATAGCCGCTTCCCCCACCGATGAAAAGGTATAATTATATTATATAACATTTTTTTCTTCTTATCATCTAAGCTTTGCAACCCAATGAGTCCTATGACGCTCGAGTAAATCCACATTCAGCATCATGGCCTCCCGTACTATTAGCAACAAACAAATCGTTCAAATTGTCAATTGATATCCGACGAAGTGGGCGATTAACTATATATGTAAATGTAGATGACCGTATTGAAATTTTTAACAAGGTTATGCGATTACTCTCTGAATACTACACGTCGTCGATCGACCTCAAGCGAATGATCGTAACGCGAGTGCAACGATCAATTGTGCTGTGGGTGGTCCGTGGTCACCATACTTAAAATTACCCTATCTCAGGACTAATTATTACTCTCGAGCATAAGGGCGCATTCAAAAAGAACGCTGGTTACCGGCGCCGATCTGCCAGTAGGTTTGGGTAAAAAATATCGATATATCAAAATATCGATATTTTTTCAGATTTAATATTTATTTATTTAAAGCTCTGCTGTCTGCTCATGGATCGCATCATGTACCTATTTGACCAATCCGATTTCTTAAATTTAGAAAAAGAGTAGGTATGCAGTAGGCTATATGGGTTTAGTTTCTTTGCTTCAAACACAAACAAAAATTACAGTCTATGACCTACTTGTCTATGACAATGACACTGCTTGTTGGTTTGGTTGGTAAAGTGCCACAAACTAATCTGACCCGGTAAGAGGGGTGCTACTGTCTTGGTCTTTGTCTGACTATAGTATAACATTTGCATTAGTTGCAATTTTGGCAACCGGACCAGATAAGTTTGTGGCACTGTATACTATGTTTATTTTTTCTTGGCTACATGTACATAAACCTGTTTTTTAATAATAAAACTGATGTCATAACAGCCAGATGTGTATTTAGGTACTTTAAAATTTCGAATATTTTGGCAATTTTTATAAATAATTGCATATTGGGAAAAAAATATCGATATATCAAAATATCGATATTAAATTTCTTGGGTGATATAATTATATCGATACATTTGGAAAATATCGATACGATAAATGTCGATATGTTTTTCCCATTTGCCCATCCCTGTCCCTATCTGCCAGCACTTATCGGTATAGTCTAAGATCGGAATCTAAATCGACATTCATCGGGTTGATAAGAGAATCAAAATTATTTTATAATAAATTTTGTATATTAGAAAATATATTAAAAATGGGTAGACAACAAAAATCCTGGACAGAATATAAGTATGTATTAGTTTATACCACTCTTTAGTATTAAACAAATATTTCTTGATTTTTTTGTGTTTAATAAAACTGATATTCATTTATTACATATTAATAAATCTTTTTAAATACTAAGAAATATTTATTAAGCACTAAAAAGTGGTCTCTAATAAATTATTTGTTAAATATTAACAAATATTTTTAACTATCAAAAAAAGTTTCTATCAGTGTGTTTGATTCTCTTATCAACCCGATGAATGTCGATTTAGATTCGGATCTTAGACTAAGTATACCGATAAGCGCTGGCAGATCGGCGCCGGTTACCAGCGTTCTACTTGAATGCGCCCTAACGTTCAGTCCATGTCCATATTTTTACTAATATTATAAATGCGAGTCTGCCTGTCTGTTTATGTTTCTGTCTGTCTGTGACGATTTGACGACTAAACCAACACCCGATCTGGATGAAATTCGGGATGAAAAGGGTGGCATAATGACTTCCGACACATGGGTTGGTCATTAATTAACCCTTGCACCTATCCGCACTGGTGAAGCGAGGCGTGGAGTATGCTCTAGGCCTCCTTAATGTTGAGAAGATTTGTCCGTGGTCATGGTGGGATGAATTAGGTACGACAACATGAATAATATTATACAGGAAAAATACGAGATTATTACAAGGAGAGTTCCTTGTTACAACTTGAACATTAAAGTAAGCACATTGTAACGATATTTTTTGTTTGTTAAAGCTATTAAAATGAACAGAGATTACATTAGATATGTATAATATTGTACCAGAGTCTAAAATGTTTAGTCTTCCTTAGAAGCTATAAAGCTTGACATCAAAGGCACGTTATAAACTCCTACGGTACCCGCAGGGAATCTACCTAATTAATTGTATTAAACATCTGCAAGTACTACGTCTACCCAACTCGACTCCATTGAAACTCCTACGAAAACATTGAATTTGACCTTTATTTCGTGTGACTAACGGTTGAATTTAAAATATTTAAAATCACCGACCGAAAAATGGACAGTAAGTAAGTAATAAGAAGCAATGCAACAATCATAATTTCATTGATAGAACTTTAAGCTGCTGTATTTCAGAGAAAACTTAGCAATTCGCCGCCCTTAATGTAAATGTAGGTGGTATGTCATTTCGAATATCTCATTTTACATTGATTGCTGATTAGGGGGTGGGACGATACCAAAATATAAGCAAGTAATATTATATAACAACAAATTAACGATATTTTAATAAAATAATATTCCATATTATCCCACGCTATCAGATTATTAAAATAACCACCCACCGACTTAACCATTTTTTTCCGTTTATTCCCACTTGTCCTGTTGAGTAGTCCTGTTGACAGGACTAGTGGGAAAAAAATTCCCACTAGTCCTGTTAGTTGTAAGACTATGCTTGACACCAGATTTTATTTTCACTTGTCATGTGCAATAGTTCTGTTAACAGTACTAGTGTGAAAAACACCCACTACTGTTCTGTAATTTGGAAGACTATACTTGATACCCGATTTTATCCGTATCCACGCCATATGGGTGTCGCAATACGCCCCGCTGGTGGTAGGGCCCCTGAGAGATTATATTGGTAATATTGATTTTAATCTATATAAGTATTTTATGTATTTTTTGCAATCTGAGTCTGACAATGCCAGATGAACAAAGGAAAATATGAAATGAAGTTTATGAAAATTACTATGCAATAATAGACACATATTGGTCAGTACTTAACGATTGATAGCAATCTATATAGTAGGTATATATAAATTACGTGTCACGTTGTTTGTCCACGATGGACTCCTAAACTACTCAATGAATTTTAATCATATTTGCACACTGTGTGCAGTTTGATCCAACTTGAAAGATAGGATAGCGTATATCTCAATTTATAGTCACAATAATTTATATGGGAAAACAACGTTTGTCCGGTCTGCTAGTTATATATATAAATTACACGGAAATAAACTGACACACTAGAAGCACATTACTATGCATAACTTTTGGTTCAGAGTGCGTTCATGAAATTTTACCATTAATGCTAATCCATCCCTTCGCCGAATTTACCAGAGTAAGTTAACTTAATTGACCTCTGATTCGTCCCGTTAATGTCGCAAATAGATCATAATAATATCAGTTTAAAGTTATCATCGTGGACACTCAAAATTTTCATTATTTTCACCGTTATTTCAACAAAGATTGTTACAAAAATTTTAAGTATCCATTTAAGTTAAAATATTGGGATAAGTTTATGCAACAAAATGGAGAACAAAAGAGTAACATCAGAATACTACACAATAGAAACGTAGGTAACCTATAAAAATAAGGAGTTTCCGGTGTGCACATTTTTTTACAAGCCATTGTACAAAGCCATGTAGTAGGTCATAAGTGTAACCAGGTAGGCTTACTGGGGAAAAGGGACGGGGGGGTCGGGATTTCGGAAGAATTTCCTACCGTTGTTGTGTTGTATCTTTTAAAACTCTGCCTCAGATATTCAATTTGACCCCTCTTCCCTTTCAAATCAGCAGCTTTGTCCCCCTGGATCGGGAGCTGCGCACGCTGATGTACCAGGCTGCCATAAATGAGCGGTACTTACCTCCATCCCGCCGCCGCAGACTCCCCGCTGCTCTCCTGAAGTTGAGTAGTGCTGGCGCTCTGCAGGCTGGGCACGGTCACACTGTCCACAAACAGAGCAGTTGTATAATGTGTTGGCGTCTTTGGCATCAAAATTAATTACCTAATACATTCTACCCTTTCAAAAATTTACTTAAGGTATTTCCTTAAGAATTTGAGAATCCCGCTTTATCTCTAGAGGAGCTTAATAAAAATTGGTATTGTACGAACATGTGTGTCTTCAAACATGATGGGCTTGATAATTACATGTAGTATCCATACTAATATTATAAATGCGAAAGTCTGTCTGTCTGTCTGTCTGTCTGTGACGTTTTCACGGCTAAACCACCGGTGCGATTTGGATGAAATTCAGAATGAAAATAGTTGAAGACCCAGAGCTCACATATAGGCTACTTTTTTTTCAAAAATCAACCCCTAAAGGCTTGAAATAGGGGATGAAAGTTTGTATGAAAAATCTAAACCGCCTGACCGATTTCGATGAATTTTCCCAGGAAGATAGTTTGATGACGTACCTTCTTCCCCACTTCCCCGGTTCGCGATATAAACGAATTCCACGCGGGCGAAGCCGCGGGCAAAAGCTAGTTCATTATAATTAAAAATAACGAATCTCGCGAATCCTACAAAATGCTTCTCACCCCGGGAAACAGTAGGTACCTTTCCCGCGAGATACCTAAACGCAAATAGTAAGTGTCTTCCAAAATGTTAGTAAATGTAATTACAGCATCAAAAATTGATCACAAAAATGTTTAAAGCGTCGATGCTGCGCCAAGAATCGATTCAGTCGGCGCTGTCGCAGACGGTGTCCTTAAACGTGGAGGAATCTTCCAAAGTGTTCCAGACGTGACACGCGAGTGTATTGTGTCGGTAACAATAGGCCGTTGAGCGGCGGAGGCAAGTCGAATGGTTTTCCCAGAAAACGAACGACACCGCTGCACCGGGAAGGCGCCGTGGTCACATGTCGGTTGTCGCCAGGGTTGTCATCTAGCTACATCATACGTTTAAGAATTCTATTGTCTCCCGGAACTTATAATAGTTTATCTATTCGTTTATAAATTCCGGGACAATTCTACGTGAGTGGATCCCTTCATAATTTCCTGGACAATTCTACGAGGGTAAGCTGGGCCGTTTCTCACTTCCGGGACAATTATACTAGAGAAAGTGAGCCTCAGGGGCAAGTTGCAAAATTTCGGGACAACCCCGGATTTCCCGGCCATCTGGCAACCCTGGTTGTAACTATACTCCGCGTTCGATATGGAATTCATTTTAATTGCAATCCACAAAAATGCCAGCTTTCCTCCTCTGTGATTAAAGTTCATTGTAGGTTGACGGCAAGAACTAATTAAGTAAATTTTGCTTACAAGTTAAAGTGTGGCAAGAACTAATTAAGTAAATTTTGCTTACAAGTTAAAGTGTAATACACGTAATAAATTTGTTTTAGCGGGAAGTGACAATTCCATATTCTCGTTCTCGGCGATTTAAGTGACCATAGAAGGGTTGAAAATATATGCAATCATCAATTTTCATGAGGAACCGTTAGCTACAATATTATGAGTGTTCTTGTCCTTTGGCTAAGGGCGCATTCAAGTAGAACGCTGGTTACCGGCGCCGATCTGCCAGCGCTTATCGGCGCTTATCCGCGCAGGTAGTCGGCGCAGGTAGTCTCTATACTTTGTGCCGAACCAGCGCCGATAAGCGCCGATAAGCACCGACAAGTTCCGACCTGTCACACGACCGAGGTTATGTCAACGGACTAGTACCTACCGATAAGCGCTGGCAGATCGGCGCCGGTAACCAGCGTTCTACTTGAATGCGCCCTAAGTTCTTAGTTTATTTAGGCTGACATATAATTTACTATACTTATTTTAGCTACTATCCCCTGATAATGTGCACTGGAGTGTCTCCCACTCTCCGGTCCTAGGCCTAGGCCCGATGCACCGTCACCAATAGGACTCGCAATGTACCTATTTTCTAATTTCGAGCTAAATTTTTAAAAATGTGTTCCGATCTTGTAAGTAGAAGACTTTTTTATAGAAATACGATCACGTACGTTTTATCTTCATCTACCGTGATACAGTGTACCTATACTTTAATCAGTATTAGCCACTTGATGGTCGATCAATAATGTTGTTGTTTTTAAATCTAAGTTGCGCTCGCAGCACCCACCGCCACCGGCGTGATTCAGCCGTCATTTCCCGACTCGTCCGAGATTCTTCGAGATCGCATTATCACGCTCCTTTCCAACTTCCACATTAACTTTCTTAGTCATTTGGTGTTTTTGTACGGAAAACATAACTGATCGATGTCTGTTCATGGAAGATATTTGAAAGAAAAAAAGAAAGAAAGAAAGAAAGAAAAGAAGAAAGAAAGAAAGGAAGATATTTCAGGAAAAATCAAGTCGGGGATTTTGGATTTGGTTGTCTGTGCCGTCTGTGCGTTCTTTTCTGCTAATTTCGGAAACGGCTTGACTAATCTGAATACGGTTTTCTATGAGTTCAGTCGTTTTTAAAAAAAAATGTAGATAGGTATGTAAATTTTAAAGTAACCTTTTTAATGATGGTATGTTGTAGGAAATAGTTCCCAAAGTCTGCTAATAGAACTTTATTAGCAAATAAACGAAAAACAAACCACACAGATCTTTGGAAAAGTGCTCTGCGCATACATCAAGCAAGGTGTTTGAATCCGGCCAAAATCCAAAATGTTTTCGTCAATTTATTCGTCGGTTCAACGTGTTCGAGTAAATCAAGTGTGCCATTGCGCGGCGCGGCGCGGGCGGCGGAGAGTGCTAGTCAACTTTTAGCTGCCCTGCGCCACTTCACAAGCCGAATAATAAGTAAGTAATTATCAGTGTGAATGAATGCGTCGAGTGCCCTGTGCCCCGTGAATGAGTGGCCCTGTTTGCCCCGTGAGTGAATGAGTGCCACTCGCCACGATTGCACCGCTGAACCAACTCGTTTACCGCCAGCAATTTCCGTCACCGCTGCCACGAACTTTTACACGGTTTAATTAAAATGTTTGCTGCTTTCAGAGACATTCAATCTGAACATTTAACTACGGCGCCAGTTAGCATTAGGAATTACATTTGTGAAATGAATAATTAAGGATTAAGTTAGATCCTTCTATAATAAAATTAATAGCAAATATTAATACGGATTCGCTCTTTTCTTTTGGCCGGCAATGAATGGGTAATAAAGCAATATGAAAATTATCGCATATTTATGAATATTTCCTTAGAGGACACAATGACATGGACAACAGGTCTGCCGCAAGCGGGTGTGCAAGACGTGCACCGCACGCTGGCGGCTCAGTACAACACAAAACATCCAAAAATCTTAATTTCATGTAATGGCTTGTTTTCGAGTAATTTTTAATTATAGTACCTAACTAAACTACTTACCATCTGGTGTTCTCATAGGTAAGAATTAACTTATACAATGTAAAAAAAGAGAATCAGCTAACGGCGCGGCCCGAAATAAGTGACTGCGAGTGGTACAGACATCAGAAAAAACCTTAAGAACTTGAGTTGACCATGAATCCCCTCCATTAGCTCACATTGCATCATGGAGGTGGCCTATAGGTAGATACTCCAGGCCTCATTTAGGAGCGTAGTGGGCCATGAATGGGTTAAAGCCATGTAATTCAGTGTTTTGTTTAACTCATGTACGTACCCCTACATCATGTCATGAAATTATTTCATGTGAAGTTTGTGGGAAATATTATAAAATAGTAGATGACACTCACATTTTTTTGTTGGCTACGGAGGGCTCCACGATGAGAGGAAGACCACAGTAGGAGTATCCTGGAAAGATATCACTTCAATTAGCTGAGTCGGGAAGTCTTAAAACGTTCCAATTCCAAGAGAGAGTCAAGAGATGTCTTACCTAAGTCATAGTTAGCGTCGTAGCTCATTTAAGGTATCAGGTTTTAAAGAGCCACCAATAACCTACCGAAAATTGACACCATGATACAAAAGTGTTCCACTGATGGGCTCAGATATCCTCACACAGTGAGGGGTTCTTTGTCCACTGTGCTAGCCGAGTGCGAATTGATAGACTGTTCTGTCAATTTATAATTACAACTCTTTGAAAAACTATGTATGTGCATGTTTTGGATATGGTTTAAATGACTTCATGAATTTGAAATAAATTAAAGAGAACTCTTAACACGCAGCATTCCTAACAAAATTAATTTCACACAAGTTAACCAAAGGCTAACCAAGAAGCTACAGATTATAATGCTTTTTAGAGGTACAATCAATTTGCATGAATTTCCTCACCATACAATGTGCTGCACAAAGTTATCACGTAATTCTTATAAGCCTCTTGCCGTTGCTCTGTCTGTACCTACTACTTACTGAACTAAGTTTAACCAAGCGGGAATTGAATATGAGTTGTAGTTGTAGTAGGTACCTAGTCACATTAGCACCGATCGTGCTCAGGAGGCATTAAACTTTTGGAGACTAGAGTACTTCTATATTTTGTTTCAAGAAGCTTTACTTGGAAGTATTAAACTTACTTGTAGGAGGATAAATATATTTAATGACTAGTAAAAAAAATCTAAATTGTAACTTATTATGTTATTATTAATAGGAATGATATTAATAGAATACTTAACGATTCATAAAGCGATGGCATCGGCAAGAGCTTAGTTAAAATTATTCCTTTGCTACAATATGTTTTAGTTCACTAAAATCATATTGAACATCACAAGCAAGTTTATTACCTATCACAAATCACAACATACATAGTTTGACGGGCAGCTTGCTATCGTAGTTGTCCCGGGCGTAAATAAAAATAGGTACCTACTTAGTTTTCAAACACTTGAGCTCTTAGGTAAGTAATGAAATAATTATGGAATTTAAAAAATGTTACAAAAATATTAATAGGAAGTACAATTATTAAAATAATCGAAGTGTCTAGTCTACAGTTATATCTTACTTCATTCATTCGTAAGGCCTGTCTCTTAACTGCTAAGTTCGACGCGGATTAGTTTTCAATTTTAATTGTTAACGCAACTGTTCTCCACCATATTATTTTCTCTAAACATTGTACAATTCGATTAGCGAACTTCCATACCTACCCTACTGGCTCATTAAAACTTTCTTGTATGTAAGTAAATTTAATATAAACCGTGCTGTATCGAAGTTGCTGATAAATCGGCTATTATTTCTATAGTGATGAATAACGTTCCTTTAAGGTAGGAGGACGATGGCAGCGTGGTGGCGTAGGCTCAAGGCATCGTGAACGATGAGAGACCCGGGGTTAGTAGTGGGCCGTAAATGGGTTGAATCCATATCTAAAATGACATTGGTTATCTTTCAAACCACAAAAATCTCATGATGACAACGATTTATAGATCATTCAGGATTACAAAAGAGTACATTCTACGTGTTTTCACTATTCGGCACTTAATGTAGGATTCCTTTTGTGTCAACGATAGCTTTGTGACTCCATCTGAGTTCTGATTCATCAGGTGCAAAGTTACCAAGTTTACAAGCTTGGCAGCAACTTGAAACTTGTTAACACTTGGCCGCACCGTTAAGTGCAATTTGTTACGGATTATACTATAAGTACAGTTAGTCGTGTATGGGTTTTAAGCGTTACCAGTCTATTATCACGGTCACTGTCGGATTTACTAACAACACTGCTAATTCCAAACGCAATGTGCAATCTAACGTATTTATCTACGTTGACTGGTTTTCTACAAGCTGCTATAAAAAAGATCTAATCATGTACAATTGTTGCAATTTTAATTATTCTTACCGTGTAGCTTGTCAATCGCTCGGTCTGCAGCCGATTGGTCTGGGAAATCGACGAAGGCGTATCCACCGCGTTTAACCGAGATGTCGGCCACCGCAAGATTATGTTCCGCGAAGAGGGACCTCACAGCCGTCTCGTCAGCTTCCATCGGCAGGTTACCGATATACAGCTTGTTCATAGCCGAAACGCTTTTTAATTGCTCGCTCATCTCGTCACCTTCTATATCTCCACGGCACACAGATATCAAGTCAAGGGAATCGGAATCGGAATATTCGGGATTCGGTACTATTTACGTGCGGGGCGACAGGACACTCGCACTTCTTTTGTCACTGACTCAAACTGACTGTAGATTGAATTTAGAATCCGTCACGTTTGTTCAGTTTTTAATCTCAATGGCCATGATTTGCGTTTACCTACTTTTTTTTTTTTTTATGAAATTACAAAGTATGTAGGTATATTCGTAGGTACTACTTATTACAATTTCGTTTTTTTCGTAATTTAAGTAAAAAAAATATATACATATATCGTAATATTTGCGATTAAAAAATCATTGTGGTTTCTCCAATTGAATTATAGCATAAATTAAATGGATGAAAGGTCTAACAAAAATATATACCTACCTAGATAGATCTTAGAGATTTATAATATAAGTATCTATTTAATTTTTTGTGAAGAATTCTAGGTACGTACCTAGGTACTTTGTTTTTTCTTTCTGAATCATTGTCAACTACGTATTATTTTATTTTTTTCAATTATGGCTACACTGTACAAGAACATGCAATACACTGTACTCTGTGGCACCATTTGGGTGAACATGAACATTGGCAAAGCTTTTTCTTTCTAATGTGCGCGAACCTGGCGCGAACGTTTGTCTTTGTAACATTGTAATACAAATAAATCCTTATCTCATAACTTAACTTTAATTTTAATATTTTTATCTTTTATAAATGTTATCTATACCCATTGAGTTACTATAGTACATAATATCTCAATGTCTATACCTAATAAAAATGTAACTAGGTTAAGTGTAAGTGTGTACCTTGTCTGTAGGTACATCTTGAGAAAAATATATTATGAAAGGTCAATAGACGCCAAAATGTTATTTTTTGAATCTTTGTCTGTCTTTATGTTTGTCCGGGCACCACGCAAAAACTACTGAATGAAATTAGACATGGTTTTCGCAGTAGTATTATTTCTGAACGTCTAACTGCATGTTTACCTTGTCTGTAGGTACATCTTGAGAAAAATATATTATGAAAGGTCAATAGACGCCAAAATGTTATTTTTTGAATCTTTGTCTGTCTTTATGTTTGTCCGGGCATTTCTGAACGTCTAACTGTATGTTTCATTTTGATACTTTGATATTTGGCGGGAATGATGTGACCCGATATTTTGCTATGGCCTGGTAGGTACCGGATAGCGACCCAGCTATTGAGAAACACTGCTGGAGGATTCTATTCTATTATACTAAAGTTATTACGTTATCAATTTCCACCGCCGATACATGCTATCGATAGTATCGATAAACTTTGATAAGCGGCATCTCGAAACCTTATAACTTCAGACCTCGGCTTTTGTTTTCGTTAATGAGTAATGCGGGGAGGGAGCGAGGGAGAGAATTCCTCGCGTACGTTCGCTAACTTTGTGTCGTGCATGGTTTTCACCAACTTTGAGTTTCTCGTTCTAGTTTGTATTGAAAATATTTTTAAGCTATTGCATAGCTTTTATCGCGGGCCTTGGGCGTGGGGACCGAATTGAGAAATTTCGTAACGAAAACACCTAATTAGGGTTGCCACCTTTTTTTTGCAAATAAAGTACATTGGTTATTATAGGTGAGAAAAAAAAGTACATAGTATCAAAATAAAGTACAATTTATTTTTCTTTATTATTATATTTAAAAACATATTTTTTATTGCTTTTTGCAGTTTGTATCAAATAAGGATCTCGACTAAACAATTGCACAGCATCTTTACAATCTATATTTAAATAAAAATTAATAAGTGATTCATTTTTATTACAAAGAAATCAAATCATGCGAAATAAAGTATTTTCGTGTACTTTATTGTTCTCATAAAGTATAGAGTACAATTGCCTGAAATAACGTACAATACTTTATTATAAAGTACGGGTGGCAACCCTACACCTAATACATCTCTCTATGTCTCTCACACTCTCTCTCTCACTCACTCACACTCGTGACATCTTCTATCTATACTTATAATAAATCTGTAGAGAGGTCAATTCTGTACATTAAATATATTTCCAAAATAACTATCAGGGGGTGATTAGGGATCGATACTGATGCCAAAAATGCAATCAGTAAAATTTTTGTCTGTCTGTCTGTCTGTCTGTCTGATGTATAACCTTTATAGAAACAAAAACTACTCGACGGATTTTAACGAAACTTGGTACAATTATTTTTCATACTCCCGCGCTGGTTATAGTATACTTTTCATCATGCTACAATCAATAGGAGCAGAGCAGTGAAGGGAAATGTTGGGGAAAGGGGAGAAGTTACTCCATTTTTTAAGCTTCCGTCGCGTGTGCAACCTTAATGGTTAAAGCTACACAGAAATCATGTATGACGGAAATGTTCTCCTTAAAATTATATAAAAAATATTCCACGACAGCATATGTCTATCTTTTATGGTTGACTCACAATAACACGTGTAACTCCCGATAGCTTAGCAGTTCGAAGCTTTCTGATTAAGTATACCTATATTTTATCTACTCTTACGTTTATGACACTTAAGTGGGTGAAATAAAGGGGTGAAGTTTAAACGAAATTCACGCGGGCGAAGCCGCTGGCAAAAGCTAGTCTATCGATAAATACCAGATCTTTTAACTAAGTTAACTAACTTTTACTTTATAACGGCTAAACCAATTTGGCTAATTTTAGTCTTGAAATATTCGTAGAAGTTCAGGGAAGGTTGCAGCGATGAGAAAATATGGAAAAATTGCGAGGAAAATACTAAAAATGAAAGTTTTAATTTCCCATACAAATCTTACCTGTCAAACATTTGATTTTCGCCCCGTCGGTTCGGTATTTTAAGAATAATTACATGTAGATCTGGATTAAATAAGGCGTTGGAATCGACAACATGTATTCATAATAGTCGAATTATCGCGTATTTAGATTTAAAACATGCAAAATAACATTATTACATGACATAAAATAATGACACTATAAATAATGACATTTGGTTGTTGTATTGCGTGCGTTCAGAAATATATTTTGTATACTTTGCTTTACTCATTTACTCTTCATCATATTAAGTCAAATCGCCCCGTGAGATGTCCGCCCATTATGACGTAACAATTTTATTATTATCACAAATGCAGTATTATTTTTTGTTTTGTTAATTTATATATAATGCTATTGCAATAGCTTTACCGCGGCAGTCTCCGAGTGCCACACGTCTTTTTTTTCAAGTTGTTTATAGGTACGTATATAAAAATACTAGCTGTTGCCCGCAGTTTCATATAGGTAGTAGTAACCAAAAATAACTGCTGAATCGAATTTGATGCGATTTTAGCATCTCTACTTAGATTTTAACTGAAAGATAAAGAGAGTTATGGAGCAACATACATATTATAGGTAAGCTAGGTACCTTCAATCCACAATTCCCTGGGATCAGGATTCAGGACACACTGATCGAAACATGTATCTGATTTAGGTACGCAAATTATCGGTAACATCTATACATCTATATATCTATACATACGAATTTTGGATTGCGGTGCAGTCGCGTAGCTCATAAATGGCGTTGTGTGAGAAGTGCCTTAGGGTTAGCTATTTCAATTATCGATATTAAAAGTACAGCTGTGCGGATGTAAAGTACATAAAATTGTTTCAATTTTTTATTTAAATTTAGTACTATAGGAATATTCTATTATCTACAAGCTATTTTGTTTTTAAGATCACTGCAATCGGTTTTAAAATTTTACGAACCTACCTAAGTATTATAAAGATAAAATTCTTGATTTTTGTTTGGTTTTTTGATCATGCTTTATGATCCAAAACCAAACCAAAGAATACTGGGCCGATTAGTATTTTTCACCAATATAAAACTTCAGTATTGCTGAGTATCAACCTTTACTTTATTTTGCAACATTAACTATTCCTTGAAATGTTGATAGCTTTAACGATTCAAAGATAACATGAAATTAACATGCCCAAAATAAAAATAGTTAGGTATGCCTGAAATAAAAGTGTAGCAATATTTCGGATTCGTGCAGGTAAACTAACAAGACTATAATAGACTACAATCAATGTGTGTCATTAGTTGGTTACTAAAAATATGAAAATCCTACCGAATGCTTATTTTAGATTGTAATAATAATTTATAATATTTTAAATATTATCCAGTCAAAAAAGGCGGATTATCTGTTTGTGGTACTTAAATAGCTTTAGGTACCGCACGGAGTTATAAATCGCATTTTAGTTGATACACAGATAGTAGGTAGGTAGGTAGGTTATTGTTTTTAGTCGCACATCGTTAGCAAAAATAGCTCTTTTAACGCTGCATAAAAGTAAGTAGGTATATAAACCACGCGTATACCTACTCAACAAAGGCTCCATGCACACTGTAATTTAACTGCAAATTGGCATAGTTGGTAATAATGCCTCGCATCTAATGATAGCGATTTCCTCCTTCAGTTTCCATAAAATGGTTTTTCTTCGCTTCCATTCGCTGACACAACGTGACGGTACACAACGAAACAAAATCTCCCCTAGTTTAGGTAGGCTTCCTGTATATGTCGCCTGATACGCACCGGTGCCGCACAGCAATACTATTCATTCACATAAAAACCGCATCGCCACCGCACCGCTGCCGCACCGTCGCCGCGTAAAAACCGTATTGTCTCCGCGTTAAATAATAAAGCAGCAATTACAATTCAGCATAGCACTGTCAGTGTAACCGTACAGATTTCACTGCCTTGATATTTCGTATCTATTCAAAATGTTTATAATAAGCAAAAAAGAAAGTTACTGACGTATCTAATCTACAAACAGTGGCAGGAACAATTTAATAAACGTAGAAGAAGATTTTGGGTACACCCTGTTTTATCCTTTACGGAAAACAAGGGAGAATTTTATGTATACTTTTTGAAGAATTGAGAAATTATGAAGATAAATTTTTTGAATATCTTAGAATGAGTGTAAGAACTTTTGATCGAACTCTTCCATGTACTGCCTGATGGACCTGATCTTGTAGTTTTTATTAGCTTCCACCCACGGCTTCACCCGGTTGGATTTCGTTTAAATTTCACCCACATACCTTCTTTATGTGTTAAACGATTTAAATGAAAAAAAAACACTAAATGTTAACTGAAGCCCATCACAATATAATCCTGAAAACCGCATTCAAATCGGATAGGTTTCGTGTTAATAGAGTTGTTACCGTTAAAATGCATAATAAGCTAATGTGCACATTAACTAGGTAATCTGCAGATACACTGATACGATACGTTAAAGTGTAAAAAAAGGTCTTATTTGCACTTTACCCAGTTAGTCTGCACAGTAACGGATGGTACATCGTTAAATTGCGGAAGACTGGCTACCTGAGTACCAATTTGTGTTGATGTCGTGGCCACATCGTAGATTTGCTCACATAATAAAATGATCGATCTGGCCGATCGATTGAGATTTGGTCGAATCGTAAAAACGCGAAAAATAGGGCATAACTTCGAACCGTGACGTCTCCGGCGCTGCGGAAGGTGCAGCCCCTTCGCCCTTGCGTAACAAAGCACAGACACCCACGCTCGCCTGCGCAGCTTCGGCTTGCTACAGCGGGCGGGGTCTGCCCTCCCTCCGCGCCTCCGGGTTCTAAAAACACTCTAGGGGTAGGGCATACAAGACTACGTGGAGTAGGGGTAGGCTAATTCGGTTCTGTAACCAATTCGACCTACCTTACCTACCTTGAAGAATTTGACTGAGTAGTACCTAATGGAAATGAGTATTCATTGTTTTATATCCAAAATCAACTCAATTTTTATTTTTCCGTTCAATATTACTCGTTTTTAACAATTGACGTTCAAACAAGAACCTATTTTATAGACTTTACCGTATGCATGGTCGTTAGTCTGCAGATTAGCTAGGAAGTCTGCAGATTAACTAGTTAATGTATGAACTCAATTATAGTTTTTCCACTTTAACTGACTCAGCCAGATAATCTGCAGAATACCTCGTTAATCTGCATTCTATCTGATTTACGCAAATTAACGGTAACAGAGTGATGGACTAAGTTAAGCAACTGCGGGCTCGGTCAGTAGGTAGTCGGATGGTTGACCGCTAGTAGCAAAATTTCTTGAACAGTTCCTGCTTCGGAGGGCACGTAAAGCCGTCATTACCGGTAGTTATCGATAGATAGCAGTCGTTAAGCGGGTGAATTTCAACAAACACGAATTTTGCCTAATTCCAGTGGCGAATTTTATCTTGCTGTTTTTGATATATTTTTTTGGTCTAAATAATAGCTTAATTGTAGTTATATTTGGTCATACCTAGAGATTGTAAAAAAATATATAGGTCATGAGATATGGCCATTTGAAGTTACCAAATACCACCGAAATTATGCAACAACCACTGGAATTAAAATCCTATTCACCGAAATTGATTTATGACACAGGAATTAGAAATAATAAGAGTATGACCATTTTAATACAGTATTTTTAGTAAAAAACTTTAAGTTAGCAACAATTTAAGCATCCTAAATTATGATACTTTTATTTTACTTTCATAGAAATTTAATTCGGTTGTTGTTTAAACATTTATTAAGCTCAAAAAATGACTAAACCGCTACAGTAGTCTGCATTACTCTCATTGAGAACCTCGTTGTTGTTGTTGTCTCTTCGTTGTTTTCCTCGTTTTACTAGGAGACCTAGAAGAGACCCTTGTTCTCTATTGTTATTACCTTGCGTGACAGAGAACATAAGTTTTAAAAAAAAGCTATTAGTGAAAAGAATTAAAAGAATACAGAGCTACCTCGTTCCTACTGAAATATTAAACGCAAAAGATAGGCAAAAATAAATTAGATTCAATTGATGGTTACTGGTCATCGTCGCCTATGGACACGAACAACACCAGGGGAGTTGTCAGTGCAAAGCCGGCCCAAAAAGAGAAACACCTTTCACCTTTCTCGAAAAACACAATGTTATGGCGCTCCGGAAATACCTAGGAAGGAAGTTCGTGAAAAAACGATTGTGATAGTCAGACTGTAGAAGTTCTCCAAGAATCCAATCAATGTGGACCGAACTTCAATCTTTGACGAGTGATGTGATGATGGGAGAGTGAAGAAGGTCCTAATTAAGGGGTTTTAGCGGTACTTCACACCTCATCAATTACTGATCTTACGTATAGCACAAGTATGGTCATGCGTGGCTGCAAAATTTGGGATGATCCTGCGAAATGTCACCTATCAGCATTGTATTCAACGGAGAGACGTGCTTAGAGGTTTATTGGTAACTCTAGATTGGTGGAGACTCCGTATTCTATAAAAAAGCCTCGGCAGTCAGTCGTGGCGGTCGGGACAGTTGGAGCCGGCCGCCCCCCAGAGATGTCTTTCATCTGGCGGGGATCTCCCTTTGCAAAAGTGATGACCCTTGGACAAGAATATCTCCTTTTGAGCACCGATAGCGGCTCATGCTCATCGTTCACACCCAACGGACACATGCATGCCGGACTCATCGAAGCATATGTCGCAGGCACTTTCTTTTCCAAGACCACCTACTGCTCTGCACACACAACGACTGGAATTCACATTACTCGCCCTCCACATCTGTCGTCTTACCCTCCCATCTCGACTCTCCGCGATTTGAGGCCATCTCCAGGGCACATCAACGAAGGCTACCAACATCGAGAATCGGATCGACCTCCGGTTTGAGCAAGAACCGAGTTGTGGTGACATCGCGCACACGTCACATGATGACGCCATGAAACATCACGATATAGAAAATTAGTATACCTCTCGCAAGTATAAAAGAAAGCCTCGACAGGCAGACAGGCAGGCATATTGACTCGCCTGGCGGGAGATATTCCTTTGTCAAAAGTTCTAGACTTCATACACAAGTTTGAGTCTGCCATCCTCCTGTGACGTCATCTGTAAAGCAATGAATGAAGTGCCAGTAGCACGCTGTAGCATGTCATTGACATGTAGAATGAATAGTTTAGGAGATAGCCCAGACCCTTGAGGAACATCAGTACTTATAGGTTTCATATTTATTTTGAGCAGGAGCCGCCTATTACCACCTTTCTTTGTCGCTCAGAAAGAAAGCTAGTTATCCTTAGGGAGACACAACCTCTTAGGGAGACCATAAGATGGTTCACTGGTTGATGGCTTCGCGAGAAAAGCCCTATTTTGCCATCGAAACCACCGAGATTGTGCCACCGGGCTTAGAAATCGGAGTCAAAACTTGAATTTTTAGGAATACTATTATTTATTCGTTAACTTTTATTTTAATATTGTGACTAAATACCTTTAATATAAGCCTCCATAAAATTTCATTTTAATCTGCTTTAAACTTTTAGTACTGCACATGACACCGATATTAGATAATTTTGTATTCCTGTGCCACCGCGGCAAATATTTACGTGTTTAACGGGAAAAATATTCAGTCTATCCATAGTTCACATACACTGATTAGAAGATCATAACTGGGTGGTGTAGGGATTGGTAGTTAGGAGTTTTCTAAATCGATTCGTTAAAAGTAATGATAAATAATAAATTAAAATTGATAAAGAATAAATTGCCTTTTTCTGCGGGACAATTTTGAAGGACATTTTAATAGCTATTAAATTCGCTTAATTTTTTCATAAAATATATAATTAGTTAGCTTATTTAATATACTTCTAAATGGCATTACTCTTCTATGTAATTATTTCACGGAAAAAAATAAATTACAAAAATGTGCAAAAAAATGTAATTGGGACAATGCACCGTAATTAGATTTTAGGTCTTAGACTTTTTTTTATAAGGAACCTATAACTCTAACACCTTTGATACCCTCATTAACGTATAGATGACCGTTAAAAGTACTTATATAAAAATTTTTGTTATTGTAGTTAACTTGTACACGTCGAATTACATCGTTGCCGTCCCAAAAACGTACCTGGGAAATTCACCCAAGCTCATGTCGGAGGCTTTCAGGCGGATTGAAAACTTCCGATAATGGGTTGGCCACTAACCCTTCCACGAGCCTCACTTGAGCAGCATGATGGAGAATGCTCTAGGCCTCCTCAATACTCCATCATGTTGCTCCAGTAAGGATTGGTGGAGGGGGTTAGTCGCCAATCCATAATCGGAAATTTTCAATCCTCCTTTCAAGCCGGGTTTCTCGTCATTAGGAGAAATCCGTGCTCAGTAATAAGCCATTAATGGGTTGCAGGTTGCAGCCAAGCCATAGTTATTAGACATGATAAGGTGACTAACCTTTCAACATTAACCTAATCGTTTGATGGTAGAAAGTATAAAAAATTAGAACATGTCTCTTTTGTAATGTACATGCCTTCTTAAGTATTATTGCCGGATATATCTGAATTCCCATGGGAAAGGGAATAGTTATTTTTCTTTCTTCCTTTATTAAGTGCCTCATTTCCGTAACGAAATTGCGGCAATTTCTTAACCCATGCTTCTTTATAATGGTCCGTTTTTATTGGTCGTCAGGGACTGCATGTGGGGTGCAATAGATTATCCGATACTTGGGTTAGCTGCTAATCCATCCACCAATGCGCACTGGAGCAGCGTGGTGTAATATGCTCTAGGCCTCCTCAAACAATGAGGGAGTCCTATGTGTGATTGATAGGTTGAAGCCTTGAAGACAATTAAGAAACTTCTGTTTCAAATTGAAAAAAATGTGTCGAATAGATCATTAATAGAAAGATGATTAATGTGGATAAAATAAAAAAATATTTAATATTTGAAAACGTAAAAAAACTAGTGTCCCGAAGCTAAACGAGTTCACTAAACTCATATTTAATAAGGATAATTTGAATTTATCTCCCCTTATTCTTATCTCGTCGTAACTCAAAAGTATAAATACTGTTGTTGTTCTCTCTTAATTTAAGCACACATACAATAATAAAGAAAAATATAAAGCCAATTTAATTAACAATACGCAGATTACACTTGAATATGTCGAGGCAATATGACAAAACAAACCATAAATAAGCTTTAAAATAAGCTTTGAAATGGTTCGCGTTTATTTTTTATACAATGCGAGATTTTCATTCTTCCATCGATGTTCGATGGATATTCTTTTTTATGAAAGGGTATTCCATACAGTGTTGCCATGTGTACCGATTTGTGCGGGATTAGGGAATGCAATCTCGCGCCCTTTTTAGCGAGATTGATCTCGGTCGAAAAATGGGCGAGATCTCGCGAGAATAACGAGATTGTTTACAAGCATTAAACCAGCTTATTCTAATTGCGGCAGCGCGCGAATTTACATGGAACCAGGGAGACCATCTGAAAAGTAATCTAAACTAAACAAAAAAATGCCTAATTGTAGACAAGAAATTCCACAAATAATGCCTTCCGGGAATTGTAGCAAATCAAATATATTATGTACTCTAAAGCTACTATCAAAATTATTTTTGATAATAGCGTATGAGGTAAACTGAACAAGCATTCAACTTCATTGGTATATATTGTTAGTTAATCTGTCCTTTCTAATAGATCCCTGAGTGGGTAAAGGTTTTTTAATTTATAATAATCTCTCAGTCTAATAGTCAACTCAACTTTGTTAATGAATTTGTTATTTTTGTTCTAACTTATTGTTGTTTTGTTATAAAAAATGCAATCGTTTCGCATAATTTAGTAAATCGCTAAAATACTGTATGAAGTTATTACAGAATCAATAACTACACATAAAAAATTTATAATTATCAATTTTCCCCACGATTTTTAATTGTTAAGCACTTTTAGTGCATGCATGTCCTTATGCATGCACGGTGTTTAATATTTTTGTTTACTATATAATTTTAAATTAAACATTTCCTGATTGTTCTCTGATTTTTAATTATATTTTAATAACACACATAATAGACATATTGAGAAGAGAGAAATCGAATAATCAAAACATCGTTCGTTAATCGTGTGAGAAATCACTATTATTGAAAAGCTGGCAACATTATTTCAAAAAGTGACATAAGTAAACGTCAATTTACTGAATCGAAAAGTCGGAGTATAATATTTGATTTGAACTGCGTGTTCTTGAACATGATATTGTCACTCAATCAAGAATGACATGCAATTGCAGTGGAAGCCAAATACAAACCATTACGTTGAAGCCGAAACCTATGAAGCTTCTCACGACTGGAGACTTGTAAAGAAACTCCAAGAGAAAAGTTGCCGGCCAAAGAAAAGAACGAAGGCAACATTTCAATTTCTGGCCATTGTCACCCCGCGACGGCGCGTAGAGGACCCCTTTGATTATTTTTGCTCTCTTTTCATGTTTGTTTCTAACGTTTTCGTAATTATTTAGATTGAATACGCTGAGAGGTTAGAAGGTTTTATTTTTAAACGAGCGCTTTTAACCCCCGAGGATGAAGCCGATGGTTCTTTTTTATTCGCCCAAAGGCATGTGTATGGCTGCGATCCGAATATTAATGATTGTTTGTGGTTACAACGACGCGCGTCGATTTTCCGTGTCGCTTTGATATCTATTTTATTGTTTTTAGTTCATTTAAAGTTGTGTCGTTAAGTAAATATGTAACTTAGATACTTCTTTTTCACTAGGATTCATTGCGACACGGGCGGCATGGAAAATTACTTAGCTTACTTTCCTTTGTGTAGGATTCAGAATCACAACAAGATAATTATTAACCTTAATGTACAATCGGCCAAATTGATTCGTACCCCACCTTCAGCTCATTTTCTTATAACACATCAAGTGCAATTAAGTCGAAATTCGTTTAAATATTCGTTGCCTTGGAAACAATCCTGTTAAGACTCTACATGACATTGACAATACATTATTTATATTTCGAGATTTGTGTTTCTGAATACTTTGACATATTATATAATACAATAATCAACATAAACATTTAACATATTGTCTGTCCATCATGAAGTTAAGATATTCAAATCTGCAAAACGGTTTCTGATAAATAAAATTATTAAAAAGTGAAAGTAACTTTGTTCATCTATTGGCTTTTCACATTTAAACTGCTGAATCTGTTGAAACGACTGAATGCTGAATTTATTGGAAATTATATGGAGGAGGTTTGAGATTCTAGAAAAAACAAAGGATAATTTTACTCCTCTAAATAAATTCCCATGGAATAATTTTCACGGTATTTTTTTGCTTAGCAGGTAAGCCGCGGGAAAAACTTGTATATAGTTAATACAAAAGACATAAGGATTTCTGTCAAATATATTTTGCAGTTATCAGATACTAGCTTTTGCCCGCGGCTTCGTCCGATTGGAATTCGTTTATATCGCGAACCGGGGAAGTGGAGAAGGGGACACGTCATCAACTATCTTCCTGGGAAAATTCATCGAAATCGTTCAAGCGGTTCAGATTTTTCATACAAATTTTCATCCCCTATTGCAAGCCTTTAGGGATTGATTTTTGAAAAAAAAAAGTAGCCTATGTGTGTTTCTGGGTCTTCAACTATTTTCATTCCGAATTTCATCCCAATTGGACCGGCGGTTTAGCCGTGAAAACGTCACAGACAGACAGACAGACTTTCGCAATTATAATATTAGTATGGGTTGTAAAAAGTAAATCATTGCACTTGACAAAATTTAGAGCGACGTTTGACGATTTGACGGAATGAGCATAATAATAAGAAAGTCATATGTGCAGCAGACACGCTCGAAATGAAAACGAATTTGACATCCTCAAAAGTTCAAACGAATTGTCGACGAAGTGGGGTACGAATCAATTTTGTCGATGGTACATAAAAGTCAGTCCATCGGGAACCGTATCCAGGCACCCACGCACGGTTGTCAAGGCTATGGGTGTTACTAGGTAACAGGGGGAGGACTGTCTCCCATGGATCCCGGATGAGCTACGGTTGTTGAACTCTGACTGCCCCGAAAATCCGATTTGATGGTTCTCTGGGTGAGCTTCGCTACCTTGCTGGATTTAGGCTACGTCCATGGAGAGGCAACTTAGAATGTCCGCCGGCTTAAGTCTCTTTTTACGATGTGAGGGTGTATGTACATACCATACAATATGGGGATTCAGCGGCGATTCCACCAGTGTGCGGCACTGTAACGCACAGTGTACGGCACAAATGTTCGCGCTAGTCGACTCACTCGGGCAAAAAATAACAAATTGTGAGTTGTGAGGGAACATTTTAGAGTTATCTGTTTACGCACATCTGTTTACCTACTTTTTTGCGCGTACATGTATGCAGTGGACTCGCGTCGATGCGTGTGTACACGCTTGTTGTTGGCGTACTCATTCTTGCTTCCGCGTACAATGTTCGTGAACAAAATGTGCTGCTCTGCTGCACACTATTTTGTTGGAATCGTTTACCATTAGATGTGTACGTTTCCTCTTGTTTTTTCAGTTACGTTACGTAGTTCATGTCTTACGTAAGACTTACGGCACTCCAATATCTACGGTTAAATGTTAAAATCTCGGAATCCACGGTCAGTCAATGAATCGTTATAAAAACTTTCGAAATGTGATCGTAAAACAATATGTATACAAAAAAGTAAAAAAAATACGTGATCTTAATTTTTTTCTTAGTTTGTATGACTGTAACTTCATACTGGGTAAACCGATTTTGATAATTTTTACTTGTAAGCTAGTGCTTGTTGTGAGGTCCCATATAAATTTGAGCGATATCTGACGAGTGGTTTACCGTTACTCAAAGTTTTTTTCTTATCTGTGGATATTAGCTACGTATTGTTAGACGGAATATCGTAATGGCCGATAATGCGCAACACTATGGTCATACCGAGATGGGGTCATCACTAGCTGGAAGAGTGACAGCTACTTGCCGCGCTTTTGTCAATGAGAAAGTTGTGTAAAGAATAAAGCCATAATTTTAAATACAATATTTAGTGTTTATTAGTACTTACTTACTTACGTAAATACCTATTATTCGATGGCTATGTTAAAGGTTGACCAAGAATACATAGAAAACCTTTCCATATTGCTCCATATTTTCTTTAAGAAACTTTTAGCGGTGAGTAATGAGTTTTTAATCCTTCTTACATGGATGTAGAAAGTAAAGATGCGCCCGTAACATACTTATGGCGCACGACGAGTGGTCAACATTAGGTTGTGTGATTGAGTGATTGATCAAGTCAGTCTGTTGTAGACAGCAGCGAGTTATAAAAATCTTCTTTACGCAAAATTGATTTCAGTAATTACGTCCGCAAATGTAGAAAATATGGCTTCCTGTGCCTTCAAAAATATTCTAACAATTCAAGAAACACAAATAAAGTCCAAAGGAATCACATTTCATTATGTAAACATTAAATTGTAAATTATTTTCACTATTTCTAAAATAATAACTTTAGTAAAATGGCGCGTGACATATGTAAGAGTGACAGAGACAGCACGACTAAAACTTCCAAACGCGGAAGCGAGATATCACTATTGTAAAAGAAGGGAAATAATACGACTATTTTTACTTTAGGATTTTATAATTTTCTGCTCAATGACAATACATCGAATAGAATACCAAATCAAATTCGTCAACGTCACATCTTTCTTTTTTAAATAACATCAGTTCATGCAAAAAGTATCGTCAATGGCTACAGATAAGGCTAAAGTTATGGCTCTGGCTTATATTGACACCTTCCGCTCCACCGTCTGGCTGTGACGGCTGCCTGGCTGTGGCTGGAGGGAATCATCAATATGGCGGGCGGTGGCTTTGGCTTGGCTTTGCTTTAACTAAGGCTAAGGCTACGTGATGCGTTGGCAGGCGGCTCCTTTAGGCACAATTTAGCTGGCGGCTGCATCAGCTTACGTCACGTCCGTTACAATCGGCCATCCTGCAACAATTGCGTCCCGCAATTGGAACGCACACAAAGGGTTATTAATTTAACAAAATCAGCAACAACTTGTACTTGTACTGGCACAGCATGATGACAGCGACATGAAATGGCATACATCACCTTTTATGCTGAGATATACTCCTCCACGTAATGATCATTTTTATAAAACTGATAAGCATTCACTGATTTCTCTTTACATTTTGACAAGGCTCTTTTCTTCAGTTAGACTGATTATGGATTCTTATTGAGGGCTTTCCCAAATTTTATCTGACAGATTTGACAATTTTTCCTTTTCAAGTAAATATGGCATTGCATCTTGAAAACTATTTTCCATATCGTAGTAAGTATACTTATCAGTTCGTCATTGGCTTAAAAATTTAACTCTGTTCAGCTGTTCCACGAGATCCATCTTCAACATTTCTCTACTAGCGGCAATACGCACTTGGAATTGAACATCACCTGTAACAACAAAATACAAACGCGAGTATCTCTCCACGATCGACCCTTCCAGACCTACCATGAGACATTTCCAAAAAGAAATCCTGTCTCTGCCCAACTTTATCAATGTTTGTTTCCAAAATCACGACGGCATTCTCAAAATATCATCTCCGTACGACCCGATTCATATTGAGTTCAAACTATCAAAATCTCAACGAACTTTCAAATCTTGAATTCAATGAAATTTTAATCCCGAAGCCATGTAACTACTGATATTATTTCTCCAGTTGATAATTTATTCTGTCTTAACCACATCCCTTTTAGATATGCAGACGAATTATAGCATTCAAGTCCCATTTTTAAGTTCTCGTAATACCTTATCTGGCTAAACATTAAAGTAAAAACAATACAGAGGTCACCTAATGTCCAGAAGCGCTGATCCACATCCAAAGCATTACAAGTACACGTCCAAGTCTCCCCTCCTTTAATACTTTTATCGCTTTCAATTTCGACCATTGATTTTAATTCTCTCCAGTATCAGGACGTAGGTATATTGTTTTTTAACATTATTATCCCACTTCTGAATGTAAAAGAAGGGAAATAATACGACTATTTTTACTTTAGGATTTTATAATTTTCTGCTCAATGACAATACATCGAATAGAATACCAAATCAAATTCGTCAACGTCACATCTTTCTTTTTTAAATAACATCAGTTCATGCAAAAAGTATCGTCAATGGCTACAGATAAGGCTAAAGTTATGGCTCTGGCTTATATTGACACCTTCCGCTCCACCGTCTGGCTGTGACGGCTGCCTGGCTGTGGCTGGAGGGAATCATCAATATGGCGGGCGGTGGCTTTGGCTTGGCTTTGCTTTAACTAAGGCTAAGGCTACGTGATGCGTTGGCAGGCGGCTCCTTTAGGCACAATTTAGCTGGCGGCTGCATCAGCTTACGTCACGTCCGTTACACTATGTAATCTGTTCGTTTTCAAATATAGTAACAAATTTCCATTGCGCCAACTTCACGCACAAACCGATTCAATTCAAAATTGGATTGTTACAACTTGACATACATTCGAACCTGCAAGGCCGGTCTATATTATGCATTATGTATGTCTATGCCTTCTTATTTAAATAAGTGTGCCGCAATGTCAATGTATGGTAAATCTATGGCCGCAATTATCTTTGCCGCGCACTTTTTGAATTTGGTACATCTTAGCGTTCAGCGCCAAAGAAATCGAACGGAAATATTTTTTTGTATTTCCTCATAGTGGGGATGTAAAGTACCACTCGAGTGCCTCAAATTCAGGAATTATACTTTCACAGTCACTTAAAGAACTAATTTTTCAAAATAAAACCATGAATTTCTAACACTTTGCGGCGCACTTTTTGTATTAAGTGCGCCACTTTTTGTATTGGGACGAAAAGATAATTGCGGCGCACTTATTTAAATAAAGAGGACGAAAAACTCATTGCCGCCCTCTAAAAGTTTCATAAAGAAAAAATCAACTTTGGGCGCACTTAAAGGCGAACCAAGTCGTTCTTTTCGAATAGGTGGGATGAAAAATATATTTTTGGCTTGGCGACATACTTTGAATCCCTCATACGTTCAGGATTCTACTAAAGAATACCTCACTTTGCTTTGGGTTCAAAAAAGCGCCCTCGCCGTAAAATATTATTTTACTCCCTTAGGATACAATCTACTATTATTCCCCTAAAATAACATTTTCGACGTAGTTGTCAAAATGACATGAGCGTTACTACAATTAGGTACTATTGCCATATAAACGGTAACTTTAGCGTCCTCAATGCAGGTTTTCATTATTCCTGGTCAACCTATACTGTATGTGTGATTAACTGAATATTATTAGTACATAACTAATAATTACAAAATTCGAGGTAAAATAATTACAACTTAGTGGTTAATTTTAGTAAATATAGTACCTAGTACACTTAACGTTTGTTTCGAACATTAGAGGGGTTGTAATTGCTACATTATTGTGTCATGTCTGTTTCCAAAATAATTACAACGTACAGTCGTACAATGATCTTTTGGCGCATGCGGCATGACTGACGTGAGGGTGACAGAGACAGCACCTTACAGGGAAGGCAAACTGTAAGGCGCTGTCTCTGTCACTCACACGTCATCCACGCGCCAAAAGATCGTTGAAGGACTGTATACTTGAGTTGCCGTGTACATGGAATTGACAATCCACGCTTAAAACAAATTTATTACGTGTGCTCACAGTTCAATTTAGCTTGTAAGCAAAACTTACATAAGGTATTTTTTGTTCTCGCCGTCAATTTACAATGAACCTTAACAAAAGGAGTGGAAAGCTGGCATTAGTTTGGGTTGCCATTAAAACGAATTCCATATGGAACGCGAACGGAGTATAGACAGATGTATAGCTACGTGTTAGGCGACTTATTATAATTATTTATGGAATTAAGGTAGAAAAATTGCAGGTAGCACCACCCTTCCGCTGCCGCCCATGACAACTGTGACCGACTTAAAACAAGACTCAATTTAGGGACTAGGATAGTTAGACCATTGAGTAGATGGTGTTAGAATACTTATTACCTAGTTGATTAGTATTTGATTAGTATTAATAAGTGAAAGTTCAGGGACTGTTAGTTAAGTTAGTCCTGTTAGTTAATATTACTAATTGTTAGTATGAGTCTCGCTCCAATTCGGTCATAGCGTTGCTACCCCTGAGGGCTGAGATGGTCTCTAAAAAAGAGAGAAAGCGGCTCCACACCTTTCTTTACGGAACACAATTGCTCTTATGACAATTATTATGACGCGATGACGAAAGAAATGGTACTAAGTAGTTAGGTACCGTGGCGGGGAGTGGTACTACTCCGGGCGAACTCTAGGCTCTACCACCTATTTCTCTTCATTACAAACTCGTGAAAATGCGCAGATATAATTCTTTTCAGGACAGGAAATGGTATGAACCGATTTTCTTGAGTTTGTTTAAGTTATGTTTATAGAGCAGGTAGGTTTGTATAGTAACATTCTTTATTCGATATTAGGGCACACAAAAATGGAAAGGGTCAAAATATAAATTGTTTTACATAGATTACGTGACAACTGAGGAAGCGAGTATAATATTTATAGTCTAATAATAGTAATATTTAAATATAAATTTAAATATAAATTTAACTATAAATAGTAATATTTATAGTCCGTTTTTTTAGAATAGAGTTAACTACAAAATAAATCACTAAGTTTCCGAAACATCACATTTCCACAATGTTACACGCGAAACACTTCTGTACTTACAAACAATTCTGTACCGTCAGTGAAAAGTAGTATAAGGCAAAGATATGAAATGTTGGGAAATTCAAAAAGAATTTTTAAAATTTTTGAAAAATTATTACTTCGTCCGTATTTCATGTAGTGTTGAATGAAATCTCAATAGTTAGTGTTCATCAAACAGTTTTTCAATATTTAATTAGGTATTTTTTATCTATCTTGGTTTTCAAATTTGAAATAAAAAAAAATGCGAGTTGTATTACTATCACTATACATGAATTTTACTTTTGTGTATAATGATTGAAATTGATTTGTATCAATTTACACGTGGCTACTATATGATATAGTAAGTCAAATAAAAAAGTGTTTTATGCAATTGGCCAAGGCTTTGATGGTAAATGATTAGCTTAGAGTTTATTAAAATTTAAGATTTGTCTCTAAGTACATGTTTAAGGATATGTTTGTCTGATTAACGTTTTATTAACTTCAAGAACATAGGAGATTCTGTACGTCCTGTTATTTATCCCATTCCCATGCCGAACGTCTAGACATAAAATATTATATATTATGTCTCAGCTTACTGACCGATTCTATAAATATGAAAGAATTGTATAAATATTAGACTACGCTCATAAGGCACTGCCTCACCCAAGGTAACGGTAACGTAACAGCTAATTTAAACCATATCGAGTTTTATCTTTTAACGGGCATTAACCCACGATTAACCGATAACGTGACAATCAAACACTGCTTAAATGTTAGAATTATGCTTGAAATGGTCGAATACAAGCTGTCATTGTAACTAATGTAATGATTTCAGTGATGAGCGCTTGTAAGGAGCCGCCACTAGCTAGTAGCTGTATGGGCGCCCGCCTGCAAAACCGTTTGCACCCCTATGCCTCGTCATTCTCGCCCAAAACCGTTTTTACACCCCTCCCCTCGTCGTTTCAATACCAATTTCACACATGTTTACGTTTATGCCGCCCCGTCGGTCCATTTGTCGTTTGTCGCCCCCACGCGCGCCGTCATCGTGTGTTGCACTCCTTGCACGCCCGCTAACAGCGCCCCTGATTTATGCCCCAAACTTAGGCGTAAGCACAAGCGAATGAGAACATCACAGGTGAGGCATTGCCCTAGCATTAGTCTGGGCACCACGGCCGCGCACTGCCTGGCAACAGACATGATGAATATTTGATACTAGCATACCCAAATGAGATACCAATAGCAAAAAATCGGCCAAGTGCGAGTCGGACTCGCGCACGAAGGGTTCCGTACCATTATGTATAAAAACGCCAAAAAAATCTGGTCTGTTGTATGAAAGCCTCACTTAAATATTTAATTGTTTTATTGTAGCCACATCTTACGCACAACGCCATCTCTTGGACCGAAAGGTAACTAAACTATCTACTAGATTCTAAAACTACTTAAAACCACTTATATATTTATTTTATTCTGTTTTTTAGTATTTGTTGTTGTAGCGGCAACAGAAATACATCATCTGTGAAAATTTCAACTGTGTAACTATTACGGTTCATGAGATACAGCTTTTTTCCCCTTGTCGCATGATTTTTGTACGGCGTTGCGGAATAATGGATAAGAAGCTGTATTGAAACAGTATGAAACTGATGCCGTACAGAATCAAATGACCAAATTTACCTTGGAATTTTCAAAAAATCAAAAAAATTTACCGACTTTGTGGCGCACCATTTTTTTACGGGACTGCGCGCTTTCTTATTATTTTTCATGGATCTATCGATGGTGAAAATGCCGTACAAAATCATATGACCAAAATGTACTCCCTCTACCTGCACTTTTGAATTCTCACCAGCACTCAGTTGGACAGCTTACAAGTGACGGCATAGTGCTGAATCTTATTATTTTGTGCTCTTATATCGTCCTATATTATACAACACCTGGTGGTTCGTATGACCCATCCATTTTCGACATGGGCCCACACTATCTAACATTGTTGTCTAACAATGAAACATGTTACAAGACCGTACACATTAAAACAACATTGTTATTTATCAGTGTTTTATAACAAGGCACAAGTAGGTAACTCGTGCGCAAAAGTTATATAATATTGTTGCACAAACTAATAACATGTTGTATAACTTGTTTTTGTAACACATAGCGTCCACATTTGTAAAACATGTTATTTAACTATATTTTATAACAGTTGTATAACATGATTTGTTGCATAGTCTGTACGCACCATTACTAAGTATGAGGATGGGGACTGTTAGTGATAGTTAGTCCTGTTAGTTAATATTAGTCCAGTTAGTAATTGATAGTATGAGTCTCGTTCTAATTTGGTCACGGATGCGTTGCTACCCCTCAGGACTCCAAAGAAGTAGAGAAAAAAAGTTTCGAGAAAAGGCCTTGGCGGGGCGTTTCCGTGCTTTCACATGTAACCCGTAATGTTAGTTAATACTTAATAGGTAGGTTTTTCGAGGTGAAGGGAGCTCCGATACATCCCAAAAGAAATACATGTACGAGTCAGACTATACAGAATTACGTTCGAGGGAAGGGTACTTACCAATGCCGACTCCTACTAATTAGAATGAGCTCTAATTGGGTAATGTAATGTAATTACACTAATTACTCACTCGTTACGTCATTATGTCATATGGTCCCAATTCAAGTTCGAATCAGTTTTGCAATAATGGGGTAATAATGGGGTAAGGGGTGGTAGCTAAAGTACGCGACAGGTCGACATGGCAATCGGGGTATGAGGTGAGACGCGGGAGAAGGGACACCCCGCATACCGCAGGTCGCCCGCGCGCGCCTTAGCCAGCTTAGCCTTAGTATTAGAGCTGCACGAGCCCATATCGACCGCGTTTATCGATTTTAATCTCACTCACATTGATATTTGTTCTATTCTATATGTTAATTCTATAACAACATAGTTGTAAAACTTCGTACTAGCTCATACCTTATCTACATGAAAATTATTTAAGTATTTACTTGTCTGTCTATCAAAAATATTAATAGTAGAAGATCCGAATCTATATCGACATTCACCGGGTTGATAATAGAATCAAACTTATTTTATAATAAATTTCGTATATTAGAAAATATATTAAAAATGGGTTGACAACAAAAATCCTGGACAGAATATTTTTAATTATTTTTTAAAAAATGATTTTCATAAAATGTTGTACTTATGATGAAGATAATAATAAAATTTTATACTGGACTTAAAGTATAGAACATATAGAATGTGCAGACTTAGGGTAGACTATTATTTACCTGGACGAACTACTGGGTAGACAGGTATAAACAGGTATGTCAATACTAGTTACTTTTCACTTGATTTGATAATAGTCTGCACTTTCTATATGTTCTATACTTTAAGTTCAGTATAAAATTTTATTATTATCTTCATCATGCAATATTTTTGAAAAATTATTTAAAAAAAAATAATAAAAAATATTCTGTCCAGGATTTTTGTTGTCAACCCATTTTTAATATATTTTCTAAGATACGAAATTTATTATAAAATAAGTTTGATTCTATTATCAACCCGGTGAATGTCGACTTAGATTCGGATCTTAGACTATAATATTGTTGTAGTCAGAAGTGCTAGTACCACATTAGCCTAAACTGAATAAATCTGATTATTATATACCTTATTTAATTAATGTTACTCTTATTTTGTTGCGTGGAAAAATATCGATATAAACCTAGTACGCGATGCCACATCACTAGAAAATTGCCATCTCAACCTGTCGCGTAGGTACTATAGATTACATACCTACACCTTATTTTTATTTTTTCAGGGCCGCCGTTACTAGCTGCATGAGAGCCTGCGTGCAATACCGTTTTGCACTCTCAACCTTTGTCGCTTTAACTTCCAAGATGATTTCGGTTTACTTTTATTCAAATAATATCTTGTGCTGCCCCTAACTGGTCAATTTGCCACCCCCTTTCTAGACGTTCCGCCTGCGTGCGTGGCACACCTTGCACGCCCGCTTACGTCGGCCCTGTCTGATGGAGGAGTGCATGGACATTAGCAACAGCAAAGGCATTTCGGAGCTTTGCCGGACAAGAACGAAATGGAAAGAAAAAGTATGGACTTTCAAGCTGGCATCTGGGGCATCACAAGTAGTTAGTTTGGCGACTGAATCAAGCCAAATTGTTACAATTATATCTGAAGGCCAAGAATGTCCCTGCTTGCGCTTTTTGACCAAACGGTACCTGCGGCGAATAAGGCCTAGCTAAGCGGGAAATCAAATAAATCAAAAACTATTTATACGAATCAACAAGTTTTAATGTAAATTAATCATTTATATCAATTACTATCTATTATAAATGAAAAACGGTAACTTCTGCTATAAATATCGTCTAGATTAAACATTTTTAAAAACACTGTCTCTAGGCCTTATTAAACTATGGTAGTATAATAAGGCCTAAGATATTTACCTACTAAAATTGAATAAAATAAACTTCTAATGTTTGTTAATTGAGATCCATAAAATAATAGCAATGCGAAAATCAAAGTAAACACTTAAAAATAAGTTTTTTCTTTAAATTAGGAATAATATGGACTCTCAAATTCATCATCGTCCTCCTCTGTCAAACGTACGCCCTCCTCGTGGTACCACTTGCTGCATTTATAACAAATTCTCATACCAGTCTCTTGGTCCTGCTTACATGCGTGTCAGTAGGTATCAGCTTTCTCTGTTCTCTTTATTCCTGTCTACTTTTTCGTTTTTTTATAATTTTTGACGTCTTTTTCTATTTTACTTTTTTAACTTTTATTTTGACTAAACTTTTAACTAAGGTCTTTGATAACTGGAATTCCTCTATATAGTCTGTCTTTCTTCTTATTGTTAGTGTATTTTACATAGGTACCTATTCAAAGCTTATATTATTGTATTTCTCGAAATGCCGCCACCAAGTCGTCTTCAGTCCACAATGCTTGCTTGGAGCGTATTGTGAATATAAGTTATCCCTAAAACCATAAATCAATAAGAAAATAGTTGTAATTAGATTTCTAAAGCCATAACATAATCACTAAATTAGTCACTCGATGATTTTTAAAAAGGAGGTTAATAAGGCCTACGGTCGAATTTTATAGGCCTTATTAACCTACCGACCACTTTGTACAGAAAAATTTAAAATACAATATTAGGTCTAATTTATACTATTCCTACAACACAGGTCTCTAAAGAATGAAGTAATAGAAATTTAAACTGCAAAGTAATATAGAAAAGTGTAATATTTCAAAAATTAATTACATTTGGTTCGACCGTTATTTTATAATTTGAGCTGAGCGTCCACCGGCCACGAAAGCTGCTGTACTGGCAGCAGCACGCCGGCGATTGAGTCGAGACAACTTTGGGTTACCACCTGGGATGTTTACCTACTTATGACTGTAAATGCAGTCGGCGGAAATTATTTTAAATAGGTTTTTCGTAACTTAGGCCTTATTAACCGACAGGCCTTATTAGCCGCACCTATAAAGTACTCTTGGTGGGGGCATTTACGTGCTTCCAACATTGAAGGAAAACACGACGTTTGCCTTCGGAGGAAATGCATAGGTACCGGAGAGTTCACAAAACTCAAAAGTGTGTAGTTCAATCTATCCTGGGCCAACAAACTTGACTATGCCCTCTTCTCGTTCTAAGAAGAGAACCGTGCACAGTAGCGGGCCATAATGTGTTGAGATGAATTATGGGCATCAGACCTACCACCAAGCGGGGGTCGACTTATGTCCTTTCATATAAGTACCACACTACCTTTCATATGACACAATTTATATTATAATGGGATTGGCATTAGTATGGTGGATCACCTGATATGGCAAAAAAAGGCTTGATTAAGTTACCAGAAATGGCGAAATGTAATCACCATTACAGATTTTTATTTTTGCTCCTAGAGGCAGGGAAATGTTAACACGAACGTCATGTAGTAGTCAGTAATCAAAAATCATGATAGGTATATGTTACATTTTGCCAATGTCTGTGAGTTACAATAATATTTCTAAAAATCGGCCAAGTGCGAGAAGGAGTTGTGCTGAGAAAGAGAATACGGCGATAACCATTGGATATCGCAGTGTGAAGCTACGGCTAGCGACATCTAGGGGCGGATAGAGTTACATAATATTTGTTAATAACAACATGTTTTTTGAATATTATTAACTTGTGTTTATTTTTATTACTAACTACCTAGCTCGACAGACGTTAACGAGAACGTCGGCTCAAGAAGAAACATACATTATTTATTCTTCCTAAAATGTATTGCAAGTGGCCAATTACTCTTCAGTTACCCCATTGTAAATGAAAAAAAATAAAAGGAAAATTAAATAATAATGATGAGTGTATCCCGGCTATTTACTCGCTCAAGACGCGTACAAAAGATATGACATTCCGTGTAAACAAAAGAGATGCATATTCGTATGTCAGCGAGTACTCGCTGACTGTTCACACCGCGGGCGAGTACCTACTCGCTGGCATAATATGCATCTCTTTTGTTTACACGAAATGTCATTTATCTTCCGTCGCCGCGTCGCTGTATTGGGTGGGACATCTGCCTAAAGCGAGATAACAGCCGAGCTTTACTCGCCGCTCGTTGCCGGCGGGACACCTGCCTTATAATATAATTATTTTATTTCTATGAAGAAATGTGCTGAAGATTGTAAACGCATAGATCATACACTGTACATGTAGGTTGCACTGTACTGCCAATCCTGTTAGCAAGATTAAGTAGAGACATCTACATTATATAAAAAGAATAAATTGTACAGACGTAGTTCACTAAATTTCTAATAGATGGCGTTATTTATTCCCTACACTAGGTACAGTTGCCAGGCAACAAGCAAAAACCATTCATGCTTTCAATATGGTTATTGATATGTTATGTAGATGGCGCTTTATCATTAAAAGCTGAGAAGAGCCATTGAAATAATAATAATGAAAGATTTTTGTAATTGACTAGTTTTGATATAGTCGCCAGTTTCACCCACATTTATATCCTAAATATTATATCAAAAGCTGACTGACCCTGCAGACATGGCAGTTTTATTACATGCCCAATACCCATACCGGAGCCTAGTCCATGCTAAAGCTTTGGTATTTTCAATTATTTTTATATTTTTTCACGGTACCCAGCCAAACGCCCGAACTTTTCGAATTGTGGTATGTAGTGTTTGGATACGGAGGCAATAAGTAGGTAGTGTCACAGTATAGGTACTATGGTATTATCATTACTCATTTACCTATTAGGCTCTGCGCAATTTGACCACCGAGCCACCGACCACAGCTATCCGTAGCCAGCGGCAAGCAGTTCTTAAGCTTTTTCGTACATTATGGTTACTACCAGGGGCGGTCTGGCTTCTTGTGAGGCCCTCGGCTAAACCCAGATATGGGGCCGCTTGCTTTACACAAAAAATAGCATCTAACTATAGTCTATAGCGTCTAACTTCAAACTCAAAGTTCAGGTGAATTGTTTTATGTCGATGAAGGACCACATAATTATGATAACTCAATCTGAACTGAATGGTTTTATAGAGATTTACAAGTATATTAATCGAAATCTGAATTACTTACTAGGATGGCGGCTGAAATAATGTGTGGCTCCAAATACGAGAGCACCGTAAACTAAGTGATTTTTCTCTACGTAAAAAAAATAAAATTATCGCCAATTAGATACTGATTTATTGCATAATTTTTAAAAGATGGGTGAAATTGAGTAGGTACAATTCCTACACTTGCTCCTCGATTTTTTCGGTGTAAACCTTGAAGACTTCACCAATGAACATAGAGGGCTTTTCATCAAGAATTTCGACTTTTTGAACAAAATGATCAAGGATACTGGGACCAGTCCATGTTAGGTGACTATGCTGGTCTAATATACGACACTCCAATACAAAAAAAACTAAAACAAAAATAAAAAAAGCTAAAACAAATTATTTTTGCTTTTTTTAAACATCTTTGTAAGCATTTTTGGACTAAATTGGAAACATTAAACATTTAAGAAACTTGTCGAAACAAATGCATAGTAGAGAGCAGGTTATACAAGTAGAGGACTCCGGCCCCCGGTGGCTGAGCCGCGCTTTCAAAAGGAGCGCCACCGCATGACCCATGAAGCAATGAGGGTCGCCGTTTTTGTACTCACCAGCTGGCGTCACCGGTGAGTGAGGTCCTGCTGTCAAAGCCCACCCATACCTACATAAACAGTGACAAGTGATATTCAGACAAGTGAGAAGCGACAGTGCCACAAACTTATCTGACCCGGTGGACAAAATTGGAACTAATGCAAATGTTATACTGTTGTCAGACAAAGACAGGACAGTAGCGCCCTTCTTACCGGGTGAGATAAGTTTGTGGCACTGACAGCCAGACCTCACTCTACACTAGCGCCTCTAGCGGCGAATTCACACGCCTTTACCCTCATTGCTTCATGACATGACCTGACATGACATGTTAGTGAATGGATGGATGGATATGGTCGGTAGCGAATTTGCGCGGAGCCTTATAGATACGTAATACTTTTTTCTATGTGTACAAAGTAGGACTTACCTTACTTACCTACCTATATTTATGATTGTAAAAAGAAATAGATGTTGAGCAGTTTAATGTGTACCTATAAATATTAAGAGGTAGAAAATAATAACAATCAGTTAAAATAAGCTTTTTATTGGGTGTTCCTCCACTACATACTTATGATTGTACACTTATATCATTGTGGACACTCAATATTTTTTAAATTTTTGTACCGGTATTACGATCCACGCAAAACAGATAGGCCAAATTACAGAGAAAAATTGTAATGTTTGCAAAAAAGTTTTTAGATCAACGCTGAAAGTTATGTTTAGGTCGGTACATACTCGTAGCTCGCTCTAAGCATTTAAAGTTTTAAAGATATTCAGATGAAATGTTTTGCAAACACAGAATAGGTACTCAGAAGAATTAACAGTAGGTACCTATAGGTACCGGAAAACCTTTACAAAAATTATCAATCTTTAGGAAAATTCCATTTTTTACATTTTTAAAGGATTATCTTAAATGCTCTTAAAGTTACCTATTATCTACTTATAGTTTATTTTACAATGAGATTATATAAGTTAACATAGGTAAATATTATGCAAGTCAAACAAACTACATAACGAAATAAAATATAATTTATGTACCGAATACGAACTCGCAGATCGGACTAAGTAGTGCAATTTTGGTTGATTAGATGTAACATGGATATGCCAATCACTTAGTGGGAAATGAAAACTTTGTTTCTTATAAGCAAGCATAATAAAGCATGCATCAGTTAGTTTTTTAATTAATATGAGGATAGGGACTGTGAGTGATAAATGGTCCTGTTATTTGATGTTATTTTTCAGTTCAGTTAGAAATTGTTACCTAGTATGAGTCACGTTCTAATACGGTCACAGATGCGTTGCTATCCCTGAGGACTGAGATGTTCGCCTCAAAAGAGTGTAACCGGCATCACACATTTTTTAAGCCTTGGCGGAAGAAAGATTGGTTTGATTTGATAGGTTCACAAATGTCACCTTCCCATAGGCTTATCATTATTACCACAATATTTGATGACATTGACCCCAAAATGCACTACCTATTCCGTTCTTTGAGTGCTATACGTAATTAAATGCAAATTCTCTTCAATAACGCAAAATTTTAAAAAGAAATAGATACACACATTCAACAAACAAGTAGGTACAACAAACAAACAACAGTATTCAATATAAATAGTAGATATAACATGGAAATTAATTAAAAATATAAAACAAATTATTTATTAAAAAACAAATATAAAAATTAATGGTACAATATTCGTTTACCGAAAATAACATGAAAACACTCCCCTTATTAGTTCTATAGGACTTTTATTTAGTCTAGTCTTTAAAAACATTATCTAACTATGAATATCAAGAAAACCCATGTAATACTGAACGAATAGCCATTATTTTTGTATTTAATAGTTCTGATTTCAAAATAATTTTAATCATATGTTAATAAAATATAATTATGTATACTTTTAAATAAGCATTAAAATTACATTTGTAGGCCCGGCATTGGCCCCACTAGTGCCTTTCCATAAGAGTAAGTAGGCTTATTTCCACTAAGTACAAATCCAATGGACCTTAGTTTATAAGGAGTAATCAAATGGAGATCACAAAAAACAATTAATTATTATAAAATGTAATGATTATTTATCTTTACAAAATAAAATGAAATTTTATATTGAATTATAATTGGATATGAACTAAAATTCCGTTTTAATAATCATGACGATAAAAAGTGCCAAATAATACACAGCAAATTATGAGAAATTTTACAATTCTGCACTTAGTGACGTCATCCAAGACGCCCAGGCAGTCTAGTCGTGGGCGATTAAGGCAATGTGAATTAGTTTCTAAAATGCAAAAAAAAAATAATTGAGACAAATTAAAGGTATAGGATTAAACAAATTTTCTTTACTCAATTAGCCTGTTGCTGGCTTGCTTGCTTAGCCGCGCCTCCTCTGAAGTCCAAGTTGGTTTTCAGCGGTTCTGGTCTTCCTCCTCGCGGGCCTCGAAGGCCTCCTGCTCCACGAATTCCTCCTCCTCCCCAGGCTGCTCTGGGATCATCTCCAGGCGCGAGTGGAGCCTAAAATGTAGCCGGGATTCGAGAAGATAGCCCGAGTAACTACGCCTAGAATTGAAACGAAGTCAGCCACATAACTTATGTTATTGAGTGTATATGTACCTTCATCGTAGGTTTATAATAAATATAGAGCAGACAGATAAGCATAGATAGACATTTGAAAAAAGGAAAAAATGGATTTTGTGAGTTATAAAATCAAAAACAGTCTTAAGACTGGTCACTTTGCAAGTAAATATTTGATTAATTTCTATTTGCCAGTCAATTAATCACTGCATTTTTAAGAGTTGTTTTAACCTTTATCCAAATGACATCTTTGTGCTCTGAGACACACGGTAGTGATCGGATTCAACATGCCTGAGGAGTAGAAGCAGACAATGACACACGTGCATTCACAAATAGGAGATGTAGGTAAGTTAACTGTTATTTTAAAGATTTTGACGTTATTAGAATTGGCGCGGTTGTTTGTTACAACCTGTGCTCGCAACCTTGTCATACTATTTTACAGTAATAAATTTACACGGATCTTCTATTTTCAAACATAATAGGTATTTTAATAAGAATCTAATTATCGCTTGCTTCGGTGAAGAAAGACATTGTGAATTTGTGAGGTACCTAAGTTGAGAGTTCTCATCATCTCAAAGGTGCGTGAAGTCTGCCAATCCGCACTTGCCCAGCGTGGATTAGTTTGGCCTTTACCTACTTACCCTCACATTGTTAGAGAAGACCCGTGCCTAGCTTTGGGACAGTAACGGGTTGCGATGATGATGATGATGATGATGAATTTTTACAGAATTTTGAAACGATGGTCCATTGCAACAATAACAAAACCACCTAGGATCCATCAGCGGAACTTCGAGGCCGGACCACCGGCAATTAACGGCAATATAATATGGCCAGCACGTAGCAAAACTTCATCATCAGCATCAGATTTATTGGGGTCATATGAGCGTGATGATACGAATGATCCATGTAGAAATCATGAATAGTTTATGCGAAAATATATGTGTTTTACCTTATATTTTAAGGAAAAAAAACTTTTTAATCTAAAGAATTTACCTAATATTTATTGATTTGTTCGAAGTGGATTAAAAACAAAATACATTTTATAAATGAATTTTACGGCAAAGTTAAAGCATATATTTTCTGCGTACATAACACTAAAACACATATTATATAACACATTAAGGGCTGGAAAAAACAGACACATTAAAAAAACAAATCACATGTGTTGAAAATAAAAAAATATAAGTATAATTACGTACACGGAAACATACATAAAAAATACAACAATAATATGATTAAAATAATAGAGATGAGCCATAAGTTTTAACATTGATTTTGGAATTTTATAGCCCAATTTTTATAATATTTTTTGAGGTTATTGAAAGAACAAAAAAGGGTTGTATCCCATCTGGCCCGGTGACTTGGCCCGGCGCCGGGCCACATGGGAAAAAATAGTTTTAACTGGCCCGGTGATATGTTTACCGCGCCAAATGACACAAATCAAGTGCCATCGTCCCCGGTAAGGTGAGTAAAGAGGATCATTTGTGAAATACATGCATCTATGAAAGGGATTGAACTTATAAATCAAACTGCTTACCGCCGCACTCAGAGTCGTTAATGGTTACTTAACTCGTTCCTTAGTATAGATTTAAAAAAGTTCACTCTTACAGTCAGTTAACGGATCGTTAGTGTCCCTTATTGATCATTAAATTTAAGTAGAGTCGAACTCTTACTTAACTATGTAATGGATGATTTTGACATTTGCGTTTTGAAGTTACTGTGATAAATAAACCATAATTTTATCAGTGAATTAATGAAAATCAGTTGCATTGTAGCACTCATAGCCCGGCGGCTTGCGTCAATCCTAAGCGATCGGCAAAGTTAAGCAACAGCGGGCGCGGTCGGTAGTCGGATGGATGACCGTTAGTGGCAATAATTTCTTGAGCGCTTCCGTGCTTCGGAGGGCACGTAAAGCCGTCGGTCCCGGTTGTTATCGATTGATAGCAGTCGTTAAGCTATGTCGGAGGCCTTCGGGCGGCTTGAAAACTTTCGACACTGGGTTGGCCACTAACCCCTCCACCAACCCGCATTGTAGCAGCGTGGTGGAGTATGCTCTAGGCCTCCTCAGTAATGAGGAGAGACCCGTGCTCAATAGTGGGTTGTAGCTTAGCTTTTTTTAGTTGCATTGTGTTTAAATATTCAAAAAAGTCTGATATGAGTGACTTTATTGAGTTTGTGGAATATGCTAGAAGGTTTAGAGAAGTGGGACAGAGGATTATTTTATTTACGCGATTATTCAGATAACAGATAGATTATTTTAATTCAGGTAACAAAGACCCATAACATACATATATACCTTACAGACTAACATACATATAACAATATTAACTTAAAAACTAATTCACTTTGTCGCGAAGTGAGATGCGCTTTCGGTGGCTCCCGGTGGTCGTCGACGTCCACGGAACTTCCTGAAGACGACCCCCTTTGGCCACAGCTCCTCCTTCAAAAACGTCGGCAGGTGTTCGGTTGGAACACGCACAACAAAGGAGTTGAAGTTCACTGCGTTGTGCGAGTCCAACTTCTCTACCAGCAACCGGTACTTGGTCATCTTCTCCAAATACTCCACGACATCGGACACTTTCGTGGTGTGATGGAGTCGAGAGACGTACACGTAAGACGCTGGAACGGCGGGACGTAGGAGATGGTTCTGTCTTGTCGGTGCTGTGCCACATTGGTTGCGACAAAGAGGCTTTTTCCTCTTCTTCTTCTCCACTTTAGTGAAGCCGTCTTTGTCCAGCTGGCCAATTTATAATGTAATATAATTTATATTGCCTTTGCCCGGTTAAACAAGAAATGAAATACAAACAAACCTTGGAATTATTATTTACTATTATGACATTGACATTTGACAATGACAACATTGACAACAAGTCTAATTGACAACAGTAAGTGTTCCCATAGAAAAAAAGTGCAAATCATTCTATTTTTTGTTCAATTAAATAGCTATTTCTCATTGTATTTTAGTAAAAACTAACAGTAAAAGAACTGACTTTCAATCATATTCCAATTAATAATGAGTTTAATAGTTTTATACATATTTTTTCGTTGTGAAATACCAATTATTTTTAAGCGTGGCTACACCAATGCCTTATCGAATTGCAATCGATACGGATGCACCGCCCTACGGTTACTTAAATCTATCATTAGCAAATGAACCCTTACTGCCGCACTCAGAAAGGTTCATTAAATTAGACCTAATGATTACTTAACTAATTGCCATTAAATTTGTTAATTTACAGTTCATCCCAGGAACAATATTTAAGGGTTCATTTGCTAATGATAGATTTAAGTAACCGTAGGGCGGTGCATCCGTATCGATTGCAATTCGATAAGGCATTGGTGTAGCCACGCTTAAAAATAATTGGTATTTCACAACGAAAAAATATGTATAAAACTATTAAACTCATTATTAATTGGAATATGATTGAAAGTCAGTTCTTTTACTGTTAGTTTTTACTAAAATACAATGAGAAATAGCTATTTAATTGAACAAAAATAGAATGATTTGCACTTTTTTTCTATGGGAACACTTACTGTTGTCAATTAGACTTGTTGTCAATGTTGTCATTGTCAAATGTCAATGTCATAATAGTAAATAATAATTCCAAGATTTGTTTGTATTTCATTTCTTGTTTAACCGGGCAAAGGCAATATAAATTATAATTACATTATAAATTGGCCAGCTGGACAAAGACGGCTTCACTAAAGTGGAGAAGAAGAAGAGGAAAAAGCCTCTTTGTCGCAACCAATGTGGCACAGCACCGACAAGACGTATATTCCTATCTCTATGGACAAGACAGAACCATCTCCTACGTCCCGCCGTTCCAGCGTCTTACGTGTACGTCTCTCGACTCCATCACACCACGAAAGTGTCCGATGTCGTGGAGTATTTGGAGAAGATGACCAAGTACCGGTTGCTGGTAGAGAAGTTGGACTCGCGCAACGCAGTGAACTTCAACTCCTTTGTTGTGCGTGTTCCAACCGAACACCTGCCGACGTTTTTGAAGGAGGAGCTGTGGCCAAAGGGGGTCGTCTTCAGGAAGTTCCGTGGACGTCGACGACCACCGGGAGCCACCGAAAGCGCATCTCACTTCGCGACAAAGTGAATTAGTTTTTAAGTTAATATTGTTATATGTATGTTAGTCTGTATGGTATATATGTTATGGGTCTTTGTTACCTGAATTAAAATAATCTATCTGTTATCTGAATAATCGCGTAAATACCTCCTCTGTCCCACTTCTCTAAACCTTCTAGCATATTCCACAAACTCAATAAAGTCACTCATATCAGACTTTTTTGAATATTTAAACACAATGCAACTAAAAAAAAGCTAAGCTACAACCCACTAATGGCCCACTATTGAGCACGGGTCTCTCCTCATTACTGAGGAGGCCTAGAGCATACTCCACCACGCTGCTCCAATGCGGGTTGGTGGAGGGGTTAGTGCCCAACCCAGTGTCGAAAGTTTTCAAGCCGCCCGAAGGCCTCCGACATAGCTTAACGACTGCTATCAATCGATAACAACCGGGACCGACGGCTTTACGTGCCCTCCGAAGCACGGAAGCGCTCAAGAAATTATTGCCACTAACGGTCACCCATCCGACTACCGACCGCGCCCGCTGTTGCTTAACTTTGCCGATCGCTTAGGATTGACGCAAGCCGCCGGGCTATGAGTGCTACAATGCAACTGATTTTCATTAATTCACTGATAAAATTATGGTTTATTTATCACAGTAACCTCAAAACGCAAATGTCAAAATCATCCATTACATAGTTAAGTATGAGTTCGACTCTACATAAATTTAATGATCATTAAGGGACACTAACGATCCGTTAACTGACTGTGAGAGTGAACTTTTTTAAATCTATATTAAGGAACGAATTAAGTAACCATTAACGACTCTGAGTGCGGCGGTTAAATATTGTTCCTGGGATGAACTGTTAATTAACAGATTTAATGGCAATTAGTTAAGTAATCATTAGGTCTAATTTAATGAACCTTTCTGAGTGCGGCAGTTAGTATACAACAATCAGTTTTTATTGTGAATGACGCGTATCAACTTGTATCATAAAACTCAACCTGAAATAGACTTCTTACAAATATATCTTTTTGAATTCTACAGTATGATTTTTGATAAACAATCAACAATATACATCAAAAATTTGAACATTATAACAATGTTTTAAATAATATAATTCTTTTTAAAAAGAAAATTAACAATTGACATTTCACTACATAGTATAAAACAAAGTCGCTTTCTCTGTCCCTTTGTGTCCTTAAATCTTTAAAACTACGCAACGGATTTTGATGCGGTTTTTTTCAATAGATAGAGTGATTCAAGAGGAAGGTTTATACACACATCAAAAGTGTCTAGGGATCAAGCATTTTTATGCGGATTTCTTGAGATTGAGATGTGGCTTTGTAATAAATTTATGATTTTATAAATTTATATGGATCCTTTTTGGTGCATTTCATAATTTGAATCAGGAACTGTCAATCAAATTCGAGTAAAAGATGAAAATCAGCTGTCAATATTTTCCCTATAAAAACATACAACGCATTGAAGACATTATTAGTGCTACTGTTTCCCTACTACTGATTAAAACCAACGTTATTATGGAGCGGCGACGTCATTTAAGCAGGGAAGAAATGCTCAGAGCCGTGGGAATGATAGAAGCTGGTTCCCGGCAACGTACTGTGGCTTTAGCTCTGAATACAAGTCAGAGTGTTATCAGTCGACTTTGGACACGTTACCGAAGCACTGGTACCGTGGCTGAGCGCCATGGAGGACGGTATCGCTGCACCACACGGAGACAAGACCGATACATTCAAATCTTAACTCGAAGAGCTCCAACAATAACCGCCATGATGTTAGCCGTGAGGCTTCATCACTCTTCAGGGAACTTAATTAGCGACCAAACAGTCAGAAACCGCTTGCATGAAGTGAACCTTCATTCCCGAAGACCGCTACGGGTACCACCTATAGCAATGCACAATCGTAGGATTCGATATCAATGGGCTCTTGAACACAGAAATTGGGCAGAAGAACAATGGGGTTTCGTGTGCTTTTCTGATGAGTCTCGTTTTGGTATGAGACCGGATACAAGACGTATACGACACTGGAGAACCCCTGGACGCCAACAGCGATTAAAATCCTGCCAGGAAGTCCATCCTTATAGTGGTGGAACCATCATGGTATGGGCGGGTATTTGGATCGGCGGAAGAACTGAGTTGATTTGGATCAGAGGCAACCTCAACGCTCAAATTTATGCTGAGACGATTGTATCAGACGTCATCGTTCCTCTACAAGTGCAAATCGGTCCCTCATTTCAGTTAATGCATGATAATGCACGACCGCACACCGCAAGAGTTGTAAGACAGACTCTCGCCGCAGCTAACATCAATGTCCTGCCCTGGCCTGCTCAGTCGCCAGACTTGAACCCGATTGAGCATGCATGGGATATGCTACAGAGAAGAGCTCTGCCGAATATGGAGGGTATCCAGTGGCAAGAAGACCTTTTTTTGTTGTTGCAACGAACATGGGCGGCCATTCCACAGCGTGATTTGGATGAACTCATTTTGAGTATGCCAAACCGATGTTCTTGTGTTGTTAGTGTTCGCGGTAGAAACACGGATTCACAGCACGGATTATTAATTGTTTAAGTTACCCAATAAAATTTTAAAGAAAACTGTTATTTCAGTCTTTTTTTCGAACTTTAATGTTAGTGGTTCAAATGTCAAAAATCCCTTTATTAGGAAAATGGCAAATTTCTTTATTAATGCAAAGGTGACTTGGTTTATCGTTACTGTGACAAACGAAAACACTTTATTTGATGAATCCTTAAAGAAAATTTTAATTAATATCAATCAGGAGAAAAGTTATTGCAAAAATATATGTTGATCCCTAGACACTTTTGATGTGTGTATGTATAATAACATCGATTAAATAGTTATTGCACCCGTGCGAAGCCGGGGCGGGTCGCTAGTAGTCAAATAAATGCAAGTAATAGGTATAATAAAAATTGGCTAAGTGCGAGTCGGACTCGCCCGTGAAGGGTTCCGTGTCAGGAGTACTGGGTTCGAGAAAATGCCAAAATGTACCACAGACTTTTATTGTAATCGTCGATACACAATTACGCCACGTACACACCAAAACACTATGCACTTAGAAATTACTTCACTTCTCGCTGGTATCGCTTGTTCTTCCCGGTTTTGCTTCCGAAACTAGAATGCCACGCAGTCGACCAAGTGCCCCTTTTATCCAACTTTTTTGTCGAAAGTGTCATTCTTCGAAAAATTATAATTGAAGTTAATGGAAAAAAGAAAATATTGTGTTTGTTATCATAAAACTTAAAATTAATTAAGGAAACCTAAAAAAATAATTATTCGAAAAAATAATAAAGAAAACCTTTACCTTATCCCTCCTTTACCTTTACCTCCAGTTAATTCATGCCTCACGTCTGCAAGAAGATCTCGATAGGTTTGAAGTATATTGTGAAAATAATAAGCTTGACTTGAACGCGTCCAAATGTTACATATGCTCGTTCACTCGCAAACCTAACCCTTGTAGATTTACGTACAGGCAAAAAAAACTCAATTATATCCCGAGTAACTAAAATAAATGATTTGGGCGTCGTTTTTGATTCTAAATTAATTTTTGACGAACATATAGATAATATTATTAATAAAGCCTCAAAATCATTGGGATTTATTTTACGCATGTCCCATGACTTTAACTGCATAAAAACGTTTAAAATACTTTATTGTAGTTTCGTAAGGAGTACTTTAGAATACGCATCACAAGTATGGAACCCTCTGTACGTTACTTATATCAATCTTATCGAAAGTCTGCAAAAACGATTTCTTCGTTATCTACAATTTAAAAGTAAAGAGTACCTACCCCTATGAACAACGCTGCAGGAGATACCATCTACTACCGTTGCATGAGAGAAGACAAGTAGCTGACCTCATATACTTGCTCATAATTGCCAATGGTTCTGTTGATTGTCCTAAACTATTAGAACGTATCGGCCTACGTGTTCCTTATTCTTCTTATCGTAGACCGAGCTCCCTGTATATACCCGGATGTAATACTAATTACAGACAAAACTGCTACATGGTACGTGCGTGCAGGTGTTTTAACGCCATAGCGGATGAGCATGACGTTGATCTGTTTAAGACATCGATTAATGTACTCAAACGTTTATTAGCGAATAAGTTTTTTAAGGCATACTTTTGTTAATTTTGTTGTGTTTTCTTTGATAAAACTGTAATAAGCGTGTGTAACTTTATACTTAATTAATTACTTAACCTACAGGTGGAAACTTTTAATTGGCCTTAGATTATTATTCATTGTTTTAGCCCTAAGTTTCATATAGCTGTAAGTTTCCCAAAAATAAATAAATAAATTATGTCCTGTTTTTTATTCATATTTTCAAAATACGTAAAATATTCAGTTTTAAAATAAGGTGGCTCTTGTTTGCCGCAAGTACCTACTTTATTATAAAAATATGGTTATTATGTTCAAATACAAAAAGATCTATTTGTAAGAAGTCTATTTCAGGTTGAGTTTTATGATACAAGTTGATACGCGTCATTCACAATAAAAACTGATTATTGTATACTAAGCAGTTTGATTTATAAGTTCAATCCCTTTCATAGATGCATGTCACGAAACACAGAGGATGCATGTATTTAGTATTTCACAAATTACGAGGCGTATCCTCTTTACTCACCTTACCGGGGATGATGGCACTTGATTTGTGTCATTTGGCCCCGTAAACATATCACCGGGCCAGTTAAAACTATTTTTTCCCATGTGGCCCGGCGCCGGGCCAAGTCACCGGGCCAGATGGGATACAACCCAAAAAAGGATGCTGAAACACACAAATCAATAGACTTAAATTAAATTATTATGAATTAAAAAACACGGTACAACGAATTAAGTACTATCAACACGTTTAAGGGTTATTTGATTAGCTTACGTTCCAAAAATAATAATTGTCCTTAGGCCTTGGATAGACCAACAAATACCCGCAATCTCACCATGGACATTAAACTTGAATATTATGTAGGATTTTAGACTCAATCGACTATGCAGATAGCAGATAGGTACCGCAGTTCTTACAGATCAAAGTCGGAGTCATTTGATATTTTTGGCTCATCTCAAGTCATTGTAAGTATACGGTACGGCCTGGGCAGAAAAACGGACATCGAGACGAAGAATTATTAAAAGCTAATAATCGTTGCCAATCTATATTAATTATATGTATAAAGCTCTTGCGTTACTGAGTGATTGACTGACAGACAACGCACAGCCAAAACTACTGAACGGAAGAAGCTGGGCATGTATGTGTGTTCCTTGGGGAGTGTAGGGGAGCGGGAGCACTATGAGAGGATTTCTAGAAATTCCACCCCGAAGGGGGCGAAATAGGGGGGTGAAATTTAAACGAATTCCACGCGGGCGAAGCCTGCGGGCGGAAGCTAGTCAACCTAAGAAGCTAGTCAAGGTTGACCAGGAATATAAAAAACCTCGCCATATTGCGGTAAACTCATAGAACTAATTTATTTAACTGGCAACGCTTAGTTTCTAAACGTCAATCGTAAATCGTAAATTGCTTGTCAGTGAGTTTGAATTTCACAGTTTGTCTCATGTTTGTCTTTTTACTTTGAGTGTCTATATTTTGTGCTTAAATAACAAAAACTGTTCATATTCGTGAAAGAAAAGTGGTTTTCTGTGCTAAAATACGATTTCGTATAAAATAACATTTATTTACTTATATAACATTTCCGACATAGTTGTCGAAATGACAATAATAATATGAGCGTTACTATAGTTACGGTTGTCTGTGCTGTTGCCATAAAAAAGGGAACTTTAGCGCCCTCATGACAGGTTTTCTATTTTTCTGGTCAGGCATTACCTAACTTACCTAACGGCCTAACAGTTGGTCACTTCATATTAATCGCTCACTCACATTCGCGTAAATACGCGAACCCACAAGGTTGGCACCTTCGCAAATGATTATTATACACATACGTGGTTTCCCAGAATGTTCGCGCGCACGTGTGAGACCGCGTTTAGAATATATTTAATTATGTATTATAAGTGTATTGAAAGTTGAAACAGTGTGATGTGCAAATGAATATAAATCCTAAGGGGCAGTAGTCTCTCGCGCACCAAACATAGACTATTAATAGAGATAGGTTCTTAGAAAACAGAGGAATTATAAAAACAGTTGGTTATTTCTAAGGGCCGCTCAAATGTCCGTTTTTCTCCTGCGGTGCTTTAGGAACACACTTTAACTAATAAAAAATAATTACAAAATTTATCAGCAGGTAGGTACTAAAAAATAATAACAACATTTTATCAACAGGTAGGTAATAAATAACAATAACACCATTTATCAAAGCTGAAATTAAACACAGAATAGATTTTACGCAGTAGGTACATATATTACACAATAGAACTTATTAATATCCGATAGAGTGGCTAATATAAATATTTTATACCCACCGTTTCGGCATTTGTCGCGATTGTGTTAATTGAAGCTTTTATACATATGTTTTAATATTACGTTCCGGACAAATGAAACAATAATAAACAATAGTAATAATAAGTAGTAGACTACAGGCCCATGTCGAAAATGGATGGGTCATACGAACCACTAGGTGATGTATATAGGACGATATAAGAGCACAAAATAATAAGATTCAGCACTATGCCGTCACTTGTAAGCTGTCCAACTGAGTGCTGGTGAGAATTCAAAAGTGCAGGTAGAGGGAGTACATTTTGGTCATATGATTGTGTAGGCATTTTCACCATCGATAGATCCATAAAAAATAATAAGAAAGCGCGCAGTCCTGTAAAAAAATGGTGCGCCACAAAGTCGGTAATTTTTTTTTTGATTTTTTGAAAATTCCAGGTTAAATTTGGACATTTGATTCTGTACGGCATCAGTTTCATACTGTTTCAATACAGCTTCTTATCCATTATTCCGCAACGCCGTACAAAAATCATGCGACAAGGGGAAAAAATCGAGGGTTGAAACCCCCTCTATTTACGTGATCTAGGGGGTGATTTGAAAAAGTACGGCTTCGGTTCCAAAACATTATCTAGCACTCAAAAGTACTATTAAAAATAATGCCGTCAAAAAGTTATTGTTCATTTGAATGTATATTAATAATTACCTTAATTTCATGGTATACTTTATTTATAAAGCTGTACAGTCATTTGACACTGTACGGCAACTTTTTTTTAACATGATATTGTAAAATACAATTGTTACATAGTATTGCCGTTCAAAAGAAACTGTTCTAAAAAAAATTATAGAGAAATACAAAAACTGAAATTTGTTAAATTATTGCAGAAGTTTAAATATTCATAGATTAATAGAATATAGCAATTTCCTACGTTTTTCCTTTGTTCTAAATAGTATTAAGATACATAAATTAGGAAAAAATTATGCCGTACATTTTAATGCAGACCATATATTTTTCATACATTTCGTTCTATGGATTTTTCCTTGAATTTTTTTTCCCTACAAACCTTTGGACTAACGAAAATGTACGGCATGTAAAAAATATTATCTATGTATAAAATACTTTCAAAATAAATTAATTTTATGTTGTTTCAAATCACCCCCCTGACTACGGAAATAGAGGTTTTTTCGCGTTTTTTTTTCGCGCGAGGGGGTTGCAACCCTCGATTTTTTCCCCTTGTCGCATGATTTTTGTACGGCGTAGCGGAATAATGGATTAGAAGCTGTATTGAAACAGTATGAAACTGATGCCGTACAGAATCAAATGACCAAATTTACTCTGGAATTTTCAAAAAATCAAAAAAAATTACCGACTTTTGGCGCACCATTTTTTTACGGGACTGCGCGCTTTCTTATTCTTTCATGGATCTATCGATGGTGAAAATGCCGTACAAAATCATATGACCAAAATGTACTCCCTCTACCTGCACTTTTGAATTCTCACCAGCACTCAGTTGGACAGCTTACAAGTGACGGCATAGTGCTGAATCTTATTATTTTGTGCTCTTACATCGTCCTATATACATCTCCTGGTGGTTCGTATGACCCATCCATTTTCGACATGGGCCTGTAGTCTATAGTAGTATAGTAATAATTTATTACCTCATTATTATCTACTATGAAGTAACGTGACAAATGCAATGTCTGTATGTTCGTGTATTTAGCCATTGAGATACTATGTACATACATACTAAAGTATCTCAATGGGGTAAGTTATGTTCGAGTAAGCCGTTTTAGGCCACTCAGCCACTCACATTCGCGCGAATAAGCTAACCCACAAGTTTAGGAGGGTATAAATTTAATTTAACGACATTACATACACACGCAACATGCTTAAAAACGGTAGGTACAAAATATCTCTATATAGGCAAAATCCTTATAGCTGGTTTACACTCTCGCGCGAGCCACGAGACGATCCGCGAGACGCGCCGCGAGTCGAGAATGTAAACACTAGCTCGCAGCACCGCTCGCGGCGCGTCTCGCGTCTCGCGGCGCTCGCGTCGGTAGCGGTTTTTTGGGCACGACTCAAAGGAGCTCGCGGGTGACGCGAGCGGGGTGTTTACACTCGCGTTCGCGTTTCATTCAAATTACAAATGTTTGGACCGTTCGGTCGTGTTGCGCTGCGATTGTAGCAAGTGATATTGCAATGGATTGGTCTCAAGACGACACATTACGGTTCATTGAACTGTTTCAAAGGGAAGAGATCATATTCATATGGAATCCAAAGCATAAATTGCACAAAAATAATCAAAAAATTAACGATGCATGGTCTAAATTATGTGATGAAATGCATCGACCCGTGGTAGATCTTAAAGCGGAAAAAAAATCACTCATGGCAACATTTCGGAAGCATCTCCGGATGAAAAAACAGTCCATGAAATCTGGCGCAGTAAATGGCTCATGTAAATGGCTTACGTAGTAGTAAAAGCTCACTAAACTTAGAGTTGCTGCTGTTAATATTTCGATGTCCGCCATCGTAGAAAGATCGAAAACAAGTGAGCACACCGCGAGAGTGTAAACATAAGCTCGTCTCGTGATCGGCTCGCGCGAGCATGGAGCCAATCCACGAGACGAGCCGCGAGACGCGAGTGTAAATGAGCAATTAGATTTCTCGAAATACATACGGGCCTATTCAGATATACACAGACATAGGCAAAATGTGATTATGATCATAGATTAGAATTACATGTAGTGGCCCGGAAATGTTTCTGTGAGCGTCTTTCGATAAAAAGGTACACTGAGAAGGGGAAACGGGGAAAAAAGGAAAAACTGGCTACCGTATAGTAGTGGCCACTTATAGAGTTTTTTTATAATAAGAAATACCTCGGTTTACCCTAGTTAGTGTTCTTGGCAAGGGCATTTTTGTGTCTCCAGATGTATTTCTTCATTATGTGTCCGATCGCCAGCCAGCAGCGAGTAAAGCTCGGCTATTTACTCGCCCAAGAAAAGGACTTAAATATGACATTCCGTGTAAACGAGAGAGATACATATGCTAACGAGTACTCGCCGGTGGTGAGAACAGTCATCGAATACTCGTTGACATGTGCGTCTCTTTTGTTTACACGGAATGTCATATCTTTTGAACGTGTCCTGAGCGAGAAAATAGACGAGCTTGAGGCAGTTCTCACTCAACGCTATTTGCAAGCGACTAGGATGTTGTCCAAGTAAAGAAGCGACGCATCTACGAATGTGTCTACGATGCGTGGCAGTAAACAGTGCCAGTGTCGATTAATAGTGGATTGCGTCGGAGTCGCGTAGCTAGTGTAGCGTAGTGTGAGAAGGGCCTTACTCGTCCACTCGCCAGCGGTGGGAAGCATGCCTTACGATTATGTTTGTGGTAAAGATGCAATCATGATTACATTTTGGCCATCTCTCGATATACGTAGTAGCCGCTACCACAGTGGATATTGCTAGTCACGAGATTTACCTGTGTAGGTGAACTTGAATACCTCTATAATTATATGCAACTAAATAATTTTGACGAAGGTTAATCCAACCCTAAATACTTAAGTCATTATTATAAAATAAGTAAATAAAAGTAAACCTCGCGATAAGCTTTTACATTATTTAAATTGTGTACAAAATGTATAACCTGTACCTATACTTAATTAAATTCAAAACAAAACTCAAATTAGAATGTATGTAGTGTAGATGGTCAGCCTACATGTAGTAGGTACATAGTTAACAATTGCTAATCTTGACGACTGAGATGGTTGCCTCTAAAAAGTGTACCCAGATCATTCTAAATGAAACACAATTGTTTTCAAACAATTACTGAAGGGTAGAAATAGTAGGTACTAGCCTAGATAACATTAATTTTAACTTTGACCACGGATCAGCATCGATTTAGAATTTCGATGGGACTATAGCCGGCGGTGGTAGGTACTACCTCGGGAGAACTCTCTCCTACCATTCCAGACCTAAAAGCTTGGTTTTGAAATATTTTTACTATTAACATCCTGTCATTTTATGTAGTGTACTTAAGAAAAACGACAAAGGACCGTTTCTTATACCATAACCGTATTACCGTCTGTTTTACAAACCATGACACTTGAGCCCTGAAGAGGCCGTTAAATTCAGTAGCAAGTATAGCAGCCCTGATACTCCAGGAGTGGCATCTGCGAGGCTGGAGAATTTCCCTCACAATTTGCTGGACTACGCCGATGCTTTCTTCCCGGACCTCGCCTCGAGAGTTCAAGTAGCTCCTATGAAACATATCAAACAAATATAAGTACCTGATGTCTCTCAGCAGATTTCGTCCGCGGATGTGCTCACCGACTGAGATCTGGCAACACGCGATCTCAAATAACGCGTACGGAACCAAGAACGTATCTTCTTGTATATGGTTCCGCAGTCTGGAACAATTTTACGCCGTCTTACTTCGTATTATGTCGCGAGCTTGGTGACGGAAAGCGGTGATCGTGTAATGGAAAATGTGCAATGGATGCTGTTTGTTAGTTAAAGTCGTGACGAAGCCCATGTGTCTAGCGCGAAGCGGGATGTGGAGTTAGGTATCTTACGCTTACCGAACTGTTGAGTAAGAATTACGTCCAAGTCTCATATTTTTACGATACGATAGTGCTGTAATCAAAGTACGTTACATAATGTTGCATTCTCGTGTAATGTGTGTAATCAATCCATTTAGTTTACCCAGTTGCAATATTTTTGCAAAATTCGAACTCGTCGTTTAGTTGTTATTCAAAATGTAGGTATGTTATTGGTTCCTTACACGTAACATAAAATTTCAGTAAGAAATTTTACTCATAATTACCGCTTCGGCGCAAAATGTACAAAACGCAAAATGAACACAACTGGCAAAATGTACAAATCGCAAAATGAACACAACTCGCAAAATGTACAAATCGCAAATTACATTATTCTTTTAGTTTTCAGATGTCCAGCCAGTTGCAAATCGGTATTTATTTTACCTATTTATTTTTTCTTTTTATTAGAACGGTTGTTTTGGACATCCATAGTCTTCCACACAATTAGGGTAAAGATGGGGTAAAGCTTATAAGTGTGGTGTCCATGGAACTGACTTGCTGTTCATATTAAATGAAAACTATAGGTACTATCAGATACTGTACCTACCTACTTACTTTCCATAAACATACTTTGTTAAATTCCCAATGATGGCAAAATAAATTAGGTACCTACAGGAATTTATTAAGTTAAAAAATATTGTTGCAGCAGAAGGATATTAATTTTGAGTTTATACATTCTTATAAGTACAAAAATAGTATAAATTATAAGTATTAAATTATTGCTTTTTCCTGTAAATAAAATCAGTTCACGTGCTTGCCCGCATTTCTTGGACATTTTAATTTAATATTCTTAGTTCAAAATCAGTACTACCTGACCACAATAATTAGGCGCATGACAGATAGCAGTTACGCGGGCCCCCCACCCCGCTCTAGCCCCGCGCGTCCCCTAGTGAGGCGCAGTCGTGTACATAAATGTAAAAGTGCTCAAGGTGATTACTACAACGAAATGGACACCAAAAATTACACAAAATGGTTGTCAGAAAAACTGATACCTAATTTACTACCCAGCAGCATTGTAGTAATAGACAATGCGCCTTATCACAGTAAGCAACTAAACAAAAATTAAATTTAAAAGTTTTAAAAAACCCCCGACACAAAAATTACATTTAAAACGGCTCAACCGATTTTCATCAAACATATCTAAAAACACGCGCCCGTAAGTCCCCTTTAATACAAAGAAAACGAAATTGAAATCGCTTCATCCGTTCGGGAGCTATGATGCCACAGACAGACAGACACACAGACACGTCAAACTTATAACACCCCTCTGTTTGCGTCGGGGGTTAAAAATCCCCACAATGACTAATAATAAAGGAGACATGCAAAAATGGCTGACTGAGAAAAACATTGCATTTGACCCACGTATGACGAAAAAGGAATTGTATTTTCTTATCATCCGTAATCGTCCAGAAAAAGAATATTTGGTAGACAAATTGTTGGTACAGAGCGGTCATGAAGTTCTGAGATTGCCGCCTTACCAATGTGACCTTAATCCAATTGAGTACATTTGGAATATCATGAAGCAAAGGGTCGCTGACAAAAATGTCGAACAGTCTGAGAAGCACATAGCAAGACTAACAAGAGAGGCTATACAGTCTATTACGCAGGCTGATTGGAAAAAACAAATAAACCACGTTGATCGATTACGTAAGAGTTATTGGGAAAAGGATGGCTTGCAGTTGCAGGATGCGGAAGAATTTATAATTAGTGTAAGGGACGACGATACTAGCGACGCGGGCTCACAATCAGACGTTACGTCCCATTCTGATTTTGCAGATTTTGACGCAATGTCAGGGATCGAAGAGTTTGACATTGATTCTGAGTAAAATACCTACTCGTTAAAATAGAAAATAAAAATAGCAAGCTAAATAAAGAGTTTTATTTTTCAAGAGGATCGGGAAGTAAACTGTTATATTTCTTTTAAAGAATCATAGTAGTCAAGTAATATATTGTAATACTATCTTAATATAATATTATATTACTGTCTTAATATCTAATAAAGGGTATTCCTTTTCTGTTAATAAGTATATTAAACACATGAAAGTCCTATAATAAATGAGCGAAAGTACTATATTACGTAGCATTGTACCTCCATTAAACATTCACCATGGTACTTTTGGTACTACTGCAGAATGTACTACGTATTCCCATCCCTAGTTCCAATGACGTCTTAATTGTCATGCGCCTAATTATTGTGGTCGGCTAGTAAATTGGTCTACGCATTGATGTTTTTGACGTGACAACGTTACGTTTTATAATTCGATATCGGCTGCACGCACGAAAAACATGACGTTTATGTGCCGTTATCTGACGTCATGCGGCGTTATCGTGTCCAATGTACCTAAAGCTTGAAGTGCAAGCGAGATCGCGGAACGAGCGACAAAGAAGCACAATCGGCCTTTGCGTTCGGAGATATTTTGGTAATGTATCCAATTATTACTTTGTTATTGACTTCTGGGACTATTTATAAATTTTAAATGTTACCTTTTTTAATGTTTCCTGTATTCCTTCTTTATTTTTATTGATAAATTTCTGTAACTTTAAATACGATTTCATGACGTTTGTTTACTTTGATGACAATATTTGTCACATTTGTCAATTATTCCATCAGTATTTTCTTAAGACGTTGTCACGTTCAACTATCGTCAGTAAACCGACTTTACAGACAACCAGTATTTTTCAGAATAATTTTTGTGTGATTTCAAAGTTTAATTAATTGACCAAATAGTTGTAAAGATGATGATTGACTTCAAGTTTGAAGATGCAGGGTTAATTATAAGGCAATATCTAGCTTTATGCTTTTGAGCTCAACCCATGCTCAACCCTTCACGATTACAGGTAAAATTTTGCTGAACCTCATGATATTATTAATTGTAGATTTTCGACTTTTACATCTCAATGCTTTTACATTAATATTTAATTTATAACTTAGGAAATATTGAACAATCATCTCATCTTCTTCAATTAAGTACCTAATGGTGCGTACAGATTATGCAACATGTTATATAACTTCAGTTTTATAACACGTCCACACTATCTAACATTGTTGTCTAACAATGAAACATGTTACAAGACCGTACACATTAAAACAACATTGTTGTATAACAATGTTATATAACAATTCAATGCGTGTCATTTCTTAAAATATAGCATATAACATTGTTGCAAAAACTAATAACATGTTGTATAACTTGTTTTTGTAACACATAGCGTCCACATTTGTAAAACATGTTATTTAACTATGTTTTATAACATGTTTTGTTACATAGTCTGTACGCACCATAATGTATATTAAGTAGGTATGTGATGTTATGTCAAATGAATGATGTAATAAAAGAATGGACCAACTTTGCCACTAATAATTATTATTATACATTGGATTATTGGATCTCGTAAAGCCGTGGAGACTGAATTAGATTTTGTCATGCATTTCCCAGTCATAGTATTTAATGTATTTAATACGAATCTATAATATCTATTATTATCTATTGGAACGGAACAGCAATGTACCTAATATTAGTAGTAAATAAGTAGTCATATTAGTAGTAGTATTTTTTTATGGTTAGGTATGAACAAGGAGATTCCCATTAGTCGGATTAGTGATACCATAGACGGAGAAAATCATACACCAATGGACGTCATCGCAATGCGAAACAAAACATACTATTGCATAGGTAAGTACTACTTATCTTTTGTTTCGCATTGCGTGCCGATTTTTTAAGGAGGATTAAGTAGACTTCTGTCTACGAGATTTTTAAGAATTGCTACTGCTACACCTGCGGTAGGTATTGTTGAGTATAATTTTTTATTCATAACGTTAAATGACTGGCTGCGGCTCACTTTGCTGTTTTGCCACGCCGGAACTAAGTAATATACGTGGGACATCGCGGGTAGGTATGTCCCTGTGTTGCGGGTGGCGTGGACAACCTCAAATAAGACATCATTAACATCCATGTCCCGATATTTAACTGGCACTTAAATATCTGTTGCGGCCAGTTTCTGAGCTTTACGGGAACAAACGCATGTTCTGTTACTAGTCAATATTTATTTATTGGAACGAAGTTCCTTACGGCAGAGTTGGAGGAGATAGGGATTTTGCTGTGCGACCGAACTGAAAAATATGTGATAGAAAATACGCGTTACCTAGTACCTACCTTACCTAGTTACCTAGTACTAGTAGTAGTGCGTACCTAGTATAAAAGCGTGCCCTAACATTATTATTTTACGTAATTTATTATTTCCTAAAATACTGAATTTTCTAAATACTTTCCTGTACTTAAATAAAAACTAATCAGCAAACTTTAAGAGAAAAATCAAGAAAACCTACATAAAATTTAGCACGATTTTTTTTGCAAATTGTGTCGATTCTACATTAGCCGAAGGAACTTCGTTCCTACCTGGTGTCCCACGACACCACATTTTAATTTAGTTATTATATTGATGTTGTTTTGTTTTGTAAAAATTATCATGGCCATACTGTGACGATATCAGACATTCGTCATTTATATTCGTGTCACAAATCATACACTAATACAGATGTAAAGCTTCCTACACTGCGCACTCGAGCAACGGACACATAGACACCGTTCACGGGCATGAAACATGCACGAAACATTGTTCAACCGTTCACGGGCATGAAACATGCACGAAACATTGTTCAATAGTAGTTCAAATTCAAAGACGTTCCATATTATTTCGTGTCCGTGAACGGTGTCAATGTGTGCATTGCTCGAGCATAAAATAATGTTTGGAACCTTACATCCGTTGTGAATGAGTTGTGCCTGAACGCAGGTGTGGAAATAACGTGGTAAACTGAAGGTTTCCTGAACTTGCTCGTACTTACGTGATAACATCGTTCAAGGCCGACAAAGCATCGGGTACACGTCGATTGGCGAGGTATAGGGCACCCCGCAGGTAGCCGAGGAGAGCTTCGTTATCAGCCCATCGCTGACGAGTAACCCGCGCGGCCTCGCCTTCGGTCCAGCCGTTATGCCTTGCCGCATTGTTGATCATCTGCAATATAGGTATCCAATGAAATATCAAGTAATTGCTATAGTAACGAGTCTTACTATACTCCGTTCGCATTCCATTTATATTTGTTTTAATAGCAAGAATTTAATTAGCCTACACAAATACCAGCTTTCCGCCCCTATAATTAAGGTTAATTATAAATTGACGGCGAGAATTTAAGGTGCCTTAAGTAAGTTTTGCTTATAAGCTGAACATCAAACAAAATAACTATCTAGGTAGGCACATCACTACATAGTATAAAACAAAGTCGCTATTTTTGTCCGTCTGTTTGTTTGTCTGTTTGTCTGTTTGTCTGTATGCTTAAATCTTTAAAATTACGCAACGGATTTTGATGCGGTTTTTTGTAATAGGTAGAGTGATTCAAGAGGAAGGTTTTTATGTATAATACATGCATATATTCCCACGAGAACGGGATCCACGCGGGTGAAACCGCGGGCGGGCCGCTAGTATACTAATATAATGTTGTATATTGAATATAATCTAAGTACTCTAAACAATTGTGTCAAGGGTTTTTGTAAAAAATGTACATTTCATATTTTTCCGTAACACCTAAAATTGGGTTTTTCAAATGAGACAAGCACTAGAAAGCTTTTAAAAAATAGGTATTTAGTTTTAGCAATAGGTATTACCTACTTATAATAATGAGATCGTTTCATTTTCATCTAGGTAGGTAATAGATATAATATATTGTTACGTGTCAGGAGTACTGGGTTCGAGAAAATGCCAAAATGTACCACAAAGACTTTTATTGTAATCGTAGATACACAATTACACTATGTACACAGTACACACCAAAACACTATGCACGTAGGTACTCGTAAACACACTCGTCGAACACTGTAGGTATCACCCGTAGAAATCACTTCACTTCTCGCTGGTATCGCTCGTAGGTATCGCTGATTCTTCCCGGTTTCCCGGTTCCGAAACTAGAATGCCACCCAGTCGACCGAGTGCCTCTTTTATACCACTCACGCACCATTCATGCCAATCCAGAATATTCCGGCAGTTGTTAGAATGAAGCTCTAGTATATTCCTTGCAATCGACTTTCGACCTTAAGACTGTTGTCGTAAGGTCGAAGCGTCGTGCGCGTACTTTCGAGACGGCCGCGCTCTATTGTTCTATTGTTCGCTTGACATGTTTATGGCCCTTATTGTTTATTGCTTATTTATTACATGCAAACTAATATTTTCGCTTTTGCATACAAAATTCGTCATCGCATTCGCCACTATCCAACTAATACAGGGGTATTGCAACAACTTAAAAAACAACAACAATAATTATGTACATTCGTTCAGATGCATTTGAGTGCTAGCAAAACATAAAATACATGTTACAATGGTGCTGCTAACATAGAAGGACGCTACGCTAGGATTAATTTAACGGAAATCGCTGTAACTAAAATATCCAAGATTCTACATAAATATTGGTTACTTAAATCCATCCTAAAACCTGAAATATTTGAACCCTTGTAACGCAGTAATAAGCTGTTCCTACACTTCCCTGTTAGATGTAGCAGAGGACATAAAGTTGTCTTCGGCCTCGTTAGAGATATAATTGCCCACTTTTGCCCAACACAGAGCTGACTTATCTGACTGATAGAATATATTTGTGTGCGTTTTCCCACTGGCTACCTTGCGTATGCACATGGAGTCACGAGGCAAGCACACACACATGCCTCGGTTCGTATGTTGGTATGGAAATTACCTATTTTTTAAATACAGTCTGGCTGTAACGTCTACAGGGTAAACCCTGTAGACAACTAAAGTTGTCACGAAGGAGCTATGGGCGGCGGTATTACCATTAATTAAACTAGTGAATTTAGTGAATGATGCTATTATATAATTATAAAATATATCTAGTAATAATATTATAAAATATATCGATTCAATTGTTACCGCTTCGAACTGTAGATCGAATAAATTATTATTGACGTTTCTTGTAAAATATTGAGAATAAGTGAGAATTATCCACGTAACCTGTTAATAAATCCTTAACTTTGTAATTAAAAACGATAAAAACTGTCTTGTGTGCACAACGGCGACCGCGTGATAAGGTTTGCGACCTCACAAACTTGGATTTATCTTAATACGAATCGCTTCCTCATATAATTATAAAATTAAAATATAAAATTGCGTTTTTTTTATCTAATTAAGATAGCAAACGAGCATGCAGCACCACCCTTCCGCTGCCACCCATAACAACAGTGACCGACCTAGAACTAGACTCAAAGGGACTAGGATGGCACGCTTATACCAAAACATACATACATAATTATGTATATAAATATTAGCCTACGCTTAATGACGTAAGGAAAATCGCATCGACTTTGATTTTATTTGATCAATATTTTCATTGACTGGCAGTAAACAAACTAACTTCGTCGTCAAAATTAAAAAAAAAACTATCTGAAGAATCTGAAAACAATAATCTAAACGCGAGCGCACGCTAACAAAGGGGATATTAAATTTCGCGTCAGCATTCGTTATTTTCGCTTATTGGAAAATTGTTATTCTATGGTAGAAAATAAGTCCTTTCAATAATTCTCTGTACTTTGAATAAGTGGGCAATTAGGTACCTATGTACAACAAACCTAGGCACCTAATTGGACCTAATAGTCTGTTGCGATGGCGGTTTGCATCGATCCTTATTGATTAAACGAGCACCTCGGAGCAACCTCGGAGAGAAATTGAATGGGTGGTCGCTAGTAGCAAAATTTCTCTGATCGCTTACGAGTTTTTGAGTTCCCGTAAGGCTGTCGGTCCCGGCTTAAATCGTTAGATATTGTCGGAGGTACTCATTGGGGTCATTAACTCCTCCAAAAATCCGCACCGGGGCAACGTGGAGTATTTTCTAGCTCTCCTCAACGATGAGGATTTCTTCTCTCATCTCCTGTGCCCAATAGTAGATTAGTACAGGATGGAAGATAGAAATTAGTGGTTTCTTCCATCGAAGCAACTAATTTTTACACTACCCTGTATTTTTTTACATGCGCAAGATTTTCAACTTCACTAGCTTGCCAACAAATACATAGGTATAAATCGTAAAATATTTAGATGATTCGCTTATGCTAAGCCAGCTTGATTAAATATTGGTAACAAGTTTGATCAGGAAAAGGAAGGATGTCGTTGTTTGGTATAGAATATAATATAAGTTGTACTAACATGATTTGTGTAAGAAAAGCATTGCTTTTTGGGAAATTAACTGGAACGGGATATTTCGTACGCTGCTGACATCTCAACTGTCTCAATAGAACTGCAAAGGCGCATAGGAGCAGAAATAGCATTGTTGTCCGCTCGCAGAGCATTGCAATTTGCAACGAAACGAAAGGAGCTATTTGCCCAATCATCTGCCCACAAGAAAATCTACCAAGCATTATGCTGATGGTTAAGAAAGTAACTTGGTCAGACATTTGGTAAACGAAGACGAAAATCACGTTAAATTTACTTTTAACCAATACCCGCAACTTAATTACCTACATTTAAACAATAAAAAAAGACGTGTGGCACTCGGAGACTGCCGCGGTAAAGCTATTGCATAGCATTATATATAAATTAACAAAACTTTCTTTCACTATTTTTTCGTGACTTTCTTCATTAATAAATGCACTTTGTTTATTCATATTTAAAACACTTTGTACACAAATTATACGAGTACAGATATTCACTGTTACAGTGGGCCAAGAAAGTGGTGTACCAGTTTCATTTAGTTGCCTAGTTATCAAAAGTTACATCAAAGTTCATAGGCAATATCACTGAAAGAGACGCATAATAATGACGTAAGCCTAATTGTTAAGAATACGTACATCATAACGTCACATTATAGGTGCAAGACATTTTAATCTTTATTAGAAACGGATAATGCATTAATTTGTGCAAAGAAGATTTAAATATTCTGAACAAAAGCATTAAGAACTATTTCAGTTGACAAAATAATTCTTTTTAAAAAGAAAATTGACATTTGACATTTAAGTCCTACAACGATCTTTTGGCGCGTGAATGACGTGTGGGTGACAGAGACAGTGCCTTACAGTTTGCCTTGCCTGTATGGCACTGTCTCTATCACCCTCAAGTCATTATAGTGTCATTATTTTATGTCATGTCATGTCTATATGTCTATGTTATTTTGCATGTTTTAAATCTAAATACGCGATAATTCGACTATTATGAATACATGTTGTCGATTCCAACGCCTTATTTAATCCAGATCTACATGTAATTATTCTTAAAATACCGAACCGACGGGGCGAAAATCAAATGTTTGACAGGTAAGATTTGTATGGGAAATTAAAATTTTCATTTTTAGTATTTTCCTCGCAATTTTTCCATATTTTCTCATCGCTGCAACCTTCCCTGAACTTCCACGAATATTTCAAGACTAAAATTAGCCAAATCGGTTTAGCCGTTATAAAGTAAAAGTTAGTTAACTCAGTTAAAAGATCTGGTATTTATCGATAGATGTCACGAGTGTGAGTGAGAGAGAGAGTGTGAGAGACATAGAGAGATGTGTTAGGTCTTTGATTATATATTAGGTGTTTTCGTTACGAAATTTCTCAATTCGGTCCCCACGCCCAAGGCCCGCGATAAAAGCTATGCAATAGCTTAATAATATTTTTGCTAGTAACTGTTCTCACTTCGCTTCAGAAAAGGTTAGTCATATTAAAAAAAACTGGTTGTCTGTAAAGTCGGTTTACTGACGATAGTTGAACGTGACAACGTCTTAAGAAAATACTGATGGAATGATTGACAAATAATATCATCAAAGTAAACAAACGTCATGAAATCGTATTTAAAGTTACAGAAATTTATCAATAAAACGAGATTACTTACTCTACTTCTTCAGAGATGGCGCTGTACCATTTTCTGAAACACGCCAACGTGTGTACGCCGTAGCTACCATAAGTAATGTTAAGGATGTCTGTCTCTCTCGCTCTTAGGCGGGCTAACCATGCCCGAGTGGAAGGGACGCGTGCCTCTCACTCGCTCTCATTGTAAGCGCATAACGTGAGCGGCGGAGCGTGACCGTGACACAGTTTCTTGAAGTGCCACCCGGTAATCCAATTTATAAGACGTTATTCTTAACGAAACACCAGCAAAACAGATAACCGGCGTCGATTCCTTGTTTCATTATGATGATGAAGTCTAAATGGTGCCTATATTCTTCAGCTTAGTGTTGCCTAGGTAAAGGAAGTCGTATCTGTCCTAAAAGTTACCTTTAACGCTGCCTGCACGCGGGCCTCATCGGTAGCCAGGGAGGGGAACATGTTCCAAAGGCACAGCAGCTCCAGACCAGGGAGGACGAGTTCTCCGCAAGCAGTCCAGCGCTGACACCGACGGATAACGAACTTCTCCATCGGTAAGGACTTCCCAGCAATACGTTGTCTGTATGTCTCCGCTCGCCTGCAGTATACATAAGTAGATATCGTACGAAAAGCAGATGCTGTGGAAACTCCTGTCCACGTGGTATCCCTATGTCCCATGATGTGATAGGTGAAAAGCATAAGCCGAGTGAATCGAAGGAATGAAGCTGATCAGGAGATGTTTACTCGTGTCGCCGTGAGACCGCTGTGACGCGCAGCCAATAGCTGGTGTTGGTCTACTTGGTCGAATATAACTTCGCTTTGTTAGGTTTCATTCGAAAAATTCGTTACTTTTACACTACGGTTTTTTGTAGATAGAACATTTTTCGAAGATAAGTAATTCATTAATTTGTTATACCTACCTATCATTTTTGTGATTCAGAGAGAGCAAAACAAAATTTCTATTTCAAACCAGTTAACATAAAATATCAACTATGATCAAATTCAGGCAAACAAAAATAATGAATTCCCAGTAGTTCCAACAATATTAGTTAAAAACCGAAACATTGGCCTACTTAGTTTAAATGTAACATAAGTTTAATTTTACCATACGACACGAGAGGTCGCGCGGAAACAATTTTTGGTTTAATCTCAGATCGGTGAGCGATAATGGTGCAGTGTTAGTAATATTCGATTTATGAGTGGTAAGACATTAGGCCAAGGCTTACCTTTTTTAACATTATCACCTAGATACAAATTGAAAAAATAGTTATAACATCAGGTCACATATAAGTAATAGGTCATATCACATATTTTATTGTAGGAATTACACGGATAGGACGGCAAGTATTAAATGTATTAAGGTGTTACAACAGAGTTCACCCGGGGTAGTACCATAGCCCGCCACCATATTTAGCACCATTTTCATCGTGTAGTAATTGCTTTAAAAGCAAAGATGTTCCGGTTAGAAAGGTGTGGATCCAGTAACGTAAGTTTTTAGACACAAAAATTAAAACTAAATCCATAAAAAAACACCCTGTATGAAACCCGCTAGGAAATAAATACGAAAAATTAAAAACTAAACCTATTCTACATAGTACTATTGATTTAATCTTATAACCTAATTGGTATTTTGGATTGAGTATTTCATAGATCCCCTTTGAAACAATTTAAATTTTCGAAATACTAACAGGAAAAGCGCTGAAAATGTAACGTAGAACAATAATATTTTCCATTTAATAAAATTGTGATATTTAATTTCAAAATTAAATTCAATTAAACAATGATAAATTATCATGTTTATAATTATATCGTTTGAAAAAGCCTATTTTTTTCAATATAATAAACAAATCTAAATACAACTAAATATCCTCGTCGTTATAAACTCCTCTTTTTCTCGTTTGCTATGAATATTCATCGATTACTCACAAATCAAAAATCTCTTCGTCACTGTCTATACTAGAAGTTATTGATCTGCTTCTGCAACAGAGAAAGCAGAGGTAGCCCATTGTTGTGGAGCTTGTTCCAATGTCACGGCCTCGCCTTAACTGGCGAGTGCGCTTCACAACTAGTTTTATACAGGGTGTTTTCATAAATTTGTACTGTTATAATAAAAATGCACCTAATCAGTACATAATAAATGACATATTTGTGAAAAATATATGTCGGGTCTCCGTACAGCCAATAGAAGCCGTAATTATTATTTTTTCTGTTGGTCCGGGCAACGCGCAACAACTACATAGGTACTGAGCGAAATTTGATATGGTACCGGGTCTAGTTGTATACATATAAGAAAATGAGCGAAAGTATTTTGTTTTATTATTTATTTTATTTTCTTTCTTATGTAATTTTAATTTAGGTTACTTTTTATTAATGGTATTTTCATATTTTCGAAGGTAAATATAATGAAGAATACCAAGTACTAAGTAATAAGTAAAACCGAAAACTTGAGCTGAAATTTAAATTATGAAGAAAAGTAAGTACAGTATATCGCTTATGAGCAACGTTCATATACTTTAGGCAAGGAACGTCCGTTAATTACGTAAGTAAATACACAAAGATTATTCACTATTATTATGCTATCATCAGTTAAAAAATCAGGCACTATAAGAAAGCCGAGTATTTTAAACAATTTATGTGAAAATTGAATTTAAATTAGCAGCACATTTTCAAGTCTACTTGTCGAGTATTACCTATAGGCATGCTCGCGAGTCTATCGATAAATTGATGTATCGATAAGATAATTTTAAAGAAGTCAAATATCAATAGGGCTATAAGTATTTAAATTCACAAAGCCGTCGACACTTTGGGATACCATTTAAAATACTGCTATCGAGAAACTGATAAATTTGTACCCGTACACCTAATCAGCAATTAATGTCCGAAAATGTATAACAATAAAAGCTTTATGTGTCTTAATTATTTTTGATAATTTACTGTTGACATAAATTATGGACTCATGGTCTGAAATAAAAATTTATTATTATTATTATTTAATATAAATCATACCACAATATATTTATGGAAATAAGTAAACAAATGAGCTTGCAAGATTACCCTTCTGCAGCAGCTTATGCAAATTGTAACTTATAGGGAATAAGTCTCAAACGGGGCTAGGATACTTAGTCAGTTAGCACAGTTGGTTGGTTACGTCGTAGAGTAGGAACTACACCTATTAGTTGTTGTTGTTAATAGTCCAGTTATTAGTTTTTAGGAAGAGTCTTCTTCTAATTTGTTCATAGACGTATTAATAACCTTGCGGAATAAGATTATCGCTTCTACCAGATCAACCAGATCTACCAAGTCTAACCAGCTTCTACCAGATCTACCAAGTCTAGTCTAGCCAGATCCACCTCTTTCTAAACGTAACAAAAATATACACGGTGGGAATTATACTAGGTACCGTGGCGGTCGGAAGCACTACACCGACAGAACTCTTGCTAAAAAATTAAATTAAAAATTAAAAAACCCCCGACACAAACCTTTAAATTAAAAAGTAAAAATAATATCTTTTAAAATAATACGTCGCGTTGGGGGCCGCTCCTAACTATTCATTATCTACGATTTTTTTCATAAGTATCACATGCCTACCTACTTAAGTCTTTTACCCAAGACTTATCATTTATCAATATTTTTTTGTGTTAAAGTAAGAAGTAAATGGAGCGGTCCCCCAAAGCGACGTATTAATTTAAAAGATATTATTTTTTACTTTTTAAAGGTTTGTGTCGGGGTTTTTTTTTAATTTTTAATTTAATTTTTTATTTTATACTTTTTATAGGTAATAACATTCTGGATTAAGTTATAAATTAAAAATTTAAAAAACCCCCGACACAAACATTTAAAAAGTAAAAAATAATATCTCTAAAAATAATACGTCGCGTTGGGGGACCGCTCCTAACTACTCATTATCTACGATTTTTTTCATAAGTATCACATGCCTACCTACTTAGTCCTTTACCCAAGACTTATCATATTTTATCAATATTTTATCAATATTTTTTTGTGTTAAAGTTTATTAGAAGTAAATGGAGCGGTCCCCCAACGCGACGTATTATTTTTAGAGATATTATTTTTTACTTTTTAAATGTTTGTGTCGGGGGTTTTTTAAATTTTTAATTTAATTTTTATTTTATACTTTTTATAGGTAAGAATATTCTCGATTAAGTCATAAATATTCTCTTACTGTGCCCTTTCATTTGAGACCCCACACGAGTATACTTGCATACATTCGGCTATTCTTCCCCGCTTTTACCCCCCATAACTTTTAAACGGCTCAACCGATTTTCATAAAACATATTTTAAAATATGCGCCCGTAAGTTCCCTTTAATACAAAAAAAACTAAATTGAAATCGCGTCATCCGTTTGGGAGCTATGATGCCACAAAGAGACAGAATGAAAATTCTTCCCCCCTTTCAGCCCCAATAACTTTTAAACGGCTCAACCGATTTTCATCAAACATATCTAAAAATACGCGCCCGTAAGTCCCCTTTAATACAAAGAAAACTAAATTGAAATCGCTTCATCCGTTCGGGAGCTATGATGCCACAAAGAGACAGAATGAAAATTCTTCCCCCCTTTCAGCCCCAATAACTTTTAAACGGCTCAACCGATTTTCATCAAACATATCTAAAAACACGCGCCCGTAAGTCCCCTTTAATACAAAGAAAACTAAATTGAAATCGCTTCATCCGTTCGGGAGCTATGATGCCACAGACAGACAGACAGACACACAGACACACACACACACACACACACAGACACGTCAAACTTATAACACCCCTCTTTTTGCGTCGGGGGTTAAAAAATATTCTCTTACTGTACGTTTTTATTTGAGACCCCACACGAATATATTTGCATACATACGGCTATTCTTCCCCGCTTTCACCCCCACAACTATTAAACGGCTCAACCGATTTTCATCAAATATATTTTAAAACGTGCGAACGTAAGTTCCCTTTAATACAAAAAAAAACAAATTGAAATCGCTTCATCATCCGTTCGGGAGCTATGATGCCACAAAGAGACAGAGTGAAAATTCTTCCCCGCTTTCAACCCCAACAACTTTTAAACGGCTCAACCGATTTTCATCAAACATATCTAAAAACACGCGCCCGTAAGTCCCCTTTAATACAAAGAAAACTAAATTGAAATCGCTTCATCCGTTCGGGAGCTATGATGCCACAGACAGACAGACAGACACACAGACACGTCAAACTTATAACACCTCTCTTTTTGCGTCAGGGGTTAAAAACTTATTAATCTTGATTCAGAAATTATAAAGGTAAATAAAATCCCAGCCATTTTGTAATCGCTATAATAACGATAGTTTATCGCAAAAATCATTAGGTAAATTAATGATAGCTGAAAGTTAGTAAGTTACACGTGAATTCAAATACTCCCACTAAGTGTTAGCTAATGTTACTTGGTGAGTTATCTTGTGTTAGCTAATGTATCTTGGTTAGTTAAAAAATAACCTTGTGAGTGCTCTGTGTGAGTCTCCTGTCATAATGTGAATGTGAATGGATGTCATAATGTGAATGGATTGGTGGACATTGGATACCTCTGAGGAAATTATGGAAAATTTTCATGCGCCCAGGTTTTCTCTTGAAGTGTTTCTTCACCGAAGCAAGCGAATTATCAATATTTCTAATAAGCAAATATATTTCGAAAATTATAGGTGTGTGCTAAATACCTATAGGGCGTTTTTCCATTAGCGCCGGTGCCGGCGCCGAGCCGGTGCCGGAGAAGCAAAACTGTATGAAAATGTATGGCTCGCTTTTCCACTTACCGGCGCCGGCGCCGGCCCGGCATTGAGTCCCGCCGGCGCCGTCGCCGGCTGGTTGTCAAAAGAGAGTAGAAGGGCAGTGCCGAGCGTGTGTTGTATGCGCAGCACTGGCTGACATGCCTAAAAATCGGAGCCGAGTGCGGGAACATCGAGGGCAGGCGAGCCGGAGCGGTCACCTGCCAGGGATTTGGGGGAGGAGAGATAGATAGCGAGCAATTCTCAACGCTGCAGAATGACCCAACTCATACGAATCCCCACTCTGTTACCCCTGTTGTAAATTTTTAATTGTTGTAGGTATTATTAGGAATTTAGTATGAGGGTGTGATGTATGTGGTATGGCCACTTAGAAGAACGGCCATCCGATGAGGAAGTATGTAAGAACTGACGTTGTCATTATATTAATAAATATTTGGAAGATAATATCGCCTCTTAGTAATAATACAGGAAATATTACAGGTAGCTTTAGATTTTATCATAGAAGTCGGAGATACTAGTGACGAAGAGTCACAAAGTGCTTGTAGCGATGTTAGTATGAGCTCATTTGATATTGATTGCGAAGAATGAAATATTATAATTCAATAACAACATAGTAAATCTTCTTACTAGCTCATTCCTTATTTACATGAAAATTATTTAAATATATAAAAGATATAACAAATATAGTCGACGGCTTGAAGATACCATTGTTATATTTATCTACGCGTTGTACTTTGCGTGTTGTCGTGCTGAAGTCCGTGTCAGTACTGTACCACTCACCGGCCATAAGCCGGCATCGACACCGGCGCAGTGGAAAAACGAAGACCCGGCGCCGGTGCCGTGCCGGCGCCGGGGCCGGTGCCGGGCCGGCTAATGGAAAAACGCCCATACAATACATGACGATAATTTAGGTTATCAGTTAAATGTTACTTTCGTATTTCATATAATGCGCTCTTAAGTTAAGCGCTGTTACCTAAATAATATGCCTACAAAGGTCTGTCAGCTAAATATTGCTAATATTAGTAAACATTAGATAATTAAATTATATAAGCCAAATTATTTACTAATGAGGAGAATTAGCTAAATGATACCTAAGGAGTTTTGTTACTGAAATGTTACCCGATGAGTGCTATTAACTATTGTTAATTGAGCTTAATGAGTGTTTTTATGTAAATGTTACCTAGTGAGTGAAGGTAATTGATGGTTGCAAAGCTGCCTGGTGCATGCTGATAGCTGAATACCGTAAAATGTCGCGTGAATAAATAATTACAACTTTGAAATTTACCACTGGCTAGACGCTCAAAATTGTTTTACTTAGCTAATTTTTATTTCACCTTTTAATAGGTGTGATGCTCATAACAATAATTGCTAATGTTTAATATTATCATTACTGTATTGACTTTATAGCGTACCCAACTATTTGGTAGAATTTAATTATACATTTGAAGAACTTTCAGTTGTTTGTCATAGAATAATTTAGATCAAAATATTTTTAACATTCTTTGATATAAATGAAGCAAACTTATCCAAGCATTGTAAAAAAATTATAAAGTCAAGTTCTACGTAGTTTTGAGTTAATAAACAATTGAGCATCTAGCGAAGACATACCCGAGTATTTGGGCAATCTCATGATCCACACTTTTAATTTGATTAACAGTTGAACATCTAGCGAAGACATACCCGAGTAGTTGGGCAATCTCTTGATCCATACAGTTATGAGTTAATAAACAATTGAGCATCTAGCGAAAACATACCCGAGTAGTTGGGCAATCTCGTGCTTCTCAGCGGGTGTCGGGTCGTCTAGTTCCAATAGGAAGGCGGCCCGCGCATACGCGTACACGGTACGAGACCATGCGCTTTCGCTCAACAGCTTTCCAGCAAACTGTGCGGCCTCTCTCCAACGCAACTCGATACTGTATAAACACCAGTCCTGATGCTTTATTAGTTTTAAGACTATAAATCCTTATTTAGGGTTGCGAAAAGAGCAGGTAGCTTTAAGAGATCCTAAGATTCCTCAGATTTACGGATCTTAATAGGTAATAACAGGGAATTCTGGACTCAACATATTTATGGGCAGCAGGATGGGCAAATGGAGAAAACTGATAAAGAGATTGTAGAGCATCAGACAGACTTATTAGGGGTAAGAAAAAAATTCTAGCTATTAAGTTAAGACAATAAAGTTAGCTCAAATAGTTTAGACATAAAGTTGATAAAACGAAGTAAAACAAATATAGGAAGTTCAGGAAATCAAATCATTAACAATAAAATTTATTTAAGTAAATTAAAAAATAAACAAAATTGTAACTGGATATTTAGATTTTTACTCTGCTTTGATAGCCAAATATATTCATGTGAATTTATTCATAAGGGTTTCATGAGTGTAACAAAAAATAATAACGATTGGTGAAGTAAGGATTGTAGATCAAATAAGAGAACCTGAACGAATATTACTAACCTGCTCGCCCACATGCACTCCCAGTAGGTGAGTTGCTTTAGCTGCGGCCATAGCCTCGGTATGGCAGCAACACGCGCGTACGTAACCAGCGCTTCGGAAGTTTGTCCGCGAAGTAATTGCAACCGACCGAGGAACAGCAGGAAGAACGCGCCGTCCGGGAACTGCTACTCGTCGTTGTATAAAATCGAAGCGTTACTATCTGATTTAAGTTCCGAAGCGTCACCATCTCATCAATTGACCGAAGCGTTACAATCTTATTTATGTAACCGTAGCGTTATCATATAATTTATGTAACGAAGCGTTACCATCCCAATATTTTACGGAAGCGTTATTATCTCATTAATTTTAGGAAGCGTTACCACACGATGTTAATCTATGTGTTACCAATCATTTATGTAACCGAAGCGTTACCATAATAGCGTTATAATTCATGAAGGCAATGAACTAAAAGCCAAAATGATATTCCATTAATTATAAAATCGAAGCGTTGCTAAATAATTTGTTAAAATGAACATAAATGACATGAAAGCCAAAAATATAAACCACTAGCGTTAGTTTGGAAACTTTGTTATAATAAGTTTAAGTATATTTTTTGTTTTTAGTAAAAAATCACATAATCTACCTACGTGCAATGATTTTATGTCATTGGACAGAACTGAAGCAACCCGCTGTAACAAACTGCTGTTATGCCTTTTGTAGGTTTTTTATAAGCTGAAGATAGAAAACGAGCACGCAGCACCACCTTTCCCCTGCCGCCCATGTCAATTGAGATATACCGAAATGGTAAGACTGAAATTGAAATAGCCCAGTAAACAGAGGTGTTATTTAAAATGCCAGATGGTCAGTGATGATGATTATTGGAGATGATTATTGGAGACCCTTCCTGTCTATGATTTTAATTGATAGGTAAGTTAAAAAGTCATCAAGATAAATGATACGTTTGTTGCGGACGTTACAAAGAATTCTAGAACGATTAGTAGGCAATTAAAGTGAACACAGCAATTTTCGTTAAGATATTAATGGTTGTTAGTAAACTTGCGTGACATTAAGTAGATACCTACTTAGGTAAATGATGTATCTATACATATTACTGTGCAGGTTAGCATTAGCGAATTTTATTAAACAATATGATGCATGATTGGCAAATCCGAAACTAAAGAGAATAAAAATAACAAATAAAGTTCCTAATAAGTAGTCTGTTCAAAATTTGTTTTAACATTAGGTATAACATTAGGTAGGTACTCGTTAACCTAGTTAAATAATCTTAGATTCTTGTACACAACATTTTTAGGTAGAACAATACTCACAAGATATATTTTTAACAGACTTCAAAATAACGAACTTTTTACTAATAAATTCAGTCAAAAACTAACCGTTAAATATCACTCAAATTTATATGATACAGACATGCACTAGCTTTCGATTAATAAAATTATACAAATCGGATCACCCAGCGAAAAGTTATGAGTTTATGAGGGACAGACCACAAATTAGTACGCATTATAAAGAATACCTAAGTCAATCAGCACGTAAGACGTTGTTCAAATACAAAAAAAAACAAAATTGGTTCATCCAGTGCAAAGTTATAAGGTAACATCATCACAACGTTTGCGATATCCATCTTGTACTTTTTGAGTTATCCCAATTTATTGATTTAAAGTTGGTAACTTTTTTGCATAAAGTTACTTAGTCATTTCAAAGTCAATTTATCCGAATTGAATTTGACAACACATTTTTTAAAATTAGATGAAAAAATTAAAAGAAAAGTAAGTATAAGAAATATTTTTTATCTACCTATAGCTTCGGATTTTGCCGTTTACTCAACAAAAGCCCACATCCTGTTACACTCAATTCTAACCTGCAAACGCGCGGCGAGAATGCGCTCGGCGAGAGTCATATCCGGCCTGCCGGCCACAAAGTGGACCACCACGAGCTGCACCGCCAGCAGCGTCAGGTCGCAGAGCGGCGCGCGGAGACCCCCCGCGAGGGACCCTCGCTCCAAGTCTGCTAACCCTGCTGCCTATTACAATACCAGAACCTTATGTTTTGAAAACACCAACCAAAACTACCGTAACTATGTATAGAACAGTCGGTTATCCAACTATTTGTTTGTGTGCGCGTCGCAGCAACGACAAGTATCAAAGTATCTATCATCTACAGAGCTCAAGTAGCTGCATGCCCATGGTAAGCAGTGGTCATTGTCGTTTTTAAACAAGAGCAATACCAGGGGAAGTTCCAATGGAATGTCCGCCATTAAATAGTAATTTTTTCACTTTAACATTGATGGCACGAGTATGCCCCTCATATTACATACATATATCAGGTACATAGATTCTTCATATCTAATAATGCGATCGCTTTACATTTTATAACAGAAATAATGTTGGTGTATTTTGTGGGTATCATAAGGTAGGCTTTGATTTGTTTTTATTACGTAAATAATCGACAAACTGTTTTTAAAATAATCTTTTGTTTAGTCTATTTTATACTACTTGTAGTAGCGCCATCTAGTATTATCCAAGTGTACCAATGTTTACTGTGGCATATTATGGTAGTGGTCTGTGGTAGTGGTAACAGAGAAGACCGATATCCGCTAAGTTTTTTCACACAAAATGAATGGTATATCAAAGTTCTTTATGAAAGATGTATTCCGATACAGCCACTTGGACTAAATTCTGAAGTTCAGATAAGTCAAATAGGTTATGGGCGTCATGGTCAATTGGTCACCTACAGATTACTGATGAGAGAATGCGAAATGTTGTGTTTGAATAGAAGGCGGAAGTTAACGTAATATTATTCAGACTTAACTTAATGTCCGAGAGAAACCTCATCTATCACTTTGTACTAAGCAGATATTTTTGGGTTTTGTTAACCAATCGTACCTACTATTGATAGCCTGGGAGAAATTTACCGGTACTTGAAATTAGTGTTACAAATGTAGGTAAGCTTATTCCAAATACTATTTGCCTAATAATTATAAACTTATGAGACATGGGACCCATTGCCCATTCACTATGACTCTACTAATCTATCAAGCCATCATAATCAGTCCTGACCGCCGCCCACTGATAACAAATTAGGTATATTTTGTACCATTTTTTTATTTATTTACGTCCCACCCCTTGTAACTTTGTGCGTTGTCGATTGTGCCTAGTTTGCCTAATCCGCCGCTCAGAGCAGTGAAACCGCTTATTGACTGTCACTTTAATTGTGACTTTCATAATGCGACTTATGCGACTAAAAATATTGTAGGTACATACGCGATTTCCGTTAAACCCTGCGTACGAAAGGATCAACATCAACCGGGAGGGTAACATGGAAATGATGACATTAAAGGTGGCGACACCGAGTCGAACCCCGCTCTCGAAGTCGCGTCGCGATCGCCCGTTGGCCCAGCGACGGTGACGAAGTATCCGCTCACAGTTCCTGGGAAGAAAAGAACGAGTTAATTAAAGTTATCATAGAGTAGATATAATTTAACCTTGGTTTTCGTTTAGATTAGTTTTTATTAAGGAAGTCCAAGGAATGTTAAGTTAGGGATTTTATTATGTGCATAAAGTCCCTCAGTGTTCTTCTGATTACATGAATGTTTGAATGTAGACACGTATGATATTATGTAGATGTGTAAGAGAAATAAAATTGACAACCGGTAAAAATTCATAAGTAACTTGTTGAATTTATTTGGTTACGGTTGGTATACATAGAAAAAGAAGCCCACGAGGAGGGGTTCCGCCGACATATTATGTTATAGACTTATGATAATAGTCCTACTAATGATTTCCTTCTCTCATTCTCTGCTCTTTAGTATCTACCTACTAACTCAGGTGACGCGATTCTAAGCCATTATCAAGAATCCTAGACAAAGAATTGAACTACCTACCTAAATAAATTATACATATGTAAAGTGCCAATGTAAAAAAGTGTCAGATACATAGAATTTTGGGATTGCGTCGCAGTCGCGTAGCTAATAATTAGCGTTATGTGAGAAGTGCCTTATTGTCTTTTTTTTTAATCAACTGAATTTATTTTGTTGTAAGCTTTTTTGACAGTTAACATCATGTACCTACTTACCTACGGGGAGATCTCATATGTGGCTAGGTATACTCACAGGACCTAATCACCAAACATTTAAGAATATGGTAATGTATGTATGTATGTATGTATGTACATATGTATGTATGTAGGTATATTTGTGCACGATTATCTCGCGTTTGGTTGAACCGATTTTGATGCGGTTTTCAGCATAGTATTTGTCAGACGTAGGAGAAGGTTTTAGGCATATTGTTTGGCGGAACCGATTTTGATACGGTTTTCAGCATCGTGTTTATCAGACTTAGTAGAAGGATTTAGGGATAAGTATTAACCGCGTTTAACTGAACCGATTTTTACTTTTCGACGTTAAAGTCGGTTCTATTTTGAAAGTTGTTCAACTCCGCAAGTTGGTCGAATCGGCCACATCGGCCAATCGGCTTTTAATTGTTTTTTATTTTATTTTATTTTTAGTTTTATTTCGTAGGAAAACTTACAGCTATATTACATAGTTTCATAGCTTAAATTAAAACAATATTTTTAGCCATTTATAAGTTCTCACATTTAGATATGGTACAGAGTAAAATAATTGTGAGTCGGTAGGAAATTATGGATACAGAACACATAACAAAAAAAAGGCATAAAACAATGCATTACGATGAAAAGAAATGATTAGTGAGCAGACGCTTTAACTGTGGGATGCTGGTGTGATACAAGTCAATGTCTACATCACGTGCTAATAAATTAAATGATCTACTTCTACAAGAACGTATTATGAAACTATTTCGTCGGTAATTGAGTTTGGCGATAGGAACTGAGAGTAGGGCAGGTTTACGGATGTTTGATGAGTGTGTAAGAAGGCCTATTTTATTTAATAATTCGGGACAGTCAATATCACCATTTGCTATTTTAAAGAGGAGAGAAAGGTCTGCAATCTGTCTCCGTTTATAAAGTGGGAGAATATGAAATTTCCTGCACCTAAGTATGTAATTAGGTATGTATATTCTACTATTAAATTGAAGATAGCGCAACGATAAAATGTTATTTTCCCCGATGAAATTAGACTTTTTATTGCAAATAGACTCTATAAGGGACCTGTGAAGATTTGATTATAATTCATGCGTCACCTCACCTTACGCCTCAATTTTCGATGCGTGGCATCAGCAAAATCCAGTGACAGCATTTCACAAGACTATTTAAATTTCATTTAAATAACTGTGACGACGATTTTACTTAATTTATTGACAACAATTCGCGCATTACACACACACTTCTGTACTGCAATGAGACTCGACGAAACTCAAGGCTCTTTTGCTAAACAAAGGTACTCTCAATGCAAAGTCTGCAACTGTAGAGTTATGTTATTGCATTACTTGATTTTGCTGAGACGAGAGACGACTCATATCAAAACGATTTATTGCGCTCCTTTCTGACAAGTGAACAACAAGTAACAACATTGAATAAGATGTTCGTTGTGTTATGTAAACTTGGAAGGTTTCACAATATTTTGTAACTGAGATACGTTATTGAGTGAAACCTAACTTTTCTTTTCAGAAACCATTCGAAATTCAAGCTTGAAATATTTTTCATATTATGTTTCAGTTTTCAGTTGCAATGTAGAAACTAGATCGGATATAGGTACCTGGTTTCTCACGTGGTTTGAAATAATGGTCAATATTTTAGGCATATAAGAGGTGAAAAACATTTAATGTACCTCATATACTCCATTCGATATTCAAAGTCAGTTAAGTCAAAGAAGAGACAGAAGTGCTCGGTGCCATTAAAAACTTACACATTAGGATTCGGGAACTCGGAATCGAACCCAGAACTCATTAGGGTCGATTCAGACATATCAGTGAAGTCACCGTTCCGTCTCAGTTCCGGCAAAACTTTCATACATTCTCGGCATTGTCAGTGCAGTGTCAGTGCTGACAATGCCGAGAATGTATGAAAGATTTGCCGGAACTGTGACGGAACGGTGACTTCACTGATATGTGTGAATCGTCCCTTAAACGGCAATCCGGCATAGTAACCATTTTGTATAGGCCGTCAATGCTGTCATCTAAAAAAAAATTTACCTACCTATAGGCTCAATAGAATTTAAAAAAATGTATGTTTTTTTTAAAGCCTAAGCAGGCAAACGAGCAGACGGGTCACCTGATGGTAAGTGATGGTAAGTACCGCTACACCCCTAACTACTTTGAAGCCAGTTTAGCCTTACCCACCAAGTTGTCCCGAAACTGAACATCATTCGAAATGTCGACACCTAGGATCACAATGCTCGTAGATATGTTAAGGGGAATGTTCTGAAACTGTGGTGCTATGATGAATGGGTATTTTTAGCGGTTAACGCGCAAACTTGTGTCTTCTCGGGGTTGAATTGGACTAAATTCAGTCTGCCCCATTCCGAGACCCGCTCCAGAGATGTCTCGACTTCCGACACAAGTTTTATCCTCCTCTCCTCAATCTGCACCCGAGACATATTTGCACGGCCTGTGTACCGGGCATCACCCGTACTGTCATCAGCATAGCAATGGATATTCTCGATGTCGAGCAAATCATTGATATGCATGATGAACAGTGTGGGCGACAACACAGAGCCTTGTGGGACGCCAGCAATTATGGGCTTAGTGTCCGAGCAGGTACCGTCGACAACGACCCTGATGCTCCGCTCCGATAAAAAGCTGGCGACCCATTTGCATAAAGACTCGGTTACTCCATAAGAAGGCAGCTTAGACAATAATGCCTTGTGCCACACCCTGTCGAAGGCCTTCGCGACATCCAAACTTACAGCCAATGCTTTACCTTTGCTCTCAATTGCTTCCGCCCAACAATGAGTAAGGTACACAAGAAGATCACCAGCAGATCTGCCGTGGCGGAAACCGTATTGACGGTCCCTGATCAACTGGTGACCCTCTAGGTACCGGAGCATATGGGTGTTGATTATTCGCTCCATTATTATAACTTGGAGAACAAAGAGGGTCAAACGTCAATTTTGAAATGTCATGTCCGCTGTCAATTCTTTGAAGTGCGAGTGCTCTATGTGTTTTAATTCGATTTCAATCGCAAAATGTGATTAAAAATGCCTGAGCCTCTTAGAAGTGATGCACGATTAGTTATTTTAAAAGTTTTAGATTGTATGAGGAAAGAAAATCGCCTGCTAAGTCCGAAAATAACGTTTGAAAAAGTTGCAGAATGCGTCGCAGTTCCAACAGGTTAGTGTTGCTATTGCAAGTTAATTAATAGTCCCGCTTAAATATTTCAGTTATTTTATTTTCTTCATTTATGTTTACTTAATCGATTAAAGTGTCACTGAATATATTTGGTATCTAATTTTTTTTTACACTTCATTTAATATCATATCTTTGTTACAGGAGTTAGTGAACGATTTGTTTACAAGCTAATGAGTGAAAAGAAAAATGCTGAAGAAATTTCTCTGGCGCATCGGCATCATTTTCCACAGGGACTTCTCGTGTGGAACCCCTCAAACTTAGAGATCACGATTACAAATATTTTTATAAAATATAAATAATTATAGTCAATAATAATGGATTTTTTATTTCTTTGATGATTGATGATTTTTATTTGAAATTGAAATTTTTACATGAAAAATTAAAATTTGACTGTGTTGGCCAGTAGCCTACGTAATTCTTTTATTTTTGGATGTTTATGATTTTTTTTAATAGACAAATATACTTGATAATTATTCATTGCCATTATAATATCTTATTTTAGGGCGGTGATAACCGATAGATTAAAAATGGAGTCTACATATCCCCAAACCGCCCAATCAGGGACTTCGATAATTTTTTGGAAGTTCTGGCGGTAGTTGTTAGGCGTCTGGCACCAAGAGAGGTTATCCTATTAAGGGACCTTTACGCAAAATCTATGGCTTGGGGTAATCCAGCCACGAATTTAAGGGGAAGAACCGTTGAAGAAACTTGGTCAGTTTCATTGGGTCTTTCGCTGATCAACAGGGGCTCTCATGCGTCTCATGCGCAGCAGGGAGGGTCAGTGGTGGACGTCACGTTCGCCACTCCTGCACTTGCCGCCCGCATAAGGAATTGGAGGGTCATGCTCACCGAAACTCTTTCTGACCACAGACATAATATAGTGTTTGAGATTGTGGACAGATTGTCTCAGGGTAACTCAAGCCATGGGGATCAGCCGAAATTTCCACGGTGGGCCCTATCTAAAATGGACAGAGAAATGGCCTACGAGTCGGCTTTCGTTCAGGCGTGGTTTGCCCCCCCCTGTCGTAGGAGACGTCGAAGCTGCAGCGTCGAATTTACGAAACTCTTTGACCGAGGTATGTAACTCCTGTATGCCTCGGTCGCGGAGGCCATCTGCCAGGAAGGCAGTCTACTGGTGGTCGGAGTACCTTGCTAATCTCCGAGCCGCCTGCACTAAAGCCCGTAGGGTATATACCCGCAGTAGACGTTGAAGCAGGAGGGACCTACAAAATGAGGCCAACCTTTACTCGGCCTATCAAGAGGCCAAAACGGTCTCGAGGGTGGCAATGGCCGAGGCCAAAGACGCAGCCAGAGCCGAAATGCTACAGGGTTGGACGCTGATCCATGGGGGAGGCCTTACAGGGCGGCGCGGAACAAATTGCGTCCCATCGGTCCGCCGTTAACAGAGTCCCTTGAGGAGAACCTCGTGGTCGGAGTGGTTCAGGCGCTTTTCCCAGCGAGGTCCGATGTTACCCCTCCAACGATTGATCCCCCTTATATCCCGGGTTCCCAAAGCGAGGGTTTCCCCCCTCTTACTGCGGAGTAGTTAGAGGTGGCCGCTCTTTGTTTAAGGGGGAAGAAGACGGCCCCGGGACCGGACGGGGTGCCGGGAAAAGTATTGGGCATTGCCTTAAAACACATGATTGAGCAAATACGCAGTCTATTAGAGAATTGTTTTTCGATCGGGAAGTTTCCACGGCCGTGGAAGGAGGGCCAGCTGGTCCTTCTGCTGAAGGAGGGACGCCCACCGGATTCCCCGTCAGGTTACAGGCCTATCGTTCTGCTGGATGAGGTGGGGAAGTTATTTGAGAGAGTGGTGGCTTCCCGCCTCAATGAACATCTGGGATCCGTCGGGCCGGTCTTGGCGGACTCGCAATTCGGTTTTCGGGCGGGACGTTCTACTATAGACGCTTTGTCCCATCTGAAGCGCCTAACTTCTCAGGCGGCTGAGAGTAGGGAAGTGGTTGTGGCGGTGTCGTTTGACATATCGAATGCCGACGGACTCTTGATGCCATCGGTCCGGTCTTAGAAGGCTGGTTGGAGAGGCCCCAGAGCTTCTTCCTGACGTACAGGATGGTACAGGTATTGACGGGTCATGGGTGCTTCGGGTCGTACCTGTACCGAATTCAGAAAGAGGAGTCTCCCATGTGCCACCAATGCCAAATGGAGGATGACACGCCGGAGCATACATTGGCGGTGTGCCCGGCGTGGGCGAAGGAGCGCAACGACTTGATGGTGGAAGTTGGCCCTGACGTGTCCCTCCCGAGCATTGTCTACAAGATGCTCGGGAGCAAAGTGACTTGGAGAGCGATGGCCTCTTTTTGTGAGGAAGTCATCTCGAAGAAGGAGGCTGCGGAGCGCGAAAGGGAGATGGATCCCGCCGCATCCATGCTTCGTCGTAGGAGGAGAGGTGGGAGAAGGAGGCTTTTCAACCTCCAAAACCCTCCTGATGGGGGTCGGTCGACGTTCGATATGGGGGCATCGTCGTCGGCATTGCACCGACCTTCATTTTCTTCGGGCAGGGGCAGTCAAGTTCTCCCGGTTGCCCTTGCAGACCCCACTGATAGGGGTCAACTTAGGTGCCACTATTAAGTGAGCAGTTCGCCGGAGAGGTCTCGGTAGTTAAGGCTACGCTGTTTTCCGAGGCCTTCCCACTCAGGCGTTAGGGAGAAACCAGGGGTTTTTAGTGGGTACACGGGTGTCTTCTCTGGAGTCCCACATAACCCAACCGTCCCCCCGACGGGTGGATATGCATAAAGCATTTTCCCCTGGACAAAAAAAAAGTGGTGTATCTGTATTCGTCGGAAAGGCTTTGTCATCATCTACCATGGAATAGGGAATGTGCATGTAATTCAAAATTGAAGTGAATTTTTTTACAGTAGTTATCGCTAACATAAAGTCACCTTAAACGTTATTTTTGGTTTAAACACTGTGAAAATAAAAATATTGAATAATAAAAAGTGGTAAATTTACGAGGGAAATTTAAAATTGTTAAAAAGGAAGTGACGTCCTCGTTCATTAAAGACATGAACATTGACGTCATTTCTCTATTGAGTCCATGGAAGGTGCGTTCCGCTTAGCACAAATACAACGCCCGAAACTTTTATTTTTCGATACAAAAAGAGCGTTTGTTGAGCCTTTTGGTTGTAAGTGGAAAACACCCTCCATAGACTACATAGAAAGATGACGTCAAAGCTTGTCGCGGGAAGATGGTGGCGTTTAAATTAGCATTATGTCATTGCAGTTTCAATATATTTAATTTAAAATAAGTGTTTAGTTTTTCATCAGTAAGTAATTTATATTTTTACGGTATTATATTGATATAAATAAACGTTATAAACAATAAAAAAATCATGCACAATCCCTATTATGTGCAACATACTTTATTTGGTAAAAATCATAGGTCTTAAAGTTGTTGAGCTCCCTTTACAGTCGGCAAATTTTATTATATGGTATCATTGAACGCTGCACTAGCGACACCGTTTACTGGTGATAAGTTGGTGGCACTATAATAGTGAATCTGATAGCTGTCAATAGAAGTGAAAAATAATAAAATAAGAAAATGAATGTCTAGCGGTGTGATATCTTGTAAAAGCTCCTTCTATGTTGAAATGCCGTGAATATCTAATAGTTGTTGATAAATAACGTGTGAACCGCGTGTGCGAGTGGATGATCGATAAAATCAATATCTATCGTGAAGTAAATCCAAGATGTCAAAATACCAAACCAAATCTAACAGCATCTTTACTGAGCCAAAGAGTTTGATTCAATAAACGGAGATGGTCGTGTGTTTGGCTTAGAATCCTGTGTTTCATTTGATATCCTGAGCTCACGTCCTGACGTATGAAAGAATCCCACATTGCTTATTTAGTCAAGAATACCTATCTGGAATGTAAATAGTACGAACATGGAATGACTGCCCACTCTGCTACTGGACCCGATTTATTTAATAATTTATTATTTATATTTATATAAATAACATTAACAACCGGAATAGGTAGGCTTTATTTTAATTTTAGAAGATAATCTCACTTTTCGTCGACTACACTTTGGTACATAGTCGTTATCGTTACTAAATGCATCGATTACTTTTAATTAATGAAGCGAAAAAGTAAAAATACTTACGCAGAAAGACGATCATAAAACAAGATTAAATAATTAAAACATGAATTAATTAATTGGCTCTATAAATATTAATATTAATTAAATGGTAATTAAAATGTCATACTATATTATTGTTTTAACTATTAGGTACGTTCAAATTAACAGTGATCACAAGTTACTTTTGATCTCATCGGGGTGCTGCGACGCGACATTGATCTGTGAGTTTCGAGTAGCAAAATGACCTTAATGATTTATCATTTCGTTATCATAGTGAGAAGAATAGTATGTTGTATTACAAATACAAACACGAGACAAACAACAAACAAACATATAACATAGACAAGGCGCATTACTCACATATCATGCAAAATAGTAAAAAAAAAACGTAAAATACAAATATTGATGCACAAAGATTAGATTTAAGCTTGTTAGTCACAAGAGGGCGATGAATGCTCTTCCATCACCCTTGAGTATTAGTAGATGAACAGACTTAAGGCTATTACGCTCTGATATTGCGACAGACCATCCTTCCTCTAAGACATAAATAATTAGAGCGGATAAAATTACTTAAATAAGCAAACATGACGAAACAACTTCCATGAATACAGTAACTTAACATATCTTACAAGGATTATTAACAAAACTTCGACTCAAGAGCATCAATGATAATGAAAATAATAGCGATGATGGGTGATTCTCGGATAGCCTAGTGGTTAAAATGTCACTTGCTACAAACGGTGAAGGAAAACATCGTTAGGAAACCAATCCGTACTTGGCCACCGTGGTGCCCTTAACCTTCCCATTCTGTAAAGAGAACCATGCTCAATAGTTGGACGTGATGGTTTGAGATGATGATGATGATGATGATGATGATGGCAATGTTTGTATGTATTTGAACCACATTTAAATGAATATTATATTCGCGACAGAAACTTTTGATCACAGATGGTATTTTTTCGCAACATCAGCGCGTCTGACCCTGTACTTACTTGTAGCTACTATGAGAGGCCTTGACTTTGAGCGTGGCGCGCACAAGGCCAGCTAAGTCCTCTCCCTCCAAAAGAGATAAGGCGGCCTGGAGTAGGAGCGTCTCGGCGTAGCAGAGCTCTGCATGCGCTTCCAGTTCTGTGAACGTACTGAAATTCGGCTGCACAACCATCCCTCACTCTTAGTACCTTTATAATGTACACGATCTCCATTGCTACTACTCGTATATCTTAAGAGCGAATTCTGCTTTGCGTTGAAAAACGTTAATGTAATGCGTGTTTTTGTTAATAATTGTTATCATTAAAATCTTTGAGGCTTATAATAATTTTATTTTTTCCTAAGTAAAAGGAAAACTTATTCTAAGTATATTAACGCAAGAGAAATCAAATAGAACCTACTTTCAATAAAGTTAAAAGAATTCAACATAAACAAGAAAAAGGAAGTAAAAACAAAAGGTCACCTTTCTGATCATAGTGCCTATAGATTCTACAAGCGAGTAGGACCGCCGGTATTGTTGGCAGAGGGCTACGGTGTGTTTGATGGAGGCTAGAGCCACTTCCACCTGTCGCGGGTCCAGGGTCAGCACGGCTGGGATGAACTCGAATATCGACGTGGCCAGGCTGTGGTACAGCGAGGTCTGACTCCTATGGTAATACCAAAGGTCGGATGATAATATTATGAGGCAATTTGAAAACGTCAAAGAAAAACATGGATTGTAATAATTTGTACACAGCTGAATGATAAGAACAGTTTTGGAAGTCCTAGTTTAAAATATTTTTACATCGCGTATTTGTAAATTTGAAAAGTAAAGCTAGATTTTAATCGCAAAGCTTTTTACTGTAGGGAAATCGCACTAATAATAATAATTGGGACTGTTTTTCGGACCGGTATTAAAATCTTACGTTTGTCTAAATTGAGCGATGGGCAAGTTTAATATTCTTCTTAGTGTATTTGCTAGTGCAAATAGTGTGCGGTGCAGTTTATGAATTATATCTATTTATTGACGTGACAACGTCTTATAAATTGGTTTGCCGGGTGGCACTTCAAGAAACTGCGTTAGTAGCTCCGCTCACGTTATGCGCTTACAATGAGAGCGAGTGAGAGGCACGCGTCCCTTCCACTCGGGCATGGTTAGCCCGCCTAAGAGCGAGAGAGACAGACATAAAAAGTGAAAGGCACGCGTCCCTTCCTCCTTAACATTATTTATGGTAGCTACGGCGTAAACACGTTGGCGTGTTTCAGAAAATGGTACAGCGCCATCTCTGGAGAAGTAGAGTAATCTCGTTTGTTACCTCACTTAGTTGTGACTAATGGTTAATGGTCTAACGGTTAGCAGCGCTAGATGGCGGATGGTGTTACAATGTTTTAAATATAATTCTTTGTATAAATAAATGTTTTAAATTGTTACTATTATTACATCCTTCTTCCTACTATACGAATGAATATTCACATTAAAATTATTTTACCACTTTACAGGCAACCAATTTTTTTTTTAAAACAAAGATGTACTTATTTTAAATTGATGTCCTTATAATAAGTGTCGGCAGTGAAATAGGTACGAATATTTCAAAAAAAGAACAAATTGGGGCCAATACAGTAGCACAAGTTAATCGCAAAACGGTATAAATTATACCATGTAGAGAAAAATTAAAGCAATGAAACTGTAATTAAACTAGAACGTGAAATAAAACATGACTATACTAAAATTCAAAATGATCTGATTATTTTAATGGTCGGTTTTTTCATTCCATATAATTTGTAGCAAAAATATTAGGGATATTAATGTTTCAAATTAGAATTTTCAAGGTTGATTTTTCTTAAGTAAACAAGTTTTTCAAACGAAATATAATAAAATTATCGTCTACATGGATTCAAAGCGGAGAATGCTTAATTGATTTGCAGAGCTCCTTAGAAGATTTCTACGGAAATGCGTTTAATTATATTATTGTGTCAAGGGGCCTCAAGGCCGAACGCGATCTGTAGCAAGAAGGCGAGTTTAATTAAATCTATATAATAAATGGTTGCACTATTAATTAATTTATTGAGATCCTTCTAGTAATCTTACCTGATGACGTTTGAAGCCGCACGACGCAACAGCAATTTGTGCGAGAAAAGGACAACATTTAATACATTCGTTAAGCGATTATATTGTAAAAAAGTAATTTAATTTATAAACATATCAACTATACTATACTAATCCATAAGCAACACAATAACATCACATCATGCTGATAGTTTTTGGTGAGAGATTGTGGTGAAAACATACATAGGTGCATTTTAGTACCTAATTTTATTTTACGTAATTTATTATTTCCTAAAATACTGAATTTTCTAAATACTTTCCTGTACTTAAATAAAAACTAATCAGCAAACTTTAAGAGAAAAATCAAGAAAACCTACACAAAATTGAGCACGATTTTTTTTGCAAATTGTGTCGATTCTACATTAGTTTCTTTTGAGTAACGATTGCATATTTTTCGATTTTGAAATATGATTCATTTTCTCGGTATGCTACTTAAATTATGTTCAATCGATTAAAGAGTAGGTACTTAGACTGACAAAGGTTTTAAAAAAACGACTTATATTTCGAACTTATTTCGTGTAATATTTCCAAATGAAATCAAATCACGCACCGAATGTCACTTAAGCTAAAATTCATTTTCGTCGTCATAACTATTCGTAGTTTTCACAAAAACCTCACACCAATCAATAAATAAAATAATATATAATTCATTTCGGGAAATTGACACATTGTTGTGTGTGCGCTCGCTCGCTCGATCACTTGCGTGCGTATGTGTGTGTGTGTGTGTTTTTGTGCGGGTGTGTGTAATTAAGTTCCAGATTTATTTCGTAAACTCGAAACTCACTTAGATATTGTATTTCGCACAGCACTTACCAGGGTCTCATGATTGCCATCGCACCTTGGAGGTCGTTGTTGAGAAATCTGTTGAGGGCAACTTCGCAATGCTCCAGGGACGTTGTTAGATCCATTGGATACCTTCGGAAATTGTCAATATACAGTGGACTAGTGGCTGACAAACTCGCCTAGGTAAGTAACTCTTCCACGTTTCACAAAATTACTCTGAATGTTATACGTATTACGTGTCTTTGGCGAAAAAATAGCCGATAGTAGTTAGTTCTTATTTTCGTTTTTGTTTAAGTATATCTACATACCTACTTAAATGTAGTCCTTTCGCGATCGATATGGAATTAGTTTTAATTGCATACCACACAAATGCCAGCTTCTTGCCCCTGTTATTAAGGTTCATTCTAGATTTTAAATGCCATTAATAAATTTTATAGCACAGCGTGACCTAAACCCGCACTTACGCCACGGTTCTCCGTGGCTTAAGTACCTCCTTTTTACATGGCAAATGACGCTAACTTCACACCATTCAAAAATGAATTATTGCCTATTGGGCGGGTACAAATTAAAAAAATTCATGTACATGAGGGTATTTTATGACAATGAGTGACGCAAACCTGCACCACAGATTATAAAATAGAGTCCGGGAGAGTTGAACCGCTTTTTTTAAAGTATCATATTTTCTAAATAAGGAGGCTTAGTGATTCAATTATAATAATAAACGATAGCTTATTTATTTAGGTTTACTTATGCGTATTTAGATTTTCCATATTATATTACTGAAATATGTTATAAACATTTTAATAAAAAATGGGAAATGATTCAACTCTCCCCACCCTATGGGACACTTGAACCGGGGTCTGGGGATAGTTGAACACTGCTTTTTAAAGGTAGAAAATAAAAACATTTTACAGCTTAAATCACAAGTTTATGAACCAAAAGATTACAAAATAAAATGAAATTCTAACGAAACACAGTCACACACTCTTCTCATAAGGATAAATAAACAATACTTCGACATACTCTTAAGCATTCCATAGGCATCATAATTATTAAACATTTTATTAATATAATTGCTTTTTACAAAAAAAATAACCGACTTCAATCTTGATAAGTAGAGATATCTCAAAAACTACTCGCCAGATGGCGCTCAATTCAACATGTAAGTGTAAAGAAAAAAAAATAACCGACTTCAATCTTGATAAGTAGAGATAACTCAAAAACTACTCGCCAGATGGCGCTCAATTCAACATGTAAGTGTAAAGTTCTCGTCACTACAAATTAATGAAGCCCAAACACTAGATAACTGCAGTAAATCGTTGAGGAGTTCCCTCGACTGTCTTTCGGCTTAATCAGATCGACTCCAGATCTTCATGAAATGGTAGCGCTTTAATGTACTTATGATAACATGAACAAACACACTAGTTGTCCATACAATTTTCGAAAGTTCCCCTCGATTTCTCTGAGATGCCATCATCAGATCCTGGTGTCCTTATCAGGGGACCCCACTGCGCATATCTACTTTACAACAAAAAAAGAATTATCAAAATCGGCCTATAAACGACGAAATAATCGCTGAACGCACATAAAAAAACCATAATATACGGTCGAATTGAGAACCTCCTTCTTTTTTGAAGTCGGTTAAAAAAATTAAAATTCACTCCGCCATAACAAAAACACCTTTTCGAATCTGACAGCCAAACAAACCGGCCATTGTTAAAAATGGCGCCGTGCTTGTCATTGGCCTCCCGCGCCCTATCAATGACCGTCTTGACGTTTCGTTAGCGCAAAATTTAAGTCGAGTTCTAAAAGGTGGTTCATCTCTCCCATCTGGGCAAGTCTCCTGGATTAACCGCTCTTTGTGGGCATAAAAAATTAAACGGGAGCAAGTTGATAGGGGAAGGTTGCTCAAGTCGTACCACAGCCTAAGTCGTACCCATGCTACGAGTATATCCCGTCTGATATTTGTAAATGCTAAAATTGATTTTAATCAAATACTCGATGCATGTAACAAATGTGTCGCGGAATCTTAGAGTTGTTAGGTAGGTGTCCCACCGCGGGCGAGTCGGCGAGTGCATTCCGGTTATTTACTTGTTCAAGACACGTACAAAATATATCTATTATGAAAGGAGAACTGCCATGGCCCATAGAAAATTTACCCAGGCCCGACAGTAATGAAAAGTACCTCAGTTTTTTTGTTATATTAGATATAATAAAAATATAGTAACAGTATTTTAAAAAACAGTGGCTAACAACTATTTATAGCTATGACTATTCATAGTCTTTACTCAGGCGAAATATTTTAAAACCATTTATTTTTCACTAAATAGCAATTGTATTCATTTAGAATGACCCAAAGTTAATAAGAATAGGAAATATAGACAGTCACCAAACCTTTATCTCCATTAGAGCAATCAATATTACATACATATATTCCACTATCAAGCTCCCACTCCCAGATTTTTAATGGTAGATACCTTTATTTTTTACCTTCGAAGATTCCTTCGAAGGAGATTAGATGAACCTAAACTCGATTGATATAACTTACTTGAAGTTTAAAAATATAATTATAAAATAAAAGCAAACTAAAAACTCACGACGCGTTTTACCTCCGCGACGTGCTCCTTAGCGCAATTCTGTTTCCGCGGCGGACAAGGAAAAATTCCGCATCGTGAGTTCTTACCGTAATAGTTACGTATTATTATTTACTAGAACTTTAGGTCATCTGGATAATCCAATAATTGTTTTATTTTACAAGTTTTTTGTGCAAATAAATATCATCATTTCTTTTTAGTATGAAAAAATTCAAAAGTTTAAAGTGAAATATTTTGTAGTTAGTCACTTATTTCGAATATAACAATAATAGATATTTGTTATACTCAACATAACAAAAAAAAGACGTGTGGCACTCGGAGACTGCCGCGGTAAAGCTATTGCATAGCATTATATATAAATTAACAAAACAAAAAATAATACTGCATTTGTGATAATAATAATAAAATGAATGTATATAGAGTACTAACTCATTTTCTTTCACTATTTTTTCGTGACTTTCTTCATTAATAAATGCACTTTGTTTATTCATATTTAAAACACTTTGTACACAAATTATACGAGTACAGATATTCACTGTTTTACAGTGGGCCAAGAAAGTGGTGTACCAGTTTTCATTTAGTTGCCTAGTTATCAAAAGTTACATCAAAGTTCATAGGCAATATCACTGAAAGAGACGCATAATAATGACGTAAGCCTAATTGTTAAGAATACGTACATCATAACGTCACATTATAGGTGCAAGACATTTTAATCTTTATTAGAAACGGATAATGCATTAATTTGTGCAAAGAAGATTTAAATATTCTGAACAAAAGCATAAGAACTATTTCAGTTGACAAAATAATTCTTTTTAAAAAGAAAATTGACATTTGACATTTAAGTCCTACAACGATCTTTTGGCGCGTGAATGACGTATGGGTGACAGAGACAGTGCCTTACAGTTTGCCTTGCCTGTATGGCACTGTCTCTATCACCCTCAAGTCATTATAGTGTCATTATATTTTTATGTCATATGCACAGGTCATATGTCTATGTTATTTTGCATGTTTTAAATCTAAACACGCGATAATTCGACTATTATGAATACATGTTGTCGATTCCAACGCCTTATTTATTCCAGATCTACATGTAATTATTCTTAAAATACCGAACCGACGGGGCGAAAATCAAATGTTTGACAGGTAAGATTTGTATGGGAAATTAAAATTTTCATTTTTAGTATTTTCCTCGCAATTTTTCCATATTTTCTCATCGCTGCAACCTTCCCTGAACTTCCACGAATATTTCAAGACTAAAATTAGCCAAATCGGTTTAGCCGTTATAAAGTAAAAGTTAGTTAACTCAGTTAAAAGATCTGGTATTTATCGATAGATGTCACGAGTGTGAGTGAGAGAGAGAGAGAGTGTGAGAGACATAGAGAGATGTATTAGGTGTTTTCGTTACGAAATTTCTCAATTCGGTCCCCACGCCCAAGGCCCGCGATAAAAGCTATGCAATAGCTTAAAAACTGGGATATGTTTCTTTCATGTCGGGTTTGGGTCAAAAATGGCAGTTCTCCTTTCGTGTAAACAAAAGAGATGCATATGTCAGCGAGGACTCGCTGACCGTTCAAACCGCACCGGCGAGTATTCGCTCGCATATGCATCTCTTGTTTACACGGAATGTCATATTTAATTCCCTTGCGCGAGAAAATAGCTCATAGCTCGCTGCTCGCCAGCGGTGGGACACCTGCCTTAGGCCATCGGTATCAACACTATTCTAATAATGTTACTTACCGGTGGTGTTGCTCCTCGATGTCGAGCTGTTCAGCCTGAAACAAAAATAATTTATTAAGGTGTAGTTTGAATAAGTACAGAGAATAATCCAGTGATTTTTCAGATCAAACTCGTTGCGCATGTTTTAACATTTTACGGTTTAAGACATTTATTTTCTCAAAAGATTTAACAAAAATCACTTACTGAGAAAATTACAATTATAACATAACAAAACAAAGAATCAGCCAAGTAACGTTGTTAGTAAGTACGGAGGGTAAGTGTAAAAATATTGCAATCATCTATTTGCTAAGGCTTATGCCATAATGAATGGTGCGTAATGACGAACTTAAATATGAATAATAAAATGCACGGCCAACTAGCGTACTGAGCAGACGTGTACAAAGCAATCACAAAATATTAAATTAACAGTGTCATATAAGTTTATTGTCTAACTGTGAAAGAAACAAAGTCTAATTTTGAACGCAGCACGTTATCGTTGAAGAGTCTAAGAAGTGCACGAGCAACCGAGATAGATAGAGGGAACGTCACTGCACGCACACCGCTTTGTTTCTATACGCCGAATAAGACTACGCTTATACTACCGAGCGGAGCGATAAGCTGAGTGGGTACGTCTTACAACTGCTAATTATTAATTATTTATTTCACAAAAATAAATATAATAATGAGTGTTACTGGAGGAAACAGTGCTTCCCAGCCTGAATTATCGACACTTGGAATTCTTGAGTCTGAATCGAAAAACATATCTGTACGGAAAAGAAAAACACCTGAAGACGACTTCTCAACTCAATTTAGTCAGTTCAAACAAGAAATAGTGGGAATTTTAAAAGACTTTATAAAAACTCAAACCGACAGCGTTAACAACATAAGACATGATATATCTTTTATAAAAGAACAACTCATAGACATGAAAGTCACTACAGATCGTTTAATTAGCGAAAATAATAATTTCAAGGTACAAATTGAAAAACTTACAACTAATGTAGACGATATCCAACTGACAATTAAACGTCTCGAAAATGATATAAATGTACTTAAGCAAAATCAGTCAACATTTGCTTCACAAGCACACCAGTCAACGCCATCAAGCGGTAATGATGACATAATGGCGGAAGTGCAAGAGCGAATACTAAGAAGTAAGAATATAATTATAACTGGCATCTCCGAACCTCACATGACCGATATGAAACAGAAGAAAGAAATTGATAGATCGGAAGTGAAGAAATTTCTACAGTCGATTTATCCACAATGCCCTGAACCTGAGAAAGTCATACGCTTAGGTAAATATGATAATAAGAAGACACGTCCTTTTAAAGTCTACTTCCTATCAACAGAAACAGCTAAACAAATTCTAAAAAAGAAAACAGATATCAAAGATAGCAAAATCAAAATTTATTCTGATCAAACACCTATCCAGTACCAGACTATGTTAAATCTTCGGGAAGAGCTAAAAAAGCGCACAGAAAATGGTGAAAAAGGCCTGATTATAAAATACGTTAAAGGTAATCCTAAAATCATACAGCAACAATAAAAAAACTAGAAGAAACGGAGGTTATAGTAAAACAGAAAAAAGTCTTCGTAACACATAAAACTTGCAATAGCTATTCAGACTTAATAATTAATAATAAAACCTTAAAATTTTTATATACAAATATCCGGAGTATAATCAAACCAGGAAAATTAGACGAGATAAAATGTGTTATAAATTCTTTTGAAACCACAATACATGTACTAATATTCACCGAAACATGGATCAAAAGTGAAGAAGAAGCAAAAAGAGTGACACGCTCAAGCTACACGCATTACTTTAACTACAGGACACACACACGAGGGGGAGGAGTGTCAATTTATGTTCATAACAGTCTAAAACATTACCTAGTGGAAGAAAAATGTGAAGATGGGAATCACTTTCTATGGATTCACTTGGATACACTCTCTGTCAATATCGGTGCGATTTATAAACAACCTTCATCAAACACTAGCAGCTTCCTTGAGATTTATCATCAACAACTTTTAAAACAGAAACGAACACTAATTTTCGGTGACTTACTTAGCCATGAAAAATCGATAATTGATTATAAGGAATTGCTAAAAGAACATAAAATCAGGATTTTCAATAAAATTGACAAGGATCATTGCACACGTGAAACGACATCTTTTAAATCAATCATCGATCATACTTGTACAAACTTACATGAAAATACATTTCAAATGACTATCATTGAATCCGCCATCTCTGATCACAAACAAATATATTTAGAAATAAATAGACCACAGAAGGAACCGATAAGGCGAGTACAATATGACACTATTAACTATGTTAATCTGTACAAAAATATCGAGGAGAATTTTGAACTGAGCGAGATCAACAAATATGAGGAATTAGAAGTCAAATTAAAACAGCTGATTATAAAAAATAAATATCAGAAAATTAAAATATTAAATCCACCCCGCAAAGATTGGATAAACAAGGATCTCATTACTATAATAAATAAAAGAAACGAATTGTGGCACAATCTAAAACAAACACCTACAGATGAACAGTTGAGAAAAGACTTTACTCAACAGAGAAGCACTGCGTACACTAAAATTCAATCAGCGAAGAATAACTACTATTATAAATGTTTCGAAAACTGTAAAAAAAATTCATTTAAAATGTGGCAACTTATTAATTCACTATCTAATAATAAAATCGATAAAGGAAATAGCCCTTCAAAACTAGTGTCTCCCTCAGGAATCCTTACGGATATCAATGATATTTGCGAATGTTTTAACGTATTTTTCTCTAACATAGGAATGGAACTTGCTAATAAAATACCTCAAAAATATCACAATAACAGAACATATACAATAACACACAAAAAATTTAACAAAAAATTATTAAAAATGGAACCTACGACTACCCAGGAAATACTTAATATAATAAATAATTTGGACCAAAACACAAGCACTGGTGTCGACGGTATATCCACAAAGACCATTAAATGCATTAAAAATTATATTGCACAACCATTAGCCAATTGTTTTAACGAATGCTTGAATCAAGGATATTTTCCTGAATCACTTAAGGTAGCAAAGGTTACTCCTATTTTTAAATCAGGGAATAAAATGGACCCTACTAATTATCGACCTATATCTGTCCTCCCGGTGATATCGAAGATATTTGAGAAGATATTACATACCCGACTTAATTCTTTTCTGAGCACTATTGATTTTCTGTATAAAAAACAATATGGGTTTCGACCCAAATCTAGCACAATTTCCGCGACTGTAGATCTAATCACAAACATCAAAGTCAATATTGATAAACGAAATATATCTCTAGGTATATTTATCGATCTAAAAAAGCATTTGACACGGTCAGTCACGAAATACTTTTAATGAAGTTGAGTTCGATTGGAATATCGGGGTTAGCATACGACATAATAAAATCCTACCTAACTAATAGATATCAATTAGTTAAAATTAATAACATTCAAAGTGAGCCACAGTTGATAACTTTTGGTGTACCGCAAGGCTCAATATTGGGCCCATTACTTTTTTTAAATATATATCAATAACATACACGAAATTTGACTGAAAGGTGAAATTACATTATATGCTGACGATACGAGCTTGTTTTATTATGGGCATTCCATAGATATAGTAGTAAATGAGGCTCAGCAAGATTTAGATATTCAGGATATTCTTTACACATGGCTACAGGCAAATTTACTGACAATTAATACATTAAAAACAAACTATATAATCTTCGCCGCTAAAAATAAGAAAATAGGAAATTACACTCCTTTAACAATTAATGGGGAACCAATCAGTAAAGTTACTCAAGAGAGATATCTAGGTTTGATTTTGGACAATCAACTCACTTGGAAACCTCATATTGAAAAAGTACGCAGCAAATTAACATCGTTAACAGGTGCACTTCGTGGCATTGCACGATGTTTCCCCAAACACGTTCGATACACTATATATAATAGTCTTGTCAAGCCGCATGTAGATTACTTGATCCAAATATGGGGATCAGCAGCAAAAAGCAACTTGCAAAAATTGCAAGTTTCACAAAATAGGATTATTAAAACACTTTTCTGTTATGATTATTTAACATCTACAAACAAAATTTATAATGAAACGAAATTTATGAACATAGCCCAAACTTATAAATATAACACCTGTATCCTTATTAGAAAAATCCTGAATAGAGACATACACACACAAATTACTTTTACTAAAAAAATCGATCATCACAAACGAATGACTAGACAAGCTAATAATATATGGCTTATAAATTCTAGAACCAATCAATATGGGAAAAAAATGTTGTATATGAAGGAGCTCAGCTCTATAATAAAGTACCTAAAGATATAAAAGATTCTAAAACATTTTTTACATTTAAAAACTACTAAAAAGCCACATTTTAAAGAATTTTTCGCTAAACTAAGAATTGGTAATTTGTAAGATAAAATTATTAACTGACACACCCTATTTGTCCTTTGCCACAAATACATAGAAACATAATACATATATAAAAATACATACTACATATACACAATCATAAGATTTTAAAAGCTCAATAGTTAGTAAAAAAGTAAATTAGTATATACACGCCTACATATCTCATTAAGTAGTATATTTATTTAGTATATAAATAATCTATTACGACTTCTCAGATACACTTTTTATTAAATACAAAAAACACAGAGTATTACTAGGTAAATATATAATATAATTTATAAAATACATTACTTTTATTATTCATATTTAAGTTCGTCATTACGCACCATTCACTATGGCATAAGCCTTAGCAAATAGATGATTGCAATATTTTTACACTTACCCTCCGTACTTACTAACAACATTTTACAAAGTTCAGAAATGCCATCTATAGAGCGGCCGTTGAACTAAAATGAATAACGAAGTCATGCTCACACGCAATTTGAGTAGATACCTATGCGGCCACTGTAATGCCTTGCTTTCCCACGGTTTGGGCGTTACTTGTATAGTTTTATTGATCGGTGGGAAAAGAGCAAGAGATCTGTTGATATGTATTCTTACCGCATCCTCGAACTCATCTTCGTCTCCCGAGGACTGGTCGTAGTCCCGCCGCGGGTCTTTTGGGTCTTCTCCTTCCGCTAGCGTCATTGCCGCAGACTGCACAAAAACATTACAGTTAAAAATAAAGTCGGTATACGGGCGAAAGTTTTACGTGACAACGACTTTGAGTGGTAAAATAATTTTAATGTGAATATTCATTCGTATAGTAGGAAGAAGGATGAAATAATAGTAACAATTTAAAACATTTATTTATACAAAGAATTATATTTAAAACATTGTAACACCATCCGCCATCTAGCGCTGCTAACCGTTAGACCATTAACCATTAGTCACAACTAAGTGAGGTAACAAACGAGATTACTCTACTTCTCCAGAGATGGCGCTGTACCATTTTCTGAAACACGCCAACGTGTGTACGCCGTAGCTACCATAAGTAATGTTAAGGAGGAAGGGACGCGTGCCTCTCACTCGCTCTCATTGTAAGCGCATAACGTGAGCGGAGCTACTAACGCAGTTTCTTGAAGTGCCACCCGGCAAACCAATTTATAAGACGTTGTCACGTCAAAAATTCATTTATACATAACTTGACAAGAACCTACAAAATATTTAAAATAATAATATCGACAATATTTAGCTCTGAAAAGTTTTTTGACTCTGGCGAACAATTTGCTTTTTATTCGAAAGATAGTGCTTGTCGTTACTATTGCTTGACCAGAAAAATAGAAAACCTGTCATGAGGGCGCTAAAGTTTCCTTTTTTATGGCAACAGCACAGACACGAGTAACAGCTATATTATTATTGTCATTTTGACAACTATTTCGAAAACGTAAATAAGGAAATAAATGTTATTTTATACGAAACGTTATTTTAGCATATAGAAAACCACTTTTCTTTCACGAATATGAACAGTTTTTGTCATGTTAGCACAAAAAAGACACTTAAAGAAAAAAACAGACATGAGACAAACTGTGACATTCAAACTCACTGACAAGCAATTTACGATTGAAGTTTAGAAACTAAGCGTTGCCAGTATAAGAAATTAGTTCCATGAGTTTACCGCAATATGGCGAGGTTTTTTATATTCCTGGTCAAGCAATACTTGAGTTGCCGAGAATATGGAATTGCCACTCTCCGCTAAAAATAAATCTATTACGTGGGCTCACAGTTCAATATAGCTTGTAAGTATTTACTTCAGGCATTTAAAACTTTCGACGTCAACCTACAATAAACCGCAGTGGCAGCCTGGCAGGAGCGGAAAGCTGGCATATTTGCGTGGGTTGACATTGAGACGAATTCCGTATCGAACGCGAACTGCTATAGTACTGATATAGGTTCTATCTTCCCTTTAATATTTTTTTCTCAACGACACAGTAAATAACGACAGATAGTACATCTGTCGTTATTTACTATGTGTCGTTGAGTTAATCATAATGACGACTCGGATGGCGCGATAGTTAACACGCCGGATCGCTGTTCCGAGGGTCCTGAGTTCGATTCCCAGCGAGGCGGAAATTTGAATGATGAGTTTGAATTTCCGTTCTAGGTCTGGGCGTGTGTCCTTGTCTTGTGTTGTGTGTTGTCCATGGCGCCCACGATACAGGGAATCCCAGTGTGGGGCTATGAGTGTGAAGCGTAATGCGTAATTGTTATAAAGTCGTTTACCACATAATTATAACGTTTAACGGAGTGTTCTAATTTGTAACCGACTTGAAAAAAGGGGAGGTTCAATTGGACTTGATTTTTTGTGTTTCCTCATAATTTTTCACTGAGTGAACCGATTTAAACATTTTTTGTTCGAAAGGTAGTGCTTGTCACAGAACAGATAAAAGAGGTTCCAGTAATGTTCATATTTTGTCTTGTTCATACTCTTTCTTGGCCAATTTTTTTTAAAGTTGACGCATCTAACCAAGATTACTAAATGGTATTATACTCTAACCTTACTAGGTATTACCTATACTCTCTCCATTTGATATATACTCTTCCCTTCTTTCCTATACTCTTCCCATTGGATTCCAGCGAAGTGAACGTACTATGGCATTCGTGACATGAATTCATGTCGTTGGAATTTAATGAAAACAAGCCCAAATTTCTTAAGTTATTAATTTGCTACATTTACAAGAAAAACAAACCTATCCCTTTTATATTTGTAAGCAATTTGAAACTTAATACAGCCTATATTAGTCTACTACTACTACTACAGTTCTGATGAATTCAACGACACCTCATTTCAACATCCGTTCAGCTGTGGGGGACGCGCCAAAGAAATGCACATACTTACATACATGTATACAAACATACATACCTATACACATACGCTTGAAAAATGCCTTTTTTTCTGACGCAGTCTAAAAGTATAGAAAAGGACTATTTTGTCCGTTAAAATACTTTGTGGTAATAAAAATATTAAGTATCGGAGGATAGCATGATAAAATCGTAAAAACGTTGCCGTAAATTTTTCCTACAACCTTAAATGATCCTTAGGTTTCGTTATAATTCGTGCAATGTACAAAGGTTCGCGTGCATGTGAGTGAGCACGGACTATTTTCTAAACTGTGACGGTGTTTACTTCCGTCGACATTTACAAAGTGGCGCGAATTCAAACTCGCGGTAACCGTGCGAGAGATCACACGAAATATGCTATGACTATGTTATCAATTTCTTATTTACGAACGAATTAAATTCAAACAATATTTTTGGAAAATTAAAACAAAACACTAGTAAAAAATTTATTTAATAAGATGAACAATACATTAAATTTGTAATCGTTAGATATAATTAAATTTATACACAACGCAATTAATTTAAAGTAGGTTATTTTTATTTATTGTTATCATAAACTAGATGATTTATATAAGGTAAGGTTTAACGTGAAATTATTAGAAAAGTATAATTTTATACACTGATTCCCTTTTTTCTGTAATGTCGACGAATTTTTCCTTAATTCATCCACTACACACTAAGTTTGATTTTGTACCTACTTACTATATTTCTTGAAAAAAATGGTGTGCAATAACATCTATTTATTATTATTATTGGTTAACAACTACACAATTTAGGGAGTTCAAATTCCCAAAAAAAAGTTCGCGACAATGTTACACACTCCATCGCAACTGTTGCCCAAAACCCCAATCAACTTGTTAAAGCCCAATCATACGTTATAAATCAATATAAAAATGAAACTTACATAGTACTATCGGGAAGAAACTTCGCGGATCAAAGTATCGCGGATACAAAATCGCACTCAACTTGCACGAGCAAGGGGTGCAGTGAGACTGTGTCGGGAGAGCCGGGACTCCCGGGCTAGCCTACTGCGCAACAGGACTCAGGATGCAGTTAAGGCAGGTGTCCGACTGCCGACGAGCGGCGAGTAGCTGTGGGCTATTTTCTCGCCTCGATAGGGACTTAAGTAGCTTTTTTCTCGCCCAAGAAAGGACAATAAATGTGACATTCCATGTAAAAGATGTGCATAGGCCAGCGAGTACTCGCCGGCGGTGTCATCAGTCAGCGATTACTCGCTGACATTATATGCATTATGCATCTCTTTTGTTTACATGGAATGTCATATCTTTTGTATATGTCTTGAGCGAGAAAATAGCCGGAGCTTTACTCGCCGACTCGCCGGCGGTGAGATACCTGTCTTAGAATAGCGATAAGGGCTCGAGCACACTATGATCGGGCGCGGATACTGCTACCCAATGATGTTTTAAATATCTAGATTGAGCGTCGCCCTACAATGAAAACAAAAAAAAACAAGGCAACATTATCAAGCATGTGTGCGTGCAGGCGATGTTTTTCACGTTCATTTATTGTCTATGTGTGCGTAATGATATAAAAATTGTGGCCAACAGTTAGCCACAATTTTTTGACACTTTCGCGGATTCGATTTTCCATCTAGATATTTAAAACATCAAAGCTAGATTAAAAACCATAGATTTATTACGAACTTGTCTCGGAGGATGAGCGGGCCCATTAACACAGTTCTGTACCTAGTACATGGATTCTTGCAACAAGAATGTAAAGAAACTGTGAATCAATAAAAGTAATTACTTTTTTCATTATATTGCTAAACGACAGTGTATTCTAAATCTATGGCTGACATCGATATCGTATGCTTTCATGAGTATCCTAATAAAGAAAGGAAACTGAGTTAAGTTTTTTATCGAAGTATGGCTATTTTTAGTAGGTAAATACTATTTCTCAGGAATGCGTGGAATTATCAAGCTAAAATCTATACCAAATTCTCAGGTATACTGTTCCTTGCAGCTGCGAAAAGATTAAACTTGTATGTCAACGTAATCAAAAGAAACAGCAATTTAAGCGGGATATTTTCAAACTCGCAACTACTCGCAAGGGAATCACTACATAGTATAAAACAAAGTCGCTATTTTTGTCCGTCTGTTTGTTTGTTTGTCTGTTTGTCTGTATGCTTAAATCTTTAAAATTACGCAACGGATTTTGATGGGGTTTTTTGTAATAGGTAGAGTGATTCAAGAGGAAGGTTTTTATGTATAATACATGCATATATTCCCACGAGAACGGGATCCACGCGGGTGAAACCGCGGGCGGGCCGCTAGTCAAAACATAAAAGGTAGTTCCAGTCAGTGGTTTGCACCGGAGCAGTGAGTACCGGAGAATCACCGGTGATTCACCGGTAAAGTTAGTCGGTGAAAACACCGGAGAAAAACCGGTTTTCTCCGGTTACTTAACTTTCAGCTTCAACTTGAATAATCTAGTCTAATAATCTTATAATTCCTATCATTTATGGTCTGTACGATAATCTTAGAACTTTGAATTCGAAAATAACCACAAGTGTAGCACAAATGCTTGCTACGAGTTTAAAATTTTTCACGGGTTTACGCCTGTGCGAGTATGAACAGGGTACGGTATGCCGTATTTCCACAATTTTGCATCCTACTTTCCGGAACAGTTTTCGGCTATAGAAAACTAGCTGTGCCCGCGGCTCCGCCCGCGTCAAACTCGGTGTGTCACAAAGTTTTTCCTGCGTGAATCCCGACCCTGCGAGATTTCTAAGATTAATAGTGGACTATATATTACTCCGCACCAGTGCCGGATTTAAGCATAGGCAACATAGGCAGTTGCCTATGGGCCGCCACCACAAGGGGGCCGCCACCACACCACAAAAACATTAAATTAAATCGATAGAGGCTCAGTAGAGCGAGAGAGAAAAAAATACTGAGTTTTGTTACAAATAGACGAAAATCTTTTTTTAAGCGGGAAAAGTTGAACATTTATTTATTTTATTTATTTATTTATTTATTCCATAGCTTACTACTAACATTACAGGTAGCATCCCAATACGTTAGTGTAATTGTAATAGCATAACTTACATTGAAATTACAATAAATAACAATCTATTCATTTTTTCTCAAATAAAAATAAGAAAATAAGATTAGAATTCTTCAAAAAATCAAAAATAAAATTAAAAATTCACTTTACAATCATTATATAAATCTACAAACCTAAGTAATAGAATCACATCAATTCATCATCTTCCTGCCCATTTCCCAATTTTATTTGGGGTCGGCGCAACATGTTTTTCTCTTCCATTCGTCCCTATCAGCCGTCACTTCTACACTGACTCCTTTATCTTTCATATCATCTCTCACACAATCCATCCATCTTTTCTTTGGTCGTCCTCTTCCTCTTCGTCCACTCACATTCATATCAATCATTCTTCTTGTCACATGCGTTTCCTCTCGCCGCATCACATGCCCATACCACGACAATCGGCTCCCTTTCAATTTTTCTGTGATTTGTGCTACTTTCAGACTTCCTCTCACATACTCATTTCTCACTTTATCCATTCTTGTTACTCCACACATCCACCTCAGCATTCTCATCTCCGCCACATGCAATCGTCTTTCATCCGTCTTCTTTGTAGCCCAACATTCTGATCCATACATTACGGCAGGTCTTATGACAGATTTGTAAATCTTCCCCTTTAATTTAAGGGGCATACGTGGGTCACAAATTGTACCCGTGACCTGCCGCCATTTCATCCAGCCTGCGTTGATCCGATGTGTAACCGTCCGGTCAATATCCCCCTCCTTTTGCACAAGTGACCCCAGGTACCGGAAATCAGAGCAGACCGGTAATGTCATACCATCGAGCGTGATAGGCTCAAGACCAGAGAGACCGCCAAAGTCGCAGAACATGTACTCAGTTTTGGTCCTGCTAACTTTCAAGCCAACACTCTCCAGCCTTTGTCGCCATTCCTCTAATCTGGTCTGAACTCCGGGGGCATCATCAGCCACTAGCAAGATGTCATCGGCAAAGAGCATGCACCAAGGAGCCTCCTCTTGGATGTCCCATGTCAGCGCATCTATAATGATTGTGAAGAGGTATGGGCTCAGCGCTGATCCCTGGTGCAGCCCCACCGCCACATCGAAACTAGTAGTGATGCCAGCCGCAGACCTGACTTTTGTGCTACTTTTACTGTACATCGCTCGGATCAACTGCAGGTACTTCCCTGGTATTCCTTTCTCCTTAAGGGCCCACCACAACAAAACCCGAGGTATCCGGTCGTATGCCTTTTCGAGGTCAACGAACACCATGTGCAAGTTTTTATTTGCTTCTCTGTATTTCTCGCACAACTGGCGAACCGCAAAAATGGCATCCGCTGTTCCTCGACCCGGCATAAAACCGAACTGGTTTTGTGAAATTTCACTCTCTTCTCTCATTCGTCTTTCTATCACTTTTTCCCACACTTTCATGGTATGTGACATTAGTTTTATTCCTCTATAATTATTGCAGTCTAGCACATCACCCTTATTTTTAAAGATGGGCACCAGCAAGCTGTTGCACCATTCATCGGGAATAGCCTCCTCCTGCAACAATTTATTGAAGAATAAAACTAACCACTTCCATCCATCCTCTTGTAGTATCTTCCACACTTCAACTGGTATCTCATCTGGCCCAACCGCTTTTCCATTCTTCATTCCTTTCACTGCTCTTTTCACATCATCTACATTTATTCCTCTCACTAAACCCATATTTACAGGCTTATCTTCAAGCACTCCGCTCCAAACATTTTCTTCATTCATTAACTTTTCAAAATATCCTTTCCACCTTTCTTTAATTTTCACATTATCAACAAGAACCACCCCTGTTTCATTTCTTATACATTTTACATGAGACACGTCCTTTGATTTCCTTTCTCGAGCTTTTGCGAGGCGGTAAAGATGTTTCTGACCTGCGGAAGTATCCAGTGTTTCATACAAAAGACTTTGGGCTTTGGCTCTTGCTATCGCAACAACTTTCTTTGCTCTTTTTTTCCCTTCTTGATATTCATTCTTCTTTTCTATTTTCAAACTTTCATTTCCTTCACTAACACTCTGCCATTCTTTAAATCTCATTTTCTTCTCTTTCAGTACCTTTTGTATTTCTGTCGACCACCACCATGTATCCCTATCTATCACACCCTTCCCTTTTGATTCTCCCAAAACACATTTCGCCACACTTCTTATACATTCTGCCATCTCATTCCAACATTCATTCACGGACTTATTCGTCATGTCTCCCATTTCTTTCATGTTATCCAACACTTGCTTTCTGAATTCTCTTTCACACTCATTCTTCTGTAACACATGCCACTTTATTTTAGGAGGGGGGCGTTTTTTATAGTTGTTTTGTTTTATTTTTATTATTAATTAATTCCATAATTAATAGTCTGTGCTGTGATACCAAGGCTTCCCCTGGTATCACTTTACAATCTTTAATGCGGCTGAGGCGATGACGTCTGACGAGAAAATAGTCAATTTGAGTTTTATGGTGACCGCTTTTGTAGGTAATAAGATGTTCCTCTTTTTTTTTAAACCATGTATTTGCCACTGCTAGATCGTATGCAGTGGCAAATTCCAATAAATTTTCTCCTTCCTTATTACATATGCCATAACCCCATCCTCCATGCACTCGTTCATAATTCCCATTCATTCTTCCCACATGTCCATTAAAATCACCTCCTATATAAATCTCCTCTTCCGCTGGTATGGCCATCATTATAGTATCTAAATCTTCCCAAAATTTCTCTTTTGCTTCATCATCACATCCTGTCTGTGGCGTATACACACTTATTACATTCAACACCATCTTTTCTAACATAATTTTTACACTTATTAATCTATCATTCATCCTCTTAACATCCATCACACATTCTTTCAAGCTGTTATCTAGAACAATTCCCACACCATTCCTTCTTCCATCGCTACCACAGTAATAAAACTTATACCCTTCACCAATCTCCCTAGCTTTCGTCCCCTTCCATTTCGTTTCTTGTAAGCATGCCACATTTATACGTCTACTCTTTAATACATCCGCTAACTCTCTGGCTCTTCCATTCATCGTTCCAACATTCCAACTTACAAACCTCAGTCTCGTTTCCCGGACTCGCTTCTTACGTTGCCCCCGTCCGGGGTGGTGCAACAACCCTTGTCCATTTCCCACAGGTGCCGGGTGCTGCCCCTGCGCGTCGCCTAAGGGGTACGCCCTAGCCCTAGCGCTCATATTATTCTTACCAAACATGTTGCAAAAGGTTTTGGCTTGGATTTTATGGTCGGCCGCCTGCCTGACACCAACCCTCCTTGGGAATGCTATTGTTGGTGGATTTCCGCCCACCTTACGGGGACCCTATGGCGACGGTGGTATATGCCGGGTCCAACAATAATCCCTCAGTCGGCTGTAAGACTTGCACGGGAAGATATGCAGCTGTAGTTTTAAGTTTTTCTTTCCCTCCCAGAGCAGCATAGAAGTAACTCAATTATGGTCCATCAATTCCATTTGTAATGACATTACTAGCGACCCTCGCAAACTCATTCAGTGAGCAAGTAAACAAGTCCAGACTTTCAGCTACCGAGTTGAGCGTGTGCAGCGCTCTAGTGAACGGCGCGCGCTGGAGCAGATTGGTGCGAGCGCACGGCAATGCCAGCAGTTGGGGCCGTCGTCGCCGCTCAACGCTGTTGCCCGGCGCGCACAGCTTCAGCTCTTCTAGGACACCTGGATTATCCTTTTTACCTCTCAATACCAGAAGCAGATATTTCGCTAGTGCGACCTCTCTATTTGTTTCCAGTTTGCTGTATCCCACCATACCCAGCACAAACAATGTGGGATACAGCAAAGGATAGCCCGGGTACACACCATACATCCTCATGTAGAGGTACCTCGCAAACTTATTTTGAATTTTCTCCAGCATCTGCTTGTACTTGATCTCATGTGGAGCCCATATAACTGAATTATGCTCCAGGCAACTCTTTACCAAGGCTTCATACAGGGCTCTCAGGGCAGTAAAGCTGGTGAAACCCTGCGATTGCCTCAATATGAAGCCGAGGTTCCGGTACGCCTTTTTGCATATCTCGGTAATATGTCTCCGAAAATTGAGGTCTGTGGTAAAATGCACCCCCAAATCCCGAATCTCTGTGACGCGTCGCATCGGCTCACCCTCGATGGAGTACAAGTGCAGATGTGGGGTGCGCGCGCGACTGTATGACATTATTGCGCACTTTGCCACGTTAAAAAATAACTTGTTCGCGTGGCCCCACTCAACGACACGATCTATGTCTGCCTGCAGCCTAGCGTGGTCGGAGATGTCACCTATCTCGCATACCAATTTCAGGTCGTCAGCAAACAGAAGGCAGGTCGAGTTCAGGACTACCTCCGGTAGATCATTGACCATAATTATAAATTGGAGAGGTCCCAAATTACTACCCTGGCTGACACCTGATCTTGTCCAGTACTCGTCCGAAAGGCCTCCACCACAGTCGACATATTGACGTCTGTCTCGAAGATAGCTGGCGAAGAAGGTCAGCGTGTGCGGTGTGCAGCCCACGCCCGCCAGCTTCGCGAGCAGGATGTCGTTATCGACCGTGTCGAACGCCTTCCGGAAATCGAAATAGGCGACATCTACCTGACGACCGGCATCCACCGCCGGTACCACCCGCGTCATCAGATGCAGCAGGTTTCCCGTGGTTCCCCGACCCGCACGAAAACCGTGCTGCGTGTCGGACTACTGGGATCTCACCTGCGCATACATAGAGTGGTGAATGGCTGATTCGAAAATCTTTGCCGGCGCCGACAGGAGCGCCACTGGTCTATAATCTCCTGGTTCCTGACCGCCGCTCCCTTTCGGTACAGGCACCACCCGAGTGAGTTTCCATCTTTCTGGAAATGTCGCAGTCGACAGACATATATTATACAGATGCAGCAGCGGTTTTTCCAACACGAAACGACAGTCTTTCAAAATGAACGGCGGGATTCCGTCCGGAACATTTAAAACCACAAACTATTTGAGGGCCTCCACCACACGCTCTGCCTATGGGCCGCCGAGGTCTAAATCCGGCGCTGCTCCGCACATAACAGTAGTTGATTTTTTACTATGTTTTAGTCACACTAATGCTAACTTAATGCTCCATAAACTCCTCTACCTCCCACTGAAAGTCCTATATACATATGAGATTATCCCGCGTAAATCCTGATAAAAAGTAGCTTGTACATTGCTCTACAACTTCCTCTATCTCCCAGTGAAGATCCCATAAAAATTTAAGCCCGCGCCTTCTTGCATAGGAGTTTCTCCCGTGTGGTCCTGATCCCGCTAGGATTCCGGGATAATAAGTAACCTATGAGTTGCTCCAGAATCTTCTCTATCTCTCAGTGAAAGTCCCATAAAAATCCGTTCAGCCGATCCGGAGATTAGCGCGCGCAAACAGACAAAATTTTTTTTGATTCATGTTCGGTTACAGTTTCTTAACCCTCCTCCATATTTTGTTTTGTTAATTTCTTAAAAAAACAGACACGACTTTTCTAATCTCTTATTATATAGATAAAGTAGGTGCTAAAGAAGCTATTAAAGCCGAATTTCACTACGACCATATAAATTACATACTTTGAATGAAGAATAGCGAACCATAATATTATGTAATTAATTCTAGTCTTCTAACATATCTAGAATACAACATTGAACACGATTCTCCGGAGATCACCGGTGAATAACCGGAGGTCGCCAAATCACCGGTGAATTTCACCGGTTATCGAGATTCCGCTCCGGTACAAACCACTTCCAGTCGACCAAGAATCTTGAAAGGAGAATGGCGAAATCAGGCCCACTTTTCATGACTACGGACAGAAACATGTAGGGTCTCAAAAAATTGGCTTTTTATTAACTTCATTTAATATATTAGTGACGAAGCTTTAAAGGGATATTAATAATATAATTAAAAATATATTTTACTTAAAAATGTTAATATCACTAACAGTCTTTGTAAATGTGTCAGCAAGGATGACAGAGACAGCGCGTTACAGTTTGCTTTACCTGTAAGGCGCTGTCTCTGTCACCCACACGTCATCCACGCGCCAAAAGATCCTTGTACGACGATACCATGGACAAAACCTACCTACTTTTTATTTATATCTGTCAATTTGACATTTACTCATGTTTATTTTCCATCACTCTGTGAGTAGGTATTGTCCGATTGCAACCGTGCTTTTTGAACTGCTCTGAGAGACTGCTGCATCTAGATATTTAAAAACTGACCTGGCTTGTTTCTTTCGGATTCCGAAATTGTCGCCTTTCACGATTTACTTGGCTAACGTAGGTACTGGACTGGACTTTAGCAACATGCAAAATCCGTGTATATTGTGATGTTATCGTAGACGCTAGACCTCGAAGTTGTGTAAAGAATCAAGGAGTTATGTAAGTAAAATGTATTTATGTATGTACATGTTTTTGTATATATGTTTAAGGAGAGCTTGAGTGACATAATATAAACTCCTAATGAATAATATTTATCGTTTGTTCTAGCTAGCCGAGGAAGATAATGTTTGTGATACCTGCTGGAAATTAGCGAATAACACTATCATACAACCCATAATATCTACCCCAATGCGGCATTTATGTCTGAGCTGGGTCGTTCAGCGTTTGCCCATGTCATGTGAGTCATTTGGTTCTTGGCATGGGCACCATATGCTGCCTCTACACATAGGCCAACACGTTGGCAAGTGCGTTGGCTCCCAATGTGTAGAACGGGCGTTGGAACGTTGGCGGTAGGCATTTGAACGTTGGCCGGCGCGCTTGCGAGCTTGCCGCGCGGTGTCGGTATCATCAAAGAACACTTGTCGCAAGCTTGGTGCACCATCCACACATTGGCCGCGCGATCAGTTTGTCCGGAGCAGCGATCAAGAGTGCATATTTTCTTCTTGTGGCGTATTAACACCTAACGTAACAAAATGGCGTATAATATGAGTAATAATGAAACTTTTAAATTTATTGAGCTCTATCAGAGTGAAAATTGCCTATGGAATCCAAAAAATAAGTACCATAAAAATAAAAATGTTGTAAGTATTAAAAATGCTAAATAAATAAGGTTCTTGGACATTCCGTTTTCCTTACGATATTTTACTTCAAAGTAAGAGCATCGTACTTTATTATTATTTTAATATTATAAATATGAAAGTATCACCCTCTTCTTGTACACTTTTACGTAGTAATTATAAGCTGTGAATAAATATACAGCTGCAGCTGTTACCAACTCAACATCCATTTTTTGATCCGTCCGCACATTGGCCCGAACCAAAGCATACTGAACGACCTTCCAATGTGTGGATTAACTCACAAGCACGTTGGCAAGCGCACCGCCAGCGCGTTGGCGAATGCGCTGGCCTATGTGTAGAGGCGGCAATAGACATAATGGGCACGTCATGAATCTGACGTTAGTCCACCAGCTCAATTCTTGGATGAATTACTGATTATATACGATAATAAAGGATGAATCAACTTGTTTCATTGATTACCTATTATATACCTACGTAATTCTTGTATATTATGTATTCTAGAATATTCATTATTTTACGCGTAATACAAATGTTTTTTTTTGATATTGTCAATTGGGAGCTGTCAAAATAATTTAAAAATATAACCTCAAAATATATTATTTTATTCCCTTTTACATTTTTTCCCCATTGTCTACAAATATTTCAGTTCGAGCAGCAATAAAGGGATAATCGTAACATAAGTATTATGTGTCAATTTTCATTCTTGTCCGTGGATTATGTTGAGTGGGCCTGACCATGTATGGGGATTTGCCAATGTCCTTTGCATGAAACCATTACTTAAATCACATACCTATATAGGAAAACAATCCGAAAACCTTAAATTGCGAAACCCTCGGTGCACGAGTCCGATCGGACTTGGCCTGTTTTTTTATCCAATGCAACCAAGTAAGGTACGTTGGGGTAAGATCGGTGGTGGGGCAAGACCGTTGGAATCAAATAACTCACTATTTTGGCTTTATTTTTCAATGTTAGCCACACTGCGCGAAAGATAACTTTGTTACGCCCCACCCAGCAGTAGTCGCCAGTCGCTCCTGCAAGACGCACGTATGCTACATGCTTTTAAAGTTAACAAGGTAAATTTTCCAAAATTTTTGTCCATCCGGTCTTCCCCCTCAATTTTTTATTAAATATTGTAGCGAAAGTATAATGTATTTTATTATTATTTTGCCTAAATACTAAAATTTAAGCAGTGGTAATTAGATAGAACTAATTGATATCCGTCTAGTATCTCTGCAGGCTGAAATCCGGTGTTATCCTCCTCAGGTGAAGATCGGATAAAAATATCCGATCAGCGCCAAGTGATGAAATTTGTAGTGGTTGTCAAACTTTTATAATATATGATTAAAAACCAAGATAGATTATAATAACAAAAATCTGATTATAGAATATGCAACGTAACTTGAAGTATCCTAATAGATTAAATGCATACATCGCTAACAAAATATATAATTTAGAACATCAAGAAAAATTAACAGCTATAATTATTAAATGTATGTGCTTATTAATAATAATAAAAATAATTCTTAAAGCTTAATAAATCTAATTTTCTACTAATGTACACGCTTATTATTTTAAAAATTATTCTACCAATTCATAATTTGGCTCTAGTCTCCTTGGCTTCCCTTTATCACTCTCTCATATCCATAGTTTAACTTATATTTAAACACATAAATTTGCTTGAAATTACTACTTGTACCTATACGTACATAAAGAAGTAAGTAGTAAGTAAAGGTCATTCACTTGTAGCAATTTAACGACAATTCTATTAGAGACAAATGTCGAGAGAACCTAAACTTTGGGAACCATTAAATCGCCTAAGTTTAAAATAAGGGGTAAGATCGGACAGCCCGAACGAAAAAAAGAGCGAAAAAAAAGTAATCATCTGGAACATCTATGTTTGTAGCCTTATATAAATTTCATTAATATCATATTAAAGCACATAAAAGATCGGATGTATCCTTGTCATACACCTTGTGTTCTTTGCAATAGAAACAGTTTTAAATTACTGTCCGAACTTCCCCCTTAATGACCAAATTGTGATTATACTCATAAAAAAAATTGGTTGCCTGTAAAGTCGGTATACGGGCGAAAGTTTTACGTGACAACGACTTTGAGTGGTAAAATAATTTTAATGTGAATATTCATTCGTATAGTAGGAAGAAGGATGAAATAATAGTAACAATTTAAAACATTTATTTATACAAAGAATTATATTTAAAACATTGTAACACCATCCGCCATCTAGCGCTGCTAACCGTTAGACCATTAACCATTAGTCACAACTAAGTGAGGTAACAAACGAGATTACTCTACTTCTCCAGAGATGGCGCTGTACCATTTTCTGAAACACGCCAACGTGTGTACGCCGTAGCTACCATAAGTAATGTTAAGGAGGAAGGGACGCGTGCCTTTCACTTTTTATGTCTGTCTCTCTCGCTCTTAGGCGGGCTAACCATGCCCGAGTGGAAGGGACGCGTGCCTCTCACTCGCTCTCATTGTAAGCGCATAACGTGAGCGGAGCTACTAACGCAGTTTCTTGAAGTGCCACCCGGCAAACCAATTTATAAGACGTTGTCACGTCAAAAGTATATCGAGTTTTTCTAAGCGTATAAATAATAAAATATTGAGTGTACGAAGAGAAATGCTATTTTAAATTATGCTATGTTTATTCATCATCCGTTTGCACTATATTTCATTGACATAGCACTTACTGAACTCACAAAATTTAAGTTTTTACAACATCCTTCGAACTTGTCGTAAATCCGTCCGGTATTACCCCAACGTACCTTACAGATTAAATATTTGGATTCCAGCGAAGTGAACGTACTATGGCATTCGTGACATGAATTCATGTCGTTGGAGTTTAATGAATTAACAATACATTATTGATGTGAAACATCTATAGTTCTATACGATCACTTGTAAACTGAATTGTTGGCGTGGCCTACGCTTCGCCCGTGGCGACGCTCATTCTATCTCACAATGCCTCATCTTTTATCTCACTCACTCGATCGGTCGACCTCCGTTTGGTTTCGTAAAGCCGTATCCAGACTTACAGGATTCGCTGAATGCCGAGCAGATTGTTAGTTGAATCGCGAGTAGTGTAGATGGGTGCTCGTGAATCGCCGATCAACTTTTGCTCGTGCTCGCCATGCTCGGATTATTATCGGTACTTTATCCGCTTTACAGGAACGAATACGAATAGTTGCGCGAATAATAATTCCCATCCACACATTCGGGCAACTGCTCGGTATTTGGCAATTATTCGGCAGTCGGCGAATCCCGCATGTCTGAATATGACTTAATAGCCGGCGCGCGGCGCTATTGGTGGTTAAGGTGGGAGGGGTTGAAAATGTCGAAATCATCTCATGTACTTAACGGTCATCCGCTTGTCTTGTTGAATACCCAAACAGTTTATAAACTTATATTATATCAGACGTTAAAGCCAGATAATTATATTATTTAGCCACGATCGTCTGTGAAATATTTTTTCTCTCAATTATGCCATGAAGAAGTTATGAAATGATTTTAAACTCTAATTGAATGGTCCTTAAAACATAACGTACATTTGAAAAATTGTGCAATAGTACGAAGTAAATTGGAATTTAATTCAATCATTTGGAATCCACACGATTCCAATATTTCCAATCATAAGTTGTATGTCGAAAAGGTGCAAAAAGTCTTTGTACGATATGCGTACATGAAAACATTTGGTTATTATCCAAATATGTACCTATCCAACGTTGTTTCTGGTAGGAATGGTGTAGCTACGTATGCTGGAAGTACGGAGGGATCTCGCATTAGTGCTTGGAAATACATACAACCCGGCGCAAGTGGGTTTTCGGTACCAACATGGAGCGCAGTGCGCGCGGGTAGGCGCAGTGTTCGCGCTGCCGGCCGCACGCACCGCACTCCGACGGTGGGCGCCTGTGACACGGGCACTAAAATTGATAAACACTATCACGGCGTGCAATTCTGATGTCGACTTGTACTTATGTACACTAAAATAGGTTCGCTACGGTGGCGGGACGGGTCCTAGAATCCCTCACCACTGGCAGTAGTATTGCATAATAGAAATTAAGTCTGTTACCATTGTTGTATGTTAGATGTACACAATAATTGTGTTTGGTCTATAGACTGTAAGCAATTAGTTGACCTTTAATAAAATAAAATAAAATAAATCATCATCAAAATTCAATTTTGAATTGAATTTTTGAATCTCTCACTCAATCTATCATGGCACTATTGAGCACGGGTCTCTTCTCAAAATGAGAAGGTTAAGGCCATAGTCCACCACGCTGGCCAAATGCGGATGGGCAGACAACCTTTTAAGTTTTGCGAACTCTCTGGCATGCAGGTTTCCTCACGATGTTTCCTTCGCCGTTGTAGCCAACGTGTAACTCCGAAAAACCAGAGGTGCGTGCCCTGAGATTCGAACCCGGAATTCGAATAGTAGGCCGAATTCTTTACCACTAGGCTATCACTGCTACATTTTTCGAAGGCTTATTATTTATTCGAATGCATCTAATCAAACCACCTGTCTATGCCCAATACACAAGAGGAACCATTTGCGTCTGCCATCGCGATGTACCTAAGATGCCAGACATATTTACAGAAGAGTCTTTGATCAAGTATTAACTTGAGGGAGAGAATTCCACGAATAGATAGGTTATATCCTGTTAAAGTACGGTTACGATATTTGTACACGTGTACTGGAGTCTGGAAGCCAATTTCGTTACAAGTTTATAAAGGTGGTATGTATGTAGTTTCTTTTTTTCGGGGATTTCGGAACACTCAGTAATAAGTTATGAGGTAACAATTAAGTTACACATCACATATTATTCACTAGCTTTCGCCCGCGGCTTTGCCCCCGTGGAATTCGTTAATACTTCACCACCCTATTTCACCCCCTTAGGGGATGAATTTTGTAAAATCCTTTCTTAGCGGATGTCTACATCATAGTGGCTATCTGCATGTCAAATTTCAGCCCGATCCGTCCAGTGGTTTAGGCTGTGCGTTGATAGATCACTATTTCAGTCACCTTTGAGTTTTATATATTTAGAAGATTAAGAATAACTCACAAAGTACTAGTCAGATGTCGTTCATATTTAAATAGGACCGGGCGTGACAAAGTTAGGGCACCTTTCGGATAAAAAAAGAATTATCAAAATCGGTTCACCCAGTACAGGGGTATGCGGTAACACCAATAAAACACAGTCGAATTGAGAACCTCCTCCCTATTTGAAGTCGGTAAAAAAAGCATAATATCGAATACCTACCCAACTAATAGAATTTTCCGTAACAACATAATCGTTGCATTCACGATGTAATATTATCGTACAAATTAACCATTGTTATATCCAAGTCATTTACTTAATTTATTACAATCATGTTTCCAATAATGTTTTGTACCTTTACCTTTAGGTACCTATACATAATTATTCAATTGCGAAGTCAACATGTTATAACTTGTGATTTTCGAGAAGTATGCTATTAACGTAGAAGTATTAAATGTATTAACATCGATTTATTTTCTGTTATCAAATGGAGGTGTCAATTAGGCCCAGTTAGTTGGTTACTACTATTTACTGTCTGCAACGACAAAACGGGATTGTAACATTCGTAACCAACATATATTTATCTGACACAATTTACAATTACTACCTATACCTACCTAATACAATTTCTGTAGTTATGATACAATTAATCTCGGTTCGGAATCGAACCTGAGACCTGGGCTACAGGGCATTAGCAAATGAAAGTCGACCTGTTGTGTACGACCGAAGGCCCAAAACACATTAATAAAGCAGATTCAATGCATTAACCATAAAAATACGTACCAAACTTGTAACTGTTGTCATTTTCTATTGTGAAAGCTTTCACACAGCAGCTATACTTTTCTCTCAGTTGCTAATAGCTGGAAGAATCTATTTGTTTGTTTGTTTTGTATTAGCAGCTTGAATTCTTTTATCACTTGTAATTATCGCTGGAAATAAAATTATTTAAACACTATCACAAGCGCTTAACGTAACTTCGGACTACGGACTGCTAAATCACCGTTACTATATCGCAATAAATAGCATTATATTATGTTTCCTGGTTGTTTGCAAAGTCATGCAGTTCTTCGACTTCGCTAAAGAACTTGTGTATTTATACCCATTTTCAGTCATTCCAGATATTTCACAAGGATTTATTTAAAGTTTATTTGAAGTTGAAACAACTTAATGGTAATAAATTAATGTTGCAGTCACAGTTTTCATTTTTCAAATCTAATGTGTCTTCTGTTAATATACTTTCACTTTTAGAAATGGGTGCACTGACGTAACTAGCAAGAATGTTTTAATTACACTATATCAAAGCTTTAACGTAGAGTTAACTTGCACACACATCACTATTACGTTCGTACAAAAAAAACCTCGGCACTTTACTGCAATCACTTCTATAACGTATTTTTCACGTCTTCAACTGCAAGCATCCTTTGAATTAACGAGTTGTTCGTACGATTATCTCATTGAAGATTCCACTGAGGCGTCTTGGGGTTTCGGTTCTCTGACGCGAAGTCGCCGCGCACTTTTGTGGTGCCGCCAAACCAGCCCTTTCACTTTCGCGCTGAGAAATACCGGAACGCCTCTGCGTACAGCCGTTGTGTAACACACCTGCGATGTCACACTACACTTCGCTAGTCTAGTCACTAGACTCCATGGTAAGTTAGGTACAGGTATAACATTGAAATTGTAAAGACGCGAGCGTCTTTATGTGTTGGTACCTTTCGGTGACTAATTATACCTATCGGTGTAATTGTGTTCTTTACCTAAATTAAAAACCAGATAATATATTTAAATATGTAGATACTAATTATTATGTGTTGCCAAGCGTGGAAATTTAATATTTTTAAATGTATTGTTTTATTAATCGACTTCAAAACAGAACAACAGCACCCCAGTGCTAAACTTTCGATATGTATTATTTAACAATGTAATTGTTTGTGTGAACTGAAATAAATAAATAAATAAATAAAAATAAACAATGTTTTATATTGATAATTAGGTTAAATAATGCTACACTTGTATTGAGGATTACCTATGTATGTCACAGGTGCCACAGACAATACATAAGACAAGACATACACCGAGAATAGACCTTTTAACCCGTTATTCAAATTTCCGCCTCGCTGGAAATCGAACCCAGGACCCATTCCGGTCGTCTATTATAGGTATTTAATTCATTTATGTAGTTTTTATGGACCGATCTCTGTACCTACTGATGTTTGTAATTTCAGGAACAATAAAATTCAAGTGTAGCGAGTTTGCATTACTTAAAGACGCAAAACACCTGTTAGTATCTACCTACGTATGTTCAGTATTACGCGGTAAGTCGAAGGACAAAAACAAAAAGAAGCAAAAATCTGTGAGGATACGTAAAATTTTCCATAATTAAGTAACCACAACAAAAAGAAAAACAAATTCTGTATTTTTTGTTGTCAGTACCTTTTACGTAGCGAGGTTTTTCGAACGTTAGGTATGCACATATTTGTATTGTGATATATTTTTTTTAATGGAATTAAGATAGCAAACGAGCATGCAGCACCACCCTTCCGCTGCCGCCTGCCGCCCATAACAACTGTGACCGACCTAGAACTAGACTCAGGGACTAGGATGGTTATTTCAGTTAGTAGATGGTGTTAGAATATTATAGTTGGTTAGTTTATTAATAAGTGTGAGGACAGGGACTGAAGGTTAGGCACTTCTCACATTACGCTATTTATTAGCTACGCGACTGGGACGCAATCCCAAAATTCTATGTATCTGACACTTTTGACTGACAGGAGCCGCATCGTAGAGGCGTCTCCTGTCAGTGAATTGGATTGCGTTGCAGTCGCGTAGCTCATACCTAAATAGCGTTGTGAGAGAAGTGCCTTAGTGATAATTAGTCCTGTTAGTTAATGTTAGTAAAAGTCCAGTTAGTTATTGTTAGTATGAGTCTCGTTCTAATTCGGTCACAGATGCGATGCTACCCCTGAGGACTGAGATGGTCGCCTCTAAAAAAGTGTAACCGGCTCCACACCTTCCTATCCGGAACACAATATTGTTCTTAAAACAATTATTACACGATAGGAATGGTACCTACTAAGTACCGTGGCGTGGTGGTTGTTTATTAAAAGGTTGGTAGAATTGCACGACATTAATTTATTTTTATGTATTTACATTTTTCCAAAGATACTTTATATAAAACACCCGCTGTTGCCCGGGCTTGGCCCGAGAGGAAGTAGTTAGGTAATTTTGACTGATTTATCATACAAAACATCCCCAAGTCTACTCTCAGTGGTGGATTGTGATAAAATCCAATCTTACCGAACGTCTACTAACGATACAATACGATACTATCTACTATCTCTCTGCAAAAGTGTTTTTCGTCAAGAGGTTTTCCATATTCCGTGAGCGAGTACCCTTTCGCTTTTAGATTATATCTGAGGAGGGCTACAAGGCTACAACCTACAATGTAGAGCAATCTAGTCGGAAGCAGCGCCTTGCATCTGATCGCCGGAGTGAATAGACGACCACTTGTCGAGAACAAGATAATTATCAAAATCGGCCCACAAACGACGAAAAAATCGCTGAACAAACATAAAAAAAAGCATAATATATACGGTCGAATTGAGAACCTCCTTCTTTTTTGAAGTCGGTTAAAAATATTGAGCGTTTCCGTATACCGGAGGGCACATTAAGCCGTTCATCTCGAATGTTATCATTATATTGCAGTATTCAAGCTCCGCCTGCGGATTACAATATTCTGGGCCGCCTTGAGCTGTATGGGGGCCCGCGTGCAAAATCGTTACGCACCCCCTCCCCCCTCGTCGTTCCATATCAAACTTACACAGGTTTACTTTAATGCCACCCCGCCATGGTTCGTTCACCGCCCGCGTGCGCTGCACGCAATGCACGCCCGCTTACGGCGGCCCTAACAACATTGTAGGTACTCTAAACTCCACCAATTCGCACCAGAGCAGCGTGGTAGATTCTCTACACTGCCACATTATAAAGAGAGACGCATGCTCTGCACCAAGTCATCATTGGATTAAAGCCAGAACTTAGTCCACTACAATGCTACAATGAGAATTGGTAGAAGGGATAATAATACATAATGAGAAAATAAATGTTCTCGGTAATTTACATGCAAAATAATTTTACTTAAAACCGGATGATGAGCGAGAGTGAGAGACTATCAAAAGCAAAAACTCGTCATTTGACTTTCATATGCCTTCATTCGCAACATTATTAACTATTGCACAAGTAGGTATCATTACGTTTACGCGTACTTAACAGCATTTTTTTCGCTTGCATGTGAATATTAAAGTATTAGGATACTGCAAAGGACATTGTCCACTTTGTATGGGTATTTGGCCTCTAATGAACATTCGTTTTGACCTTAACTTTGATATTAGTGTAACAGCTTATAACAGCCGAAAACAGAATATAATGATCATTTTGTATCCAGGTGTTTATTGTGCGTTTAATAAATATTTTTATATACAGAGGTTTAATGAAAAACACAAATATTAATTTTTAATTTTACGAATTTAATCTTATTTTTATGTTAATAATACATTATTTAGAGACTCGGCAGGTGGATTTATATTATCTTCACACCCTGCCAGGCCTAAAAATCAAATCACTGTCATAATGTGAGCACAGCAACCTACTGTTCTCCGTTCTCCGGCCTACTTGCTACGGTTCAGTTATAGGTAAGTTATAACAGTATTGTTTTATTGCGTTTTTCCTTCTTTCTCACAAAAAATATATAAGTAAATATAGTAGACTTTTTTAACCGACTTAAAAAAAGAAGGAGGTTCTCAATTCTACTGATATATTATGCTTTTTAATGTTTGTTTAGCGATATTTTCGTCGTTTGTGACCCGATTTCGATTATTATTTTTTTGTTGAAAAGTAGATATTTCAAGGGTAGTCCCATGATAAGGACACCAGGATCTGATGATAGTATCCCAGAGAAATCGAAGGGAACTTTCAAAAATTATAGGGGTGACTAGGGTGTTTGTTAATGTTTTCATTGAATATAATTAAAACATTACAATTTAATGACGGCCTGGAGCCAATCTGATGAAGCCAAAAGACAGTCGAGGGAGCTCCTCGGCGAGTAGTTTTTGAGTTATCTCTGGTTGTCAATGTTGAAGTCAGTATTTTTGTTGTAAAAAGCAATTATTTTAATTGATATGCCTGCTTTGTATTTTTGCTCTCAATAATGTGCAATTTTTTGCCAAAGTAAAGCCTAGTATCTAATTAATGTTTACTTTACTTGACTATTTAAAGATGCAACTTGATACAAAAATATTAAGCGTATGTATGATAAAATTAAATATGATAAGTAATTACGAGTATGTGGTTTAGTTGTTTACGTCTTAGCGTCCTGTCCACGCCAGAGCCAGGAATGGGCAATGTCCTTTTGCTCCTTCTTTTACCTCTTAACTCCCACGAGCAAAATAAAGAATAAGGAAGGTATTGGGTTTACCCCAATTTTCCATCATCTAGTTTTAAGGCTTCTGAAGTTATCCTTACTGCTATCTGCTATTAAAATGAAGTACCTTAACTATCCTATCTATCTACTCGTATAAGAATTAGACAATATAACTAATTATTTATCAGATAAAGTGTTTTCAAACTGAAGCTTTGTTTTTTTAATTATAAATTGAATGTGTACTACTGATACTGTTGGAAATATTGTGCGCACTCAGTAGTAAGGTAAGTGTCCCATATTTCGGTATGTTAAGCCTCCGCCGACTTTAATATTTTTTTTAAATTTTACTACATAAGATATCAGTCTGAAAGTTTTTGTGTAATGAATATGGTCTTTTGTTAGTAATTTAAGGTATGAATTATGCAGTTTTAGTAAGAATTAAATTTTTTATTAATTTATTTGTGGACCCCTTGTTTGAACCCTATTTCGTGACAAAATTTGGCTCTGTTCCTAAGTTCGTGAATTCGTGTCCCCTATTTCGTGACAACGTTTGTTAAAGTTTTTTTGGTAATTTCTAAAAATATATATATTTAAATACTATATTTTGATAATTAATGTCTATACTATATCTATACTAATAATATAAAGCGTAAGAGTTTGTTTGTTCGTTCGTTTGAACACGCTAATCTCAGGAACTACTGGTCCGATGTGAAATATTCTTTTTGTTTTGAGGAAGGTTATTACTTACATAACATTACGCTAAGACCAAAAGGAGCGGAGAAACAAGTCTCCGAAAGCGAAACGAGGGCGTCTACTTAATAATATAATATATTATGTATGTTGCAGGACGACATCCGCTTGTAATAATATAAAGGGGAAGGGTTGTTTTAATGCGCTAGGTAATGTCAAGAAGTACTTGGTTCGAATTCAAAAAATATTTTTGTGTTGAATAGTGTATTGATTGAGGAAGGCTATAATAACATCGCGCTTAGAAAATATTATTAAGTAGACTCCCTCGCTTGGGGAAACTTGTTGCTCTGCTCCTTTCGGTAGTGGCGTGATGTTATATATCCTATAGCCTTCCTCAATAATTGGACTATTCAAAACAAAAAGAATTTTTTAAATTGGTCCAGTTGTTCCTGAGATTAGCCCGTTCAAACAAACAAACTCTTCCGCTTTATATTATTAGTATAGAAGTATAGGTAGGTGGTGCTGCCTGCTCGATTGCTACCTTATTTCTACAAAAAAGAAACCAATATAATCGCAAAAGCAGACTTTTTCACATTTGATGTTGAGTTACTATTAGGTCCTGTGCGTCTTTTATAAGACTTCCGAGATCTAACATGACTGCCAAAATTTATACCTATACAAAAACACCTATACGAAAAATCAGCTTTTTAGGTATTTTTCATCCGAGGTTGTTTAATGATAGCATCTCATATAAATTAATGATATGAGATCATATATAAACCTCTGTGGTTTCCTATTGCTAATCAATACCAAATTGTTTATAAATTGTTAGTGATGATTAAATAAAAAAAAATTTATTATGCTAGTGACTGGAACTACTTTAAAATTATTTGTAACGAATTAACGGACAAGGAACAAAAGATAAGTCCTTTGTTTCGTGTTATTGATTTTTCGAAATTACCACACCCAAGTAATGAGATTCTTTCTAGATTATATAAATTGACTATTCAGTACACTATTTATATATAAAATATACGAATATTGACAAAACAAATCGAATAACAAACGAAATTATGCTGCTAGTACCTATGCGAATTTAGTTCAAAATTGTAGAATTGGGTCATTTTTAAGCTCGTATTATGGATTTCCTAGTAAACAAAACATATACCGAATTTAGCTCACAAGTACTGAAATTAAATACCTTATTCGTTTTTTTTATTTATATTTAAATTTTTTCAATTATAATATATGAACACGAACAACGAAAATGTATCTATAAAACCCCTAATTCGTGAATGTCACGAAATAGGAGACACCCGAAATATAAAATGACCGCTATTTCGTCAGTCGGTTTATTGCTATTTTAAAAGCATTTCAAGCTGCATGGAACTTTTTCATGAGTCAAATCAATTGTTAAGGGACATATAAAAGCACTGTTTAAGTTTTTATTTGAATGGACTTACCGTTTCTTCTCTATGAGCTTAAGAACTTTGAGCGCCTGCCTTACGGTATAGGGAAGCATATTCACCTCTCACCGACGTTTGTGGCCGATGAGACTTCCAAGCGTTTTATTTCATTGAGTTTAGTAGGTAGAATGTTGGAACTTGGTTTTTTAGACAGGTTAGGAGATAGATATTTTATTCTGATGTATAATTTTAATGTATATTATGTACGTAGCTTATTTTTTGCGCCTGAAGCAAAACTAACGAAGTAATGTACTAGCACGAAGTTGTGGCCCTTTACCTTAGTAGGAAGGGTGAACGCTAATGGCAAGAAATCTTTGAGCGCTTCCGTGCTTCGGAGGACGCGTAAATCTGTAGTAATGTATGTGTGTTGTCTATGGCAGCCTCGACGTCGGCAACGTTTGATATTGCATGCATTGATTCCTTAGATACCTACTTATTACTGCTCAAAACACGTTTTCCCTAGTAACGTTGTAATTACATTAAACACGGCGGTACGAGTTGTGGACACTAGCAGGGAAAGTTGCGAGCCTCCACTTTCACTGCGCAGGCGCAGGCAATGCAGGCATTCGCTTGCCGTCATTACTACGATACAGATTTGCAAAATGTAATCATGATTATAGATTACAATCACAACAACCTAAACCTACATTCATCTGGAGGCATAGAAAAATATGCCACACCGAATGCAAATCAAAATTTACCTATTCATATACCTACGTATTTTGTCAATAGTATACCTAGTAGAAGAGCTGGCACCAATTTTGGGTAGGTATTTGAGGCAAATTGAAAACTTGTCACGTAGCTCTCCTATCATACCCCAACACTAGGGAATGCAATCTCGGCCCTTTTTAGCGAGATTGAATCTCATTGAGATTGAATTGAAATTGATTAACGAGATTGTTTACAAGTATTAAAACATCGTATGGTAATTGCGACAGCGCTCGAATTGACATGGAGCCAGGGTGAACACCTCTAAAATAAACTAAACTAAACAAAAAATGCCTAATTGTAGACAAGGAATTCCACAAAATTAAATAATGTCTTCAGGGAATTGGAGCAAATCAAATACATTATGTGTAAAGTTACTATCAGTAAAGCCATCAGTATTATTCTTGATAATGGCGTATGAGGTAAACTGAACAAGCATTCAACTTGATTGGTATATATTGTTAGTTAATCTGTATCTTCTAATAGATCCCTCAGTGGGTATAGTTCTAATAGAGTCAACTCAACTTTGTTAATGAATTTGTTATTTTTGTTTTAACTTACCTATTGTTGTTTTGTTATAAAAAAAACTGATTTATATATATTTTTAAAGTTAGAAGACAAAACAGATTGTTTATTTTATTTCCAATTTAATAAACCTTAAGAAAAAATTGAAAGATGCGTCTAACATGTAGCAAATGTAAAAAATACCTAAAAGTTTATTGAAAAAAATCGTAAAAATTAATTTATATTTCAAAATATCTTGAATTCTCATTGCTTTTTCCAAATTTATTAAAATTTAATGATTATTTGCAAAAACAAACACCCAAACTGCCAATCTCGCGAGATCTCGAAATTGCCGATATCTCGCGAGATTGATATTTATAAACTCGCGAGATCTCGCCTGAGCCCCAATCTCGCGAGATTGCATTCCCTACCCAACACAGTATTGCAGTCAGTAGCGGGGCTAAACCGACCACGAAAAAAATTTTTTTTCATGAAAATGTGTTCGAGGCAATATGAGATTTTTATATGTTGTTACGAAATCTGTACGTTAAATTAAATAACCTTGTTACAATTTATTATGATTTAAAATGATTTTATAGTAGTTTTTTGGGGATAAGTGTGGGCTTAATAATGTTTACATAAAGGTACAATGTGAAACTTCTTCACGACATTACTATTTTTTTCTATTTAAGTATTATATTGACTGCGCATATTACAACGACGCGTTACGGACCAACTAAAACGAAAACATTCAATTACGATCTTTATGTCTGAGATTTTATGTTATCATAAATAGAAGTTTCACTACAAAAATACCCATGCAATTATTATTTTTAGTAACACTAACAGTACACAAAACACAAACTTGCATTAAAAGTGAAGATGAATATTATTGTGCAGGTGAGTTCATAATTAGATCAGCTTTTCCCAAACGACTTTGATCTACCGTAAGTACCTAAGGTACCTCAATGATTCTCATTCTGGACTCTTAAAATTGTTGTGTATAAATTGCAAAATAAAACACATAATTTGCTCTATAAAATATTTATGTCATGAAATTCAAAGCATTATATTATATTATAATATAACAATAATAGTTGGTTTAATTCTAAAATAAATACAGGTTACAAGCACACTGTTGAATGTTACAACCAAGTACTATTGTTTTTGATGCCTGGTATATGATCACAGCCAATTATTTGGGAACTACACATGTTATAAAATTATATTATTAGTGACAAAAATACATCACTCTCATGAGCATAAATACATCTGTTAATGGATTAAACAAAATGTATATTTACAAAGATGCTTAGTACTGGAGTCTTCGGTTTTATGGGCTCCCAATTTATACCATGGATAATGTAGGTTAGTATCTGAGTCAACGAGATTGGATTCAAAAAAATGTCCTATGCATTGACCAAATCTCATCACTCCACATAAACAGCATTTAAATCCAATGAACAATGATGATATGATGGAATAGGTGTGCATAATGGGACCTGAAAAAAATGATTTAAACCCATCATTAAACTATGTAGATAGGTAAGTAGGGCCTGCTAAAAAATATTATATTAATTGGAAGCAATGATGATTACTCTATTTCATAGATAATTTGCTTAGTAAGTGTTATATTTCGATGAATTGAGAAAAAAGTAGACATTGAGACTGAACTAAAAAAATATCTTTAAAAATATTTCTTAACCTTAATCAGTTTCAGGTATAGTGTTTAAGTATAATGATATTGCTTGAAAAAATTAGCAACAAATGCCATGATTGACGATAATAAAAACTTCTGTTTGTCTATCATTTAAGTACTTATTTAGGTTTTCTGTTGTGTATGAAACAAGATAAAATAAAAATATAGTATTACATTATATTAGAAAGAATCCTTACTTGTGGTACAAAGACAAACATATCTTTAAATTAAATTACGGAAGTAGCAAGTTGACACATAATTATGTAATCTAGACTAGGTACATTTTAAAATGAGTGTTTATATGTGACCAAATTAATATTTATGTTACATTATTATTTGTATTGTTTATCGAATTGAAAGATATTCAAGCTTTACATCCCATTGGGCACGATGGATGTTTACTGGTGGCAAAGTCAGGTAGTTTAAAAATCTATGATAAGCCGCACTGTAGTATTAAGATGAAGTATTTTTTAGTACAGTGTTTAAAGAAAATCACGCCAGTTCTGAATATATTCAATACAATAATAATATGTCAATGTGCATGTGATTAAGATAGCAATTATTAATAAATTTTACTTACCGTGGCTGCCATGGCTGATCATGAAGATGAAGATATTTTCTTACTATTCCTTGTTTTCCTTACTGTTAATTGGAGATTCGCTGTAAATATACCAGTCAGTTAATGCAAATTCGTTATCTCTGTATGGTCAGGGTGTATCATCACTCAAAACAAAAATATCATACCGTCACGGTTTGTAAATAAATCCACAATACTAAACTTGATAAATATGATTTTTATATTGAAGATTATAATACTGTTTACATATTATGAAGATATTCTTCTAAAATCACTAAATAATTTCAATGTGTAAAAAAATATAAATATTGTCATTTATAGTGATAGTGAGGCCGCGCCATGGGGCCGCGCTATTATAACTATGCGTCGTTCCTGAACCTGAAGTCTGTCATCTGTCATTCGACTGGGCGATGTAACTTTGAACTGGCGTACAATTAATTGACAATATTTTAATATTTTTTAATTGCCTTATTAGTATTAATCTTGGGCTAAAATTATTACAATTACTTAAATAACAAATATAAAAACAATACCTTTTAAAAGAAAACCACGTCAAACGGCGCTCGTTCAATGTTATATCTATGTCATATCAACTCAACTTTTTGTTTTTGTAGTGATGTGACATAATAACAAGGCAATTGTAATTGAATATTTTTGTAATCTTAATACAATGTCGATAAAATATAAAATAAAACGTTATAATTTTATAATACATTATATAATGTACTAAGTATTCAATATAGTTAATAACGTTATATAGTTAATAATAAAGGTACGCCCAAACATAGCTTAGGAAAATTTGTGTTATAATATCACTCAGGTGAATCAAATGAAAATAAAATAAATAAATAAAACATTTTAATTTTTTTCTCTTGATTACATTCAGAAATTATGATTAAATTCAATTAATTGATTCCTTAAAATTTTATTTACATAACGAATATTATTATTGAATATATTGAAACATAATTCCTTTAAAAATAACAACATATAAATTGAATAAATATTATGCATAATGAATGCATGTTGTTATTGTTATTTGTTACAACGCATAATGTTATTTATTGTACATCACTAGTCATTACGAATTGACATGTGTCAGGAACGCATTCTCATCGTGGCCTCTGTAAAATATCTGTCAGCAGTGTCAGCTGTCTGTCACAATCTCGAATATTTGTCAAATACGTCTATGATACTCTATGATAGAGATACATATAGTAAACCCAACTTAAGACTGAAACGAAAGAGGCGCTGTCGGACGCATTTGACATTCATTTGACCAATCATTGCACACTAGTAACTGACAGATGAATGAACACAACGTACTTATGAATGACTTTTCGTTAGTTCCAATTTTTGCCATTTCAGAGATAAGTTGGGCGGACTGTACTACTATTTTACGATTTTTAGGTAGGTATCTGATTTGGGAAGGAAGACAATAACGCGCTATTAAGCATTAATTACTGTAAAACTCAAACTCGTTTCTGTTAAGAAGTGATATGTCACCTTCTTATAAACTGCTTGTACTGGCAGGTTTTATTTTAGGATGTGACTATTTGTACGGGTACTGGACGAATAAATTATATTTATTCGTACATTATCATTAAGAATGAATTGGATGATTCATATAAATATATTCATAGTATTCATATATAAATGCAAATATTTACAGCGTATTCTTTGGTATAATTCAACTAAATAGGTTAGATTAGCGAGGAGCGAAGCGACGAGCGTGTTATGGCGCCTCTACACGTTAGCCAACATGTTGGCGAATGTTATGGCCAATACGTAATGGCCATCGTGTAGAGCGGGGGTTTGTGATTACTTTGGTTTGACGACCCGAATGGCGCAATGGTTAACACGCCGATCGCTGTTCCGAGGGTCCTGGGTTCGATTCCCAGCGAGGCGGCAATTTGAATGATGAGTTTAAATTTCCGTTCTCGGTCTGGGTGTGTGTCCTTGTCTTGTGTGTTGTCCAAGGCACCCACGACACAGGGAATCCTAGTGTGGGGCTTTGAGTGTGAAGCGTTATTATTATTATTTGGTAGGTATTGGACCGTTGGCCCACAAATTGGCGCAAGATCCGTGAGGTGTCGGTTTTTCAACGCAGATCAAAGGGTTGTGGCGTAGTTATGGGCGCAGCGTCCACACGTTGGCCACGGGTTCAGTTAGCGACCATAGAAAATACACTATATACCGACGACGAGCGACGAGCACCCACGCTGAGCGCACGCACTTTATTCACACGTCGATATCTAAATTATGTCTACAATATGGCAACTATGAGTAATATAGTGTGTATAATATGTATAATAATGTGTATAATGAAATAAATGTGTATAATAATTTTTATACACATTTGTGTAGTAGCGGTATGCTGAGAATAAATAAACCGCAGCAGCCGTTAGAACCTCAATATTCATTTTAAGAAAATATTAATATCGTCCGCACATTGGCCCGAACCGACGCAGACTGATCCACGTTCCAACGTGTGGACGCCATCACAATCTCTTGGCAAACATCTTTGCCACAACATTGGCCAACATGTTGGCTATCGTGTAGAGGCGCCATTAGGTTAACAGGAACCATCGCACGAGCCGAGCGAGGGAAGCGAGCGTGCCGCGGTAGCGGCCGCAGTGTTGCCAACCGTACGATTTAAATCGTATTTGTACGACTTTTTTACCACAAATGCTGTGTACGATCATGACCTGAAATCGTACGCCCTATATACGATCTTTTTAGTCATACATGCTTCATGTAATTTTATCGATTTTAAAGTTTAATAGCGTCATTGCAACTTTTTTTTCATGAACATATCCTTAATCCGTATAATGGGTGCGTTCCAATGAGTGACCAAATTCAAAACGCAACCTTTTTCTATGGAAAATTGCATGTTTTAAGCGTTTTGCATGCTAAACTGGAACACACTCAATAATAATAAGGAATATTGCTACAGAATGTAGCCTACAGCTGTTATAAAAGTGTCTGAACTTTTTTTACGTGTTAAAAAAGTGGTGGTAGTTGGAATTTTTTCTGCTTCTTCTTTGTGAGGATTCTGTGATGTTAATGTTGTATGAAAGAATTAATAGGTACTTCGGCAATGAGTACCGAATTAGGTAGTAACTAAATATATGATGTTCCCTTATTTTTCATGTTGTTTTTGTGATATTAATGTTAATATATTAAATGATAACACTATGCTCAACTAATTATTATCCTTTTGTTGAAAAATTTTAGTGTACGATTTTTTCCCTACAATTTCGGCCAAAATACGATCTTTTTAACTCTCATGATACGATCTTCTTCAAAATATAGTTGGCAACACTGAGCGGCCGGCGACCGGCGAGTGCCAGAACCGACTTTAGGGCGTTTATAACCACCTGAACATTTCATGAAATGAACATTGTATAAAATAAATATTCGATCAAATGTCAATCAATTATGTCAATCAATATTACACAAAATGAATATTCGATCAAATGAAAATTATAGTAAACCCAACTTAAGACTGAAACGAAAGAGGCGCTGTCGGACGCATTTGACATTCATTTGACCAATCATTGCACACTAGTAACTGATAGATGAATGAACACAACGTACTTATGAATGACTTTTCGTTAGTTCCAATTTTTGCCATTTCAGAGATAAGTTGGGCGGACTGTATGTCAAACGATATTAAACAAACTGATTAATATCTTAAACGTTATTCGATTTATTAAAATTATATCAAAAGTTGTTATACGAAACAAGGGTAACCCCCGCTGGGTAACCCTAATTGATAAAATAAAATTATTCGTAAGACTTCTGTACGAATAATAATAAATTGTTCGTACAGTACCCGTATTAATAGACTCAACCTTTATTTTATAAGTACACACATCAAAAGTGTCTAGGGATCAACATATATTTTTGCAATAACTTTTCTCCTGATTGATATTAATTAAAATTTTCTTTAAGGATTCATCAAATAAAGTGTTTTCGTTTGTCACAGTAACGATAAACCAAGTCACCTTTGCATTAATAAAGAAATTTGCCATTTTCCTAATGAAGGGATTTTTGACATTTGAACCACTAACATTAAAGTTCGAAAAAAAGACTGAAATAACAGTTTTCTTTAAAATTTTATTGGGTAACTTAAACAATTAATAATCCGTGTTTCTACCGCGAACACTAACAACACAAGAACATCGGTTTGGCATACTCAAAATGAGTTCATCCAAATCACGCTGTGGAATGGCCGCCCATGTTCGTTGCAACAACAAAAAAAGGTCTTCTTGTCACTGGATACCCTCCATATTCGGCAGAGCTCTTCTCTGTAGCATATCCCATGCATGCTCAATCGGGTTCAAGTCTGGCGACTGAGCAGGCCAGGGCAGGACATTGATGTTAGCTGCGGCGAAAGTCTGTCTTACAACTCTTGCGGTGTGCGGTCGTGCATTATCATGCATTAACTGAAATAAGGGACCGATTTGCACTTGTAGAGGAACGATGACGTCTGATACAATCGTCTCAGCATAAATTTGAGCGTTGAGGTTGCCTCTGATCCAAATCAACTCAGTTCTTCCGCCGATCCAAATACCCGCCCATACCATGATGGTTCCACCACTATAAGGATGGACTTCCTGGCAGGATTTTAATCGCTGTTGGCGTCCAGGGGTTCTCCAGTGTCGTATACGTCTTGTATCCGGTCTCATACCAAAACGAGACTCATCAGAAAAGCACACGAAACGCCATTGTTCTTCTGCCCAATTTCTGTGTTCAAGAGCCCATTGATATCGAATCCTACGATTGTGCATTGCTATAGGTGGTACCCGTAGCGGTCTTCGGGAATGAAGGTTCACTTCATGCAAGCGGTTTCTGACTGTTTGGTCGCTAAATAAGTTCCCTGAAGAGTGATGAAGCCTCACGGCTAACATCATGGCGGTTATTGTTGGAGCTCTTCGAGTTAAGATTTGAATGTATCGGTCTTGTCTCCGTGTGGTGCAGCGATACCGTCCTCCATGACGCTCAGCCACGGTACCAGTGCTTCGGTAACGTGTCCAAAGTCGACTGATAACACTCTGACTTGTATTCAGAGCTAAAGCCACAGTACGTTGCCGGGAACCAGCTTCTATCATTCCCACGGCTCTGAGCATTTCTTCCCTGCTTAAATGACGTCGCCGCTCCATAATAACGTTGGTTTTAATCAGTAGTAGGGAAACAGTAGCACTAATAATGTCTTCAATGCGTTGTATGTTTTTATAGGGAAAATATTGACAGCTGATTTTCATCTTTTACTCGAATTTGATTGAAAGTTCCTGATTCAAATTATGAAATGCACCAAAAAGGATCCATATAAATTTATAAAATCATAAATTTATTACAAAGCCACATCTCAATCTCAAGAAATCCGCATAAAAATGCTTGATCCCTAGACACTTTTGATGTGTGTATTTAGGTCTAGTTTTAAAAGATGACAGTACATTCTTGACATTATGTTGTTGAAGTGAAAAAAAATAGGCGTTATAAAGCGTTATAATATTCTATCTGTATTTTGCGTATTTATCACGACCCCACTAAAAGACTTAACAATATAAGTCTTAACATGGTAGCAGAATAATATTTGAAAAGAAGAATCTGTGATTGAACATGGATAAGTCATTGGAAAGCGCGTCTAAAGTCAAAATCGAGTGTCTTGATGGCAAAGACTTTAAACATTGGAAGTATAGAATACGGAACGTGTGTAAAGGATTCCCTGGTGCAATTGACATCATCGACGGGACTTTAAAGACTCCCCAGGAACCAAACACAGATTCTGAAACAGACCGAGCTGAATATGGAAAGAAGCTTAGAGAATTTCAAGCTCTCGACAGCCTCGTGTTAACGCTTCTAACCAACAACATGACAAATGAAGTACTGGACCAGGTTATGCGCTTTGAGTCAGCTAAAGAGGTATGGGACGAACGTGGGACGAACTGCAACGTCTGTATTGTGGGTGTGCTGAAGAAAAGAGCTATGAACTATGTCTACAGTTCTTTAGTTACAAAAAGGAACCTGAACATGATATCAAGAAGCATATATCTGCACTTAAGAATATCTGGCTGGCATGAACTGAACAGTGAAATAAACACAAACCTGCCAGAAATTTTACTTATTTGCAAAATACTTGGAAGTCTACCGAATAATTTCTTTGCTTTCAAGTCGAGTTTGCTTCTTGTGAACAAAAAGGACATGACGATTGAAAATTTAACAGCACAGTTAATTACCTACGAAAAAGCTCTAGAATCTAACATAGAAGAAAGCGAAACCAAGAAGGAAGTACTAGTAGTGAAGACAGAGAAAACAAAAGATAAAGGAACACCAACTTTCAAATGCAACTATTGTGGATTATTTGGGCACAGAGTGCGAAAATGCCGTAAATGGATCCAGGATGGACGTCCGCCAAAGCCGTCGTGCAGCAAGACAAATGTGAATCTGACCGTGTTAGCCGTAGGAGATAATTTACCTGTTGATGACAAGAACTGGTACGTTGACAATGGAGCCACAAGCCATGTTACGCATCAAGGAGACATCTTTGAAAGCTTCGAGCACTTTGACGATACACACAAAGCTACTGTCACTGCAGCTAATGGGCAAACCATTAAAGCCATTGGTAAAGGTAATGTTCGTGCTGAAGCACAATGCAATGGTAAAGTTGAGCAACTCCTTTTAAAAGATGTTTGGTATCTACCAGAAATAAAGAGAAATTTGTTTTCTGTTCTTGCTACCCATGATGTGTCACTGAAAAGCACATTTGAGTCAACGCCGAAGCAATGTATACTAAAAGTGGATGGAGAGACTAAAGTAATTGGAACGAGAGATATCTGTGGTGGCCTATACAAGTTATCCATTAAATGTATAACACCGGTCAAAGAGGAAGTTAACCAGTTACTAATGAATCCTCTACAGTTGTATCATGAAAGGCTTGTACATCAAAATAAGAAACATGTCAAGCAAGTGATTGAACACGAGCTGGGTTTGAAAGTGGATAATAAGTCTAATGATCTATGTGAAGGCTGTATATATGGGAAGACGCATAGACAGCAGTTTGGAACAAGAACAAGAGCTACTCAACCTGGTGAACTTGTTCAGACTGATATATGCGGGCCATTTCCAATTTCATACGGGAAGAATCGATACTACATTCTGTTCAAAGACGACTATATCCGACATAGACACGTTTATTTTCTCAAGCAGAAGTCTGAAGCAGCATCAAAGCTTAAGTTACACCTGGCCGCAGCTAGAGTTGCAGGACATACTGTCAAAGAAATTCTCAGTGATAATGGCGGAGAGTTTGTCAGCGCAGAATTTAAGAAGATACTTCAAGAGAACGGCATTACACATAGATTGACGATGCCACACACTCATGAGCAAGCTGGATATGTAGAGCGGGATAACCGTACAATTGTTGAAGCAACACGTACGGCACGTGTTGCTTGCACTCACATGATAAGATTCCGGATGAGCTGTGGGCAGAACTGGTAGACGCCGTTGTGTACGTGTTGAATCGCACTGGACCATCAAGCGTACCCAATAAGCCTCCTTACGAATTGTGGTTCGGAAAGAAACCATCAATCAGGCATCTGAGAATATTAGGCTGTAAGTGTTATGCACATGTACCTAAAGCTAACAGAAAGAAACTTGAAAAGAAAGCAGAGCTGGGTATACTAGTAGGCTATGAAGAAACTGAAGGCTACAGAATTTGGAATAAAGAAAAGTTTAAGTTCATTAGGTCTAGAGATGTGACGTTTGATGAACGACATCTAGATGAACCGACGGAAAGCAATCCTATTAGATCTTATAAAGAGTGGACTTTTCCGTGGATTTACGATTCCAGAGATAAAAGCATTGAGACAAGTGCTAATGATCAAAGAACGCTAATGATCAAAGAAAGACATGAACATAATCCGGAAAACCTACAGAATCTGAGCGACTTACCGTTGAATAATAATGAATCCATGTCTTCAAGTAACGTCAATGATACTGATGATCGAGATGATGTTCAAAGAGTTCTCTCTTTGAACATCAATGACAAATCAAAGTGACGAAAACGCTCAGTCAGATTATGAAGAAGCTCATGAAGAGCCTGTTGATAATAACGAACTATTTCTTGGTGAGATTGCAAGGGAAGGTCAGAGGATACTGAGAGACAGATCCACTTTAAGACCACCAGTTCGATACCAAGACTATGTGATGAATATGGATGCTAACGCTATAACTGAACCGTTATTAGAGCCAACCACATACAAACAAGCTATTGAGAGTGCTGATAACGTTAAATGGCGCAAAGCAATGGATAGTGAAATCAACTCTCTTAAAGAAAATCAAACGTGGGATATGGTAGATTTACCTAAAGGTAGAAAGGCAATCCCTTGCAAGTGGGTTTATAAAATCAAAACCAATCCTGATGGATCAGTTGATAAATTTAAGGCTCGTTTAGTTATCAAAGGCTACTCGCAGAAGAAAGATGTGGATTATTATGAGACATTTAGTCCTGTTGCGAAGATGAGCACGATAAGGGCAGTTATTAGTATTGCTGCACAAGAGAATCTGACTTTGTCTCAATTTGATGTTTCGACAGCTTTCCTTTATGGAAATTTAAATGAAGAAATTTACATGAAGCCACCTGAAGGCTTTAGTGATCATACAGGAAAAGTATGCAAACTAAGAAAGAGTCTATACGGATTAAAGCAAGCTCCTAGATGTTGGAATAATTGCATAACAAAATACATCCAAAGTATAGGATTTAAGCAATGTGAGAGCGATCCGTGTCTGTTCGTCAGAAATAAGGACGACAAATCTAAGAAGCTGGTATTGGCTTTGTACGTCGACGACGGATTAATCGCTTCATCAGATCCCAAAGAGACTGAAAGTTTTTTGAATGAGTTGCGACAGAAATTCAAAATCTCATCAAAGTCTGGCTCTTATTTTTTGGGGGTAGAGATTGAGAGAAAGAGCGATGGATCAATTAAAATAGATCAAAAGAGCTATGCAAAGCGTCTTTTAGATAAATTTAATATGGGAGAGTGCAAGTCTGCGGTTACACCGATAGTCAAAGATGCTAATCTATCTGAAAATAAGGAAGATACTCCATTCCCGTATCGACAAGCGGTTGGTGGACTCTCTTACCTGGCTGTTGGGACAAGACCTGACATAGCATACAGTGTTAGTGTGGTCTCAAGAACCTTAGACAACCCCAAACATGAGGATGTGGCGCGAGTAAAGAGGATTTTGCGTTACATAAAAGGCACAATAGATCATGGTATCACATATAGCATGAGAAAATCTACCACTGCGACAAACTGTATAGTATGCTATAGTGATGCAGATCATGGGGGAGATGAGACGACAGGTCACTCTACCTCCGGAATGGTCTGTTTGTATGCAAACGGGGCAATTGCCTGGCAGAGCAAAAGGCAAAAGTCAGTTGCAATTTCCTCCACAGAAGCCGAAATAATGGCTGCTAGTGAAACGGCAAGAGAGATCATATGGCTGAAGAAAGTCTTTGAGTTCATGGTGTCTGGAGAAGTACATGCAGAGCTGTACCTATTTAGATAGTGAATCAGCAATACGCCTAGCCCTTGACCCGCCTTATGAACGACACCAGAGAACAAAGCACATACAAATAAGACATTTCTTTGTGCGAGAGTGTGTGTCTAAATAGAATACTGAAGGTCCTCAAAGCAGTTAGCTGACTTCCTGACCAAGCTGCTGTTCAAGCCGAGACTCAAAGAGTTGAGCTCTCTTATAGGCTTAGCCTAGAAAAACGAGAGGGGATGTTAAGAAGTGATATGTCACCTTCTTGTAAACTGCTTGTACTGGCAGGTTTTATTTTATAAGTATTTAGGTCTAGTTTTAAAAGATGACAGTACATTCTTGACATTATGTTGTTGAAGTGAAAAATAAATAGGCGTTATAAAATTCTATCTGTATTTTGCGTATTTATCACGACCCCACTAAAAGACTTAACAATTTCTTTTCTTAACAGTTTCAAACTCAATAATATAATATAAATCTACGACAATATAAATCTGGTCACCGGTGAAAAGATGCTCTTCGATGAGCAAAGAAATATGTTCCTTGGCATAGAACCTGTACAAGACCTGTACATTATTGTGTTCTTTGCATAGAAGGAGTTCATCGTTGTTATTAAATTGATTGAATTTTTTTTATATACAGTGGACAATCGGTTATCCGGCCCCTGCCTAATCCGGAATCCCCTGTAATCCTACAAGCGCATTTTATTTAATAAATATTTTTTTAGGATGTTCGCTAAAGTAATAAGTGATAATGCGTGATTGAACAGGTTGTAACATGTACTCGATGTGTAGTGTAGGTATTGTTTTGAATTTGATTGTGATTGCTTAGTTCGAATTAGACTACATGGGATCGCTATCGCGATTAAACCCCAGCCAGATAAACATAAATCCTAAACGCATACCTCTCCGTACATGATTAAAGAAAAATGTTATCATTGGTACTCTAACTACGCTTACTATTCTACGTACATTAGTACATAGTATCTCAATGATTCTACTCTGTCTTTTGTGCCCTATCTGTTCAGTTTTAACTGACATTCCTAGTGTCTACACACGTTCAGTTTTATCAGTTGTGATCTCTTTCCACTCGAAGTGACACGTTGAAATGGCTTCACCGGATGACGCTGTGGCAATTGTTGGACTATTATGCATTTTGAAAAAAAGAAGACAAATAACAAAGAAAATGTGGTGTAAACATTGGTTATTAAAAAGAAAACAATATACGCATAATAATTTACTGGAAGAGCTCAGGATTACTCCACAAGGCTATAATAACTATTTAAGAATGGATGAAAAAACGTACTTGCATCTGCTTGATTTAGTCACACCTAAAATAATGAAACGAAATACTGTTATGAGAAGTGCTATATCGCCACATGAAAGGTTAACAGCAACACTTAGGTTTTTAGCAACAGGAAGAACCTACGAAGACCTTAAGTTTTCAACAATAATATCTCCTCAGTCATTGCCTCAGTGATTGCCACGGTCGTGGTAATCTTTTGCTTTAACTTTCCATAAGCAAGGTTCAGAACGATATATTTCTATAAATTCTTCTAATCATTCACGTTGATTTGGCATGGTTATTTTAATCCAGAACGCAACAGAAACGTGTGCTCACTCCAACGATGCTTGGGTAAAACTGACAACTGTGCAGTTTTTTTGCTACACACCTTCAGTTTTAACTGTACAGTTTTAACTGCACAGTTTTATCTAAAGATATTTCGATTTAGATTGTCAGTTCAACTGTACAGTTTTCAGTTTTGCCTACACACATACGTTTGAACTGAACAGTTCGACTGTACAGTTAAAACTGTGCAGTTAAAACTGAAGGTCTGTAGCCCGCTTAAAGCGTTCTTGCTTTGGTTTGATAAAATTAAGGAAATCAAGTGCTTTGAGTGTTCTGTGACGGCAAGATTATGGTAGTGTCGTAACAGGGAGAATTTATTGCCGGTTTATTCAATTTTTATCTACTATGAATATTCTTACATTGAAAGAAGTAGATACCCGATTTTTTGCATCAAACAATATTATTTCTACGAATTTTTAATGTGGCCCATCAGCCCATGTCTTCTTTTCAAAATTCGAGTGAGCAACACTTGGTGGGCGTGATTTATTGATCGTTAACTCAAGCTCTTCCGTAACCGTTCCGTAAAGAGCTGTGGAGACTGCGAGGAGCACGAACTATTTTTATCAGTCGGCAATTTTTTTTTATTTTATACATGATTTTAACTATTTCTTTTAGTTAATAAGTTCAAAATGTTGAAACCCAAACAAAGAAGCGGAATGTGTCGGACTTGCTTATCGAAGGAGGGCGGGATTTTTTCCATCTTCGGCGAGTTCCTGGAGATGGAGACCCTGGCGAGCGTGATTTCTTCAATCACCGGTGTAAAGGTATACCACATTCCATAAAAAAAATACTGTTTGCAGATTCTATTGTGTTACAGCGGCCCATTATATACCTAAGTACAGGGCCCGATCCAGCTGTTTCGCCGCTCCGGGCAAAACAATATTTGCCGCCCTTACGTTATTCCATAGATGGTGTAATTTTAACTTATAAAATACAAATTTTCCGTACCTATATTATTGAAACAAAATAAGTTGTGTTTTAAGATATTTATCTATACAATAATTATGTTAATTTGACACTTGATAAAAAATGTACGGATACTAGATGAAAAAATATCGATAAAAAATGGAGATTTTTTTTATGTCAGCTATTTCGAAAATAGAGGCACCTTAATATTTGTTTTAGGAAAATTCTCATGTTTCGGTTTTAATTTTTTTTCTCATAAAGTAAACGATGTTTGTAAATTTTTCAGAGTGGTCTCATTTGAAAGTTACAAAGTATAACTTGCCAAAAAAATAAGAAATACCTACGATTTCAAGCACGAAATTTGTTAAAAAAAATTAAGAAGATTTTTTTTGTAATAATATTAGGTTTATTTTTAATTTTTGATCTGCTACTCCAAAACTAGCACATTGAGATAACTTTTTTAGGATCTTTTATTAAACTACATGATTAACTCTACAAGTTCTCCAAAATAATATGGGTTCTATCTCTTTTCGTTATTAAATAATTACTGTTTAAATAAATATGATGACAATATGAAAGTCAAAAGTGATCTAATAATGATTTAATTGACATAAATTATGGAGTATAACAAATTAAAGTTATGGAGTGAAACAAAAAAAAAACAGTAGGAAAGTAAAATGATTTAATTTATTAAATTTACAAATAGACCACCATTCTCATCCATACAAACAGTTGCACGTAATTGAACACTGCGTACTGTTTGATGCTGATTATTTTAAAAACGAAAAGAAATAGAACCCATGTTATTATGACGAACTTGAAGAGTTAGTCATGTAGTTTAATAAAACATGCTAAAAAGTTATCTCATTGTGCTAGTTTTGAAGTTGCAGATAAAAATTTAAAATAACCTTAATTTTATTACAAAAAAAAAATATCGACTTAATTTTTTTTACCTAATTTCGTGCTTGAAATCGTAGGTGTTTTTTTATTTTTTTGGCAAGTTACACTTTTTAGCTTTCAAATAAGACCACTCTGAAAAATATACACCGTTTTCTATGGGAGAAAAAAATTTAAACCGAAAGATGAGAATTTTCCTAAAAAAAATATTAAGGTGCCTCTATTTTCGAAATAGCTGACATAAAAAAAAATCTTCCCATTTTTTAACGATAATTTTTTATCTAGTATCCGTACATTTTTTGATCAAGTGTAACACATTGTCTATAAGCGAAAGGTCACTGACTCACTCATCGCGAAATCTCAGAAACCGCTGAACATATTATTAAGATGAAATTTATCAGGGAGGTAGTTTATAGTTAGAAGGTATCCGCTAAGAACGGATTTTTTGATATTCCACTCCTAAGGGGGTCTAATAGGGGTTCAAAGTTTGTATGCAAATCCGTCAATTGTAGACCAGATATTATGAAAATTGGTATTTAGAATTATAAAAAGCAATAATGAAAAACCCATAAGTATCAAAGTTTTTAAAAATCAACCCCTAAATAGGTAAAATAAGGGTTGAAAGGTTATTATTTATATATATTATTTATATATTATTTACTTAATCGAAAACAGCTTGATGTATAAAGATGAATTTTAACTCTACGGATTATTACGGGACTTTCACTGGGAGATAGAGGAGATTGTGGACCATTATATAGGCTACTTTTTATCCCGGAATTCCCGCGTGAAATACTCCAACGCGCGAAGTTGCGGGCTTAGAATTTTATGGGACTATCACTGTGAGATAGAGGAGGTTATGGAGCAACATATATTTTTATCCCGCAATTCCCGCGGGATCTGGATTCACGCGAGAAAAGCTTCGCGAACGTAGTTGCGGGCTCAGATTTTTGATGGACTTTCACTGGGAGATAGAGAAGGTTCTGGAGCAACACATTGGCTACTTTTTAAACCGGAATTCCCGCGGGATCGGGATTCACGCGGAAAAAACTCCTATACGCGAAGTTGCGGGCTTAGATTTTTACGGGACTTTCACTGGGAGATAGAGGAAGTTGTGGAGCAATGTACCTACAAGCTACTTTTTATCCCCGGAATTTTCGCGATCAGGATTAACACGCGAAAAACTCAAGTGCGGGAACGAGGTCGCGGGTGCAGATATTTATATCACTTTCAGTGGAAGGTAGAGGAGGCTATGGAGCATCATATAGGCTACTTTTGTTCCTGACTTCTCGCGAGATCGGGATTTACGCGGGAAAAACTCCTATGCGCGAAGTTGCGGGCTTAGATTTTTATGGGACTTTCACTGGGAGTTAGAGGAGGTTCTGAAGCAACACATAGGTTACTTAATTATCCCGAAATTCCGGCGGGATCCAGGATTTACGCGGGGAAATCTCCTATGCACGAAGGCGGGGGTTAAACTTTTATGGGACTTTCACTGGGAGATAGAGGAGGTTCTGGAGCACCATATAGGCTACTTTTTATCCCGGAATTCCCGTAGGATCAGAGTTAACGTGGGAAAAACTCCTACGCGCCAAGTCGCGAGCTTAGATTTTTATGGGACTTACACTTAGAGATAGAGGAAGTTGTGGAGCAATGTACAGGCTACGTTTTATCGCGGAATTTCCGCAGGATCAGGATTCACACGGGAAAAACTCATATGCGGGAACAAGTATACTTAAATCAAATCAGCTAATTAAATCAGCTGTTCCATAGTAAAATGACTATCCGGTCGACCAAAATGTATGGAACAGCTGATTTTTTTCTCGCGATTTCGAAATTGATCGCGTTAAATTCAATTAATAGAATAGAAAACAACAGAGGAATAAAGAAACTGCAACTGACTAGCGTAGCGCGAGTGAAAGTAATGTATTTGTATCTTTGAAACCCCAAACCCCACGAAACTAAAGGCCTGTACGCACACTGTGCACCATCCATCTTGCTGTCCGTCCGCGCAAACGCGTACGGCCGTCATGCCCAATCGTGCTGTGTGCACCATCGTGCAAAACACGCACAGATTGAAGGACGCAGTGTGACCGCGTTTTATTTTTGTAATCTACTAAAATATGATGTGAAATTTTAGTCATGTCAATAGTAATAAATTATGCTCTAACAACTTTTGTGTAGGGGTGGGTTTTTTTTTGTTTAACCATCTTTCAAATTTTTGCCGCCGACGCGCCGCGCGCCCCCAATTTTGCCGCCCCTCAATTTCGCCGCTCCGGGCAATTGCCCGGGTTGCCCCCCCCTAAATCGGGCCCTGCCTAAGTATACCATTTATACATTGTCCTAAGTACTGGGCCAATACCTGAACCAATGTACAGAGAGCTTCATGACGCAATATGAATTTCGACCATCACAATTGCCAGACACTGAGACGTATCGTTCTTTTTGTGCACATATTGGATCCTGGCGAGCTCAATAAAGAGTGTTCACACATTAGTGCTTGGTCCCCTAATCAGCTCGAAATTGTTCGTCGGCAAAGGTGAAAGTGTTGCGAAGTAAGATAATTTTGAAAGATGAATTTAGTCAGCAAACAGGACTTATTTGTTTATTTTTCTTTGTTAATATTGTGAAAATGTACATGTGTATATATGTTATAAATAGATTTTCCGATTGCCATTTAGTCTAAATAAATTTAATGTACAAATAAACTATCGCGACTGCAGTTTCATATTTGCCTTTGTCAAAGCGCCAATACAAAATGATGGAAGCGCCAACTTATGAACAGGGTTCGTGTGATCCAAAGCTATTGGCACAAATATCTCGGCCAATGTGCACAAGCGCCATTACACCAATCGATCAATACACCCTTTTAAATCAAAATTAAACGAATGGTGGCTGTTTTCCTGTAGTAAAGCTGGCAGTTCCTGAAATAGCTAAAATGAGCGAATTTTAAAAATGTTGCGAATTATTGACACTGCTCATTAAAATATACTTAATATTAAATATTTATTTTTTGTACGCTTTTGCTGGGACTTGTTTATTTTATAAGAAATACAATATTGTTGTTGCCTAAAATATTGATTTCTGGGAATACTTACACAACATCGAAAATACGTGCGTACTACATGGTTACACTCTTTAGTACATAGTATCTCAATGGTTACACTTAAAAGGCACAACATATATTTGACCAGATCAGAACATGACTTACCAATAATAAGTGAATGAAATAGTTCTGATAATTATCAGGAGTTACTCCCTGCCCGGGTTCTTTATCGTAATAACGTAGTGGTTATCATCGTAAGTCTTTAGGCTGTATAAAAAGTATAAAAAATTCAATCTAGGTTTAGCCCATGGGGATATCCAGCATCTAATCCAGAGGAGGGGATGGGGGCAATTGGTCAAGAATTCTTTATCAAGGGGGAGGGGGGTCTCCGATTTTCGAAGAAGATTCTTTAAAGAGTACAACAACCTTTGGCACTTCAATCGAGGTCTGAGGAAAGGGGGCCCATGTTTTAGCCTGTTGTGTTTTGCTTCCTTATTGCTAAACTTATTAGTTTAAAAGGCTCCATTTGCTCTCTTAAGTTAAAATTGGCTTTTATTACATATTTATTATGCGAGCATTAAAAAAATTCGAGCCTTAAAAAATACTGCCTTCAAAATAAGATCCAAGCTTATAAATTAAAATAAAAAGCAGGATTTAAAGCTCTAATTTCAGAGAGATACTAAACATTTCAATGGGAATGAATGAGTTTTCAAAAATATTATTCAAGTTAGGATAAATGTCGATTTGTTTTTTCTAACAGCTTATTCACCTATCGTGTTTTAACTGTATTACTTACGGTGTTGGTGATTGGTTACCATCCGACATGTCATCTGTTTGTTTATTTGCTATTTAAATAAATCGGTTTCTAGTTTTAAGCAACGCAGAATTAAATAAAGCTTAAGCTTAGTACAGATTCACTGTAGATAATAAAAATTAATTATTCAAGTAAATTTCTTTAGGCGCGACAATTGCACCACAACATTGCACCGGAAACGCGTTTGGCGGATACAGCGAGTGTATAGACAGCAGCGCGTGTTAACACACTCTGTGCTCCTCACTCGGATCCGAGTGGGGCGGGGCCATAGTAACGGTGCCGCCCACTCGGATCCGTGCAAGCGTCCCATTCATTTTGTTTTGGTTAGTAACGCACCGGCATTCGAAGCGAGCTCACGTTGTTTTGCGCGGCCACTCTGGCAATATAATCAACTTACGAAAAAGATAGTTGGTTTCATTCTAATAGTGTTGTGGTGATTTGTATACACGATAGACAGGACGCACACACTCTGTGCTCCTCACTCGGATCCGAGTGGGGCGGGGCCATAGTAACGGTGCCGCCCACTCGGATCCGTGCAAGCGTCCCATTCATTTTGTTTTGGCTAGGAACGCACCGGCATTCGAAGCGAGCTCACGTTTTGCACGGCCACTCTGGCAATATAATCATCTAACGAAAAAGATAATTGGTTTCATTCTAATAGTGTTGTGGTGATTTGTATACACGATAGTTCACAATGTACACAATGTTTCTGTCAGGCACATTCCTAAGTTTTTTTATTTTATTTTAAGTTTTTTTTCTTTGTGTACGTAACATACTGTGATTCAGTGTCATTTTTCAGTTAAACTTATAATTAAGTAGGTATTATGTTTTTTTGTTTGATTTTTATAATTGTAGATTTTAATGCTTCTTTGCATAGATTGATCTTTCTAAATAAATAATTCTCCAGATGCAAAATTGTTTTATTTACTTACTGTTTTTTTAAGTCACCACATGATGACATTTTAGTTAATAAACAATTGCCATCCCTAGCACTCGGATCCGAGTGTTCGGCACCCGACGTGCTGCATGCCGACCACTCGGATCCGAAAAATGTATTTTTTAATAAAAATAATAATAATAATAATAATATACATTCATACATATTTTCAAACATTCATATTTACTTAATCAAAATTCACCATAAAAAGTTATGGCTTACGGCTATTACTTTGTATCCATTGTTTAAGCAATCAATGTGTTAAAATAACTGACTTTTTTCTACTTTGTGAGATAAGTTGCATCATAATCGATCTGAGAGTTTACATTCTAATGATATCATACAATTATTTTTAACCTGGTTTTAAAAAAGCCAATGCTCCTATTAATAATAATTAATTAATATTTTATAAACAAATAAATAATTTTAACTTAAAATCGTAAAAAAATTTGACTTCAACGGGCTGTGTTTATATGCAGTCATTTATTTATATTTTTTTTATTGTTATACCCTTAAAGAAATAAACATATTTTTTGCCTATAATGTGTATTTTTATTAACCAACTTTTTAAAAGAAGTTATGAATATTTAAAGTTAAGAATATTTGTGTATGTTATATTATTCTAATATTATTGGATTAATTTGTAATACCTTCACTTATATAATTATGATTGTTTTGGTACTATTATATAATAATTGTACTAGATATATAGTCTATTTATAGGTGGTAGGGCCTAGAGCTCACCCGGGGAAGTACCACCGCCCGCCACGGTACCTAGTACCATTCCTACCGTGTAATAATTGTTTTAAGAACAATTGTGTTCCGGATAGGAAGGTGTGGAGCCGGTTACACTATTTTAGAGGCGATCATCTCAGTCCTCAGGGGTAGCAACGTATCTGTGACCGAATTAGAACGAGACTCATTGAGTCTAGTTCTGGGTCGATCACAGCTGTTGTCATGGGCGGCAGCGGAAGGTGGTGCTGCATGCTCGTTTGCTATCTTAATTCCATAAAAAAAAGATATAATTGTGGCGGTAATGATAGTTTTCACAACTTTCTCGAATACAGTACATCACTACTCTCAGTGATGTACTGTATTCGAGAAAGTTTAAGAACAGTATAGTTGAAAACAGCATCGAATCCTCAACAACCTCCCTTTCCCACTCCCATCCCACCCTTCTGGCAATCGTATTCTAAGTATTAAACAAAAGGATTCTATTTTTAGTAAAAAAAAAACTACGAAATGAACTTTGTAAAGTGACACATATTTAATGAAATAATAAGTTACGAGCATAAACGGCACCAACACTGTTAAGGTCCGTCACAGTTGTCATGAGCGGCAGCGCAACGGTGGTGCTGCATGTTTATTTGTTACCTTAATTCGTTAGTCCTCTAATATAGTGCACCACAACTGGGAAGTTCTTATACTGAATGTATTTAGCAAGCAAAAGCATTCAGTAATTTTAACTGGTTGCCTTGGATTAGCTTGGACCCATTTCGGAAGTTCACGCGAACAAAAGTAAGACAGAGGCTATTTAAAAATCTTGGTTGTAGTGACACATGTTGTTTAAATTGAGTTATATTTGCAATTTAACTATGACACCTACCTAATTCCTATCTCTATGCACCTACCTAGCGTTAGGGCGCATTCAAGTAGAACGCTGGTTACCGGCGCTGATCTGCCAGCGCTTATCGGTACTGGTCCGTCGAGTAGAGGTGTGTAGTTCCGGACCGTAATAGATCCAGGAACTATGTCATTTGCTGGAACGAGTCGATCCAATCCGATGTGTCGGACAGATATCGTTCCACATGTCCGCCGACGCCGACCAACCTATGGCTGCATGCCGCGCCTGGGTACTCTATGGCAGTATGTACTTCCGGACCGTAATCGGTCCAGGAACTATGTCACACTCGTGGCCGGCGGCACCGAGGCGAGGGGGCGGTGCGGGGGCCGGGCGCGCGAACCGAGAGCGCACGAGCCGATACGATAACGTACGAGTTCCGAACCGCGCGAAACCGAGAATTGATTGACGTTTTGTAATTTGTTGTAAATGCAATGAGCTTTAATTATTTATTAAGGTCTAAAATTGAATTAATTGATGAATTATTAAATCGAATTTTATTTCGGACACCTACTAAACGCTCCATTTCGTTAGATAGGTACATACGAGTACACAATCGTACAAGGATCTTTTGGCGCGCGAATGACAAAGACAGCGCCTTGTAAACTGTAAGGCGCTGTCTCTGTCACCCACGCGCCAAAAGATGCTTGTAGGACAATATACGATTATTTTCATTTCTCTCATATTTCTTAACTTTCTTGTGATCGTTGTTGCGTAATGCGCACAATATTGCATGTCAAGTTTTTAATTATTTTTTTAAGTACGAAATAGCAGTACTAAGTACTTACTAATTGTTTGAGTTTGAGTGTTTTATCGTCAATAGTGTAAATATAATAATAAATATAGCTATATAGTAGTACCTACTGTAAATTTGTAAATATAATAAAGTAGGTTAAATGTTTATTTTTAATTGAAAATTATTTTTTGTTTGCCTAAACGTTCCGATAGAATCAAGGATTTGACAGGCAGCTGGCAGACTAAATCGTTCCGCGGATATATTTCCTGAACATGGTTTCGGCATGGAGATGAATAGCGGATGTTTAAAGGACTGGATTTGACAGCCGGAACGAGATCGTTCCACGGACATGTTTTCTGAACATGGTTCCGGCATGGAGATGAATGATTCCATGTTCAATCCGGCCCCGGACATGATTTGCGCATCTCTGCCGTCGAGATAACCTCTACATAAAGCAAGCTTGTATAAGCAGGAGCTAGCTGACAGTCTCTCTGAATCATTGATCTATAGTATTCTATAGGATTATGGATTAGACACTAGAGCAAATATAGCGGGCCTGACAAAATTTTAGTGAAAAAAAAACATGGCCGCTTTTGCTAGTGTTGTCCGCACTACGTGGACGGAAACAGTATCGATAAATTTTAGTTTAATGACTTACGATACAACAGCAACAATTCACGTCGTTCGTCTTTTTTTTCATTCATTTAAAAACCGACTCTGAATTTTGGATATAACAATTTGGGGTTTCTAGGGATGTCTTTAGGAAGACACTGACAGGTCTCAGACGTAGCGCATGCGAGCTGGCAAGCGCATGGAACATAAGATTTCTTTGCGGTGTCTTCTCTATTACTTTAGTACATAGTATCAATGGCCTACCCGCGCTTATAGGAGCAGGTCGGAACTTTTCGGCGCTTATCGGCGCTGGTTCGGCACAAAGTATAGAGACTACCTGCGCCGACTACCTGCGCGGATAAGCGCCGATAAGCGCTGGCAGATCAGCGCCGGTAACCAGCGTTCTACATGAATGCGCCCTTATTCTGAGAGCTGACATACGTAACTTGACAGCTAGCCCAATTGCGCATGCGTGTGACGGTAAAACCCTTCAAAACAATTTTTTTTCTAGCCTCCATACCGTAAGAAAGAAAATACGGCCAATTATAGAAGATATGCCCTCCACACAATCTTGCTCGAGAATTGTCGTTTATCGTTTAAGTCTATCGTTTATCATATAATTAAAGTCTGATATATAACTCAGTTTGTATATTAAGGCTATGCGGAAATTAAAATATATTACGTTGTAGCAACACTGAAAAGTCATCCATTTAACACTTAGTTTCAATCTATTTAAATCATTTAAGTAGATAATAGACTGAACCTATTGGTTTATGCAGCAAATATAATATACGTACCTGCATTGAATATAAAAGAGGCGTGAAAAGAGTACATTATAATCTTGCTATTCCGTTATGTAGATAATTTGTTGATTGTATACATTTAATCTACTTACATATGATTAAGTACAGAAATAATTCGGCGTGGCATCGTCCTCAACCAAGTGATGAATATGATAAAAAATAAAATACACCTACTAAATTAATAATCAATTCCAATTTAGATAAATTATATAAAGAAAATATTATTAGACACTTGTGTTAATTTGAGCCAGAGAAGGAAAATTTTGATGTTCAAAATAGACATTAAGTTTTGTATATAATATACAATTTTATATAATGTAGAATAATTACAATAATATTATTATTAAAGTATATGTTTGGTGTTTTGAAGACGCGGATTTGAATGTAATGTAACTTTTTTTGGTTTATAACACTTGAGCTTGAGTGGCTAAGTTGACATTTAGCATATAATATTTTTTGAAGCTGGCAACACCTGCCATGTCACAGGCCATGGGCTCATGTGAGTTTCATTATGCCTTTGCTGCAAGCCTTCGGACTCCAGTACTGAAATCTACGTATTTTCTCTCAAACTTCCGTATTTGAAATGTTCCGTGCAAATGTTCTGTAAAATTTTAAAGTCTGAAACAGACTTCAGTAAACGTTGCAGGGCATGGAGTCTAGAGGCCACTAGAGACATTAACTGTGAGCCCGCGGAGAACATAAGTTTAAGAAAATATTTCTACACACCGGACGAAAGCGTTTACAGAAGCATTATTCTGCATGTAATCATTTTATTTAATTGTAAATAGTTTATGTTCCTCTCATTCTCATTCCGTTATTACCTTTCCAATTTTTTTCATTTTATTTCTAATTTTTAGTTATGAAATTCTATGAATGTTTTATAACCAAAATCTACTATTTCTTTATAATTTTTCTTAGCCTTGTAGGTTTTTCAAAATGAGTGTTGGCAACACTGGACCTAACTCTCTTTCGGCACCTTTTCGTCATTCGCACAACTTTTGGCAGATTTATTTTTCTATTTCCCTCTTGGTCTATCTATCGACCAACATGATCTATTATTCTTAACTACTTATTCCTTATGTAGATTCATTACTTATTCAGATTTCAGAATCACTGAATTTCATAAATGCATAAATTTTAAGCTTCAGAAATTAATTACTGGTACAAATCTTTTAGGCCGGTTTCACACGTTGACGCCTACGTCGGCCCCAACGTTGGGGCCGTTATTTTGTGAGGCATTCACACGTTGGCTATTATACCAGTTCTGTCCCGTCAGAGCCAATGTAAAAAAGATGTCCGTAATAATAATAATAACTATTATAATAATAACTAATAATAATAACTATTATAATAATAATAATAACTAATAATAATACATATTACACCTCGAATATTACAGAACAGTCTTAAAATATTATACAATCATCCTTCAACGTACATTCTTTTGCAAAAGGCGACAATAATTAAGGCCGGCTCTACACGTTGGCGCCACGTCGGCCCCAACGTTGGGGCCGTTATTTCGTGAGGCATCCACACGTTGGCTATTATGCCAGTTCTGTCCCATCCCGTCAGACCCAATGTAAAGATGTCCGATACAGAGTTCGAAATTGCTGTTAGCGCTTCGGACCAGTAGTTTCTAAGACTAGCGCGTTCAAACGAACAAACAAACAAATTCTTCCGCTTTATATTATTAGTATAGATATAGTATAGACATTAATTTACAAATTATAGTATTTAAATATATATATTAAAAAAAAAGTGAGCCGTCATGGGACGCCTGGCAGATGTGAAACACACACACACACATATATATATTATGTATATATATATATATGTATGTATATACATATATATATATACAAAATAACGGCCCCAACGTTGGGGCCGACGTAAGCGTCAACGTGTGGAACCGGCCTAAAAGATTTGTACCAGTAATTAATTTCTGAAGCTTAAAATTTATGCATTTATGAAATTCAGTGATTCTGAAATCTGAATAAGTAATGAATATATATATATATATATATATATGTGTGTGTGTTTCACATCTGCCAGGCGTCCCATGACGCGATGACGGCTTACATTTTTTTTTATTAATTGTATTTCATAATTATAAACTTGGCTTGAACACTGCCGTGCACCCTATTAACCAACGACCAAATAAATAATAAACGAAATAAAACTTTATTTAAAATTTCGAACTTGGCGAGGTGCACTGCCGTGCACCAAGTATTATAAGAAATAGGAAACGAAAAAATAATTTTAATGAACAATACAACAGGGGTATTTTTTGTGGAACTTGGCGAGGTGCACTGCCGTGCGCCAAGTATTATAAGAAATAGGAAACGAAAAAATAATTTTAATGAACAAAACAAAAGGGGTATTTTTTGTGGAACTTGGCGAGGTGCACTGCCGTGCACCAAGTATTATAAGAAATAGGAAACGAAAAAATAATTTTAATGAACAAAACAAAAGGGGTATTTTTTGTGTAACTTGGCTTAGACACTACCGTGTCTCTAATGAAGCTAATATTCGAATTTGAAATATGTATATAAAAACCAAACGGAGGTCGACCGATCGAGTGAGTGAGATAAAAGATGAGGCATTGTGAGATAGAATGAGCGTCACGTCGCCACGGGCGAAGCGTAGACCACGCCAAAATTCAGTTTACAAGTGAGCCATAAGATGTTTCACATCAAAATTAACAAAAAAAACTTTAAGAAACGTTGTCACGAAATAGGGGACACGATTTCACGAACTTAGGAACAGAGCCAAATTTTGTCACGAACGGGTTCAAACAAGGGGTCCAAAAAAAAAATAATAAAAAATTAATTCTAACTAAAATTGCATAATTCATACCTTAAATTACTAACAAAAGACCATATTCATTACACAAAAACTTATTCGGTCACAGATGCGTTGCTACCCCTGAGGACTGAGATGGTCGCCTCTAAAAAGTGTAACTGTGTGTAAAATAATAACTAGCGAACCGCCCTCGCTTCGCTTCGGAACCCGTAAGTATCAACCGCGTAGGTCCCGCTCCCGTAGGAATTTCGGGAAGATAATAAACTATCACCAAAATTAATTCAGGTTAAATTAAATTAAACTTAGAAATAAAGCTTACGACAAAATAATAGCAAAGTAGCAAAGGATCACAGCAAGATTAATTCAGATTAAACTTGGAAACGCGGCAAGTTTGGTATGGCAGTGGGTTCGACCAAATTTGATTACCATAAAAACGGTTCTAGTGTGTTAATCTTAAAAGATAGACATATACTGTCGAGGACATTTTTTTAGATCATTTCAAGAGGAATAATTCTTTCATACATATATTTTTGGTATCTTGAATCGTTTTCGCAACGCATGCAACGAAAGCCCTCGAGAATGAATAATTTTCCCCGTTTTTTCCACATTTTCCATTATTTCTTCGCTCCTAATTGTTGCAGCGTGATGTTATATAGCCTATAGCCTTCCTCGATAAAAGGTCTATTCAACACAAAAAAAAAATTTCAATTCGAACCAGTAGTTCCTGAGATTAGCGCGTTCAACCAAACAAACAAACTCTTCAGCTTTATAATATTAGTATAGATATATGATATCTTGAGTAGTAAAATTAAAAAAAAATCTTAAAGTCGGTGGAGGCTTAACATACCAAAATATTGGACACTTACCTTATTTCTAAAAATTCTAAAACTTTTTCATATTTCTATAATTATGGATTTTGTTGATATGGATGCCATTGTGTGTACTCGATACCTGTTGCAACAAGACTGAGCGAACCGCCAACGTGTGGACGTATCGCGAACGTTGGCTCAGATTCCTTTGATAAAGACTCATGTGCAATTGTGCACTCAAGTTAAAGGATCTAATAAAAAAATCTACCGATTTTTCTCTTTCGAACCTACCAATTTCTACCAAATATTTTAGAGTTCCTTTTACTACATGGTTGGCTGGCAACACCGGTCATGATTATTGATCGTTATGCATTCGTTATCTCACTCACTCAACTCAATGTCTTCCGCGAGTCGCGAGGTGTGTGAGAAAATAAGTAGTGATTGTTATAAACCTTTCACCATGTTGAAATCAAAAATAAAAGTTGAGGAAATGTGTCGGACTTGCTTGACTAAGGATAGTGTTAAGTTTTATTCGGTGTTCGACGAGGTTCTTGGGGCGGAGACACTGGGGAGCGTCATTAGTTCAGTTACCGGCATCAGGGTATGCCAGATTCTTTCATAAAATTCTGTTTTCAGATCCTATGTATTAAGTTACTGTTGCTATTGCATTATATCCAACTAAAAGCTTTATTACCTCGAGCACCGCGCTTTAGGGTAGGGCATAGGTGGCTTAACATATTCCATGATAAAATTTATATTTGCAGATCCTATTATATTATAGTAGCCATACACATTGGTGCAACTATTTATTATTATTATGTATTTATGCTCCTCATGCTGAAGAGTAATCACAAGCTGATTAGATCCTTTGATCAATACATGAATACATAAATAAAAAACAGTTAAAATTATACAATACTCAGGGAGCTTTCACTTCTAACAAAATATTATTTCTTTTTCGTTTGGAAAGTAATAATGGTCAGTAGGCTATAAGGCTCCAGAGTCTGATTATTTAACAACTAAGCCGGAAACATCAGAAGCACATAAGAAGAATCATAAGAAAGCACTAGAAAGGCAGAAAAAAGTAATAATAAATGTAACTAAACTAAAACTCTAACAATTGAATATCTGACATATCTTACCTGGCAGCTGATTAAAGGACTGCGCACATTTAATATCCCAGAAACGGACCAACTTAAAGGAAAGCTTATGACCTTTATATCCTGGTTTTAATGTTTGAAATTCGATTCTGTACTTGGTATCGGTTTTTAGTTGTGGCAGTAGTAAGTCCTTCAAGTATACAAACGTAATTACCAAGACATAAATAAAAGATCATAATTGAATGGTTTTGTTTAAGTTGGTCTGTTACTAGGTTGTTATATAAGTTTGTGCACGTGTTTTACATGACCTGACAGCTGGCATCTTACTGGCTGCAATTAATAAATCTGAATGACCTATAAGCACACATCTATGACTGGGCGTTCCATCACATAGAAATCTTATGTTTTTTAATTTTTTAGCTTCCATGCATACCATGTCACCAAAGATCTTTGTTTCAATAATTTCAATCATGGAATTAAATAAAAAAACAGGATTTACAGTTCGTCATTTGATAAACCTTTGATTACATTAAACATTAAATGAAATGGAATATGAAAGCCACAATGAAAGCATACAAAAGCATTTTTTCAACATAATGAATGAATAATCAATTATTGTATTAAACTACTACTATTGACATTTGCTGTCATAAGGCCATTAAATAGAGACCATTAAATAGAATCTGTGACCGAATTGGAACAAGACTCATACTAACAATAACTAACTGGACTATTACTAACATTAACTAACAGGACTAATTATCATTAACATACCCTGTCCTCGCACTTATTAACAAACTAACCAACTAATATTCTAACACCATCTACTAACTGGACTAACCATCCTAGTCCCTTTGAGTCTAGTTCTAGGTCGGTCACAGCTGTTATGGGCGGCAGGGGAAGGGTGGTACTGCATGCTCGTTTGCTATCTTAATTCCATAAAAAAAAAAAAGACAATCAGATAAATCTCAGTATGCTAAAAGGTTACAGAGTTTAAAACAAGCGGAGCTCAAATAATTTAACCACATTGTGACTATTAAGAAAGAAACAACATCTTAAAATTTAACTTTGAGAATAAAAATTTAAATAAAATACAGAAATCAGTAGTTTTTGAGGGTGGGGCATTCTGGAGCATCAGATTACAGATTATGGTACCACTACCATATTACAAAAGAATTAGTGAAGTGGACTCTGTTTATTGAGTTCAATAGAGTTGTCATATCTATAGTTGGGCCATTTTAATAGGCCACATTTGACAGTTCGTCAAAATTTTCCGAAGTAACCTTGTAAGGGAGGCACCCCATAGTATCTAATACATTCCATACTAGATATTGTTAAACTTTTTACACTTAAAAGTAAGGAACTGACGTCGTTACAAAGTTACGTCAGTACACTCTTTTTCTTTTTAAATATCAGGGATGGTACCGAAAGAAACAGATGAGTAGACAAGTTGAATTCGAGAAGTCGAACTAATCGTCAAAAAGTATTTCACGATTACAAAATAAAATGTATTTTAATACAAACAAAATTAATTTTATTACATTTTAGGCCAAAAAATATGTAATTATTCATTTAATAATAACGTCTGGCTCAAAAGTCAGTATCTAGAAACGTGAAATGTTACAAAAAAGTCATGATTACATTTCGCGCCATTATTTTGACGCATTATTTTTGTCTTTTTTTTTGTCGTTGTGTGAACTGTGCGCTTATTAATACTTTTTATAACAATCGCATTCAATTTACAGATGTTTGAAGTCCTTATCGATTTATTCAATTTAATCGATGTTTTTCAGCAGGTTAGCTTCACTATGAAGCAAAGACAAACAGTTGTCAAATGTGGCCTATTAAAATGGCCCAACTTTACGTAGAGACTTATTTTAGTGACAAAAACATTTATTTTTAGGTTGGTTAGTTAGTTATAAGGTTTATTGATCTCTACATTTCTTCTTATTTTTTTTTATTTTTTTCCAAACAAACAATACAAAATAAAAATTACATTTAAATTACCCGCAAAAACCTCGAGGTTGTCAGCTTGAACCCAAGCTGTAGGATGTACTAAATATAAAAAAATAAAGTTCTATTATTTATCGCAAATGTTTTTGATTTTTCCTATGCCTGATAACTTTTGAGCAGTTGCGAAGTTATTAATAGATATACTTTATCGGTTCTACACTCAACTACTTAATACTTTTGAGCTGTTGCGAACTCATACTCTATTGGTTCTACACTCAACTGCTTAAACTATAAGGAGGATGTATTTTGTGGCCAGTTTGAACCCGGTGATGGATTGCCAACGACTGTGTGCGGGTCTTGCAAGGCGAAGGCGACGATCGCGTACCACTACAAATGTCAGTCTTTGCAAGCTGATGAAGCGCTTCGCAGCGATGTCACCGTGAAGGTTGAAGATCCTGCCACTGATAGGGCACTCTTTGAGGTATGTTTGATACAATAGTCATATTCTTTGTTGGGTAATTTAGGTACATAATAGGCATGACGAAAGATCACACCTAGTATGGCTATGGCTAGCTAGATGGAAGTACAGTGAATAATTATTCACAGCTAAGTGATTGATCATTGAAAATGTAGGGTCAATTGCTTTTAACAAATCATTCTAAAGATCGCATTTGTATAACTTGGATAATGAATAATTTGGATAACTTAAATCTTTTACATTAAATGACATGCAAGTCTGGTTTGTGGTAGAGTTTCAAAAGCCAGCTCATAAGCTTATTGTGTTTGAGCTAGGGGCATAGGAGCCAATTTTCTTTCTTTCTTGGTTGGGATTGTTGGGAACCCATTGGTGATCCTTTTAGTTACTAGTGTTCATGGGCCACAGTGACCACTTGTCTGTCATTGAGTGGTTTGTTTTCTTATTGGTTGGCTTTAACAACAACAAAAACAAGTGTGTCAGAGTTTCACTTATTGTATCTTTAAATTCTTTAATCAACAATACCAACTAGATAATGGCTTACTTACTAAATTGAAGCTAAAAACCATCCTCTCAAAGAATATCCCATCTACAGTCTCATTTGCTTACAAACTACCTAAGACAAAAGTTAGGTATACTTTTAATTACAACTGTATTAACTAGCAATAAAGTAACAAATATTAAAACATTATCTTACGACAATTCTTCACTAAACAAAGGAAAAGCTGGCATAATGAAATGGGATCTTATTTTGGTAGACAGTTTTCAAGCACTGAGCCGACATCTAGTTGGTATTGTTAATGGAAGTATTGAATTAACAGATTACCAGGATTTTGTGTTGTTGCTACCTAAGTTTAAAATCTTTTAGCAAGACCAGGCTGGTCCCTCGCAAGTCAAGGAAGAAAATGATACTCCGCCAGATCCACCGGATGATAGTATGGATCTGGAAACAAACCTGTTCGGGTCAAATGACGTCGAAGCGCCTGCGTCAAATGACGGGGAGGCCCCAACTAATCAGGGTAAGTGGGGACACTTTATACCCAACCATATAACTTGACTTAGGTACTTTAAATTGTTAATATTGTTTTGTGTCTTTAGTTGTCCACAAAGTAGAATACTTGCATAGGCTGATGACAACGTTAGGTACCCTTTTTTGTTGCACGGTAAAAATTATGTTAAAACTTGCACATTTCCTTCATAAATGAAACTCCTTCTATGCACCACACATACACCTCTAACAATTTTCGATTATTACTAAGTGACATGTTTCTCGAATCAAAGTGAGGGCAATTTTATAGTTGGTATATAATGCAAGTATTGATAATAATTAATTTGTTTTATCTGTAATTATGCAGCTAGTTTCAAATTACTTTTTTCCTACAGGTGCCAGTGAAGACAACAGCACCTATTGTCCAGTGTGTGGTGAGAACTATGAGGATGCGGCAGGACTTACAAGTCATATGTGGCGGTTCCACCCAGACATCATGGGACCCAAGAAGAGAGGCCGGCCTAAACAACTGCTCACTAGTGTAAGTCAATACTTACACTTTCATGCTCCGGTCTCCTGTCACAATGGAAACGGTATAGTTATATTTATGTTTATGAATAAAGTTCTAAAAGTGATTTATTTTGTATATTGTTTAATTTTTTTTTGGAAATTGGGAATTTGGATATTTCAATTTAAATTTTGTAACTGTGTTTTATATGTGTAACTGTCAAAATCATTCTAGTTGAATAAATAAGTAAGTGGTAGAAATCATGTGCCTTTAAGAATATTGCGAAAGAGTCTCTTGTGTGCAGGTTTCCTGAGATCATTTTCCGCATTATAGTGTAGCCCCTGATATGGATTTTTTCAAAATTACATCTCTTTCTAATCCTCAATTGATAATTTAAAATTGTTGCAAGCATCCTAGCTGTCTCCGTGTTTGAAGACAATATAGTTGAATTGTTTTGTGACAGGCAATCCTGAAGAAAATGTTGGAGAGCGGCCGTCAAGTGTCGGTACGGCGTCACTCGTGCGCGCTGTGTCAGGTTGATACGTCGTCGGCGGAGGATCTTGCTCTCCATATGACGCAACACAAAGGTAACGCTCATAACGTGTGTTTTATGTTGTAAATAAACTATAGTCTAGCTACTTGACGGTAAGTGGTCAAGTACATCAGTCACACTAAAGATAGTAGATATTGTAAATAGGAAAAATGCCAGTCAGTTTTAGAAGCAGGGTGCGGTTTATTAGGCGTGTGACATTGCCACTATGAAACAGCTACATTCTACTCGAGTACTTTAAATACTAAGAAGCTATTGACAAGACATGTCGTACCTAAATAATATTGTATTGTGATTTTTTTTACTATTAATTGAAAAATATCCAGTGGCTAGGTACAATAAAACAATAATATTCCTTTAAATTTTTTATATTACATTTGCAGCACCTTCATAGGAATATTTATTTAAGACTTAATTGCAGATAAGCCTTAACACTTGTTGCAAAAGTATTGATATGTTCTATCCTAAGATGGTATTGAGATGGTTAATGTTTGTTCTTAGATGACAAGCTCCTTCGTTGTGCGCAGTGCAGAAAGATGTTTGTGCAGAGGGAAAACTTTGATCAACACAACTGTGGCAATAGATCTGATCAACAACAACAAGAGGTATGAATTTATTTCAGATGATTCTTTATTTCTTCTATACAACTGATAACTCTCCTATTGCTGGGCTCCTTTCAAAATGTGAGGCATAAAGGCCACCATCTACTACCATGGCAAAGTGCAGATTAATTGACTTCACATATTCTTTGGAGTATCTTGGGAAATGTGAGGTGTGCAGGTTTCCTCACATTCTTTTCAATATGTCTAATATGTTAAGTTATCATTAAGTTGTCGTAACTTGACATTCGAAATAGTTTGTAAAAACCTACTTCGAAGAAATAAAGATTTGTTTTTTTTTATCATACAATAATAAAGATTGAGCTTTATAAAGAAAGTTGTTTCATTGATGTGCGACAAATTAATCACATGATTTATTTGTCGCGTTTATTACAACGGGCTAAATAATGAAGACATACTCTGACTTACTATAATGTATCTGTATGACATTTTTCCTCTTGAGGCAATGAACTTTACAAACGCCTTACTGCTTCCTTTTATAAGAAAACTATATACGTGAATGCCTCTATGTAATACTGGTTTTGGTTGAGCATTGTCTGTCATTCAGTAGCAGTTAATGTTGTATTAAGTAGATTTATTGTTTTAGAATGGAATGACTGTGGACGGCCAACCGACAACGGAATCGGAGAGGACTGCGACTGAAGTGCCATTAGGAGATTTGCTAAGGTCAAATGATCCAGTGAGTACTGTGTATTAAATTTTCTTCCAAAATCAACAGGTTAGCTTAGTTCTCCAGGTAACCACATTTATGTTCAAAGCGAGTGTTTCTCGATTATTGAATGGGGATTATTGATTACTGAATATGGATTACTGATATGGGTTATTTTAGGCGCAAAAGTACACTAGTAACTGTAGTGAAAGGTATTTTATTTATACATGCGTTACATTCATACAAAGTGAGTCGCACTTGGTCCGCTTCCCTGATGACTTGCCTAGACTGATAGATTCTTCAAATTAAACTGTGGTATGGTACACACCATACCACAGTTTGATGGTGCAATGCAAAGATGGTACAATATAGATTACAATTCCATCTGTTGCAATTTGCCCAATTAACTCAATCATTGTTCTGGATTAAGATTATGGAGCGAGCGGTGTCCTTTCTCGAAGGCTCGCGGGGACATATTCGGGCCTCCAGATCTAATCTGTAATCATGATTACATTGTGCCCATCTGTTGACAAATCTGTATGTTTGTCCAAGGAGAGCGTGTTGCAAGTGTGTTTCACCTGCGGCGGGGTGTTCCTGTCAGCTGCGGAACTCACCGACCATCGGGACACCGACCACCCCGACCTGTCGCTACGCTGTGGACATTGTCATAAGGTAACCAGTTGTTTGACTGTTTGTTTATACATTTGTTCGAGTTAGTCACGAACGAGTTACCTAAATGCGATTTTCAACTGTGTTGTAATAAATCTGGAATAACATTAGTGTTTATTTAAATTAGTTTGGAGATAAATAATATATTTAAATCGTAAAATTCTTTCTTAAAATTTTGCTAGTACCTAGGTAATGTAGGGTAGGTTTCTTCAAGAAAAAAAGAGGGCGGGTTATTCAAAGGTTTGCTAAAGTTAAAATTAAAATAGGGGGCGCTAATAAAATGTCTTTCATCGCAGACATTAGAAGAAATATGTTTGAGATACTCTGAGCATAGCCACCACGTTGCTCTATTGCAGATTATCGGCAAATTTACTAGTAATTAAATATTGCTTCAGGTGTTCGCGTCTCTCCGCGGCGCTGCGCGTCATCGCGACTCGTGCGCGCTAGTCGAGCGTCTGTTCGCGTGTGACACTTGCGGGGCGAAGTTCCAACACGAGATATCGCTGAACAAGCACATATTGCGCCACCACGCCGGACACCCCGTGTCAATAAGCTTCAATACCACGCCTGGAACTAGCGGGGGCGCTGCTATTGTGTTACAGTGTGACACTTGCAAGAGGATATTCCGAAGGTCGGTATTGTTTTTTTATCATCATCGTCTTAACGCATTATCGCCTACTGTTGAGTACGGGTCTGTTAGAATACAAGAGTTAAAACCATAATCCACCTTCTCAGTCTGAGAAGAGACCTGTGCCTAACAGTGATCGGTTACAATGAGGAGGCTAGGTAGCCGCCATCTATTGTACATCCTACAATTGAATGTTATTCATATAATGAAGTTTTGAATATTATACATAATTTAATCACATTTCAGGAAGGATCTTCTGGTGAAGCATATTCAGCTTCACCAGCCGTGTGATAAATACTTTGAGTGCGACATATGCCGCAAGAAATTCCATCGTAGAAACAATTTGCGGTAAGTATGTTTTTTATATTATGTATGTTTTGATTATTTTAATGTACAAGGAACGAGAGAATCTTTAAAACATACGGCATTTAGGATCGCTATGTGGAGTTATGTAGAAAACATTGAACATTGGCCCAGTGACGACTATCATATTTTATATTAAAGATAAGTTTCGTGGAGTACTCGGCTGGAACTAACTTATATTGTTGCACTGTAATTAATGCCCTTAATGGGGCTGTTAATCAGGTGTTCCAGTTTCCAATGTCAATTGCCCAGGGTTAAGAGCGGTATAACAAAAAAGTTTCATTCAAATTCAGCCAGTAGTTCCGGAGTTTAGTGTGCACAAAAATACAATCGGACAAACAGACACACAGAGAGAAAGACAGACAGACAGACAGATAGATAGACGAATGGACGGACGGACGTACAGACAGACAGACAAACTTTTTTTTAGATTCGTGTTACCCTTTTTTACTTATTAAATAGTAGTAGTATAGTACCATAGATTTATTATATAACTATAGATTGGCAACTGTTTCACTTGGACGAAACCAAAAATGAATCGCCCGCCGTCGGTGCCGCGCGACGCCTGGGGGTTTTTATATTTATAGGAGTCACGTTCAGGTACCGCACAAGTAACCATCAGTAATTAAGACTACAAAGGACGTTATTCCACACAGAAATGTAAAAAATAAATTAAGTATTTTAAGAAAATTGAGGAACAATTTTTGACAACAGCCCGCTAAGTCCGCTATGCGGTCTAAAAATTGGTTTCGTCTATCTATCTCGCTCTGCCATACGTGTATCATTATGTTTGCTCTTTTGCATTGCCAATCTATCTAAACGTCAGTGTATGCTACATCTATGTATAGTACTGTACAGTATAGCAGTAGTAGTAGTAGCATACAAGTATATAGACTGACCGTAGTGACGTCACTCGTCCCCAGGTCGCACATGCGCACGCACGAGGCGCGCGCGACGCCGAGCAAGTCGAGCGCGTGCCTCTGCCTGTACTGCGGCCACGGGTTCTCCAACTCGTCGAACCTCATCGTGCACATGCGCCGGCACACCGGCGAGAAGCCGTACAAGTGCGACTTCTGCGGGAAAGGTGAGATGGGTTAATAGTAGAGATAACTCAAAAATGATTTGTCAGACGTCGCCAAAATTTATTGGACCAGATGACGTGTATTTGAATGCCAGTGTCCAATGGAGGGTAGGTCGGCCGATGTTAACAACACCTTAGTTTTAATCTCTCCGTATCTTTTTTAATTTAAAATCGCTTATTCAACTTATATTAGTATTATTTTGTGCTAAATCGAGGACAGTATAGTTGTGGGTGATGGACCAGTGTTATCTTTTATGAAATATAAAGTTTTGTGCGTATTTGTGACAGTTTCTCATTGTGTTATTGCGGTAGTCCGTGTGGAGTACACAAATATTAAATTGACGTTGGAAACTGCTTCAAAGTAGTTGTTTTTATTAGCGTGTGTTTACTAGGTGTCAGAGTCGTTATTTCAATATTTTTTATAATATAATTGCAACTAATTGACTCAGTACAATGGCTGTCAAGTGTGGAATGTGTGGTAAAGGAGTTGTTTCAAAATGTATGGAGCCCCGGCCACCACTTTGTACACCATACTAAAATATGGAGAATCGCAATTCAAACAGTTTTTAACTATCCAATCACTTCAAATTGGTTTAGTTTTTTGGTACAGCACAAAAATAAACACACAACAACAAAAATCCGTCATGGCGGTAAGCTGTCATCACATGTCACGTTGGTTGATTTGATTGAAGTTTGACATATGTACGTACATTTCTGTCATATTAAAGTGACAGTAGACAGTTCGTGATCTGTGATCAATGACAAATTGGTAAGACGCCATGTTGAAACTTGATAAAATTAAATGATAGATACAATTTTTGTACCAGAAAAGTATGCATTTAGGTAATTTATCTTTATTTTTCCCGAATTCCATGGATTTTTCTCGATTTTTCGAGGTACTGTACATATTGTGGGCCGGATTTGAAACATCTCCTTTACGTCAGATGGTGTAAAATGCACGTCTTGTAAATTATCATATCATAAACAGTGCGTTAATGTCACTGCAGAAGGATTTGCCCGCAATTGCTCCAAATGGCAGTGCAAGGCGTGCAAAATGAAATCAGTTACACATAAACACGTTACGCCGCACTCTTGCAGCTCTGATATCTCGGAAGACACGGACCAGGACATCGGTGAGGGTAGTAGAAACCAAAACAGTCCCGATAATAACAGTAATAACGCTGTTAACGTAGCACAGGAGCTTGTTCAAATCAGAACCCATCTTACTACTATTGTCCAAGATATGTCAAGTTACAGAGAGGAAATGGTATCGTTTAGACGGGTGTTAAAATTACATTCCACGGTATCCGAATTCAATAAGCGTTTAAATGCTGTCGAAGAGAAGATAGTTAGAATGGACAAACGCTTGGCGGACGCCGAATCGATGGTTGCATCAGTTTGTGGTGTAGATATAGCATCGACTATTGAAACGCATTTAAATAATTGGGATCAAGACAATTATCTCTCTGATTTAGAGATAAGTGGCATCGACGAGCAGCCAAATGAGAACCCTATTCAACTTGTTACACTGGTGGCCAAGAAGTTGTCAGTAAACATAGAGGAGCAAGATATTGTTTGGTTGGAAAGGAGGGGCAAGCGCCGTAGCGAGAACGGCTCTGCCGCCGGGGCTCCCGCAGCCCCTCCCCGCACGCTAGTTGTGCGCTTGGCGCGCCGGGCTCAACGCGATCAGCTGTTCCGCGCCGCTCGCACCATCCGCTCTGTAGACACGCCGGGGATTGTCGCGGGCTCACCAGCTCGCCGTTTTTACATCAACGAGCGACTCACTTATCTCAACCGACAACTTTTTCGTCGAGTTAGACAAGAGGCCCGTGACCAGGGTTGGCGAAATACATGGACACGTCAAGGGCGTATTTATGCGAGATGTAACCACGACACTCAGCCCCTTCGCATACGTACTGAATCTGATATCAATAAATTCATTCTTAATTGCAACAATAAAAGCCAGTAGTTCAGTACAAATACATATGTATATACTTATAAATAATGTAGCTGTCACTAAGGCAAACGTTAATATTACTCAGATAATTTTTGTGAAACTTAACCATTCTTATTTATTTTATTTTTCAACACACTTGCTCGTAAAGTTGCTATTTTTTCTTTAGTCTTACGCCCGGAATGCGGTTTATGACACACTAGTACGTTTTACTTTTCATTGCCGCACTAGTGTTTTTCTTATTCCACTTTTTTTTTTAATATCCGTAAAGAGGTTGTTACCAAAAGATTTATTATTTTGTAAATAAATAAACTTGTTGTAGTCAAAATCTGATAAGATAAGATAATACTTCATCTATTATCTATTAAAGCATTTAAAAAATACAATATTTGAAATCAATAATTACCGTAAATTCTTATTAGAAATACATAATTATTTAGTTTAATATATTGTGGCTGAATGGCGGTGTTCGGTGCCTCTGGAATTAACCTGCGCGCGCATAGTTATTCAACCAAAGATACGGCGCGTGAAAAAATAAACTTCCGCGCCATTTTGTGCAAACATTTGCTCGTTTATAATTTGCTGATTTGCGACTGAAAAATGTATTTTATACCTAGGTACCTAATTGTTATTTTCCTCGCAAGTGTGTTGAAAAACGTCGTATGATACGCGTGTGCTATGTTCATTACAGTCTTGGCTCTATTACTGTGCAATACCGCCTCGACTGTAATGACCAACTTCGCGCACTTGTATCATAATGTACTATTACTTTATTATGTTCCTTCTGTATAAATATATTGTTACGTTGCACGGTTGTTTCTTTTATAAATAAAGCGTTATTATATTTCATAATTTTTCATGAACACACACCATATTATGTAATGTATATCTTGTATTATTGTAACATGTACTACAAGTTCAATATCATATTTAAAAACTTAACAGAACATTTTGAATACAACACCTCAAAAATTCTCAATAATAATAATACTTTTATGGTTTAAAAAAAAACATGTTTTAGTAAAAATTTAACTATACAAAAACAATTAGCCATGCACCATAATTTAACATTTACATACGAGCATGTCGAAAATCAATTCATTCAATCTTTGTTATTATCTATACTTATAATAAATCTGTAGAGAGGTCAATTCTGTACATTAAATATATTTCCAAAATAACTATCAGGGGGTGATTAGGGATCGATACTGATGCCAAAAATGCAATCAGTAAAATTTTTGTCTGTCTGTCTGTCTGTCTGATGTATAACCGTTATAGAAACAAAAACTACTCGACGGATTTTAACGAAACTTGGTACAATTATTTTTCATACTCCCGCGCTGGTTATAGTATACTTTTCATCACGCTACAATCAATAGGAGCAGAGCAGTGAAGGGAAATGTTGGGGAAACGGGAGAAGTTACTCCATTTTTTAAGCTTCCGTCGCGTGTGCAACCTTAATGGTTAAAGCTACACAGAAATCATGTATGACGGAAATGTTCTCCTTAAAATTATATAAAAAATATTCCACGACAGCATATGTCTATCTTTTATGGTTGACTCACAATAACACGTGTAACTCCCGATAGCTTAGCAGTTCGAAGCTTTCTGATTAAGTATACCTATATTTTATCTACTCTTACGTTTATGACACTTAAGTGGGTGAAATAAAGGGGTGATGTTTAAACGAAATTCACGCGGGCGAAGCCGCTGGCAAAAGCTAGTAATATATAAAATCATTACATTAGATTACATACACATCAATTATGCACAAGTCAAATGGATTATTAAATCCAGGCTCCTTGGGAACAAACCATGATGAATTTATTGCTGCTATGCTTGATCAAGCTGTTGATATCATGGCTATCAATGAAACGTGGTTGAAACAGGGCGAGGAGGGTCGCGCACCAGTTGTTGCCGGGTACAAGTTGTTGCACACACCCAGACCACCCACCATTAGGAATAGAGGGGGCGGAATCGGTTTTTACATAAAAAGGGACATTAAGCTATGTGTGCTTCAACATCCCGTCTCTCATGACGTGGAGCAAATGTGGCTCAGAGTTAAGTTAGGAGGGAAATCAATACTCGTGGGTACAGCGTATCGACCGCCGTGGTTATCCTTACAAGTCTTTATAGACGCCCTTATTGATTCTCTCTCATCGTTTTCTTGGTGTGATTATACAATTATTTTAGGCGACTTCAATGTTAACGTATTAAATGAAAATGATGCAAATACTAAATTTTTAAATAATTTCCTAAAATTAAAAAAATTAAAACAACATGTTGACAAACCTACTCATTTTACTGACCATAGCGAAACCCTTTTAGACCTTATTTGTACTGATGCTCCCGTAATTCACATCGCAGTAAACCACATAAAAGACCTAAGTAGCCATGCATTTATAACTTGTGAGATCAAGGTAGTGAAATGTAGCACTCGTCCAAAATATGTTACATATAGACCTATAAAAGACATTGATTTGGATGTGTTCCACAATGATCTATCAATTGCTAATTGGAACGCTCTTCATAGTCTTTCTGACGTCAACGGCATGACCACTCACTCAATTCACGTCTTTGTTACTTCAGGTATTTGATAAACATGCACCCATAAAAACTATACTTATAATATAAGGCTTATGATGAGAACCAGAAATAAAGCTCAAAATCGAGCTTACAAAACTGGATCGCATGCTCATAAGATATTTTACAAAGACATGAAAAGCATAGTTACCAAAGCATTGTATAATGAAAAAACCGCCTACTTTAGATACTTTATAAATTCAAATATTAAAAACCCTAAATTGATGTGGAAACACTTAAAACAACATGTTACATCAAAGTCGAACAAGTGCATGTCGTTACCCCCCGAACCTTAATGATCCAAATAAAATTAATCTACATTTCTTAGACGTCCCCGGTAAAAGTGATGCTCCTTTGTCTATTATTACATATTTTGAATACCATAATCATTAATTGACGGACTTGTTTGAATTTCGTGAAGTTTCCGCCTCAGAGGTACATAAAGTCATAAAATCGTTCCAATCAAATGCTACGGGAATCGACGGAGTATCATTAGAAATGCTCTTGCTCGCTCTTCCAAATGCCCTTGAGACATTAACAACACTTATAAATACGTCACTAAAAACTAGTTGTTTTCCAGACCTCTGGAAACAAGCATTGATAAAGCCAATACCAAAAAAAGATAATATTGATGAACTTAAAGATCTCAGACCAATAAGCATCTTGTCTTGCGCTTCTAAGGTACTGGAGAAAATTGTCTGTGACCAGCTTCAGGTCTATCTTGAGTCGCATGACATCCTCCCGTCTACTCAGACTGGCTTCAGGAAAAAAAGGGGAACAGCCACTGCACTATTGGACGTTGTAGATGATGCACTTACGTCACAAGATAGGGGTGAGGGCACCATTTTGGTGCTTTTGGATTTTTCCCGGGCCTTTGACTGCGTAAATGTACGGTATACCATTACTACTTGCTAAGCTCTCTTATTATGGCCTCAGTATGGAAACCGTCAGATGGTTCGATAGTTATTTTAAGAATCGTTCACAGAAGGTCGTGCTGGAACAAGGTGAAACTGGCAGCAAGACCTTTTCTACTAGCTTGTCCATCAAAAGGGGAATAGCCCAAGGCTCTATACTCGGTCCTTTATTATTTATTTTGTATAGCGCGGATGTAACAAAACAGATCCTGCATTGCAAATATCATTTGTACGCTGACGATCTCCAAATCTATATTTCGTTTAAGCCATCGGAAACAATGGCGGGCGTACAAAAACTAAATGCAGATTTGCAACGTATATATAATTGGTCCGAAAATAACACACCTTGTATTAAACCCAACCAACACAAAATATTTAATAATTGGCAGTCAAGGACAAGTTCATAATATAAGCTCACTTATTCCAAATATAGTCATAAATGGTAAATCGATAGAGAGAGTATCAGAGGTGCGAAATCTCGGCATAGTAATGGATGAATCACTTCGCTTTGAAAGCCATGTAATTAATACCGCTAGAAGCTGCTTCTATCGCCTCAAAATTCTTTATAAAATAAGAGATTACTTAGGTAGGTTGCGATTTGCGAATAAAGTTATGTGAGGCTTTAGTTTTATCAAAACTTAACTATGCGGATACAGTAATTGGATCAAGACTCTTAGCTCGATCACAAAATTTAATACAGCGCGTACAAAATGCGTGTGCAAGATATTGTTTTAAAATACCACCACGCACCCATGTCACGCCTTTTATAATATAAACAATGCAAATATTTTGAAAATGAAGTACCGGAGGCAGTTGCACTTTGCCACTTTGCTTTTCGGTGTTGTTAAATATAAATGTCCCCCCTATCTATATAATAAGCTACAGTGGGCAAGGGACATTAATACAGCCTACAACACTAGAGCATCGAGTACCAGTCTAAGTGTTCCATCACATTCAACTAGTGCTTTTCGTGGAAGTTTTAAATACGCAGCCACAAAATGCTGGAACAATTTACCGCCACCAATTCAAAACCTCAATTCTGTGCATAACTTCAAAAGAAAGTATAAATTACATCTCTTACAAATACAGAAAGCACTCGATTGATACACACATACACAAACACGCGCTCGCACGCACGCATGCACACACACACACACACACACACACACGCGCGCGCGCACATACACACACACGCACACGCACACACACACACACACACAGACACACACAGGTATCTAATCAGTGAATGTTAAAATTCTTTGTAGGGGTTGGTGGCTGCGAAAAGTGGCAAGATAAATACAATAAGTACGATATTATGAACTTGTAGGTACCCATCACAGTAACAGTTGCGTTAATTATATTGTCTAATTAAATTATACTGTGTATGATTGAATATATATAATAATTAAGCGTATTGTAATATTTGTGTAGTCCTCAGATTGGATTTCTTGTATTTTCTTTCTACTCTTGGTTGTGTTCATGTTCATTTAGTATGATGTTTGAATGTTCATTTAGAATTAATGTTTTTTTTAATCAGTTATTTCCTTACTTTTTATTTTTATTTTAATAAATGTTGTGTAGATGCATCAGGCCGACCTAGTGCTTCAAAGGTTTGTGCTGAAAACCAGCGCTGCTAGTATTCTAGTAGCTATATGCTGAGAACAGACCTTTTTGTATGTAGTTCTACAGCAGTATTAGTTTTAGTTTATGTACTTCATTTTTTTCTGTTACTTATATATATATAGATTGTTGTAGTACAAATATGCATATAAATATTTCTTTCTTTCTTTCTTTCAATGTTATATTTAGCATCGATAAAGATCCAAAAAGTACTCGTGAGATGTTGTCCAATTTTATATGGGACCAGACGACGAGCACTAGCTTTCGAATATAAATAGTTTATTAACCTTTACGTACGTTTATATAAAACTAGCGAACCGCCCTCGCTTCGCTTCGGGACCCGTAAGTATCAACCGCGTAGGTCCCGCTCCCGTAGGAATTTCGGGAAGATAATAAACTATCACCAAAATTAATTCAGGTTAAATTAAATTAAACTTAGAAATAAAGCTTACGACAAAATAATAGCAAAGTAGCAAAGGATCACAGCAAGATTAATTCAGATTAAACTTGGAAACGCGGCAAATTTGATTACCATAAAAACGGTTCTAGTGTGTTAATCTTAAAAGATAGACATATACTGTCGTGGACATTTTTTTAGATCATTTCAAGAGGAATAATTCTTTCATACATACATATATTTTTGGTATCTTGAATCGTTTTCGCATCGCATGCAACGAAAGCCCTCGAGAATGAATAATTTTCCCCGTTTTTTTTCCACATTTTCCATTATTTCTTCGCTCCTAATTGTTGCAGCGTGATGTTATATAGCCTATAGCCTTCCTCGATAAAAGGTCTATTCAACACAAAAAAAAAATTTCAATTCGAACCAGTAGTTCCTGAGATTAGCGCGTTCAACCAAACAAACAAACAAACAAACAAACAAACTCTTCAGCTTTATAATATTAGTATAGATTAAAAAAATATATCAATTTGTGAGGACTCAGTATATGAGATATCGAAATGATGTGCTTTTGATTTTGATAATAATAATTGTACTCTATTGTTATAGGTTTTCCCCGCTCATCAGATCTGCAGTGCCATCGGCGCTCACACACTGGCGAGAAGCCATGCGTCTGTGTGGTGTGTGGAAAAGGTAATATTGCATTGTATTTATATAACTATTATTATATCCTCTGTTGCGTCTATCTCTTTATGAACAGGACTAATTGGAATGAAATTAAATTTTGTTTTTATAAATGTTTTCGAAATTGGTTTTTAGTTTTTACAAATACCTACTTTTCGAAAGTCACGAGTCAGGCGATTGGTCATGTAAGTAGTGACAAGAAATATCTGAGGATTCTTTTTTTCAAAAACTATCGGACAGATATTTGCGGTTTTCAGCAGTGGACAGAATTACAACATGTGAAATATTTTTTTTATTTCGCATAATCCAAGTACGTTCCCATAGTGAGGCCAATGAAACGAGATAGATATTGTAAAAAAATCAGAGGTGCAATACTTAAAATGAAAAGTCTGACACAGGTTATATGTTCCCAAAGAATTATCTACTGTATTACCTACATTTTATAAATTATCTATCTTGTACATTCATTTTGTTCGGATTCAAAAAGTATTGAGAATAGGAATAATAATAGTAATGAAAATAATATCAATGGTTTTTAGCAACTTTAGGAAATAAATTAACGAATTACTCTTTAATTTGTTACGTACAAAAAACCGATACAAGAGATTTTGTATCACACGTTGTTTAATTATAATGAGGAATATGTGTGTGAATCAAATAGGTATGAGCCAATTATTATTTTACAGTCTGATCGCTACAAAAAATAAACGTTTAACGTTTTTTCTTGTATCCAAACACAAAAATCATAAAATAAAAAGTGTTTACTTTGATAGATTGTAGACATATCAAATAAAATAATATATCATTGTCCGCTTTCAATAACTACTCCCTCGTGAATACTGTACGTCACCAGACACCACCAAGCGCGGCAATATGGCGGCTATTGCTGTTTATAATATTTAGACTTCCATGAATATTTTCATAAACGTTACAGAACATACCTACTATAAATAAACGTTAGAAACAATAAAAAATATTGCATACTCCCTATTCTTGTTTTACTGTTGTAATAACTAGCTGGGGCCATTAATCAACAATAGGCGTTGTTAGTAAACTTACAGGTAGCACGATAATAAGAACGTAGCGAACGCAGCCTTAAGTTTGGGGCAACGGAAAATAGATTACAACCAATTACTTTTTGGACTTATTGTCATAGTTACAGTAATCGTAGCCTGGACGTTAAAAAATTTGGTACATAGTGTAAAAGTATATTTTCATGGCAAAAAACGAGTTCGATCTTAAATTTTTCAAGTTCATGTCAGTCTTTATCGTATTAGCTCCCAAAAAGGTAATACAACCACTTGTCTATCTCAACTACAACGGTTACTAAATGATGCACCTCAGGACGGACACTAATAATTTTATTATGTTAACAAAACTTCTAGCATTAATATAATAAAATGTACGCGCGTATTGTACACATGCGATGTTAACCTTCTTTACGAGATATTGTTTTATTTGTACCGTTCACTGCGACTGTTCTGGACGTCTCCAACTACGAGCAGGTGCCGGCTCTGGGACCGGTTGCGGCGCTTGCACGCCCTCCGGCTCCGGGACAGCCCCCGGGGCTAGGGCAGCACCCGGGGCAAGCACAGCCTCCGGGGCAAGCACAGCCTCCGGGGCAAGCACAGCCTCCGGGGCTAGCACACCCCCCGGGGCTAGCGCAGGCTTCGGGGCTAGCACAAGCTCTGGCCCCGGCTCGCTCTCCAGCGCCCTCTTCGAAAATGCCAAAGCCTACGGATCCCATCCTCTCTTCGGCCCTACAATGCACCTCGATTCAAACACGGAAATGAGCGTCGGGACGGCCGCCCTCCTTAACCCAGCCTACAGTCCGACGGAGAGCTTGATATACAACGAAATATACAGCCTACTAAACAGTGCCAGCCTGGCTGACTTTCCCAGCCCACTAGAAAGTACCGGCTCGGTCTCCGACGGCCCAGACAACGATGCGAGTGCGGCACCTGCTTTCGACCCAGCTCATCTGAACACCTGCGTCGTACCCAGTAGGAGCCCAGGTGCCACCCCGGCTCCCGGCTTCAGAAAACTCGCCAGGACCCGCAGGAGCCGCGGCGCTGGCTCGGCTTCCCAGTCCAGGAGAAGCCCTAGAAACAGGGCTTCCGCATCGGGCGCGACCTCAGGCTCCAAGAGGCGCTCCAGAAAACGCCGAGCCTCCAGATCGGGCGGGGCCTCCGGTTCCAGAAGAGAGACAAGATCCCGCAAAACCTGCCGCGCCGACGCGGTCTCCCGTTCCAGAAGGGAGACCAGATCCACCAAAACCCAAACGAGCTCCGCCGTCGAAAGTGGGTCCGAGTCTAGCACTAATGTCAGCATCACGGGGACCGATTACGCGACCGTCACACGCATAGACGCCAGTACCTACAGGATCCGCATCCAGCTACATGAAAAGCTCCAATGCAAGCTAAAACTCCAGTTCTAAGTTGAGCCCCGGCACCAGATGCATAAGACAGGTAAGTTGTAATTGCTGTTGTTGGCTCAAATACACCAAAATTTAGTTCAGAGTAGGTGAGTAGGTAAAGGGAAAATTATAATGAGCACAAAAAAGAACGTTGAGAACCATAACTACAATAACGTATAGTTGTACTATAAAACGTTATTTAGGAAAGTGATCACCGTATTTAGTGAATTGTTCACCAGATGTTCTGCATTATTTAGCGATTTTTCGCGTGTATCTGGCGGGTTCGAAGAGCGAAGAATCTCGCCAATAAAAAAGAGCCACTTCGATGAAAAGTAAGATTAGGTTAGACTATTAATTTTATTTGAAAAAAGAAAAGGTTATGGTAGCGATTTTGATTTTCTTGCGCTGGGCTAATGGAAAAGTACCTTGTGTTTGGTGTAAGCAATATTTGAAATGAACAATTATAATTTGGAACTAGCTGTTATATAAATAGGATCGCAAGTTGTATTTTTGGTTTTAACTCTGCGCTAAAATAGGGATTAAAATCATTTACTATTTTTGACAATATGAGTGACTTTTTGCCCTTACTTTTATGTAAATGTGGTAGTTCGTTAAACCTAACCATATGTTCGTAAAGTTGAATTGCAAAATGATATTTATCTACACTAATGTTATAACATTCTACTTATGTTTCCAATATTTGACTTATAATTACTACTGTTATAGCGCAGATAACAAAACACTCAATTTAAGCAATTTCACATGATGGTATAATATCCACATCGATATCGTCATGGATGTAGAAAGTAAAGATGCGCCCGTAACATACATAAGGCGCACGACGAGTGGTCAACATTAGGTTGTGTGATTGAGTGATTGATCAAGTCAGTCTGTTGTAGACAGCAGTGAGTAACACATCTTCCTTACGCAAAATTGGTTTCAGTAATTATGTCCGCAAATGTAGAAAATATGGCTTCCTGTGCCTTCAAAAATATTCTAACAATTCAAGAAACACAAATAAAGTCCAAAGGAATCACATTTCATTATGTAAACATTGAATTGTAAATTAACTTCACTATTTCTAAAATAATAACTTTACTAAAATGGCGCGTGACATATGTAAGAGTAACAAAGACAGCACGACTAAAATTTCGAAACGCGGAAGCGAGATATCACTATGTAATCTGTTCGTTTTCAAATATAGTAACAAAATTCCATCGCGCCAACTTCACGCACAAACCGATTCGATTCAAAATTGGATTGTTCCAACTTGACGCACATTCGAACGTGCAAGGCCGGTCTATGTATGTATGTCTATGGATATCGTAAAATCTCATTATAACATCGCGCGCTCGCTCCTGATTGGCCCTGCGCGCGCAGCTGCGCTCTCATTGGTTAATGAGATTGATTGATTTTAATGGCGGCAAGTTCACTGTGACAATACACGTACGCGTGAATTTAATGTTTCGCAATGTGTTTTGTTTTTAAAATACAAATTAAATTGCATTAGTGAAGATAAAGTAGTGTATGCAACTGCATATAACACGGGTATTAAAACACTCGTTACTATTATGAAACTCGCTGCGCTCGTTTCATAAACTCACACTCGTGTTTTAATACCTACCCTTCATTATATGACAGTTGCATAAACTACTATTTCACTATGAAGTTTCATAATTTTTTTTGCTTTCGTATTGTGTGTTCCAGATACCAAAGAATTGTCTGTCAACATATTGTGTCATATTATTTAAAAATGATGTTCTGATATAGAATTATGATAAGAACCTACCTACACAAATTTTTATAATCATTATACTAAAACCTGGTATTTCTAGCTAAGTAGTGTACTCGTAGTAGCGGCGGATTTAAATTACATTTCTACTAGGTTCAAATGAATTGTTTGGATGAGTTCTGTGAAGAGTTATTTTAGTCGTCTGGGATTACACTTCGAATATCGAATAACTCACCAGGAAGCATCGTTAGAATTTATTAACTTTTGTCGCCTTCTGATAGTGAAAGAATAGCAGTGTGCAAATTATGTCTTCGTCAATAGTGTTACTCAATAATTTCTTTTTTATGCACATAGCGGACGTACGAGAAGATGAGCGAGATTTCGATGGTAAGTGCTATTATATAGAAAGTAATGTGAAATGTTACTGCTATTGATAGCTCTATATGTTGCTACTTTTGAAACTATGGTACTGGCAACCTATTGATCTTAAAACGTCGTACGTACATCTTAATTAGATACAAAATAGCAAAGCACAGTGACAATCATAGCTTCGCCCTTTATTCAATAGGATGCAGGTACCATCAGCAAGGAAATTTGGTGTGATGATGGTGTCATGATGGATGGAGATTACACCCCAATAAATATACAGTGTGTCCCATAAGTTGCACGGCAAACTGAAATGGAAGACAGCATGTGAATTGTGAATATACTTACTTGATGTCAATAGATCATTGCTAAAATTGTCAGTTTTCGAGATTTTTACTTGTTTTATTTTTTTATTGGGTTCTCTATCACTTCTTTAATTTGCTGAGTCCACAAATGTGCAGGAAGATATTTAAAAATCCTATAAATATACTTTCAAAATGTTGTTCTGATGGTTTGCTTGAAAAAGAAAACAAAGTCCAAAATCTCGAAAACTGTAACACTTTTACAAATGTACCTATATAAAATGTGAAACTATTATTTTGTTATCTTTTTATTAAATAAATTGAATTTTCAAAAGTATTCAATCGTGAATATGACCAAAATATTTTAGTCAAAAGCAAGAAGGTACTTCGGTACTTACCCTAATTATTATTACTTCATTTTTACCAATATAGGTAAACCATAGTTTCTATGGTAAATAATTATTTGAGACGCGGGAGCGGGGGTACACTCAGTCGAACAATAATAAAATAAACAATAAGTTACTTTAATTCTAAGGAATAGAGTACATTTCATAACACTTAGTTGCTACCGAGGTAAGGTGGCAGCAACGGTTTGTTTTCGTTAGAATGTTACGTACATTCTAGTTGGACATTTGATCACTTTTATGGTATCAAAATTAAACAAATACATGAAAATTATGATAACTAACTTTGTCGTGTATTTAATTTCTTATTGACTATTTTTGATATCGATGGAGTTTTAATTCGATTTTAATCGTTAGTATAGTTTGTATTTGATGACTTGCATGTGCGTATACGCAATTATGTATTCGTTGCCCGCGTCTGGAAAACACTAAGGGGAAGGAGGGAGGTGGTCAAGTTACACAAACGTTAGTTATAACAAAATACGCCATGAAATATTTTTAATGAGATCACTGGGACTTCCTTTGTGTAGAACTATATAGGTACTTGCTTTTAACTTTCCAAGTTGAAACTTAAAGGCAAAGCAATTAGTGTATAAATACACAAAAAAAGCTAAGAAATCAAATCATAAGACCCGTGTAAAATTATTAATGTCCGTCGTCTGATGCAGTATGAATACGACCACGAATTTCGCACGTTAGCAATTAAAGGAGGACCGGAATATCGTGGCCTATATTTTCGGCAACCGAATGTATTAGCAACATATAAATAACTTGTAAACTGCTATAAATAACTTGTAAACATATTTGTCGGCAGGTTTCTCGCGTAGCAACAAACTGTCGCGTCACATGCGTGTACACACGGGTCTGAAGCCGTACTCGTGTTTGTATTGCGACAAGAAGTTCTCGCAGAGCAACGACCTGACTCTACACGTCCGGCGACACACGGGACACAAACCGTACGGTTGTGAAGTGTGCGGCGATCGTTTTATACACGTACGTATTTTTACTGTTCTGTTTTTTTACATGAATAGGTACGTCTTGCCTTATATATCGTTGAATACCTCCTGTTGCATGCTACAAAAAGTGTCATGATAAGTCTGAGCTTGTATTTCAACGCCATCTATTTGATATTTATACATATTGTGTGAGATCGAAGTAGCGACTGTTAGTTCCAAATGTAACAGTACCTATCAATGACGATGGAAATGATGGTTACTTTAAATATTAACCCTAACGTTTTTTAATAAAATTCATATTATTAACTAACACTTTTATCATTTTATCTAAGTACATATATCTACGTGATCTCTTGAATATTTCCTAATCACACCCTCAATACAGGGCGCCGCACTCCACCATCACCAGCGATTTCACAACCATTTCCCGGACCCGGACATGATGCGAGGTCACCAGGTAGCCCCGGTGAGTGCGAACGACAGCCTCCCCTTCACACTGACCCTCGCCAACTGACAGTCGCCGGGTGCTCGCGAGGCACCATCCAGCTCACACTTCTCGAACGGACTGAGTGATGTCGATACGAGACACTTTGTTAAAAGTGTTATACCTGACGGTTATTGTGTATCGTATACTTTTGCGACGTACTGACAGAGTATATTTTTGGTTAACAGTTGGTTATCGTCGTAAAAAGGTAAGAATCGAGGCGTATAGGTGTGTGCCTCGAGTCGCTATGTGCGTGCCTCGGGTCGCTATGTGCATGCCTCGTGTCACTATGAGCGTGCCTCGTGTTGCTATGTGCATACGCAATGTAGCCTGCGGGAGAACGCACACAAATGTATAATCTCAGTCAGATAAGTCAGCTCTACATGTCGAGCTAAAGTAGGCAATTATATCTCTAACGAGGCCGAAGGTAACTTACTACCTATATACTCTGTCATTAGCAGAGTGTACGTATAGTTAGAAGTTAGGTATCGTGTATTGTACAAAATTGTATTATGTGAATGAACTGGAAAGAGATCCGTCTTTTAAAAATTCTTTACCTTCAAATGGAATGATTTGTTATTTTTTGTGTATGTGGAGACATATTATTATCATTCATTTGAAGCATTTGCAGGTTATGTCTTTAAGTAACTAGTATCTAGTCAGTTTACCTGCGAAAAATGTGCAATATCATTGTTTAAATGCTGTGCTTTTCAAGTTATTTTGTAAATTACAGGATTTCTCTCTACAAAGGCAGTTTAAATTCCAAAGTATCTTAAATTAGATAATTTGACATTGAAGGAAAGCAAATATTATCTTTGAAAAACACAGCATTTATAACTTTCCTATTTATAAATAGCGTGAAGATATTCATTTTATATAGTACTTTATTCTTATTATTTTATTCTGTAATGAAATTCAATAATATCGTATTACACTTTTTCTTTAGATAGATATTTGATTTTATTATCGCTATGTTACATAATGTATAATGTTTTAACATCGCTTATGTATTTACAAGAAATATATTATTCTAGTGGTTCATGTATTACATATTTACATCCATGTGTTATATAAATGCAAACAAAATGTTGACGATCGTAATGATATTGAAATAAACGCTATCATCACTGCGAAACAACACTTGCCTATACATCTGTTTCACATCACTAGTAAAAGCGGCAGCATTTCAACGGATACATACAAGCAAGCAGAGATTTAAAAACAATAGATAGGCCATGCGCTTCCGAAAAATGTTCGCGCTTTACAGAGTGTACGTAACGTGTTTTTTGAAGGCACAGGAAGCCATATTTATGCTTCAGATTCATACATCCCTACGCTGGCCCATTTTCGTTCTAAAGTTTGGTAATTTCATATCTATTGATTTTAAATCTCTGTAAGCAAGTCCAAAAATGTTTGTTTGCAACTTAGGGCCTGCATGTAGATTGTAGACTCATTTAATGATAGACTTCGCGCGTCTTATCAAATAGCATCAAATAATGTGCGAAAAGAAGTGTAACTTGCATCAAATACTGTGCAAAGGAGAGTGCTTACTGAATCCGATCGCAAAATACCGTGATGTGGTATATAATAAAAATGTCTAGTCTAACATCCGTGGAAGGTGGCCTACTTCCTCATAGGCCCACTTGTTTCATAGTTTGTCATAATGTTGACATAATTATTCTACACTCAGGATTCAAATGAAGGTTTTGGTCTGACGACAAATATATTTTTATTGCTATTCCTATGTTCGAGATGTTCTTCGAGACCTTTCTCGATTTTTCAAATTGAGAACCTCTTTTTTGAACTTAACGTATTTTAACCTTTTAAATATCCCAAGGAATAATTCAGGCGTATTCAACTATTGATTGATGTAATGTTTATGACAAAAATTGTTTTTTTTATGTAAATTGTTTAAAGATTACACTAGTTTACACTACATCTGTTGCCGAAAAATTTTTAGCTGTTGCTGACTACATACGATATGCTGTTTTCAAAAATATAATTAGAATATTTTTAACCGACTTCAAAAAAGAAGGAGGTTCTCAATTCGACCGTATACTTATATGCTTTTTTTTATGGGTGTTCAGCGATTTTTTCGTCGTTTATGGGCCGATTTTGATAATTCTTTTTTTGTTGTAAAGTAGATATATGCGCAGTGGGGTCCCCTGATAAGGACACCAGGATCTGATGATGGCATTTCAGAGAAATCGAGGGGAACTTTCGAAAATTGTATGAAAGACTAGTGTGTTTGTTCATGTTATCATAAGTACATTAAAGCGCTACCATTTCATGAAGGTCTCGAGTCGATCTGATGAAGCCGAAAGACAGTCGAGGGAACTCCTCAACGATTTACTGCCAGTTATCTGGTGTTTGGTCTTGATTAATTTGTAGTGACGAGAACTTTACACTTACATGTTGAATTGAGCGCCATCTGGCGAGTAGTTTTTGAGTTATCTCTGCTTATTAAGGTTGAAGTCGGTTATTTTTTTTGTAAAAAGCAATTATTATCAGCTCTAGTTTCTGACTTTCAGCTATGCGGATATAAATCAGAAAAAACGCGTATTTGCTAAGAAATACTTTATTAAAAAAATGTTATTCATTGATTTCTAAAAAACTTCGATTTAAATCTTTTCTCTGATGTAGACTTCTTTTCTGATGTGTAGACAGAGACCAACAATAGTCAGACATCATGTTTATATCCCAGAAACTCTGATATCGCTCTTCTGTGATGCGAAGGTCCTGATGCATACGCTTTCCCTGCTCTTCGCTCATATCTCCTAAATTTTTCGAAAATCTGAACAGGTGACTATGGAGGAAGTGGAGTTTTATGCTGATATTGCATCCCATATTTTTTAAATATAATAAAAATATTATTATAAAAACAAAAAACCCGACTGCTTACAAAACAAACGTAGTACTTGTGATAAATCTTTTTTTACCCGTTGGTAACAGTATTGTTTGTCCCCGCCTGCAGCACCATGAAGTATTTTATGTTGATATTGTGACACTTGTTTTTTTCTTTTGAGTTCTTTTGTAAGCAGTCGGGTTTTTTGTTTTTATAATAATATTTTTATTTCAGACTTTTTAGTGTTTTCACCGAAAAATTCTACTTTTTAGGATGGTTTTTGACAATTTGTGTTAAAACGTGTGCCTTAACGTTACATGATATTTTATATATTTTTGAAAAGGTCTTTTCACGATCTTTCATTTGATACCCATATTGCTAAGAAAACAAAAAAACTCAAGATTATCCCCTCTTTTTCTTCCACTTTCGGGCGCCATTTTGAAAATTCATATAGCCTATGACACTTTCACAGTTCTGACGAATTCAACGATACCTCATATGTCGAAATCCGTTCAACCGTTTGGGCTGTGGGGCGGTCCAAATAATCCAAATGGACATACATACATACATACACTCGAAAAACATAACCCTCCTTCTGACGCAGTCGGGTAACAAAAGGTCTTCTACAAGTACGTCATTTTCAGATTTTTTTATACAGGTGAAAGTTGTCTACAGTCTAAGCCTTTAGTTCTAACTCAGTCATAATTTGTTTTAATTGAGTATCTTTCATAAATTGTCTAATTTTAGGACCTTCTAAATCAGCATCGTTTTGTAATGAACTTGGGCCTTCAACATCATGTTCTAAGGGTCAAGGTATATTTTTATGCACTGAAGACTCAGATGAACGTAGCACTGGTCATTGAACACAACTATTAAGTACTTTGGTACCTGCCATTTAGCTCGATTTTTAGCGTTTAAACGATTTTTAATGTTCACACTACGCAAATAACAGTTTTCGCAATGATTTTATGGTTCTCGCCAAATAGTTGGTGTTCCAAATGTAAAAGATCTTCTTTTACCACTTTTCCATAATCTTAAATATTTCAGACACGATTTACAAACGCAATTGGGAGTCCAAGACTTCTCATTTTTATCCAAGAGCATCCCAAAGAACTCAAAATAGGTATTTTTCACTAACTCTAATAAGGCTTTCCTGTAATTTTTAAGTCATATTCTCCACATATGTAACAAAAATGATCTGGATTGTTTAAACAACGTCTCTTTGAACTACTCATGACACAAAAACTTCAAATACTAATCTTAACACAGTAAAATACACCTGTTGTCGGTTAATATACGCGATTTGACAAAGCAGGGTCATAAGTAAACATTATCAACCACAAAATTCGCGGCAACAGACAAAAAGTTATTTTTGTAAACTAGTGTTATTAATGATAATATTTAAAGTGTTATATGTTAGGTTAGACTCGGGTTCATAGGACTGACACGGCCTAAGTAGAAAAAGCTGCATTTTCGATATTCCACGTTATTCCCACACACGTTATTTATTCATCGTCACTGCTGTTGTTTTCTAACTTGTAGCCTTTCCGAACTTTCGTGAATATTGTCCTACCTATAGCCTATCGCATCTATGGTCTTTAAGTCACATAACTTCATGTTAATTATATGGTGAAAGCCAAAATGAATGTAACAGCAAAATGCAGCAATAACGCAATAGCGCATTCATAGACACTATTATATGTATATGCGCAATGACGCACAGTTCATAGATACCATATTATAAATTTAATGTAATACGGATGCATTTATAACAATAGCTGTTGATACAAACTGTACTTAGAAATTGAAGGAATTATTGAGATGCATTGAGATGAACTTTATTGATTTACTGTCTCAACATGAAACACTGTCACAATACAGTCATCATCTGATATTTAAAATAGCTAAACGTAAATATTTAATAATATAGAAATTATTAGAATTTACATACTACCCAAACACACCTGTTTGCTCACTTAGTATAGCACTGACAACAGTTATAATTATACATATTGCGTGGACTGTTGAAAAATAGTCAGGATACTGTGTTAGTATGTAGTATGTGACTGTCCGTATTGTACTATACATGTGTACTGTAATATTTTAACTTTAATTGACATTTAATATAAATACATATATGCCTAATAATATATTAATCAATAGTCGGTGTTCAGTAATCTAGTTTGTAGACAATCGGTAATAAAAAAGTGAAAAAAAATACAAAAATAGCGTAAAAAGTAGGCATGCATATCTATTTTGCTTGCCTTTCGCTTTCGCTTCCTAGTCACATTTAGTACGTAAAAGCTTTATGGTAAAATTACATATCGCACCTTCGGTGCAACAAAGTCGCAACAGCTCATTTTGTAATTTTACAGGAGAGCACTTTTAAGATTTTTTTCGCATTTATTTCCACATTACTCGATTACTATCTGTAGCAGGTTAAAAATATTTATACTGTTAATTGTTTATAGTGTTTGCTACAATTTCACGTAAATTGGTTATTTTTAATTATTAAAGAAATACTAATAAAAGGCATAACAAAAAAATGTGTCCTGAATTATGACTTTGTTGCACCAGGATTTATTTAGTTTACTGACTTATGCATAATAATTAATGATAAGGTTTTAAATGAAATAAAGTATATTATACAAATATATTGTATATATTTTTCTCAGAAAATCAACTACAAATAAAAACGTCAGTCTAAACAATTAAAATCTTATATCCTACAAAACAATTTAACATTATAAGAGTTTAAGTTTGAATTAAATTCAAACTTGACTCAATACTCAATCTTATACGCTTAGAAACTCAAGTTAAGAGCTTTAAAAGTAATGACTCTTATTTATCATAATATTCAGTCTTACAATCAGTACAATTCTTATAAAAATCAAACCAACAGTTTGATAAAATTAACAGAAAATCGTAATTATACAAAATAAAATAAAAAAATTGTTTTAACAGGGAACTATATTAAGAAAACCGATTAATTGTTTCTCTTTGAGTTCGTCCTACTGCTGTGCAAGCACAAAAGAAAGAAATAATAGAAATCTAAAAAAATATGTTTAAACTTAGTAACATTTAAACTTCCAACTTTAATCAAATTTAAGTTTTTGTAAATAATTATTCAAATATACTGTTGTATACGTTTTCATAATATCTTGGAACAATATTATCTGTAATTAATTGACGAATATCTTGCTTTTTATTGTTTGCAATTGGCAAATTAGAGCTATAAGCTGCACTCAAGTTAATATCCGTGATATTTTTCTTGCCTGCACGACTAATTTTAATTTTAGCTTCGTTCCATAGTTCGGTTTTATATGTGGTTTTGTACTTATAGGTATCAGAATCTTTAACAAATTGCACGACTTTAATATCGGAAATTCTGATCGGTTCACCATCACAATTTTTGGCAGTGTTTAAGTTAATATCATTAGAAAGTAATTTTAAGTCGTAAAAATCATTATAGTTCATTTCATTAACAATGAAACTATTACCAGTCTTTTTAGCATTACGAATTAAACCCACATATTGATCTGGGGTGTAAATTGGCCCAGATTTTTTTGCTCGACGAATGTTTTTCTCTATTATCGAGTGGACGGAATCCGCTTCATTTTGAGTGTGCCCACGAATTAAGAACTTGTGGGTTATTGATCTAATTGGCAAGATTGAAACGGCATAATAGTATAAACTTAAAATGAATTTATTTTTTTGTTGACCGCAACAGTTATCTGAGAAGAAAATGATGTCTGAATTTGGGTTACTCGTAGAACATTCTTTTAAAAAATTGTATAAACAAGAACCTATTTCATTAGCACCACGCTTGCCCAGACCCTCGTGCCAAAAGAAACAATATGTTTTCTCATCCTTAATATTAGAGACTGTAAAGTTATAACAGTTTAATTTACTTTTATAAAAAAATGCTGATGATTGTCCTAAAGGACAGGGCAATACTGCTTGAAGATCGAATATGGCCACAATAGTGTTGGTATCGGATTTTTTGCACTCTTCGATGTTTTGTTTCTTTTCTAATCTACTTAGACACTTTTCCTCTTGATGTTGATTATACTTGAACGTCAATGGCTCTTTATCTACAGCATTCTTATAGGCCTCGCATACGTCACATTGGTCTTTACGTGGAATAAAGAAACTAATATTAAATTGGGTATTGAATATTCGATGGTATGCGTCATAATTTGCTGGTTCTTTGTTGTTAGATATACGACTTTCTTGATAATTCCGGTGTAATTCTGCTACAGTCAATCCACCATCGATGTATTCTCTGGTTGAATTCGCTCTGATGTAGTGGCTTTCGATCCTGGGAATCGAATTTATGTGGTCACGTACAGATTGAATTATTTCAGGATCCAGCTTTGACTGTTTGCCATGTTTACCGCGTTTATCTGTTGGAATTACACTTACGCTTCCAAATTTGCTTTGAATCACAGTACGCAGAGGTTTATCACTTATAGCCAATGTATTCAATAAGAAAGTTTTACAAACTCTTATTTCTTTACCATTATTCATAAGAAAGAAGCTTATGTTAGGTTTTCTACATTTTCTCTGCATGTCTCCACCTTTTTTAATCTTGATAGTACGGTATTCAGGTTCAACTTGCTTTACACAAGAAGCAAGAAAGTCACGCTGTCTTTGAAAAGAACCAAGGTCCCAGTATGTCTTAAAAATCATATTCCTTTCTTCTGTGGAAAATTTAGTTGAACAGGACAATCGGCAAGTATACATACAAGATGGACGAATAATTTTCTCCGACATGGGTTTACCTCTAGTTGAAGTGTATGCTTGACCAGTGTTTTTTAAATACTTTCTCTGGTTTTTTTGCCATTGACCTGGCTTGCTTAGTAAAGACGGAAAAACTAACTTTCTTGGTTGCTTTTTATGCGGTGGTTTATATTCAGATCCATCACTTGGGGAAAAATCTTCATTATTATTATCAATCGAGATGGTGTCTTCAGTGAGTATAGTTTTTACTAAAGTGTTTTGTGCCACTGAATCAATAATACTATTTGAAGAGACTATTTCTGCATCATTTAAACGGTCCAATTTTTCGCCATCTATTATAACGTCCATATTCTTTGTAACGGTATTTTTTAAAATTGAATCAACGTCAACTCCTACTGTGTCCATGTTATTGTCCTTTTCATTGCTTCTCTCAGTAACTGGAAGGTCAATTTGTCGATCATCTGAAGTACTGGATAAATTAAAAAGACGTGAGTTCTCTGCATTGTAGTTATGATCATTGTTCTGATCCTCTGGATGCAAGTTCGATAACCATGTTTCAACTAATTCTTTCTTTCCTACTGATGCATTTTGTTGGACCGGAATCATAGAAATAATTTTTTTACTTCGAGAACCCATGTCTGAAATGAAATTGATATTATTAATGATATTTGCGAGTAAGATTTACTTTTTAAATTTTAAAGGTATCTAAAATACAATTGCAGACCCTTAAAGCGAGAAACAAGAATATACTACCACTAAATCATGATTTTTTTATTAATCGCACTCAAAACAGTGTTGGCACTTGTAGGTGCAACTTTGACAAAAAAAAATTAGTAAATAATTATGGAGTAACAAAGTTATATTTTTGTTTTTAAGCTTAACAGTCAGTATATAAGATATAAAATATGGAACTAAGTAGTCGTAAGTATTTTTGTCATCCTACTATAAATAATTATATTGGACCTACAAAACATTTTTATTGTTTACGACTTTGTAGTTCCATAACTTAATTAGTGGAAATGAAATATTAGTGGAGCAAAAAAAGCACTTTTTAGTTAATCACTTTGTAGTTCCAATTATTTTAGTTGAATATAAATATTACTGGATCTACAAAGACACTTTTTCATTTTAGACTCTGTAGTCCCAACTATACTCTATTTCACATAGGATGGGTACGGTGACACATGTCAAATTAACTCTATAGTGAGGTGACCATGCATAATTAATTTATGTGATTCGATTATCGAGTACAATTGCGGTTAACCTTAAATCGATTTCGATTATAAAAAAATATTTTTAACTGCATATTAAAAGATAATTTTCGCTAGAGTGAATAGATAATATTTTAAGGGTGTAAAAATGAAACAACATTTAAATCATTCATAAATTTATTCAGTATCTGTCTCAACCGACGAACAGGAAGACACATCCGATTTTAGGCATTTTAAAGAACAGAACACACACACAAAATGGAATAACTAACAAAATAATAACAAAACTTAACAACAATAAAACTGCAACAAATAACAAACTGGCAAATCGAAAACACGGGAAGCATACAAGGCAAGACGCACTCGTACTGATTGAGATATCTCAAGTCAGTGAGTTGACAGTTTGACACGATTCACAAGATGGCCGTTACGATTATTCGTTTTTGCCGATTACCTACTACGTGTCCAGTCCCTAACACATTTCGTTTCATGCATAGGTTTCATGCCTCTAATTTTACGTTATTATTTTTTCTGTACCTTTTTTACTTTGTTTAAAATGTAAAAACGCATATTTAAATACAATTCATTACCATTCATCTAATCAAGCATTATTGTTAACTTTGGAAATTAATTGGTGATAAAAAAATATATATTTATCTGATTTGTTGAAAATAGTGTGCGTGTATTGGAACATAAATCAAATGTCACCGTACCCATCCTATATGAAATGGAGTATAGTTTAGTTAAAAATTATAATATTGGATCAACAAAATCGCTTTTATAACTCATGTCTTTGTTGCTCCAAAATATTTGAAATTTACAAAAACGGATTGAAGTCTTAAATGTAGATACGTTTTTATCGCTCCAATTAGTGAGAATAAAAATGGTCATAAATACCTTTGTGCGGCTGTAGCTCCGATATACGTCAAACACTCGCGGGCGCGGGGGTGCTGCTGGCCATTCAGACTGTCGAACCATAACTCGGGAAAAAATTTATTTATTTATTTATTTATTCTTTATTGAACCCCAAAAGTGGTACAATTGGCGGACTTAATGCTAAATAGCATTCTCTAACAGTCAACCTTCAGGATGTGCAGAGAACGGTATAAGGCGGTTCAATAAAATACACAGTTATACTAATAAGAACAATAATATCTAATAGTTTATATATAATATTTAGTAGGAGAGCAATTTTAAAAAGTGAGCATATACTCTTTTTTTAAAGGAGAACTTGGAGTGCAATTTTCTGACGTCTTTGGGAAGAGAGTTCCAAAGACGAATAGCTTGGAACGTGAAAGAGTTGGACACAAAACATGTGCGGTGACATGGATAAGCAAGATTTAGCGAATTGGAGGAACGAAGGTTCAGATCAGGAAAAATCACTAATTTCAACAAAGGCACTCGCGCCATCTAGTAGGATTTTGCAGTAATTCCGCGGGTGTCTTCGTTTCCCCATACGAAGGCATGGTTCATAGACAATTTGGCATACTTAACTCAATTTTGCAATTTCGGCTACTTGAGGCTTTGTTGCACCGAAGGTGCGATATATTAAATTAAAATACTATCTTAGATTATAATAAAAATAAATCTAGTAACTTACAGTACATAGTATATAAAGTAATCACTACATAGTATAAAACAAAGTCGCTATTTTTGTCTGTCTGTTTGTCTGTATGCTTAAATCTTTAAAATTACGCAACGGATTTTGATGCGGTTTTTTTGTAATAGGTAGAGTGATTCAAGAGGAAGGTTTTTATGTATAATACATGCATATACGAGGGGTGATCAATAAGTAATGATAATCGATATGAAACAGAACACTTAGATGAAAAAAAAATCTATTTTTCAACGTAGTCTCCTAACAAGTTAATACATTTAGTGTATCTTTTTTCTAAACCCATGATTCCCTTAGAAAAAAATTCTTTGTCTTGACCCTCCCAAAACGCCTCTACTGCAGCCATCACTTCACTGTCGTCCTCAAATTTGTTACCCCGGAGGTGTTCTTTGAGCCGAGGAAAGAGGTAGAAGTCACTGGGAGCTAGATCTGGCGAATAGGGAGGGTGTTCGAGGAGTTCGAACCCCGTTTCTTGAATGGCAGCCATCGCAACTGCAGCTTTGTGAGCCGGAGCGTTGTCTTGGTGAAACAGCACTCCAGCGCGCAGTTTACCGCGTCTTTTTGACTTAATAGCCTCTCGCAATCTTCTTATTTGGTCTGCGTAGTAAGAGCCTGTTATAGTGGCCCCCTTTTCCAAATATTCTACCATAATAATTCCCTCAGCATCCCAGAAAACAGACGCCATAACCTTTCCCGCTGAACTTGACACTTTGAATTTCTTCGGAGTTGGTGAGGAGGCTCGTTTCCAAGTCATCGATTGTTGCTTGGTTTCGGGATCAAAGTGGTGGATCCAGGTCTCGTCCATGGTCACAAAACGCAACAAAAAATTTTCTTTATCGTCCTGGAACTTTTGAAGATTCACCCTTGAAATGTCGACTCGTTTCTTTTTTTGCTCGTCGGTTAACATTCTCGGCACCCAACGCGCAGAGACCTTTTTCATATGCAACTCGTCGACGATGATTTTTTGAACGCTGCCATATGAGATCCCTGTGACCTCAGCTACATGCCTTACGGTCACCCTTCGATCGGCCAACACGATGTCTTCCACTTTTTTCACGTTTTCTCCGGTAAGGGACGTGGCTGGGCGTCCCTCGCGATGTTCATCTTCAGTGGAGGTTCTACCCAGCTTAAATTCCTTTGCCCAACGTGCGACTGTGGAATATGGAGGAGCAGAATCCCCCAATGTTTCCACTAAGTCCCTGTGTATGTCTTTGGTAGACATTTTTTTTCAGGCAGAGGTACTTGGTGACAGCTCTTATTTCATTTTTCTCCATTTTGATGTTTTCTCTTCGACAGTTCGTATTCAAATGAATGTATCTCCCGATAATGATGACCTATTTATACAAATTTTTGGGGCTAAACTAATGGATGTATAAGCAAGCTAAATAATAATAGTTTGGGTTTTTATGCGTTCTAGGAATACTCGATTATCATTACTTAATGATCACCCCTCGTATTCCCACGAGAACGGGATCCACGCGGGTGAAACCGCGGGCGGGCCGCTAGTTAATAAATAAAGCTGTATCATAATTGAAGATTTAGTATAGTTATATACTAATCTTTCCATGTACATAATTAAGATATCATAATGACGGGTCACATTTTGTTTGTATTTATCTATTTATTTAATGAAGTAGCTATTTTATTAGTTGTAAGCTGTATATTTACTACGACGATACTATGACGTTAACTCTTAATAGTCGCGAAATACCTAATTCTCGACTGTTAGTTTTTTTTTCAAATAAGAGTTACTTTATTCTGTACTTTATTACACAGAATAATGTAATGTATTGTGTATCTTGGATGTACCAATGTAATCAATTCATCATTTATCAAACACAATAAATTTTCATCGTAAATGCCCATTTGTGTATTTACTGTAGGACTTGTATATGATACTACTTAATATGAATCTTCCTGTACTAAACGTTAACTCTGTGGCACAATATTGTCTTCCTAGCCTATAAGATGGTTGTCTTCTTACCCTAACTAAAAGATGGTTTAATCCACGTCCAAGGGACTTGCCATCTTATGACAGGAGTATTGGCATAGAAGTGAGAATGAACTTTTAAGGTCACAACTCATTAGAACCACCCGGCACCTATAGACTACAGGCCCATGTCGAAATGTCCCTGTAGCTCGGGACCAGAATACGAGCTTCGGTATCCCCTGCCTGTCGTAAGAGGCGACTATACTCCGACTTTTAATTCGATGCAGTAAAATGACATTTCCAGTGTTACCGTTTTTTATTATCACCAAAATAGTGAAGTAACCTGGACACAAATTATTCGATTTGATGAAAATATTAATCGGATTATAATCGTTTCGCATAATTTAGCAAACTGCTAAAATACTGTATGAACTTATTACAGGATCAATAACTACATATAAAAATACGATTGATATCAATAATCTCCTAGATTTTTAATTATTAAGCGCTTTTAGTGCATGTATGTACTAAAAGCATGCATGCATCGGTGTTTATTATTTTTCGTTTACTATATAATTCAAAAGTAATAACCTTTCCGTATTGTTTTCTGAATTTGAATTTTATTTTATTAACACACATTATAATAGACATATTGAGAAAATAATAATCGAATAATCAAAACATCGTTCGTTAATCGTGTAAGTTATCACTATTATTGAAAATCTGGCAACATTATTTCAAAAAGTGACATTAGCAAACGTCATTTTACTGCATCGAATTAAAAGTCGGAGTATAAAAGGGGGCTTTCGGGGTTGTGGGCGGCTAGAGTGGGAGCTCGAACCGTCCATCAGCAACCCCGGGAAGGACGACGGTATGTGTGGCCGCATACCGTTTTACGGAAGGCTAGCGATGGGGCATTTAGTCTCTCGCGGGCAAAGCCCCAAGGGCGCCGCGCTCGGAGGACTCCGGTTGTGTTCCTTTGGAGATCCCGGAGTTCTCCACAAGCGCTGAGGTAGGCCACCGGGGGGGTTTTAGTGGGTAAAAATCCCACATAACCCTGTGTCGCTCCCACGGCACCGGGTACCATTTGAAGGTTTCCCTCTCGATAACAAAATATAAAAAAAGGCCCATGTCGAAAATGGATGGGTCATACGAACCACCAGGTGATGTATATAGGACGATATAAGAGCACAAAATAATAAGATTCAGCACTATGCCGTCACTTGTAAGCTGTCCAACTGAGTGCTGGTGAGAATTCAAAAGTGCAGGTAGAGGGAGTACATTTTGGTCATATGATTTTGTACGGCATTTTCACCATCGATAGATCCATGAAAAATAATAAGAAAGCGCGCAGTCCCGTAAAAAATGGTGCGCCACAAAGTCGGTAATTTTTTTTGATTTTTTGTCAATTCCAGGGTAAATTTGGTTATTTGATTCTGTACGGCATCAGTTTCATACTGTTTCAATACAGCTTCTAATCCATTATTCCGCAACGCCGTACAAAAATCATGCGACAAGGGGAAAAAATCGAGGGTTGCAACCCCCTCTATTTCCGTGGTCCGGGGGGTTATTTGAAACAACATAAAATTAATTTATTTTTAAAGTATTTTATGCATAGATAATATTTTGTTACATGCCGTACATTTTCGTTAGTCCAAAGGTTTGTAGGGAAAAAAAATTCAAGGAAAAATCCATAGAACGAAATGTATGAAAAATATATGGTCTGCATTAAAATGTACGGCATCATTTTTTCCTAATTTATGTATCTTAATACTATTTAGAACAAAGGAAAAACGTAGGAAATTGCTATATTCTATTAATCTATGAATATTTAAACTTCTGCAATAATTTAACAAATTTCAGTTTTTGTATTTCTCTATAATTTTTTTAGAACAGTTTCTTTTGAACGGCAACAATTGTATTTTACAATATGTTAAAAAAAAGTTGTCGTACAGTGTCAAATGACTTTACAGCTTTATAAATCAAGTATACCATGAAATTAAGGTAATTATTAATATACATTCAAATGAACAATAACTTTTTGACGGCATTATTTTTAATAGTACTTTTGAGTGCTAGATAATGTTTAAACCGTAAACCGAAGCCGTACTTTTTCAAATCCCCCAGACCACGGAAATAGAGGGGGTTTCAACCCTCGATTTTTTCCCCTTGTCGCATGATTTTTGTACGGCGTTGCGGAATAATGGATTAGAAGCTGTATTGAAACAGTATGCAACTGACGCCGTACAGAATCAAATGACCAAATTTACCCTGGAATTTTCCAAAAATCAAAAAAATTTACCGACTGTGGCGCACCATTTTTTTACGGGACTGCGCGCTTTCTTATTATTTTTCATGGATCTATCGATGGTGAAAATGCCGTACAAAATCATATGACCAAAATGTACTCCCTCTACCTGCACTTTTGAATTCTCACCAGCACTCAGTTGGACAGCTTACAAGTGACGGCATAGTGCTGAATCTTATTATTTTGTGCTCTTATATCGTCCTATATACATCACCTGGTGGTTCGTATGATCCATCCATTTTTGACATGGGCCTGTAGTCTACTACCCCGCACCGCCTCGCCTCGCGTGGTTAGTATTCTTTATATGAATTTGTATGGACATGCGCTCATTATATCAACGCCGTAACGTCACCGGATCGCCTCGCTCGCAAGCTGGCCGCGCGCAGCCTGCGGGTGGACCACTCGTTGACAACTCGCTGTTAGCACGCTTACCTCGCGTCCACCACGCGCGGGTCCCAAGTGGACCGATCACTGCCCGCGATTGATACACGCAATAAGCTTGCTTTTTTGTTGCGTCTTTCATTTTCTTCTTCATCAAACGCGACAGCTATGATTGCCAATTCACGGTTTGTAAAATTTGACATAACGAAACACATTTAATGTGCCAATTATTTGACGTTTATTGGTGATAACGCGACGTCCACCCCTGGACGACCTGTCGACAACGGGTGGACGCCGTGCGACGAGGCGGTGCGGGGTGGATGCCGGGTGGCTCTAATGAGGTGTAAATAAACCAAACGCGCAGTCCAATTGCAGTTTAGTTTGGCATGGTTGCGCGTTTGGTTTGCAGTTCTATTGCAGTCGTGTCAACTGCTTTCAAACTGCACCTGAACTGCAATTTGCGGTTGGATTGCAGTTGAAATGCGGTCCGTCTGTCTAGAGCCTTAGTGCTCATACACACGAGCGGCACGAAGTCAACGGCAGAGACAACTGCACCGGTTGGCGGCGGCCGTCGACGTGTCGGCGGCAGACGTCAACCTATGTCGACGATTGCAATTCGATGTTGACATGTCTACGGCCGCCGCCGACACGTCGACGGCCGCCGCCAACCGGTGCAGTTGTCTCTGCCGTTGTCTGCCGTTGACATCGTGCCGTTCGTGTATATGAGCCCTTAGGGTCGAATTTTGAGCGCTGTGCTGGTCTCTGCTATTTTTTTTAACATGGCACTTTTTCTTTTGACACAACGAGAATATAGTGATATCGTAACGGGGATTGAACCATCTACTCTAAAATACTGTATATAATATATCTTAGATAATAATTATCTATCTATTACAGGCTTAATTTAAATTTAAAAAAATTTAAGATGCATTAGTTGTTTAAGGGAATTCGTGTAAAAGTATTATTATTTATAATGATGAATATATATTCTTAGTGCTAAATTTATGTGGATATTATTATGGATATACATTATGTATAATCCTCAAGTACATGACCAAATATTTTTAATTCTAGTAGGGATAATTGTATCTATTGGAGTTGAATAAGAAAGTTATAAAATCAGGATTGTATGATGCATTTGTTTTGAAAGATTTTCACATGGTAGGGACAGGATTCGCCATTGATTGAGTAGATAATAGATATAATAGCCCTCTTAAAAAATATATATTTCATTTGATCTCAATACGTTAAGTCTTTTAGCAGTTAAATCAGTAAAATGTAAATATTTCAAACATATATAATCTTATTGTATGTATGTATCAATTAATTATAATCAACTAAGTTATAAGCTATATTTAAGAACTTCTAATGTGTATTTTATGAAGATAACTTGTTAGTGGATCTTGATTTCATATTTGGTAGACGTGTAAGAATATACATTTTAACTGTAGTTTTAAAATAGGATACATAATATGTTAATTAAGACTAATCAATCTAAGTCACGAATGTCTTAAGTGTAACACGTAGAATTTTTTCTCTACTACCTGACCACAATAATTAGGCGCATGTCAGATAGCAGTCACGCGGGCCCCCGACCCCGCTCTAGCCCCGCGCGTCCCCTAGTGAGGCGCAGTCGTGTACAATTGTACATTAAGGTCATTTAGACTAGGCTGATGTGAAATTCGTTTTCCGAGATGTTTGCGCAGGTACAGTAACTGACCAAGTACAGGTGGTAGGGCCTAGAGCTCACCCGGGGAAGTACCACCGCCCGCCACGGTACTTTGTACCATTCCTACCGTGTAATAATTGTTTTAAGAACAATTGTGTTCCGGATAGGAAGGTGTGGTGCCGGTTACACTTTTTAGAGGCGACCATCTCAGTCCTCAGGGGTAGCAACGCATGTGTGACCGAATTAGAACGAGACTCATTGAGTCTAGTTCTGGGTCTGTCACAGTTGTTATGGGCGGCAGCGGAAGGTGGTGCTGCATGCTCGTTTGCTATCTTAATTCCATAAAAAAAATTGTACCTCCATTAAACATTCACCATGGTACTTTTGGTACTACTGCAGAATGTACTACGTATTCCCATCCCTATTTCCAATGACGTCTTAACTGACATGCGCCTAATTATCGTGGTCGGCTTACTAGCCGATAGCACATACTTGTGTTTTTAATTTTTCTCTATTAATATAAATTACTTCGATGACAACACATCACTTTTGTAACTTTTGAAAATTATAATGAAATTGTAAACTACTTAATTGAAAATTATAACTCGGCGGTTTTTTATCGTGAAAATTATGTATTGAATCAAAATTAATGGTGCACAAAATATTTTTCGATATGTAGGTATTATGATATTTAGATAGTGTAGCGGTTCAAGTCTTCTACATAACCCAACTGTCTCTTGAGCTTGGGTTTTTTCGCACAATGTAAATAATGGATATAGAACGGGGAGGTATACAGGCAATTGTCGACCACGCTGGCCTAATGCCAACTGGTAGGCTTCACACACCTTTGAGTACATTCCTCGTGTATTTACCATAATTAGTTTTATAAGAGCCATATAGTTTTTATATAAGAGGTTCATGCAACATAAGACCGCATACCCCCTTTTCGCGAATTAAACGTTCAAACCAATTTTTATTTATCTGCTTCTAATAGTCATTAGATTTAAGTCTAAATCAGATTTGGAAATGTATTTCAAAATTTATATTTTATTGTATGTAGTCGGTGTTTAGAATAAATGTTAAATTAAGGTACCTACTGATGAGTTTTTATAGACCCCACTTTTAAGTTATTATTATTTAAAAAATGTTGATATTTTATTAGTTACAACGGCCTTAATACAAATAATGTTTTAGTCGTCTTTATTTGCTGCAAGTATATGCGGTAGTTGGTTCCAGTCTTATACTTAAGTTATCTCAGGGAGATAATTGGGAGAATATCCATGTACGTAGGGTATGTCGAGATGCGATGCTTTAGTGAGTTTCCCAAAAATCAATACATAATACAGTACCCGGCGACAAAGAATGCACATCGGTATTCAGAAAGAGATAATCGGTTAGTATCGGCTTTGTAGAGCGTTGTCCTTACTACACAGTCCTTATCGCTGTCTTGTCACTTTTCTTTCGAATTCGGTAGAAGACGGTCGCGTTCATTCATAAATAAATATAAAGAGTTGTTAATACCTCCAACGGAACATCTTTATTGATGTGAAACATCTATAGGATCACTTGTAAAACGAATTGTTGGCGTGGGCGACGCTTCGCCCGTGGCGACGCACAGTGGTCTCGAATTTGAGCTCCATAGTCATAGAAACCCAATGTCTGAAATTTACTAAAAAAAAATTGGAATGTGTGGTGTGGCTATTTTTTGTTTTGATTCGCGGGCGCACGATTGTGTTTGGAGCCAAGTTCAATTAAATATTGTCTTGCGTTTTATATTAATAATAACATTTTTTATATATTTCAAATTCGAATATTAGCTTCATTAGAGACACGGTAGTGTCTAAGCCAAGTTCCACAAAAAATACCCCTTTTGTTTTGTTCATTAAAATAATTTTTTCGTTTCCTATTTCTTATAATACTTGGTGCACGGCAGTGCACCTCGCCAAGTTCGAAATTTTAAATTAAGTTTTATTTCGTTTATTATTTATTTGGTCGTTGGTTAATAGGGTGCACGGCAGTGTTCAAGCCAAGTTTATCTATACTTATAATAAATATGTAGAGAGGTCAATTCTGTACATTAAATATATTTCCAAAATAACTATCAGGGGGTGATTAGGGATCGATACTGATGCCAAAAATGCAATCAGTAAAATTTTTGTCTGTCTGTCTGTCTGTCTGTCTGTCTGATGTATAACCGTTATAGAAACAAAAACTACTCGACGGATTTTAACGAAACTTGGTACAATTATTTTTCATACTCCCGCGCTGGTTATAGTATACTTTTCATCACGCTACAATCAATAGGAGCAGAGCAGTGAAGGGAAATGTTGGGGAAACGGGAGAAGTTACTCCATTTTTTAAGCTTCCGTCGCGTGTGCAACCTTAATGGTTAAAGCTACACAGAAATCATGTATGACGGAAATGTTCTCCTTAAAATTATATAAAAAATATTCCACGACAGCATATTATGTCTATCTTTTATGGTTGACTCACAATAACACGTGTAACTCCCGATAGCTTAGCAGTTCGAAGCTTTCTGATTAAGTATACCTATATTTTATCTACTCTTACGTTTATGACACTTAAGTGGGTGAAATAAAGGGGTGAAGTTTAAACGAAATTCACGCGGGCGAAGCCGCTGGCAAAAGCTAGTTGTATAATAAGAGCGTAGAAAAGTCGTGTCTGATTTTTTACGAAATTGACAAAACAAAATACACACATCAAAAGTGTCTAGGGATCAACATATATTTTTGCAATAACTTTTCTCCTGATTGATATTAATTAAAATTTTCTTTAAGGATTCTTCAAATAAAGTGTTTTCGTTTGTCACAGTAACGATAAACCAAGTCACCTTTGCATTAATAAAGAAATTTGCCATTTTCCTAATAAAGGGATTTTTGACATTTGAACCACTAACATTAAAGTTCGAAAAAAAGACTGAAATAACAGTTTTCTTTAAAATTTTATTGGGTAACTTAAACAACTAATAATCCGTGTTTCTACCGCGAACACTAACAACACAAGAACATCGGTTTGGCATACTTAAAATGAGTTCATCCAAATCACGCTGTGGAATGGCCGCCCATGTTCGTTGCAACAACAAAAAAAGGTCTTCTTGCCACTGGATACCCTCCATATTCGGCAGAGCTCTTCTCTGTAGCATATCCCATGCATGCTCAATCGGGTTCAAGTCTGGCGACTGAGCAGGCCAGGGCAGGACATTGATGTTAGCTGCGGCGAGAGTCTGTCTTACAACTCTTGCGGTGTGCGGTCGTGCATTATCATGCATTAACTGAAATAAGGGACCGATTTGCACTTGTAGAGGAACGATGACGTCTGATACAATCGTCTCAGCATAAATTTGAGCGTTGAGGTTGCCTCTGATCCAAATCAACTCAGTTCTTCCGCCGATCCAAATACCCGCCCATACCATGATGGTTCCACCACTATAAGGATGGACTTCCTGGCAGGATTTTAATCGCTGTTGGCGTCCAGGGGTTCTCCAGTGTCGTATACGTCTTGTATCCGGTCTCATACCAAAACGAGACTCATCAGAAAAGCACACGAAACGCCATTGTTCTTCTGCCCAATTTCTGTGTTCAAGAGCCCATTGATATCGAATCCTACGATTGTGCATTGCTATAGGTGGTACCCGTAGCGGTCTTCGGGAATGAAGGTTCACTTCATGCAAGCGGTTTCTGACTGTTTGGTCGCTAATTAAGTTCCCTGAAGAGTGATGAAGCCTCACGGCTAACATCATGGCGGTTATTGTTGGAGCTCTTCGAGTTAAGATTTGAATGTATCGGTCTTGTCTCCGTGTGGTGCAGCGATACCGTCCTCCATGGCGCTCAGCCACGGTACCAGTGCTTCGGTAACGTGTCCAAAGTCGACTGATAACACTCTGACTTGTATTCAGAGCTAAAGCCACAGTACGTTGCCGGGAACCAGCTTCTATCATTCCCACGGCTCTGAGCATTTCTTCCCTGCTTAAATGACGTCGCCGCTCCATAATAACGTTGGTTTTAATCAGTAGTAGGGAAACAGTAGCACTAATAATGTCTTCAATGCGTTGTATGTTTTTATAGGGAAAATATTGACAGCTGATTTTCATCTTTTACTCGAATTCGATTGACAGTTCCTGATTCAAATTATGAAATGCACCAAAAAGGATCCATATAAATTTATAAAATCATAAATTTATTACAAAGCCACATCTCAATCTCAAGAAATCCGCATAAAAATGCTTGATCCCTAGACACTTTTGATGTGTGTATATAGGGGGGTTAAGAAACAGTACTAGAACATGAATCTAAAATTTTTTTTTATTAAAAAAAATTGTGTTTGTTTGCGCGCGCTAATCTCCGGATTGGCTGAACGGATTTTTATGGGACTTTCAATGTAAGATAGCGGAGATTCCTAAGCAACATTTAGGCTATTTTTTATCCCGGAATTCCCGCGGGATCAGGATTCACGCGAGAAAAACTCTTATGCGCCAAGTCGCGGGCTTAGATTTTTATGGGACTTTCACTGGGAAATAGAGGAAGTTGTGAAGTAACATATAGACTACTTTTATCCCGGAATTCCGGCGGGACCAGGAATCACGGGGGAAAACTTCTTTGCGCCAATTAGATATTTATGAGACTTTCACTGGGAGATAGAGGAGGTTCTGGAGCAACATATAGGCTACTTCTTATCCCGAAATTCCCTCGGGATCAGAATTAACGTGGGAAAAACTCTTTTCCGCCACGACGCTGTGGTCTTCTCACCGTCCCCCGAAGGGCACGGGCGGAATCAATGGGACGATTGGTCCCCTTATGAGAGTTTCTTTCGCAGCCCGTTAATACGGGCCGGTCCTTGGAATGAGTCTGAGCGGACTCTCGGGTTCTAATGCCGACGAAGTGCGGCTCTGCTGGTATGGGTGCTGCTGGCGTATCCGATCGCTTTTGAATTGCCGCCGCTGTCTTCACGCTGCCTGAGCGGTCTCGCCCTACCGGGTGGAACCGCCGCTTACCGCGACGGAAGCCGCTCTTTTGCGCCAAGTCGCGAGCTAAGATATTTATGGAACTTTCACTGGGAGATAGAGGAAGTTGTTAAGTAACATATAGGGTAATTTTATCCTGAAATTTCGGCGGGATCAGGATTCACGCGCGAAAAGCGTCTATGCGCGAAGTTGCGGGCTTAGATTTTTATGGAACTTTCACTGGGAGAAAGGTTCTGGAGCAAGACGTAGGCTACTTAGTATCCCGGAATTTCAGCGGGATCAGGATTCACGCGGGAAACCCCCTATACGCGCAGGCGCGGGCTTAAATTTTTATGGGACTTTACTGGGAGATAGAGAAAGTTGTGTAGCAATATATAGCCTACTTATTATCCCGGAATTCCAACGGGATCAGGATTCACGTGGGATAAACTCCTATGAGCGATGGCGCGGGCTTAAATTTTAATGAGACTTTCACTGGGAGACAAAGGAAGTTGTGAAGTAACTTAAAGGCTACTTTTTATCTGGGAATTCCCACGGAATCAGGATTCACGGGGGAAAAACTCATATGCGCGAAATAGTGGGTTTAGATTTTTATGGGACTTTCACTGGGAGATAGAGGAAGTTGTGGAGCAATGTACAGGCTACTTTTTATGCCGGAATTCCTGCAGGATGAGTATTCACGAGGGAAAATCTCATATGCGGGAACGAGTTCGCGGGTTCAGATGTTTATGGGTTTTTCAGTGGGAGATAGAGGAGCTTATGGAGAATTGTATAGGCTACTTTTTATTCCTGACTTCTCGCGGGATTGGGATTTACGCGGGAAAAACTTTGTGATACACTAAGTTCCACGCGAGCGGAGCCGCGGGCACAGCTAGTATGAAATACAATTAATAAAAATTCGGTTTAAATATTTTGCTTAATTTAAGACTTGTTAATTTTGTTACACGGCAGTGCATATAGCCAAGTTCGTTCTTCAATAAATAAATTTATTTTGCGTTTTGTAATGGAACAATCTCCAGAGTATATTCGATTAATACATTTTATAATTATATTAATAATATGTGTATATATGTAGGAAAATGCTATATTTCTAGTGTTAATATTGTAGTATGACCACGGAGACAAACAAGTCTCACTGGTCATACCAGTATGACGACCCAGTATGACCACCGAGAAGCACCCCTTTTATGCATATTATTTGTACACACACGATGTTTCACATCTGCCAGGCGTCCCATGACGGCTCACATTTTTATTATCAAAATTAAAATATATGTATATTTATTTATATATGTCGGAGAAGTAAAATAAATAATGGACTTGTTTACGTACTGGTAACGCCATCTGTTATCGATTCAGCCTATTCATTGAGTCAGTAGTTCTAGTCAAGTTTGTCTTAGAGATGTCGCGTGTCACTGTGACGTTTGGCAGATATGTCAAAATGACAAGGTGGCATTGCTTATGCAGTGACATGACTGACACACTAGACAATCGAGACTCGACCGCGCCGGTTGTGCGCACTGATTCCAATCTGTGTTCTAAGTAGAAGTGTAGAACATGGCAGACGCCAGATATCCCACAATAGAAATATTAGAAATCCATTAATCTGTGACATATATATTAAATATATCAATATGACGGGGGCACTTGTCAGGATGTCAGATAAAACAAGAGTTCAGAGCCAACAACAACACACCACCAGCTACTTTATTCAATGCTCATGTACGGCTCATTATGAATATTCGGTTTGGGTTTGCTTTGGTATTAATTGGATTTGCTTTGCGATATTACGATATTGATTTATCGATCGAACCACTCGCACTCGCGGATACACTTTCTTTTCAACATTAGAGATTCACGGCATTAAAATTAATAAGGAACTTTTAACAAGAACAATATTCCGATCGCATGCGACATTCATTTTATTTTTCTATTTCTCCATTAATGACAATTCTCCCGCGCGCCACAGAGTATCAATTCACCATCGACCACCTCATCTACCACAGATTAAATAGCATCAAACAAGTATCCTATCTCCGACAAATATTTATTTTTGATTCACACGTAGGTATATCCAATAGGTAAAGTAATGACATCTCAAATAAAAAGAGGGAAGCCTATAACAAGTCAGTCACGTGAAATTATTTATAACGTTTATAAATATTTTTAAAACGAAGCAAAGATATTTAAATACACAGAGGAGAATGAGAAAACAAGTTATTTTATGAAGGTTCAAGAGCGAGTTGCAAATGCCACTGGAATTTCAAGGAGAACTTTGAACAATATATTAAATGAAACTGGTACTGAGAAACCATCTACATCATTTCAGTTCAACACTCCGAAAAAAGGTAGACCAAAAAAGCAACACTGTTTAGACATGGATGATTTCGATTATGACGAAAATATAGAAAACATATGGTCGCAACTCAAAGGCTATTGTAGCCTCTAAAAACGTGGACATGAATTTAATAGCAGTAAAAATTTGTTGACTGAAAAAGTCAACATGATTGGACCTGACGAATGGAAAAAAGTTTGCAATCATGCAGTGAAATGTGAGGACGAATATAGAAAATACCAACGCAATTTTGATGACTATACAGATATGCTTATTATAAATACGGGTGATAATGACAGTGATGATAGCACAGATTGTGAGATGGAGGACAATGTTAAACATGTTTTATTACTATGCCGACCCAAATGGCGCAATGGTAAACACGCCGGATTGTTGTCACGAGGGTCCTGGGTTCGATTCCCAGCGAGGCGGCAAATTGAATGATTTAAATTTCCGTTCTCGGTCTGGGTGTATGTTCTTGTCTTGTGTATTGTCCATGGCACCCACAACACGGAATCCTAGTGTGGGGCTATGAGTGTGTAGCGTTTATTTTTTATTACTTTAAATTAAAGTACTTAATATTACTAAGGGTGTTGTATCAGCTCTTAATAGATATTGCAATATTAATGCAATGTACGAGAGAGACAACGCTCTACAAAGCCGATACTAACCGATTATCTTTTTCTGAATACCGATGTGCATTATTTGTTGCCGGGTACTGTATGTGTATGTTTAAATTGTTATATCGCTTTGCTTTGCCAGCGCCATCTTTAGAATTTTTGTTAAATCAGAAAGTTACCTTTACCACTAACTATTATCATGCAAAAACCAGTAGAGGTCAGCTCAAATCTAGGACATCTATCGAAAATTTTGGAAATTTGAGACGCTCAAGAGATGACTTGGAAAGATTATACATGTAAATAATTTTTAAATAATGTTCAATTAAGTTATGAAATATACGACTATTAAACCATATTAAATGGGTTTTATTTGTTGAAAAAGGACCTAAAACATAATTACATAAAAATTATAACATGAAATTATTGTAGTAGAGTACTTAATTACTGATCTGCGTATATACCTACTTATTAGCTCATTACACCCAGGGTTTCAGTTAGTTGATCAGTGACCTATTTGCTAATTTGGGGTTAATCAACAATTAAATCTGGGATTTTAAAAAGGGTACATATTTATTGGTAAAAATTCTAGACACTAAGCCGATTGATGGCTGGTTCTGCACCGATGTCCCGTACACTGAAACGAATGAAATTGTGTGCAAATTTAATCATCTCATACCTAATGGTGTATAGTTACTGTGGACGCACGTAAATAACACTCTTATGTTTTAACAATAAACCTGCTTAATAATAAATTATATATATTTTTTATAACGATATTCTTACCGCAATTTCGCAATCAACTCCAATACACTAAAACGAAAAAAATAATAATGAATAAGTAGGTACTCAATTGCTTTAGTATGGTGTGAGCGATTGTGATATGAAGGAATTTTGTACGCCAATATTTCAACCCATTTTTATTGATCGTTATCACGGTTGGACTTTATTGAGCAAGCCATTAGTCTGGGTCAAAACATCGGTTTAAAAATAAGTTGAATCCCAAAATATAATTTTTAAAATTTGTGTCCATCTGTAGGTTTGTCCACGCATCACGCAAATACTACTAAATAAAATTAGATGTGGTTTTCACGGTTGCATTGCTGGAGGTATACTAATTTAGAAACTTGTGAATTTATTTTAATACTAGCTGTGCCCGGGGCTCCGCCCGCGTGAAACTCAGTGTGTCACAAAGTTTATCCTGCGTGAATTCCGATCCCGCGGGATGTCCGGAATAAAAAGTAGCATAATGACGCTTCACAACCTCCTCTACCTCCCAGTGAAAATCCCATAAAAATCTAAGCCCGCGACTTCATTCGCGAATAGGAGCTTTTCCCGGGTGAATCCCAATCCCGCAGGAAATCCGGGATAAAAATATATGTTGCTCCATAACCTCCTGTATCTCCCAGTGATAATCCCATAAATAAAAAATCTAAGCCCACGACTTCGCGCGAAGGAGTTTTTCCCGCGCGAATCGCGGAATTACGGGATAAAAAATAGCCTATCGACATGATTGTCCACAATTTCCCAGAGAAAGTCCCATAAAAATATAAGCCCGCGATTAGGCGCATAGGAGTTTTCCCCGCGTGAATCCTAATCCCGCAGGAATTCCGGAATAAAAAGTTGCCTATATGTTGGTTCAAAACCTCCTCTATCTCTCAGTGAAAGTCCTATTAACATCCGTTGAACCGATCCTGAGGTTAGCGTGTACAAAGAGACAATTAAAATAAATGACCTTTCAACCCCTATTTTACCAATTTAGGGGTTGATTTAAAATAAAACTTTGATACAGGTTTTCCATTATTTCTTATCATAATTCTAAATCCCAATTTTCATAATACTTACCTGGTTTACAATTGACAGACTTTCATACAAACTTTAAACCCCTATTATTAGACCCCCATAGGAGTGGAATATCAGAAAATCTGTTCTTAGCGGATACCTTCTAACTACAAACTATGTACCTCCCTGCCAAATTTCATCTCAATACGTTCAGCGGTTTCTGAGATATCGTGATGAGTGAGTCAGTGACCTTTCGCTTTTATATATGTTACCGTTAATGTGCGTAAATCAGATAGAATGCAGATTAACGAGGTATTCTGCAAATTATCTGGCTGAGTCAGTTAAAGTGGAAAAACTATAATTGAGTTCATACATTAACTAGTTAATCTGCAGACTTCCTAGCTAATCTGCAGACTAACGACCATGCATACGGTAAAGTCTATAAAATAGGTTCTTGTTTGAACGTCAATTGTTAAAAACGAGTAACATTGAACGGAAACATAAAAATTTAGTTGATTTTGGATATAAAACATTGAATACCTGAATGTAACACATGTTTTAAGCAAATAAATAAATATGAAATATGAAAAAATATGAAAATACTCATTTCCATTACTACTCAGTCAAATTCTTCAAGGTAGGTAGGTCGAATTGGTTACAGAACCGAATTAGCCTACCCCTACTCCACGTAGTCTTGTATGCCCTACCCCTAGAGTGTTTTTTAGAACCCGGAGGCGCGGAGGGAGGGCAGCCCCCGCCCGCTGTAACAAAACGCAGACACCCGGGCGAGCCGGAGCGGCTGAGGCTGGTCGCCAAAGGCGACCAGTAAGCCGAAGCTGCGCAGGCGAGCGTGGGAGCGTGGCGTGCTTTGTTACGCAAGGGCGAAGGGGCTGCACCTTCCGCAGCGCCGGAGACGTCACGGTTCGAAGTTATCCCCTATTTTCCGCGTTTTTACGATTCGACCAAATCTCGATCGATCGGTCTCGATCGATCGGCCAGATCGATCATTTCATGATGTGAGCAAATCTTCGATGTGGCCACGACATCAACACAAATTGGTACTCAGGTAGCCAGTCTTCCGCAATTTAACGATGTACCATCCGTTACTGTGCAGACTAACTGGGTAAAGTGCAAATAAGACCTTTTTTACACTTTAACGTATCGTATCAGTGTATCTGCAGATTACCTAGTTAATGTGCACATTAACTTATTATGCATTTTAACGGTAACATATATATAGATACCGTTTAGAACCTGAGATATAAATAACATAATATGTTGCCGGACAACGCCTGCCGAGGCAATTAGTTTATACTAATCGGATTTAATTATAATAAACCAGTATAAGTTAATGACATTACAAAACCCCAAAGGTGGGACATGCTTTCAGTGTAGTGATGTCCAAATGAGTTCGACGTTCCATATTGTAATGTCTAGATATTACAGTAACTGAATTTGCTTTGCCTATATTTATGAATAATTAATAGGTCTTTACCTATGAAATTGCCGTTTTTCATGAAATAAATGAAGCGTATTTTTTTCTATATTTTTTATTTCTATTAATCAAAGTAATTACCCATGCAATCAATGCATCTTTGCCAACGCATTGGTAGCTTATTGATGCCCTTTTTGAAAAAATCGGCTGGGCGGGAGGCAACAAATTCTTCAAAGGCATTTTGTACTGCCTCTCGGGTATTAAATTTTCTTCCCGTCAAGAAGTTATCCAAATTCTGGAAAAAGTAGAAGTCTGTAGGCGCAAGGTCTGGTGAGTACGGCGGATGACGGAGAACTTCTAACCCCAGCTCTTGTAGCTTGGAGACCGTCTGCTGTGCAGTATGAGGTCGCGCGTTGTCGTGCAGGAGCAGTGGAGCCGAACGATTGACCAAAGCTGGTTGGAGACGTGCGAGCTTCGCCATCATTGTGTTCAGTTCTTCACAGTACACATCTGCAGTAATGCTCGTCCCATTTGGTAAGAAGCTGTGATGAATTACACCCGCGTAAGACCACCAAACAGTGATCATCACTTTTCTAGGGGTAACTTTTCGTTTAGGGCATTGATTGGGTGCTTAACCAGGGTCCAACCAACTTGTTGAGCGCTTACGATTGTCGAACAGGATCCATTTCTCGTCACAAGTAACAATGCGGTTCAGAATTCCTTCATTTGTATGCCTGTGTAGCAGTGAAAGACACGTCTCGACGCGTACTTCGCGCTGGCGATCATTGAGTTCGTGGGGTACCCATTTGTCAAGCTTTTTTACCTTGCCAATTTGACGTAAATGGACCAATATTGTTTTGATGCTAACGTCGAAAGCTGCTGCTAATTCAGCCGTAGATTGAGTATGATCAGCTTCCACAATCGTGTTCAACTCGTCATTGTCGACCAAAGTTTTTGGACGACCACGGGGTTCATTTTTCAGATCAAAATTTCCAGAACGGAAACGAGCAAACAAATAACGGGTAGTGCGTTCGTTTGTAGTGTTCGCTCCGTAAACGTCCTTGATTTTGCGTGCCGCTAGTGCCGCTTTGCTGCCACGACGGTACTCATACTCCATAATTACTCTAATTTTTAAAGTATCCATGATGACGAAAAATGTTCGAATCCGTTGAAAATAAAACACTAACCATTAAACTAACCATTGACGACCCGAATGGCGCAATGGTTAACATGCCGATCGCTGTTCCGAGGGTCCTGGGTTCGATTCCCAGCGAGGCGGAAATTTGAATGATGAATTTAAATCATTTTATTATTATTATCACAAATGCAGTATTATTTTTTGTTTTGTTAATTTATATATAATGCTATGCAATAGCTTTACCTCGGCAGTCTCCGAGTGCCACACGTCTTTTTTTATGATTTTAAACTAAAAAGATGATTTCATTCGTACATATTTATCAGTTAATTATTATTTTTCTTTATATACAGAAGATATTTGAGAAAAAAATTAAGGAATTGATAAGAAAATGTATAGGTACAATCTGCAATCAGTGTACTTTAGTACATAAGTAGTATCTTAATGCAATCAGTTAAGTTTTTTAACTTTTACAAACTTATGGAGTAGGTATAGTAAATATTATATTTTACATGCGGTACTAGAAAAATTTTGATAAGTTCATTATTATAAGGTAGGTAGGTAGGTACCTTCGCACGACATTTGTTTGAATGACACTGAAATATAAAAATTATTTTTAATTAAGATACTAATTACACCTAAGCTTTACAGGTTATTGTATTTTTTTAACTAGGTATTAAACTACATTACCTCAGCGATGCAGCCAGTTCCCTCGCACTGTTATAGAAAAGAAAATGTTCTATTGTTATATCTATGAATATGTTTGTGGATCAATCACACCAAACGGCTGAACGAATTTAACGGCTGAACGAATTTAAGCGAAATTTGTCAATATTTTTTATCGCGTTACAAGTTACAACCACTGAGTTAAACGCACAGTGTAGGTTTCACTTATCATATGTGTTAATGGTTACAACATTAGGAATGGTCTTTTCACGATCTTTCATTTCATACACATATTACCAAGGTAGGAAAAAAAATCAAGACTAACCCTACTTTTTCTTCCGATTTCGAGGGTCATTTTGAAAATTCATATAGTCTATGTATTAGATACCACAGTTCTGACGAATTCAACGACTTATATCAAAATCTATTTAACCGTATAGGGCCCGACAAAGAACTTATGATGCAGTCGGGTAAAAAGTCGTCCATCATTGATAATTTTACGACTGAAGCACGAGGGTGAGGTAACCTTGTATGACGGTTTAAAAGGTATGGCCGACTATGGCCCCTGTTCTAGTACCTATTTATAAACGTTTACTTAGAGGTTATACTGGTTTGGTGTCATTCTTAGCTATTTTGTTTTAGATCAAAATTTTCATTTCAGCTGCGGTTATCACCATAAACACATATTTAACTACCTAGCTACCCAAGCCGAAGATACCAAATAAGTAAAGAAAAATATTTTTCACCTGTGATGAGCAAAGCTCCCCAGTGCACTGAAATAAAATAAGAAAGTTCTGTAGTCAATGAAACATTAATAGTACATTATGATATAAGTGCGCGAAGTTGGTCATTACAGTCGAGGCGGTATTGCACAGCCCGAGCCGCAAGGCGAGGGCTGAAATAGAGCCAAGACTGTAGTGAACAAAGCGCACGCGTATCATACGACGTTTTTCAACACACTTGCGAGGAAAAAAACAATTAGGTATCGACATTTTTCAGTCACAAATCAGCAAATTATAAACGAACAAATGTTTGCACAAAATGGCGCCGAGGTTTATTTTATTTTTTCGCGCGCCGTATCTTTGGTTGAATAACTATGCGCGCGCAGGCGCGCAGGTTAAATCCAGAGGCAAAGGACACCGCTATTCAGCCACAATATATTAAACTAAATAATTATGTATTTCTAATAGGAATTTACGGTAATTAATGATTTAAAATATTGTATTTTTTAAATGCTTTAATAGATAATTAGATGAAGTATACATCTTATCTTATCAGATTTTGACTAAGTACAACAAGTTTATTTATTTACAAAATAATAAATCTTTTGGTAACAACCTCTTTACGGATATTAAAAAAAAGTGGAATAAGAAAAACACTAGTGCGGCAATGAAAAGTAAAACGCACTACTGTGTAATAAACCGCATTCCGGGCGTAAGACTAAAGAAAAAATAGCAACTTTACGAGCAAGTGTGTTGAAAAATATTTAGTAGGTACCTACTTAGGTAAAAGGTCGGACGTTTAAAAATAGCCTCTGACTACTTTTTTTAGGGAATTAAGGTAGCAACCGAGCATACAGAACTGCCCATTTTTAACACGCTTTTATTAACTTCACCTGTATGTATGTTTGTATGTAACATTTCTGTTAATATCTTCCGTGCCCCTCAGGCGTTTTGCTTCAAATTCATAACGCACCTATAAACAGTTGATCCCTAATTTTCTAGACCCTTTCCACGCAAATCTATCGCGGATTTTCCTAAAAATAGGCGTTTTTCCTAACTTCTTTAATTTCCACCTTCCCTAGCCTATAACTTCCAAGTTTATCATCCGATTTCTTCCAAACCGACTTCGTTGTGCTTGTACAACTGCCCTGCGTCGATCCCACCGCTTTTCAAGCCAATCCGACGAAAAAAGTGAAAACCGAGTCATAGTGGTAGATCTCGTACAAGTTAATTTTATTTGTAACCGACTTCTTTGGGCGCGATTTTGACCCACTTTAAACGGCCAGATTTCGTTCAAACTTTGTAGATTTATCGAGTTCCGATGACATTACACTATTTTGATAAAATTATTCCAATTTTCAATATGCAAAATAAGAATTTAATTTTTTTACTCTCACACTAATGCCATCTACCCATTTGCTACTGCCATCTACCCATATTTACGGGCAACTAGCTATAACTCCGTATTCAGATTGACTGCGTACATTACGTTTTACTAGATGGCGTTGTTCTTCTGTTTATTTGAATTCTAATTTATTACGGGAGTAATAGTCGATAGATCGATAGAGACCAAATAATAGTTTAAAATTATAAAAACAAGCTATTATAAATAAACAAAACTAAAAAGGAGAAAATAAATTATAGTTAAAAAAACTAAAAAACACGCTTTTTATAGTTAACTGAACTAAAAAAATTGAAAATAAGTTTAAATAAATTTAAATTAAGAATAGTGTTAAAAATTTCAATAAATATGAATTAATAATAGTGTAAATAAAGAAAATATTTTATTTAAAAAAAAGCGTGTACCAAATATCAGACATCTCTAGAACAGTTGAAGTCAGTGAAATGAGGCACCGCCGGAAGTATCTTTTAGTTAGCGGTGTTTCTGAAGAACTTGAAGAACCCCTTTTGGAGCATGTAGCTCAGCTTTTCCAAGAAAAGCTTGGTATACAGGGCTTCACAGGTGATAGATTCAGGAGTTGCCATCGTCTCGGTACACCCAGTGAAGGTAAACGTCGTCCAGTTCTTGTGCGCTTTGCAAATCCTTCGGACAGATCCTTAGTGTGGAAAAAGAAGACTGCACTTAAAGGTACACCATATGTTCTATCGGAGTTTCTCACTAAGCAACTCCACTCATTGTTTGTAGAAGCCCGTCAACGATATGGAATGAGGAATTGCTGGACTGCGAACGGTATTATTATAGTCAAGCTATCAGACGGCTCTAGGCATCGTGTTGCTTCAGCTGAGGACTTTCGAGGGATTCCTACTAGTCTAATGGATAAGCAGGATATTTGTGACCTGCCTGGATCCCGCTCACCCACTCCTGGGCCTGCTGTGCAGTCTGATCAGCATTTAAAATCTAAACGTGCAGCGAGGCACAAGAAGTGATTATATGAAATGAATATTTTCAAATCATGTCTTCTTTGATTTATTTTATGTTACCTTCACTTATTATTTAACACTACATATCGCTGGCTCACTATTACAAGGTTCTATGTTAAAATTTACAAGGTTCTTTGTGTTTTTAGCTAACTATTTTGCAAAAATAAACTGCAAAATATCATATACTACACGGTCCTATGATGTTTTTATTAATTAAAAGAAATGACGAAGTTCTATGGCTTATTACAAAACTTCATCAAAAATAACATATGTAGAACCTTGTAATAGTGAGCCAGCGATATATCAACTTTCTTCACTCGATTGAGGGTAATAGTTTGTATTTATTTCGTAATATCTATACCCGGTTTTCACCTTTGTTAATTTCTGTTTATTTGATTTGAGTACAGCGAGCAGAAAAAGCATAGAGGTCGCCCTCTCATAGAAATAGTCATTCTAATATGGCACCAAATTAGTCACGTGATCCAAATCGCAAGAAGTTCCTAATTTAAACTTATTCTTTGACGCGTAACTCCAGTGGCTCTATTTTTGAAATTGAGTCTGGCGACGAACACTGGTTTGGAGCCATTTTGGTGCGACAGCAAAATTTGGTATTTTTTAATCATTCGTCTACTATTACAACGAACGATTACAACGTCATAACCATTCGACTAGCCAGGCGATCAATAGAATAAATGTTATAAATTTTCACTTTGTCAATAGAAAATTGAACGTTTTAAGTGTTTTGATCACCAAGTGAAACGCACGGGACGTTAGGAACCTTATAAATTCAATACACTTCAAAAAGTGACAACTACGGAGACGAATGGTTCTAAAATGCACAAAATCAGCATAATGCAATTGAAGGCGTATGCAACGACCAACGAACGCTCGTCACAAGACGCCATTTCAAAAATAGAGCCACAGGCCAGGCGTGAATGTCTTACAGCGTAACCATAGTAACTGTCACAATCATGATACTTTTAATGCCGTAAGGAACCAGTGAAATGAACTGTTCATAAAAATAACATATTATTTTTCTTCATAATAGTGAAATATAATTATTTTATTCTCGTCTCTTTATTAAACTATATAAATCTGAATAGTAGGCAATGAAATCCAATTATTACTCGTAAACTAAATAAAAATTGTTTATGTTTTATAACACAAGTACAATTCAATAGCGCTATAATTATGTCCTCAAGAGACGGAACATCACCTTACTTATCTTGAAAAATGGGTTTGAATGTCCCGCATTCATACCATAAGTACATAATTACATAGTCCAATAATTAAGAAAAGACATTATTATATAAAATCAATTAAATGAAATCGATTAGAATAAGTCAGTCTTAAATGGTAACCACAATGTGAGCAAGGCAATCGCACATGCCTGTGTTGTCATTAAAAACCCTAACTAAAGATACATCCTTTTTCTATTATGAAACAACCACTGCTGGCGAGTCCGCGAGTGAATCTTGGCTATTGCTCGCTTAAGACACATACAAATGACTCCCATGTAAATTAAAGAGATGAATATGCCAACGAATTCTCGTTGACGATGTGAACGCCGATGTATTAAGCTTTTGATCAAAAGTATACGGCGCCTGTTAAAAGTATCTTGAAGGGCATTGGTTATATCTGTAAATGAATAAGCAAAACATTTGCTAGCAATGAATTCAAGATTCTGTTTCTTTGTCAGTGATCTGCCAGTATTTGATTTGATAATGTTTCGTAAAACAGATTCGGAATATATATTAAGTACTACCTGGCATGGGACAAGTTGTAACAAATAAAAATTTATTCATTCATGTATACCTATCAACCAACATCCACCATCATTACTACTATCGTAAAACAGAGAGGTTTTAAAAACAAACGTACAACTATTAAAATTGCATATAATTTAATAAAAATTTGTTTCATTTGGCATAGTAACATCCATGAACACGAGCAATAATTTTACGTTTTACTTAACGTATTGATGTATTTACCCATAAAAAGTGATACCATTATTCTTTAAACGGTGCTCTGAGTTGTTCTTGCACCATTTCACAACACATTAGGGCATTTTGAGCCACTAAAAGCGTGAAATTGTTCAAAGGTGCGCTGTCAAGAGCGTCAGAGAACTGACTGACGTAGCAGTGGTGCCGCACCGCCTACCGCGGCTCCCGTTTCGTGGGGTCATTTTTGATCGGTAGTTACACTAACTTCTAACTTGTGACACTGACATTATTTATTTGATTTTGATGTGGTATTTGACGTGAGTTCAATGATTAAAGAAAAAAAGAGGATATGCCCTTATTTACCTATATAATTTTACGTTATACAAATATCATGTAAATATGGTCCACAATACCAAATATATATTTGTCTCGTTCTTACACATTACAATTTGCGTTTGAAGAAAAAGTACAATATATGTCGCACGTTTCATTCAACTGGTAACATTTTTAGAAATATCTCCGAAGCCCCGCCTTGAAGCAAGGGACGCCATTTTGGGGTCGCTTAGGTTGACAGTTTTGACAATGACCATAATAAAGTGATGATCTGTCATCTGTAACGTAAACAAATATATTCAAAAAACAGTGAGACTTGTGACTAAAAAAACTTTCTGTTTTATTATTAATTAACATATTTATCAAAAACTAACATGGTGAAGTGTTATATTAGAGGGAGAGACTTCAAGTTCTCTGAAAAAAGACGAAGCATTATCATTCTTCAGGTTAGTTGTAATTATCTTTTATTTTCGCGTAAATTTTTAAGTTTATTGAGTTTTTTGTAGTGGCAACAGCGAACATGAGTGTTCACATAAATTACTATTGGTCAAATCAGTGATTTTGTGTTACTTAGACATAAGATACAAATACTACGGAAAAAAACAAAACGGATCGGAAAAAATAAATCGGAACCTACGGTTGGTCACTAAAAATTAGAAAGGTAGTATGGATTTTATCTTTGAACGTTAAATCGATGTCGATATTTTGTACTATAAAATAACATCCCTGTTTTGTGGGCGGAGTCGGCGCCATATTAGGGTAATACTTGGCTTCACGTCACGTGACCTTAGGGCATATCCTTTTACTTCTTTTATCTATGCGTGAGTTGCACTGTCAGTTGACAGTCCTAAGACAAGCTGTTTGTACGTTCCGGTTCACGTACTTTCTTGCACAGAGTAACAATACGTATAACATTTTATTACATTCACCTCGCTAACTTTGATTGTTATAATTATAAGTTACTTTAGTGTTGTTGTCACTTGTTTTATTTTTTGTTAAATAGTACTTTGAGTGTAAAAGGTAGGTATAGGACAACATTTCAATTTCTCTCACAATAGTATTAGGCAATACGAACTTATCCCTTTATACAGGTGTAATGTGTTTATTATTTTTTATAGTCTTCATTTAAATATAGTGTACACTTGTATGGTTTTAATAGCATTCATTTTATTTTATATTAGTGTTGCTTTGTATGAATCACGTTGTAATTCGGTCGCAGATGTTTTGCTATCCATGAGGACTAAAATGGTCGCCTCTAAAATATGTAATCGGCTCCACTGCTCCACACCTTTCTATCCGGAACACAATTGCTTTTGAAGCAATTATTCTGACGTAGAAATGGTACTAAGTAACGTCGGTACTACCCCGGGTGAACTCTAGGCTCTTGCGCCCTGCTTATAAAAATATAGGTACTTCTATACCTACATATTATACTTCTCTTGTCTACTTACATTTGCGCGACATTTATGACCAAGACACTGAAATAATTAACTGGTATTTTATTTATTATTTTTAGAAAAGGCTCAGTAGATTTGGATGCACCCGTTCGAATAGGTACGTAGGTATATTAAAACTGACGAGAAAGACAACACTTACGGCCGATTTTGCGGTAGTACCGTCACCCTGTATGAAATTGAAAGGATTTTAAAAATTCATTAATCATGCCTTTATGCTGTCTATTAATAAACGTAGTGTAAAGATAGTCCGAGTTTAAATGTTTTTGTCTTTTTCTAACTTTTCAGTTTAGAGAATCACATGACAGGGACAAAAACATTTAAACGTATCTTTACGCCGCGTTTAAGACAGTGTTTTAAGGAAAAATAACTTTCATTTTTGATGACTAAAAGTGGAGAACTTGTAACATTTGAAATGGAATGTGAGGTCTGGCTCTACTTTCCTCGAGTCCTTTAACCCTAATGTCCTTTCTAAATTGTGCACATCGAGACTTTGCATCGAGACTTAGGTACTAAGTACTATTGCCATTGGAACGTTGTCTTACCAAGGTTAAACAAGATGCAGAACGGCACTGAAATGTAAGGGTATAAGATTTGTGATATCCTAATCGTGTAGGTATATAAAATTAAAATAACCATAGTATTATTTATCTTAGTTCAGATTTACAATAAGTTAATGTTTAATTTAGCTATCGATTCACTCACCGCTGCCTCACAACCACGGCCCGTGCACTGAAGATCACAATGCATTTGAAATAAATAATTTCCTGTGGATTGTACTAAACATTTCAAATAAATTAATTACAACACAGTTTGCTACGAGTACTCACTTTTGACATGCAGATGTTCAAAACTCCGTCACACTGCATTAAAATATGTGTTAAAAGAGATAAATGAAAAGTGTTTTGATGAATAACAGAGATAGGTACCTACAAAGTAAAAATTAAATGATAAAATTAACTGACTTCGAAAAAAACAAAAGACAGTTTAATTAAAAAAAAACATCGCGAGAAAATAAAAAACTAAAGACCGTTACTTTTTTAACTTTTAAAAATGAATAGATCTGTTACATTCCAATATGTTCAAATTCACTGCCAAGCTTTTAATCTTTAACGAAACGTTTCGATAAGTACTAAAAATATTTAATTACCTCAAAAACTACTGGACCGATTTTAAAAATTCTTTCATCATTCGAAAGCTACATTATCCACGAGTAACATGGGCTACATTTTATTTAAAAAAAAAATAGGATTCCGTAAGATATTTGGGTTTTTCGGAGACAAGGTGTAAAAAATCAACCAGAAAAGTTACTTATTTTGCGTAGGTACGCTGCCTAAACTATAAAATATAGAACCTAAACTATAAAATGTTATAAAATGTTATAATTAATTGTAGATCTTATAAATATCTACAAAAAAGTCCGCAACACAGTATACCTATCTATGTCGAGTGAGGCACATACATTATTTTATTTAAAAATCTTGAATTTTTTTGGACTACATTTAAACGCGTTTATTTTACTCACGCTATTAATCCTTATCAAAATAAATTTATATAACGTGAACTTTATTATAGCTACATAAATATTATCTACATAAAGTGAACTTAGTGTTTCATCACTAAGTTCACTTTATGTTGATAATATTCGGTCCTTGAATGATTAAAATTGGACGTTTGGTTTTGAAGTTATGGCGAAATTAAAATATTACGATTTCTGCTGCACCGCGTGTTGCGAAGTGGGCGTCACCAAGGTAGGAATTGATTTACGAAAAGAATCTATCCTAAAATAACGGCTTGCACTCCGGGACTGCCGGCAGAAGTGAAAACTTAGCATCCATTACATTTAAATATTTTCATCATTTAACAACTTTAACATCCACAGAAAGACAATCTGTGCAGCCTGCGGATAATGACTGCGTCGTCGATGTTAGTGTCGGTGTCTGTGAATAGACTTGGGAAACATTTTGCTGACCGTGTCTTTCTTGATTAGGCTTTTTGCAGCGGTAACCGACATCCACGCGGAAGGAGCCGTGGGCGATTGCTAGTTATATACATATATATGACGACCCGAATGACGCAATTGTTAACACGCCGGATCGCTGTTCTGAGGGTCGTGGGTTTGATTCTCAGCGAGGCGGCAATTTGAATGATGAGTTTGAATTTCCGTTCATGGTCTGGGTGTGTGTCATTGTCTTATATGTTGTCCATGCCACCCACGACACTGGAATCCTAGTGTGGGGTTATAAGTGTGTAACGTTTTTGTTTATTTATTTAAATACTAACTCGCCTATTACTATTAATAACTAATACGACTCACCATCACTAACAGTCCCTGTCCTCACACTTATTTACTAAATAACAACACCATCTACCAACTGGACTTACCATTTCGTAAATTGAGTCAAGACTCTAGGTCGGTCACTTTGCTTTTCTACTGCTTACTTTTGTTTCTTCAACTTCATGAAAAATAATGTAAAAGAACACTACATTTATGTGTGCTGTGCTTATATTTTGAAAGTTTATTTTGATTATTGATTTGACATGATATATGTATTTATAAAAACTTTTGCAGTTTTAACTTCCCAAAACACAACGAACGAGGCTATTTGAATCATTGCCCTGCTTTGCCTTCGATATGCATGGAGAACCAATGAGCCAATGACTACAGAAATACCTACCTTCATCTTGTACCTACATATGAATTAAGAGTCACAGTGTTATGGAAGTACGCATACGTGGAGTCTTTTATATTTTTAAAAGGTATAATAGTTGCTACGGTATTCAAAATTCACCATCGCTATCAAGATCCCTGTGGCCTAAGGTGGAAAGGACCAGTTCCTAGAGCTGGAGATTGCAGGTTCAAATCCCGTCAGGGTGACAAGCATAGAAGCCCTTTTTGCGTTTTTAAAATAATTTAAGTTATGCATAGCAATTGTTATTATTATATTCTATAAATCCATTTAGTATTTTATTGTAACAGTTGGGTTTACCAATAGAAACAATTTGTATTTTTTCGTATAATTAATTCATATTAACCTCATAAAACATAAGAAAATAATAATTATAACTATTTTCGTTTTTACAATGTCTGGACACAAATAAAAAATTTGACATATTATATTTTATTAAATGCTCATTTGTTAAAATATATTTTGAAATAAATCGGATGAACTTTATTTTTATGTATGTGCCAAAAATACACAACGCCATCTTTTGAAAGTTTCACTTTTCTCATGTGCAATTTCTTGTGTACATCAACAAGTAGTAAAATTTTATGTTCATAGATGGCGTTAATTATGTATATCTAATTAAAATAAAAGAAAAACAAGAACAACAACCAACAACAACAACCTACCTCAAAGTTGAGATAACTCAAAAACTTTTTCATTTTATTATTAATATAAATGTCACGATATAATTAGTAATTAAATAACATATCATATTAAATTAAATTCACAATAAAAATAAGATTATAATAATAAAGGGACCTCATGACAAGAAAAAAAAAGAATCATAAAAATCGGAACACCCAGTCAAAAGTTAGCATAAATTAAATTCGCATCATTGAGAATTACAAAATATTATCTTATATGTATAAAATTCTCGTGTCACAATGTTTATTACCTTACTCCTCCGAAACGGCTTTACCGATTTTTACCAAAATTTATATATGCATATTCAGTAGGTCTGAGAATCGGCTACTATCTATTTTTCATACCTATAAGTGATAAGGGTTATTCACCCTTAACATTTTTTTTTTAATTTTTGGACAAAATTTTTTGTTTTTATTTTTCTTTAATGTGGTACTAAAATACATACAACAATAAATTTTCACCTTTTTATCACCAACCCCTATTTTTTAATTTTTGTTTACACTAGAAATTACCTAGAAATAATTTATATGGCAAAACAATGTTTGCCGGGTCAACTACACACATCAAGTGTCTAGGGATCAAGCATTTTTATGCGGATTTTTTTTCGTTTCGTGTGCTTTTCTGAGTCTCGTTTTGGTATGAGACCGGATACAAGACGTATACGACACTGGAGAACCCCTGGACGCCAACAGCGATTAAAATCCTGCCAGGAAGTCCATCCTTATAGTGGTGGAACCATCATGGTATGGGCGGGTATTTATGCATGATGATGCACGACCGCATACCGCAAGAGTTGTAAGACAGACTCTTGCCGCAGCTAACATCAATGTCCTGCCCTGGCCTGCTCAGTCGCCAGACTTGAACCCGATTGAGCATGCATGGGATATGCTACAGAGAAGAGCTCTGCCGAATATGGAGGGTATCCAGTGGCAAGAAGACCTTTTTTTGTTGTTGCAACGAACATGGGCGGCCATTCCACAGCGTGATTTGGATGAACTCATTTTGAGTATGCCAAACCGATGTTCTTGTGTTGTTAGTGTTCGCGGTAGAAACACGGATTATTAATTGTTTAAGTTACCCAATAAAATTTTAAAGAAAACTGTTATTTCAGTCTTTTTTTCGAACTTTAATGTTAGTGGTTCAAATGTCAAAAATCCCTTTATTAGGAAAATGGCAAATTTCTTTATTAATGCAAAGGTGACTTGGTTTATCGTTACTGTGACAAACGAAAACACTTTATTTGATGAATCCTTAAAGAAAATTTTAATTAATATCAATCAGGAGAAAAGTTATTGCAAAAATATATGTTGATCCCTAGACACTTTTGATGTGTGTATATGCTATATCTAAATAATTTGATTTGATATGAATAACGCATACTTACAGTAGCTCGACAGAATGGGCCGAAGCACTTAAAAATCATGAAACGAAAAATAGAGGTAAATTCGTTAGTAAACTGACTTATGTGAATCCAGAGATCGAGTGAGTTGAGCAATACGGGGCGCAGTCTGTCGCTGGATGGGTGGCTGGATGGAGGGGAGGGGGAAGGGGTAGATCAGCTGTCCCATGGGCCTCGAGTACCTACGGTTGTTGTATCCTTTGAAGTGTCTATTCCGATTTGTCGACTCTCCCACCGGATCAGGAATTCAGGACCCTTACTCTCATGGTCACTGCTCTTTATCTACTACTTAGAAAAGTCGTAGTAGGTAGGTCACAAATAAAAAGTGCCCTACGTTAACATAGTACCTCAATGTGCCGGGTGCCCTACCATCTTTCATGAGTACCGTCAGGATACTCAGGATTAAATAAGAGGCAATGGACGCAGGAATCCTTCGCTAAGACCTTACGATGTTCAGCGAGGAGCCTTAGAAATTGGTTAGGACCAGCGAAAATGCTTTTTGAGCTTGTTGGTTAGGATTAGGACTCTGATTGAGCCTCTAACGCTATAAACTACTGTGTGAAAGCTATTTATGTACGGAATAATTTTATAAGTAAACTTACCTCGACGTTGGCCAAATCGCCGTTAGCCTATAAACAGTAAAATTACTCTTTCAATTTGTGGTCTGTATTCCTTTTAGAATCGTATTATGCATAATTAACAATAAGTATTATTTAAGTTGATGCTTAATAATTATTAAGTTGTATCCCGTAAAACTATGTATACTATTTTACTTAGACACCTAAAATATTGCCACTCACTTATTTCAGGCTTACTTTAAAGTTCATATTTTTCTAATTACATCGATTTGGGGGCAATTTTATTGCTGTTCGTAGCTACCTTACATAGAAAAATATCCATAATGTCAAAATACGAACATAGAAAAATATCAAATTAAAAGTTTTGTTTTTTATAAATAAGCCTAGCTTAAAACTTGTATCCGCACAGATTTATTATTATAAGGTACTATTACTTTTCATACCATTGCTGTTGAATTAAATCCCACGGCCTGCAGAAATTAAAGATTCTGTCAAGAGGTGGTCTTGGGAGCCCGTCGTAATGGTTTAGGTCTGGTGGTTCCCCTTTTCAGTTCCCCCAGGGGGTCCATGAGGACATATATGTCCTAGTGGTTCCCCTTCAGAACATGAGGGGGTCCATCTGGATTCAGTTATAACACGATGACTGAATTCACATTAGCTTAACGACCTATATGAGGTTGGAATGTGACGAATAAAGGTCAATCAATATAGGACGTGTTTCAAACAACATGAATTATTTAAAAAAATACTGTCTATTTTCTTAAGAGGTGGAAAGCAACCGCACCTCGTCTTCATTAATAGGCTTAAGCAATCTTATTTGTATAATTTAATATCGTTTTTGAGTTTTATGACATGTAATGTATTTGGATCATTGAGATACTTTGTACTAAAATACTAGAGAAGACACCGCAAAGAAATCTTATAATATGTTAAAGTCAACTGCGGCGAAGCGCCGCACCTCTCTCATTCGCTTGCCAGTTCGCATGGTGTATTCGCGCATGCCATTATAACGTCTGAGACCTGTCAGTGATTTAGCGTGAACAATGCCCAGTTGTGTATTAGCTTATTGCCGCAATAACTCGAGGACCTCAAATAAATGCACAGGAGTAACTTCAAAAAAGTAGAATAAGTTAACTAAACTAAGTTAACTGAAGCAGAATTAGTTGAAATTCACAGAAGGATGTTGAAATTTAAAAAGGATAGATATTCAGCAAAATATAGACCAGCGTCACTCAAATTTTCATTAACACTGCATTACTACTCGCCATCAGCGTACAAATAAGTATGTCAGAGGTATCTACAATAACCTTCTTTCACACACAAGAACTCTCTGTAGATGGTATTGGGCGATTGATGCTGAGCTGGAATTCACTAACGAAGCATTTGAAGCTCTAAAAAAGAAAAGTAATTTAAGTGAGAAACCTGTTCTGAGCGCTAGCTGCTCTCGGACAGCTAGTATTATGCTGAGCTGGATCTTCTTCTTGTAAATATCTCCTACACAAAACTTAGTTTAAGAGTATTTTATTTCGTTTTTGTTTTGTTAAGTATTGTTTTTATTTTGTTTAGTTTTATTTTTTCTTTTTGTTTAATTTTGTATATGTGTGGGTATTTACGAGAATAAATCCTCTTATTATTATTATAATTATTATTATTCCTCTGTGTGTAGGTACTTTAGTTTTCGACGAGATGGCTATTCGAAAACAAAAGTTGTTTCATAATCAACAGAAGCTTGGTGCTGTTAATTTTGGAGCTGGCCCTCTAGAAGGTGATGGGGATGATCACGTTGCATTGCAGGCTTTAGTGTTTATGTTGGTGTCGCCATGGTGTCGCTTACTGAAAACTGGAAACTTCCAGTGGGTTATTTTTTAATATCTGGTATAACGTCAGAAACGAAGGCTAACTTGATCACCATTAAATAGACATGACGACGAAGAATATCAAATAGTGTCATCTACCAGTTGCTTAGAATCTGAAATAGAAGCTGAAAACAATTGTAAAATTTTTGCCGATTCACTCAATTCCCATCAAATTCCATATGGTTCTCAATTGATCGTCGGATACATATCCAGATACATTGCTCATAATCTTATTAAGTCTTTAAAATGTGAAGTACGCGTGGATACATTATCAACAGCAGAAATATTACCACATCATAAATTAATAGCTATTAAAGACATGGGTGGGTTATCGTATTCGTCAGAAGATTTATACAAAATATGTATAAGTACGGAAAATATTATTAGAAAATTGAGCCTCTCGACTAAACACAATTTTAATTATATAACAGTTAACGCTTTGGAACATTTCATTCAGACAGAAATTTTTACATCATTTGTTCAACATTATTTTTGTCAACCCAGCACATTAAATCATAGAACTCATTTGATTCGGGCGATCATTAATAAATACGCTAATAAGATTAAGACATAGCAAAAAATGAAAATTATAATAATCCACCAAACAGATAAAAGTTCACCAAACCTTTAGACCTTTAATCTGTAGAAGTTTGGCGAACTTTTGCCTTTTTGTTCAGTTTTTGAAGTGAAACTTCTTTATCGGCGTTGGAAAAAAATTACCGTCACATTTTTCGGTTACGCGTCACATTTTTCTGTTACGCGCCATGTTTATTTTGCCCCCCACGGTTGATTCAGACGAAGTAGTACTTTTTTTATTTAGAAAAAGTGTTTCGGAGCAAAATTACTAAAGTGGTAGTTTCATTGAAATAAACACGAACAAAACAAACACCATACAATTATGTTTAAAATAACAAAACCAAGACAACCACAGACCTCTTGGAGCGGCCGGGCCCAGTTGGTGGTTTGATTTTGGGCAGATGGGCTCCCAATAGTGGGCTCAACAGGCCCTAAGCTACTCCACGGGGGTGCGGGATTGCGCGAAGGACCAGGAGGGTTCACCTCCAGCGAGATGCGAGGAATAAAGGGATGCGAGGAAATTGAACGCACGTACCTTGGCTGGCTGGATGTAGCTCGTGTAGCTAGGCGATGTCTCCTTGATGGCCTGGGCTCCTCCTTCTTCCCGTGTTCAAGCTTGATACAAACACGGAATTTACGACAGGATCCTGCGTTTATAATAAGGTCGGCGCGCGCGCGCCTCGCGAAATTTAAAAGCGTGTGTTGCGGTCGAGCGGCGAGCGAGTGACTGTCCGAATGACTGGCCGTTTTGCAGCTAACGGCCACTCTCGTCACAGAGCAGTCGTGCGTTCAGAGGGAATGGGAATGGATAAGGTACAGTTTAAAAATGCGGCGCTTCCATTCCCCCCGGGATTGAAGGATCCCTTCAATAAATAACAAGGGAGCGAAGAATGCGATATTGCAGGTAACCTGCGAAATAGATTTGAACTGCGAGTAGTTTTTAAAAGAATGCGAGTAGATTTTAAGCGAATGCGAGTAGGATTAAAAATGCGAATTGGATTTAAAAAATGCGAATTAGATTTAAAAATGCGAATTATAATTAAAAAATGCGAATCAATGCGAGAAAATAACAGCGGTTTAATTAGGAAATTTTATTGCGAAGGTAAGGGACAAAGTTTCACAACAGGCCGTTTAAATGAGCCTTTAGCGGTGCGAACAGTGGCAACGCGAATAATGCCGTCGCTAGCGGGATGCGTCCTTTCCACAATGCCTAAGGGCCATTGCAAAGGTCGTAAATTATCGGTGTTAATAACAACTACCATTCCCTCCTCTATAGGAGCATCTGGTTTGTTCCATTTATTTCTCACCTGAAGGGTGTGAAGATAATCCGCACGCCAGCGCTTCCAAAAACTTTGCACTAATTTATTTATTAGGTCATGACGCGATAATAAATGCAAGCGATCCTCGTCAATTAGCGGTGCGGGAAAAGATTTAAGCGGAGATAAGGTTAAAAAATGTGCCGGGGTTAAGGCTAACGTTTCGGATGGATCAGACGATAGAGTAGAACACAGTGGACGCGAATTTAAAACTGCTTCGACTTGCGATAGAACGGTACTCATTTCTTCGAACGATAATACCTGCGTGCCTATTACTTTGAAAAGGTGCGTTTTTAGGCTTTTAACGTTGGATTCCCAACCACCACCGAAGTGCGGAGCACTCGGTGGATTCTGATGCCATCGAATACGATTATCACTGAGCTCATGACCAAATTTTTCTTTAAACTGCGAAGAACAAAGGAACGATACGACTTAGCACCTACGAAATTAGTCCCGTTGTCAGTATACATACAGGCAACGGGGCCGCGGCGGGACAAAAAGCGGTTGAATGCGTCTAAGAAGCAAGCGGTACTTAATTCGGAAGCTAGTTCTATGTGAACTGCCTTGGTGGTTAGGCAAACGAATAGGCAAATATAAGCCTTTGTAGTGCGGCTGCCTCGTCCGCGAGTCATAGCTATTTTGATCGGACCAGCGTAGTCCGAGCCCACGTGCGTAAAGGGCTTAAGCGACGGGGTGACCTGACAAGCCTTGAGGTCAGCCATTTGTGGATGCGGTGCTGTAGGGCGAGCCCGAAAGCAAACATTACATTTAAAAATTCTATACCGAATTAAGCGGCGAGCTGATAAGATCCAGTATCTGTGTCTTAGAATTGACATAAGTAGCGTTGGTCCTGCATGACAATATTTTTTATGATAATAATCTACGATCAATTCTGCGACGTAATCGTGACGCGATAATACGATCGGATGTTGGTAGTCGTACTCGACATCCGAGTTCCGCAGTCTACCACCGACTCGAATCAAACCGTTTTCATCTATAAATGGCTTTAAACGCTGTAAAGCGGGCGAACAAATTTTATTGTAAATTAAATTTTGTATATCCGAATGAAAATGTAAACTTTGCGATTCTTTTATTATCCTAACTTCTATCCATGTCAAATCGGATGCGGTTATTATTGATGAAATACGCGGCAAAATTTTCGAAAAACGAAAGACATAAATTAAAACCCTACATGCTTTAGACCACGAGGAATATCTCTTTATTAAATTGTAAAGAAAGGAATCACTTTTATTTGCAATTGTGGCATGCGACAACAACCTTTCCTCTGGTACATTTGAAGTCCCAGAGGGCGAAAATGGCTCGACTGGCCACTGACTGCTATCGAGTGAAGCCCATGGAGGCCCGCGGAACCACAGCGGGTGGTTGATAATTTGCGCGGGTGTCAGCCCCCGGGATAGACAGTCGGCAGGGTTTTCCTTTCCTTTGATATGGTAAAAATCTTTTGCCGAAATATTTTCTGTAATTTTTGTAATGCGATTTGCGACGAATACATGCCATCTATGTGGAGAGGAATGAATCCAACATAGTGCAACCGAGGAGTCAGAAAAAGCGTAAACTTTAGAAACGGGATATCGCGACTGATATTGATTTAATACAGTTTTTAATAATTTGGACAATAATAATGTAGCACACAGCTCTAATCTAGCTACAGAAACTACCTTGACAGGCGAAATTTTGGACTTAGCACAGACTAAATGAATTGACGTTTTATGTGGTGTTGTAACATGCAAGTACACAACACCTCCATAAGCGCGTTCGCTAGCATCAGCGAAACCCAGTAAGGTTACTGTACAACCATTTGCCACCCCGATATGGCGAGGTATTTTTAAATTATTTAAGACCGAAAGTTCGAAACGAAACTGATTCCACGCCTGAACTATCTCTAGTGGAGGCTGTTCATCCCAGTTTAATCCCAAAATCCAAAGTTGCTTTATTAATAATTTTGCGTAAAGCACAACCGGAGCGACGAAGCCAAGGAGATCCCATAACCGAGCTACGGTGGATAAAATTGAGCGTTTGGTGCACTGATCGTCTGGCAACTTAACTTGAAAGCTAAAGCAATCGGATACGGGATCCCATTGAACACCTAAAACTTTGTGTCGAAATTCCTTATCAAACTCTAATTCCGGTTCTAAGCGATGCGAAGCTGGAATATTTGATAGCACAGCGCGCGAATTGCTAGTCCACTTTACTAAATCAAAATCGGCTAACCTTAATAATGAAATCAATTGTTCAGCAGTCATTGTAGCCTCATTATGCGATTGTACAGAAAATACAAAATCATCCATGTATAAGCAAGATTCCATTTTCTTTGCGCACGGATACCTATCTGCGTGCTCACTAAATAACTGTTGTATTGTGCGTAACGCGAGATATGGACTGGACTTAAAACCAAAACAAACGCGATTAAATTCATAAACCTCAATTGGTTGCTGCGGATCGAAGCGATATAGCATGCGTTGGAAACGCCTATCTTGTTCCCGAACGCCAATACATAAGAACATTTGACGTACGTCAGCCGCCAAGGCTACAGCGAATAAGCGAAAATTTAATAAAATTGAAAATAAGTCACCCTGTAAATTGGGCCCACTGTGCAGGATGTCATTAAGCGATATGTCAGTGGATGTTTTCATACTAGCATCTAGAACAATTCTCAATTTACTTGTAACTTTATCTTCCCTAAGAACACCGTGGTGCGCGATAATGTAAGATTGCTCACTATCCTCACTGGCGGGGGATAAATAACCCTTATTTAAATAGTCGCGAATAACTTCGTCGTAAGCGATTTTGAATTGTGGTGAACGTTTAAATTTATTTTCTAAATATAGAAAACGGCGTTTTGCTGCGGTAAAGGAATCCCCCAGTGTAGAAGGGTCCTTACTAAAAGGAAGAGCGACAACGTATCGTCCACTAGACGGGTCACGAGAGGTAGTAGAAATATACAGGTCTTCGCACTCTTGATCCTTCAAAGGTTTAGTGGGTTCACAACTAACCTCCTCAATTTCCCAAAATCTCTTGAGAGAAGCGTCCAGGTCCAGGTGTTCAGAAGAAGCGTGATAGCAAGCGGCGGCGGAACATGGGGCGCCGAGAACGGGAGCGGAACCCATAATTAAATATCCCAATACGGACTGAACAGCGGGCGGAGCAATATCAGATTTATTGTAAACCTTATGCGGTAATATTAAATGCGAAAACAGCGATGCACCTATAAGCGCGTCAATGGGACCCGGTTCCATGAATGAGTCATCGGCGAGTTGCAATTTATTTAGATACGTAAACACGGAAGTATCCACGCGCGCCGTCGGCAAATTATCAGTAATTTTATCGACCACCAAAGCGTCTATTTCGTAATTAATATTACGATCAAAACGAGAATGAAATTTAAAATGAACCGACCCTTTAATAGGTTTTAATGTACCACCTATACCCTTAACAGACTGCGAGAACTGTTGCGAAATATTTATGTTTAAACGTTGACATAACTCATCTGTAATAAAGTTTACCTGCGATCCTGAATCGATAAGTACTCTAGCCATGTGTGCGTTGTTTAGCGCGTCGTACACGCACACGCGCGCAGTAGATAAAAGTACTGTATTGAGTTGACGACAACTAGTTTTGTAACAAGCACTCAACGCGTTGTTCGTCAACAGCTGTGTATTACTGGCGTGGTTAGCGTCGGGAGCGAGCCGACTTGCAGCGGCGAACCGGTCGTTATGTTGTTTGCAATATGAACCTTATCTACTGCGCCCGCGCTAGACTGCGGCGATGACGAGAAATGCAACATGGTGTGATGAGAACGACCACACATTCTACACTTAGACGTCGATTGACAATTTTTTAATACGTGTTGAGTGCTTAAACAGCTGATACAATACGATCTTTCCTTAACAACCTTATACCTATCATAAGGTGAAAGATTCTGAAATGCACGACAATTATAAAGATGTTTATGTATGTTATTATCACACATGCACGTAGGCGAAGACTTAGAAGGCGATGTTATATTATACGACTGAAGCGTAGGTGGTTTAGGTACGTAAGATAGGGTTTGTTTATGTTTGCGGTTCGAAGTACTACTGCCAGCGGTCTGCGATGAGCGATGAAGAATTTTAGCCTGTTCCTTAACGAACTCGAATAAATTATTTAATGACGGAATTTTAGTATTTCGTTCCGACATTTCAAAACTGCGAACTGTCTCCGAATCCAGTTTCTTTAAAGCTATATACATTAAAATAAAGTCCGATATATTTTCAATTTTCAAGTTATATAAAGCGTGAACTGCGGATGCGAAATTATCTGAAAAATACTCTAAATTACTTGAACTAGCGATATTTATTTTAGACATATTGAAAATTGTATCTAAATACGTAGTAGCCAACATACGCTTATCCTCATATTTGTCGATTAGCGAGCGATATACTATTTCATAGTTTTCGCCGGTCGGTGTGACACCAGCAACAACAGATTGAGCCTTGCCTGTTAATTTACCTATTAAATAGTACATTTTTTCTGCGTTGGAAAGCGTGTCGTTTTCGTGTACGGTCGAATTAAAGCTAGCGATAAACATTGACCATGTCCGCGGGTCGCCGTTAAACGTAGGTATTTCAATCGGAGGCAATAATGTCTTCGTGCGGGTAGGTATTTTAGAACGCGACTGCTCGCTGGGCTGATCGTTACACAAACGCTTCTTAGCACGAATAACATGACTATATAAATCTTCGAATGAACTCCACTTTTTGTAATCTGGCACATAATCGTCAATGTTATCCATCTTAAGGGCGTTTATTTCGTTTAAAGTAAACATAAAATCGGAACGAATAGATTCAACCGTTTCCGAATTAGATAAAAATAATTCAATTGACTGAGGATCGGATGCATTCTTAGCGGCGATGTGAATATTTTGCATGCGTTCGAAGTATGCTTCACTTTGACATTCTAAAATTCTTAATTTTTTAATAAAATCTTTATCTAATTTGTCGGCCATTGGTAACCTAGGCATTATGGCGGGCGGTGAACGAACGAAACTTCGTTAGAAAGCGATATGAATTTTGAATTACAAAATGGCGGTAGAAAAAATGCGAAATAAGAAACGAATATTAAATCACACTAAAATAGTGGGATAGCGATTGCGATTTTTTATAAAGCGGGTTTGTATGACCACAAATGGTTCAATTTTAGGCTCGTAGGGCCGTAAAATATGCGATCCGGCTCGTAAATGGACCAAGAAATGGAGCGGCCGGGCCCAGTTGGTGGTTTGATTTTGGGCAGATGGGCTCCCAATAGTGGGCTCAACAGGCCCTAAGCTACTCCACGGGGGTGCGGGATTGCGCGAAGGACCAGGAGGGTTCACCTCCAGCGAGATGCGAGGAATAAAGGGATGCGAGGAAATTGAACGCACGTACCTTGGCTGGCTGGATGTAGCTCGTGTAGCTAGGCGATGTCTCCTTGATGGCCTGGGCTCCTCCTTCTTCCCGTGTTCAAGCTTGATACAAACACGGAATTTACGACAGGATCCTGCGTTTATAATAAGGTCGGCGCGCGCGCGCCTCGCGAAATTTAAAAGCGTGTGTTGCGGTCGAGCGGCGAGCGAGTGACTGTCCGAATGACTGGCCGTTTTGCAGCTAACGGCCACTCTCGTCACAGAGCAGTCGTGCGTTCAGAGGGAATGGGAATGGATAAGGTACAGATTAAAAATGCGGCGCTTCCACCTCTATCTATTCACAATCTTATTAGAAAAACTGTAGACCTACATTTTCTTTTTACGATTCTAATAAGATTGTGATTTTTATCTATTTGTAAGTTTACAATCTTATTAGAATACAATCAAAACAAAATATTCGCTTGACATTGACATGACATAATATGCACAGACTAGCTAAAGATTAATGTTTCGTTATACGGTATGCGGCGATTAGTCTTTTTGGTAAAATATTTAATAAAGGTTCTTAACTGCAATATAACAGTAAATAAATTATAACTAAGTATTCAAATATATTTTAGGATGACTATTATAGTGATTTTTCCGGTGAAGTAGGGATAGCATGTCGCTTAAGTAGAGCTACTCCCACCACCAGACTTTACCGTTCAGAAATACATGTGCAGTCTCCTCACCTCACAGATGAAAACAGAGTGGGAGAAATGCCCAGAATCGGAAGAGATTGATAATTAGCGATTAATACACTGACTTGCGAACAATGACGATGATGAACAATGTTTTTTTTAATGAAATATTTACATTAAGTTCCTATTTTTTTATACCTATATTCATGCCGCCATTTCGTTGGGTTCGTACTTCCTGAAGGTTGACTGGGAGAGAATGCTTTTAGCATTAAGTCCGCCTTTTGTATCTATACAACTGTATGGTGCATAAAGTCTAAATAAATAACAATACAATACAATTAAATGTATTTATAATTATAACAATATATTTATATTATGATATTATTATATATATTGCCGTAAAGAAGTTTCACTTCTTACGTGTGTACTAGTACACGCACACATTTTTTTGTTTATTTTATCGAGCGACGTGCAGTATCGGTGTCATCTGGAAGCTAAGGCCAAATTGGCCTCCAAAAACCTCGGCGTCCTATACCGGGCGAAGCGACTTTTTGTAAAATAAAGAAATTTATTGATGTTTGTACTTAGTAAATGTAGAACGTGTACACTACAGTAGAACTGTGTTTTGGGGGATAAAATATTCACAATAATACTAATAATAATAATAGGTACTTGATTTTAATTTTTTGTTTCATTCAACCTGATGAATCAGATAGGTAAAAAACATGTAAAAGCGACGGATAGCTTTAAACCGAGAAAAGGAACATGACTTTGTTTTACATAGCTTCTTTAGTTTACATAATAGTGCCTCAATGATTTGGATCAAGGAATAAAAAACGCTGTCGCTTTAGTACATAATATCTCAATGCCGCATATCAAATAAATTGGGGTTTCGGGGGGATGTTAAAACTTTAATACTTACTATCGCTGAAGACATACTGCCTGAACACTGAAACATTGAAAATGTATGACAACATGTGGTCTGGTTTCAGATGGGTTTCAGTCGTTGCAGCTAGGCATGTATGGGCAAAATATACCATGATTTTGGTTTACGAATATTACGAACGAAGCCTCGGAAATGCCCTGTCAAGAACGCTTAACTAAATTAAATGTAGTTACTACCTAATTTCGATCCTGCGTTTATTGTGAAAAGACAATTGCAAATCGATGTCTTTTTTATGGATGGAAATATAAAACTGGTATATATGGTATATAGACATATCAACCAAAATATCTTGTAAAGAACGTCATGATGGAAATGCAGACAAATTAGGCATAACAATGCTGAAAAACTTAAATTGCAGAAGTCAGCCGAACTATATTATGACTGTCTCTGTATATGACTTTTCTGGGTAATTTCCGTCTTTTAAACTTTTATACGACGGTTTATCGATTAAGTATTTGAGTCAGGGTGTCTTGACTCTGAGTATCTTACCTTTGACTGGCAGTCGTTTCCTTTGCACTGCAATTATAAAATTGTATCAACACAAATACAGTAGGTATACTCGTATATGTATCTCCAAGGTAGACAAAAGTTTAGCACGTAATATATTTATTCCACAGATATTAAAACAAATTTTTATTTGTACAGGAGCATGGTATTCTGTTTATAAGCGCTTGGGCAAAATGTTTGAGCAGCCTTGAAAGATTTAAAGTTATGAAAAAACTTTCGAGTCGCTCTTCATACTACACTACAGATTCCTCGTACGTCGTATAATCATATTCTAGAATATAGAGCTTACATGGTTACAGCCTAGGAGTATTTTAAGTTTTGGCCGTAATTTTTATTGGACGTTTTATAGTAATAGGTATAGTTATTGTCTAACCTTCGCCGAACAGGTCTTTTGCATCTGTAAAAGCAATACGTTAAGAAGAGACATAAGTCCAACAATGGGATATTTAGCTATAGTTTGAAATGATAAGGTGCTCCCTCACCGCGAGCATGCGCGTGATAGATTCGACTTTGAGCGTTCGCGTTCCAAATTCAAATCTTTACTAAATGTTACGCTAGGTTCACATTATTGTGTCGGGGTGTGGTGTGGCGCCGTCTGTTGTGTCGCAGAGTGTTCATACTAATGTGGTGTGTTGTGTTGCAATATGGCGCATTTTTAGATCATTCGTATTTCAAGAGTTGTGGATTGAACACGTATATAAAATGGAATCGTCTGACAGCGACTCTGACAGCGATTTCGATGAAGATATTCAGTTTCTTCTAATGATGATAATTCATTTCGGATCATAAAGAACATTGTATTGTCGTACCAATTCAATAAGTGAATCTGACATTTTAAATACTAAACAAAAATATTTAATTGCTAGTTGCCTCGTTCGCAATGGCTGTCGTAATGACAGAAATTGACAGAATTGATCACGTTCACACTGGTGTGGCGCGACAGATCCCCCACCACCTCTCTGTCGCAATCGAGCGTCGAGCGATTTGACAGCGACACAACGCGCCACAACACAACACAACCTACTAATGTGAATCTAGTCATAGTAAATGTACGTAAGCGATTGCCTTCTGGCGCGCCACGACACACCACGGCACAATAATGTGAACCTAGCGTTACATTACACGCGAATGTTCGTCAGTCAGTGAGGTAGTCGAACCTATATTGTTAGATACCTACCTAAATATCCTATTGTTGGACTTATGTCTCTTCTCAGTTTTTGAGGTCATCTTGATGATGTCATCTTTCAACCTTCACTTCACACACCTTTGTGAACATTAAGAACTCTCTGGTTACTTACCACTTCCTTCACCGAAGAAAATGATAAATTAAGATCAAATCATTGAAAATTAGAGTCGCATGAAGGATTTGAGCACATGCCAGCTTGTCTGGGAGTTCAAAGTTCGGTCTGTTTGTTGCTTGCTGCATTTACATAATACTTTCACTAGACTGTATTCCATAGTGAGATTGTATGACGATATGGAGTTTATTTGCGTTTCGGAAGCACTACGAATTGGTTCATTAGTCATTAAGTGTCTCACTTACATGGCTATCATCACGTCGGTATGTGTATTGATATGTAGTAGATAACTGAAAACATGGTTGAAATATTTAAAATTAAGAAGATAGTGTACCTACTTGTATATTTCTTCCATAATATGTTTCAACCTATTATACTCGTACTGTTTAGTTTTCCTGGTATTTTGTAAAAGTTTAGAGACTACGAATATCGGACCATACGTTTTGTACTACCCACTCATTACAACTTTTTCTTACATGAACTCATTAAGTCAAATTCTACAAGGTTTTATGATGCCAATAAAGGAATTAATGTTATGGACTATGTTACCACAGTATTAAAAAATACCTAATTCTTATCAAGGTATACTCTACCAAACAACTCTTGATTCCGACTGTATGTTGTCGTTTGTTTCTGTAATGAAATGATAATACCTATGACTGCCTATGACTAATTAACTTGAGCAGGAAAATAGAAAACCTGTCATGAGGGCGCTAAAGTTTTCTTTTTTATTGCAACAGCACGGGTAGGTACCTAACAGTCATTATAGTAACGCTGTCATTATTGTGATTTCGACAACTTGTCGGAAATGTTAATTAAAGGAATAAATGTTATTTAAATAGAAAAAAATATTTTAGCACATAGAAAACCACTTTTCTTTCACGACTATGAATAGTTTTTGGCATTTTAGCACAAAATAAGCTCTCAAAATAACAAAACAAACTATGATTTTACGAGTGAAGTTTAGAAAGTAAGCGTTGCCAGTAAAACAAATTAATTCTATAAGCTTACCGCAATATGGCGAGATTTTTTATATTCCTGCTCAAGCAATAGTATCATTCTGGGCATCACAAAAACCCAACTGTGATGTATGAAGTAACGAGAGGGTGGATTGCTTCCTTTAATATGATGAAATGGCATTACTTGGTTCTATTGAAATGTTTAACTAACCGTGCCGAGAATCTCTGATACCTAACAAGTGTTTCCATATACAACGTGGTTACCACCATACAACAATAAATTTAATTTTATGTACCTAATGATTACCTAAGACCCAAAAAAAATTTCAATGAAATACCTCCGTTACTTTAGCCACAGCAATTTTTTTTTCAATATTCAAAATTTCAACACGCTGCATCAATTATTATTGTAATAGCAGAAGATTCTTGCCGCTCTTGCCAAAAGTGAGTGACTGACGTTTTAGTACGGGAGGCCATGATGCTGAATGTGGATTTACTCGAGCGTCATAGAGATATATTGGGTTGCAAAGCTTAGATGATAAGAAGAATAAAATGTTATATAATGTACACCTTTTCATCGGTGGGGAAAGCGACTATAGATTTTTAAATATGTAAAAAAAAACTGCCGCTTGGACATACTCGAGCGCGTCAGATATTGATACCATCAATGGCCTACGTATTTTTAATAATGTATGTATGTTAATCTGACCGTTTGCATGATGGGGGTGATCGTACTTAAGGGTTGAAAATGATAAAAAAAAATTTACTCGAGCGCGTCAGATTTTCTAAGGGGGTGTTAAGTGCACCAAAAAAAGCTCTAATTCAATAATCTGACGATTTGGATGTGACCCAAACTCACAGCCATTATACTAATATGCAAAAAAAATCGCCATTTTGAAATACTCAAGCGCGTCAGATTAAGATATATGTATATGGTTCATCTTTATGTCCTAGACTTGTTGTCTCTTAATCTGACGATTATTTATTTATTTATTTATTTAATCACTTTATTGTTTGTATACCAAAATATAAATGTTTAAAACAATACAACAAAGGATACACAATACAAAAGGCGGCCTTATCGCTACATAGCGATATCTTTCAGGCAACCCAAGGTTTTAGGAAAGTAGTACAAAGAGAAGTAGAATGGGTAGAGGTATACACAGCAAAAGAGAGAACATAAACTTAACACATATACATACTATTATGAACAGTGAAGGACTATGTTTTAAAGAGAAGGGAAACGGTTACATGAGATTATAAAGAAAGGTAGTAGTCTTTGAGTGACTTTTTGAAAGAGGTTAAATTAGGGGCCTTACGTATAGAAATAGGTAGGGAATTCCATAGGCGGATAGCAGTCACGTTGAAGGAGTCATGATAGAAGGATGAATTGTGAGAAGGAGTAAGAAGGGCAAGGTTTTTGGAGGAACGAAGTAAGTGATTGTGGGTTAGGTGACGAAATTCAAATTTGTCCCGAAGGTAAGATGGGGTCAACGGATTAAACAACAATGAGTACAGAGCAGAAAGTATGTGAGCATTCCGGCGAAGACGGATAGGGAGCCACTTGAGTTTATTACGAAAATCAGAAATATGGTCATATTTGCGAAGACCAAATATGAACCTAATGCATAAATTTTGGAGGCGCTCAAGTTTATTAAGTTGCTCCTCAGTAAGGTTAAGATAACAAATATCAGCGTAGTCAAGAATCGGCATAAGAAGGGAGATAGCTAGATTAATTTTAGTGGAAATGGGAAGAAAGTTTTTGAGCTTACGCAAACTGCTGAGCGCTACAAATAGCTTCCTACTGACCTCGTTCAGTTGTGGTACCCAAGCAGTAGTATCATTCTGGGCATCACAAAAACCCAACTGTGATGTATGAAGTAACGAGAGGGTGGATTGCTTCCTTTAATATGATGAAATGGCATTACTTGGTTCTATTGAAATGTTTAACTAACCGTGCCGAGAATCTCTGATACCTAACAAGTGTTTCCATATACAACGTGGTTACCACCATACAACAATAAATTTAATTTTATGTACCTAATGATTACCTAAGACCCAAAAAAAATTTCAATGAAATACCTCCGTTACTTTAGCCACAGCAATTTTTTTTTCAATATTCAAAATTTCAACACGCTGCATCAATTATTATTGTAATAGCAGAAGATTCTTGCCGCTCTTGCCAAAAGTGAGTGACTGACGTTTTAGTACGGGAGGCCATGATGCTGAATGTGGATTTACTCGAGCGTCATAGAGATATATTGGGTTGCAAAGCTTAGATGATAAGAAGAATAAAATGTTATATAATGTACACCTTTTCATCGGTGGGGAAAGCGACTATAGATTTTTAAATATGTAAAAAAAAACTGCCGCTTGGACATACTCGAGCGCGTCAGATATTGATACCATCAATGGCCTACGTATTTTTAATAATGTATGTATGATAATCTGACCGTTTGCATGATGGGGGTGATCGTACTTAAGGGTTGAAAATGATAAAAAAAAAATTTACTCGAGCGCGTCAGATTTTCTAAGGGGGTGTTAAGTGCACCAAAAAAGCTCTAATTCAATAATCTGACGATTTGGATGTGACCCAAACTCACAGCCATTATACTAATATGCAAAAAAAATCGCCATTTTGAAATACTCAAGCGCGTCAGATTAAGATATATGTATATGGTTCATCTTTATGTCCTAGACTTGCTGTCTCTTAATCTGACGATTATTTATTTATTTATTTATTTATTTAATCACTTTATTGTTTGTATACCAAAATATAAATGTTTAAAACAATACAACAAAGGATACACAATACAAAAGGCGGCATTATCGCTACATAGCGATATCTTTCAGGCAACCCAAGGTTTTAGGAAAGTAGTACAAAGAGAAGTAGAATGGGTAGAGATATACACAGCAAAAGAGAGAACATAAACTTAACACATATACATACTATTATGAACAGTGAAGGACTATGTTTTAAAGAGAAGGGAAACGGTTACATGAGATTATAAAGAAAGGTAGTAGTCTTTGAGTGACTTTTTGAAAGAGGTTAAATTAGGGGCCTTACGTATAGAAATAGGTAGGGAATTCCATAGGCGGATAGCAGTCACGTTGAAGGAGTCATGATAGAAGGATGAATTGTGAGAAGGAGTAAGAAGGGCAAGGTTTTTGGAGGAACGAAGTAAGTGATTGTGGGTTAGGTGACGAAATTCAAATTTGTCCCGAAGGTAAGATGGGGTCAACGGATTAAACAACAATGAGTACAGAGCAGAAAGTATGTGAGCATTCCGGCGAAGACGGATAGGGAGCCACTTGAGTTTATTACGAAAATCAGAAATATGGTCATATTTGCGAAGACCAAATATGAACCTAATGCATAAATTTTGGAGGCGCTCAAGTTTATTAAGTTGCTCCTCAGTAAGGTTAAGATAACAAATATCAGCGTAGTCAAGAATCGGCATAAGAAGGGAGATAGCTAGATTAATTTTAGTGGAAATGGGAAGAAAGTTTTTGAGCTTACGCAAACTGCTGAGCGCTACAAATAGCTTCCTACGGACCTCGTTCAGTTGTGGTACCCAAGAGAGACTGGAGTCCATAATTATTCCCAGATTTTTAACAGTTTCAGAGTATGGAATATGGACTCCGTCAAGTACGACACTAGGCAGGGTCAACCAGTCAATTATCTACAGGGATTATCTAGTGATTATCTACAGGGATTTCCCTAATCTGCCAAAAAAAAATTAAACCATTGAACTTCATTAATAGAAAAGCTCAGGAAATAGCATGCAAATAAAAAAGTGTATGTTTTTAAGTAGAATACTTGTATTTACATAATATAAGGGCCGTAATATCAATCATAGTTTAAACTATGCTTCAGAGTTTAGTCACGAATTATTTCTTAAGATCAACGGTAGATAATCGATCAAGTCCAGTTTAAATTATTTAAACTCTCCCGAAGGTTGGTTAAAAACCTCCTTGTGAGATTAACCTTTCGTTTAATTTGACGTTTCTTCAAGATAGTTTTTGAGTTATTCATAATAATGTGTATTGAATTTATGGTAGTTGCCTCATAACTTTTGACTGGGTGTTCCGATTTTTATAATTTTTTTTTATTCGGAAGCTGGTGCTTGTCTTGTGATATTGTATAAATTTGAGCGCCCTCTAATGGGCAGTTTTTGAGTTATTTTTAATAATGTGTGTTTATGGTCGCTACCTCATAACTTTTTACTGAGAATTTAAATTTTCATCCTTCCATCCTTTTTTTTATCGAAACCTCGTCTTTGAGTGAAATCTGACGGGTACTTTTTGATTTATCTCTACTTATCGATTTTGAACATTAAACTTTAATGACGACTTTTTGTTATTTCGGCTATTATAAATCGTCAGATTATATATTTTTCGTTATCCTTGAATCATTTCCTTCAAAATAAAAAAAATTAGCCACGCTGGAGACTGTGAAGATGGCGTTTTTTTAACAACTTTGTAGCTCTCCCCTTTCATTGCGTCATTCTCAAATTGTCAGATTAGTGGAATATACACTTTTTAGCATGTAATTAACTCACCCTACCTTAATCTGACGCGCTCGAGAATATCTGATGATAATTTTTTTTTTATTAATCTGATCCTTTATTCTTGAGGCGCGGCCTTATATATGGGGCTCATATTTGGTGGAGGTACTTAACTGGGTACAAGATACCCCCTGTACCTTAATCTGCCGCGCTCGAGTAAATCCAAGAATCCCCTCTTGGGCTCCCTAGCTATTTAGATAGGCTGTTCTATTTTTTCCTATATTTTGTGCTATTTACCTAGTTTGTTTGAAAAAAAAATATTTTTGTAAATAAGATGTTAGGCGTTTTTTACGAAATTTCATTTATTTTTGTATGGTGGTATCCACCTTGTATAAAATTAAAATAGGACGGAAGGGAATTTTAGTTTAGTCAAGTGTTCTTGACGTGGTAAGTGTTATTTTAATTAAAGTACCTGGTTGACCGAGCTTTGCTCGGTTGAAAATTATATTTAGTATGAATCGCAAGAAATACGAGGAATATATTATTAAAATATATTATTAAATCGATAATAACAAAACTAACATTTATTTACAAATATTCTCGTAAATATCACAAACGCACGTTAAACTATCACTACGCGTCCTGCGAGGTCAAGCAAGATAATCGCACTGATTTTTAATTTTATTCAAACAGAAAATAGGTAGGTATAACGCAAAAATAGCGCTTCAACGTAAGAATGAATATAGTATTAGCCGAACAAAAATATATTCGAGCGCCATCTAGTTACTACTGAAACAAACAAACCGTACCTCATAGAAGTTATCCTAATGTTTCATAGATGGCGTCAGTATGATGTTTTTAAAACATCGGAAATCGGGAAAAAAACGGGAACCGAGCTTTTCTCGAACCTGGGACCTTGATAAATCGATTCCTTGAGCCGAAAACCCCCTAATCTGTAACTTTCATGAAAATCTTTGCAGCCGTTTCCGAGATCGTGATTATATATATAGGTATAAATAAATAAATAAATAAATAAATAAATAAATAAATATACAAGAATTGCTCGTTTAAAGATATTAGATTACTAATCATAATTTCACGAATTTTATCAACTTTTGACGACAAAAATCTACCTCTTTAATTATTTCTTAGTTTAAGATCGACTCTGAGCCACCCTTTAACTTTAAATTCTTACCGCCAACGCTAACACAACGCCATATGAATACGAGTAAAACATGACGTCGGATTGGCTCCTATTCTACATATGGTGTAATTTCAAGCATGGTTGCTTTAATTTCCAATCAATGTGCACTTAACGAAGATAGCAAACTACGAGTACATTTAGCGCAATACCGAGATATTATGAATTAACAATAGTATTGGAGCTAGCTTAATTACAAATGCTTTGATTCCAATCCGAATTAAGTACTGTCTGTCCAATATAATCTGTCTATCAATCTATTCTATGCATACATATATCTACCTAATAAAACTGTAACTGATCGCTGTTTGTGCACGCTAATCTCAGAAATGATCAGAAATTTTTATGAGAGGTTCAGTGAGATAGCGGAGGATGTGGAGCGACATATAGGATACTTCTTATCACGGAGTTAATGCGAGGAAAACTCCTATGCAAGAATGAAATTGCGGGAAACAGTGATACCTAAATTGTTATTCTAAATTATAAAATGGAAATCGTATCTTACTGAACGCATGATGCTAATGTCGCGGCATCATACACCATACCATAAATAATTCAGGTGTAATCTACAAAGTGTAAATGAGTAAACCCAAAAATAAAACTGCCAAAACGTGTTTGCTCATTTATTTGATTGCATCTGATACAGTAGTATTATGAAATTATGCTCGCCAACAAACCTAGTGATCAATAAGTGATAAAATAGTATGTTATTATAATGAATAATCGTGATATCTAATATTGAATCTATTACTGAAATCGTTATAATTGTTTTTTTAACTTCTAAAAAGATGGCTACCCGAATAAAATTCCAGCTAGTATAATGTATACTTAGACATAAAAATACATCTAGGAGTATAATATATGTAAACGCTTTATAATTTTATATCCATAATATATTTCTATGTACAGATAAGGATATATAATGTACTACTAAGATACTTTAGGGTGAAAGCACAGGCATATTAAGTGAAAGTGTCCTTATTACAACTGTTGTTATCTAACCGTGATGTCTGTGTACCATCATCAGTATTAAGATATTGGCTTTAGTCATATTTCACATATTTATCTGAAAGTTAAAGAAATTAAGACAGCATACGACCTTTTATCTTAATATCTATCAATATACATTGCGGTCCAAATTCAATGATTTTTAAACGGTTACTATGTATATTCCTTCCCATAGTTGTGTATTGCCTGTTTCTACTTAATATGTCTGTGGGTGAGAGAAAGCCCGGCTATGTACACGCAGCCTTACGCCGATATTATCCCGCCTACGTATATCTAGTTGATCCCGCTTACTTTGAAAGCTCCGCGCCCCCCGCGTTCCGAACGCCGCCGTGTACGTTCCGCTCCGAAAACAATCACAGGAATTGCAAGTTCTAGTTAGAGTTTATACTACGTGCATGAATAGCTTCTACGTTTCAATGAAATTCAAAATCAGTGTTGGTCGCTCTCGTCCTAATTCGGTCCGGGTCGTTTGCGGCGGCGGTCGAGGCTCAGTAACGTCGGCCCCGCGCGGCAGGAAAGCGCCGTCCCCACATCAGATTGTATCATACAATAGTGCCCTGCAGTTGCATCGGGTCGGGCGAAGGGGGCAGCCCGGAGCCACTCGAGGTGGAGGGGAGCGCGGCCGCCTCGTCCTGATACAGAAACCGGGAGCCGAAGCGATCCGCGGGCCCTTCGTCCGGGGGCGTCACCTCGAGACCGATGCTGCCGTTCAGCGTGAATCGGTACGCGTTGGCGTCCTGTTGCTGCTGTTGTTGCTGGTGTTGCAGCAACGAATTGAAATGGGTGATGCCGATCTCCTCTAGACTGCTCTTCCGCCGCCGCGAACCTCCGCCGAGACCTTGTCGAAGTGAGTTGGAGCGGCGAAGAAGAACGTCGTCGGCGACGCGCAGCGAGTTCGAGCGGCCGCGGAAATCGGTGATGATAGTGGGGCTGTCAGGTAACGAGAGTGAGTTTGCTTTAGTGGTAGATAGCGGAGGGGCCCGTGGGGATAGGCTGCCCAGCGTGGAGCCGCGCCGGCTAGCCCCGCCCGCTGCGGCCTGGATCACCGCACCGGAGCAGAAGCTGATATTTGATTTTCGTCGGCTGTTGTGCCGCTCAAAAGTCTTCTGAGCGGAGAATGGTGACGGACGCACCAAGTAACTGAAAGTCAAGGTAAATGCAATACATATGTAAACAGAGCAGCACTTATCTGGCTATTGGTAAAAATAAATGTCAAGCATTTTCATATTTTCAAACGTCTAAAGTATCACTTTACAGGTAACGGGCAACATTTTATGCAAATGTTCTATGAAATTTAGGTTTTGAGTCAAAAGGAAGCTAGTCGTGACTTTGATATGAAATGTAATACAGAAAGAAATTAATACCAAAAAATACGGCCAGAAACTATTACTTACATTATGTCTCCCTCTTGCAGATTTAAATCGCAGCTAGGATTGATAATGACGTATGATAGACTGTTCCGCTTCTCGCTGACATCATCATAGTCAACTCCAGTTAGGTTTAGAGATTCCATACGAGAGCGAACGAGGTTAGCTATTTCTGCCCTCTCGATTTGCTGTGCATGGTTGTCTCTGGCTTCGTCGGCGAGGCTCGTCGAGTACTGCAGACGTTGTTCAGATCGATATTAAGGAATTAGAGTCCAGTGATTAAGCAAGCCATCAACAATAATGTGTGAGTCGACTGTGACAACAATTTCATTAGTGACTATCTGATGATCTGACAATATTATTGTTGCTGCCTTCAAATGTGGCGGACGCATGCAATATGTTAGATTTCGGAGAATAAAACTTGTTTCGTGGGTGAATGTGTACCGACGTAGGTACTATGCTGTTGCACTAGAAATATGACGGTTAAGCTGCTTATTTGCACCTTGCTGTTGAGTTGTCTTACCTTTCGGCATCGTAGCCTAATATTAAAAAGCAATGATTCAAAGCCGTATCTGGGGGCTCACATACATATATACAAAGTAAGTTAGGTTAGTAAAAGCTTGTGCCACGAGTTACGATTACGACATATTTCTAGCGCGTGCCGGTAAGACCAAACACTCTATGCTAAAAACTAAGAATGAGCTAAGTGCAGGTAACGCACAGTGACTGGACCTACTACTGCCTAATTCTAAGGTCTAGTTCTACGACGAGAGAGATGCGAACAGACCTTATTCGTTTGACATCTGGAAGAAGTACCTAGCAGTTTATACCGCTGAAATTAATGACGTAAAGAATTTCCAGGTACTTGTTTGTTTTGCGATATATTTGACTTCTTTAATAGGGTATAATATCGAGGTAAAGATTGAATAATTTAGACGAGTAACAGATTTCTCACGCGACATTGGTGCCGGTGACTAAGAGCTGTCCATTGGAATGCGAAATGTTTTCAACAAAACATCAATCATTTTAAATTGTATTTATTATTCTTAAAATAAATGATAGCATCAATAGTATAATTACTTCTCGAGATGTAAGACATGACTATCGTGTGACTGACTTGGTTAACGAAAAGTCTGATCTGCGACGATTCGGTTTAAGTTATAGCCATTATAGAATGTAATTCGTTGTTTATGAATTATAGTCTCACGTGTTTTCATAATGGAGAATGAGCCATGAAATGACCACTCTTAGTCGCCGGCATAGTCCGCGTGCGGGTCTTACCGCCGGCGTGCGGTCCCCGTAGCACCCGCTGAGGCAGCCGGTGCCGCGGTGCCGGCCCCGCCCCGCGCCTCCCTCACCGCCCTCCCTCGCCCCCTCCTCACCCTCCGCCTGCTGCAACTGCCTCGTCAGACTCATGCTCTCACACTTCTCTGATGCGGATTCGCTACTCCGCATTTACTACTATAACTCTCTTGTACCAATCAATTTTAGTGCACTTTGTTCAGATCGAAGTCTAGAGTCGTTACGTATCTCCTTGAGCTATTCAAATCGACAGCCAATGTCAAAGGTCGAAGAATGAAAGTATGCACAGAAACGTCAGTAGCATGCAAGAAGCGAAGCAGTTTGCGGTTTGCTTGATTTGATATCTGTCTGACCCGTGGGCAGCACTCTTTCAGATTGCTTTTGCATCGATATTACAACGATTCTTTTATCGGCCCGCACTTTACGGGATGCCGTAGGTCATAATGCGTCAAAAACAATGTAAGATGGTGGCGCGATGTCTGTAACCTTCCTCAGACTATGTAGATGTAATGCGATGTTGCCTTTCACTAGATCACTAACGAATCATGCAGGTAACACACTACTAGACAACACTGGCGGGATTGCGATCATCGAGTTTGATACCGACAAATATCTACGTGAGCCGCTCCACGTTGTGAGTGGGACGCGAGGGTCCTCTGTGTCAGTTTACCCGTCGCGAAACATTATCCGGTAAGAAATCTTCATTTATTTGTGTCCACACAGAAGCAGGGGTAGATCGAGTCGTTGGCTACAGCAGTTTGCGATGAAATATAAATTAAGCACGTGTACTTTATAAAACAAAATTAAGTATCTTGTGAACATAGAAGGTTTGATAAAATGGCAGAACTAAATTACAGACACGCCACAAGTGTTAGTTACCAGATGTATAATTATGTTACAGTTTACAGAATGGAAAGTGTGACTCGAGAATTTCAAGACAAGGAATGTAAAAAGATTTAAAACGTCAACCCAAAATACAGTCCAAGGACTAGGGCTACTCTGTATGCACGTGTGTTATACGAAGTAATTTGGAATACACAAGAGTGTTTGAATGAGTCAATGTCGGGCGGTAGACGGTGGCGAAGGACTGTATTTGAGGGTAGTGTAGGAGTCTGCAGGTAGCTCGAACTCACCGATGTGCGCGATGTTCGCATTCTCGCGAGGAGTGACCGAAACCAGTTTGTCGGGGCCCGGGGCGACATACTCACGTGGTGCGAAGGATCAGATAGGCTCGTGTCTTGCGTGCGATAGATCCCTATTGGGATTTCGCAAGTTGTGGAACACAACTTTTGGTAGAGCCGTCCGTAAGTACGGATCCACATGTCTTCCTTCGTTATTTTCATCTGTCACAAGTCCAAGGTGTTAGAAAGTTATACGATACAAAAATTAGAGAATAGAAGTCGCTAAGTTGCAAATATATTTTTCGCATGGCGTGATGATAACGACAATGGAATGATATGGAATGGGCACGGTCGCTGCGCGTGCTATTGCATTGTTCGCCAGCGGTTGTAACTAATACTTACCGATGTAAGGAAGCCAGACCCTGGAGCTTGATCGACGCCCAACAGCAGACGCACAAACGTTATAACATAGTCCTTCACAAATGCCTGATAGAGCAGAGTGTCCAGCATAGACGCCGAGAATACTGAACCGGCAGCGAAGGGTAGTCGAAACATATATGATATGTGTGAGCCACGCTCCTTTTCACGCTGCGAAGTGGAAAGCTCGATATTACGTAGCCACACATTTTATTATTAGTTATTATCACTTACATGAAGTCAAACGCGAAACCAACTAACCTTTTCCATCTTGGACAGGTGCAGCGCATACTTGTCATGAGCCCTAAATTGCATGAAACGCATGTTAGAAGATTGTGACAGTTCAGTTATTGATCGTATTGACGGAAAGAATCTGAAAGAAATGGATATCATATCAAACATAAACATACAAAAAGAAATCTGCGAATAGTTTAAGAGAATCTAGATATATGTATACGCGATGCATTCCTTAATACGCAAGCGCTCAAAAATTCACACCAAACATAATTATGGTAAGTATAGAAGTTCTGATCAGAACAATATTCGCACCGGCTACTTTATAGTAGTTATACGCATCTTCAACAACTAAAGGTATTGGACGAGACAGACTATATACTATAGTATGATATAAATTTACTTGAACATTGTCTGCACCGCCACAATTGTGTTGCAGTCAGACAGGCTATCTTCCTCAGCTGAATTGGACAGCTCCTTGTTAACGACCACTACATTTTCAGCGAGGGTGATGCCGGCACGTAGGAGATCGTCCAAACTGTAACAAGTGAGGAAAGTAAAGTAAACATTTGAGAGCTCCTACTTCGTAACTTTCCTATCTGTTACTCACCTGTCGATAGTACCCAGCATCCAGTAGACTAGAGGAAAATAGGAAATCGCATCCAAGAATGCGATATCAGGCCTTCGTTCTAGTAGAAGAATAATCGGATTGAGCGAGGTCTTCGACCTGAAATGTGCTCGCAAGGGGATAATGAAATTATAAATGCCGTTGGAAGCGTAATCCGCCGCCAGAATAATTGTCTTGTTTTGCCACTGGTATTCCTTAGCGTTGCGATACGCGCAGTGCTCGCAAACCTGTGCGAGCTGAAGGCAGCATAGGGGCTTCTTCTCCTTCAGAAGATAGCAGAGCGTCGGACTCACGCCGATAAACGGTGACACCGGCGGGAAACCCTTTACGATCCTGTCAACGCCGCGAACTTATTATATAATCAAATTAACCATATAAACTAAATTAGCACTCTCAAAATTCAGAAAGGAAAGGCTGAAGCGAAGCTCAGTCAAAAGAAAATTAAAAAAACGTTACATCAAAAATCGTACATCATGTTTTGATTTAAAGGTACTTACAATACATTCCTACAAAACTAAATAAGTTTAAAAGTTATAGGCGGATTACATACAACTATCCATAGGAAACATTCAATATACGGGCACGCGACCGGCTCTGTGAAGGTTCAACTAGGTTTAGTGCTTCTCGGATACTAACATTCACAATATATTCAAGGAAATTAACATGCTCAGGGGTAGTGCTAGTCGTAGATAATACAATCCATAAGATCGATATGTGAACATTACATGATAGTAAACAGAGGTACATCTCATTTATCGTCCATAATATTTATAACCATTACCGTTCGCTTATAGAATTGGGCGAAGGTACAGTAGAACCAAAGTGATAATGCGCATACAAATCTTCGCCAGTGGTCGCGTTTCCGGAAACAACCGAATTATTGAATCGTAAGAGCCCTAACCAATGCTCTTGCATTTAGCATCTTGTGCGATAGAAATAGGAGTCAATATCAATCGATAACAAGTTCGAACAGTCGGCGGCGGTCGACGGGCGCCGCCGGTGAGTTGAACGTCAGTCAGTTGTCATATATAGAGAATATATAGAGCTGATATTACACACCCTCCTTGGTTTTGTTTTCAGAGGTAAGTTTAAACATACATACATACAGGGTACATATAATATATTTTTAACTCGTCATTTTAATAAAATTCAAATAGAATACACATAAAAAATAAAACACATAAAAAGCTTACATAAATTTGATAGAATGTTACAACTCCGCCCATTTCATCTTCTTTCAGATCGAATCCTTCCAGAATGGATAAATTTAAACGTGGGAAGCCGCTTAACTCACAAGCACGGCAAATGGTATTTAATGTGTACCTTTATTTCTTAAATGAAGCTAATGTATTCAAAAACGACCATGACGGTTATTTTAAAAAAGTTCAGGAGCGTGTGACAAAATCTACAGGAATTTCACGCCGAACTTTGACTAATATATTGAACGAAAAAAGGCAAAATCAATCAATGAAATTTTCCACACCGAAAAAAGGAAAACCTAAAAGTAGGTTTCGGATGGGACTTGATGATTTCGACTATTGTGTAATTCGAAATATGATATACAATTTTCAGTTGACGCTCAAAGAACTCCCAACTGTAAATAATGTTATTATGTATCTACAAAATATCTATGCTCTGCTGTATGACAATTCTCTATTCGAAAATGAAATAAAACAGTCGCATATGAGTCACGCCGTTTTATTTCAGGTTATGGGCCCAGACTCATATTCCTTTTAGTATTCGCGAATTATCTAGGTTTTGTCAGTATCATCAGTTTGGTGGACAATAGATTTGTGTTTCGCGAATGGACTAAGATATTACAGAAAGTAATAAGTATAAAACAGGTGCGTGACAGGACCAAGGACATTATAGTTTTATCATGGCGACCAGAGGTTTGAATTATTTAGTAATTGTACCTAAATTGAAAGGTCGTGAAAACTATAAAGACTGGTGTTTCGCCGCAGAGAATTTTCTGGTGTTGGCAGGAATGGTGAAATGTATTTATTATGTTAACCATAGCCAGGAATATCAGAAGCTGCAGGATGCGAGAGGAAAAGCGACTTTTTGGAAACTTTATGTTTTTGTGTTTTATTTATATTGTATGTATTTTCTGAGCAATATATGCCAATGACAGTGGCCATCGAAGATGCAGGCATTCGTATGTAATTAGGAACAAGAAACCGGACGATAGTAAATGTGACGAATGCATTAAATTGACATGTTTCGGTTATTAAACGAAAAATTATATTAAAAAGTCTATGACAAGAAAAGATGGCGCGATTGCGCAGAAGTCATCTGTTAAAAATAAACAACATGTCAACAAATCACGACTTCAACAGGAAAGACATGCAGGCAGCTGTAGAAGGAGTCATGTTGAACAAGAAGGCCGATATCAACAAAAGAAATTGTATAGTGTGCTGTGAGGGCAAGCAAAGTAGATTGCTTTTTCCGTCGGAAGGCAACAGGAGTACTGAGCTTTTGAATATAGTGCACAGTGATATCTGCGGGCCCATGGAAAATGTTTCTCTTGGAGGATCAAAGTAGAGGATCATAGATGACTACAGCCGCATGACTTTATGTTTATTATATACTAGATATTGTTGAAGTATAAATGTAAATTTCGTAATAGTTGTTTTTGTGTGATAAGAGATATTTTGAGTGGGGGTGTTATTATGTATCTACAAAATATCTATGCTCTGCTGTATGACAATTCTCTATTCGAAAATGAAATAAAACAGTCGCATATGTTTTTCCAAACGAGTCACGCCGTTTTATTTCAAATAATTTGAGAAAAAAGTTAATCGAAGCTATTAATTCGGAATAATGGAAAAAAGTTCGTGATCATGCCCTTAAATGCGAAGATGAGTATAGGAAATATGAGTCAAGAATCGATAGTTATTCAGATGAAATGATTATTTACACAGGAGATAGCAGTGATATAAGTGAAATTGGAGACCTTGATGAAAATTCCGATGACTCTATGATGTCAGGAATAGAGAATCTCCCTGATTCTGATTAAATATTAACCTATGTTCTGTTATACGATTCTGATTAAATAAAACTTTTTTTCCTAATACTTATACCTAAATCTTCTTTTCATTTAAACCTTCTTTTTTCCATCGTTAAATCGACGTCGTCGCTTTCCTATGTGGGTCATGCGTGAAATCTCGTTACTGATAAATCAATATTAATTTATCTCTTTTACCACAAAAAAAATATATATTAAATTATGCATGAAGTAAATGTACTTTCCACTCTATATAGATATCATCTCCCAACGCTTCGGAAATACGACCGATGCCGAACAATGGCGAAGATCGCTATGCGCATTATCACTTTGGTTCTACTGTACGCTTATATTTTAAATATTTGTAATTATAATTTACGTGTTGCAATTTACCACCTTTTGGATCTGGTTTGGCGACATAACATTATTTTGAGATTTTTCCAAATATACTCTTCGTAGGAAAATTAAGAATTTCATGATAAGTATCAAATCCATAGGCATTGTACAGTTTATTTTTAAAATTATAGATTTCCTATTAAGATATATGAACATTTGACCAGACTTTTGGTTAGAAGAGAGAAATATGTTGAAATAACATTTATAACCAATCAAAAAGATATTAATTACCCGTCATCAAGCCGGATGATTTCATAGGCAAGCAGATATCACATCAATCAGCCATTTATGTAGAAGCGTTAACATTATGTGGAAGGTATCTACTAATACTTCCACAGTAGAATCCTGCTCAAAGGACTCTAATACAGTAATTGTCTTACCTGGAGAAATCATTACGCCAGGCGGAGCGCGCGTCCTGACTTCCCAGCGTAGTGAGGCTGCTGGTCGTGACGTCATCACTGTGCAGGGGACAGCTCAAGGAATTGTGGTACACGGGGATACAATCAGACACTTATACACACAGACACTATTCTCTATGAGAGCTTTGCATCAAGGCAGTCATTGCCGGCAACATGTCTTCTCGGAAATATTTAAAGTTGTAAGATAAACTTCCAAATGTTTAAGTCAAACTCATGCGCATTTACACATTTACAATGGAACACCTTACTTTTGGGTTTTAATGATAAGATTCTTCCAAGTGATCTTATGTAAGTTACTTTGAAAGCTACATTATATCGGCAGCATGTTACATACGTGTAATGATTCTAGCACATGCTTGTTATTGATTGTCAAGCATAAAATTAATTATGACAATAATGACAATGATTTCATGTTAACTACGAATTATGAAATGAGCACGGGCGTATGTAATTTTTATTACATTATCAAGTTATGTTTGATTTTACCAATAAAAAATTTCCTTTTAATTATTTTTCGGATTTTAAAATTGTTGGAAGAGATCAATGTTCAGAATTCAATCTTTTAAAAGAGCGCACAAATTGCTAAGCAATGCGAAAAGAAAAAAAGCGAAAAGAAAAACTTACGAAGTAATAATGACGTACGCATTGTGCAGTGTGCATGCAGTCTCGATCCGGTCGGCTAGCTACACGAGTGAATGTACAGGCTAAAACAATCAAATAAAAATGCACTGTCGTTGGCGGCCCACCCCTGCCTCGAGGAAACTGGAGTCGATGCTGTCAACGACATTAAAATAAATAAAAATAGTCACATACAACCAAAACTTTTAGCCGTTGATATTCTACAATCGTCGGCTTGTCCATGCGATAAAGATAAAGTAAGTTTTGATGATGTTGTATAAAACTACATCGACGCTGAATAACATTTAACTAAATTTTTCGATGACATAGACCTAGCTGAACAAGAAACCCTAAAAAATGAAAAAGCGGAAAATCGGATTTTCGTTAATCAGCGTAGATAGGCAAGACAAAAGACATTCATAAAAATCTATTGGACGGAAGACAGTGGAAGGGTAATAAAGGGCGCGTGCGTGCGTGTGGTCGCGAGGGTGTCCGGGTGTTGCTTACGCAATCTTCTCGGAGGGCGATCGCCACGGCACATCGTCTTCCAGCTCGTCTTCGCTCTCATCCACATCAGGCGCCTCCTCCTGATTGTCTGAAGCAATGTTCAGGCTGCTAGTCACCATGTCGGGCACCGGTAGTATTGAGGGTCGCCGGCTCCCTGCAAGCGCAAGTCCCTGCCAATTTTCTTAGTGCCCTATCGCATGCCCATATTGTGCGCTATTCCATAACAAACCTTGCACTCGCTGAGATGCATCTTTGCATGCAGTTCTCGTCTACGACTAAATATTATCTATATTTTGTCATGCCTACTTTACATTTTAAGATCTTTCTACTTTTAGATTCTTAAGTTTCTATTAAGGATTCTTTTTTCCGGGTTTCCTTTGATTTTGAGTAGGGAGCCAGCGGAATTAATTGTGTTTCGTAATTAAGTTTAGGAACAAGTTCTTCACCAAAAACATTAAGAGAAATATCTCCTTCATTTTGATTTAAATACATGTTATTGTTATTAAGTTGTCAATGCTTGTTGGTTTGCTCAAGCTAGTAAGATACATAATTATTTTTAGTTATTTTAAGTATTAAAACGAATACAATAGGTGTGTACTTGAAAGCTTTACTCTTGTGTGTTATCACATAACAGGGTATTCTTTGCTCGTTAACGTAGCTGATATATTAAATCTTTATGAGGGCCTTATAGTAGAAGATCCGAATCTATATCGACATTCACCGGGTTGATAATAGAATCAAACTTATTTTATAATAAATTTCGTATATTAGAAAATATATTAAAAATGGGTTGACAACAAAAATCCTGGACAGAATATTTTTAATTATTTTTTAAAAAATGATTTTCATAAAATGTTGTACTTATGATGAAGATAATAACAAAATTTTATACTGGACTTAAAGTATAGAACTTAAAGAATGTGCAGACTTAGGGTAGACTATTATTTACCTGGACGAACTACTGGGTAGACAGGTATAAACAGGTATGTCAATACTAGTTACTTTTCACTCGATTTGATAATAGTCTGCACATTCTATATGTTCTATACTTTAAGTCCAGTAGAAAATTTTATTATTATCTTCATCATGCAATATTTTTGAAAAATTATTTTTAAAAAAATAATAAAAAATATTCTGTCCAGGATTTTTGTTGTCAACCCATTTTTAATATATTTTCTAAGATACGAAATTTATTATAAAATAAGTTTGATTCTATTATCAACCCGGTGAATGTCGACTTAGATTCGGATCTTAGACTATTAAGTAGTAGAGTTGATCGACGTAGGCGACTTTTAAAGTGAATTACAAATGATTAGTGTGTTGTTATTGTTATTATTATTGTTGTTATTTGTGCTGTTGTCAGAAATTATAAACTCTTTTGCAAAAAAAACGGGCACTTTAGATTTTTTCTTCACTTCAATGAAGAATAGCAAGAAAGAGGTTTTGTTATTTTGGCGATGTACTGGCATGTTATTTTAAGCATCCTGGCATGATTTTTAAATTCCAAATTTAAAATTTTAAATTAAAATAAGAAAAATAAGGATTATCGTTGATCGTCGTAAAACAGTTTTACTAATGGCGCGAATTGCTAAAACGTTTTATTAAGACTATTAAAATTTAAAAACATTTTGGACATTTTGTGCAAATTAAACACTAAACATTCTTTTAAAATTAGATATCCACCTCTTTTTAATGAGTGATAAAGCGACAAGAGCCGGTAAAATTTAAGCCCTATTGGAAGAAGGTTGTTCACAAACTTACGTGTCTAAGCGGCTAAATATGTATGAGTCTTTCAACTGTCCAGAGGACGTGGAAACGATATCAAGAGACCGGTCAAGTCAAAAGAAGACCCGGTTCGGGCAAAAAACGCTGCACAGAACCAAGAGATGATCGTTTTTTGGTGAGTCAGGCGTTGCGAAATCGTAAGGCGTCAAGTGTGGACCTGAAGAAAAGCCTCGAAGAAGTAAGAGGAGTATAAGTTAGCTTATGGACGGTCAGGAGGAGGCTTTTGGCTGTCAATATCAAGAGTTACCGCCCGGCTCGGGGCCCTAAATTACTCCGTGAGTATCGTGTTGCTCGACTTCAGTTTGCTCAAAACTGTGCTTCATGGACTCTGGAGAACTGGACTAAGGTTTTGTTTTCGAATCAAGCTAGAATCTCTTTATGTGGAGAGGACCGACACCGGCGAGTGCTATGAAGACCACGGGAACGCTACGCGAAAGTGTCTTTCAGTGAAATCACTCCTTATGGCGGAGGCTCCGTTATGTGTTGGGGAGCAATAAATTCAACGGAGCGTACGGAGTCAGTTTTCATAGAAAATGGACATTAAATGCACACCGGTACATAATGGAAGTCCTAATTTCATATGTACAACCCGCATTAACTGCACTTGGGGAAGATTCCATTTTTATGGACGAGAATGCTCGTCCGCACCGTTTTGGCGACGTGGCGACGTACTATCGGCAAAATTGATTCGTACCCCACTTCGTCGACAGTTCGTTTGAACTTTTGAGGATGTCAAATTCGTTTTCATTTCGAGCGCGTCTGCTGCACATATCAATATCTTATTATGATGCTCATTCCGTCAAATTGTCAAACGTCGCTCAAATTTTTTGTCAAGTGCAATGATTTACTTTTTACAATCCATACTAATATTATAAATCAAATCAAATCAAATCAAATCAAATGAATCTTTATTGTGCACATAGGTTATAAGCTGGTACAGTATTAAAATGTTTGATCTCTATGTTCTGCCTTTCGGCGTACAATGATTGAATTAATGAAAAAAAACACAAAATAATAATAATAAAAGAACAAAAAATTATCATATTAACATTATTAAAATCAATTGTATGAAGTAAAAATAAAATATAATCAACAAATTTAAAATAAAATAAATTAAAATTAAGGACGAACCAATGCATAAATCAGGCAGATAAGAAAAATAATAATCATAATTAATCTAGGTCACAATTGAGTATCCTCTAAAAATTCTTTTATTGATTAATAACATTTATTTATTAGTAGCCCTTGAAGCTTCTGCTTGAAAAGTCTCAATGCTGTAATGGAACGTAAGTCTTTAGGCAATTTGTTATAAACAAGAGGCGCCATACAGAATATGCTTTGTTTAAATAACTTTGTAGTTTATCATTAAGTCTTGCTCGCGTCTTAAATTCGAATAAATGAATATTATTTCTAACGAAAATAGCACTTTCAAGAATATAGATGCACGGCAGTGTCAGTAATTTTGAGTTCCTGAAATAAGGCTTACATGATTCGGACTGTCGAAGACCAAATATAGCTCGTATGCACTTTTTTTGGGCTTTAAGAGCTTTGTCATTATTTGTGGCGTTACCCCAAAACATAACTCCATAACGAAGTACCGTTCCAACATATCCGTGATACGCTGTCAAAACTGCCTGCAAGCACACAACTTTTCTTAGGTTGCGTAGTGCATAGGAAAACTTGGTTAATTTTTTGCAAACTATGTCAATTTGTTCTTTCCATTTCATTTTATTATCAATTTTTAGTCCTAAAAAATTTATCGTGTCTGCGTCATCAATTTGTGTTCCATTGTAATGAATGTCATATTTATTAAGGTTATTATGTCTTTGCTTAAAATCCATTATTTTTGTTTTAGTCAAATTTATAATTAAATTATTATTTTCTAACCATTTTATTATTTCAGTTATTGATGTATTAATTGAATGTTCCATGTTTATGTTCTTGTCACCCGTATATAAAACCGTGCTATCGTCTGCAAATAGGGTCATATTATTTGGTATTGATTTTGGAAGGTCATTTATATATATAAGGAATAATAAAGGTCCTAATACACTGCCCTGTGGCACTCCGCATTGTATATTTCTACAGCTGGATTCATATGTAGTTTCAGACTTTGTTGATTGACATATTCTGGTAATCTGCGTAACTTGAGTCCTGCCTCTTAAGTAACACTTAAACAAATCATGTGTTTTACCCCTTATTCCGTATATATTCATTTTTTGCAATAATATATTGTGATTAACATGGTCAAAGGCCTTTGTTATGTCCATAAATATATAAATAAATATATAAATGCGAAAGTCTGTCTGTCTGTCTGTCTGTGACGTTTTCACTGCTAAACCACCGGTCCGATTTGGATGAAATTCGGAATGAAAATAATTGAAGACCCAGAGACACACATAGGCTACTTTTTTTTCAAAAATCAACCCCTAAATGCTTGCAATAGGGAATGAAAATTTGTATGAAAAATCTGAACCGCTTGAACGATTTCGATGAATTTTCCCAGGAAGATAGTTGATGACCTACCCCCTTCCCCACTTCCCCGGTTCGCGATATAAACGAATTCCACGCTGGCGAAGCCGCGGGCAAAAGCTAGTATCTGATAACTGCAAAATATATTTGACAGAAATCCTTATGTCTTTTGTATGAGCTATATACAAGTTTTTCCCGTGGCTTACCAGCTAAGCAAAAAAATACCGTTAAAATTATTCCATGGGAATTTATTTAGAGGAGTAAAATATCCTTTGTTTTTTTTCAGAATCTCAAACCTCCTCCATATAATATAATTTCCAATAAATTCAGCATTCAGTCGTTTCAACAGATTCAGCAGTTTAAGTGTGTAAAGCCAATAGACGAACAAAGTTACTTTCACTTTTTAATAATTTTATTTATCAGAAATCTTTTTTGCAGATTTGAATATCTTTACTTCATGATGGACAGACCATGTGTTTAATGTTTATGTTGATTATTGTATTATATAATATGTCAAAGTATTCAGAAACACAAATCTCGAAATATAAATAATGTATTGTCAATGTCATGTAGAGTATTAACAGGTTTGTTTCCAAGGCAACGAATATTTAAACGAATTTCGACTTAATTGCACTTGATGTGTTAAGAGAAAATGAGCTGAAGGTGGGGTACGAATCAATTTGGCCGATTGTACATCCAAGAAGTTGGGATCCGTCGTTAATATTGGCCAGCTCCAAGTCCTGACCGCAATCCGATTGAGCATGTCTGGGATGTTTTAAAGAGACGGGTAAGATCAGTGCATCCAGCTCCACAAAACATCAGGGAGCTGAAAACAGTCATTGCAGAAGAGTGGGTAAATATTCCTCAAAAAATTACTAAAAACTTCGTGGAAAGTATGTCTAGAACAATTCAAGCTGTGATTTTGGAAGAGGAGGTCACACTCGTTGTTAGCTATTTAATTTCATTATTTAATTAAAAAAAATAAAAAAATCAGCTTGCAAAGTTGCCGACCACTTGTTATTGATTGGCCGTGTAGGACATCGATATTAAAGAATTCATAGAAAATTTAAAAGCAAATTTCCAGAATTCACTTCACTTGTACTAATTTGCACAATTATAAGTATACAGACTACATAACACATATATGAACTCAAATTGACCGTAGAATGTAAATTTCCTTAGGTGCCCGTTTTTTTTTGCAAAAGAGTGTATAAATCTACTCAAAAGTAAAGAGTATGAAAATAAAGTCCAGTTTAATCAATTCCAATATTTAAGTGCTATGACTGCACATGCTCTTGCAGACATAATATACGCATGTATGTGCAACAGTGTAAACACACATAATATACTGTTCCTAAGAAAACTTATGTGAATTAGGTACTGTGGACGTCAATTATGTTGATTCTCGAAGTAAGAAAGTTTAACAAGTGAAAAGTAGAAAAATAAATTGTACCACTAGTGGACGGAATTTGTAACATATTAGTGATAAACACTACATATTTCTATCTAGATGAAAATATAACATTGAGTACAAATACCTTATCTACGTACAAATATACTATATAACAAAACTGTTTTAATGACGAAAGAATGAGAAGTTTACCTAATGATAAAATGATGAAATGTTGAAATATGCTTTTTTATGATCCGACGCATAAAGTAAGAAAGCACTTGTTATAAAATGGGGCAGAGGGATTTTGCAATATTTGTTAGAAAAGCAGAATGATCTTAGGCATGTAACTACGTCAAGAAAGTGTACAAAACCCTGAAGATATTCTTTTCTCGCATTAATTTCGACTGAACTAATTGTTGATTCTGAAATTATGAACTCTGTAGATATTCATATGCAATAGTATATTTGTACGTAGTAAAGAATAGGCCTCCTTGACAAATGGCCACCAGTTTTGATACCTGCACGTTGTGGGATGGAATCAGGGCTCAGAAAGTTGTTGTCTGGTCGTGGTAGCAGCAAATGACTGTCAGTGGCGCTGTCTGTAGCTGGAGACTCCTTGAGACACGTCCGTGACTCAGAGGTGGACGCACCGTCCCCCATTTTCGCTGTGCAACAGAAATTCTTATAGTCTTTGTCGATGGCACATTATGATGAAGGGATGATTTATGACAAAATTTTTCAAACTACAACTAAGTTACTTTTGAATCTTGAAACTAAACAATTGTATTACGAATCAAATACATCTCATAATGAAATCAAAGTGTTAGTACCTACAGTAACCTAAAATGATATTCACAATAAAATTATGGAAAGGAACTGTTGCATCAAGAACAACTCAGTACAAAAATTACATTTTATCCACATAATTCGATGAAACAGTGAACTGTGTATTTGTGAATTAATACTCCATAATCAGTTATACTACATGATATTCTGGACCTACCATTTACCATGAAATGAAGATGTATGCCGAAGCTAATAAAAACGCAAATTAGAATAATGGCACGATGGCATGAGCCAATGGTTCTGCAGCCATAAAATGGAACTACGTAATATTATTGTTTAGTATACGATACTAATGATCGACCATACCCTGGTATCTGACCAACAAAGCAGTATCGAGTAATCTGTTCATGATATGGAGTTCAATGGGGCAGCTGATGATTTCACCAGGCGCAAGGTTCTGTGGGAAATTGCACACTAAAATACTAAAGTTAATATGGAATAACTTTAGAATCTGCTTCTCACAGCAAACTTATTCAAATAAATATTTTTTGAGGTGCTCATAACAACGAGCGAAAACATTGCACCGAGTGGGCGAACTTTGCGCTTAATAAATTCTGCAAAATAAATGCATTAATATGTTTCGAACGACATGCACCGTTAGCAATTCCGATGAACCAAGCATCACCAAACGGCAATAGACGAATATATAGGGAAATCTTCAAAGTGTATGATGCTGGTTGTCTTCACAGTCTTGACTAGAGCTGATACAGACTCACAGTAACGACGTCCTTCGACTTTGCAGTATCACCCGTAGAAATAAAAGAAGCTAAAATTAGTACAATCAATATTACAATTAAGATATACTCGTACTACAGACCATAGCGAAGCTCAAATATTTGTATTTTTACTTTCTTCCAAGCAAATTCTACATCATTTACAATATAACAATTTATTTCTGTAGGGTTTCGCTGTGGTCTGTCTCAAATCTAAAATTTCAGCTGCTCGCTGTCCCTTTTTAGTCCCGTGAATGCCAATTATCTTTAACAGTCACTTTTGGTAGCGGTAGACATTGAGCAACTTTTACGACTACGAAAAAGTAGACTGAATGCTCGCCAGATACGGGCCGTATCCGGTCTACTTTGGACGATAATTCAACTGTGGCACTCACAGCTGGCGAACTTTAAAATAGCGGATTTAATATGTTTTGGTGATGCTTTGGGACTGGAATTGCCGGGAACTTGCAGAATCACTTGTGGGGGACTACTACCATCTCTCTCCTGCCTATTTCCCTCCTCTGCGTCTCCTGCCTTCTTTTCATTAGAGAGTAGGCTACATGCAGTTTGGTCTTTAGTAATCGGTCGTTTGCTCTCAGTTTGTTTGTCTGAAACCACGAACGCAGAGTTTTCCTCTTTTGTTATGCTCATATAGTAACAGGTATCACTGCCTTTCATTATATGCCGAGGTCCAGGGTTTAAGAGAATAGTTTCTTCATAAAATTCTGGTAACTCAGCTGGTCGGACCCCGACCAATGCCACGCCGTATCTGTAATTTTTTTAAAACCATTATTTGTTTGAACTGCTACATTATTATTCTCAATTAAGTTTTTTACTTACTTCCGATGAGAGTGAAAGCTAGCATACGTAAAGCTCTTTCCTTCGTACTCCCCAAAGAATCGACTGTCCCCGAGTACAATATGGTAAATCTCATTTCCTGAGCATTTGCCGTAAAGTCGATGCCATTCTTCAGGTGATTGTTGGCCTTCTCTGGAATTTTTACAGAGGCTCGTATTAGCTTTGCAATGCGTGTTATTAAGAGATCAAAAGGACTTTAATTTAAAATCTATAAATGCCCTGATTAAGCTAATACTCTAACGATCTATTGATCATTGAGGCATTGGATATGCCTGAAGATCTTCACAAACTGAAGCTAAGAACAACCTCGATCAGCTTATTCATCACATAAAAATTTAGGATCCCTTTTGGATCTACGATGCCACTACAGTCAGACACACATACACAGACTCACACGTCGAACTTATATAACCACTCTTTTTACGATGTGGGGTTAAAAATAAGATAATGATAACTTACTGTCCCCGACTAGTATGCAGCAACAGCGTGACGAGGGTAGAGGCACCAGGGCACGTGCAATTGTTGGCAAGCAACGCGTATTTAAATTCGTCTTCGCAAACTACATATTCTGCGAATTTCACATGTAGCTTGTTCTCTGGACGAAATATCTGAACATATTGAGGAACATCCGGCGCGAAGTCTTTCACGGCCCATGATCTGAAATATATTTCATGACAGCATGGTGATTATCAATTGTTATAGAATAATAATTATTGCTTTTTATAAAAAAATAACCGACTTCAACTTTAATAAGCAGAGATAACTCAAAAACTACTGCCGGATGGCGCTTAATTCAACATGTAGGGCATTGTAGGGTGTAAAGTTCTCGTCACTACAAATTAAGCCCAAACACTAGATAAATACAGTAAATCGTTGAGGAGTTCCCTTGACTGTCTTTCGGCTTCATCAGATCGACTCCAGACCTTCATGAAATTTTGCTTTCATGTACTTATGAAAACATTAACAAACACACTAGTAGTCCCTACAATTTTCGAAAGTTGCCCTCGATTTCTCCGAGATGCCATCATCAGATCCTGATGATCCTTTTAAAAAGACTCCACTGCGCATATCTACTTTACAACAAAAAAAGAATTATCAAAATCGGTCCATAAACGACGAAAAAATCGCTGAACAAACATAAAAAAGCATATATGTATATATACGGTCGAATTGAGATTATTGAGAACCTCCTTCTTTTTTGAAGTCGGTTAACAAAGTTCCTTGTGATGTTTAGTGTAACAACTCTTTCAATCATTCACTATATTTAAATTATTGCAACAAATGCTCATATCGCAAAATGATCAGTGATTAAATGATTTTATATTCTGATGCGGAGTAGTAATTGATAGCGTTAAAAGTTGACCAAGCAATAGTGAATATCTTTTTTTATAAGTAAAAATCGTCGACAGCATATCTCCTGCAAAAAAATTAACTATGCTTATTTTTAGCAAATGGGTACAGCTAAACATCATGATATTCTTAAGAATGCTCTTCTCTCCCTCTCTATCTTCTTCTATCTCCATCTGTAGGTATAGCACGAGAAGGATTTGTTGGTGTTTATGAAAGTGTAACTAAATTGATACCTCAGGATTGTATGCTCATCGGCAGCAGTTTTGTCGGCGTAGTTCCTTGCAGCCAGGATAAAGCAGGCTTCGGCCTCGCTCATGCGCGCCCGGATAAGGTCCGTATCTTTCAGACAGGATCCTTGGATGTAAATCACACGCTGAGCCCATATTGGTACCTGAAATGATAACCAGAACAATTTAGTTTTTTATTTAATGTAATGGAAAAGTATGGGAAATCATACAAACATATTCCGCTAATTCTACAAGTATAATAGTTTTATATTTTTGCAATCAGGTTGAATATCAGCTGCCTCTGGTACACATTAAGTGTTTTTATCGCATCGATAACGCGGGTTTCACGAACAGATTGAATTTAGCATGCGTTAACTGTATATGTTACGCTCAAAGATCGAAAACGCTCATTGAGCGGAAAAATAGCTCGCAACGCGATATGGTCACAGTAAACATCCACATAGCGAAATTTGTATTATGGCTCTAATGAAAACGCGCACGACGCGTTGTGGCAATCAAAGAAAGACCAAATAGCGAATATTCATTTTGTGTAATATTGATTGACATAATGTTAATTTGATCGAATATTTATTTTATACAATGTTCATTTCATGAAATGTTCAGGTGGTTATAAACGCCCTAAAGTCGGTTCTGGCACTCGCCGGCCGCTGCCGCGGCACCCGCGGCACGCTCGCTTCGCCCACTCGGCTCGTGCGATGGTTCCTGTTAACGTAACACGCTCGTCGCTTCGCTCCTCGCTAACCTATTTAGTTGAATACTAGTCATTATTAGTCTAGTTTACATTACTTTAATTAAAATTAGCGCATTTGAACATTCAATAAAAAGATATTTCGCTATTTGGTCTTTCTTTGATTGCAACAACGCGTCGTGCGCGTTTTCATTAGAGCCATAACACGAATTTCGCTATGTGGATGTTTTACTGTGACCACATCGCGTTGTGAGCTATTTTTCCGCTCAATGAGCGTTTTTGATCTTTGAGCGTAGCATATACACACAACGTTAGCTTGGCGTTTAACTGCTTTTTCTGCTCGCTGTTTAACGGACGTTAGAGCTCTCATCAATAAATATGATACTTAATAGTATTTTGTGAGAGAAATACTTTCAATAACAATATTCATCACCTGTAAGATCATGCGCATGGTAGTATCAAGTTCCATCGGCGATAGAAGAACGACATAATAATCCTGAAGGAGGGGATGGGCATAGAATTCGTTCAAGAAGTCCATTATTGTGTCGGCGTGGAGCGTAGTAGAGCAGACGACCACGTGTTTCTCAGATTGGGCGCGGTGAGAAGAGTAGGAGCCGCCGAGTTTCTGTCTCTCCATCCACGTGAAAGCCAACTGCTCAAACTGTTACGAGGGATATGAGAGAGAAGAAAAACATTATCAGTCATTTTAATTAAATTGCTATTTTTGCGCTTGGGGGATAGGTACGATCTTTTTGGTTCATAAATAATTTTACCAAAGAGTGAAGATTCCAGTACCGCTTCGATGAATCTAATGTACTGCACGGTCATTCCTCATATTGAAACACGATAAGTTGTTTGAGAAATATTTACATGAAAAGTGACATGCTGAGTAGTTTTCATGATAAAATTGTAATTGTTAATTTTGGCGATAATAAGTGGTAGGTTAAAAAAACGCGAAATTAATTGTATTTCATTTAAAAGATTTTAATTTGATGAATTTTAAAGATTCTGTGATTTATCATGCTACGTATCGCTAGAAAAAAGAAGAGTCTGTTAAGTTTGGCTTTAACTATCTAAACATATTGTTAGTGTAGTTTAGGGCGTCCTAAGCTGTGTTAATAGGTAGTTTATGCTAGCTCTGTAACTAGAACATAATGTAACGTACATGTGAACTAGTACAGGACTTTTAAATGATAAATTACTAACAAAGATGATAGAAATAAGGGGTATCTCAGTAAGAGTGCACTTTTTAATTTTAAAATAAAAAAAAGACGTGTGGCACTCGGAGACTGCCGCGGTAAAGCTATTGCATAGCATTTTTTATCAACTTAAGCAATTACAATTATATATTTATTTTATTTATTATATCACAAATCAATTCTTATATAGTGCTGTTATTAATATTCGTCTTGATTCCTCATAACATCATTAATCCCTTTGATTATATACACGGTTAATCCATATTCCCTGTACATAATACTCTATGGTTTCTCTTGCTCGCAGCTCGGATATCCAAATAATTTTTTTCTGACACATAATGTCATTATATTATTTGAAATCTTCCTTTTAATGGAAAGAGCTATCAGTTTCGGCCTAACTACCTCGCTTCTGCAGATCTCTTATCATCACCTCCTGCTGATCTTGCTCCTCACACTTGTTTTAGTAGAGGCATAAAATTCCTCCATTATAATAGGTCATTAATTAAAACAGACACAAATGGAGTTATCTTCAGCTCCCTCCAATGTATTGCTGCGTCCCGTAGAAAAATCTATTTCGAAAAATAAGTGTAAAGACTGCTATAAGGTTTTAACCTATTTGATGAAACTTCGTTTCGTTATTTCTCTTGTGGCTGTATTTTGTTTTTCATTTCAATGTGATTTTCTAATATAATCGTTAAAATATTTGTACGGATTATTTTGAGGATTTGACAATTTTATAAGCTTAAAACTAAAAAAAGGAACCAGTTTGATAACAGAAAATTGTTACGTCATAATGGGCGGACATCTCACGGGGCGATTTGACATAATATGATGAAGAGTAAAGCAAACTATACAAAATATATTTCTGAACGCACGCAATACAACAACCAAATGTCATTATAGTGTCATTATTTTATGTCATGTATGTCTATATGTCTATGTTATTTTGCATGTTTTAAATCTAAATACGCGATAATTCGACTATTATGAATACATGTTGTCGATTCCAACGCCTTATTCAATCCAGATCTACATGTAATTATTCTTAAAATACCGAACCGGCGACGGGGCGAAAATCAAATGTTTGACAGGTAAGATTTGTATGGGAAATTAAAATTTTCATTTTTAGTATTTTCCTCGCAATTTTTCCATATTTTCTCATCGCTGCAACCTTCCCTGAACTTCCACGAATATTTCATGACTAAAATTAGCCAAATCGGTTTAGCCGTTATAAAGTAAAAGTTAGTTAACTCTGTTAAAAGTTCTGGTATTTATCGATAGATGTCACCGCTGTGCCGGTCGGAGTGGGGGGTGTTAGGTTTTTTCGTTACGGAATTTCTGGATTCGGTCTCCACGCGCAAGGCCCGCGATAGAAGCTATGCAATAGCTTAAAATACGTATTTTATGACAGAGTTGTGATATTATAATTGTATTGTAAAGAAAACATGCTCCGATTAAATATGGAATAAACATTCGGTAACTGGCCTCCACGGCTCTGATGACAGGCCATTACTCTTTTCATGAAATTTTCCATGGCTTTTACACAGAGATCTGGCTGTATCTCACCGACGACACGTTGGATCTCTGATTTGAGCTCAGGAATACTTTAGTACATAATATCTCAATGCTCAGGAATCGTTTCTGGTTTATTCGAATCGACCCGACTAAACCCCAAAGCTAAAAATCGCACGCAATCGCACGGCGTTAAATCGCACGATCTTGGTGGCCAGTCGACATCAGAATTTCGTGAGATAACGTGTTCTGGAAAGAGTTTTCATAAATATAAGTTGTTTTCATAATTATGAGCGTTGTTTTTTCGAAAAGCGCTACATTTTTGATGATCGGAATAAACATAGGTGACAACTGACAACCGTCAAATTTCAGAGTTGCCACTTGCACGAAAAAAAAGTTATTCTAATTTTAAAAAGTGCACTCTTACTGAGACACCCTATAGATAAAGAGTTTGGCCGAAATCTACTTTTATATTTTAGGATGTTCAACTTTTAACACGTTGAACGTAACATTAGTTAAAAATGTAAGTAAGAAATGCTTTGGTTGTATCCCATCTGGCCCGGTGACTTGGCCCTTAAGAAAAAATGTTTACAAAAAGTAAAATTTGCTAGTTATAAGGGCGCATTCAAGTAGAAAGCTGGTTACCGGCGCTGATCTGCCAGCGCTTATCGGTACTGGTCCGTCGAGATAACCTCTACATAAAGCAAGCTTGTATAAGCAGGAGCTGGCTGACAGTCTCTCTGAATCATTGATCTATAGGATTATGGATTAGACACTAGAGCAAATATAGCGGGCCTGAAAAAATTTTAGTGAAAAAAAGAACATGGCCGCTTTTGCTAGTGTTGTCCGCACTACGTGGACGGAAACAGTATCGATATATTTTAGTTTAATGACTTACGATACAACAGCAATAATACATGTCGTTCGTCTTTTTTTTCATTCATTTAAAAACCGACTCTGAATTTTGGATATAACAGTTTGGGTTTTGTAGGGATGTCTTTAGGAAGACACTGACAGGTCTCAGACGTAATACGCGCATGCGAGCTGGCGAGCGCATGGAACATAAGTAGGGGTACGTTAATTTCGTTTTTACGAAATAGATGCGATAAAAGCGAAATCTGCATTTTATTTGCGATAAAAGCGAAATTTGAAAATTAAACACTCGCACCTTTTTACGTTACGTGCTTTCAAATGTTGATCAGACGCGCTAACAATTATTACAACTCTGATCAAAACAGACAAAGACAAGTGACAATGCAAGTTTTAGTTGCATCAAAATCTTGCTACCCTGGATTTACAAAAGCAGCTATTCAATGTCTCAATTGCCCTGTCAATAATGTTGATGCCTAGAGGTACTTTAGTATCTACAACATTGTCGTAACTGATCGCAGGCAAACAATGAAAGATGAAAATGTAGGAATTACAACAATTCTAGCCTTTAATTGAGTTTTTAACACTGCATTTTCTTTTTAGCGAAATAAATGCGAAATTTTTTATTTTGAGTTTTTTTTAATGCGAAATCATGATTTTTTATTTGCGAAATTTACGTACCCCTAAACATAAGATTTCTTTGCGGTGTCGTCTCTAGTACTGTAGTACATAGTATCAATGGCCTACCCGCGCTTATAGGAGCTGGTCGGAACTTGTCGGCACTTATCGGCGCTGGTTCAGCACAAAGTTTAGAGACTACCTGCGCCGACTACCTGCGCGGATAAGCGCCGATAAGCGCCGATAAGCGCTGGCAGATCGGTGCCGGTAACCAGCGTTCTACTTGAATGCGCCCTAATATCGAAAAACAGAAGAGCTTTTATTGTTTATTGTACACTCTTATTTCTGAAATGGTCAAACAATTTTTTAAAAAGATAATTTTTATACATATATTCCCATTCATGAGAAAGGCCCTAAAAGCTACAAGTTTTAATTATTCCCATAATTATATTGATTTTACCAAAGCGAATCAGGGAGGTTATTGACCGTTATATACGTATAATTTGATAGATTAAGTTTAAATGATTATTAGAAATATCTGGGCCAATACTGATTTAATATTTGTAGTACAAGTTCTACAATTAGTTAGTGTAAGATAATATCTGCTCGACTTAGAACAATCGAGTTTTACATTTAGTACGTTCTTGTGTTCTTCTATGGCAATTGTTTGTAACTTTGCCGTAACATTTGTCTATTTTCACATTTTCCTATAAAATATCTGAGAAATCGAAACAAAATAGTGTACTGTCATCACTGAGTAAGTACTGATTGTAATAAGGATCTCTTTATAACCAGGTATTTTAGCATCACTCACGAACATCACATCACGGATAATTTTGTTGATTTTATAACAGTGTTCGGTTAATATTGTGACAATAATTATTATTGCAATGTGTTTAATTTTATGGATCAGGCAACATTTCTTAATTTGCGTTAGCTTAATTAAAATTTGCGTGAGTAGAAGAGAGAATTTTTAGGTAAACCGTAATTTTAGATATTGCCATGCATAAAACGGCAGCAAAAAGAGACCAGCAAATCGCATCCGATAAAATTCAACTTAATAATGAAAAAATACTGAAAAGTTGAGCCAAGGTTCTGGAAAATACAAAGTTGTTAGCCATAGAGAGAGCCATGTACCTTAAGTATTAATAAAAAGTATTTTTCAATACCTTGTTGAAACTCGTCGCATGTCTAGATGCGTCGCTCTTATCGAGGAATTGATGGATAAGTGGTGACGACTAAATAAAAATATAACTAAAATTCAGAAATTACTTTAGAGTTTCATAAAACAAATTAGAATTATTGAAGTAGGCGGTTACCTGTGTGGGGAGAACGACGAGGGCCACTCCGATCATGATAACCATGTAAAGCTGGGAAGGCCAGATGTCGGGAACGAAATCTCCATAGCCGACGGTCGAAAAAGTGACCACGACGAAATAAGTGGCTTGGAATAGGTTGAGATGACGATGCCCAGCCCGTTGGAAGTGCTGTATCCCACACACGCTGAAATAGATTACAGCAAACCATATTGCACTCAACAGAAATATGAGCAAAGCCAGACTTTTCACTTTAAGAATTTACACAAGAAGTCAAATATGTCAACTCGTTGATATAAATATGCGTTAGGCAAATTTTATTCCCATATACGCTAAGTGCGCAAATACCCATGATATAACCATTCAGACAAGATTGGGGCATTTAATCTAATGGCTTTCCTGTTTCGTAAGTGGGGTAAGGGCAATTCAATTGTCTGCCTTACTTTTATCCTCGATTTGTGAGAAAATGTTATTTTAAGTATGTATCAATATGTTTCTAGGAAATGCAATTTCATCACTTAAGATACTTACACACTTACCGAACCGATTCCGATAAAATTTTAAAGCTGTTTCCAGGCTGTTTTCGTACATTTTACGTGTTTAAGCATATTCTATGATTTTAATGAGACTACGTAGAAATGCCAAAATGCAAGTAAAGTAATATATAATCGTAGGGTTTACTTTAACGACTACTTATGAAGTCAATCCTAAATACTTAAAACATTGTATTTGACCAGCGATTTAGACAGAGCGAGAGAGAAAGTTATAGTTAGCGCTTACCTAGTAAATACGAGGCAGAGTAACGTTACACATAATATCATTAATTGTTGAGAGAGAGCCGATTGAGACTTTTGCATTGCACGGTGAAGATCATTCTGGAAAATATCAATGTAAAAATCAATAAGTACCTAATTAGTAAATGAAAAGATAAAAATATGAGAATGCAAAACTATTAATGAAACTGCTCGTGACAAAAGGTTTATAAATGCTTTGAATACGTTATTGTCGTAACTGAACTTGTATCAAGAATATAAGATGATTGATACGAAAAAAAGTATAGATATGAGAGGTTATATAATACAAAAAAATTAAAACATCGAGCAAAATTTATCATAAGTCAAGCATAAATGTGATGAAGTATAAATAACTCACAAACATATTCTCGAGGGATCGTTTGGCCAGCCAGCAGTTCAAAAATACCGGGATGAATAAGTTACGGAGCGGTGGAAACGGAACCTGGTAACGATTATTCATAAGTAAGTGAATGTTACTTTATTTATTGTACGTGCGGTAACCAAGGTAACTTTGAACATCAGTGCAACCGAGCAGATGTCTAACCCAGTCTATCCCTTAATTATGTTTTCGAATGACATTCCTTAGCGAACCGTAGGATGACGCTAGAAAATGGAAAAGATTTTTGCGTGACGGAATGGGAATGTATGCTATTGGCTGAATCCAGTCATAGATGGGTGCTTATTGGTCGATCAGTTCTATTAATCGCAGTCAATATGTTGCCAGCAGTCAGGCCAGGTAAGTCAGCTGTCAGATGAGATGTATCAAATGTTCAAGTGTCAGAATTAGGCCCGTCTCACATTACGTTATTTTTATTAGCTACTCGACTCCGACGCAATGCACAATTCGCTGTCACTAACACTGTTCACTGACAGGACGCGCATCGTAGACGGGTCGCCTCTTTAATTGGTCAACATTCTAGTCGCTTGCAAATAGCGTTGTGTGAGAACGGCCTTAAACTGCAACAATATAAATTCATTTCAATTTGAGTGTTCTACGACACTCGCGCTTTTTTGAAGTTATACTTCTTTAGGCGCGTTATGGAAAAATCATAAGAGTGAAATTTTACGATGCGCGCGCATCTGTAACACAAAAATTAACAGTATGAAGTTAGGCGCGTTATGGAAAAATCATGAGAGTGAAATTTTACGATGCGCGCGCATCTGTGACACAAAAATTAACAGTATGAAGTTGCCGGCTAAACCACTCATTGGCCTTTGTCAATGTAACTCTGACGTCTCTTTAGTTTTGCTTTTGCTTTTTATCGAAATTATTTATAACCAGCCAGGTTTGTTTTGACTTGTTTGTGGCACTAGACTAGTTAAAGATTAATGTTTCGTTATACGGTATGCAACGACTAGTCTTTTTGGTAAAATATTTAATAAAGGTTTTTAACTGCAATATAACAGTAAATAACTAAGTATTCAAAGATAGTTTAGGATGACTATTAGTGATTATGCTACCATTCCATCAGTATTTTCTTGAGACGTTGTCACGTTCAACTATCGTCAGTAAACCGACTTTACAGACAACCAATTTTTTTAGTATAATTAATACTAAATATTATGAAATTATTGACATTGAATATTTATTATATAATGATGCCAAAGAAGTATAACTTCTTACGCGCGTACATAAGTACACGCAATTTAATTTTTTTATTTATAAGATATTTTCTTCATTTACTTCTCTTAAGTCCAAGGCTAAAGGAAATATGGTGTTCAATGTAGCACTGAAATTCAAGGTGACCCGGTTATTCATATTATTTCACTTATTAATTATTTATTTATTCAAATAAAGTTTGCATAAAAAGGTTTAAAATGACGTACGGATGTTTTGTTTGCTATCCTATTGAAAAAGTAATGATTTAAGGTACTTACTGTCAGAGCGAAAGGTATGGTATTCACCATCTCTAATATAAAGTGAAATGACATGATTTGCTGCCAAATGTTTCCCTGGAATTAACATAACAATATTTTAGCCTGAGTTCAAGGATTTTGTTATTTTTTCAATATAATCACTATCAGTTACAGTTAGACATATTCAGAGCCGAAGAACGGCATTGCAGTCCAACAAATGCGAAAAATTCTAGAAACTGTATGGATCAAAAATGACATCATTGTTGGTACGAACAGTACTCTGCGTGCGCGTTCAATATGGAATTCGATTCAATTGCACACAAATGCCAGCTTCGGCCTCTGTGATTAAGGTACATTGCAAATTGATGGCGAGAACTTTAAACGCAACGAGTAAATTTTGCTTCCAAGCTAAATTGAATTGTGACCACAGGTGATAAGTTTTATTTTTTGAAATGGCAGTTCCATGTCCATATTACTACGTAAAAATTCACCGGAATGAACAGACAATTTCATGTGTCATTATGTTGAGAAATAACTAGTGTTCACATCACATCAGCCCCCTTATTATGAACTCTTAATTCCAGTCAGTTTACGGCGTAAACTGAACTGCCTGGCAATTCCGTATTACAAACCCTTAAAACCAGCCAGTCAGTGGTCACGTGACACGTCGTCAACTTCTGCCTGGGTTTTGAATGGCGAAATCGTATTATGAGCTCGCTATTGACATTGCTTGACATGTTTATCTGTCAAATAAAACCATTCAGTTTAAGCTGCCGTATGGCAGCTTATATTGCATTGTTATAAATGAAACTCAATTTTAGTCGTTAAATTCTTAAATTATGTTTCATATTGCTTGTTCAAAATGTGGGTCTATTAAAGTCTGACGCTACCCGCGAGAATTATTTGAAAAAAAATGTGCAGGAAATGTATGCGAGAAGAGGAGTCAATTTGACAAACTTGTGAAAGTGCATTTCAATAGAAATAATATATCGAACAACGAAGGGATATTACAAGACGACCGCAACGACGAGAATTTTCATCCGCTAAACTACGACATAATTTTATTTACAATAATGATTAATCATACTCAATAAAAATATTAAACATTGTCATTGCAATTATTTTTAACTAGCTCTCCGCCCGGCGCTGATTCGTCCGCTATAATTAATTTATATTGTGCCCCTTTTTTACCTCTTTAAGGGGTAAAGAAAGGGGTAATTTCCCTCAACCTTCTCTTAATAGTGCTCATCTACACTCCCCAAGGAACATCCATCCTTTAAGCTTTTTGCGATTAATAATATCGGCTGTGTGTCTGTTAGTCACTCAGTAAGTAACGGGGGACTATTATAAATATAATATATTGATACATGTAAATATTATAATGTTTTGTTTAATATTGTTCAATAACTCTAAATTACAAACAAACATACAAGTGGACGAATTGCATTATATTGACTCTGACAAATTGCCGCCGAAAATGAGTGATTGTTCAGAAACCTAATTTTAAAGTAACTTAACATGAACTTACAATCACTATAATTATTATTCCTATTATTTTATAAAAATATTATGTAATACGTGTATTTACTACTCATTTTGATATTTCTCATAAAACATTTAAGTTAATACTTAATTTAAGCGTAAAATATGTAAATAATAAGAAACCGTACAGTTACCGGTTAATTTGAAATGAAGTTTTTAAACGTTACGCTTGTCAACACAAAACAGCCAGAGACAAACCATCCAGTCATAAGCCGTCCAGAATTAGGCAGCTCATAATACCAAATAGATCCAGCCAGTTTAAGCCCGAGAATTGAATTGCCTGGAACTTGCATGGTTTTTTAAAAGTTCATAATAGGCCTGCAGTAATTCAATAATTGCGTTGATTCAAAACCTATAATTATACCTCTTTCCATGACAAGATCTCGTGTTTTAAGATAATTCTGTTGCATTATACTGAGATAGGCTTTACTGAAAAACCGACGTACGCTACCTGCCAGACTAATCGTATTAATATGCTTATAACGCTTATAGCGCTTATGCTCACATTAACTTCGTGCAAGTGAATTTAATCACTGCTGAACATAATGAACATGAATATATATGAACATAAGTGACTTTATGAGTTTTTCAATAACTAGCTTTGAAAAACCATAATATAAAAAGATATTAAAGTTGTTTGGATGTGTTAAGTCGAACTTTAAACAGAACGATTTAGGGTCTTCTTAAACATACGAAGATAACCTGTTTCCTCTTTCGAAAGGGGCAGTATCCACTTACTGTCAGATAGCTCATTTGTTCGTAAAAAGATAACATCATCCAACTGCCTTAAGTAAAATAAAAGTTAAACGGATTTGTATCGAGATCAGCAGAAATGATTATATTTCTGATTCGTTAAATAACTATATAAACTTTGAATTAAAACAAAAAGCGAAAAATAGGAATCTAAGTGAATTGTACCTTGTAGCCCAAGTAAGCGAGGAGGACGGCTTCGGAGAAAGATATCATCGCGAGTATAACTTGCACCATCCAGAGGTAATACGGGCGGTTTACCCAGATAATACCGTCCCAGTTGATGATGGGTCGCTCTTGGAACTCTTCTTCTGTGAGATTAGCGGAGTGTTCGAACTCAGTCTTGTTACCAGGCTTACATCCGTAACTGAAATAAGACACTTCAGATTACAATTTATCTATCAGATTCTTTGAAACTCGACGACTGGTATCAATGTCAAATGATCTATCGAGGGAAGCAGCTTCAGGCTTTAGTTGGATGGGTGTTTCATGGAAAATACTTTCTAATACTGTCGTGTTTTGCAGGGCACGGAGAGTCATCGGTTTTGGCTGTTAGTTAGCAAGTGTTAAGCTGTGAGGTAGTTGCCAAATAGCATTAATTTGACGCTCCAGTGGCCCTATTCGTAAATGTTTATGTGGAATACTCTCTAGGCGTCCTTTAAGACAAGAGGATGTGAAAACATACGCTAAAGCTATGTGCGTATCAGGTTTTCGAAATTAAAAAGTAACCCTATAAAACAAAAAGTTATTGCTTTTAGTTATAAGGTATTGTGGTAAACTCGTTATGTGTAAATTTAGCATGTTGTGGGCAAAACTGTTCTATTTTTGTTATCATCTAGTATGCACAGGTGCAGCATAAGTTATTTTATAGCAATAAGTTTCAGTATATGTTCAACTACGTGCTTGGCAATAGGTTTTTAGTTTCCACACGTGCATATCTGCATTCTGCATCCATAAAGGTAAGTTCTGTTGAATTATCAAGTGACTTAAGTGTTGCAGTGCCTTGGTGAAACAGAAAAGGATCATGCCTCGTGCTGATAATTACGTTTCTTCTTACCTGCCATAAGCAGCATTGCGTGAACCGCTATAACAAGAAAGATTATGATAGCTACCCAGGCAAAACAGCAAATAAATACGACGTAACAGCCGAAATTTATTCAGCAGGCAAAAGAAGAGAAAGACGAGATGTAATGAATTTATGCAGTTTTGTGTAACAGTCCTGCGACATTTTAGTTTGTATTTTATTTGTATGATTATTATTAAGAAAGACAGATGACTGTGTTGTTTTAGCAGATTTATTTTAAATATTCATAATGCAAACTTTTTTAATGTACCTACAAATTATATGTATGTTATAAAAAAACATATAATAGATATCTACTTTAAATTATGAAGTATTAATAGCAACTTAATTTTAATTAACTCAAGCTACTTAAGAAATGACAATTTGTAACAAAACCGAGCTTAAAGACAACGAATACAATGTGGGGCGCGCCGCATTTTGCCGCAGTGCAAAACTCCGTAAGTGCATGAATGAGTATCTTCTGTATTAATTTCGCACATATATGTATGTATATTTTAATAAAAAATCGGCATTTCAACTATCCTGCTGGATAAATTCATCGAATTACAAGTAATGTCAGGAGTTTCTTTTGAATGAATTCTTCTGAATTTTGTCGCTGTTTTCCGGCACATCATGTACCCACGGCGTGTTGTCCTTAAAGACAATAACTGAGTTTATTATTACATACACTGGGTTTGCATTCAATATGGAATACGTTTTTAATGGATTTCACAAAAATGGCAGCTTTCCCATCCTTGTGATCAAGGTCCATTGCATATTGACGACGAGAATTCAAAATTCCCTAAGTAAACAAGCTGATTTGAACTGTAATAACAGGGATTGGCAATTCCATATTCTCAGCGACAGGTATAGAATTCAGAGGACTGAAGAAATACTAGTTCAAAATATCATGTATCAAAATGCAAAAGAAATGTCTTATGAAACATCCTACATTTTTTTCATTTAATTATAAGTTACGTATATATGGCAAAATTATATAATAACAATTTAATTAGTAGATAAAAGACGATATTAAAATCACACTTATAGGCAATAAAACAGTGCAGAAAAATGGTAAAAATATTATTAGTTGAAGTAAGTGCTTAAGAAATCGATTCAAACATGCAATGCAAGAAGTTGCCTTTAATAATTTAGAAGTTTATTTTTACCGACTTCGCTTCGCATAGAAGGATATCTATTAGTGTATAATTGCATGTAGTTTTTCAGCCAGTGTATGTTTGTCCTTTTGTGGCGGTTTAAACAAAAAACGCTCGTTGTGTCTTTGAAGAATAAATAAGTTACTTTTTTGGTTGAATCTATATAACGTGATGTTACATGATTCCACAACAAGTTGGCTGCTCAAAGCGGAAATATCATTTTTATAATTAAAATTTATCGTGTTTAAGATATTTAAGTCGGTTAATAATTTGAATGATTTAGTTTTTTCAAAAATATCTTCGAAATTAATGAGTGAAGAAAATAGAGTAGGTAGGCTGTACTACCTTTCAACGCCAGTTTATAGAAAAAGTGAAGTATTCCTGCACAGATTTACAAAATAAAGCTAAGAAAATTATTTGAAGTATTGATTGAAATATGACTGTGTATTCTCCATTCTCCCTTGACTCATGTCTCCAATGTTATAAAATCATTCACTTTACAAGTTTTTTGTGAGTATCTCAATAGTTTCCTGCGCATCGATCGATATCACAAGAGGGTTATATTCCACAGCTCAAGTATATTATATTACTTTAGTTCAAAGGCGAAACAAGAGATATTCAGCTATTGAATTTGTATTGATCTCACGGTTATATTATTATAAGTTTAGTATTAGGTTAAGAGAGGTCAAAGGTACGCGTACTAAGGAATTCCTTATTAGATACATTTCTCTCTTTTTTCTCCTTCCTACTGAAAGAAAAGTGTTCGAATGATATCTAAAAATCTTATGTTAACAATTAGGCTAGTTGACTTAATTTGTAAAATTCGTTAATCCTGTAGGTACCTTAGTGTCAACTGAACCCAAAAATATACCTTAATTAACAAAATAAAGTCATTATTTTCAGTTTTTTAGAAAGTAATTACAGTTGGCTTCGAAATCGCCTAACACCTATGTACATGTGTGTTGAATGACGTCACTGAGTGCAAAATTGTAAGAGAGCGCTGCATATAATCCTTTAATTCGTGTGTTTTTACTATGTAAAAATACTGCGTAATCATAAAGAATAATAAGATTTTTAGGAAATTGAATTTCGTTCTCTAATTAATAAAAGGAACATTTATTTAATTTAATGAATCTATTCTGATTCTGACATCTTTTATTTGTCGAAGACCAGTATGCTGTTTGAATTTATGAGTATTAGTTTAGTTCGTTTAAAATGTAAGAGGTAAAGGGTTATAAGGGTATATAAAAAGGGTGAGGTGAGAGACTTTTAATTTGCGTAAATCAGAAGATGCCAAGTCGCCCGATCGTGCGAGTTTTTGTCGTGCAAGATGGCGACTAAGCCGTACTCACCATGAAGCGGTGATAGGGTCTCCATCGGCACATACGCGAATGATATACAGCAAACAGGCGAGTATCTTGAATACCAGGTTTGCGATGCGAATACGGAGACCTGTGAACAATAATAAACGGATAAGAGAAGAGGTACGAATAAAAAATAAATAAACGCTAAAAATAAAAAATAAATAAACACTTATCCCCCTCCCCCCCATTAACGCGTTAATTAGCGCGCTAATGCGGAGAATGATGAAGAAAATTAAATTTGTCAAAATTGTCAATTACTCTTATTTTCATATTATGATTAATATTATGTGTAATTTTACCTCTTACAGAGCACGATAACTCATCGGTCTGGGATGTTATGTTTGGATTATAGATACCTGTCATTAAGCCAAATAGTAGCGATTCGTTTAGTGAGGTACGTTTTAAGCTTCCTTAATTACCCAATGTACCCCAATTTAAAGGCACAATTTTCGCCGTCAAGTAGAATAATCAGATGAGTTATTGGAACGAAGTTCCTTACGGCAGGCTTGGAGGAGATAGGGATTTTGCTGCGCGACCGAACTGAAAAAAATGTGATAGTTCAACCGTAAGAAAAAGTCCGTGGAATAAAACCGTTAAATGAGACGTGCGCAGGCGTGACAGTCGTATACACAAGCGAGTAGTGTATAATACCTTTCTCTTTCTCCCTCTTTCTTTTCGTTATTGTGTTTTGTTATTTTTGTTGATAATTAGAATTACGATTTTTTTTATTTTACGTAATTAATTATTTCTTAAAATACTGAATTTCCTAAATACTTTCCTGTACTTAAATAAAAACTAATCAGCAAAATTTAAGAGAAAAATCAAGAAAACCTACATAAAATTGAGCACGATTTTTTTGCAAATTGTGTCGATTCCACATTAGCCGAAGGAACTTCGTTCCTACCTGGTGTCCCACGACACCACATCTTTTTTTTATGATAGAAAGGTACGAAAGCATACCTTATATATATGTATGTGTTTAATGAACATTATGGATAATCTCAAAAGGGCCTTAAATTCAAGTTACGTCTTAAACCTAAAGTAATTTCCTTATTTGAGAGCGAGAGTTAAGAGCCATTTCCTAATCGAAACGATGACACACATCGGAAATAATGTTAACTATCGAAGTGAATGTTTCAATTCACGTCAATTACTTAAGAGTTGTGTACCTATAATAAATATACATCCAGACATTTGAATAAAACCAAGGACGAATTTATTTCTTCAAACAGATACATAAAGAAGTTAATATATGTATAGGGTGATTTAAAATTCGACGTATTCCTCTTCGGATGTGGTAATACAACCAATTTCCAACAAAATATTCATAATGTCCCTAATACCAATTCAGCGTGTTATCGAGATATTCCTTATTTTTGGTTTTGGTTAAAGGTCAAAGAATTTGACTACAAAAAAATCAATAAATAAAAAAGTAGTGGTTTGAATTAAGTTGTGTACATTTTTATCAGTGACCAACACATCAACAATCATTTATTAATACTAATGCAGGCACAAGGGTTACCCATTTTAAAATAATAAATGAATTTTTGTAAAAAAATTTTTTTTTTACGAATGTGGTCGATAGAAAACTAGATTTATTTTAAAAAATCTAGTATACATGAAGCGTACAAACTACATGAAAAACTTCCTTGTTTTATAAGCTATTCAAAAAAGTAAAATTATTAAGACACAAACAATAAATTCCAGAAAAAAATGTACTTAGAGTACGTGCGCCGTAAAACTCTTTGTTATCGTACCGCTGTTTAAGTTCCTGCGTTGAAAACTTTTTAGTTGTTATTGTCGTTTGTCTATTAGACCCACTAGATCATTTAAAATGAAAATTAAACAGCAGCAGTGTTTTGTTTCTGGCTACCAACGCGATCTCCCAAATTTACGTTGATATTGATCACTAAATAAGTATGACGGCTTACTCTAATTCCGAGTATGTCGATATTATTTATTGTTATGCCTTTTGTGATGATAATGCGGCTGAAGCTCGTTGACGATCCTACTACTGCGTCAACTACCTGCTGGATAACAACTTCTTCATCTTCAGCGGTTCTCGGTAACACGAAGACTTGGTATTAAGGACATTATAGTTAATTTTGCGGGAAATTAGTTGTATTACCACATCCCAAGAGAAATATTACGAATTACAAATCATCCTGTATATTTGTTCGAAATAAATGTATAAATATGAAGCTTAAAATACAACCTTCCTGTAATCGTGAAATAATAGTATTAGCGCAGGTACACAATCTACTTAATATTAGTTATTAGTAGTGACTGACTCATGGACAATAACTAAGGATAAGCCAAAAACTACCCGCCAGATGTCACTAAAATTTTACTAGACGACAAGCACTACCTTTCAAATATAAAAAATCAAAATTGGCTAACCCGGTCAAAGTAACGACGTACCACACAAAAAATACAGTCGAATTGAGAAACTCCCTAGTTTTCAATTTGGCTTACAACGAAAGAGAAGAATCTCTTAATGGTATTCTTTATGACGGTAAATAACTATCGCACTCTCACCAGATATCTTTGTTTATTAGGTATATGGTGTGACAGATGAAGGGTGAAACATCTATTGAAAAGTTTTAACCCCAAATGAAACTAGGAAAATTTTAAATGGTCATTTAAAATCTCTGCAATATAAACCTACTTTAGCTTCAAGTAAACATTCTTCAACACTAAAATCCTTTCAAAGTTTTCCTATAAAGTAGCCAGTAATTGAAATTTTTTGAAATCTCTGTTTATCGGTCAAGTTTCAAAAGTAAAATAGAATAGAATCAGGAATTAGGGGATAACTATCTAAATACAACATAGTTTTCGGATATTCTGAACTAAACAACGTTCTGTTTATTTTATGGATTACGTCTATATGAGAGTATTTTAAAATATGTATATAACATCACGCTACAATCAACAAGAAAAAGTTTTCCGTAGCGAAGCGAGGGTCAGCTAGTATTGTATAAAGCTGATGAGTGTCGTGTGGTCCCATTTAACTTTGAACGACATCTTATTGAAAGGTTGAGTTATCTATACTTGATGTTGAAATTTTTATTTAGATGAAAAATAAGTTTTTTATACTTTATTGAAGATCGGGCCGGGCATGCAGATAGCCGCTATGATGTAAGCATCCGCTTAGAAAGGATTTTTCAAAATTCATCTCCTAAGGGGCGAAATAGGGGGACGAAATTTAATTTAAATGAATTCCACACGGGCAAAGCCGCGGGCGGAAGCCAGTATCATATAACATTTTACACCTTTATTCAATTTCCGATTAAGCTATAGATAAAGATTTCTTTTGCATGAGGTTTTGAGAGTTGAGGTTGAGATTAATTTTAAGTTATAAGTTTGTCTTCTCACAACATTGGTTTGTTATTAGATTTATTATCCAAAAAAAATTGTTCTCCACAAAATTAATTTTGGGTGGCTCAAGCGATTTTCATTAGATATCTATTTTGGAAGCTATTTTATAAATGAATTTTTAAAGAAAGAATATATTAGCCATCGGGTCTAATTTTATAAACTACTAAAATTCCAAGGTAATTTTGCATAGCAGATAGTTTTAATATAAAAGTCGTTTTTATTACATCGCAACCTAGTTTGGTATTTCCATCATCCATAGTTCGATAGTTTCTACTTGCGGACTTCAATTTTAATTAAAAAGACAATTCTTCTATTGCAATAAAAATGAGTAATTAACAGTGTGCATATTATAAAGTTTTAGTGTAAAACATTGCTAATATGTTATTACGAGTATAATCATTAAGTCTTGATCATTAATTGCATTGGCTGCAGCCCATTAATGGCCCACTACTGAGCACGGGTCTGTCCCCCTTATTGAGGAGGCCTAGAGCATATTCCATTCCACTCTTCCTGCTCTGTCAGACATGGCTTAAGGACTGCTATCTAGCAATAACAAACGGGAACGAATTTACGTACCCACCGAAGCAATGAAGCGCTCAATGAATTTTGCCACTAGCGGTCACCCATCCAACTACCGACCGTGCCCGCAGTTGCTTAACTTAGTGGATCACTTAAAATCGACGCAAGCCGCCAGGCTATAATCACTTTATTTATCACTAGCTGACCCGGCAGAAATCGTCCGGCAACATATATTATTAGGTAGCTTCGCTGCGAGAAACTTGTTACTCTGCTCCTTTTGGTCGTAGCATGACATTAAATAGCTTATAGATATATAAACAAACAAACAAACTCTTCCGCTTCATATTATTAGTATAGATTGATTGTGTTTATTTCAATATTATTCAATAAACTCACTACAGAATCCAAACACGAATTAAACTGCCAGGCTTTTCAATTATGAGAACTTATACTCTAGGTAAGCCGGTAAAGTAGGTATAATGATGTAATGAGGACTTCACTGAAAAGTAGAAAATGAAAAAAAGTGTTTTATGCTCGTACACGGAATATGAAGGGCCTTCGTATTACGTGTTTGCGTGCTATGTCGTGTAACTGTAATTACTCATATGCGAATATGAAGGGTAGTACGCGCTGCGTTGCATATTAAAACAGTAGATGCCCGGTGTGCCCTACTTTCGAAAGGACTCACTAATTTGGAAGAAACATTTCATACTTGACGACCCGGATAGCGCAATAGTTAACACGGATCGCTGTACAGAGGGACCTGGGTTTGATTTCCAGCTAGGCGGATATTTGAATGATAAATTTGAATTTCCGTTCTCGGTCTGGGTGTGTGTTTGTCTTGTTTTGTGTGTTGTCTATAGCACCCACGACTCACGCTTATTAAGAAAGAGTATTTATTCAAAAATTCTAAATTTTGGGAAATCACGTTTAAAGTTTTGCATCATAGGCTAGTTTTACGAAATGAAACAAGCGACCGATCTTTTTTCTCGCTCAAATGCCTCAAAATTTAACGGTTGTTTAATTCTCCATATTCTTCTCGCATTGTTATTGCATTTTATCACAAAAACTCAATTTTCCCAATTTTTGACTTATTTCTCTTTTTTGTTAAGCGTGCGATACGTAGGTGTTAGAGGCTTTAGAGCTCATTCGGGGTAGTTTCGCCTGACACGGTCCCTACTACCATTTCTAGTGTGTACTATTGAAGCAATTATACAAGAGCAATTGTGTTCCGTCTGTTCACATGTTTTATCATCTTTGTACTTAAGAACTTAACTGTGACCAATAACTAATCTGTGAATGATATATTAACTGGACTATTACCAACAACAATTAACAGAACTAAATATGTATTACTAACAGTCCTAATACCAAAGTTTTAAGAAACTGATCAACGAAAACTTTTATCAACACCTGCTAAATAGACTGACACCGTGGTAGTCCTGATTTATAATAAGTACATAGTTTGGTCACGGGCAGCAGCGAAAGGGTTGCTATTAACCTCGTTTGTAACTTAACCATAAAAATTTCGGGCCTACTTATTTTGAAGTACCAAGTTAGACGTGATTTATATTTAAGGAAGCTGATGTTAAAATACTTTACGAACTCGTGAATTTATGCTATTGATTGAGTTGCGAAAGTCTTAACCCCATTTTATAGAGATGGTCATCCGTTACTCCTCAGAAATCATGTTGTTAAGATTGCAACGGAAAGTTTGAGTTAAATTAATTTAATTTTATCATACCAAATACATAATCAACAAAGGGTGTCCGGCTTCGGTGTGTACAAACTTATAGGGCGTGTAGTATGAGTTATTTTATGATATAACTAGAGAACCGCCCGCGCTTCGCTTCGGGACCCGTAGGTAACAGCCGCGTAGGTTCCGCTCCCGTAGGAATCTCAGCTAAAAAGTAGCCTATAACATTTGCATAAGACTTAAGTAAATTTTATGTAGTATTTGATAGCGTGATTCAGAACTCTCAAATGAATTTTACTAACGCCATCTATTAACAACTCCGGAACTAAATATCTAGCAACTAACAAAACATCGATCTTCCCATGGGAATAAGATATTTTTCCGCGGTAAAAAGTAGCCTACGTCACTCTTCACCCTCCAAACTATCCCAACACACATAAACCATACCATATAATAGCCATGTTGCGACGTGAAAGAGTCACAAACAAACACACTTTCACATCTCTCTAATTAATTTATAAAAGCGAAAGGTCACTGACTCACTCACTCACTCATCACAAAATCTACAAGTGCTAGGAGTGTGAGGAAATTTTGCATGCGGGTTCTTTTAAGGATGTAAGTGCTCACTAAGACGGGATTTTATGAAATTCAACCTCTAAGGGGGTGAAATGGGAGGGTGAAGTTTGTATGGAAATTTTTCAATTCTAGATTTAGACGAATAAAAATAGGTACATATGTTCTTGATTACAATGTAAGTGCTCACTAAGACGGGATTTTATGAATTTCAACCGCTAAGGGGGTGAAATAGGAGGGTGAAGTTTTTATGGAAATTTTTCAATTCTAGACTTAGACGAATGAAAATAGGTACATATGTTCTGGATTACAATGTAAGTGCTCACTAAGACGGGATTTTATGAAAATCAACCCCTAAGAGGGTGAAATGGGAGGGTGAAGTTTCTATGGAAATTTTTCAATTCTAGACTTTGACGAATGAAAATAAGTAGGTACATTTATGTTCTCGATTACAATTAAAAATGATCTGATGAAATTTTCTGTGTGTTAAGCATTGCGAGTGACTGGAGTAAAAAAAATTGCGTTAAACAACTTAATAGTAATGCATATCTTCATAACCACGCGGACGAAGTCGCGGGTAACAGCTAGTTTATAATATTAGTAAGGATAATGTTATTAAGGGGGGGGGGAATAATGTTACTAGTTGTTGGGGGGGGGGGGGGGGGGAACAATTTTGTGAGTGAAATAAATCAAAATTTAAATTAAATCTAGTTTGTTATTTATCTCTTTTATTACTTTATTCCCCAAAATAACTATTTTACGCTACTGGTAGTGAATTAACAACACGTGATGATTTTGTGAGAGTACATGAATCAATGGCATGTATGTAGAAAAGTCCACAAATTGACTTACGTCATTTCCCGATGGTAACCTGAGTATATGTTTATGCCTATTTCCCAAGAAGAGCAAAGACAGGAAATAATTTGCATAAGATTCAACAAGAACATGATTCCTACAAAAAAATAATAATTATTATTAATTTATGATGACATCACTGGGTTCTGTTAATTATATAACGAATCACAGCTGTTATGAACTAGGAACACAATTGAGCGCACATTCGGTGTCTGGAAAAGAAGGTCCCCTATTGTGTCTAAAGGAATTTAAGCACATTTACGGAGAATATCAGGCATAATAATAGCTACATGTTATTGTGTTATACGTAATTTGGCGAGAATCAGAAATGACAAAGAACCTCCCAGTGATCCAGAACATCCTCCAGTAATCGAGGAAATTCAAGAATTTTCAATATCACCATCCAGTGTTATCAGAAATGCACGTGAACATCATGCACGTGAGGTGCTTATAACTCAACATTATGTTGAAAGTTGACAAACTCGGAGTTATTTTACAAAATTTACGTGAAACTATATATATATTTTTGGGCTTTTGAGGAATGTATTTTTAACAATTGTTTACTCCTGTTTCAAGTAACTTTATATCGTCGTCTTGTTTGTATTCAACGAGTAACTCGCGTGGGAGCGATCTTTTATCTATTCAAATAAAATGGCACCCAAAATGGGCATTACCAGTTTTATAAAGTGATTTAAGAGTGTGTTGCAAACAACTTATTTGGTCTTTTAATAAAATCTCCATTTACTGGGATATCTATGAGCGACTTGTGTGAATAATCGAATACCACAGACAGACAGACAGTCTGATTTTTAGGTATGTATAGATGTTTAAGTTATTACGAACATAATTTTGTAACGAAGTTACAGTAAGTATATAAAAAGGTAAAAGACAAATTTATAAACCTATTTATACATCATATTTTGATGTCAATAAAAACTTTGGCTGTAGAAAGTCTTCTATTATTTCATGAACGTCATATAAATAAAATTATGTTCTTATCGACCTTGGAATTAATAAATATACATAAACTTTATGATATAAGAAAAGTTTAGAAAATTTCGTCAGTTATTTTATATTTAACAAAAGAATATTTTATATTAACCACGTGCGCGTAATAATATCAGTTTGTGTAAATTTCTTCATCGCGAAAGAGATTTACGTGGATTTACAAGAGATCTTTCGAACATTTCGTGACAAAATTACAAGACTGTGATATAAATCTTGCAAAAATGTTATATTCACTGGGATTTGGGAGGACGAAAAGTTCTCACCATTTATACAATACATTGCAACACATTCTCTTGTGTTACCATTTCTTTTTCGTTTTAAAAATTATCGGCACTGGTCGGTCTGGTATAGTTGTAAAATGTGATGCAACATTTTCCTCTTTTTATCAGACTTTAAAAAAAAGGAGGAGGTTCTCAATTCAATTGTCCTGTATGTTACCTCATAACTTTTTGTCGACCCGACTTAACTTTTATTATGGACCACCCGCAAGCATATGAAAACAACACAATTGCTGTGCGCCGACATTACGATACCGATCAATTTACGTGGATGAGACCCGAGGGACATGGAACCGAAATATTTGCCCCCTAACTATTATATTACTTTGTACTTTGTACTTATAGTGAAAACGTACCATGCTTACATTGTTAAAACTCATTATAAAATAGTTTTGTGACCCATACTTTATGTGGTTATTGCCCCCGTAGTATGATTGATTAGAGTGTGCCCATAGTATTTAAACCATTGTCGTTACTTGAAACCTACGCAGTATAATTTTGGAATTCTATAATTATCTCACTACTGCACATAGGTTTCTCCCAAGCTCTGATTACCTATTATTTTAGTCTTCCATTTGAAGACTTTACTACAGTTTAGGATGAAGGTGGTAAAATACCTGACCCAGTGCCACATCCCAGTATACATGAGATCATCACAGTACCTACATCTGTTACATACACATGAGCAAGGACATTTGGTTTGACAGGTTAACTTGTCTTGAAAAAACAAGAATATGAGAGAGAAACTCTTGTCTCTATCTAACTCTTATATTCATATGCAAAAACTGACAACATCAATAATCTCATATTTTTTCGCTTCGGGAAAATAGTTTACAATTATTAGGTGGTAGAGCCTAGAGTTCGCCCGGGGTAGTACCACCGCCCGCCAAGGTACTCAGTACCATTCCTACCGTCATAATAATTGTTTTTAAGAGCAACTGTGTTCCGGATAGGAAGGTTTGTGGAGCCGGTTTCACTTTTTTAGAGGCGACCATCTCAGATCTCAGGGGTAGCAACGCATCTGTGACCGAATTGGAACAAGACTCATACTAACAATAACTAACTGGACTATTACTAACATTAACTAACAGGACTAATTATCACTAACATACCCTGTCCTGGCACTTATTAAGAAACTAACCAACTAATATTCTAACACCATCTACTAACTGGACTAACCATCCTAGTCCCTGAGTCTAGTTCTAGGTCGGTCACAGTTGTTATGGGCGGCAGGGGAAGGGTGGTACTGCATGCTCGTTTGCTATCTTAATTCCATAAAAAATAAAAAAAACATTTACTTATTTTTACCAAGTATGTCACTGTTGTTCCGCTCCTTGGTTGTAGTGTGATCTTATGTAACATATAAATGGACCATTCATCCCAAAAAAAAATTTTCAATTCGAACCTGTAATTCCTGACATTATATTATATTCCTTTAAATCATAAAAACCAAGCAACTGGTCGGAATTACCTATAATATTAGTATAGATAATATGGATGAGTGTGGTGGACATTTCGCCATGGAAACAAGACATTGAACGTATGTAATGTATATTGAAGTGTGTTGCATTTAATGGCCAATAATAATAACCGTATCGAAGGTAGGTAATCACTGCCCTACATATAACAAATTTTTCAAAAAGTAGGACAGCTCAGTTGCTAACTGACGTGGATGACATTTATTGGCTGATTACTTTAACATTGTAACACGATTGCTTTCCGTTAAACCAAGCGTGTGTCACATGCTCACCATGTCAAGGGAAGTTAAAAAATCAATGAATTTAAATAAATGAGTGAAAGAAATAATAATAATTTATATATTGATTTTTGTTAAACCGTTTGAATGATACGTGTGGGCGTATGGTTAAAGTCGAGTGATACAGACTGATGAAAAGAGAGAACGTACGAAATTGGAAACCAGTAATGAATTGCTTGTCACATGTCATGTTTCGTCCTGTCAAAAGTTTCGTCGCGCCACCGCAGTTCAGCGTAACGACGATATATGCAACTGGGTCGAACCATAGCAGCTTAAAATACAAATTGTGAATAGGTGAACGTAGGAGATTTTATTGGTAGAGACCGAGAGAGTTTATTGATACTGTGACACCAGGTGGTAGAGCCTAGAGTTCGCCCGGGGTAGTACCACCGCCCGCCAAGGTACTCAGTACCATTCCTACCGTCATAATAATTGTTTTTAAAAGCAATTGTGTTCCGGATAGGAAGGTGTGGAGCCGGTTCACTTTTTAGAGGCGACCATCTCAGTCCTCAGGGGTAGCAACGCATCTGTGACCGAATTGGAACAAGACTCACACTAATCATTACTAACTGGACAATACTAATATTAACTAACAGGACTAACTATCACTAACAGTCCCTGTCCTCACACTTATTAACAAACTAACCAACTAACATTCTAACACCATCTACTAATTGGACTAACCACCCTAGTCCCTAAATTAGGTCTTGTTCTAAGTCGGTCACAATTGCCATGGGCGGCAGCGGAAGGGTGGTGCTGCATGCTCGTTTGCTACCTTAATTCAATAAAAAAAAACATGTTTTTAACCTTACTTAGTCTTAATAAATAGGCACATAAGTAGGATGTAAGTGGCTCCAGTTAATTTAGGTCCATGCACCTTTGTGTGGATGGAAGCTAGAAAATGAAAAGAGTAAGTATTTTGCGTAAACGATATGAGATATATACTGTAACTGTTGGCTGAGCTCAGTCATATGTTCGCGCTTATTGATCAATCAGTTTTATTAAATGTAGCCAATAACATGCTAGCTGTCAGGTAAGGTAAGTCAGGAAGGCATGTAAGATGTTCAAGTTTCAGAGTTATTATTCAACTTAGTGTTTAACGATAACTACCCTCACAGTTTTTATTTAAATTATTACATCTGTGTGTTATTGTAATTTTAAAAATGATTAACTTGTTGTATATTTAAAAAGGGATATGAAACAAAAGCCCATCTAGTACCTACTACACAATCTTAATATATGTATATAAATCTCGTGTCACAATGTTGGTCCGCGATGGACTCCTAAACCACTTAACCGATTATAATAAAATTCACACACCATGTGCAGTTCGATCCAACTTGATAGATAGGATACTTTAAATCTCAAATTATAGTCGCAATTTTAATTTATTTCTAATTATTTGTCTCTTATTATTTGACAGTAAGTTTTGCAAGTAATGACAATTGACATGGCAGTCTTATTCACAGATGAACAGACACCTAGCGCCACACAAGAGAACTAAATTAAGAGTGTTATTATTTGACAGTCACAATTATATGTAACAGATGTCGATACCTTTCGACTGGGTTGAGTAAGTAATCAATAGATGGCGCTGCTATGGTAAATCTAACTTGCACCCGTGCGAAGCCGGGGCGGGTAGCTAGTAATATTATAATAAAACTTACTTGATCGTTGATTCTTTATGAAGTATAGTTGCAGTCTTTCTTTGAAGGTGTTTTCGTTTACGTAGTATTCCACACGAACCCTGAAATTAAAGAACAATACATTCAGTATAAAATTCATTTGCATTATTCGGTCGACCAATTAAAACACCATTCATCGTTTACAATTTATGTCGAAATTATAGGTTATCTTGTGAACGTTTGCGCTAAATTATAGGTTTTGTTCCTATGTTGGAAATGTGGAAACATACCTAGTCTGATTTCTGATATACTATTATCAAACTTATTACCTGTGCTCACAGTTCAATTTAGCTTGTCAGAAAAAATACTAAGGACATTTTTATATAACGGCGTAAATCTTAAATGCACCATAATCGCATTGGCGGAACGCTGGCATTTGTGTGCCATACAATTATAACGAATTCCAGATCGAATTTAAACGGAGCATAAATCTTCTTCAATAATTGTGAAGTCGAACCTACTAAAGCTCTAAGTTTTCTATTGGCATTTCAAATCACACATTTTGTTTAAAACGTGTGATATGACATGCAAACGTAACTATAATTTACTGAAATGCTAATTTGCACCGCGCAGTTGAATAGAAAGAAAGAGCGCAATATTAGCTAAGCGTACTGAAGAGGTACAGAATGCGGGTAAGAGTTTTCGATTTTCCGTAATTAGTCACATTTTGTAATGGGTATGTGTAACATCTTCGATGTCATGAACTTCAATGTAGTGTCATTCGATGTGGCGTATCATCATTGTTAATGTTTATAGGCTCGTAAGGAAGAAACTTTTTGACCTAATTAATTACGGTATAACTTCGACCACAGAGGAAAAATCCCTTAGATTTCTAAATTAAAAACAGCAAGAAGAGAATATGATAATATAAGATGAGTCAAGGCAGTAGTCAAAACGTTACTGGTGACTAGGTACTTCTTCGAGAAAAGACGCATTATTATAAAATATTCGAGAATTTTACGATGAAACATAATCTGTCTTATCGTGGTGGTAGAACTCCAAGTTTTTGTCTTTTTCTTACCTTTGACTTTAGTAAATCACATGACAGGGACAAAAAAAATTAAACTTGGATTCACTTTATACTGAGTTTAATAATGATACAGATAGGGTAAAACTTATACCTAAACACGAGTAGGTAGAATAGCTCAAACATGTTTTATATGTAACATACTCCGTATTACTTAGGAATTGAATTTCAAGAAGCTTTTAGCGGGTTACGTCACGGAAAACACTTTCAGAGCTTTGCGTTTTTATATGTTGTACAATTTTTGGCATTCTGTGGAAAATAAAAACAGACAACTTTATTAAGTGGAACTTAATTGTAACATTGTTATAATTAGCTTATTTCTGTATTAGCCCTATATGCCATCCTTGTGTATCGCTATCCTAAATTCCACAAAATTCTGGTTGCATATTAAAAAAATAATAATAAATGGATACTTTGAGAAACTAAAAACAGCACTACATAAAGCTTACTAAAGAACAAATACAAAGCTTTTAAAAACCGTAGTAGAGCTCCCTTGTCTTGAGCGTTCTATATGGCGGTATTTTGTCCTTAGCAATTTCAGCGGCCCTTGACCTCTGTACAAATTATCAAGTTAATCAGACTTCTTGAAGTTGGTAAAAATTGGACTGAAAGTTTTCGATACATTCATGCATAAAATGTATATCAAATTATAGAAATTTATTTATTTTCGAAGGTATTTGGAATTTGAATAAATACGAGGCCAGACATGGGCTATGTAGATTTCCCATCTAACGCACAGCGAAGCAAAGGCGGATTGCTAGTAGATAATAATTAATTCACTGTACGACATTGCAAGTTGAAAAGCGATAGGTAGGTAAATACCTATTGGAACTTTCTGAAAGTTCATAAATAATACTTTACTTCATGAAGGTTGTAAGATATGATTCCAGTGAAACACTGAATTCCCCACATTAAAATTGTACGAGCGAACCACCTGTGTGCAATCTAATGTGTTTGCAATCTAATTTATATTTTATGAAGCAATATAGCATCGAACGGTTTGATTGATTTATTTATTTATAAACGAATGTCAATTCTGTGCAGTTTACAAATACTATCTATGATAGTTGTATATCGATTAAAATATTCAAGTAGGTAATAATGATATAGCTCCTTTTCTAAAATTATTAGTAGGTACTAGAAGTAACTCCTTATGAGAGTAAAAAGTTTATATCCTAAGTGATCGAAAAGGTAAAGCAATTTGAAGTAATTGGATGGTTGACCGCTAGGGACAAAATATTCTTGAGCGTTTCCGTGCTTCGGAGAGCAGGTTAAGCCGTTGGTCCTGGTTGTTATCGATACATAGCAGTCGTTAAGCCATGTGGGAGGTCTTCCGCCAGGAGGTCTTCCGCCAGGAAAACTTCCGATACTTGGGTTGTCCACAAACCCCTCCACCAATCCACAATGGAGCAGCGTGGCAGGTAGAGGCCTCCTCAATGATGAGGAGAGACCCATGCTCAGTAGTGGTCCATTAATTGTTCGTAGCCTTGTGGTCCTTAAAGAAAAGTCGTAGTGGTATTATACTCTAGGCCTCCTCAATTATTTTAAGACACTCGTGCTCAGTAATGTGCCATTAATCGGTTGCAGCAAGACTAAAAAGTTAATCTTTACAAAGAAGTTGGCAGAGATTTCAGAGAGCCAGTATGAGCTTAACAAGCGGAAGTCCGAACCGAAGCCGTTTCAAACAGATCAATGATCGATCTGAATTCACAGGAACAGACAGATACTAGATAATGGAACTGTCACCGACCTCAATACCGTTCGTTCTGTTTCAAATTGGTTATTAGTCCACACAATGCTTGTCGGTTAAAGTGGTTATAAATGCATGTCGCTTTTCCAATTTCATAACAGTAAATTACTCGTTATAATGGGTATTGTTACAGATACTAACTTGCACTTAATTGATTATATTTTTCAAATACTTCATATGCAAACTTCGCACAATGGACTTGACTTTGACCGCATAAACACGACAAAGTGGCGATGTGGCAAAGCATACTTATCTTAATTTAAAACACACGCATTTTAATTGAATGGATATGCCGAAGCTGGAATATATTCAGAATAATATGATACCTAAAGAACTTGATTAAAATTTTGGAGTTAATGGTTAATACATTAGCCAGGATAAACAATAGCTTGGTCTATCAATAACGGACCCGGCTATATGTATACGCTGAAGCTATGTTTTCTCTAAGTGCGGTTAAGAAAGAGCGTGTTAGTTGCGTCATACAACCAGAGGTCATTAGTGCGCCGTATCATTTTTCCCGCGGTCTGTCTCTGTGCTATCGTGGTAATCCCTGTGGCTTGTTACGTTTGTGCGTTGAGTGTCACTAGGACTCGCACACACAAATACAGACTAACGAGACTGTATAGACTAGCTTCCAGGCAAGCCGTTAGCTGCGTGAGAGCCCCCCTACCCATGTTGTCGCGTCAGCTACCAAGCTGATTTGTTTCATCATCATCGCAAACCATAACTGTGTCACTGTTGGGCACGGGTCTCTTCTAAGACTGAGAAGGTTAAGGCCATAGTACACCATGCTGTCCAAGTACGGATTGGCGGACTTCACACACATTTGAGTTTGCGAACTCTCCGGTACGCAGGTTTCCTCACGACGTTTTCCTTCGCCGTTAAAGGGAGTGATGTTTAGATTCCTAAAATGCACACAACTCTGAAAAGTCTGAAGTGCGTGCCTTAATTTAGGTTCGAACTCAGACCCTCCGAGTAGGAGGCCGAATTCTTAACCACTAGGCTATCACCGCTTCATTCTAGCTACATAAGAGTCCCAATATCGTCCATATCGGTAAACTATCATTGAAATAATATCTCGTAGCGCCCTACGTGGTCCATTTGCCTCCGCCCGGACGCACTGCCGGCATGCGGTGCACGCTTTGGGCGCCTGCTTAGGGTGGTCCTGCTAGCTTCAATCTTTCAAACGTGTCCCGTTGCTGTATTACTGGACGTTAGAGGTTATCACTAGTTATCATGGCATCTTCTTCAAACCATCCATAGCTTGATGGTGCCTTTGCCTGCGGAGCAACATTAAAATGGCTTCGGGTCGTGGGTGTTACATAGAGTAAAAGTCTTGTAGTTAAAGTTATTATATTAACTATATTTCTTATGAGGAATTTAAGAGGAATATCACTGTTGGTAAACGTAATAAATCAAATCCCTCCGTATTTACTTAATAAAACGAGACAGTTAAGTTCACTACATTCAGTCAAATTCAGTTAATGCCGTATCGGTTTTTCATTACAGTCTCAATGTATAAAAGGGTCGGGCCACATTGATCGACGGCGTTCAACGGTTAGTCCATACAAAAAGAGCGTAAAGTATGGAACGCCGTTCGCATCCTTTCGCATCGACGCGACGAACGCGCTCCGGCGGCGGACTGAAACAAAACGCGATCGGCCGTCGACGGCTGACGACGTCGATCGACGGCGATCAGCAGCCGCCCGCGCCGATTTACGGCTGACGACGGCGATCGACGGCCGACAGCAACGATAGGCGGCGTAAAGGTGTACCACAGTATAAAAGTACAGTATGATTTTTGCGTTTTAATGCTGACCATTTCTATTCTCATATTTTTTGTTGTATAAAAACGATGACAATAATTTTCTTATTCATTTTTTTTATCTGTTAAGGCCTGGCTTCTAGAATTAGGCGTCCTTTTGCAGCGATATTCCAAGTCCACTTCCACTAATTGCTTGATGAGTTTCAAATTTTTAATATATTTTTTTTTGCTTTATGTTTTCAAAACTCATTTACTATTTTCACGATTGATTGATTTGAACCCATCACTGGAAAGTAAAAGTTTGGTAGTTATAATTAAAATTATGAAAAATGACGTGGTCAACAGGACATACTGTAATTTTATATACTGTGGTAATGTGGTGAGGTTCCGTACGGAAGCGAACGCCTCCGTACAGCTCCGTACGGATGCGAACTGCTCCGTAAACGGGCGATCGGCATAATGCGTAATAGTGTGTTCCTTTTCAATCGGCAAAAAGCGAAAGGCCGTCGATCAATGTGGCCCGACCCTAATGCACATTGGACGTAAGTGCTTGACAAAATGAAGCCGTTTGAGAAAACAGGAAAAAGCACTTTATCATCATTGCAACGGATGTGCGAACCTACAAATGAGTAGGTAGATAGTAAAGTTAAATTATTACTGCCCGCGCTTCGTTTCCGAAAACCTTTGCCTGTGCTGAAACTTTTTTTGGGCTCTATTTTGATAATGGTTTCTAACCAAATCATAATTTTTCTCATGCAACCCATGTTCAGACAACACTCGATAACATTTACACCAAATGTATGTATAGATAATAATAGGTACGTAGTTGAATATATATTTTTAAAATACTATTTTACAGAATAGATTTATGATTTCCATAGCTCCATAAATTACGTAGATACATGCAATATCGAGTAACTAGGGTATTGGTATCAAATATTAAATCTTCCTAAAAATGATTTTTGCATAAACGTCGAATAAAGAAAGTTTGAGTTTTACAAACGTCCACAATAATATTTAGATACTATCCGCAACTCTTGCCATAAAAGCATAGTTAGTCAAGTAATGTAAAAGTAAACGAAAAAATCAAAACTACACATTTAATCACGTAGGTATTTTTACAATAAATCAACTTCTGAATATAAGTTGTTTGCTCTACCACCGATTCCCAGAGCGTTTTTCCATTTTATATCCTTGAGGAAAATAAACAGAGAAAGAACTTCTTTGTAGGCAGTCACCAATTTGTTTTCTTTTCAGACGATTTCCTAAGATATGGACTATGGACGGGACAAGTCTCTAGAGACGATTTCAGATTAACCCTTTTGGCAGCGACATTACTTACCTACTCGGTAATCGTTTTGGCTATTAGATTAAAGGCAAGGTCACTGTGACCTTCGCTTTCGACTTTTTGACGTGACAACGTCTTATAATTCGATACAGCCGGCTGCACGCACGAAAAACATGACGTCATGCGGCGTTACCTCGCTCTGAGGCGTCCCATGTAAAGCTTGAAGTGCAAGCGAGAGCGCGGAACGAGCGACAAAGAAGCACAATCGGCCTTTGCGTTCGGCAGCTTGATTACTTTGGAGGTAGATATTTTGGTAATGTATCCAATTATTACTTTGTTATTGACTTCTGGGACTATTTATAAATTTTAAATGTTACCTTTTTTAATGTTTCCTGTATTCCTTCTTTATTTTTATTGATAAATTTCTGTAACTTTAAATACGATTTCATGACGTTTGTTTACTTTGATGACATTATTTGTCAATGTAACTCTGACGTCTCTTTAGTTTTGCTTTTTATCGAAATTATTTATAACCAGCCAGGTTTGTTTTGACTTGTTTGTGGCACATTGACATGACATAATATGCACAGACTAGCTAAAGATTAATGTTTCGTTATACGGTATGCAACGACTAGTCTTTTTGGTAAAATATTTAATAAAGGTTTTTAACTGCAATATAACAGTAAATAAATTATAACTAAGTATTCAAAGATAGTTTAGGATGACTATTATAGTGATTTTTCCGGTGGAGTAGGGATAGCATGTCGCTTAAGTGGAGCTACTCCCACCACCAGACTTTACTCACAGATGAAAATAGAGTGGGAGAAATGCATAATTAGCGATTGATGCACTGAGTTGCGAACAATGACGATGATGAACAATACAATACAATTAAATTTATTTATAATTATAACAATATATTTATATTATGATATTATATATATTGCCGTAAAAAAGTTTTACTTCACACGTGTGTACACTAGTACACGCACACATTTTTTTATAGCAACGATAATTACAGCGATAAAGGTAATGATGCTACCATTCCATCAGTATTTTCTTAAGACGTTGTCACGTTCAACTATCGTCAGTAAACCGACTTTACAGACAACCAATTTTTTTTCTTTCTTTATCGATCTGAAAATTTGTCTTATAAAAGATTCTAGAAGAAAGTTAAAGAAAACGCTGTGGTATTTCATGACTGCTTCAATCGCGTTCAATCTGGAAGTCGTTATAATTACATGGTACACAAAAATGCCAGATATTCGCCTATGCCAATAAAGTTTATCAAAGATTGACGGCGGGATCTAAAAATGCCCCTAGTTAATGTTGATGATTACAAGCTAAATTGAACTACGAGCTCAGGTAATAAGTTTGATTTTTGCGGGGACTGGCAATTCCATATGATCGGCGACTCCAGCATAGTCTTCTTTGTTTCGGTATCACTAGTCCTTCTCTCGCATCGCGCATATTAAATAATGACATCCATTTATTGTGTATGTATTGTGACACATCGGCGACTACTATACTTGTATCAATTAGCGATGATAACCTCTAACCATTATCGTTTCGGTTTTAACGTAACCCTTCAAGTTATAAAGATTTAACCAAATGCTCAAGAGGTTTATTTTGCCTATCAGGTGTAAACTCACTTAAATACAATTAATGGCATTCAAGAAGCAAACATGCACAGACAAGACATCCATTAATTCGCCTGCTAAAGTAACATTGTCAAAAGCAATTGGCGTGACTCTCCTTTTTAAATTTCTTACGGTCCTAAAAGTTGGATAACTTTAAAAAAATAATATTTGAAGCTTGAATTTAAATTAAACGGAACTGATAAAAAGGAGTGAGTTTCTTGAAGCTAATTGCACACGACGGTGGAATATCTATTAATTTTGTCCACTCTTTTGTTAGTGTTAAGTACTGTTCATTTGACTGACTCTGATTTTACGTAGAAAATGTTTTAAATGACTTGAACTGACAAGTGAATCGTTGGTAATTGGTAATTGCTAAAATAAATTGGTATTCACAGGGGCGTTGTAAGCTGTATCGGCGCCCGCGTGAAAAACCGCTTTATAATCCCTCGTCGCTCAATACCAATCTTACCTACACACAGGTTTACGTTTTTGCCGTCTTGAGAGTATTGACGATGGATTTGATAAATATTAAATAAGGTATTTATCCTTTTAGAATGTTTTAGTGTATTGGGCTTCGTCTGAGTCCAAGCTAATTTCTCCTGTTTGGAGGGCACTTTGCTGAACAACACAGGACGTTATAATATCAGGTCCCTTTTGTAGAATGCTGCACTATATGTCATCCAGTTTTATCCCGGTGATACTTACATGGCCCTGTCTGACTACCACCATCATCTAAAATAGCCGTTACCACACTTTTTTTTAAGGGTCACACAAGGGGAATTTGTAGATACCTATTTATATACCAACCATCGTCGTTTTGAACTCAAAACATGATTTTATTTACTTAAATTATTTGCTCTATTGCGGGCCGCAATGATCGGGCATGGACCGCATTTACCTGCGAGCTGTAGTTTGAACACCACAGGTCTAAAATCTACCGTGTAAAGTTTACGTCACGTACCTACTACTGTAATGAAGTTTTCATTAAAAGAAATGGTAAATACATGTCTATTTGGCGAACACCTTTTCGCAAATAATACATGAGGATAAACCACGATACCTTGTTGTTGTTTTTATTGCATAAATGGAATGGGATATGACACTCAGTGCATATTAACGTGCAACTGCAGTATGCGACTGCATTGGGAGCGTGAAACTTCGTAATGAAAAATGACACCTTTAACAATACGGATCACGGGTACTTACTGGCGCTGCGACGATAACCATTCGCGGAAAACAATACGGAGAACTCAAATGTTGGTAGTTTGGTACGTCATTACGTAGTTGGATACAAGCGTACATAATATATGAACTTGTGTTTTTCGCACAAAACCGGCAATACAGGGTGTCCGGCTTCGGTCTGTACAAACTTATAGGGCATGTAGTATCAGTTATTTTATGAATAAAATTCTTCTACATAGTAGGTCTAAACCCGACTCCCCTCGATCTACAGCCATTTTAATTTTTTAATATTTTTTTTGGACCATGCACAATAAAAGTATTATAACTTAAAAAGTTTAGGTGCAATCTTCTTCAAAACTAAATTAGTTTTTACTCACTGGTAGGGGCCATCGCTTTAACAGCTAAAATAATTCAAAAAGTGGCTTCTACATATTAAAATAATAAATTAAATGTAGAATGTATGATAAAAATGACATCGTTTTTTTAATTTTGTAAGATTTTTCAGAAAATAGCCCCGGGAATGATTACTTTTTATTAACTCGTCTATCAGATGTTAAATTTACCTAAACAATGACACCAAAAACGCAATTCTGAGACAACGAGTAACCGAGAAATCGTTGTTTAAACACAGCGCTCTCTGAGGTGATTTATGATCAAGCTCCGAATTTCATGCGGAATCAGGTAGAAAAATGACATTTTGGGTATTGTTGAGGTAAAAAAGGGACAAGTATGTAGAAGAATTTTATTCATAAAATAACTCATACTACACGCCCTATAAGTTTGTACAGACCGAAGCCGGACACCCTGTATATACTCAAATATATAATTTATAGTGTACGACCGAAACAGGTTTTTCGGCCGGAACCGAAACCGAACTTTCGGCCTTGCTTTCAACTTTATCCGAAACCGAAACTAGGGCCGAAACTAGAATATTAAGTATCTACTGGTTTTTCGACTTTAATTGTTTGTATGGTAACAAAAACTAATGTTAAATAGATAAGTTTTCAATTAAACTTGGTTTTGGCGTCCGCAAACAGTTAAAACAAACAGTCAAGTTATATCTACAAACATTCTATATACCTAAAGTTATGTTAGAAGAATTGCAATTGATTTTCTTTAACCCATTAATGACCACTACTGACACGGGTCTCTCATACTCATTGAGAAGACCTAGAGCATACTCCACCACACGGCTCTGGTGCGGGTAAGTGGAGGGTTTAGTGGCCAACCCAGTATCGGAAGTTTTAATGCCACCCGAACGCCTCCGATAAGGCTGGACGACTGGTATCTGGCTAGCACGGCCACTCAAGAAATTTTTGCCACTAGCGGTCACCCATCTAACTACCTAGCGCCACCGCAGTTGCTTAACTTTGTCGATCACTTAGGATCGATATAAGCCGCCGAATTAACGCCTCCCCAGTTGCTTAACTTTGTCGATCACTTAGGATCGATATAAGCCGCCGAAATATGAGCGATTCTTCTCAAAGTAAATGGAGCCCTTTATATCCCAAAGGAGGATGGGCACAAATGTATGGAATCTGGTACCGGCACCAATCGGAGTAAATGATACGTCGTTGGAAAGGTATTTTTGTGTAGATTGTGAATATACATGTCGCTAGTCCTGGTTCATTGTCCGATTGCAGTAATCCTACTTGAAGTAATATATGTATTTTTGGTACTAAGTATAAAACAAACTTTATGCTATAACTCAACGAACGACTGAAAGTGAAAGTCATACAATATACGTGCATTTATTATGTTTATATTGTTTATTAGATAAATCACTCATAAAAGCTGATTTACATTGATACAGTAGCTGGCGCTAGCGCCACTTAATTCTGGCGCTAGATAAGCACTGAATCAGTGTAAGCATGTTAGAATTCAGTCCAGCATCCAGTATCTAGCACTGAATCGAAATAGACCATCTGCCTATTTTCGATCCAGTGACAGCCCCGCGCACGCCGCGCAGCCAGTGGCACTGGAACCCTGTTAACACTACGCCCCGGTGCAGGTGATCACCAGTGATTCAGTGTCAGTGCCAATGCCAACGCAGAGCCGGAATCCAGTGATGCTGGCGCCAGCTCCTGTATCAATGTAAATCGGCCCTAACTGAAAAAATTGTAAACTGATTTAATATGTATTTATTATAACAGATTTTATCTGTTAATTGAATATTAATAAGCTCAAATTCTGTGCAAACATCTTCAAAATCGGTCGAACTACGCCAAAGATATGATTTTTTAAGTCCTAATTCGAACTAAATATTCCGTATCTTCTGAAGGCTATATTTCAAAACGGACAATTTGTACGGATTTGTCGCCATAGTAATTTTTTGTACTCTTGAAAAGACTTTTCAAACGACACTAAAATCATTTTGATTGGACATGGGTACCAAAACATCCTCCTCCTTTGAGGTAACTCTTTATATAACAGGTTTATTTCACAATTGTTTTGTATGGTTAAAAGGTATCCGTTCAATGAATTTACAAAGGATCAATGCCACTTCATTCCGAAAATCTGTACCGGAATTATTGATGATGAGCATTAGAAGGGCTTTGTAAGTGATTAAGTTCACCGGAGTTTCCGCGAGGCAATCTTCGTTAGTCGTACAATAAACCCATCGGCCTCGGGAGTACGGCCGTAAAATCTCGTGAAACCAAACATCCGTGATTCCTACTCAGTTTGCGAGTACTTATTCACCGTTGGATGAAACACCCGTGATGAATCCATGCTGTTTTGTGATTCTGAATTCAAATACAAAGGCCGTAAGTTCTGAATTGCTTAAAACGTTGTTACAATCGAGCGCCAAGATAATTCGCTCAGTAATCTTACTTTCTTAATTAAGGTTAAATAAATAGTAAAGGTTAATGAATAAATGAATTCAAAGGCAAAAAAATTAAAGCCTTGTACCATAATTTCTAAAGACAATCTATATGCTGTAGTGTAGTGGCTACCATATTCGATCGCCTTTCAATGGTTTGAGTCGCAGTGTGGCAAAAATTTTAATGATGAAATGTTCTTATTCTTGTCATGTGTAATGCACAATGCTCATGTCGCCTTAGATTTTGCTTGATGTAGGTGTATTTTTTCCAGCTACCGATTTTCACTGATATATCGTAATTCACAAATTAAAAAGATATGTCAATTTAAACAGTCCTGTCAAAATTTTTTTTTGGGGGGAAAACTAGGCTTGGTTGTGTTAAGGCCCGGGGGACCTATTATATGTAGGTGACTGACCTATACCGACTACGATTTGACCATTGTTAAGGGCTAACCTTAATTATATTCAACAAATATAGCTGTCATTTGCCAGCATCGTTATTTAATACCTACACAATATCATAGCCCGACGAATTGTTTTATACTGGAATCAGGAGCCATGTCTAGACAGGACAATCATAGGAGTGACTCGTATTCTAGGAAAATTATGCGCGAGTGTTGCCGATGGCCGCGTTCTAAAAAGATAATATACCTAATACAACGTGATTTTAATTAGACCCTAAATCTAAATCCGAAAGTAGTTTGTTCAGAATCAATAACTGAATCGATTGCAATCCTAGTGTGGGGCTATGAGTGTGTAGCGTTTTTTATTATTTATTTAATAATTTTTATACCATGTTATATTTTGTCCGAAAAATACACTGACGGACTTATAAACTGCATCAATATTCAAGACGCCTTTGAAATAAAAATTTTAACCAAATATTTAAGCTTTTTATACAAATAAAAATTGCAACCTGTAGTTTGGTTAGTTGACTTTATACCAGCGTAATATCATATCCATAAGTGTATGTTTGTATACTGGACAGGAGCATTCAATTTTTTTAACAAAATGATAAATGTAACAAAAGTTGGTTTTGAATGGTTTATTGATAAAACTTGTTTTTCTTTCTATGGAAAAAGTTGAAGCAGAGGTTTTCTTTTTTTTAATACAGCGTATTGCCTCCGTGTGCCCTTATTACAGATTATATTCGGTTCCGCATAGATCTGGTTAGGGTTATTAAACTGTTTTGCGGAATATTGTTCCTTTCTTGTGAAATCGCTGTTCTTGACGTTGCCACTGTTGTGGGCACAGGATTTCTAGCATATACACCTTTTTTTAAACTGTCCCAAACATGCTCAATGGGATTAAGATCTGGGCTGCGTGCTGACCAATTCATGATACGCATCCCAACCTCTTCGCAATACTTTTGAACTTGTACAGCGGCGTGGGGTCAGGCATTGTCTTGCATTACAGAAATTTTTTTGCCTATCAATCCCCTGTAAGGTACCACATGGGCTTCTAAAACCTCTGTTATATAGCGTTGGCCCGTCAAACCAACTCTTCTACCCGCCCGCCCGATCATCGAAATGCCACCCCACACCATACACGAACCGCTACCAAAAGGAACTCGCTTCTCAAAGCAACCTTGAGCATATCTCTACCCTTGTCGACGATAGACTCTTCTTCTGCGACCGTCTGTACCATTTAAACATGTTCTACTCTCATCGGTGAACAATACGGAGGCCCATTGCTCTTCAGTAAAATTAAGATGTTCACGTGCAAATCTTAAACGCGCTTGTCTGTCAGCTGCATACAGCTTTGGACCATTTGCTGAGCTAAAAGGTGTGATTAACGCTTCTTTAAACCTCCTTCTTATTGTAGGTCAACACACGTTTACTTCACGTACTTCATTCAGCTGTATTTTGATGTTTACTGACGTGAAGTAACGATTTCGTAGGGAAGTTGAAACAATAAATCGGTCGTCACGACGGTTAGTTGCTCGAGTTCTGCCGGTACAGGCTCTCCTTTTGTAAGAACCAGTCTCAACAAACCCTCGGTATACTCTAGAAACTGTAGACTGGTTTAAATTTAAATTTCGGGCAATAGCTCTTTGATGCAAGCCTTCCCGCACTAATGCCACAATTTGAGCAGCTTGTTCTTACGAAGTATCCATATTTACGAAACTTTTATTGAGTTGAAAAGACTCAAAACAATACTATTGATAATAATAATTTGCGTCCCAAACGAAAAAATAAAGAAACAAAAAATTTCAAACTTTACTCCAGTAACATACGAATCTGAGATTAAAAGCATAAATTTTGTTTTCCCGCCTATAATTTTATCATGTACTGAAGTTCAATTCTTAAAGGAGATGTTTCAAATCCGGCCCACAATATGTACAGTACCTCGAAAAATAGAGAAAAATTCATGGAATTTGGGAAAAATAAAGATAAATTGCTTAAATGCATACTTTTCTGGTACAAATTTTGTATTTATAATTCATTTTTATCAATTTTCAACGTGGCGTCTTGCCAAGTTGTCATTGATGATAGATCGCGAACTGTCTACTGTCACTTTAAATGACAGAATTGTAGGTACATATGTCAAACTTCTATCAAATTAACCAACATGACGTGTGATGACAGCTTACCGCCATGACAGACTTTTGTTTTTGTGTTGCAATTTTAAGTGTACATTTTTGTGTTATACCACAAAACTAAAGCAATTTAAAGGAATTGGATGATTGAAAACTGTTTTAATTGTGTTTCTCCATTTTTGAGTATGGTGTACAAAGTGGTGGCCGGGGCTCCATACATTTTGAAACATCTCCTTTAATATTCTTTTTATGATTAATGGGCAGTCTTGACATTTCCATTTAGTTTAATCTAAATAGTATACTTTTATCAAGAATATGTATTTGAAAGTACTTCTGATCTTTGATGCAGTTTATGAGACCGTCAGTGTATTAAAAAATATTAATATTTGGTCTCCTAAAATCAAATGGTAGACTGCGTCGCAGCGTCGGCGTCGGCTTTGACGCTTTGACTCGAAACCGCCCGCTTTGACGCTGTATTTCGCCGCCCGCAGTCACTCGGAAGCAAGCGATCGGCGTGTGCGCTTCCTTTGCGATTTCGTTAATAAATTATCGTGAATTCAAAAATTGTAAAAATGAGTTTTCGCTACAGCAATGTGCAGTACATAGAAATTAAAAAGAAATTTACGCAAGCGCGCTCGTTTGTGCATAAGTAAAAATGGGGGTCACTTTGAACAGTTATTAAGTTATGTTTGAGTGGCTGTGTGTTTGCGTGAACGCGTGTTTTTGTCTTGTGGTACGCGGGCGCGCCGTGTGACCGGCGCCGCGGCGGCTAGGCCGCACGCAGTGACCATGTTTACAGGAGGACAGACGAGCAACTCAACAAGCTTGTATCTTGGTGAGTTTTAAAGATATACCTTTGGCAATTTTTATGTAGATTATTTAAACCAAAATATTCGACACGTGTCTCGGTTTCAGGATCTACTAATAATCACGTTGTATATATAACGCTCCCGTTACTGCGTAGCATATTGAGAGTTGAAACTACTGAATGGTGAAATTGAAAGGCATGTATTTTCCTTGGATAGTGTAGGGGATAAAGTGGATAACTAAGGGGATAAACTGAAGCATTTTATTTCTTCAATGGAATCACCGAAGACTTTGTGTATAGGTTCCTCAAGTTACGCAAGTCAGCATTAGCAAGGGATTTTTGAAATCCCTATGAGTCTTGAAGATTATTCCTAGAGACAAATGTCATAGTGTCTGCGTTAAAATCGACGAATAGAAGTGTAATATGATAGGAATTCCATAAAATGGGGAATGAAGAGGTTCCGTATAGCCCTATAAACAGTAAACAAATATCAACTAAACAAAGTATGATTGACTGGCTCGAGCTTTTTCCGAAATCAAAGGGATGTAAATTCTCACTTTATGTACTTTGAGTGTGTGCTATAGAGAGTAAATTCTTTTCAAGTTTATTTCTTTGTTCTACCTCAGCAGAGATAAATAATAAATGCAAGGATCTATTTTATGTTAAAGTTAGACTTCAGAATAACGGAGCGACAAGCAAACGAAGCCTCGGAATATTGCTGCACGTTCTACAAAGTTTCACAAATAATGGGCGAATTAGAATTAAATTTTCATCATCGCAACCCATAACTGTCCCAGGAACGCATATGTGCTCTGGGATTCGAATCCGGACCCACCGGATAGCAAGTCGAATTCTTACCACTAGGCTATCACCGCTTTGCATAAGAATAATTGTTAGGTATGTGGCTACAACATGTATATGTTGCGTGCCGCGCCCACCACCACCATCTTGATCTGTAATAAAACAGTGCGTTAGTAACCGGCTTGCGTTTCACTTGTCCCGCTCCTACGTGCATATCTAACAGTGGCGACGATCTACCCGCGTGTGGAAAAAAAAATAATGTCTGCTGTGCAATTTGGGTTTTTAAACATGTTCGACCACAATACGCAGACGTGGAAGACTTAGGCCGCGGCCTCGAATCTTGCGGGCAGCGGCGCGGCGGCGGCGGCGGCGCGGGCGCGGCAAGATGTTTTGCGTGTTATCAAATGGACCGACCCTCGAAAACAGCGGCGCGGCGGCGGTGTGGGAGCGGGTAACGAGCGGTGGTTGACAACGTCAAGCGGTGACCGCTCTCGCGTCGTGTGCGTCAGAATGGCGGGTCTGCTCATATTTAACGTTGATGTAGATTTAGAAAAAAAAAATCCTAAGTATATTCGAACACAAAAAGTTCTTTTATTTATACCGTGTATAATTCAAAATCACAGATAACTTTCCATTTAAAATTTAAGACTTGATATCGACTACGATACTCTATAGTACTCTATACCGTACGCTCAATGTACTCGTATATAGGGATACTAGTAAACCCGCCCTCGCTTCGCTTCGGGGAACCAGTCCCTTCAAAAATCTCTATAAATTTTAACAAATTATGTTATTCCAATGTCTAAGCTATATTATTGCAAAGTTTCGTGAAAATCCGTTCAGTAGTGTTTGCGTGCAAGAGTAACAAACCCACACACACACACTCACTCACATCCTTACAAACTTTCGCATTTATAATAATTATTGTATAGTTAGTAGGATAGGTTAGATAGGATAGTAGGAAGTAGGATTTATATCGGATTATATTATAGAATAAAATTATAACATTGAAATCCCAAATGTGGGCACAATACAGAAATTAATGTCTGTCATTTATGTGCTTTAGCTTTAAAACCCAAATAGTATAGCACATTTACAGCAGATTGAGCACTTATTTTATGTCCTACTCATATCCCTCTTGCTGCTACTTTCTCGCTTATTTTGGTGTAGTATATTAAGTAATATTTTATTTTATCTGTCTGTCTGTCAGCTTTATCCTCTTTATCTTCTTCCTTATTCCCTTCCTTATATATTCATGCCTTTCTTTATGACATATTTTTATGTTGCTTTACTATTTTAAATACTTGTACTTTCTCTTCTAACTGAAATTGTAAAATGATTTAAGACTATAATGACTACTTTGGAGTGAGGTATTTTGATAATGTACATATCTAATTATTCACTTCTAGGACTATTTTAAATGTTACCTTCTTTAATGTTTAAGTATTCCTTCTTTATTTTTATTTTCTGTAACGTTAAATACGATTTCGTATTTGCATTGTTATGAAATTACTAGTAAATCCGCCCTCGCTTCGCTTCGGGGAACCAGTCCCTTCAAAAATCTCTATAAATTTTAACAAATTATGTTATTCCAATGTCCAAGCTATATTACTGCAAAGTTTCATGAAAATCCGTTCAGTAGTTTTTGCGTGAAAGAGCAACAAACACACACACACACACACTCACTCACTCACTCACTCACATACATCCTTACAAACTTTCGCATTTATAATATTAGTAGGAAGTAGGATAATAGGATTTATCAATGTAACTCTGACGTCTATTTAGTTTTGCTTTTTATCTAAATTATTTTACTTGTAACCTTTTTGGACTTACTTATAAATTTAAATAATTCATTAATTTGAAAAAAGAACGTCGGTTTTGGAATCTTCGAGAGATCGGGTCAACAGGGGAGTCTCGAGAGGAACTTGACAGTGTTTAGACGGTCTTCATCGGGTGAAGAACACATCCAGGTCTTTGTCCCCTTTTATAATTACTGTCTTTTTTTCTATATAAACCTTAATTAATTTATTATTTTTTTTATACCTAGATTTGTGACCCACCTGTATAGTATAATAATTTTAGTTTTGTTATAGGTGACGTGTCGAAATGTCTTCGGACGTTTTGAAGCAAATTATTTCAGCAATTTTTCAGAGGACATCGATATGGAATAGCAAAGACGTAAACCATAAAAATAGAAAAATAATTAACCAGTTATGGGAAGAAATTAAAGACGAACTGAATATTGAAGGTAAATATAAAACTGTTTTATTATGTCAACAAAACCACTAAAAATTAATGCGATTATGTACAAAATATTTTAATTATAGCTATAATTATAATAATATTTTATTTTGATAGTTCATATTCCTCTCGCTGTTCTTGCTAGGGTAACGCACACGGTGACAGCCCGCGCAATCGCATTGTAGTGTTGTGCAATTTATTTAGGTGTCGTATACGTAATATTTATTTTATTTACTTCTTTACTCCTTGTCTGTCATCTTTATCCTCTTTATCTTCTTCCTTGTTCACTTCCTTTAATATCCTTGCCTTTCTTTATGACTTGTTCTTTTATGTTATTTTACAATTTTTAATACTTTTACTTTCTCTTTTAACTGAAATTGTAAATGTTTTAAGATTATATTGATTACTTTGGAGTTAGGTATTTTGATAATTAATCTAATTATTACTTTGTTATTTATTTGTCGGGACATTGTCTCTGTTCTTCACAATTTTGATAAAACTCGCCTTTTATTTTTCTTGTCCTATAGTAGGTATTCACTTCTTCATTTGCCCACAATAAAACGAGTGTAAGAAATAAATTTGAATCGAAAAGATGTTGTCTCCGTTGTTCAGACATTTCGTTCGCGAATAAAACAAATATCTCAGCGACACAACACTACGCCGCTATAGCGCCGCCGCGAGTTTCCAGAACTAGCCTGCGTTGCCCGCGCCGCCGCCGCCGCCGCCCCGCTGCCCGCAAAATTCGAGGCCGCGGCCTTATAAAGGTCGATTAAACCAATATTTTATTGCAAACGACATCAACGAGCAGACAGACAAGGCGGGAAAAAAGAGGAAGGCGATCCTGCTAAGCGCACTCAGCGAGGGCACATACAAACTGGCAACGGATTTGGCGTTGCCTAAAGAGGTTAATGAGGTGCCCTACGAAGAGTTAATCAATCTACTTGATGATCATTTCACTCCGAAGCGGATCTGATTTGGCGAGCGACATAATTTTTATGCTGCTACACAACAGATCGGCGAGTCGCATACACAATGGGCAGCGAGCAGCGAGGCTACGGGGACTAACGGCCCATTGCGGGTTCTTAAACGTCGAAGAGGCACTCCGTGATAAGTTTATCATGGGTATGCGACCGGGACCTGAAAAGGAGAAGCTGTACGCGCAAAACCTGTCCGACCTCACGCTTGCGAAGGTCTTAGAGTTGGCGGAAAATTTGAGCTGCGCCCGCGCAGCGGCTGCGGTTGGCACCTCTGTGGATCCCCAGCCCCAGGTTTTCAAAATTTCGGACAATGGAAGCAGTGCGAGGAAAATAAAGTGTAGTGTGTGCGGCTTTACTAATCATAAAGCGGTAGATTGTAAATACAAAAATTATACTTGCAAAAAGTGTCACGTTAAAGGTCATCTTCGGAAAATGTGTTCAAAGGTGAATTGCATAAGGTTGGAAGCCGACGGTGACGAGAGTGACGATGACGGTAAGATTTATTATATCCGTTCAGTTCGGGGGGAACCCATGGTGGAAACAACATAAATAGCATTCCATTTCAGTTTGAAATCGATAGCGGCTCTGCCGTGACAGTAATTTCCGAGACGTATTACAAAGCTCATTTCAAAGATGTGCCGTTGTCGATTACACGAAAACAGCTGATGACGTATAACGGGAGAAATATTGTGTGTTTGGGTACAATTCAGTTGCCCGTGTGTTACGCCGGGCAAACGCATTTAATAACTTTAGTACCTGGTTGACCGAGCTTTGCTCGGTTGAAAATTATATTTAGTATGAATCGCAAGAAATACGAGGAATTCCGCCATCTATTCAGGAGTCAAATCATACAACTGTTCACTGAGCACAAAATTCATTTTACTTATGTTACGGCCAAAGGATCTCAACAGCGTGTTTCACAAAGTTGTACAGCGCCATCTAGTTTCATACTACTGAAATTTCAACACGTTACAAACAGTACCTCATAGAAGTTAACTGTGTGAGCGAATTAATTGCATTTTAAATAGGTACATACTTAATTAGATAAATTCATTGAACTTTCCTTCGTACTTTTCGCAGGCTTAGGCAGTCCCCGACTGAAATTTTTATTTGCGATAAAATGTATTGAATGTTTATGATAATTAAACAACATAAATAAATATACTTTTAGTTTAATGAGCAAGTTGTTAGGCGTACTTAAAATTTTATTGATTCTATTTACAACAATAGTAATTTCATCGATCTGACCATTATTTATTTAAAACTTTATTAAAATATATTATTAAATCGATAATAACAAAACTAACATTTATTTACAAATATTCTCGTAAATATCACAAACGCACGTTAAACTATCACTACGCGTCCTGCGAGGTCAAGCGAGATAATCGCACTGATTTTTAATTTTATTCAAACAGAAAATAGGTAGGTATAACGCAAAAATAGCGCTTCAACGTAAGAATGAATATTAATATTAGTATTAGCCGAACAAAAATATATTCGAGCGCCATCTAGTTTCATACTACTGAAACAAACAAACCGTATCTCATAGAAGTTATCCTAATGTTTCATAGATGGCGTCAGTTCAACACGTTACAAACAGTACCTCATAGAAGTTATCCTAATGTTTCATAGATGACGTCAGTATGATGTTTTTAAAATCTCTTTATCTCGGGAACCGAGCTTTTCTCGAACCTGGGACCTTGATAAATCGATTCCTTGAGCCGAAAACCCCCTAATCTGTAACTTTCATGAAAATCTTTGCAGCCGTTTCCGAGATCGTGATTATATATATAGGTATAAATAAATAAATAAATAAATATACAAGAATTGCTCGTTTAACCCTTTCAGGACCAAGGGAAATATTTTTCCCTTTTTTAAAATTCGTAATCTACAGTTAAATATAACTTAATCTATATGTTTTTTTAATGAATGTCATAATAGAAGGTATGTTCAATATAGTAAAAGCGTTCTTGAGCACGTAGAAAGAAAATAACTATCAAATTTCCTTTGCGCTAACACTAAAATATTCGAGGGCTGAACTTGGTATCATTTTTAAGTTTTTGGACTTGTGTAAATAAAATTACTGTATTTTCTTGCGTGTTTTTATGTTTTTTGGTAAGTTCAGTTTAATGTTATAATGAATTGAACTGCAGATAATAAGCATAAATACCTAAAAATACCGATTCATCTTAGGGTAAATATTTTTCCCTGTGGTCCATAAAGGTTTGTTTTTGTAGTATTAGTGTAATATGTAGTCGCGCTCATAATTTATTGTTTTCTTGCATTTTATTTACATTTACTTTTATATATTTTTCGGAAACGGCTAAAACCTTCAGAAAATTTCTTCGAGGTAAAGAAATAGTCCAGTTGCCATGAGGCAGATAATAGTAATGGAGAAGATAACCTGAATTAGATGAAGAGGACCATCAGTTCATTGGTCAAAATGTATGTAAATTGGACCACTGTTGTTTTTATGGCAGATACTGTTTCAGTGTAATCGGATCAGGACATTCAAGACGCATAACTCAAAAAATAAACATAAACTGTCCGGCACCGATTATATGGTATTATGAATATAAGTTTATGTAGGTGGTATGACCCTCACGGACCACTGCAAATCATGAGATTGATAGCAAAGCCAAAAGAAAATATTACTTCCGGCTATTTTTTATACATATATTATTGTCGATATAGCCATGAATAACGCGTATTTAGTATACGCACAGTTGCATGAAGCGCACCGCATGGAAAGGTTACTTTTGAGCAGTCTAGACTCTTAGAGTATCACCAACACTTAGCACGAGCTCTAAAAAAATTATTATACCTGTAGACAGCCATCAAGGCCATCTCTAGTCTCCTCCGAAAACCGGCGCATCGGCAACAAATGCAACTAGCCAGCTCTGAATATGCAAAAGCAGAGAAAATGAAAAGATATATTATGTAAGCGACGCATATAAAATATATATATTGTTGCACATAATACCTTAGTTAAAATTATTTATAATTTCTTATAATTATTATTCATTTTTTTATGTTAAAAAGCAATAAAGTTATGTTAAATATTATGTTAAAAAGACTTATAAAATAAACCTATATAATATATTGGTTACCTTTATGGCCCACAGGGAAAAATATTTACCATAAAATATCAGAAAAACTGTATGTCTTGTTACGTTTTTACGGGAATATATCGTTAATTTACGTCCAAAACAACTAAAAAAAATAGTCGCACACTCATAAATAGTTATGGATATCTTATGGTCCTGAAAGGGTTAAAGATATTAGATACGTTGTACGCGACGGCGGACCGCCGCTTCTCATCAGAGATTTTATTTCGAAATTTAATTTACAATTGTTGCCGGTTAATTTTTGCCAGGAAGCGGACATAGTTGTCGGACAATTACAGCAACAGTATTCTCGACTGTTCTCAAATAAGCTAGGAACTTTCAACAAATATAAAGTAAAAATATTGATGAAAGATAATAATAGCAAACCGGTTTTCTATAAAGCGCGCCCAGTGGCGTTCGCATTACGCGAAAAGGTCGTGCGAGAAATCGACAGATTAGTCGATCTAGGAATTTTAGAACCTTTCGGGCCCATAGCACCACCGGCTTGCACCACCGGTAGTGTAATGGGTACTTTTTTATACCCATGGCACTACCAAGGTAATGTGCTGCCGGGTTACACTTGTTTCGTATAACAACTTTTGATATAATTTTAATAAATCGAACAACGTTTAAGATAATAATCAGTTTGTATAATATCGTTTGACATAATTTTCATTTGATCGAATATTCATTTTGTGTAATATTGATTGACATAATGTTCATTTGATCGAATATTATTTTATACAATGTTCATTTCATGAAATGTTCAGGTTATAAACGCCCTAAAGTCGGTTCTGGCACTCGCCGGCCGCTGCCGCGGCACGCTCGCTTCGCTCGCTCGGCTCGTGCGATGGTTCCTGTTAACCTAACACGCTCGTCGCTTCGCTCCTCGCTAACCTAATTACTTTAATTAAAATTAGCGCATTTGAACATTCGATAAAAAGATATTATTCGAAACAAATGATGATAAAAAATAAAATTCTTTTTAATATACCTAAGTATATTTTATTATTATAGAACTATTTACATTTAATGGCAGTACATCACTATTTCTTGGTAGTGCCATGGGTATAAAAAAGTACCCATTACACTACCGGTGGTGCAAGCCGGTGGTGCTATGGGCCCGAAAGGTTTTAGAACCGGTGGAGCACTCTGCCTATGCATCACCGATAGTCCCGGTGTTAAAACGTGACGGTTCAGTCAGGCTGTGTGCGGACTACTCAGTTAGTATAAATAAACAACTACTTATAGAACAGTATCCGCTCCCCACTATCAACGAATTGTTCTCTAAATTGTTCTCTAAACTTCATGGCGGCCAACAATTTAGCAAGCTGGATTTATCCATGGCGTACAACCAGTTTGTGTTAGACGACGAATCGAAAAACTTAACCTGTATCAACACATGTCGAGGGTTGTATAGGTTTAATCGCCTCGTATTCGGATTAGCCAGTGCGCCGGCTATATTCCAGCGCTCGATCGAGGGGGTGTTGGCTGGGCTCGATGGGGTTCTGTGTTAATTAGACGACATTTTAATAACTGGGAAGGACCGAACGGAACACCTGGAAAGGCTAAAGGCCGTCCTTGCGCGGTTACAGGATGCGGGGTTGACGTTGCGAAAAGACAAATGTAGTTTCTTTCAAGATGAAATAACTTACCTTGGTTATATTATAACTAGGGAAGGGTTGAAAAAGTCGCCGGAAAAAATTAAGGCAATGGTAAAAGCGCCTGTTCCGACAAATGTTGTTCAACTACAATCATTCTTAGGATTGATTAATTATTACAGAAACTTCGTTCCGAATGCATCCAATATCCTAAGTCCGTTATACGATCTGTTAAAAAAGGGGTGTCAATGGCAATGGGGAGACATACACAACAAAGCTTTTGAAAAAATAAAAAATATCATGACGTCGGATCAAGTTTTAGCTCATTTCGATCCGACGGCTAAGTTGATTTTAACCGTAGATGCTTCACCATAATATGGATTGGGGGCAGTTCTGTCACAAATAGCATCGGATGGCGTCGAACGACCGATCTCGTTCGTGTCTCGGACTCTAACCGCAGCCGAGAAACGATACGCGCAAATACAAAAGGAGGCCACAGCTATTATTTATGGCATACGAAGGTTCCATCAGTATTTGTATGGGAGATCGGATCCGTTCATTTTACGAACTGATCACAAACCGTTGCTTTCGATTTTTGGTCCATACAAAGGTATACCCGAGCTATCAGCAAACAGGTTGCAAAGGTACGCCCTGTTCTTAAGTAGTTACCATTACACTATTGAGTACATACGTAGTGCCGACAACAGCGCCGATTTCTTATCTCGTGCGTGTCTACCGCCGCCCTCAGCATCATCGCAGCCGCGTGCGGCCAATGCGGCTGCGGACGGCGCGTGCGCGTGTACCGAACGGTGCTCGTGCGAGGCACAAGCAGACGACCGCGCGACATAATATATGTTTACTTTGTAGTGGACGGCAGTATGCCTATAACGTTAGATAAGTTGCGCGAGGAAACCCAAAGCGACGTTATCCTCAAAAGTGTTGTACATCATATTTTGACAGGGTGGCCACAAAAATGTAATGACGTACGGTTAAAACCATATTACTTGTGTAAGTCTCAGTTATCTTATGAAAATGGCTGCGTCATGCGAGGCCATAAGTTAGTGATTCCAGGAAGTTTAAAAGAAACAATTTTAAAAGAGCTACACTCGTCACATTTAGGCAATGTTAAAACTAAAGCGGAAGCCCGGTCCCGATTTTGGTTTCCTGGTATCGACCAGGCATTGGAGAACATGATAGGATCATGCGAGGTTTGTATACAGCTGCGGCCCTCCCCTGCACGCGCGCCGCCCGCTCCCTGGGATTTTCCATCTCATTCTTTTCATAGAATCCACATCGATTTTTTAGGTCCAATTTTTGGTTGCGTATATTTAATAGTCGTTGATGCACATACCAAATGGGTTGAAGTTTATAACATGAATAGCAATACGACATCAGCTGCGGTAATCGCTAAGCTTTGTGATTTTATGTCTAGGTTTGGTGTACCACAGACAATCGTAAGCGATAACGGCACAGCTTTTTGTTCACATGACTGAAACATTTTGTGCGACCAACGGTTGTTCATACCTCACGTCTCCGGTTTACCATCCACCCAGCAACGGGCAGGCCGAGAGTTTCGTTAAAGTAGTCAAAAAGGGAATAAAGTCTTGCCTACTGTCGTGTCATACTATGAGAGATGCTTCGATAAAATTTTTAAAATACTTAATGGACTATCGGAACTCTGTTCATACCACCACCGGGTTGTCTCCAGCTGAAATGGTTTTCGGGCATAAACTAAGGTCGCGTCTAGATTTGATTAATCCACACTCATCGGCACCTTCGTCCCCGGCGACATCTGACCGTATACGTAATCAACAGTGTACGTTGTATAAGCACCAAAGAAATACAAAAAAGTTTAAACTTAATGATATAGTTTTATATAAAAAATTTAGTACTAAGTCTAATTATAAGTGGTGCAAAGGAGTGATTGTGAAGAAAATAGGTAACGTTATTTATGTAGTTAAAGACATTAATTCTTCTGAACACCATAAGAACACTTAAATCAATTAATGCTGTATAAAAGGAACTGTGTTAAGCAATGGGACAATGTACAAAGCAGCGACATATTCATATCTGAGTCGGCCCTGCCCTCTGCAATACAACCACAGACTCTGGTACCGCCCTCCCCGCCGTCACATCCATCGCCGCAGCACCATCCACGTGAATCGGGTACACCAAGTCACTCCGTGGCCTCATCACCCCCGGCCCAGTCTGAAGAAGAATCTCCGCCGACGACAATATCAAGTCGTCTGGCTCGGGGGAGGAGAGCGGAACTATATGAAGCGACTTGTTCACCCCAATCGGACAATGAGCATGCAAACGATAATATACAGTCCCAAAATGAGCCGCAACCAGCTACGGAAAGTGATTCGTGTGAGTTAATGATGACAAGAGAAAATTCTGATGATGAATTTCATGTACCTGAGGAGGGGACTGAGTAATGAATTGAGATTTGCTTACTGTGTCCCGTATTAATTAGTATTATTTATTTAGTTTTATTAGTAGTATTTAATCTGTATTTTGTATATAGTATTATACTAGAGAGGGAGGGATGTTAGGTATGTGGCTACAACATGTATATGTGTGCGTGCCGCGCCCACCACCACCATCTTGATCTGTAATAAAACAGTGCGTTAGTAACCGGCTTGCGTTTCACTTGTCCCGCTCCTACGTGCATATCTAACAATAATATTAGTAAATTATTATTCGGTGAAAGAAACATCGTGAGGCACCTGCACATCTGAGAGACATGAGCTCAGCCTTGGGATTACGATGATAGCAGAAGCAATACTTATCATCCTAACTATTAGTATCATAACGTATCATCCTCATCATTTTATCTTATCATCATAACTATGCATACCCATACTATCATGCTATCATATACTATCATGCCTGCAGCACCATGAAGTATTTTATGTTGATATTGTGAGTTATTCCGGTTTGATACTTGAAAATAGATCCCGAGAGTGGATTGACACTTTTTTTTTTCTTTTGAGTTCTTTTGTAAGCAGTCGGGTTTTTTGTTTTTATAATAATATTTTTATTTCAGACTTTTTGGTGTTTTCACCGAAAAATTCTACTTTTTAGGATGGTTTTTTGTGTTAAAACGTGTGCGTTAACGTTATATGATATATATTTTTGAAAAGGTCTTTTCACGATCTTTCATTTGATACCCATATTGCTAAGATAACAAAAAAATGTGTGCGTGTACTAGTGTACACACGTATGAAGTGAAACTTCTTTACGACAATATATATAATAATATCATAATATAAATATATTGTTATAATTATAAATAAATTTAATTGTATTGTATTGTTCATTATCGTCATTGTTCGCAACTCAGTGCATCAATCGCTAATTATACATTTCTCCCACTCTGTTTTCATCTGTGAGGTGAGGAGACTGCACATGTATTTCTGAACGGTAAGGTCTGGTGGTGGGAGTAGCTCCACTTAAGCGACATGCTATCCCTACTCCACCGGAAAAATCACTATAATAGTCATCCTAAACTATCTTTGAATAATTAGTTATAATTTATTTACTGTTATATTGCAGTTAAAAACCTTTATTAAATATTTTACCAAAAAGACTAGTCGTTGCATACCGTATAACGAAACATTAATCTTTAGCTAGTCTGTTCATATTATGTCATGTCAATGTGCCACAAACAAGTCAAAACAAACCTGGCTGGTTATAAATAATTTCGATAAAAAGCAAAACTAAAGAGACGTCAGAGTTACATTGACAAATAATGTCATCAAAGTAAATAAACGTCATGAAATCGTATTTAAAGTTACAGAAATTTATCAATAAAAATACAGAAGGAATACAGGAAACATAAAAGGTAACATTTAAAATTTATAAATAGTCCCAGAAGTCAATGACAAAGTAATAATTGGATACATACATAATCTTAAATAAAATTTACATCAAAGTTCAAATTTGACAATTATTTAAAACTAGCTGTTGCCCGCGGCTCCGCCCGCGTGGAACTCAGTGTGTCACAAAGTTATTCCTGCGTTAATCCCGACCCCACACATATTAAGACACACTCCACACATCTTAAGAACAGTTGATTTTTTACTACGTTTTAGTCATACCGTACAAAAATCCGTTATGTAGATCTTGAGAAAATCGATAAAAAGACTTTAAGATATAAACGTCGGGGTTTTTTCATTCCAAACTATTATATTTTTAAACTACATTGGTAGTTTTTCATTCGGGTGCCAAAACATAAAGACCAGCTAAAGCGATGCTAACCCTCGAAAAAGCAACATAAAGTTGATCATGAGAAAAAAAGCCGGTTCGATTCCCGATATATGTATAGATATCCCGATATATAGATATTAATGAGCCCGCGACTTCATTCGCTCATGGAAGCTTTTCCCGCGTAAATCTCGATCCCGCGGGAAGTCCGGAACAAAAAGTATCTTATAATGCTCCATAACCTCCTCTACCTCCCACTGAAAGTCCCATAAACATCTGAACCCACGACCTCATTCCCGGGTATGAGTTTTTACCGCGTGAATCCTAATCCCGCGGGAATTCAGGGATAAACAGTACCCTATATGTTGCTTCAAAACTTCCTCAATCTCCTAGTAAAGGTCGCATAAAAATTTAAGCCCGCAACTACGCGCAGGAGTTTATTCCGCGTAACTCCAGATCCCGCGGGATTTCCGGGAAGACAGAATTGTTAGTTTTATATTAATGTTTGTTTAGAAGCTATTTATACCCCATACGCGAAGAAGGTTTTCCCGCGTAAATTCCGATCCCGCGGGATTTCTGGGATAAAAAATATCCTATATGTTAATCTAAGTTGCCCTCTATGTGTGTGCCAAATTTCATGAAAATCGGTTCAGTAGTTTTTGCGTGAAGGAGTAACAAACAAACAAACAAACAAATACACAAACTTTCACATTTATAATATTAGTAGGATAAAGATGGCGCGTAACGCGTCAAAAGCGTAACACGTCAAAGCCACGTCAAAGCGTAACCGAAAAATGTGACGAAAAATTTTTTCCAACGCCGATAAAGAAGTTTCACTTCAAAAACTCAAGATTATCCCCTCTTTTTCTTCCACTTTCGGGCGCCATTTTGAAAATTCATATAGCCTATGACACTTTCACAGTTCTGACGAATTCAACGATACCTCATATGTCAAAATCCGTTCAACCGTTTGGGCTGTGGGGCGGTTCAAATAATCCAAATGGACATACATACATACATACACTCGAAAAACATAACCCTCCTTCTGACGCAGTCGAGTAAAAAAGTTTATAGACATAATGCAAAAGATATGCAAATAAATTTCGAGGTACGCAAAATGAAAAATTCATGGTACATTTCTAATTGGATTCCATTGAACATCGGACTGCAGTTGTCACTTGAATGTGTTATCCACCGTTATTCGATAGAGCACTCAACTGTTAATTGCTGTCATTTACAACTGTTTTATTGTTCATGAATATCGGTTTCAAGGCGATTTTGAGTGCTACCTATAATTCACCCAACAGTTTTACCGTTTTGCGCTACGAACTTAGCATTCTTTTGTACTTTTCTTTCCTGAAAATGTATTTTCATTTACAATGATAAAATATCGCTCGCTCAGGGAGAAATGTTATAGAATGTAAAACGCTTAGGATTTTCCTTTGAATGTTTACCTTCAGTGCAAACACCGCATCTTAAAGGTGAGATTCTATAAATATTTTTTTGCGTTTCACTAAAAGGGAGAGATAGAAATGTACTTGTGTTTATGTACCGCTTTGAGGGTTTATTTTATGAAGTTAAAAATACTTTATAAGGAAGACAATGAGCAAAATTAGCTATAAATCATAATCCCCAGTCCCCCTAACTACTAACGTACTAGCCAAGTAACGTTCTTAATAACAACCTCTCCTCAATAGACTTACCATTCTAGTCCCGGTTTGAGCCTTGTTAATATGACGGTCACAGTTGTTTCAGGCGGCAGCGGAAGGGTGGTGCTGCATTCTCGTTTGCTATATTAACTACACACAAAGAAACGAAACCGTTCTTAATGTTTTGAACTATTGTTCGCCAGCAAAAACGTTTCCCTGAATAGAGAGAAAAAGACAATGAACTTAATTTTTAGGGCGAGTTAAATAAAGCTCTTTCGACTGCGTATAGCGTAATTTTGAATTCTACACAAAATTTTGTCTAGTCCAAGAACGACGTCATCGTCGCCATTTAGGTTGTAAATCACGTTCCCTCCCGCGTATCTATGCTTCGTTTAATCAGCGTGGGTATTCGTTAGAATATAGGGTGTCCCGTAATGAATGGATAATACGGAACCTACGTGTAGAGGGCATCGTGCCGGTTCAGATGAATAAATATTATGTTCAGCAAAAGTCCTTCCGTTTCCGAGATATTCGACATTTTCTAAATTTTCAAAATTATTCCACCCTTCGCCATTCTTTTTGGCGCCAGGACTACAAATGAAGACATTTTTTGTATCTGTTTTAGTATAGTATTCCTGGATAGATGTGCTATCGAATGTCATCAATTATTTTTATAACAAAAGCACAGATTCTTTTTAAATAAAGATTTTGAAAATCTCGGAAACGGAAGGACTTTTGCTGAACATAACATTTATTCATCTGAACCGGCATGATGCCTTCTACACGTAGGTTCCGTATTATCCATTCATTACGGGACACCCTGTATTTCTCATGTTAACTCACTACCCCACATAGAAATGGAAATAAAAAAGGAATCTTGTTTTTATTCATATCTAATACCTATATAGTAAAACTGTAACGGACGTCGATCTTGTTTGAAAAAGATCTAAATAAAAATAATATTATCCTACTAATATTATAAATGTGAAAATTTGTGTATGTTTGTTTGTTTGTTTGTTACTCCTTCACGCAAAAACTACTGAACTGATTTTCATGAAATTTGGCACACACATAGAGGGCAACTTAGATTAACATATAGGATATTTTTTATCCCAGAAATCCCGCGGGATCGGAATTTACGCGGGAAAACCTTCTTCGCGTATGGGGTATAAATAGCTTCTAAACAAACATTAATATAAAACTAACAAGTCTGTTTTCCCGGAAATCCCGCGGGATCTGGAGTTACGCGGAATAAACTCCTGCGCGTAGTTGCGGGCTTAAATTTTTATGCGACCTTTACTAGGAGATTGAGGAAGTTTTGAAGCAACATATAGGGTACTATTTATCCCTGAATTCCCGCGGGATTAGGATTCACGCGGTAAAAACTCATACCCGGGGATGAGGTCGTGGGTTCAGATGTTTATGGGACTTTCAGTGAGAGGTAGAGGAGGTTATGGATCCTACTATCCTACTATCCTACTAATCCTACTAATATTATAAATGTGAAAGTTTGTGTATTTGTTTGTTTGTTTGTTACTCCTTCACGCAAAAACTACTGAACCGATTTTCATGAAATTTGGCACACACATAGAGGGCAACTTAGATTAACATATAGATTGGCACACACATAGAGGGCAACTTAGATTAACATATAGGATATTTTTTATCCCAGAAATCCCGCGGGATCGGATTTTACGCGGGAAAACCTTCTTCGCGTATGGGGTATAAATAGCTTCTAAACAAACATTAATATAAAACTAACAAGTCTGTCTTCCCGGAAATCCCGCGGGATCTGGAGTTACGCGGAATAAACTCCTGCGCGTAGTTGCGGGCTTAAATTTTTATGCGACCTTTACTAGGAGATTGAGAAAGTTTTGAAGCAACATATAGGGTACTGTTTATCCCTGAATTCCCGCGGGATTAGGATTCACGCGGTAAAAACTCATACCCGGGAATGAGGTCGTGGGTTCAGATGTTTATGGGACTTTCAGTGGGAGGTAGAGGAGTTTATGGAGCATTATATAAGCTACTTTTTGTTCCGGACTTCCCGCGGGATCGAGATTTACGCGGGAAAAGCTTCCATGAGCAAATGAAGTCGCGGGCTCATTAATATCTATATATCGGGATATCTATACATATATCGGGAATCGAACCGGCTTTTTTTCTCATGATCAACTTTATGTTGCTTTTTCGAGGGTCAGCGTCGCTTTAGCTGGTCTTTATGTTTTGGCACCCGAATGAAAAACTACCAATGTAGTTTAAAAATATAATAGTTTGGAATGAAAAAACCCCGACGTTTATATCTTAAAGTCTTTTTATCGATTTTCTCAAGATCTACATAACGGATTTTTGTACGGTATGACTAAAACGTAGTAAAAAATCAACTGTTCTTAAGATGTGTGGAGTGTGTCTTAATATGTGTGGGGTCGGGATTAACGCAGGAATAACTTTGTGACACACTGAGTTCCACGCGGGCGGAGCCGCGGGCAACAGCTAGTAAAACAAAAAACCCGACTGCTTACAAAAGAACTCAAAAAAAAAAAACAAGTGTCACAATATCAACATAAAATACTTCATGCTGCCGCTCTTTTGTAAGCAGTCGGGTTTTTTGTTTTTATAATAATATTTTTATTTCAGACTTTTTAGTGCGTTATTGCTAAGATAAGAAAAAACTCAAGATTATCCCCTATTTTTCTTCCACTTTCGGGCGCCATTTTGAAAATTCATATAGCCTGTGACACTTCCACAGTTCTGACGAATTCAACGATACCTCATAATATGTCGAAGTCCGTTCAACCGTTTGGGCTGTGGGGCCTCACAACTAAATGGACATACATACAAACATACATACATACGAGTACATACATACATACATACATACACTCGAAAAACATAACCCTCCTTCTGACACAGTCGGGTAATAATTATTATTGGGTCTATATGTTATGATTGATGATAGAAAAAATGTGTTGTTTCAATGCTGTATCACTGTATTGTTTAAATTGTGTCGAAGTAGTTCTCATGTAAACGTCTTCAAAGCGTGTCAAGACTGAGCAACTGAAACTTCCAATTCGAGTGCGTTCTGACCTCTTTACTAGTGTCCAATCAGTGTGACTCGATCGGCTATCCCGAGTGAATAGAAACCTGTCTGCTTTCAACGATTGGATTGCAGTTCGATTGCTGATATCAATCTGAGACTGTGCGAAAAAGGTCGATCGTTAATAAGGATTATAGTTCAATTTGTAAGGATGTAACTGTAAGGACGAGGACGTTAAATAGGTTTGATTGTTAACATTACATTCATGTAGACATAGTTATTACAATTGAGTTGCCCCCCAATGTGTAACACCGTTCAGACCGGGGAAACCGTTCCCTGTTCAGTAGTTAAAAGCTATACCCACAATCTTATCCAATCATGCCGTTATCTTCAATGCGACCCGTGTGACGCAAGGGTCCTGGTTTTGAATAACAGGAGTGGAACTATGAGTTACGATCATAATGGAGCTTAACCAGTGCCATTCAGTGTGTACACTGAAAAAGACAACCGCCCGCAGTGTTACCGAACCTCCCGATTTTACGGGAGATCTCCTGATTTTGTACCTCATTTCCCGATCTCCCGATATGCAATCATTTTCTCCCGATATTTGTGTAGCGCAGAACGCAACGCAACCCTGGTAAAATTAACCCACCCTAATCGCCTCATTGAGAAATCTTGGTCGGCGATTTCCCTGTAACTATGGAAACATTAACAAGCAGTAGGAATGTGAATCCATGAGTCATCTCTCTTTGACAATTTGTTTAATCACCTTTATTTGTTGTAGATAAGGTAAGTTTTTGTTTGGCATTCGCTACTCTTCTCTTGCCTTGGTTCAAACTGGTTTATCTGTGTTAATCTATTCAAGTCTTCTTTGTTTGCTAACGTGATTTTTAAGTTTTTTGCTAATATTTTAAAAACATAACATTTAGGGCTTGTTTCACTACTTCCTGATAAAGTGTGAGATATCAGTGCCAAATAGTTCTATTCGACACCTCTGAAACCTGAGACTTTATCAAGAAATGGTGAAAAAGGCTGTGAATATGATGTCTTTTTTTATCTCCCGTATTCTCCCGATTTTCGAAGCGTAGTTCTACCGTATTTTAAATTTTTCGTCTGGTAACACTGACCGCCCGCCACGGTACTTGTACTATTTCTACCGCTTTATTTCTTTAACAGCATTTTTGTTCCAGATAGGAAATTGTGGAGTCGGTTACACTTTTTTAGAAGCGACCATCACAGTCTTAAAGGGCAGCACCTGTGACTAAATTAGAATGAGACTCATACTAATAATTACTAACTGGGTTGTTACTATCATTGACTAACAGAACTAACTATCACTAACAGTCCCTGTCCTCACGCTTCAGAACAAACTAACCAACTAATACTACATATATACTATCTGGACTAACCATCTTACAGTTGCGTTGTCGAGCTTATGGAATTGCCACTCCCCGTCAAAACCAAACTTATTACCTGTGCTCACAGTTCAATTTAGCTTGTGAGAAAAAACTGAGGACATTTTTAGATAACGCCGTCAATCTTAAATGTACCTTAATCGCATTATCGGAACGCTGGTATTTGTGTGCCATGCAATTATAACGAATTCCAGATCGAATTCAAACGGAGTACAGACCCTAAATTGAGTCTTATTCCAGGTCGGTCACAATTGTTATGAGCTGCAGCGGAAGGGTGGTGCTACATGCTCGTTTGCTACCTTAATTCCATAAAAAAAACACTAAAAAATAATTTCAAAATTCATTCTCTAAGGGAAAAGGGGAATAATATTTTATTTGAGTATAAAGTTGCCGGTACTAATAGTTCATTACTGACAATTATCATTATTGACGATTATTATCCTAGTAGAGAACAAAACAATGAATATTTTAGATTTGGATATTTTCCGGTAACTCATTTTCAAATTATGTACAATTCTAACTTCAGTGGCAGATGGTAGAATCTAACTGGTGTCTGAAGTCGAGAACTCTCTGGGAGTGAGTCTCGGAATGGGGTCGACTTAATTTATTTTACTTTAAACTGTACGAAGACAAATCCAGGGTAGCGTGCTCACTGTGAGTAAAAGCCTGGGATCTGGGTATTGTCATATCGAGCGAAGTGCAGTATCGGTGTCATCTGAAAGCTAAGGCCAAGTTGGCCTCTAAAAAGCTTGGCGTCGTTAACCGGGCGAGGCAGTACTTCATTACTAGGGACTTGTTGATACTTTATAAAGTTCATGTCACGCCTCACATTGACTGTTCTCATCTCTGAGGAAGGGTGCCACTAATACCAGCTCAGTCAGAAAGTTAGAGTTAGAAAAGTAGGTTCTGATTACACTTTTTGAGGAGCAAACTACATCGTGGCCAGAACATTAGAACGAGACTCTCACTATGAATAACTGACGACTCTTATTATTCGCAGAAAGTAGGGCTAACTATTATATTACAAACTCACAGTTGTCATGGTTAGCGAATTTTAATTTGGTAGTTAAATTCTTAAAAATAGAACTTTCTTTTACATTGAGTATTCCAAACAAGGTAATGGCTGCTTCCCTCCCACTGAGCCATTTCTAAGGTATGTGAAGTCTATTGAGATCAGGATAATAAACAAGACTTCTGGAGTTAAATTGAACTAAAACACATTTATTTCATATCACACATTGCACAGAAAGTATTACAACCGCATGACAGCTACAAACAGAATGAAACTATTAGATGATAAAATATTCAAGTAAGCAGACAAACACATTATTGTATAAAACCTAGAACTAACATAAAATTTACTCCAATACTCCCACTAAATTTTATAACAATAAACCTCTCTTAATTGCCTGCTTTCACAAACAAAACAAACATACATAACTGACAATATCTCATCTCTAATACGTTCAAACTTAACAGTAGGTAGAGCCTTAGTACAAATGTCAGCTTGTTGATCTGAACTTTGCACATGCTTTATAATAATCAATTTATTTTTAACCTTTTCTTTTTCCACTTTGACTCATATCTTGTAGTAGGTGAAAAGATTTCATTATAATCTATCCCTTCAATCTGTGTGAAACCACGAGCACAAAGTCGAGCTTTATATCGTTCTACTTTGCCATCTTTGTTCCTTTTAATAGTAAAAACCCTTTTTGACGTTATAGTTATCTGGTTTTCATTGTCCACAAAACTCCAGGTGTTATTAGTACGATGAGTTTCTAATTCTTCATTTATAGCCTCTTGCCATAACTCACACTCTTAACTATTAATTGCTTCACCATAACTCACAGGTACACCCAACTCGATTAAATTCGCCTCAGAAAAATTATTTCTTCGTGGTCGCAGGACCATATTATGTGAACGATTTATGTCTGTAAGATCAATATTAGGTGAAGGTTCATAGGTCTCATCGCCACCATCAATGGCACTATGTGCACTGTCATCACTTTCAGTCAGCTCAGTGTTATCTATCACTTCTTCTGTGTCATGTTCATTATTTTGTTCATTATCACCCCATATGAAAATCTCAGCTTCATTCCGTTTTATTTCAGGAATTTTCTGCTCATTGAAAATAACATTTCTTGATATTGTAATTCTTTTTGATAGTGAATCATACATTCTGTAGTTCGAATTATCATATCCAACTAACATCATCTTACAACTTTTACTATCAAGCTTCTTTCTTAACTGATCTGGCACATGAACATATCCTTCACATCCAAATACTCTGACATGATCAAGACTAGGTTTAACACCACTTTGGTGTCTGACTTGAAGACATGCGATTTAAGAGATAAACCGCACAATTGACCGCTTCTGCCCACAAATTGAGCGGTACATTACGAGCATAGAGCATGGATCGAGCACTTTCAACAATAGTTCTAATTTCCCTTTCTGCCCGGCCGTTCTGTTCAGGTGTATAGGGGGCAGTGCGCTCATGAGAAATACCCTCACTCTCAAGATATTCTTTAAAGTCTTTGCTTATGTACTCTCCACCATTGTTAGTGTGAAATATGCGTATACTATGTGAAAACTTGTTTTTAATCATTGCATTATATTTCTTAAAACAATTCAACACATCACATTTATTCTTTATAAAGTATACGTACCTAAAACTCGTAGCAGCATCTTTAAAAATAACAATATATTTCATACCTTGTACAGAAGGCACGCTGAATGGTCCACAGACATCGCTATAAACAACATCACCTGGTTGCTGTGGTCCTCTGTTCGATTTCTTGAGTGGTTGTCGAGCATGCTTACCATAAGCACAACCCTCACATACAAAATCGTCGCAATTTGACAAGTCCACTCCGGTAATGACGTTATTTTTACACATTCTCTGTATTTCTTTAACATTCAAATGTCCTAAACGTTCATGCCATGTTTTAAGATCCAATTTCTGAACCACATTACATGCTGGATTTTGAAGTGTTATCATTTTTAACTCATACAGATTGTTGCTTTGTAGAGTTGCACACAGCACTATCTTATTCTCCTTATAAATCAAAGCTTCAGTATTTTTCTTTACAATATTATAACCTTGCCTAGTCACTACTCCTTCAGAAAATACATAGATTTCTTCTCAATTTTGGTGCATACAGAACATTTTTCAGGATACTTGTCTCCCACTGTCCATTGACACACTTATTTATCAATACATTCCCTTGTCCAATCACTTCTACAGCTTCTTGGTTTCCTAGTTTCAGTGGAGATCCCGAATACTCATATAGTTCAGCAAAATGTTCACGTTTATAACACATATGAGCTGAGGCACCGCTGTCTAATATCCACTTTAAGTCTTCATCACTCTTTTCCCAATCTGTATTTGCTACATTGAAAGCTAACATATTCTTTTCTCCTTGTTGTTTATGTTTCTGTTTCGGGATACGGCAATCTTGTGCAAAATGACCGCGTTTCCCACTGTTGTAACATATAAATCGATGTGACTTTTCATTTAATTTTTCATTAAATTCTTTGTTAGTTTTTGTTATTGGAACAGTTTTCTTCTTCATATTTTGTTTTGCCACTACTAAAGCAGTTTCATTTTCTTCTTCTACATTCAAACTCGCTTCTTCATCTAACAAACGAGCTGTCAAATTACTGTTTGTTTCTTCGGATCAAGTGACATCCAAGCCTGACGTACAGATCTGTACTGGTAGGTAGCGTGTTCAATATTTTAGTGATAATCGCAGTATCGCTAATAGCTTCTCCAGTTTCTTTAAGTTGTTTAGCCAAACTTTCAACTTTAGCTATATGTTGAGCTATGCTATCTACCGGTGATATTTTATACTGATAAAAACGCTCGTGTATCATCATTTTAGTCACTTCAGACTTTTGCTCATAAATCGACTCAAGCTTGGTCATCACTTCCAGCGCCGATTCACAATTCTCGATCAGTGCTATCTGATTCAAATCCATAGCTGACGTTAATACGAACATCGCCATGCCATCATTGTAGGCGACGCATCATATTATTATTTTAATTATTAAGATAGGCCACTTATAAAGAGCGCGCTCACACCATTCCATTTTAAATTTAAAAACAACACAATATCGAATTAGTGAAAATAGTCACTTGTTTTTCATGCGAGTAAATAGTGCGAGCGCGCTCCCGAATTTCCTAATTTTAATTATTATTTTTAAGTAATTTGCTTTCTGTATGTGTGTAAAGTTAATAAACAGTTTTGTTTACGCGTAAATAGTGTGTTTGTTGTGATTAGTCGCCCGGTTCGCTACAATCATCTTTATTCCATTGAATCGCATTTCCTTCTGGTTTTGGCGTATTTATATCTAACCCTTTTGCACGCAGCGCACATTTTATTTGGAATTTCCACTGCTTAAAATTCGTCCCATCAAATTTTTCTAAGTTTGTCTTTCCAAACTCCATTTTTATTCCATCAACGGGATTCTATTGTCAAATCAAAAAATCAATACGTACTTTTCTGTTTTCTCTGCTCTTTGTTTATCACCAACTATTTATTGACGTGGACCTGGGCCCATAACCTATTGAGATCAGGATAATAAACAAGACTTCTGGAGTTAAATTGAACTAAAACACATTTATTTCATATCACACATTGCACAGAAAGTATTACAACCGCATGACAGCTACAAACAGAATGACACTATTAGATGATAAAATATTCAAGTAAGCAGACAAACACATTATTGTATAAAACCTAGAACTAACATAAAATTTACTCCAATAAAGTCAGCCAATCTTCACTTGGCCAGCGTGGTGGACAGTGGACTTAATCTTCTCACTCTGGCCAGTGCCCAAGAGTGAGGCAATTATGATTCAAGACAATGGGTTGCGATGATGATTCAAGACAAATCATCCATCTTTTATTGTCATTGTAATTATCATTGTTACCACCACGACTATCGATGTTATTCAATCACAACACCTTATTGTCTGTGGCCATTAAAATAATGAAAGTGATTTAGTTTAAATGCTATGAACTTTTGTATGGGGTAACCTCTTTATTGTCCAATGTAAAGGCAAATTAGGGACATTATCATTTTAGCAGTTAAGTAGCGCTTTATTGATTGGAAAGAACAATGTCAGGTTTCGGCTTCCACAACTATTAATACTAAATTCACACGGACACTAACTTATTAACTACAACAATTCATATACATACAAAATTAAAACTTATTAATAAATATTTAGTTATTTTCCAGAACTCCTCAAAAAGAAAATCATTCTAATAAGTATCCCAATGTTATTGAATGTTCCGGTTCCAATTTTATTTAAAAAAATATGTTAGTGTGTAGGTAACACAGGTTCTGCCACTGTTATCGATTAATCCAATTAACCGATTTAATTCTTAGTTTTTGATTTATCACTAAGTAGTTAAATCGTGGTTAAAGACAGCACAATTGCCTTTTGTTTAATAATTATTTCCACCTTAATACTAAGTTCATCGTATTTATTATAAATACAATACATTTAGTATTTTTAAAGAATATAAAAACTAAATTCAAGAAATCGATTTTCCCTAACAATTGGTCACCTAATTAATAGTCTTGTAATGGCAAGGTTATGTCAGGTTATGTCTTCTGTCAGTGAGTTGACATCTTATTGTGTATTTGCCGGTGTTTAGTTATTAGGCGCATGACAGTTAAGACGTCATTGGAACTAGGGATGGGAATACGTAGTACATTCTGTAGTAGTACCAAAAGTACCATGGTGAATGTTAAATGGAGGTACAATGCTACGTAATATAGTACTTTCGCTTATTTATTATAGGACTTTCATGTGTTTATTATATTAACAGAAAAGGAATACCCTTTATTAGATATTAAGACAGTAATATAATATAAGTATTACAATATATTACTTGACTACTATGATTCTTTAAAAGAAATATAACAGTTTACTTCCCGATCCTCTTGAAAAATAAAACTCTTTATTAAGCTTGCTATTTTTAAACATCTCGGAAAACGAAGTTCACATCAGCCTAGTCAAAATGACCTTAATGTACACGACTGCGCCTCGCTAGGGGACGCGCGGGTGGGGGGCCCGCGTAACTGCTATCTGTCATGCGCCTAATTATTGTGGTCAGGTAGTACGTTTATTTACTTCTCGAATTCCTCGGTGTTTGCGATATAAGTAATTTATTGATTGTTTAAATTGTGGTTTAAATGTGTTCCTTATGAGACGGCATTTAATTAAATCTGACGATGTCCGTTCATTGTTACGGCAATGGACTTCACTTTTCGAGGTAAACCTAAGCAAAATAGTATTGAGTCCCCTGCAACATTTCTTGATGATTTGTTGATAGATTTTGATAACGAAATTGATGATAATGATGGATAAGAATAAAAATATTTAATTACGGTATAACTTTTGTTTAATTTTCTCTCCGTAAATAATCGATAACCTCCGTTTTAAAAAGTCTTAATAATTTTTTTTCTAGAAGTTCAACAAAAAGTGGAAAGGACAGAATGGTTTTAGCATAAAACTACACAATAATATGAAATAATCTTCAATGTTTGGCCAAACTTACTATGGACACTTGACATTGTACTTTTTATCTAGAAAAAGTATACAAAACTATCGAAAGAAAACATGCGAATAATAAAATATGTATAGAAATTATATCTAACGTAAGTCTTTTGACAATTGTATAGTAGGAAAATTCTTAATATTTATTTTTGTGTGTTTTAAATATTTCTAATGGCTACCTGAAATTAAGCCCAGGAACTCCGAATCAATTTTTAGTACGATAATACAAAAAAGGAATAAAAATCTGTAAACTTCGAGTAGTAGTATGTTGCAGGGGATATTTGCGATAAAAAGTGGAGTTCAAAAAGCTTGTGTTTTCCTTTTAATTTCCGGGCTCATATCCCGTCTTACCGCTTTGCCATCATTTTTTATTGACGTAAGTATATTGAGTGTTGTATCAAGTGCCAACCTCTATCCTTAGATAAGCCACATTTAAAATGCTTCATTTCCATAGTAACATCACATCACGATATTTATTAGGCTGGGATTACTATAATAATAATAATAATAGTTTTATCAACCACTGGAGTAATACCAAAACTTTTGTCTAAAAACCTGGAAGGGCTAAAAATTCCACCACATGTATCACAAACAATGCAAAAGGCGGCTATACTAAACACTTGCCGAATAGTGCGCAAGTTTTTAAATATTAACTAGTAACAACGTAATGCTACACTGGTACACTTGGCTAACGCCCGTGTACTAGTAGGTAGGACCTCTTCGGAGAGAAAAACAAACGTCAAATAATAATAATAATAAGCACATTACCGGGGCCTGCACAACACTCACACAAACTGACTACACACACAGACACAATCAAATAACTAACATCATCCATCAACAACTAGCACTCAAACATAGTCTCATTCAGGACACTAAAACTCCATACTATAGATATGCTCCCCAGACAGTACTAGAAAATACCCAATATAAACTTTATTACGACCGTGCTATACTTACTGACAAGACTATACATTTCAATAGACCTGACATAACTCTAATAGATAAAGATAAAAAAACCACTTACCTGATCGACATTGCAGTCCCCAATACACATAATATTTCTAAAACCATTGCAGAAAAATTAAGTAAATATGAGGAATTAAAAGAGGAAGTGTCAAGAATATGGAGACAGGATAAAGTGTTTGTAGTGCCCATAGTTCTTTCTACCACTGGCGTCATTCCTAAAAATCTTCACCATAGCCTTAAGCAAATAGGATTAAAAGAAACCCTGTACGTTTCACTCCAAAAAGCTGCTATCTTGAATACTTGCAGAATAGTGAGAAAGTTCTTGCAAATTGATGAAAATACACACATCAAAAGTGTCTAGGGATAAACATATATTTTTGCAATAACTTTTCTCCTGATTGATATTAATTAAAATTTTCTTTAAGGATTCATCAAATAAAGTGTTTTCGTTTGTCACAGTAACGATAAACCAAGTCACCTTTGCATTAATAAAGAAATTTGCCATTTTCCTAATAAAGGGATTTTTGACATTTGAACCACTAACATTAAAGTTCGAAAAAAAGACTGAAATAACAGTTTTCTTTAAAATTTTATTGGGTAACTTAAACAATTAATAATCCGTGTTTCTACCGCGAACACTAACAACACAAGAAAATCGGTTTGGCATACTCAAAATGAGTTCATCCAAATCACGCTGTGGAATGGCCGCCCATGTTCGTTGCAACAACAAAAAAAGGTCTTCTTGCCACTGGATACCCTCCATATTCGGCAGAGCTCTTCTCTGTAGCATATCCCATGCATGCTCAATCGGGTTCAAGTCTGGCGACTGAGCAGGCCAGGGCAGGACATTGATGTTAGCTGCGGCGAGAGTCTGTCTTACAACTCTTGCGGTGTGCGGTCGTGCATTATCATGCATTAACTGAAATAAGGGACCGATTTGCACTTGTAGAGGAACGATGACGTCTGATACAATCGTCTCAGCATAAATTTGAGCGTTGAGGTTGCCTCTGATCCAAATCAACTCAGTTCTTCCGCCGATCCAAATACCCGCCCATACCATGATGGTTCCACCACTATAAGGATGGACTTCCTGGCAGGATTTTAATCGCTGTTGGCGTCCAGGGGAATATCATTAAAAAGGATCCATATAAATTTATAAAATCATAAATTTATTACAAAGCCACATCTCAATCTCAAGAAATCCGCATAAAAATGCTTGATCCCTAGACACTTTTGATGTGTGTAGTTGAACATCCCATGCTACACTTAACAATTGACACCACACGCTGCATTTACTTGGCTCAGGCCCGTAAGTGTAGTAGAAAACCCAGCTCAAAGCTGAGATGAAAGTCACTTTCATAATAATAATAATAACAATAATAATCTTTATTTAATCGGGCAACTACAGTCCATAATTTGTTATTAACAGTTCCTTAAAAACTATGTTAGTACACGCATTTGTTTAAATTAAATTTCATAAATTAAATTAAATTACTGCAAGTACCGCAGAATTTGTCATCTGATTTACGGATTTAAGTAACGGTAGTTAAAAATATTATGCGAAAAATGTAAAATTAGTAGTAGCGTTTACTAATAATAAAGTATGATGAGGTCATACTAGTCGCTTAATTTACCAGGTGTTTGGATGGGCGCGGAGGTTACTGCCCCCGTGTACAGGTACGTTGCCAAATATTTGTTTCAGTAAAACCTGTTCGTGGACCATCTTGAAAAACGAAAGCGGTCTAAAATTGATATTTGTCGAATGAGGTTTTTGCACTGGTTTCAACTCGATCTTCATTAGAGCTCTACTAAGCGAGCACTTCACTTCAGGCTACAAATTATATTTTGTCTTTTAAATTGCATTTTTACTATCTCAAACCTTTCAATTATCCAGATTCTATTCTGATAGCCAATAAAAACGTGTATTTTATAGCCTGTGGCTTTAAACTGGTTTTCACAAAAGATTTCCTTCATTTATTTTATTAAACAGCTTCGCTGTTTTAAGTTTTGTATATTTTCATTCTTAATTCACATAGTTCGTTGGTAACCATCAAGTGACCCTTTAGTCTTTTCGCTTTTAAATAAACATACTGTAGCGTGCCTAATAACCGCAGCCAATCGTAGACAAAAGTGTAGCTTATTTCTCAGACATAGCTGTCAAACCACTAACCACAAAGTGCACGTCACTTCTTATTTAGGTCTACAGTCTGGTGGATCGAAATTTTTATTCTACCCCAACATGTTACTGTCTCGCAAGTACACACATCAACAAAGTCTAAGACTCAGGCACATTTTTGGTGACTACTTAAAAATGTAACTTTTTAAGCTATTGCATAGCTTCTATCGCGGGCCTTGGGCGCGGGGACCGAATGCAAAAATTTCGTAACGAAAAAATTATTACACCGCCATCACCCACACACAGACATAGTTACTATGTCTGTGCACCCACACATCGATAAATACCAGAACTTTTAACTGAGTTAACTAACTTTTACTTTATAACGGCTAAACCGATTTGGCTAATTTTAGTCTTGAAATATTCGTGTAAGTTCAGGGAAGGTTGCAGCGATGAGAAAATATGGAAAAATTACGAGGAAAATATTTGATTGTATGGGAAATAAAAATGAAAATTTTAATTTCCCATACAAATCTTACCTGTCAAACATTTGATTTTCGCCCCGCGTCGGTTCGGTGTTTTAAGAATAATTACATGTAGATCTGGATTAAATAAGGCGTTGGAATCGACAGCATGTATTCATAATAGTCGAATTATCGCGTATTTAGATTTAAAACATTCAAAATAACATAGACATATAGACATACATGACATAAAATAATGACACTATAATGACTTGAGGGTGATAGAGACAGTGCCATACAAGCAAGGCAAACTGTAAGGCACTGTCTCTGTCACCCACACGTCATTCACGCGCCAAAAGATCGTTGTAGGACTTAAATGTCAAATGTCAATTTTCTTTTTAAAAAGAATTATTTTGTCAACTGAAATAGTTCTTATGCTTTTGTTCAGAATATTTAAATCTTCTTTGCACAAATTAAAGCATTATCCGTTTCTAATAAAGATTAAAATGTCTTGCACCTATAATGTGACGTTATGATGTACGTATTCTTAACAATTAGGCTTACGTCATTATTATGCGTCTCTTTCAGTGATATTGCCTATGAACTTTGATGTAACTTTTGAGAACTAGGCAACTAAATAAAAACTGGTACACCACTTTCTTGGCCCACTGTAAAACAGTGAATATCTGTACTCGTATAATTTGTGTACAAAGTGTTTTAAATATGAATAAACAAAGTGCATTTATTAGTACTCTATATACATACATTTTATTATTATTATCACAAATGTAGTATTATTTTTTGTTTTGTTCATTTATATAATGCTATGCAATAGCTTTACCGCGGCAGTCTCCGAGTGCCACACGTCTTTTTTATTAAACATTTTTACGTGATTTAAAGGGTAACTTAATGCTTGTTTATAAATTAAAATTTCCATGTAGTTAAAGTGACAAAATAAAAGTTTAATTGAAAAGATCAAAAATGGAAAGAAAATTAATACACATGTACTGAACAAAAACTAAAACTAAATTGGCAAATTGACATTTTTATTAAACAAAAATTTATAGAAGTGGCATTTAGTAGTCTGTTGGACCTCCTAACGCATTAGCTAAGGCTCTGCAACGCCTTGGCATGCATAGAATCAGGTTGTCTATAGTAGCCTGGGGAATCCTGCGCCAAGTTTGAGAGAGATGCACAAAAAGTTCTTGTTCGGTGCATGAATTATGAGGAATCTCTTCAAACGCCTTTCTGCCAAGCAAATCCCATGCATGCTCTATAGGATTCATGTCGCACGATTGTGGAGGCCAGTCTAGTACAGTGATATCATGTGTACGGAAAGCGGTCATCACTGACCGTGCAGTATGTGCTCGTGCATTATCCTGCATAAACACAAAATCTTCACCCATTTTCTGTCGGAGCGGAGCAACAATGGGTTCAACCACCTCTCGGCGGTACTTTTCGGCAGTCAAGGTGCCCCGTATAAAAACGAGATCAGTTCTCCCGCCAACTCGAATTCCGCCCCAAATCATGATTGTTCCACCTTGGTAGGGAAGAACTTCTTGAGGACACTGAAGCCGTTCACGACGTCCTGAAGCACGCCAAACGCGTATCCTTCTTGAATCAGGATGGAAACCGAACCTGGATTCATCAGAAAACAGGACATAAGCCCACAGCTCGTTAGACCATCGTAAGTGATCACGTGCCCATTGTAACCGTCGTGCTCGATTGCCACGTCGAAGAGCTTGGACCTGTAACGGTCTACGAGACTTGAAACCAATCTCATGCAATCTCCTCCTGGCAGTTTGGGTGCTGACAGCCACTTGGTGGGCAGATCGCAGCTCTTCTACGAGTGGTTGAGCCGTAGTCCTAGGTTCCCTTCTGGCTATGTTTTGTAAAAAACGGTCTTGTCACTCAGTTGCATCTGCTACATCATCTGCCACGGTGCCGTTCGGCCGTATTACCAGTGACACGATAGCGTTCCCACAATTTTCGTATAACCGATTGATTAGAATTAACAGCTCCAGCAACATCACGTTGTGAACGCCCGGCTTCGAGCATACCCACTGCACGTAACATTTCATCACGAGTTAAATGGCGGCGTGACATTATGCTTATTACTCTAAACTTCCTCCCTATAATTGTTTTTCGCCAATAAACTAAAATTTTACTAGCCAAAAAGTCACAAAGAAGAAGCGGGTCGTGAAAAATACCCTCAGTAAAGTTTTGCCGCAAATTTGCGCTTAAAAATGAGCGTGAATCTTAAAAAAAATTAATTTGGAAAAAAATTGAATTTCTTTATCATGCTCTTGTTTCCTTTTAAAGTAACTAAGTGGCCAGTACAGTCTTTAGATTAGTTTTATACGAAACAGTTTTCACTATTCACTGAGTCTTAGACTTTGTTGATGTGTTTGTTTACAAACTAGTAGTAATTACAAATACAAAAAAAAACCTGACAAATTAAAATAGTTTAGCTTAAATTGCTAAACTTTTTACAATTTGTGTTAAAACAGTAAAATCAACGTTATATCATGTAATATTTTTGATATAGTCTTTTCACGATCTTTCATTTGATACCCATATCGTTAAGGTAAGAAAAAAAATGTGAGCCGTCATGGGACGCCTGATACCAATCAGATCACCAAGATACAAGCTTCTTGAGTTGCTCGTCTGTCCTCCTGTGAACATGGTTACTGCGTGCGGCCCAGCCGTCGCGGCGCCGGTCACGCGGCGTGCTCGCGTACCACAAGACAAAAACACACGCGTTCACGCAAACACACAGCCACTCAAACATAACTTAATAACTGTTCAAAGTGACCCCCATTTTTACTTAAGCACAAACGAACGCGCTTGCGTAAATTTCTTTTTAATTTCTGTGTACTGCACATTGCTGTAGCGAAAACTCATTTTTACAATTTTTGAATTCACGATAATTTATTAACGGAATCACAAGGGAAGCGCACACGCCGATCGCTTGCTTCTGGGTGACTGCGGGCGGCGAAATACAGCGTCAAAGCGAGCGGTTTCGAGTCAAAGCCGACGTCGACGCTGCGACGCAGTCTACCCTTTGATTTGAGGAGACCAAATATTAATATTTTTTATTATTTTTCGGACTAAATATAACATGGTATAAAAATTATTGCAATCGATTCAGTTATTGATTCTGAGCAAACTACTTTCGGCTTTAGGGTCTACTTAAAATCACGTTGTATAGATCATTGAGTTACTGTGTAAACTTAGTACATAATATCTCAATGGTATAGATACAGAATCTGTTGAAATGGATATGTTTGATTTGAATATTGAAGATGACGAATCAGACGCAGAAGATGAAAGTGTAGACCAATTATCAATTAAATATTATATCAATTATCAAATAAATGGATTATTCAACCATTCAATCGGACCAGTAGTTCTTGAAATTAGCGTGTTCAAACAAACAAACAAACTCTTCCGCTTTACATTGTTAAGTATAGATAGTACACATTATGTATTCTCCCATCTCTTTCACGAGTGAGCAACAACACAATAACAAAACAATGAACCAGTTATTCAACGTGCTCAGCTTTAACTATAGAATTGTTGGACGCTGCTGGCCTGTTCGGTTATAGTTTTATGTGAAACGTGGGGCGTATTTGCGACCTCCTAGTAATGGTCTACTTTGCAGTTCATAAATTATTTTAATCGACTCTGGGTTATTTTTGGGATCCTCCTTTGTAAATCTGTATTTTTCCTTAATTAATTGTCTTTAACTTAAAAAAAAAAATGAAAAACTTGTTATTTATCTTCCAAAGCACAATGACATTAGCGTTTGGCGACACGCCAAATAACTTTTTAACCCTCGAAAGTGTCAACGATGTGGTTAAGGTTTCCAGTTTGTCAATAGATTAATGTGTTATCAGATCTTGCCAGCGAGCTGAGTACACTTTTTATTACTAACAACACCTACGAGCCTGGTATATACATATAGCCTGGTATATAATATTATACCTACACATATCATTAAAATAGGTTTCTGTGTTTATACATATAAACATTTTAGAAATCCTCGTGCGATCTATATATTTATCTATCTATTTATATTTATTTCTCTATCTGTCCTAATTCCTCTATATCTATACAAATAATAAAACTGTAACTGATCGTATGTTTGTGCACGCTAATATCAGAAACGGCTGAACGGATTTTTAAAACACTTTCTCTAGTAGATAGAGGAGGTTGTGAAGTTACATATAAGCTAATTATTCCCCTGAGTTCCCGCGGGATCGAGATTCACACGGGGAAAACTCCTTTGCACGAACGAAGTCGCGGGCAAAATTAGTTTAAAATAATGTTATTAGGCTGTGATAAAGAAATAAAGTACTTTACATCTATTCACCGTGATTCGAAACAAAGATTTATTTCTTGTTATAAAAATACATTATTAAGTAAATTAGAACCATCTTAGAAACAAAACCCATTAGAAACATAACTCGTGATTCAAGTCTCCGCGCTGTTATACTTAAGATATACTCGTACTAGCTGTCCGCCCGCGGCTTCGACAGCGAATTCGTTTCATTTTTCATTTTCATCCGTTATTTTAGCCACTTATCGCTTGGTTTTAAAAAATAGCCTATCGTTCCGGTCGGTATGGCCGTGAAAGCGTCGCAGACAGCCAGACTTTCGCATTTATAATATAAGTATGGAAGTATGGACTATAGTAAAATTCTGTTTATACTATAGTAAACTATATAGTAAACTAAACATGTAGTTCAAGTCGCGGGAGAATGATCGATGTCCGCGGCGCGCCCTAAGTTGCTACATAGTGCTTTATTTAGCCAGTTGTGACTTGCGATTTTAAAAACACAATTGTGATGTTTTATGGATTAAAGGGGCCCATCCATCCTTTAAGTCAAGTCAGCCTCCCCTGCTCGTGTTGCACTCTGCTGTATAACAAACGATATGTGGAATAATACCTCACCTGGGCCAAGTTCAATACCTTTTTATCCCTATGGCACTTGCATGGTGGTAGGATATATTACCCGAGTTAATTTGCCCTTTAAAATCCATAATAAAATATTTTGAGATGTCAGAAAGACAGTAATAAGTGGGTATCAAACTTTCTTCAGGACCGACGACAACGCATCAGTTATGCTTTTTGGTGTTACCCCAGCCTAATACCTAACTGGTTTACTAGTGTTTATGGTTATTATTGACGGTTCCGATTTACCGTCGGGCTGGTTGTCGCATTTTCGTCAGTAAAAAAAGGTATAAATTAGGCCTTCTGCATCCTGTACTTGAGTCGCCGAGCACATGAAATTGCTACTCGTCGCAAAAACCAAACTTATTACCTGTGCACACAATTCAATTACGTTTGTAAGTAAAATTTACTAAGGGCATTTTAGACACAGCCAGATCTTTTTAAAAAGCTGGCATTTTTGTGCTATGCAATTATAACGAATTTCATATCAAACGCGGACGGAGTATATGTAGTTGGTTTTTAATGAGAGTGACTTAGATAGAATGTCTTGATGTTACATTTTGGAAAAAGACTTTTACGTGCACTAAAATGGTTATAAATTTTAAACAATCATGTAGAGGGACGAACTTAGTGTGAAAAGCTATGCATAGGTAAAATTTGTTTGCTAAGAACAAATATGAAAGGTCAAAATAAAATGAACGTGTTCAGTAAAGTTACATAGGGCACTCGATAAGTTTTGAGATGCTCGTAAATAAAAAATGGAACACATTTGTATTGTATATTTTAAAATAGCAAATTTAGTTAGAAATAGAACCCTAGTAGCCAAGTTGCTGCTAGTTGAAAAAAATGATATTCCAGTCATTTAACGACGACGGTAACTTCTTTGAAACGGCGGAGCTTAACCGCGAACATTTTCGTGATATGACATTTTATGATTTTAAGTTTAGTTTAACTAAAAACCTTAGCATTAAGCAATTACAATCAGTGTGAGAGGAGTATGCCCCATTTATAGAAAGAGTTTTTAGATGGTTTAGTGAATTTAAAGGGTTTGAATCTGACCTCGAAGAAGACCATAGAAGTGGTCGCACCCAAACGGCAGTAACTCTAGGAAATGTGTGGATTACTGAAATGATGATGCAAGTAGATCCACGAATTACTTACTGGGATATCGAGAAGATTCTTGTTCGGGGAGCGTTAAAATTATTTTTCAGTAGAATCTTGAAATGAGGAAGCTTTGTTGTCGTTGGATCCCACTTTTTCTCTTAAAAACTGAAAAACAGTCTAGTGTGGATTGGTGCCGCGGAATGCGACTACGATTTGAAAACGGAACTTCAAATCGTGTTTTGGAGATTCTCATAGGTGACGAAACGTGGATTTATTAACATGATCCGGAAAATAAAAGACAATCGTCTGTAGGCGTCTTTTCAAAATGAAAGTTTCTGATAAAACGTCAAGAAACTGTTGAGATAACGAAACGTTGGTAAAAATATGGTGGCTTGTTGTTTTTTTCGCAGCTGGCGTGTGTCCACAATAATGTTGGAAAATTAAACACCTGTTATCCTGTAATGATATACAATAGTAGCATTGCCGAAAGTTTTCCACGCTCTACGAGAGAGGAGCCCAAAGACTGAGTGACGACGATTTGTCACATACATCCCTCTGAACAAAGGCGTTTCTTTAGGAATCCAGTGTTTAAACCTTGCCCCATCCACCGTTCAGTCCATATATTGCTCCCTGTGAATTATTTTTGTTACCGATAGTCAAGAAAAAAATAAAAGGATTTTTTATTGCGTTTCAAAGAGGCGATGGCCGCCTACGAAGCCGCTGTTTTGGGCCTATGGAATCCAAATCGGCAAAAATATTTTTATAGTTGGTTGTCGCGTATAAAAAAAATTGATAAAAAAAGCTATTTAGTTGTGTGAGTGGATGTTAATTAAATGAAATGTTGAACTACAACTATAGGTATTGTGTTCAGCCAAAATACGCGGACAAGTTATTTATATCAAATTACAAAATACGAAAAGTACCGAAGTACGAAAGAGTGTTCTTTAGCTCTCGGTATACTAACATTGGACTATTGGTTCAAGGACCTCTTAATATCTCATTCTGTGGGAGGTTTGTTTGAAACAAAAAGAAATAGATTCAAATAGTATTACACTATATTAATTATAAGTTCGCGAATACATGGCGGATCGTCCCGCAAGTGAACATGCATATGGAAGTTAGGTTATATTAAAATATCCGCGAGGCGAATGGCATCGGTGCCTGAAAAATAATACGTCGCGCACTGACTCTAATGATTCTGGCCAGAAAAAATGATAATCAAGTCGACTTACGCATGGTACCATGGACGGGAACACAACCTTCGCACTAATAACCGCTCCCACGGGATCTCGGGCGCCTTCCTTGGCGCCGCCCGACGGCGTTCCGTGACGTCGAAGCTCGAAGAAGCTGATAGGAGTCACCTCCGGGTCGTCAGGGCAGGCGGGTTAGCAGAAGTCCATGAAGCTCCACGTGATATGCGTGCATGCCTGCAAACGTGCACGTGGCGTGGCGGCAGTCGGTACGGCGAAAGTGCTGGCAGAAGCTTGATTGCGCGCCGTCGTCCTCGGGATCGTCTACTGATCGTGATGACCAGCAGACACAAGCGGAGCTAGCCCTACGGCAATGTCCAAAGCAAAGCTTGCGTTGCGTGACGATGGTGGTCGCCGCGGTGAGGAATCTCACCTGGTTTTCTCGACGTAATACGACATCCGTATTGCGAACGTAGATCACAAACCAAAATTTACATCACGCGTGAAGCGCGTTACTAACGAAATAATAAGTCTACCACATATTCCAAAAATGGCGTCAGGCCGTAGCGTGACCCCTTGATGTGAGTCGGTATGAGCCACAGGAGGCGTGTATCCTAGGCCCATGCAAAATCCAGACTGATCATCGCTAGTCGGTTGATTCCATTGACAAGAGTGAAAATGATCCAAAGTGCCACAGACAACCAATCCGAAATCCGAATTATATTAATTAAGAATATTAAGTTTATTTAAATCTAAATATTCCTTGTAATACACAATAAACAAATATACTATTATTATTTCTAACGGATGTTTGATTGCGGAGAAATAATTTTAGTTATGTATTACCATAAACAAAGCGAATGGAATCTATGACCATAAATGAATTATCGATGAATTACAGAGTAGCCAACCAAATAGTATTGTTGGTACTTGTCCATCATTGGATAAAGCGATTACAGATTAACCAACCGTATAATATCGCTGGTCTCGTTCAATATAACAAACATACTTGCGATCATTTGCAAGTATGGCAACAAAACAATGTAGTAGGTATGTTAAAATACACTACTACATTTAGGCGAATGAAACTTCGCATAGAGAAAAAGAGAGTTTTGCTACAAAATATAAAAAAGAATATTGTTAATACACACATCAAAAGTGTCTAGGGATCAAGCATTTTTATGCGGATTTCTTGAGATTGAGATGTGGCTTTGTAATAAATTTATGATTTTATAAATTTATATGGATCCTTTTTGGTGCATTTCATAATTTGAATCAGGAACTTTCAATCAAATTCGAGTAAAAGATGAAAATCAGCTGTCAATATTTTCCCTATAAAAACATACAACGCATTGAAGACATTATTAGTGCTACCGTTTCCCTACTACTGATTAAAACCGACGTTATTATGGAGCGGCGACGTCATTTAAGCAGGGAAGAAATGCTCAGAGCCGTGGGAATGATAGAAGCTGGTTCCCGGCAACGTACTGTGGCTTTAGCTCTGAATACAAGTCAGAGTGTTATCAGTCGACTTTGGACACGTTACCGAAGCACTGGTACCGTGGCTGAGCGCCATGGAGGACGGTATCGCTGCACCACACGGAGACAAGACCGATACATTCAAATCTTAACTCGAAGAGCTCTAACAATAACCGCCATGATGTTAGCCGTGAGGCTTCATCACTCTTCAGGGAACTTAATTAGCGACCAAACAGTCAGAAACCGCTTGCATGAAGTGAACCTTCATTCCCGAAGACCGCTACGGGTACCACCTATAGCAATGCACAATCGTAGGATTCGATATCAATGGGCTCTTGAACACAGAAATTGGGCAGAAGAACAATGGCGTTTCGTGTGCTTTTCTGATGAGTCTCGTTTTGGTATGAGACCGGATACAAGACGTATACGACACTGGAGAACCCCTGGACGCCAACAGCGATTAAAATCCTGCCAGGAAGTCCATCCTTATAGTGGTGGAACCATCATGGTATGGGCGGGTATTTGGATCGGCGGAAGAACTGAGTTGATTTGGATCAGAGGCAACCTCAACGCTCAAATCTATGCTGAGACGATTGTATCAGACGTCATCGTTCCTCTACAAGTGCAAATCGGTCCCTTATTTCAGTTAATGCATGATAATGCACGACCGCACACCGCAAGAGTTGTAAGACAGACTCTCGCCGCAGCTAACATCAATGTCCTGCCCTGGCCTGCTCAGTCGCCAGACTTGAACCCGATTGAGCATGCATGGGATATGCTACAGAGAAGAGCTCTGCCGAATATGGAGGGTATCCAGTGGCAAGAAGACCTTTTTTTGTTGTTGCAACGAACATGGGCGGCCATTCCACAGCGTGATTTGGATGAACTCATTTTGAGTATGCCAAACCGATGTTTTTGTGTTGTTAGTGTTCGCGGTAGAAACACGGATTATTAATTGTTTAAGTTACCCAATAAAATTTTAAAGAAAACTGTTATTTCAGTCTTTTTTTCGAACTTTAATGTTAGTGGTTCAAATGTCAAAAATCCCTTTATTAGGAAAATGGCAAATTTCTTTATTAATGCAAAGGTGACTTGGTTTATCGTTACTGTGACAAACGAAAACACTTTATTTGATGAATCCTTAAAGAAAATTTTAATTAATATCAATCAGGAGAAAAGTTATTGCAAAAATATATGTTGATCCCTAGACACTTTTGATGTGTGTATTTGTAAGGTTATATGTAGGGCACTCGATAAGTTTTGAGACATGAAAAAAGTATTGAAGATATGTATTACGGTTCGTGAGATCCCATTTTACCCTTTGGGTACGGAACCCTAAAAACGAAACTGAATATCGGATTTAATATCATCGCCATAGCAAATCAGGTGGGATCTTTAAAATGATTTATTTCTCATCTGTGGTCCTTTGTTTCAAAATATTATTCAAGTAAGTCCTCCATGCTATCCATTACGGACGGAAAGATCTGAAAAGACTCAAGGCAATGACCTAACGCAAGTTCATGACCTGTTCTCTTTTTCAGCAAAACTAAATTACATTTTGTCATTTATACAAGATTAATAACTCAGGTAATACATAGTATTCCAAAATATTTTTAAATAGTGTACAAGAATTTTACAAGTATCTATGTTATTATTGTAATGTGGTTATAATGGTTATTTAGTAAAATATAAGAGTGGTAAACCAAAAGTGGTGGCTTCAATCCATTAGTAGACTACATGTCACGGGCCTCGTAATTAATTATTAATTAATGAGCCTGCAAAGTGCTTCTGTTTAGTTGTTAACACTAATGGAATATAGCTGGAATATGACTCAAATCATTACTATGCTACGTGGAGGTTTTCTCTTGTATTCCACCGAGATGAGGCGGATTGATGACTTCATTTTGAGCTTGGAGAACAAAATGCTTTCAGGCATTCAGGTTTCCTCACAAAGTTATATCGCAATTTAGTCGTTATGAATAACGTTCAAATCACTACCTTATCATAGTGCCTGAAGAGCACGGATCTCTCCTTATTTTGTTATTATTAGGCCTAGAGCAGACTTTACCACACTGGTAAAGTGCAAATTGGTGGGAGGGTTAGAAGTGAACCCGTTTATCAGAAGATTGTAATGCCGCCCGAAAGTTAAATGATTGCTGTTTAACCATAAGATTCAGGACCCGCTGCTTTGCGTACCCTCCGGAAACGGCAGCGCTCGAGTTTTTTTTCACTAGCTGTCACCCATCCTATAACCTACCTACCGCGCTGCCGCTGCGCGTCTAGATAAGTATAGTACATAGAAGTCTATTATACAGGGTGTTCCGTTATGAATGGATAATACAGCACCTGCGTGTAGAGGGCATCATGCCGGTTCAGATAAATAAATGTTATGTTCAGTAAAAGTCTTTCCGTTTCTGAGATATTCGACATTTTCGAAATTTTAAAATTATTCCACCCTTCGCCATTCTTTTTGACGCCAGGACTACAAATGAAGACATTTTTTGTATCTGTTTTTTGGATAGTATTCCTGGATAGATATGATATCGAATGTTATCAATTATTTTTATAACAAAAGCACGGATTCTTTTTAAATTAAGATTTAATACCAACTTAAGGTTTTTTCATATTTCATTCTTGACTTTTACTCTGCCGTGGTTAAAAAAAAATGTATGGTGGCTTGAATGCCAATTTCAAAAAAAACTTTCCCATTTCACCCAGATTCTGAAATGGTATGTTACAGGGTATAATCCACCTTTAGATTTTAAATTATTTTCTTTTAAAACGAGATAGATCCCATTTTTATGATACTACAAGTTAATACCAAAATTTGGTTTGTTAGCTTAATAAGCTTCAAAATCATCCCAATTCACTTGACTGTCCCTTATTTGTCAAGAGAGCAAAACATGTGCTCTAATTTAAGAGATTTGAGCTTAATTTACTTCATTACCTACTTAATACTTAAACCCCTTAAAAATGTTAGTTTCAGCAACTAAATAAAGCAATCCAATGATAATTTCCGTTGATAAGTATTTTTAGCTGACTTCAAAAACAGGAGGAGGTTTTCAATTCGTATCATGTGTTCTCTTATGTGTGTTACCTCAGAACTTCGTACTGGGTGAACCGATTTCGATAATTCTTTCGCCATTCGAAAAATAGAGACTGCTGTCTGGTCCCTGGTACCTAGTGCCTGTCATGTGGTCCGTTATACATTTGAGCGCCACCTGGCGAGTGGTTTTTGAGTTATCTCGATTTTGAATTATTTTCGTTATTTTTTAGTTAATAGTTATTTTTAATGAGTGTTCAAAGGTTATTTGCTCTCTTCGCTATTATAGGGTAAGAGGCTATTTGCTCTCTTTATTTTGGTGGTACCAGAGTAACCAGACTTAGTAATATTCTAGTGGTATAAGGCTTCAAAATTATTGTTTTGAACAATAATGATGAATCAAGAGAATTTGGATGGTTTTGAAGCTTATTAAGGTAACAAACCAAATTTTGGAATTAACTTGTAGTATCATAAAAATGGGGTCTACCTCCTTATAAAACAAAATAATTTAAAATCTAAAGATGGATTATACGCTGTAACATACCATTTCAGAATCTGGGTGAAATGGGCTAGTTTTTTTTTAAATTGGCATTCAAGCCACCATACATTTTTTTTTAACCACAGCAGAGTAAAAGTCAAGAATGAAATATGAAAAAACGTTAAGTTGGTATTAAATCTTAATTTAAAAAGAATCTGTGCTTTTGTTATAAAAATAATAGATGGCATTCAATAGCACATCTATCCAGGAGTACTATCCAAAAAACAGATACATAAAATGTCTTCATTTGTAGTCCTGGCGTCAAAAAGAATAGCGAAGGGTGGAATAATTTTAAAATTTCGAAAATGTCGAATATCTCAGAAACGGAAAGACTTTTACTGAACATAACATTTATTTATCTGAACCGGCATGATGCCCTCTACACGTAGGTTCCGTATTATCCATTCGTTACGGGACACCCTGTATATTATTATAACTATATTCATATGTCGTTACGAAATAAAATTATACTGCCATTCCTGTGTAGTAAACAAAAAATGTGCGCGACGAATTTACAGCCTCACAAAATACAAAACAATAAAAAACCTAATAAAATATTAGTTCTCTCGCAGAAGTGTTGTGCTGTTTTGGACAGGCATGATTAAGACGCGAGGTAAGTGAACTATAATAAAATCATATTATAATTTCATTAATGTCAATTAGAGTTCCTAGAACGATAATTATTCACTGCAAGCCATCTAGATGAGCTGAAATCCCAAATGAAAAGCATAAAAATGCCTAATGTACATCATTATGTAAAAATACATAATTTTCTTCAAAATGCTGGACCGATTTCTACCAAACATAGCTAAAACCATCGCAAGGAAATGGGCTCGAATGAAAAAAATCGCATTGAAGTCGGTGAATCCTACAGAAACCTACGATGCCATGAGACAACATACACATAGACAGGTTAAACTTATGACACCCTTCTTTTTTCGTCGGGGAATAAGAAGACTTACTAACGTCACCGCAATATACATACATTATGTACAATTTAAGTTTTTACAAAAGTGTCGTGTTTTTGTCACTATTCTCTACGAGGTGTCTATTGGAACGAAGTTCCTTACGGCATGCTTGGAGGAGATAGGGATTTTGCTGCGCGACCGAACCTAAAAAAAATGTGATAGTAAAACCGTAAGAAAATATGCGTGGAATAAAAGCATTAAATTGTGCGCAGGCGCGACAGCAATAAGGAATTGTAATAGCTTTTGCGTGAAACGTTGATTCCAGACCTAAAAACCGAAGTACCTACTAAGTGCTGTGTAATAAGAAATCACCCGCATTACTGCAAATTATTAAACATTGCAAACGTTTGATCAAGACGCGTAAGCGTGTTCGAAATCCGCATCACATAGGACCTTTTTCACTTGACGCCAAGCGTAAGCGGGGCGTACCGGGGCATTTATTGCTGTGCATTTTGGAGTGCAAATATTATTTTATTTGCTTGAGACAGTTAAGTGGCATTTGTTACTGTACCCTAACATTATTATTGTGACAACCCTGGCGCATCGACTTCGCTACGCCGAAAACAATAAACAATAGGGGCCATAAACATGTCGCGCAACAATAGAAACAATAGGAGCGCGGCTCTCTCAAAAGGACGCACGACGCTTCGACCATTACGGCAATAGTCGTACGGGCGAAAGTCGGTTGCAAGGAACGTTCTCGAACTTTATTTCGACGCGGGTCCGGACTTCGCGGGAATATTCTCGATTGTCGTGAATGGTGGGCGAGTGGTATAAAAAGAGGCACTTGGTCGCCGGCAGGACATTCTAGTTTCGGAAGCGGAACCAGGAAGATACCAGCGATACCTACGAGCGATACCAGTGAGAAGTTAAGTGATTTCTACGAGCGATACAGTGTTCGTCGAGTGTGTTTACGAGTACCTACGTGCATAGTGTTGTGGTGTGTACTGTTTACAGTGTGTAATTGTGTTTCTACGAGTTCAATAAAGTCTTTGTGGTACACTTTGGCATTTTCTCGAACCCATTACTCCTGACACGTAACAAGTGGTGACAGAAGCGGAATGCCTGTAGTACCGCAAAGTGAAGAAGGGATTCGTACGCGACGGCAGACGGCATTGGATGCCGCGCGGATGGAGTCGCCGGGTCGTGACCGCATGGAAACGGAGACCACCGCCGGACCACCGACTACATCAGCTGCATCAGCGCCGACACCGAGTGCATTCGATATGGCCTCCCTATTAGCCGCCTTACAACAGAGCCAGCGCGAAGCGATGGAAGCCATACAGCGGAGCCAACGCGAAGCAATCGAGAGCCTGCGCGAAGACATAAAGAGCCAGCGCGAAGACATGAAGAGCCAGCGCAAAACCATGGAGGCAATCGACGCAAAGCTGGATGGTTTCCAAGGAGATTTGAACGTCGTGAAGGAGGATCTAGAATTGGTCAAGGTGCGAACATCCGAGCACGACCAAGCCCTCAAGACCCATGACGCGTTACTCAACTCCCACGAAACTAGGCTCGTGGATTTGGACAAGAAGCTGCAAAAAATGAAGGTTTTGGGCACGGCAGCAACCAGCCCATGTCCTGGGGCCCCGAAATTTAAGGTCCCAAGTTTCGACGGCACGACCTCGTGGACAGCGTTCAGGCACCAGTTCGAGGTAGTTGCAAATGGGAATGGCTGGGAAGACGAGCACTCATTGGCAGCACTTACCTTAGCTCTTCGAGGGGAGGCACTGCTGGTCCTTGAGAACCTGCCCGCTGAGCGACGCACCTTGGAGTCGCTATTTAAGGCATTGGAAGCTCGATACGGGGAGAAGCACCTTGAGCATGTATATCGCGCGCAGCTCAAAGACCGGTCACAGAGGTCGAGTGAAGGACTGCAACAATGGGCTACGGAGATTGAGCGCCTCGTACGCCGAGCCTATGCGTCGAGTTCCACACCCGTCGAAGACAAAGTGTTAGAGGCCTTCGTCAGCGGTATACGGGATCCCGAAGTGAGAGCAACGGTGCGCTTGGGTCATCACGCCACATTGGAAGCAGCTTTAGCACATGCCCTTGAAGTAGAAGCGGTACGAAGTGACTATAAAGGTTATAAGGTGCGCGAAGTGGTGGCAGCGATTCAACCTCGTACTGGGCCTATCTGCTACGGATGCGGTGAACGAGGTCATATTAGGCTTAGCTGCCGGACATGGAAACAACCGAAATCGGTGTGGAGGGCTACGCAAGTGCAGGAGCCAGAAGCCGCCGCCGCCGCTAAGAAGACTGCCAAGCCTCCTACGAAGATCTCGACGGCTACCCAAGTCGACACCCAGGAGCTAATAGCCGCCGCCGCTGCTCTCGCCGCAACGAAGACCGCCAAGCCTCCTACGAAGATCCCGAAGGCGCCCAAGCCGAAGAATGCCGACGCCCTGTCACAACGCGCATGCCCCGAAGAAGGTCGACGTTGCTTCAAGCATGAGGGTAAAGAAGAGGTCAGGGTGATAAGGATGCAGGACTTCGACGAACCTTGGGGAAGGGATAAAATAAGCCAAGCTCAGAAGGAAGACAAAGACCTCAGCCCGATCATGGAATGGAAAGCCAAAGGACAGAGGCCACTGTGGAGTGATGTGTCAGCCTCAAGCACAACTACTAAGGCATACTGGGCTCAGTGGGACAGCCTTGTATTAGAGAATGGCGTGCTTTACCGGAGCTGGGAATCACTCAACGGAAAGGAAAGAACCCTGCAAATGGTTATCCCCAGGAGTAAAGTGGCTGATTTGCTGAAGCTTGTACATGATGGCACTTCTGGTGGGCACCTCGGCATCAAGAAGACCCTCGTAAAGATACGAGAACGCTTTTATTGGGTGCGGTGTCGAGAGGACGTTGAAGATTGGTGCAGAAAGTGTACAGTGTGCGCTTCAGTAAAAGGGCCCCGCACTAGATCGAAAGGGAAACTACAGCTGTACAACGTCGGAGCCCCTTGGGAAAGAATCGCCATAGACGTTGCCGGGCCATTCCCTCAGACGGAAGACGGGAATAGATTCATCATAGTGGTTCAAGACTACTTCAGTAAATGGCCGGAAGCGTTTGCAACTCCGAACCAAGAGGCGAAGACCGTGGCCAAGAAACTTGTCCAGGAGGTAGTATGCCGCTTTGGTGTACCATTGGAGTTACACAGCGACCAAGGCAGGAACTTCGAGTCGACGTTATTCCAGGAGATGTGTGAACTTTTGGGAATAAATAAGACACGTACCACACCGGCGCATCCTCAATCTGACGGCATGGTGGAGAGATTCAACCAAACGTTGGAAAATCACTTGGCCAAGGTCGTCGAGGAACATCAGCGAGACTGGGATCGGTACATTCCTCTGTTCCTGATGTCATATCGGTCTGCCATACACGAGTCTACGGGATTTACACCGGCTAAAGTTAACTTCGGAAGAGAAATGCGTCTGCCGTTGGATTTGTTTACCGGAACACCGCCAGATGCCCCGAAACCAACCGTTGAATACATCGCGGACTTACGGAAACAATTGGACGAGACACATGATCTTGTAAGAGAGCAATGTTTGAAGACCAGCGAAAAGATGAAAACCCGCTACGATCGCGATGCTCGGAAACATGGTTTCAAGGAGGGAGATTCTGTATGGTTGCACAATCCACTGCGGAAGAAAGGGAAGTCTCCGAAACTACAAGCACGATGGGAAGGCCCTTACACAGTTGTCACGAGGATTAACGACGTGACCTACCGGATCAGATAGGGGGACAGAAGAAAGCCGAAGATCGTGCACGTGGACAGATTGGCACCATTTCATGGATCGAATAATGCTCGGGACGAGCATGACTAAGAGGGGGGCAATGTGACAACCCTGGCGCATCGACTTCGCTACGCCGAAAACAATAAACAATAGGGGCCATAAACATGTCGCGCAACAATAGAAACAATAGGAGCGCGGCTCTCTCAAAAGGACGCACGACGCTTCGACCATTACGGCAATAGTCGTACGGGCGAAAGTCGGTTGCAAGGAACGTTCTCGAACTTTATTTCGACGCGGGTCCGGACTTCGCGGGAATATTCTCGATTGTCGTGAATGGTGGGCGAGTGGTATAAAAAGAGGCACTTGGTCGCCGGCAGGACATTCTAGTTTCGGAAGCGGAACCAGGAAGATACCAGCGATACCTACGAGCGATACCAGTGAGAAGTTAAGTGATTTCTACGAGCGATACAGTGTTCGTCGAGTGTGTTTACGAGTACCTACGTGCATAGTGTTGTGGTGTGTACTGTTTACAGTGTGTAATTGTGTTTCTACGAGTTCAATAAAGTCTTTGTGGTACACTTTGGCATTTTCTCGAACCCATTACTCCTGACACGTAACATTATTTTACGTAATTTATTATTTCCTAAAGTACTGAATTTCCTAAATACTTTCCTGTACTTAAATAAAAACTAATCAACAAAAGGAGATGTTTCAAATCCGGCCCACAATATGTACAGTACCTCGAAAAATCGAGAAAAATTCATGTAATTTGGGAAAAATAAAGATAAATTGCTTAAATGCATACTTTTCTGGTACAAATTTTGTATTTATAATTCATTTTTATCAATTTTCAACATGGCGTCTTGCCAAGTTGTCATTGATTATAGATCGCGAACTGTCTACTGTCACTTTAAATGACAGGATTGTAGGTACATATGTCAAACTTCTATCAAATTAACCAACATGACGTGTGATGACAGCTTACCGCCATGACAGACTTTTGTTTTTGTGTTGCAATTTTAAGTGTACATTTTTGTGTTGTACCACAAAACTAAAGCAATTTAAAAGAATTGGATGATTGAAAACTGTTTTAATTGTGTTTCTCCATTTTTGAGTATGGTGTACAAAGTGGTGGCCGGGGCTCCATACATTTTGAAACATCTCCTTTAAGAGAAAAATCAAGAAAACCTAAATAAAATTGAGCACGATTTTTTTTGCAAATTGTGTCGATTTTACATTAGCCGAAGGAACTTCGTTCCTACCTGGTGTCCCACGACACCACATCTTTTTTTTATTGGATCTTTGGCAATCTCCCACCAGGCGAGAAGACATGCCTGGGGGTGGCCGAGGCTCCGAGTGAATGTACTCGAGGCGTTGTATATATGCGGGCGATGTAGAAATCTTTGATAGCGTGATTCAGGCTTCGGTGACGTCACCGTGTGACGTGTTGGCTATATCGCCACAGATCCATCGTGAACCAGTTACGTAAATTGAAAAAAATTCGCCTTCTTATACAGAAGCTTGCCGTGACTGTATCTCCACTTTTCTAACTAATACTACTTTTATATCTTTTTTCTCTTATTAAGTACTTTTCCAATATTTCTTTCACTACTCAAATTATTTAAAACTGTCTCGGAACTGTTCTAGAAGTGTAATAAGTTACACTCGAAGGGATTCGAATGTGAGACTCTTTGTTGAGACAGAGTTACCTGGTTGCAAATTTATATAATACATAGTAGTATTAGTTTCGTCGATCATGCCAATAGGCAGTTTAATATAGAATGCCACGAATTGCAGATCTCCAAGTACCTTCTCTATGATCACTAATTCAAATACTAATTATAATTTATAACATTTCGACTAAAATGTACTCTCTTCAAAATGCGGTATTCTGAATTCACAAAACACTATCAAGGCACTTAATTCTTCATTCCAACAGCCTTATAAATGGAAGACGTTAAAATCACCAAGATCTCACACTAACAGAATTATTAAATAGGTAGGTTTAATTTTGAAATTGATTAATAATTTAATATCTTAACATTCTTAACGAAGTCCTTGAATTGTGATAAAAGCCAATTTCATAATAATTAATCTACCTTACTCCATATAACGAGGTATTGATTCAATACCTCAATTAAAACGCTACGCATAATTAATGTATATAATAATGTATGTAATAACCACGCGACGTTTATAAAGTTCTTTGTTGTAGGCACATACATATACCAATAGTTGTACATACAAGGTGGCGTAAAAGTAATGTCACAATGTGAACGTGCCTTAATTTTTACAAATGGCGCCAAATGTCACTTCTTTAATATTTATGATATAGATATATGTATAGAGAATTATTCGTCAACAAGCGATGGATCGATACACATCCAGCAACCTCTCACACAGCTCTAGCTACCATGGAGATTTTGAGACACCAATTTCCAGGTCGAGTGATTTCCCGTTTTTGAAATTTGAACAGGTTCTCCAGATCGCCAGATCTCGAATCACCAGACTTCTTCCTTTGGGACTTTTAAAATCTCGCGTTTACCGCTATAAACCACGCACCTTACAAGCCTTGAAAGCTAACATTGAAGAAGATATCGCCAATTTGGAACAGAGCCGTAAAACGAGCGCAGTTATGCATCAATTCGGGAGGTGGCCACTTGAGCGATATAATTTTTTCCAAATAACGTCATCAATCTAACACTTTCAAATAAACTTTTTTCAACAACAGAACTTTTTTTTTTATTTATAACAAAATGGGTGCCGGTTCAAATTATGACATTACTTTTGCGCCGCCTTGCATATCAAAAAGTGCTTATAGACCGGCGGTTTGCGTCGATCCTAAGTGATCGACTGAATTAAGCAACAGCGGGCATGGTTGGTAGAAGGATTGGTGACCGCTAGTACCAAAAAGGCTTGAACGCTTCTATGTTTTGGAGCGCAAGTAACGCCGTAGTTCCTGGTTCTTATAGCAGTCGGTAAGCTAAGCCGTTCAGTTAGCTTTCTAGCACCCTCCTCCAATCCGCACTGGAGCAGCGTGGTGGAGTATGCTCTAAACCTTATTTTTTGTTTGTTAGCTAGAATGAACTATTTTTAGTGTACTCAAGAATGAAATGGAATCAGAATAAAAAACGTTCCTCCCATCGGTTTATTTTTTACATTTAGGCGAAGAATAGAATAGACAAACTTTAGTGGATGAATTTTATGAATATTTCCGACACTATATTGTTTTAATAACTTTATGAAACAGCCAAATTAAAGTTCGAGAAATTGGGGTTAGACTTCACAGTTTTTTTACAGAAACTTTCGAATTCACAGAATCTATTTATACCAATAAAAGCAAAAGGTCATTCACTCATAAAGAAATATCGAATACCGCTTAAAATATTTGAATGCGATTTGACATATTAGTAGATTTTGTTACATTTCTTCGAAAGGGAGCAAAATTGGAATTTATACTTTATATGAAACTGTCGAAAATGCTTACGTGGTCGAAAACGCGGGCAACAACTAAGAGTAGTGTACTTAAACTCGTGTATTCTAAATTCTAATATCCTTAAACCCAACATGAGAAAGAGAGATAAAGGCTGTACCTGGGTATCCTGTCGTAACTATCCCATCCGGTGAGACAGTTGTAGGAGCTGTATCTGCTCACAGCCATGTTGTCGGCCCTTGAGGTGTAAGTCATGCAGTCGGTTCACAAGCAAATACGATAATGTGCAAACACGACAAGCGAAAAGCCCGCGAAGGGCCTCGCACCGTTTTACGACAAACTTACTAGTTATTCGGTCTTCTTTTCGCAAATAAATTCACAAAGGAAAGAAGTAGTAATTTGAAACAAATACAAAATGTATTACAATAATAAATTTAAACAAGGAACAAAATTAATTAAAAACAAGTTCATGTAACAAATTAAGCAAAGTCATTCAAACAGCACTCAAACTCTTCGCGACTCGTTCGTATATACCCTCGTCAAATTCCGTCTCGGACTCGGCGACATTCACAAAATTATTCAGTTTCGCATTAATAAATGAAATTGCTTGAAACTTGACTCTGGGTTATTTAAAATTTAAACCTGAAGATTCAGTGTATATATTATGTACCTATAATATGCAACTAGGTGTTTGCTTACAAGTGAGATATCCGATTAGAACCATACTGAAGGGTTGATTTGAATTGTCAAAATATTGGCGAAAAATATATTTTTGCTTTTGATCATTGAAAGATATTGAGCTATTTGGACAGCTTTTAGGCGAGATAACTGAATCAGGAAATATTTTGACCTACAGTTGAAGGTAACCTGGGCAGGAAACGCAATTTGCGGAGACCAATTGAATCATGATTGTCCGGCGAACGCTGTACTGACCTATCACTATAATTATTATCCTGGTGGTATATATCCTGATCGCATTGAGGTACCACAAGTAACACGGATCTTTGTCAGACTACACCAATTTTCTCTGAAGTTTAGAACGAGCGAGATATGCAAATGCGTGCGAATCGTTTCCAAAAGTAAATTATTTTACTCAAATAAAGCAAATGCGATCTGTTTGATTGACGAAAATAATTATTTAAGATGTAGAGAAAGAAGATAATTAAAAGTAATGTAAAATGAAGTTAACAACTTGTCGGTACTGTTATTACAAGTGAACACAAAAGACCGGAGGATCGTGAGCGGTAGACGAGCGCCCGTCAGCGCGGTTGGACTCGACTAAGCGCCCTGAGGGATCTGCCTCCCTCCGTTGGCCTTCATACCCTAAGCCCGACTTGTGTCGCAACCAGTCGCTCGACACATGTGGTTTCTAGCCCTTATATTAATAACATTTCATTTAACATCACCGTAATTAATAATATTTATTCTTTATTTACATGATCACGAATTAGAGGTGACAATTAGAAACAATAACTTGCCCAGTAAGGTCATCGGAATCTCTGTTTAACTTTCAAACAAAACGCAACTTTTTGCAATTTGCACGAAATGCTCCTGAGGAAAATAGCTTCACTTTTTTGTTTCGATTGTGATTTCCACGAAATTTACAATATCGAAGTTTTAAAGTATATTCATTTGTGTATATTTGGTGTCCTTACTAAATGAAGGCAGCAGTTACACCAAACGATATTATTACTATGCACAGACAAACTTTATCCCTTCAAAAACATGTAGGTACTTATTTGTTGGAAGCTCGATCGTAGCTAGAGACGTAAGTTCAAACCGTACCGAGCTCATCAAATATTCCATCAAAATATTTTTTAAGTTATGATCCCAATATGTTTCGCACATACATATACTTCAAACATCTATTTGTTAGATTCCCATCAGTTTTATTGATATTCGTAAAGTGCTTTATTCATATTGAAATCAAGCTAATCTTGAAAAATGGGTCAGGTAAAGCCTGATATCTTCCGCCGCTGAAAGTTGTACCAAATTATCATGACAGTACATGTGCATACATTATCAATAGATAGGCTCGATAGGCAGTTGTAGCTGCAGTTCTAATTCTTGGTTTTGTAAAATAGAGCTAAATTGGATTTGAGACCAAGACAAAAATACAGTTTCCTCACATACGGCGTAGCCTAAAACGGAAATAACCAGGTCAGTATACGAAGACATCCCTGCAATTTATATCTGTGGGTTGTAACTGTATCGTTCTCGTATGAATTGAGTTAAAATACACTTTTAAGTTTAGAGTCGTCGCATTTAAATAGACGTATCTTTTTTATACTGAAGAAGTATTTTTATGATCTTTAAGTAGTGGTCAGTGGCGGATTTACAGATTTGCCGCCAGTAGGCTGTTCAAATTTTGTCGCCCCTTGTGATCTCTGCATTTCGATACCCTACACGGAGAAAAAAAGGTGGAAGAAAAAGTCAAAATTTATAATTAAAAAACTAAAAAATCTATACTAATATTATAAAGCTGAAGAGTTTGTTTGTTTGTTTGTTTGTTTGTTTGTTTGGTTGAACGCGCTAATCTCAGGAACTACTGGTTCGAATTGAAAATTTTTTTTTGTGTTGAATAGACCTTTTATCGAGGAAGGCTTTAGGCTATATAACATCACGCTGCAACAATTAGGAGCGAAGAAATAATGGAAAATATGGAAAAAACGGGGAAAATTATTCATTCTCGAGGGCTTTCGTTGCATGCGTTGCGAAAACGATTCAAGATACCAAAAATATATGTATGAAAGAATTATTCCTCTTGAAATGATCTAAAAAAATGTCCACGACAGTATATGTCTATCTTTTAAGATTAACACACTAGAACCGTTTTTATGGTAATCAAATTTGGTCGAACCCACTGCCATACCAAACTTGCCGCGTTTCCAAGTTTAATCTGAATTAATTTTGCTGTGATCCTTTGCTACTTTGCTATTATTTTGTCGTAAGCTTTATTTCTAAGTTTAATTTAATTTAACCTGAATTAATTTTGGTGATAGTTTATTATCTTCCCGAAATTCCTACGGGAGCGGGACCTACGCGGTTGATACTTACGGGTCCCGAAGCGAAGCGAGGGCGGTTCGCTAGTGTCTAAATAAAATGTCTAAACAAATATTTTTATTGGACTTACACTTTAAAACAATACTCCTATTAAATTATTTATTAAGAATCCGCTTGATAAATTTTAATTTTAAATTAGCTTTTTGCGCGATTTTATTTTCGCAAAATCGTCTATTAAATCATCGTATGCGATATTGTTCATTAGTTTTGCCTCTATGCACAAAAGAGCGAAAGCATTTAGCTTTTCTTGACTTAAAGAAGATCTTAGATAATTTTTCACCCGCTTTAAGCAAGAAAAGCTTCTCTCACCCGAACAATTTGTCGCTGGTGTACACAAAGCCATGCGAACTGCTATATCCAAGTTAGGATAAATGTTCTCCAAATTCTGATTTCGCAGAAACGAAGATAGACTTTTTAATGATCCAGACTCAGGTTTTATTAAAATTCTTTGAGAAGTAAGGTGGCCTTGAAGGTGTACGCATTCTTGAACTAGGTCAGTTTCTAAATCGTTAGGATACATTTTTTCCAAAAAATTTGCTTTTTCAGTTAGGGTCGATGTCGACAACTCACCTATTTTAGTTAGAAATGAAAACTTCTCGTTAAATCTGTTGTAAGCCTTCTGAAGTTTTCCTAACTCGGACACGAGTCTATCTACGAGGACGAGAAACGTGTTAACCCGGAAACTTTCTTTCGCAGTCAATCTAATTTCTTCATCGGGTGTTTCGTCGAATCTTTTTTTTCTTTTAGGTTGTCTTTTTCCAATATTTGTTGTATATTGCTTAGACACGCTTAATTCCATCGCTTTTTCTTCGAAATACTTGAAGTTCTCTCGTTCTTCATCGATCTGGACTTGCACTAAATTGTCAATTCGGCCATCAATCTCACTTCTAGCTTTCAAACTAAGGATACTTGATTTTTGACGGGCAGAGTTTTCATGGTGAGCTACTCGATGTTCTGCATTTTTCCAGTCATTAAATCCTTCGTTCTCGAACTGAGTTTTATACTGCAGTAGACCGAATGCCAAACAGGGTCCACAAAATAGAGAATTTTTACTTTGAGAATAAACTAGCCAATTTCGATCTTTCACTACATTATTTTTCATCTTCCTTTGAAAGATACTCACTGGCAAGAAACGACGCTGATCTCCATATATTTTTTCACTTTTAGAGAAGTCACAAGACTTGTTTTGATCGAAGCCGTACCTTGCAATAATCTCCCTTAAAGTATCGTTAATTTCCCATAAAGCTGGATCTTTATTTAGATTTACTGTTGTTTGCACTTGATCATTACTTGTACTTGACGTGTGATACTGAGACGCATCTGCAGTTGTTATACTAATTGACATTTCTTCTACCGCTTCTTTGTCAAAAACATATGAAAAAAAATGAAAATGAAAATGAAATTTATTTCTTTCACAATAGTTCAGTACAACTATAATCTAGGTTGGAGCCATCCTAGTAAACATAGAAATGTCTGTGTCAGGAGGCTCCGCTCTTCCGTAACATTAAATTAAAAATAAAACTATGTGTGAAATTACAGACGCATCTTCAGTTGTTATACTAATTGACATTTCTTCTACCGCTTCTTTGTCAAAAACATATGTACGTATCCGTTTTTTCAAAAGCAGATTGTTGAATAGAGCCCATTTGTTTTTGGGTATAATTATCACTGCATGTGGTTGAAGTTCCTGGTCTTACAATACTGCTTCTACTTCCACTTTCAAGAAAATTGTCAATTTTCATCGTTTTACTGATAACCTGTTCCTGTTCTTCTTTTTTCATTTTGGCCTTTTTTTAAACTCAGCTCCACTGGGTCGCTTCCTTCCATCACTTATTCTTACCATTGGTTATTTAAGAACTGAAAAAAATACATAAATAACATTAGGAGTCTTATTTCGCGTGCGTATTTATCAGTAGGTATTCTTTGTTCAGATTTCAGACCTTGAAATCCTTGACTAGTTATCTAATATAATGGTACAAGAGCTGGCGACGTCGTGAAATAAAGCATTTAAAACGAAAGTTTTTTCTTTTCCATATATTCCATATGCATTTATCTATACACATTTGTACCACAATCTGCTTTTGAAAATACGGTTATGTATGTTTTTGACAAAGAAGCGGTAAAAGAAACGTCAATTGAACACACAACTGAAGATGCGTCTCAGTATCACAAGTTAAGTTTTTCGTAACTGAACGAGAGAACTTCAAGTATTTCGAACAAAAAGCGATGGAATTAAGCATATCGAACAGATAATATACAACAGATATTGGAAAAAGACAACCTAAAGGAAAAAAAAGATTCGACAAAACACCCGATGAAGAAATTAGATTGACTGCGAGTGAAAGTTTCCGGGTTAACACGTTTCTCGTCCTCGTAGATAGACTCGTGTCCGAGTTAGGAAAACGTCAGGAGGCTTACAACAGATTTAACGAGAAGTTTTCATTTCTAACTAAAATAGGTGAGTTGTCGACATCGACCCTAACGGTATTTTAGATTCTCTTCCCGACATTGATATGATTGTATTGGGAGGGGTTCCTCTTGTTTGGTATAACAACTTTTCGTCGAAAATCGCTTCGACTAATTTTAGTTGGAATAAAGTCATTTCACATAATTATTCATTTGATCGAATATTTGATTGCCATAATTTTATTTCTTATCATCATTTGTTTCGAATAATATCTTTTTATCGAATGTTTATTACATTTATTACATTAATAATTTGAATAATTATTTTCAGATTAGTCTGTTTGTTTTGTAAATAAAAAAGTTGCAAATATTTACAGCGTATTCTTTGATATAATAACTATTCAACTAAATAGGTTAGGTTAGCGAGGAGCGAAGCGACGAGCGTGTTAGGTTAACAGGAACCATCTTTATCTGCCAGAACCGACTTTAGGGCGTTTATAACCACCTGAACATTTCATGAAATGAACATTGTATAAAATAAATATTCGATCAAATGAACATTATGTCAATCAATATTACACATAAAATATTATTATAAAAACAAAAAACCCGACTGATTACAAAAGAACTCAAAAGAAAAAAACAAGTGTCACAATATCAAGATAAAATACTTCATGCTGCCGCATGCGGTGACAAACGTAGTACTTGTGATAAATCTATTTTTACCCGTAGGTAACAGTATTGTTTGTCCCCGCCTGCAGCACCATGAAGTATTTTATGTTGATATTGTGACACTTGTTTTTTTTATTTTGAGTTCTTTTGTAAGCAGTCGGGTTTTTTGTTTTTATAATAATATTTTTATTTCAAGACTTTTTAGTGGGTTCGCCGAAAAATTCAAGTTTTTGGGTTGGTTTTTGACAATTTGTGTTAAAACGTGTGCCTAAACATTACATGACATATATATATATTTGAAAAGGTCTTTTCACGATCTTTCATTTGATACCCATATTGCTAAGATAAGAAAAAACTCAAGATTATCCCCTCTTTTTCTTCCACTTTCGGGCGCCATTTTGAAAATTCATATAGCCTGTGACACTTTCACAGTTCTGACGAATTCAACGATACCTCATATGTCGAAATCCGTTCAACCGTTTGGGCTGTGGGGCCTCACAAATAAATGGACATACATACAAACATACATACATACATACACTCGAAAAACATAACCCTCGTCGGGTAAAAATGAATATTCGATCAAATGAAAATTATGTCAAACGATATTATACAAACTATTTATTTTACGATTTTACGATTTCGATTACGAACGGACATTTTACGATTTCGATTCCGACTCGGTTTTGAAACAAAAGTATATGTGTTATACAGGGTGATTTGTAACTCGACGTATTCCTCTGGGATGTGGTAATACAACTATAACCTAACCTAATACCTAACCTAATACTATAACCTAATACCAAGTCAGCTGGTTATCGAGATATTCCTTATTTTTGGTTTTGGTCAAAGAACACCGAATTTGACTACAAAAAAATCAATAAATAAAAAAGTAGTGGTTTGAATTGAGTTGTGTGTATTTTTATCAGTGACCAATACATCAAAAATCATTTATTAATACTAATGCAGGCACAAGTGTTACACATTATAAGGGTAATATAAGGGTAACGACGAATGTACTCTCAACGAGCTTCATCCGCGTTTCCATCACAAAAGACATAACAATAAATAATATCGGCATACTCGGAACTAGAGTAAGCCGTAACCGAGTACTCGCTGACTGTTCATACCACGGAACACAGAGACATACCCTGTGTTCCGTGGTTCATACCGCCGGCGAGTACTCGCTGACATATGCATCTCTTTTGTTTTTACGAAATGTCATATCTTCCGTGGCTGTCTTGGGCGAGTAATGCGAGAAAACAGCCGAGCCGAACACACCACCCGTCACCACATACTATCACAACAAACATTTTTGCGCTGCAGTTATAATGAGATAACATCAATCTCCATATTTTTTTAATTTTTCTCAGTCTATTTGTTTTCTTTTCTACTCATTTTAAATTTAATTCATTGAGTTGAATATACATACATGTTTGTATCTTTGGGGAACAATTGCCGACACAATTACTAATAGCCGGACAGCGAATGACGAATTTAGGAGACATATTTTTGGCACGTTGAAATCATAAAAAAAAGTTTTCTTTCATTAGTTAATGAAGCATTAGTTCGCTTTCATGCTAAACGGGACGTTAAACATCTACATCATCCTACACATCACATTCTCTCGTTCTACATTCATCCATTCTATCGTATTAACTACCCTACACCCCCCAAGGAACACACATGCCAATTATCAGATTCTTGTTTTCAGTAGTGTCTGCTGTATGTTGTCTGTCATTTAGTCAATTATGAGTTTTTGTAATACCCGTATAAAAATGTCATTATTACTATATTAAAGAACTTCAAATCGTTACCAGCTTTTTGTGAATCATATTCGAAATGGCAGACATAAAAATCTAAGTAGTCATGGGCTCAGGTGACCTTATATGAACACACAATTTCTACGTCATCAAATCATCGGCGTCGTAATAATTTTTATTGAAGATTCGAACGAATTATTCATTCGTCGGATTTAATATATGTTTTATGGCCATAGCGGAGGCAACAAGGAGGCGGTACACCTGAGGCTGATCCTCTTTGTCCATGATATCAAAGGCACCAACGAGCAAGATAGACACAAGATAGATAGGCTTCCTAACACTACGGTTGATTGTTAAAACATTCAGAAAATTACAAATACTAGCTGTTGCAGTTTGGCCCACGTGTATCTCTTTTAGATTTTCAAACAAATTCCTTCCAAAGTTTACTTCAGAGGTTGAACCAAAAATCGTTAAAACAAGTGCTTGATTATTTGTAATCATAATCCTAGAGACCAATTTCGAACAAATTTCGAACCGTCATTTAACCCTCTTAAGGGTTGAATACGATAAAATCCGTTCTTAGCGTAGTCTACTAAATAGACCTTATATGGTATATGATGTTTATTTCTCTCTTATGTAATAGTTTGCATATTTTTTTCCACTAAAATAATATTTCCTGTTACATTTTCACATTACAGAAGCCCTTCACCGAGGTCGCATTAATAATTTTCGTATTATTTAAACATCTAATATCTTTAAACGAGCAATTCTTGTATATTTATTTATTTATTTATTTATTTATTTATTTATACCTATATATATAATCACGATCTCGGAAACGGCTGCAAAGATTTTCATGAAAGTTACAGATTAGGGGGTTTTCGGCTCAAGGAATCGATTTATCATGGTCCCAGGTTCGAGAAAAGCTCGGTTCCCGAGATAAAGAGATTTTAAAAACTGCGTTTTGAGAAACTAATATGTAATATCAGCGCCATCTATGGCCTCACTGGGTAAAAAAGTAAAAAACTCTTTCTACTCGATACTAGATGGAGCTTTCTGATGCTAGAAATTAATTGCTATTTTGTCTTTTTCTAGGTTATTTTCTGAACCTTTATCGATATTTCGATATATCGATATTTTTTACCAATATGCAATTATTTATAAAAATTGCCAAAATAATCGAAATTTTAAGGCAATAACCAGTGTGATTGCCATAGACAAGCAGGTTGTGATTGCCATAGACAAGCAGGTCTAGACTGTAATTTTTGTTTGTGTTTGAAGCAAAGAAACTAAACCCATACAACCTACTGTATACCTACTCATTTTCTAAATTTAAGAAATTGGATTGGTCAAATACATGATGTGACACATGAGCAGACAGCAGAGCTTTAAAAATATATCGATTTTGAAAATAAATATCGAAAATCGATATATCGATCGATAAATGCCTAAAAGATCTTGGAAAAAAACGTTGTTAAACAATCTAACTAGGGATGTCGATTCTTTCTGACAAAGATCGATTTTTGAATCGATTCGAATCGTAACCTACTGAATCGATTCCCAAAAAAATCGAAGTGTAAAAGATCGATTTTGTGAAAAATAAGAAAGATACCATAATAAATGACCTCTTATCAGTGAAATCAATGAATTTTTTTAATTCAAGGAATTCGATAATTACAATTATTTTGATTATCATATCAAAGCAAAGGGAGTTCATAGTATGAACTCCCTTACAGCGCATGTTTTTCTGTCGGCGGCGTTAATTTTATTGAGTTGTGTACCTATTGGTATTTCATTTCATAGTAGTGGGGATTAAAATCCGAAAAAAACCCGTAGTACATTTTCTTACTAGGACGGCTGTACATTCAATTGTAAATAATTTTATGGTTTTTACCAAAACAGAAAAAATCGAACGACGATTTTCTAGGGTGAAATATCGATTCACTGAATCGATTCAGTACTACGTATCGATATTTTTGGTCTGAGAAATCGATTCTCCGATTAATCGATCTCAGATCGACATCCCTAAATCTAACTTCACGAAGGCGAAGCCGTGTATTTTCTATGGCCGCGACTCGTCTCAAGAACACCTTAAAGAAAATCGTCATCAAATACAAACAGGTCAGGCTTTACTCGAATCACAATATGATCGTAATATGATTCTGATTAGAAATCGTAAAATGGTCAATTCTGCGGCAATTCATATTATGATTCACGTACAATTCATATTTTCAATTCTGCTATTTGACTGCTTTGTATGGAAATTGGTAAAATGGTTTACAAAATAGGAATTGCGTAAATGTCACCTTAGAAGTTAGTCCGAAGCAACATCTGGCGATTCATTCTTTAAGTTTTCCTTGGTTTTTCGACGAAATGGAGCATGCGCGAGTGATGGAAAGTATATTATATCGCCGGCGAAGTGTTAATCTTCGAAACGCGGAATTGGCATTTGAAATGCCGGACGCCGAGTTTGTGGGATTATACAGACTTAATAAAAGTGTTTGTAGGGCTCTCATACAAGAGTTAGAGCCGTATTTACCTGTGCGACGAAGTGGAATTAATGTAACCTCAAAGGTAAGAAATTTATTAGTACGTACTAGCAGGGGCGGATCTACTTAAAGGCTTTTTGGGCTGCAGCCCAGGGCCCCGCGAATACAGAGGGCCCCCAACCGAACTGAAACCAATAGACGATATTGTCAATAATAAAAATTATCTAGAATTTTAAAAAATCCGATCATGAGGTTGGCAACACTGCGATCAATCAACCCGAGTGCGCATCTATCAAATGGAACGGGGAATTCCCTGTCGCTTGTTTTCAGTCGGTGTATTCCGTGTATAGTAGTGTCTATTACTGGGGACTTCCCTCCGCGCCCGACCGGCCCGACGCAATTTTGTTATTTTTCCGCACTTCTGCTATAGTCGACTATATTAACGAATTGACTTTGTTATTGTTAGAAATGTGTTTAGTGCGTGTGTTTAGTTTACTAAGTAATAGATAACTTAAAAGTTATAAGGACCGGACCTTTCTTTTAATTTACTAAAATTGAAAGTCTTCAGCATAACTAGACTTCCTGCTTTTAATAGGCAGTAGGTAAGTAAAAAGAATTATAAAACATGACTTTTTATTTCAGTTTTCAAAACTAAATGAATCAAACTCGTTCGATATTTAATTATAATTTGTGAATTGCTACACTCATTACAAAGTAGGTATTAAAATTAAAAGTTCTATCCAGTTCTTTGTTTATTTTCAGAAAAATATCTTATTTTACAATATGTCTGCTAGAAAATATAAAAGTGGAGCTGAAAAAAGAAAATTACAGTTTAGTCGAGAACAAGAAAGAAATAAATGCGCAAAAATTGAAACTTTTTTTAAATCGGAACATATAAACGCGAATGAAATAGCTATAAATCCATTAAAAAACGTAAAGGAAGGTATTTTATGCGAAGAGAATCTAACCGATGGCAGCAAAAAATCGCAAAACGAGGAAAAAAATACAAGTGATGAAAATATGCAAGATTTTGAAAACCAGAAAAAAAATACCAACGATGAAAATGTGCAATATCTTGACTTCCAGCAACCCTCTGGTTCCTCTGAAAATGAAATTGGTGTTCAGCAAAAGGGAGGTAATACCGATACCGAGGTGGAAAGAAATTTAGAAAATATTAAGTTTGAGTTTGAGAAATATGTTGACGTGGGCATGTGGCCAGATTTGCTGAATAATGATTTTATTAATTTCGTCCTCTCACATGAAATGACTGACTTTCAAAATAAAGATCCGAAGAATATATATTCAGCTTCAATGAAGAAATATAAAGAACAAAACAGATCTTTTTCAAATAGGTATTTCACTAGAAAAATGAAAAATGGCCAATTACTGGAAAGATCTTGGTTATGTTATTCAAAAAGAGTTGGTACTGTTTTTTGTTTGACTTGCAAACTTTTTTCTAAAACTCCTTCTCAATACACAACCGGATTTTCTGATTGGAAACACATAGGATTTTGTTTAGAAAATCACGAAAATTCTAATGAACATAAGAATTCAATGTTAGTGTGGTTGACACGAAAAGAAAATAAGTCTGTTTTAGACAAGCAGCTTCAGGAGCAATTAAATAAAGAAACAGAATATTATCACAATGTCCTAAAACGGGTTATTGCAGTGCTAAAATTTCTGAGTATAAGAGGCTTAGCACTTAGAGGTTCCGAGGAAGTATTTGGTTCTCCACATAATGGTAATTTTATGGGTGCTCTAGAGCTATTGGCAGAATTCGACCCATTCATACGTGAACATATTGAACAACGAGAGCTGCGACCAAACCCTGTAATATCATATTTATCAAAAACAGTATATGAGGAAATAATTGAGATTATGGGTAAACAGATAATTAAACAAATTATAACTGAAATAAATAACGACGACACAAAGTATTATTCAATTATGATGGATTCAACCCCAGATCTGTCTCACGATGACCAACTTGCTATTGTATTACGATACTGTTTTCGGGGAAAAGTGTATGAAAGATGTGTATCTTTCATTAAAATTAGTAGTCATACTGGCTTATATTTATTTAATATTCTACAAGCCTTTTTGGAAACAAATGGACTACTACTGGATAATTGCAGGGGACAGTCATATGACAACGCTGCTAATATGGCCGGAGTCTACAATGGTGTACAAGCACTACTAAAAGAAAAAAATAAATCCGCGGATTACGTGCCATGTGCTGCGCATTCCCTTAACCTAGTTGGTCAAGAATCCGTGAAGGTTGCAACCGAAATTGTAATTTTTTTTGGAATAGTGCAACAAATATACGTTTTCTTCTCTGCTTCGACCCATAGGTGGGAACTGTTAAATCGTGAAACAAAACTAAAATTTACGTTAAAAAGTTTAAGCCAGACCAGATGGTCTTGTCACTTTGATGCTGTCAGAGCTTTGAAAAGTAATTATGATGGCATTATGAAAATTCTCAATAGTTTCGGCGAAAATGACGATGAAAAAGTTGATTTCCGAAAAGAGGCACGAAATTTATTTAATAAACTGGCGAAACTAGAAACTGCAATTTTGATTGTTTTTTGGGAAGAAATTTTGGAGAGATTTAATGTAGTTAATAAAAAAGTACAGAGCCCTGGTTTTGACATTGGTGAAGGCAATAAGTTAATTGTGTCATTAAAAGAGTTCGTGAAAAACATAAGGCAACAATCAGATCAGAAGCTAAAGGAATACGAAGAGAAAGCTAAAAAATTAAGTACTAGTGTGGGAACAGACTACAGTGACATAAATAAGAGACGCATTACTTTGAAATTTTCAGATAAATCTACAGATAAAGTCTCAGTGAACTGCGCAGAAAAATTTAAAAGAGACACGCTTAACGTTGCGTTGGATAAGATGATTATGGATTTAAATAATAGAAGCCAAGCCTATGAGACCTATAGCAAAAAATTTAAATTTTTAATGGATTTGCAAGACAAAAATCAAGAACACATAGATCTGGAAAGTGTACGTAATATTATTGATTATTATCCAAATGACGTAGACGAACATTTAGTGAATGAGTGCATTCAGTTGAAATCTTACTTACTGCAATCTAAGACAGAGTCTTACACCTCTTGCAGTGAAATTTTTTGCCTAATTTATGAAAAGAAACTTGTTGATGTTTTCCCAAACTGCTATACTATCTTAAAGATTTTTTTAACGATGCCGATCACTAGCTGTGAAGCGGAGCGTTCTTTCTCCAGGATGTCGTATATAGAAAACAAATACAGGACAACAATGTCGAACTATCGACTAAATCATTTATCAGTTCTTTCGATAAATTGCGATTTAACAAAGGACCTACAGTGCGATGACCAAATAAAAGAATTTGCAGCACAAAAATGCAGAAAGGTTGCTTTATAATTTATTTAACATAACCATTTATAACCCGTCAATTTATTTTGCAATAAATAATGTTTTAATAAATAAATAAAATATTTTGTTTTCCTATTTTCTTCCTGTACTTAACATATATTACATTACATATACCTACATCACTACAGAAAACAGTTTCTTGTCAAAATGGCAATTAGTTGAGTAATTAGGTAGGGCCCCTAAGCAGTATTAGCCCAGGGCCCCACAAATTCAAGATCCGCCTCTGCGTACTAGAAGATAGAGAAGCGCTCACAACCCGGCGACTTTCGTCGACCATAAGTGATCACCAAAGTAACAGCAGACGCGGTTGATAATTAGATAGGTCACCGTTAGTGGCTAAATTTCTTGAGCACTTCCGTGCTTCAGAGGGCACGTAGTCAGTCCCAATTGTTGTCGAGACCCGTGCTCAGTAGTAGTTCAGTAGTCGGTCGATAAGAAGTATAATGTGCTGTGTCTAATATATCTTTTTTGTTCTAGGTGTTAAGTGCACTTAGCTTTTACTCTTCTGAGGTTCATAGGAGCAAGTGCTCACAACAAGATGCACCAAGTTAGTGTATCTAACTGCGTGAGGTCTGTCACACAGGCACTTAACAATGATCATTTCAGAAATAAATACATTTGTTTCCCACACACTTAAGCAAAATGTAGTGCAAATCGCATGAATTATCAATAACTACTTAGTAGATCCCAATTAAGTATGTGATAATTTGTCATTTTATGAATATGACTAATTGACTATCTAATTTTATTCATTTTGACAGTTTATTTATATTTTTTTTTTTGTTATTAATTTAGGTAATTCCTTTTTTATAAAATTATAACTATGAAAATATTAAAGATAAAATGTTAATATTGAAACTGTTTATCATTTTCAACTCATGAGAGTTCCTCATAAGAGGGTTATCCCTAATGCCACAAAGTAATAGTTGCGTGAAGAATGAAATAACTTGAATAGGTATATGAAATTAAATTTAATACATACAAAACACATCAATAGTCAACAGTCAGTGTACATTAATAAATTTAAAAATGAATACAAAAAATCACTCTTCATTACAATAAAATTAAAGAAATTTGAAAACTTAAAAAGAATACAAAAACTCACATAAACAATCTCCTTTAATACAATACAATGAAAAAGAAACATCTAAAAACTTAATCTACCTATTTACCTACTTTAAATCTTTAAAAATAATCATAAAAAATATTACAGTACATAAATAATATAATATCTGCCAGTCGTGTATTAGCATCTGCTATCCTCGTTTGAGCATCTGCTATTCTCATGTGAGCATCTGCAAACCGGACCATACTTTGCCCCATCAGCTCGAGAGCCCTAGCGGTGGCTGCATCTGATGCAGCTCTTTGCATCTCCACTTGTGATAGTATTCTCCGCGCCTCGTCTAATGGAGCCAGCAGACGACCTAAAATATAAAAATAGTTGGCAGTTAATTTTTGAAATTACTTTTTGGTTTAGTACCTATAGTATACAAATTAGTTTTACATACTGCGATAACGGGCTTGCCGACTGCGCCGAGGTAGGACTGGTTCAGGGCCGGCTGCTACTGATACCGGTGCTGGCGTTACAGGCACAGTTGGTGCTGGTGCCGGTACAGAGGCATCATGCGGCGGTGGAGGTTCCTCCCCCTCCTCCACTACCTGAATGATTATTTCAGTCCTGAAAAGATTTAATTACTTGATCAACGAGTTTTGCTGCATTACTAAATAAATAATAGTCTACTTTAATAAATTGTTAATTAAACGTGATTGACAGATAAACAACATTTTTACATCACTAATTTAATTGTGTCACAAATGTTCACTTGTATAATGAAATTTTTAAGTACTTACCTACTTTATATTAGATTTAAAAAGACGTCCAACTCGTATAAAACAAGATTGTGAAATATTTTCGCTTCGTATGGGAACATATGAAGTGTTAAACCTTTAGTTTTAAGTGTTCACATTCTTTTCACAACTTGCACGCAATAAAAACTTATGTGTTTGGGTCTCTTCAAGGGTTCCTTTTGATAAAGTTTCAAGGGTTTGTTCACGGTTTGTACTTTGTTTTGAGAAACATAACATGATATTTATTTTTCAGATTTTTCTGTTTTGAAACTTTTGTTTTGACGTTGCCATATAATTGTTGCCAGTAAAAACATGATTTTGAATGATTAATTTCGATTCCGATAAGATTCCTTTATACTGTGATATATTGATGAATACATGTGTTAATTATTACAAGTTATTCATTTCTCATACGAAATTGTTAAAATATAGTTTATGATTACTTAATAAACTTAAAAGAAATATTAAGCGGTTATTACGGTTTTTAATTTTTTCTTATGGTGACACAGTCACCAAATATTTTTGAATCATAATATGAATTGAATTGCAAATGATTCATTTGACTGCGTGACCATTTTACGAAAATAATAGGAATTGCTAAGGATCTGCTAGGAATTCAGGAAATGAATTGCTTGCAGAGTAATTGCTCAATGTGGCCTTTTTAGACCAGCAGGTTTCTCAAACTTCTTGCATAGAGGACTCATTTCTAGAAAACCTTCATGAAAATAATTAGATTTTCGCTTGTCCCATAGGTGTTTCTCAAACTTCACACAGTGATGAATCAAAATAATCCAGTTTCCGCTCGTCCCACACGTGCTGCTAAAGTAAAATGTTTGCAAAACTTGACTAATATTATACGAGCAGAAAGGTCTTATGATTTGGATGTTTCACGAGAGCGTGCGTCACAACGTGTGGCCGCTGAAAATGACGAACAACGGGAACGACGTCTACAAGATTTACGGCAGCGTGCGTCACAACGTGTGGCCGCTGAAAATGACGAACAACGGGAACGACGTCTACAAGATTTACGGCAGCGTGCGTCACAACGTGTGGCCGCTGAAAATGACGAACAACGGGAACGACGTCTACAAGATTTACGGCAGCGTGCGTCACAACGTGTGGCCGCTGAAAATGACGAACAACGGGAACGACGTCTACAAGATATGCGGCAGCGTGTGGCACAACGTGTGGCCGCTGAAAATGACGAACAACGGGAACGACGTCTACAAGATATGCGGCAGCGTGTGGCACAACGTGTGGCCGCTGAAAATGACGAACAACGGGAGCGACGTCTACAAGATATGCGGCAGCGTGTGGCACAACGTGTGGCCGCTGAAAATGACGAACAACGGGAACGACGTCTACAAGATATGCGGCAGCGTGTGGCACAACGTGTGGCCGCTGAAAATGACGAACAACGGGAGCGACGTCTACAAGATATGCGGCAGCGTGTGGCACAACGTGTGGCCGCTGAAAATGACGAACAACGGGAACGACGTCTACAAGATATGCGGCAGCGTGTGGCACAACGTGTGGCCGCTGAAAATGACGAACAACGGGAGCGACGTCTACAAGATTTGCGGCAGCGTGCGTCACAACGTGTAGCCACTGAAAATGACGAACAACGAGAATACCGATTGGAAGAACAAAGACGTCGAGACGAAAGACGTCGTAGGGCTTTAGAACTTAATAATTATTTACCGACATATAAATGTGCCGTTACTACAGCTGTGCAATATCACGCCTTAGGGCCATTCGAAATTTTGTGTATTCATTGTGGTGCATTGCATTTCCCTGAGGAACGCGTTTCTAATCGTATAAATAGAAATTCATTTGGTGACTGTTGTTTGCATGGACGAATTTTAATGGACCAACCAAAATTTGCAAATGAATTAGTACGTCTCTTTTTAAACCGTCACCCATATTCGGAGGAATTTCATAAAAAAATAAGAAACATAAATGCATCTTTTGCTTTAGCGTCCTTCAATGTAGAAAATGACAAAACAATAAATAGCCATGGAATTTATAGTTTTATCGTTTGCGGACAAGTATATCATAAAATGAATATGACAGCTCACCCGACGCAAAATGATGATGGTGTCTTTGAACGGCCACTATACGGGCAACTATACTTTTTAGACCCAGATGAAGCCGTTAATGAAAGACTTAACCATCCACTTAATTCTGAAATTACTACCTCAATGATGGAGTTATTGGAGTTCATCATTCGAGCGCAAAATAGTTATGTACAGGGCTATATAATGATGCGAGAAGTAGAGGACGAAATGAATCGGTTAACTTCTGCCCAAGGATTACCCGCACCATACGTAAAGCTTTTATTTAGACTTCCAGATCAAGCTGATTACAGAAGGTTTAATATACCAGCGTGTAATGAGGTTTGTGCAGTTTTTACACTAAATGCTGATCAAAGCTTTCCAGAAAATGAAATGATTGTTCACCAGCGCAATAAAAATATTGTCACTTTAAAGAATGTTGATAAGCGAGTCGAGCCATTTACTTACCCATTATTTTATCCAGCCGGCACGGATGGTTTTAGCCCAGATTTGCAGTTACAAATGCTTTATGCCAGCCGCAGTCATTTAACTCGGCTTGAACTGGCACAATACAGACTTTCGTTTCGACCAGAGTTTATTAAATTTTTAACAGAATCTCCATCAACAGATGGACCCGATGTGCGGGAACTTCTATTTAATGCACTGCATTTTGGAGGCCGATTATTTCAACAATATTTAGTGGATACTTACATTCGTGTAGAGCGTGACCGTATTCAATGGATCAAATATAACCAAAATAAGATTTTAACTGAACAATATACGGGAGTAACCAATTACCTTAATCAACTTGCCGAAAAAAAGAATGCCACAGTTGGTGAAAAGATTATTTTACCTTCCTCTTTTCCTGGTTCGACGAGGTATTACACGGAAAATTTTGAAGATGCAATGGCTATTGTTCGACGGCTTGGATCACCTGATTTCTTTATCACCATGACATCGAATCCTAACTGGCCAGAAATAAAACAGGCATTGCAAATAAATTTAGAAGATGGAACAATCTTGCAACAGCTTCCACAGAATCGCCCTGATATCGTATCTCGAGTTGCTAAGTTAAAATTTGATCAAATAATAGAAGATTTAGATAAAAAACAAGTCTTTGGAAAGGTATCGGCTTTTGTGTACAGTATAGAATTTCAGAAACGGGGATTACCACACATGCATCTGCTTATAATTATGACATCTGACGATAAGATTCATCAACCAGAAGAACTCGATGACTTGATTTCATCCGAAATACCCGGAAATGATGACTTAGAGCTAAGAGAATTAGTACTCAAATGGATGATTCACAACCCATGTGGCGATTTAAATCCCAATGCAACGTGTATGGTTCATAAAAACGGAAGAACAAAATGTCGATTCGACTTTCCAAAATCGTACCAGGAAGTTACATCATTAGTAGATGATGGTAAACCAAATTATCGACGACGCTACAATCCGCAGTTGGATCCTCATAGTCCCCAATTTTCACACGAATATGCGGTTTATCGCAAAGACATAAACGGTCGTCGTATAACACGAGATAATCGTCATGTAGCCCCCTACAACGCGTATTTGTTGAAAAAATTTAATTGTCATATTAACGTTGAGTACGTAGGGAGTATTTTGGCTGTGAAATATCTTTATAAATACATTTATAAAGGACACGATTGCGCATCGATCAAAGTTGTAGGAGAACAAAGGACACTTATTTATAATGAAGCGAATACATACATCGAAGGACGTTGTGTTACGTCACCAGAAGCATGCTGGCGATTATTTGCTTTTGAAATTAAAAAAAAAAGCCATAGTGTTCAACGACTGGATATCCACTTACCAGGACAATATCGGAATACAAACTTAGATCGAATCCATGAAGATTTAGCCGACATTGGCCAAAGAGGATCTACTCTAGAGGCTTATTTTAAGCACAATGCAGAAATTAAAAGACATAATCAGTCAAACGATAATGTCTCACGTCAATATTATTTTTATTGGCAGATGCCTGAAAACTTTAGATGGATCGGAAGGCTTAGTAAATGGGAGCCAAGAGTTCGCCGTTTGCGAGTCATTGGTAGGATTCACAATGTGAATTTCGTTGCCCAACCAGAACTTTACCACTTGCGATTGTTACTATTTCATGTAAAAGATGCAACAAGTTTTGAAGACCTTCGAACCGTAACAGATATCCAATATCAAACGTATAAACAAGCCTGCTTAGCACGAGGCTTGTCTTATGACGATCAACAATGGATAGAAGGATTACGAGAATCTGCATTATCTAAAATGCCTGTAGCAATGAGAAGCCTTTTTGTTCAAATTTTAATTTACGGATCTCCTGAAAATCCAAAGCGTCTGTGGGAAACTTTTAAAGAAAATTTGTCAGAAGATTTTATACATGTAGCCCGGCAAAATGGACAGTCTATAAAAAATGCAATTAATCGCTGTTACAGAATTATTGCTAAAAAATTAAACACTGAAGCTACAGAAGGCCGAAATTTCCAATACTGGGTACAAACTTTTGGCTTTGAAGATATTGATAATTACGATCTTGAAGATAATCAAGAGAATTTGGACACGGATGAATCAGCAGTATTAGGAGATCAAATGTACCAGCTACTAAAAGGAAAACAGAAGGAAGTCGTCGATTCCATTCTTCAAGCTGTAAATAATACAAGTTCTGAATCAAAATGCTTCTTCATTGATGGTCCAGGGGGAACTGGGAAGACATTCATTTACAAAACTTTATACTACATGCTGACTGGAAAAGGATACAAAGTAAAATGTATGGCTTTTACCGGTATTGCTTCCATATTATTGCCTAATGGACGTACTTCTCATAAAATTTTTGGACTAAAAGTACCGCTGACACCAGATTCAGTCTCAAGTATTAAACCTAACTCTTCGAAAGCGAGACAATTAGCACAAATAGATATTTTTTTAATGGATGAAGCTCCGATGCTTCCAAAATATGGTTTGCAGAACATTGATCAACTTTTGCGATCCATTGGAAATCCGGATCTCCCTTTCGGTGGAAAAGTAATAGTACTAGGAGGAGCACATATAAAATAATAAGCATATTGAAGTTACATGACAAGAAAATTTTAATTAATGTGATTACGAGATATAAATAATAATTTATAAGTAATTGAAAGTTTTGATGTAATAAAGTGATACACTTCACATATAGGTTCATATCTACATTATTATCTTTCCGTTTGTACATTTATGTAGTGTAGGAGACCTTGTTATATTAATTACAACAACGACTTCATAGTCATAGTCCGTAAACATAAATCATTTGATGATACCAATTTAATTTACTGTAAAATCGTGCTATTCGTATAGCTAGGTAGATGTGATCATGTTTACTTGACAAATCAGGCCTCTGCCTCGAATCTTGCGGACAGCGGGGCGGCAGCGGCGGCGGCGCGGGAGCGACAGGATTTTATGCGTAAAATCAAATGGACCGGCCGGCCCTCGAAAACAATCATGTGAAAACATCGTAGTGGTCATACTACATATTAACACTAGAAATATAGCATTTTCCTGTACCCTGTATATATCTGCAGTGGTACAGTCAAGCTAAAAGTCAGCTATACAAGGTATATAAGGACAATAAACATATGAAATAAATATGCTCTAGGATTTTTTTGAACATTTTTATTGGAATAAGAATATCATTAAATAACTAAATTAATTAAAAAAACTGCCTTCAAAGAAGTAATTTAAAGTTACTTAATTAGTAATATATAACACTAGCTGCGCCCGCGGCTTCGCCCGCGTGGAACTAAAATGTGTCACAAAGTTTTTCGTGAATCCCGACCCCGCGAGAATTCTTGGATAAATAGTAGCCTATGTATTGCTCCATATGAATAACAGTTGATTTTTTAAATACGTTTTAGTCATACAGTACCTACAAAAATCCGTTCTGTAGATCTTGAAAATATCGATAAAAACACTTTAAGATATAAATGTAGTTTTTTTATTCCAAAGTTCAAGCAGTGGAGCCTGTGAGTTTAAACATGATATTAGAAAAAATTAAACTATATTGGTATAAATATATAAATGTAGTTTTTTATTCGGGTATCAAACATCATCATCGGGTATAAACATCCTACAGTGTCATGACATGGTGTTGTTCAAGAAGCGGAACCATCGCATTCTTCGTGGCCGGCAACGCGTTGATGATTCCCCTAGTGTTGCCACTATCGTAGATTTTTTAAATTTTTTTAATTTGATTTGTACTTGTCAATGTATGTATCGCGAGGGAAGTCTCGAACAAAAAGTAGCCTATATGATGCTCCATAACATCCTGTACCTCCCACTGAAAGTCCCATAAGAATTTGAACCCGCGACCTCGTTCCCGCATAGGAGTTTTTTCTACCTGAATCCTGATCCTGCGGGAATAACGGGATAAAAAGTACCCTTAATGTTGCTCCGGAAAATCCGCCATCTTCCAGTGAAAGTCCCATAAAAATCCGTTCAGCCGATCCGGAGATTAGCGCGCGCAAACAAACTTTTTTTTAATTAAAATTTTTTTTAGATTCATGTTCTAGTACTGTTTCTTAACCCCCCTATATATTTTGTTTTGTCATATATATATGTTGTTTTCTTTAAAAAACAGACACGAATTTTCTACGCTTTTATTAAATAGATAAACATATTTTTCTTCACATTTAATTATATAAACCCCATTTTCAAAAAATGTTTTAAGAACATGATTATTTATTTATCACAAAATGAAATATTCACATTTGACTTTTAGCTTGACGATACCGCCACAGCTATATACAGGATGAAAGAAAATGCTACATTTCTAGTGTTAATATGTAGTATGACCACTGAGACAAACAAGTCTCACTGGTCATACCAGTATGACGACCCAGTATGACCACCGAGAAGCACCCGAATTTTAAAGCTTGAAACCTCAAGCAATACAAGACCGACACCTATCTTCGACAGCGCGTCTGTGTCTATAAAGGCGTGTGTGGCCCACAGGGAGTACCGTCAACAGTAATTACGCCTTTCCGTCATGCCATTCGACACGGTGCCACATGCAACTATTTCCTTGAAACAATGCAGGTAAACAGCGGAAATTTCCATAAACTTCACCTCGTCACCTGACCTTCAGATAGCCATCTCAGTAATTAACTAAACGCATTTGTTACATAAACACAGTAGAAATGCAACGGCACTGTTCATATTCCTGAAGCATTGGTACTTTATTACTTACGTTAATGACCAGGATATTGAAATATTTATGAGGGATCCAACGCTACTGCTGCTAAATATAGAATTGTATTAATTAAGTTTTAGGCCCAACGTTTGTACACGCGCGGGTGTAGTTTATAGCACGTGCATAGTCTCGCGCGTACATGACGCATTTATGCTTTTTTTTATAGCCTGAAGGGCTGACGCAAAAGCAGACGAGCTACCTGATGGTAAGTGGTCATCGCCGCCTATGGACACGAGCAACACCAGGGGAGTCACCAGTGGAACGCCGGCCCTGAAGGAGAGCTTTTTACACCTTTCTTGAAGAACCCCATGTCAAAGCGCTCCGGGAATACCTCAGAGGGAAGCTCATTCCACAGCTTGCAAGTTCGTGGTAGAAACGATCGTGAAAAACGGACCGTTCTCGTCCGCCACGAATTCAAGCGATGTGGATGATACTTCAATCTTTGGCGAGTGCTGCGATGATGGAAGGGTGAAGTTGGCACCAAATCGAACAATTCCTCGGAGCACTCACCGTTGTAAAGTCGGTAGAACACGCAGAGAGATCCCATGTCTCTCCTGAAACCTATGTTTTCTAGCCTGTTAGTGACTCGTGGGTCGTTGACAACTCGAACTGCGCGCTTTTGGCGTCAAATGGACTAAGCTGGTATTGTGGCGCCCCTGCCCAAAGGTGAGAACAGTACTCCATGTGAGGCCTGACCTGAGCTTTATAAAGCATCAGAAGGTCCCTCGCAGTGAAGTACTGCTTCGCCCGGTTCAGGACGCCAAGCTTTTCGGAGGCCAGTTTGGCCTTAGCTTCCAGATGACACCGATACTGCACGTCGCTCGAAATGTCAACACCCAGAATCCCAACACTTTCACTAACGGTGAGCGCGGTACCCTGGAATTGAGGCGCTTTGACGAATGGGGTTTTCTTAGCGGAAAACGCGCAAACTTGTGTCTTCGTGGGGTTGAACTCAACTAAATTGAGCCGTCCCCATTCCGAGACTTGCTCGACTTCAGACACAAGTTTGATTCTGCTATCCTCCAAATGAGACTGAGAGGAGTTTGCAGGGCCTGTGTAACACGCATCTCCCATGCTGTCATCTGCATAGCAATGAATGCCGTTTGCACGCTCCAGCATATCATTAATATGCAGAATGAACAGAGTAGGAGATAGTACAGACCCTTGGGGAACACCAGCGTTTATAGGTTTCATATCTGAGCAACAACCGTCGACAACGACCTTTATATGCGCTCAGATAGAAAGCTGGCTACCCAACTGCATAACCTCTCAGGGAGACCGTAAGATGGAAGCTTCGCGAGAAGAGCCCTGTGCCAGACCCGGTCGAAGGCCTTAGCGATATCCAGGCTGACCGCCAATGCTTCCCCGTTGCTATCAAGGGCCTGAGCCCATCGGTGAGTAAGATATGCTAAAAGATCGCCAGCTGAACTTCATTCACATTTATTAGCGCAAAGCGTGGCTAGCACGAAACGTGGTAGACACCACACAGACAGCGGCTTTCACCCCTAACACCAACGGCGCACCCAGCATGAACAGACGCCATCAGGCAAACTATAAAGTGCACGTGCTTACCATGTTCCGTAATTTTTCTATAGAATAACTAGCCGTGATAGTAATTTTACTAGAACGGGAAGAAACGGGTTTCGTAGAAGAACAACGAAGAAAAAGTAAGTTTCCAGTGCATCCCATAATTTTAAAACGAAAAGAAGATGGAGAATTCTGCATAGTAGGTATACAGGGAGATTTTAATTTAATTTTTAATTTTTCGTTGTTTATGTTTCTCTACCAAGGCGTTGAATAAAATAACAAAATGAAACGTCGTCGGTCTGGGTCGGCGATGACATTTATTAGCCGTGCGACTGCCATAGATACGCACAACAGCGCACCGGCATAGACAAACCATTCTTGTTGAGAATGCTGCCCGGTGACGGTACGAATCTGCGCGGACACGCTCCGCTCGCGTGCGTTAAATGTGAATACATCTATATAAAGTGCATAAAAGAATATTATTTTGTGTGCCACGCCACGTGTCTGACACGCTCAATGTCTGTTTATCTGAACGAAAACGAAGCTTTACTCAAGTACCTACGCTAGATGTAATAATTGTATGAGTCTCGTTCTAATTTTGAGGGCTGAGATGGTCGCCTATAAATAAATGTAACTGGGAAAAACTATTCTGCTTTTACCTGGGTACGCCCACGGTGGTATGTCCATATTATAATTGTAGTACAATTTGAACGCTTTATGCACACGTTTCGAACTCTCTTCCACCAACCCGCACTGGAGCAGCGCAAAAGGATATATTAATGGGTTAAAGTCATATACTCGTAAACGCTACAGAATCATGTGCTTAAGTCACACCTTGCCAATTGCGTCTAATAAGCGTCCTAATCGAGTTTAGCACACGTCGCCAACACATTTACATACATACATCATTTACACCACCCAGGTTTAATTCTACGTTTAGCTACAGTAAAGGTCGAGTTATGAAACTAATTGAAATTGACTTAACTCGTTCTAGCTGGTAGTTACGACAATTTACCCTTTTAATCGGAGTAGGTAAGTACAATGCTTTGTTAGTTGAAATATTAATTTTCTAAAATCAACCACATGTTTCGACGCGGTTTGATTTTAGTGTGCGAGTGTGAGGTTAAAGATGACTCCTTGTTTATTTTCTCAAGTGTACATTATCTACTTCATGTATTCATCAATGAGGTGAAGGAAACATCCGTCCAGTTCTCACGCTACGGCATAGAAATATAAAATTGCAGAAGCATATTAAACAGAAAGCTAGTAAAACTGACCATACCGAGTATATCAATCTGAGAACGTTCTATTTTCACGCGAAACTAAGCAAAGCATATCATAATGTAAATAACTGCACGAAAACAACAAAAGTTCCCTTGAGTCTTTTGAATGCACCAGGGTAATAAAAAGAAAACGTGTATTTTAATCTAACATGCAAGCAAATGCATGTTTTGCGCGTTTGCACGTTTTAATTGCATGTCGTCATGGTCAGGGCAAGTATTTATAATTTTAAATGTTTGTCCACAAAACACACTTATTAACACATCACACATATAGTGGACTCAACAAGTTGCAGGTCGACAATCTCTGTCAGTGTCGAATTCATCGAACGCTTTCAAACAGCTCTCACGCACCAATTATTTCTTTTCTCGACATATTTTTAATAATTGTAACTTTATCAAGAAAAAGTGTTTAAAGAATATTGTAACGGAGGATTTTTATGCCTGTGCTATAACAACACTGTGAGGAGCAATGACTGCAGGAGGTGGTGATATGAGATGTGCTGAAACGAGGGTAGTTTTGGCATATTGGTGATGCCAGATGTGGAGTTGAGAGGTACTATTGAGAGGAGCGGTGTTTTTGAGGAGAGTAGTGTTTTAGCGGAGTGGAGAGGAGAGGGGAGGAGACGAGTCAGATTTCTTTTTTTCAGGTTTTCTATTAAAATGTTACTAGCCAGCTACCTTGCCGGTACCTATTTGAAAATGGAACGACGACAGCAAAGGAAGGTTTGTTGTTGTCAATACTTTCATCATTCAATAAATTGTAACTTAAGTTGTAACACGAGTCGTATTATTTTGCCCTTTAATAATATGTTTTTTAACTAAAAATACAGTGAATGAGAACAAAATTTGATGAAAAAAAGAGGATTATACAAAACCTATACTATATTTATTTGAAATGGTTTTTATTTAGTATAATAACACTCCTCTTCTGGCTCAAAGACATCCTCCTTGGGCATGCTGAGGGTCAAGTTATCCAGCTTTTCTTGCGGCAACCTGTCCCATTCTTGAACAACGGCTTCCCTGATCTCTGGCACGGTCTGAGGAAGTGGCTGACGGTTCCAAACAGATCGCTTAATAGCGTCCCATGCATGCTCGATCGGATTTCAGTCAGGCAAGCCGGCAGGCCAGTCTAATCTTGTGATGTTGTATTCACGGAGAGCAGCATTAACTCGTTGAGCTCGACGTGCAGGGTATTATCGTCGACCAATACAAATTGGTGCCCATGGTTTATTCTAAACTAGCGACCCGCCCTGGTTTCGCACGGGTGCAATGCTGATACTAAATACACTACAGAAAACTGTGAACGTTGTATATAAAAACAAAGCGGCCCGCTCTAGCTTCGCACGGGTATAACATATATGATGGGACTTCGCCCCTCTCGATCATGTCTTCCATCTTATTGCACGAATATTCAGTTGTGTGATATGGCGTGAGTTATCGGGCGAGGAGGTAGTTTTATAATAAAATGCGGTTGCATAAAAATCACTGCGGTATAATTATTCACTTTTTGCTATATAACAATTAGAAAAATCACTATTAACTGAAAAGATAATTCTTAATAAAAATTATGACGTCTGCCAAACACGTGGATGCGTGCGCTTCTCCATCTTGCCACCTTTTTAATTCTTTTAACCGCTCACCGAATCGTATATGGCCACCTCTCCAGTGTTTGGCATTACGTCAGAGTGGCTACTCTGTTACAGTTAGGAATAAAATATCACAGAAGAAACAGAAATCAATTATAAATCGGATTTTTGTCGCGACGATCGCCGTTGCGCCGTCATATATGTATAGCCTATGTCACTCACTGAAAAAATGTTTAAAATCGATCCAGTAGTTTTGATTTATTCATTACTGCCCGTGGCCCGCACGCGTTAAATTTGGAGTAAAACAATTCCCCTTTCCCTATACCATGAAGATTTTCTGCTATCTTTGGAATATCTAAATTCATACCTACATTACTTATTTACTTCGCTACGTCCCGCAATTTTAAATCTGTAATATCTTCGAAAACATTCATTTAAATCTTGTGCTGTAAAGGACCATATAGATCTATATTAAATCAACAATGTATTTAAGCTATTTAATTGGATAAGGATTAATGCTGTATTGGTTAAAATCGCTTCGAAAATTAGCCATTATTTGTCGTAAAAAATAAATGACAAAAAATGTTATCGTGGGATATCCATAAGAGATAGACATATACCATCGCGGAGTTTTCTATAGACCTTTTCTATGTGTACAAATAATTAGTACATTATTTTGATAAATCTCGTAGGGTTCAGCCGGCGTTTGCAATGTAAGCGGAAAAAAATTGATAATTAAGGACATCACATTAGAAACCTCAAAAATAACAGTATTTCTCCACTATTTAATGGATGTTAATCATATATATAAACCTTCCTCTTGAATCACTCTATCTATTAAAAGAAACCGCATCAAAATCCGTTGCGTAGTTTTAAAGGACATAGGGACAGAGAAAGCGACTTTGTTTTATACTATGTAGTGATGATGGTCTAACAATTCCATCAATAGCGACTGTTTTGTACATAACTGCAGTCACGTTGCCTTGATACGGGATCAATGGTGTTCTAGCTCAAATCATTATTCCGCCCCAAAAGGACACCAATTTTCCACCTTGCTGAACAATTCCAATGGCAGTTCTTTGCCTCTCCGAGTCTCCAGGTCTTCTCCAGACGCGAACACGTTGGTTATCCGGTAGTACTGATTCGTGATTCGTCAACAAAGAAGCAATTATGCCAAATGTTTTCATTTTCATCTTCTTCAATTTGGCGGAGTCTTGCCCATTGCAATCTGTGTCGCTGTCGTTGCCGTGAGTTCAAAGGTGCTCGCCAGGACCTCCTAGCTCGTAAACCAACCTGGTGTAAGCAATTCTGAATCGTCTGAGTGCTAATTACTCGTCCAGTTGCAGCCCGCAACTCTGCCTTTATTCTGGAGCGTTGATTGTTGGGTCATGGGCAGTCAACAATTTGATATAGCGCTTCTGGGCAGCAGTCAACACAGTTGGACGACCACTGCGAGGTCGGTCAGCTAAATTACCCATGTCGTGGTACCTCTGCAACGTGGTCACGACACAGTATTGGGATACAGAGACTCGGCGTACTATTTAATTTTTCTCGTAGAATATCATTCTTCTCTCAAAGTTATAATTCTTATTCGTAAACCTCCTGATAATCCTTTTGGCATTTTTTTTCAAGCTAGATATCCTCCGAAAATATCGAAAAAGCCGCTTGAATCGACATGTGTCAGATTTCTGAATGATGCTCTACGACGACTGAACCTTTTTATATATTGAAAAACAATTGAAATTTTAGAATCTTTAATGTTCAAATAATGTATTTTTAAATAGAGAACAAAAAAGAAAAATAAATCATGTTGTATTTTATCACGCTAAGAGAAGGTTTCAATTTTTCGAACCGATCGCAAACTTTTTTTGATGTGTAGGTATTTTTCCGGTCTGATCCTATTCCTGTTTTAAGTAAGGTGGATAAAATAAATACGTATGGAACGTCACACCATGGGACAGGGGACATTTGTGACCAGATAACACAAGTAGAGGTCCTCGCTTCGCTTCAGGCAAGTTACTCTCCTCCTATTGGTTGTATAGTGATGATACGATAAAAAATATCCACTATCCAACACAAAAATAAATTGTCTTAATCAAACCAATAATTCTAGAGATTAGCCCATTCACACAAACAAACTCTTCAGCTTTATAAGACTAGATACAGTAATATTATGTAGGTACGACATGACATGACAACTGTGTCCGAGTCAGAAAAAGACTCAAATAGGAACTAAGATGATTAGTCCAGTTAGTAGACAATGTTGGAACATTAGTTGCTTAGTTTGTTAATAAGCATGAGAACTTGGATAGCGACTGATAGTGATAAAAATAGTCCTGCCAGTCCTTGTTAGTCCGGTTAGTAATTGTTAGTAAGTCTTTTTATAATTCGGTCACAGAAGTGCTGCTACCCTTGAGGAATGAGATGGTCGCATCTAAAATATGTAACCGGCTCCACACTTTCCTATCCGGATCTCAATTGTTCTTAAAACAATTATTACACGGTAGGAATAGTACTTAGTACGCTGGCGAGCGGTGGTACTTAATGGATACCCCATTATTGGTGATAGATTATCATGTGCAGAAAAAAAATAGCTTTAATTTGATCTATAAATGAAGAAAATACGTCAAGGAGTATAAATTTCACAAATATAAATATAAGTTTTATAACAGATTTCCATTGCTGGCACACCTAAGTTGCGGCCATTTTTGCGTAGGCACACATAGATTATCATGTACAGAAAAAAAATAGCTTTAATTTGAGCTATAAATGATCCAAATAACAGATGGATGTAAACTTTCACCAGAATAGCACCTCTTTATGCGTGGCTGCCAACAGGTTGCGGCCATGTGCCTAATGGCACACCCGACTTTTCAGGACCTCTAGGTGTATATCTTGACCTTGGAGTATATTTTATATAAATAACAGATGCATGTAAATTCGCCCCAGAAAGTCATTTTTCTTTCGTTAATTAAATTTACTAGCGGCCATTTTTAACCCCCGACGCAAAAAGAGGGGTGTTATAAGTTTGACGTGTCTGTGTGTGTGTGTGTGTGTGTGTCTGTCTGTCTGTCTGTCTGTGGCATCATAGCTCCCGAACGGATGAAGCGATTTCAATTTAGTTTTCTTTGTATTAAAGGGGACTTACGGGCGCGTGTTTTTAGATATGTTTGATGAAAATCGGTTGAGCCGTTTAAAAGTTATTGGGGCTGAAAGGGGAGAAGAATTTTCATTCTGTCTCTTTGTGGCATCATAGCTCCCGAACGGATGAAGCGATTTCAATTTAGTTTTCTTTGTATTAAAGGGGACTTACGGGCGCGTATTTTTAGATATGTTTGATGAGAATCGGTTGAGCCGTTTAAAAGTTATTGGGGCTGAAAGGGGGGAAGAATTTTCATTCTGTCTCTTTGTGGCATCATAGCTCCCAAACGGATGAAGCGATTTCAATTTAGTTTTTTTGTATTAAAGGGAACTTACGGGCGCATATTTTAAAATATGTTTTATGAAAATCGGTTGAGCCGTTTAAAAGTTATGGGGGGTAAAAGCGGGGAAGAATAGCCGAATGTATGCAAATATACTCGTGTGGGGTCTCAAATGAAAGGGCATAGTAAGAGAATATTTATGACTTAATCGAGAATATTCTTACCTATAAAAAGTATAAAATAAAAATTAAATTAAAAATTAAAAAAACCCCCGACACAAACATTTAAAAAGTAAAAAATAATATCTCTAAAAATAATACGTTGCGTTGGGGGACCGCTCCATTTACTTCTAACTTTAACACAAAAAAATATTGATAAAATATGATGTCTTGGGTAAATAGGCATGTGATACTTTGAAAAAAATCGTAGATAATGAGTAGTTAGGAGCGGTCCCCCAACGCGACGTATTATTTTTAGAGATATTATTTTTTACTTTTTAAATGTTTGTGTCGGGGGTTTTTTTAATTTTTAATTTAATTTTTATTCGACAGGAGTTATTCCGGTATGATCCACACTACAAGATCCATGATAGGTATTTTGTCCGGTTAGATCCATTGTAATTTGACCATTCCGGATCGATCCATTTCCTGTTTATAACGGGTAAGTACAGTCAAACAAAAAACAGTTGATGAAATAAAAATATGTACTTTTTATTCATATAAGAATCATCACATACTTATGTTACGCTACCTAAGTCATTTGAAATCATCTTTTCATAGTTATGTTAAATTATATTTAGTCCTTGGATTTGGATAAATCTAAATAATAAAAACAACAGTTTGTAAGAGACTAAAGATTAATGAAATTATGAAAATAAAATTTAAAACACAATTTTAAAATTGTCTTAGTATTCACAATTACATTGAGTTATATTTGCTCCTTGGATTTGGAAAAATCTTAATTAAGTATGAAAGAAACAATTAAATTTGTAAATAAGTGACTGAAGATAATTATTCAAATAACAAAAAAAAAACTAAAATTACAATGTCAAATTATCACAGTATAACAATCATACTGATTTATGCTTGGTCCTTAGATTAATAAATAATAAAAAAATATTTAGATATTTAACCACAGATAAATCATATTATTATAAAAATAAACCTTAAAATATAGTTGGGCCATTTTAATAGGTCACATTTGACAGTTCGTCAAACTTTTCCAAAGTAACCTTGTAAGGGAGGCACCCCATAGTATCTAATACATTCCATACTAGATACTAGCGAACCGCCCTCGCTTCGCTTCGGGACCCGTAAGTATCAACCGCGTAGGTCCCGCTCCCGTAGGAATTTCGGGAAGATAATAAACTATCACCAATATTAATTGAGGTTAAATTAAATTAAACTTAGAAATAAAGCTTACGACAAAATAATAGCAAAGTAGCAAAGGATCACAGCAAGATTAATTCAGATTAAACTTGGAAACGCGGCAAGTTTGGTATGGCAGTGGGTTCGACCAAATTTGATTACCATAAAAACGATTCTAGTGTGTTAATCTTAAAAGATAGACATATACTGTCTTGGACATTTTTTTAGATCATTTCAAGAGGAATAATTCTTTCATACATATATTTTTGGTATCTTGAATCGTTTTCGCAACGCATGCAATGAAAGCCCTCGAGAATGAATAATTTTCCCCGTTTTTTCCACATTTTCCATTATTTCTTCGCTCCGAATTGTTGCAGCGTGATGTTATATAGCCTATAGCCTTCCTCGATAAAAGGTCTATTCAACACAAAAAAAAATTTTCAATTCGAACCAGTAGTTCCTGAGATTAGCGCGTTCAACCAAACAAACTCTTCAGCTTTATAATATTAGTATAGATTGTTAAACTTTTTACACTTAAAAGTAAGGAACTGACGTCGTTACAAAGTTACGTCAGTGAACTCTTTTTCTTTTTAAATATCAGGGATGGTACCGAAAGAAACAGATGAGTAGATAAGTTGAATTCGAGAAGTTGAAGTAATCGTCAAAAAGTATTTCACGATTACAAAATAAAATGTATTTTAATACAAACAAAATTAATTTTATTACATTTTAGGCCAAAAAATATGTAATCATTCATTTATATAATAACGTCTGGCTCAAAAGTCAGTATCTAGAAACGTGAAATGTTACAAAAAAGACATAATTTCATTTCGCGCCATTATTTGACGCATTATTTTTGTAATTTTTTTAGTCGTTGTGTGAACTGTGCCGACTGTGCGCATAATATTATTAATACTTTTAATAACAATCGCATTCAATTTACAGATGTTTGAAGTCCTTATCGATTTATTCAATTTAGTCGATGTTTTTCAGCAGGTTATCCTCACTATGAAGCAAAGACAAACAGTTGTCAAATGTGGCCTATTAAAATGGCCCTACTTTAGAACATCAAATTATGACAACAATAACAATAATACTGTTTGGCCCTTAAATCAATGAATAATAAATGAATAATAAAACCTGTATGCATATTTATTGCTGACTGTACTAAAATGTGATAACAGATAGTCAATGGACCAGACCGGAATAGAAAATAATTTAAAATATTATGATCCACGTAGGTATTACTCGTTAGGTATCAAACCGGAATAAAAAATAATTAAAAGTATATCGATCCACTCTCGGGATCTATTTTCAAGTATCAAACCGGAATAACCCTTCGACAGGCACATCAGGAAAAACATATTGTTCGTTGCCTAATTGTACATAAAAAATGATTTTAATCAAATACTCGATGGGTGAAGCAAAAGTGTTATGGGATCTTAGACATACTTTGCAAATGTTTTACTATCGGCAAAGTTATTGGACCTGCAAATTGGCACTTTCGGACTTGGCATGTACTGGACTTGAATTTTTAATGAATTGATCTGTGGTTGGTATTATTTTTTGCAATAATTTTATGCTTCTGAAACTCAATTATTATAAAAACAAAAAACCCGACTGCTTACAAAAGAACTCAAAAGAAAAAAAAGTGTCACAATATCAACATAAAATACTTCATGCTGCCGCATGCGGTGACAAACGTAGTACTTGTGATAAATCTTTTTGTACCTGTAGGTAACAGTATTGTTTGTCCCCGCCTGCAGCACCATGAAGTATTTTATGTTGATATTGTGACACTTTTTTTTCTTTTGAGTTCTTTTGTAAGCAGTCGGGTTTTTTGTTTTTATAATAATATTTTTATTTCAGACTTTTTAGTGTTTTCACCGAAAAATTCTACTTTTTGGGATGGTTTTTGACAATTTGTGTTAAAACGTGTGCCTAAACGTTATATGATATATATATTTTTGAAAAGTTCTTTTCACGATCTTTCATTTGATACCCATATTGCTAAGATAACAAAAAAACTCAAGATCCCCTCTTTTTCTTCCACTTTCGGGCGCCATTTTGAAAATTCATATAGCCCTTGACACTTTCACATTTCTGACGAATTCAACGATACCTCATATGTCTAAACCCGTTCAACCGTTTGGGCTGTGGGGCACCACAAATAAATGGACATACATACAAACATACATACATACATACATACACTCGAAAAACATAACCCTCCTTCTGACGCAGTTGGGTAAAAACTAAGTTAAGTCATAAATGTAGAAATTATAGAGCCAATTTTATTTTGCAATGCGGTATACATCATTGCCTTAAACTGGATCAAGTAAAGGTAGTCTGTAAAAGTGATATAATTATGTACATCCACATACTTAAAAGGTGATAGATAGGTGATAAGGTAAGGGACATTTGCATAACAGTAAAATTGATAAACAGTAGCCTACTGATATACTGGAACATCAGGTATAACATTTGCCTATGATATAAGTAAATTACATGTAGTATTTGATAGCGTGATTCAGAACTTGCAAATTAATTTTACTAACGTCATCTATTAACAACATCCGGAACTAAATATCTAGCAACTAACAAAACATCGATCTTCCCATGGGAATGAGATGTTTTTCCGCGGTAAAAAGTAGCCTACGTCACTCTCCACCCTCCTAACTATCCCCATACACATAAACCACACCATATAATAGCAATGTTGCGACGTGAAAGAGTCACAAACAAACAAACACACTTTCACATTTATAATATTAGTATGGAAGTATGGATTATACAAAGAATCAAGAAAGTCCTTACATCAGAAAAGGGCTTAGAAGTAACCATGACTTATGGTTTCGTAAAAAATGTAGCCTTTAAAAGCAAACACCGGTGGACTTACTTTAATTGATTCACGGACATGTGTGGGCGTAATTACGCACAAATTAATTAATTTATAGCGGTGTTACGTAAATTAATTTATTACGTAATCATAGGCTACTTTATGTTCTGTTTTGAGGTTTAAGAGGCTCCATTCATCCTTAATAATAACTGGACTGGGGTGGAAGCTCCGGAGAGGCGTTTGCTTTCTTTGTGTACTGTACCGTATCTATAGTGTTGAATGTTCCGTGGAACTATCAACCTGTTTCGACGATCTTTTTGTTACGCACTACTGGCCAAAGGTCGAGGTTCCACCCGCATTTAATTCGTGGCAATCGTCTACTGTTTGGTTTTCACACTACTTTCTGTCACTAACTTGCAGACTATGGAACAAATTTTCGTAGGAGGTTTTCCTTTCATGCTGTGATATGGGGTTTAAAAAAAAGTGTATACCGCTTTCTTCAAAGCCGGTAAAACATCTAGAGCTGTTGATTTTAGCGGTGTCAATAGGCGACGATGACAACTTATCATCAGTATGCCTGTTTGACCGTCTTTTTTAAAAATATCTTCTGCTCACAGAGCACCCTAACTTGAGAAGCCTTGACTGCCTAACTTTAGGAGGTTTCAAGGACTTCTACCATTTTTAACAGTAAGGCAATCCTTACGGGGCCCCTGTGAAGCAACCAAATTATTCTTATGCCGTGCCAACAAAAATTTAGTTAGTAGAAAAGTCCTTTGTTACTATCCTGTTTCTAAACTATTTGTGTATCTTTCATCCCTTCAGTTGTTTTTCCATGACAAAACCATAACATTCAAACACAATAACAAGGTGGTGTAAACTGAGTGACTTCAAACAAGTTGGTATCATTGCCTTATACATTATGCAGCAGGTCGCACCACAAGCAAGGAGAGAGATGGACTCAAATACGGATGGAGTCTAATTAAAATGTTACTTTTAAAGCCCACAAACGTAGTCGAGTATGTACAGTGTCAGTGCAAACGTGAAATCATACAGATGACTAATTTGAAACATTGATGTATATGGTATAGATGAGTAATCTTCGCGCCAAAGCGTTGCCACTTCACATATGTCCAGGGACATAATATGTGAAGCTAACGTCAGTTTAGTGTTCCGTGTGACGCTTGACAAATAACGTCGGAACGAAAAATTTTCAAATTCTTTAAATTTTTGGTTAAATGCGCCGTGAAAGAATGTGATTCACCGTCAAAAACGCTTAATAAGGCAACCGGATTCACGTTTCACAAGTAAGTTTATTATTTCTTTGTTATTTATCTACGAAAAAACGCAATATAAAACTTTGTTTGAGTTCCCCATATTTATGGGAAAAATTGTAAATTATAAAGTAAATTATTTTAATAAAGCTTTAACAATAACAACGCTGCAGGGTGCCTAAAGATCCTGAACGCCGCAATAAGTATGTAGAAATAAAATAAAAAATTAAACTGCTGTTTCAGCTGTAATAAATTGTATATTTTTAGGACCATTATTCTGAGAAGCAGATGGAACGCAAAAGGGAACAAAATATGGATGTCGATTCTGAGGAAGCCGACGAAGAAATTAAAATCACTGAATCGCTACGAAAACAAAAAATGAGGAAAATAATTTGCCGATTAAAAAATGTATCTGCTGGGAGACGAGGAGAATTGTTAATTTAAGTCTCTATTTATATGTATATGATTATGAAAATCACAATTCTTTAGAATTAAATGCATTAATCCTGTATACTTTTTCTTTATAATGAAAATGTTACTCTACATAAATCAATATCAACTGCATAGATATGGCTAAATGTAACCTCTGTGTGTCTCTTTTTGTCAGCGATTTAAAGTAATAAAAGTTATGATAACTCACTCATGTATAAAAATAAAAAAAACCCGACTGCTTTATCTGCGGGCGTCATTTTGAGAATATATATAGTCGATGACACTTCCACAATTCTGAACATTTCAACAACACCTCATACAGTCTTACATGGATCTTTTGCCATCCACGCGCCAAAAGATCCTTGTACGACTATATGTCAAAATCTGTCCAGCTGTTTGAACTGTAGAGTTTGACAAAGAAATAAACATCCATACAAACATACATATTTGACGGCCCTGTAGCCTAGTTGGTAGCGACCCTGCCTGCGACGCGAGGGGTCCCGGGTTCGATTCCCGGCCGGGGCAGATATTTATGTGGCAGATAAATATTTGTACTCGGGTCATGGGTGTAATTGTAATGTGTTATATGTGTAGTCCATGCCACCCGCGACACAGGCGACACACCTAGTAACCTACTGCGGGGGTATGAGTGTGTTAGCGTTTATTATTATTTATTATTATTTACATATATACAGTCGAAAAACATTACCCTCCTGGCGCAGTCGGGTAAAAACTAGTATGGTATATTTTAAAATTTTACGCTTTATATTTTTGTTAGTAAGTTACAATAAATACCTACATTATATGTAATTCCTGCAGAACTACGTTTTCGGGGTCCGGTAGCTAATAACAAATAAAAAAATATAAAAATAGTGTCTTATTTATTTAATTCCTTAAATATTTCCAATAAATACATAAATCGATTATTTTAAACTTTATTTTATTTATATGAAGTATTCAGCGTTTTCTGTGGGAAAAATTAACCAAAATTTCACATGAAAACTTGAACATTCCAAGTGGCTCGTAGACTCCGGTGCAAGCGAGCATATGTGCTGTGATCGAGATTTGTTTACATCGTTGACAAGTTTGAAAAATAAGTTTGTTGTCTTGGGCGACGGGACACAGATTAATGCTCTTGGCAGTGGGCAGATGACAGTTCAAGCGTTTAATGGAAAATGTTGGATCGACACAACCATAGACAACGTACTTTACGTTCCGGAATTAAAAACAAACTTGTTATCTGTCAAATGTCTCACCGCCAAAGGATATGTCATTGTCACAGAAGAAAACAATTGTAAAATATATAAAAACAAGAGATTGTGTGCGATTGCAAAACGCGAAGGAAACTTATATTATCTCAATTTCTTGTACAAGCAAAACATTGTGAATGTCGCAGAGAGTAAACAAAATGGCCAAAGTAACAAAGTTAGTTTGATGGAATGGCACCAAAGACTTGCTCATCAAAATATGGTTTACGTAAAAGACATTTTGAAAAACAACAACATTGAAGTGACCGGTACGAGTGATATTGAGAGTTGTGAGAGTTGTTTGACAGGGAAAATACACCGTCAACCATTTCCAAATAGTGAAAATAAATCAACAAAAACGTGCGAGTTGATTCACGCGGATGTTTGCGGCCCAATGGAGGAGTATTCAGTAGGAGGCTCGAGATACTTTGTGATATTTAAAGACGATTATTCCAAGTATAGACATGTATACTTTATTAGAGGAAAACATGAAGTGAAAGATTGCATAGAAAATTTCATTAACAAAGCTGAAAATGAAACCGGCAATAAAGTCAAGTACTTCAGAAGTGATAACGGATTGGAGTTTGTAAATAAGGATGTTGAGAAATTATTTCACAAAAGCGGTATCATACACCAACCTACCGTTCCGTATACACCTCAACAAAACGGGAAAGCGGAAAGAGAGAACCGAACACTCATTGAAGCGGCCAGAACAATGTTGTACTCACAGAAATTACCTAAAGCCCTGTGGGCTGAAGCAGTGAACATGGCTGCTTATGTTCTGAACAGGACGGGCAAAAGTTTGGTTGAGAAGAAAACACCTTATAATATATGGACAAATAGAGACTTTGACCTGTATACTTTGAAAGTATTTGGATCACCTGTGATAGCTCATATTCCTGAGGAGAAAAGGAGAAAGTGGGACCCAAAGGGCGAGAATGGAATAATGGTAGGATATAGTGATAATACGAAAGGGTACAGAATCTATTTTCCTCAGAAGAACAAGGTAGAAATCAAGCGAGATGTGGTATTTATTGACATGAAAAATAAACAGGAAAATACAGAAGTAGTGAAACAGAATATAGAAAATATAATACCAGAAGAAATAAATACTGAGACCCAGGAAAATGAAGGTGAGACCAGCCCTAGTAATGATTCACATATCAGTCAGGAGAACTTACAAATTCAGGATATGTCGGATGATAGTGAGTATGTACAGTGGGCCAAGAAAGTGGTGTACCACTTTTCATTTAGTTTCCTAGTTATCAAAAGTTACATCAAAGTTCATAGGAAATATCACTGAAAAGAGACGCATAATAATGACGTAAACCTAATTGTTAAGAATACGTACATCATATGTCACATTATAGGTGCAAGACATTTTAATCTTTATTAGAAACGGATAATGCATTAATTTGTGCAAAGAAGATTTAAATATTCTGAACAAAAGCATAAGAACTATTTCAGTTGACAAAATAATTCTTTTTAAAAAGAAAATTGACATTTGACATTTAAGTCCTACAACGACCTTTTGACGCGTGAATGACGTGTGAGTGACAGAGACAGTGCCTTACAGTTTGCCTGACATCGCCAGAAATTCCCCCACAAAATCGGCGTTCTCAGCGTGTGAGGAAGCAGACTTCTTTTTATAAACGCAACCTCGTAGATATTATGGATGAGGAGCCTAAGACTTATGAAGAGGCTATGAAAAGAGAGGATGCAGGTATGTGGACCATGGCTATAAATAAAGAGTTAGATACTTTAAGAAATAATAATACATGGGATGTTTGTGATAGTCCGGTTCATAGTAAAATAATAAGCAGTAAGTGGGTATTTAAAATAAAGAAGAATAATAATAAAATTCAGTATAAAGCAAGGCTAGTAGCCAGGGGTTTTGAACAACAGGATTTAATTGATTTAAATGAAATATATGCGCCTGTTGCCAAATTATCAACTTTTAGAGTTTTTACTGTCATAGCAACAAAATTAGATTGCCCAATTCAGCAGATGGATGTTATAGGCATTTTTATATGGGGACATTAATGAGGAAGTGTTTATTAGTTTACCAGAAGGGGCATATAAAGATGGTAAAAATATTGTTAGATTAAACAAATCATTATATGGTCTTAAAAAGTCACCAAAATATTGGAATGAAAAGTTTCATTCTGTTATTACTAAACAAGGTTTCAAAAAATCACAATGTGATTCATGTCTTTATTTGAAAAATGATGGGCAGCATAAAATGTATTTATTATTATATGTTGATGACTTGTTAATATTTGGTACGAATAACTTGCAAGTAGATGAATTAAAGTTGAACTTGAGTAAAGAATTTCAAATGAAAGATCTTGGTTTAGTATCAGAGTATCTTGGAATACATGTTAGTCAAAATCTAGAAAATGGTATAACAGAATTGAGTCAGAAAAAATATTTAGAGAATTTATTAAGAAAGTTTAATATGTTTGAATGTAAACCAATATCTTCTCCTATGGACCAAAATTTCAATGTTAAGATTTTGAACAGTAATGTCAATAATAGTGTGTCAGTTAATAAAGATAGAAATTTAGAAAATATGTGTAGGAAAATGATAGGTTGTTTAATGTATGCAGTGTCAGGTACAAGACCGGATTTGTGTGTAGCTGTATCCATACTCAGTCGTTATCAAAATTGTGCTAATAATGAATTGTTAGTGGCTTTGAAACGAGTACTTAGATACATAAAATATAGTATAGATTATAAACTAATATATAAATGTAATGATGAACAGTTGATTGGTTATTGTGATGCTGACTGGGGTGGAGACCTAATAGATAGGAAGTCCACAACAGGTTTCTGTTTCTTATATGCGAATTGCTTAGTGTCTTGGTGTTCGAAAAAGCAGTGTTCTGTTAGTATTTCATCTACAGAATCTGAATACATAGCAGCAAGCATGACTGCCTGTGAAGCTTGTTGGCTCAGAAACTTGTTATTAGACTTTGATCAGAATGTAAATTATATTGATATTAGATTTCACTTTTTAAAGGAACTGATAGAAAAGGGTAAGATAAGCTTAGAATATATTAAGACTGAGGAACAAGTGGCAGATATGTTCACTAAAGCGTTGAATAAAAACTTGTTAAATAAATTTACTAGAAAGTTAAACTTGTATTGATTAGAAACAATAATGCATTGAAGGGGGGTGTTGTAATAGCAATGACATTATTGTATTATTAGGTTTTTACTCTGTGTAAGTTGGCTAACATGAGTATTAAGAATGTTGGTAGTATTGTTTTCCTTGTTTGAAGTTAAGGTTTTACGTTTGGTTTAAAACAATAGAAAAATATGTGCTCTCTTCTCTGTCTGTAATGGTTGTATGTGTCGTACAAATAAAGATATAATTATTCAATATCAACAAAGTGCTTCATTTCTCACAACAAAAAATCTAAATCCCTTGCCCGATTTTGATGTTTTTTTTTGTGAAGACGGCCAATAACGCAAGGTCAAACAAATGCTATTTAAAAAAAACAACCGTATGGGGCTCATATAAGGAACGACGATTCGCGATATAAACGATATTACACGCGGGCAGAAGCTAGTAATTTTATGAAAGACACTCCTTAGAATCATTTCGACAAAAAAAAAATTCAAGAGTTAGAGATGCAGAGAAGTAGCATGTACTCTGTTTCTTAAGTAATCCATTAAATTAATAGATAAATTGGAAGATTTAAAACCAGATCACATTTTTAAAGTGAAAATAATTGCTAAATGCTAAATATTATTTTCAAAGCGTATTCATGTGATATCTGCCACATTTTACGTAGTCACGTTTCACAAAACGCTATACCAACGTTTAATAATTTATCGTGTCTTTAATGATAATTGCAAGTTAATAGACAAATTGATGGGTGTGACAATTCTCAAAATCTACCCAAACATTTGAACTCTAGGACGCCATAAATTAACAATGTATAGGTACAACTTGTTAAATATATTGTGTTGCGCATCGCGCATTCGGAAAAAAGTAATGTTGCAGTAGACGCTAACATCATTACCTTGGTCTGTGTATCTCCGCTCCTGCATTCAACGTTAAACATTTAATAGAATCTTGAACGTAGCATACCTATTTGTTACGTTCCCTTGTTCCTTCATTTAATCTGTGACATCATATTCAGCAAGAGGCAATTTAATCACCGCTTCTTACTAAGAGAATAGAGCGTTAGTATAGTGCAATGGGGCTATATAAAAAGGGGGTCAAACCATCTAATTTATGGCTTTCGTCCGATGATATTGCACGGCCAGACAAATGGCTGGGCAATATTGACCCTTCATAATGTTTGTTTTGCCCTCGACAAAAGATAGGGTTGGAAACATCTGCTACGGCCAGTTTCGTTTTGTGATCAAGTATTTCGTCAATGAATTTCACAAACGATTTACATTACGATACGGTGCGTAAAGTTGCCCATTTTTGAACGGCGTGAAGTTAGCGCACGAGCGAAGCGAGTGCGATATACGCTGTTCAAAAATGCAACTTTACGAACGAGTATCGTATATTATTTTATAGCACGAGTGACATAAACCCGCATAATTGTAGTTACAATAGATAATAGTTATGTCATGATTTTCTAATTTAATTTATTAATTTTGATAAAAGTATCTGATTTTGTATGAAAGGAGGTATTGACATATGAGTAACTGGCAGGTTAGCAAGAAAAGAAGAAAAAGATGACATTGGGTAATGGCATGAATGTAAATTATAATAGCGATTGTAATGTTGGGAACACAGGTTGGGAAATAATAAATGTGTAATATGATTAAAGTATAAACAGGTTATTTTCATTATATTATGATTAATACTTTATGATTATGTTATGATACTATGATTCAATATGATTTAATACTTTAATTTCATATAGATAACATATCTTTTTAAGTTGTTACGGAGTTAAAACACTTTTTAAGTTGCGATGATGTTATTGTTGTTTTATGGTGCAAAAGAGAATTATAAAGTGTAACATGAAGAGTCAGATAAAAAAATACGAAAGGAATTATCACGAATTTATTAATGTTTAAATTAAAAGTTTTCTACCACACAAAATTTGCAGTAAGCGCTAAGTTGGCAACACAGCAATCAGGTGTCAGTGACGTTTCGCTAGTGTCAAATATGGCGACTGCGATTTGTCTCTCAGAACAATTACAATTTAACAAAACTGGACAATAAGAATTTTGCAGATATATGTTGTCGACTCAAAATCTTTGTTTTTTTATGTTTTATTATTCAGGTAAGAACTGCACGAAATTATGAATATAAATTCATTTTTGCATGGTGTGAAGTTAGCGTCATTTGCCATGTAATAAGGAGCTACTTACGCCACGGCTAACCGTGGCATAAATGCGGGTTTAAGTCACGCTGTGCTATAAATTATTTTAAATAAATGAGTAAATGTTATATTGAAGAAAATGATATTTGAGTACATAGAAAACACCTTTTCTTTCACGACTGATAGTCAATTTAGCACAAATTAATCACTTAAAGCAACAAAAACACGACAAACAACTCACCGATCACCAATGAACTACAAAATTAGTTCCATAAGCTTACCGCAATATGGAGAGGTTTTCTATATTCCTGGTCAACCTATTCTACATATTACTCATAATGTTTTTCAAAAATTCAATAATCTTCAATCATAAAGCTGTATTGGATATAAATATTTTATGGACATTTATTAAAGTTAGATACTATCGGTATCAATAAACTGTTAGAATGAAACTTATGAAACTTTACTTTGTATAAGTTAATGGTTGTAAAGCGCACTAACTTAGAAGCCTATTCACCCTTTTCTTGAAGACACATAATCGGACATCATAATCGGACGAAAACACCGACGCAGGCAATTTGTTCTAGTCCCTTGCAGTGCGCATAATAAATGAGGACGCAAAACGTGACGTCCGTACCGGAGAGACGTCAACGACAAAGGGATGCATACCCGCTGTACGTCGGGTCGTTCGATGGTGGAAGGGTGATGGGTATCCTATAGAACACCGCGAGGCTGGCAACTTTGCGCCTATGCTCAAGACTTTCAAGGTAGGTCTCAACGAATAAGGTCACCAGTGAGTCGCTTGGCACGCCTTTACATTGAACCCAAAGCGGATAGGTGACATTTAGCCACACCAGCCCAAATGTCCACTACTCCACACATGGCCGACATAGGAACACCGAGGACACCGAATAGGACACCGAATTTTCTAGCGTCTGCTTTTACTTTGGATTCAATGAACCGCCCAAAGTTAAGGTTCGAAGATATCTCTACTTGCTTAAGAGGTTAGCGTGCCAGACCCTATCGAAGGCCTTCGAGACGTCAAGGGAGCTAGTGCCTCTCCGTTCCTCTCGAAGGCCTCGCCCCAAATGTGTGTGGCATACGCTAGATCTCCCGTGGACCGGTTTCGGCGGAAACCGTACTGCCGGTCGCTTATAAAAATAATAAAAAAAATAAAAATAAACGCTAACACACTCATACCCCCGCAGTAGGTTACTAGGTACCTGTGTCGCGGGTGGCATGGACTACACATATAACACATCACAATTACACCCATGACCCGAGTACAAATATTTATCTGCCACATAAATATCTGCCCCGGCCGGGAATCGAACCCGGGACCCCTCGCGTCGCAGGCAGGGTCGCTACCAACTAGGCTACAGGGTCGTCATAATATATAATAACGTAGTAATGTAACGTAACGTAGTACTAATGGGTTTTAGGAAAAAAAGTCATAGTTAAAATCACCAAGAGGTAAAAGAAGAACAATGATATAGATAATTTCACTAAACAAATACTTCTTTGGACTTTCCTGAAAATTTTAAACTGTTTAAAGGTAGATACTTATATAGGTATTAAGTATACTTGTATACTTAACCTAAAATATTTTTTTTGCTAAGAGGGAATGTGCTAGTCAAATTGGCGCGAAAGCAGTTAAATGTAACCAGAAAACAATCCTTTCAGGAATACATAGGTATTCCTAAAGGACGGGATTATTAAACAACAAGTGTAATGCCTTTTCATTGGGTAGCGGCTCTAAAGGACATTCATCCAAATGCTATTCGCACTGGTTGCTATGGCGGACATTGCAATTACTCGTACCATTTAAAATATAAAAGCACAAGCGCCATTACCCGCATAATAGAATTAACTATAGACCGCTAGAAAATGGCTTGAGTAACGAAAAAAAGCGCTCATAGCCCGGCGGCTTGCGTCGATCCTAAGCGATCGACAAAGTTAAGCAACAGCGGGCGCGGTCGGTAGTCGGATGGGTGACCGCTAGTGGCAAAATATCTTGAGCGCTTCCGTGCTTCGGAGGGCACGTAAAGCCGTCGGTCCCGGTTGTTATCGATTGATAGCAGTCGTTAAGCCATGTCGGAGGCCTTCGGGCGGCTTGAAAACTTTCGACACTGGGTTGGCCACTAACCCCTCCACCAATCCACATTGGAGCAGCGTGGTGGAGTATGCTCTAAGCCTCCTCAGTAATGAGGAGAGACCCGTGCTCAACAGTGGGCCATTAGTGGGTTGTAGCTAGCTAACGAAAAAAATAGAACCAGAAAATTAAAGCTTTTCAAAGTCATTATAATTTCATACAGAGCTTTGAATTAAGTAATATCAAATTTATATACCGACACTCTTCAGTACTTACTGGCTTCATTTACGTACGCTTTTTCTGTAAAATTATGAAATCTTAATGAAGTATGTATCACTTACACAGTTATGGTAAAATGTCTATATTTATTTCCAAGTTTATATAAAATAAACGTAAATTGAAATAAAATAAACTCGATATTAGACGTTTTATAATGCTGTACAAAAGTAAGTATTTCAATGAATCTTTTTTTTTTCAATACACGTATTTTTACCTAGTATTTGTCTGTGTATTAATAAATAACTGGAAAAACGAAAAAAACTAATTTAAAAAATGACACCAAAAACTTCAAAAATTGTACTAATCACACTACAATTTTCAAATCCACAATTTATGTTGTTCGTCTATCACCTAAACATAAATTATCACGAACCTGGGTATTGTCAGGGCGATTTCATCAAGGCTGTCCACCGGTTCTGTGAGTGGTCTTTCCAACAACCTGGACGGTGCTGTCATATTGTCCGAACAGTTCCGCTTGGAGTGCCGTTTCCTCTTTTTTCGGCGTTCTTCTTCTCTCTGTAGATTATGGAGCCTAAAGAAGAACATCGACATTTTCCGTCGATCTTTTTTTGACTCACTCACGGTCACTAACACACGTTGCCAAACGACTCATACAAACACGTTAATGAAACTCACTTCACTATTCATTAAACACGCCATAATGTTTGACGCAAACACAGAGTAATTAAGAGGTAAAGGAAGTAAAAAGGAAGATTAGAAAAAGGTTAAAAAGGGATGCTTCAAGAAAAAAGTATTAAAAACGATTGTAATTTATTCTTAATAATGCAAGTTCTTAAAATTGTTCTACTACTACTTTTTTATTTTCTCTTGATTTCCGGATGGCCTAGTTTTTCCCTGTGCTCTTTCTTTCTTGTGTACTTTGGGGTAAAAAATTATAGGCTGCGATCGTATATTTCGAACCTATGTATCAGTAATCGTGCAAGTTATAGCTTACAACTCCTACGAGTACATTTATTCCACCTGTGAGGCTGTCTTAAATATTTTATGACTGCGATTTATTTTCAGACGTCGGTAACGCCGAATTGTGTTTTATCTATTGTAATTTTATGTCACAGACAATTCAAAGTTTTTGTTATATTACAAGTGAGAAAATATAGACGGCGTTCAGTTTTAAGATACTAATTTGAAAAATCTCAAACATAAATTAAGAATAGTTAAAAAGATGCACGAAAGGTGCGTTTAGAGTTTATTCTCAAGAAACAAGTAGGTATAAAAGGTACGTTTTTACAACCAATATAATGAATTCATTACTAAGTAGGTTCTCTATACATTTTCGTAGTGAAAATAACTGTAAATTAAAAATTTAAAAACCCCCAATGTTTTTTACAGCTCCATCTAGCATAAGGCGCGTGAACTCTATTAAAATCGTATAACAATTTCTTTAATGCCAATTAGCTTTCCTCTATCGATAAATTGATCACTGCATAATATCCAGATGGTGCTGAATTACCAAATGCCTTACATTATTTTGGAAAAGAGCTCATATTCTTCAAGCTACTAAACCGATTTCTATCAAACAAAGATAAAACCACCACAAGGAAACGGGCTTTAAATGAAATAAAAAAACATTAAATCGGTGAATCCATTTGAGAGCTTTATACCACGAGACACACAGACAGACAGGAGATGTATAACAAACCTCTTTTTCCGCCGGGGATTAAAAATACGTTTTCTAAATTCGAATATGTTTCCACATATCTCCTACTCCATAAACGAATATTACTTCATAATTGTTGTGACCATGCTCAACATTTATAATGGAGTGTTTATTATACACTAGTTGTAACCGAAACTGTATAAGAAAATACACACTTAAACTTAATTATCATAACAAACTTTGTGCTTAACCACGCCCTTTGCCATTTATGAGAAAGTAGTAAGCCTAGTTCGTGATGAGAATACGTACAACGAGGTCACCCGCTTCTATCCGCGCTATCTTTGTCAGTTCTCAACACTTAATTACCGCGATGGAGATGTATATTAAGTTATTTAAGTACTGTATACTGTATTTTTTTTTATTTTACCGACTTCAAAAAAGGAGGAGGTTCTGTGTTTCAAATATTTTTTATTATTACTTGTTGATATTGAATTTAGAAATTTCAAGTTCAGTTTGCAGCAACAAATAGAACATCTTGAAAGCAAAAATACCGCGAATTTTCGCCACTCATTCTGTTTACAATTTTATAAAGCATTGCCATTGCTCGAAACAAGAGAGTTAATTAATAGTATTCATAATTAAAATTGTTGTTTCAGAATGGGTGGCTTTGGAATTATTCAAGTGCTATGAAAATGATCCACTAAACTTGGAAGTACACAATTTCAGATACAGACAATATTTATTTATTTATTTATATCTACCTACTAATCTAGGTTTACAAAGGGCGGACTTAATGCCTATAGACATTCTCTCCCAGACCCTGGGGGACGGTGAAAATATGTGGCAGGTGTTAACAATTAATAACACATTAATAAATACAAATAATACGAAAATTGTATAAAATTCTCAAAAAATTGGCGATTTAAGGTAATGCTCTCGGACAAGTCTCCTGAAAATAGATTTTGACTGGGCTTTTCTTATTTCCACCGGCAGGGCGTTCCACAGTAGAATTGCCTGAACGGTAAAGGAATATTAATAGAAACAGCTACTGAATCGAAGAATATCCAATTTGAGATTTTCAGAAGATCGGGGAGTACTTTATCATGAGTAGCACAGCGATAATGAAAAATTTCCTTAAGATAAGTAGGTGTCGCTGGCTCATATAGGATAGAGTACAGAAGAAGGAGAATTCTAGAACATCGCCTGTGCCGAATAGGAAGCCAATTAAGCTGACGGCGGTACTGAGATATATGGTCAAACTTTCGAAGTCCAAAGATGTAACGTATAGGTACAATTATTGAGGAGGCGTTCTAGTTTATTGAGAAGTTCGTTCTTCTGAAACGTCTGGATAGCACACATCTCCATAATCAATAATTGGTAGTATTAATGTTTGGATAAGCAAAAGCTTTGTCTTCATCGGAAGGAAGTGTTTAAGACGACTGAGGGATTGCAAGGAAGCCATGACCCTGCGACTAATTTCGGCAATGTGTGGCCGCCAACTTATAGTTCTGTCAATGTAAAAGCCAAGGTTTCTGACAGAGTCACTGAGAATACACAATACTCGTTCACGATATAAATTCTGATGTTAATATAAGGTATTAAGTATTTAGATTTTAAAAAGGTAGATAGTATCTATTCGTAGTATTTACTGTGATAATATAATACTATCACAGTATTATAATAATTTGACAAATCAAATGAATACGAACCTACTGGCAGATACTAAAAAAATAAAAAGAACAACTTGACATCTTTCAAAGTTCGTAGCACTCAACTCTGCATACAATTTATTAATCTTGTAATTCTTGTATTCTTTGATTATGTACAAGTCTTGTATTTAATTTCTAGAAAAAGGATTGAAAGTGAATAAAGAAAGTAACTACCTAAAAAAGAATTTAATATTGTTGGTATATCTTGATTATAAGGTATGTAGAAGTTTTCATTTATCATTGTTTGTTATGGTGAACCATTGGCGAACTAATTTCCTTCCATTAGTGATTTTAAGTAATATGGATTTAAAGTTAAAAAGCAGAACTTTTTGCTTCACTTTCGGTTTGTAATAAGGTTTTATTTTTTACGTTTAACTTACCGGAATAATACAATTAACGCAATACCCCGTTAAACAAACAAACAAAACTCTTCTATTTTTTTATAATACTATAAATAACATTTGCGTTCTAGTGTTAAATTACGCAAATAATAGATTAGTTTCAGATTTGTATAATTTAAATAAAATACTACGTTTAACGTAAATTAAGAAGTTATTGTACCCACTTAAACCCGAATGGTGTTATTTTAATTAGGCCGGATAAATTTTATTGATATTATATTACCCATACATAAATTCACTTAATTACTAATTTACGTATCTAATTTTAATCTATCACCTCAATACCCTCTGATGGTAAGCCGGGATTGTGTCGAATGCACTAACTTGTTGGCTTCTCTCTTCTCGTAAAGGCTTTCGATTGTAAGCAGATGAGAAAACCAAAGGCACTTTAGTCCAAAGCACATAACTACATACTTTTACTAATATAATAATATTCTTGAACTTGTTCTTTTCTTCTCAATTTAAGGTGCTAAAGATTGCTGTTTTCCGCTTCCATCGTCGCACCAAAGAAATTCAAAAGAAAGGCAAAAAGCAAGAACATCGAAAGTTCGAAAAAAGAAAGTCAAAAAGGTTAGAACGCTGTTCTGGCATAAATTAATCACGGTGTCATCTCCAAACATCTAAAGTTTAGCCCTATTTCTTTGTGAAGAGTTGTGACTGGTTACCAACTATCCCATTTAAGAAGTAGAAAAAGTTACCGATGAACTATAGATATTCGTAGCTATCACAAGGTAATTTCAGATTTCTCTTTTTAAAATTATAACATCACATACTCTAAGCACTCGATCCATGTTATTAAAATGTATTACGCACATAATTACTTGCGTGCGTACAGAATTTGGACCCACCCCCTGCTGTGCAGTATTTCAAACTACTTGATTGTCACTGTTAACATAATCTTCACCTAGAACCAGTTTGGCTATCGGCTGAAGGATCATTAAATATGATAATCTGTTAGATCCATATTTTCGTACGATTTCATCTTCATGTTTTAGTGCAGATGGGTATGCTCAAAGAAGGAAACAAAATACCTATTACTTTTTGGAATTTAATGACTGTCCAATCTTGTGTGAATGTCCATGTGAAATTTTTGTAGGTTTCCGTGCAAAGTGGTGTAATGAAGTAAATAAAAACTGTTAAAAAATGCAAAACCTGTGAAAACATGTGTTATGTGCCTTCTAATTCCTCTGTGTTGTGTCGGAATAAGCACTTTTTAAGTACTAAATAAGCTGCAACAACTCCGCTTGGGTCCTAATTGTTGCCTTGTTTTTTCTTTAGGTTGTAATTAACGCAGCGTTGGCTGTGTGAGAATACTTATTTTGTCTTTGTATTTTTTTTACATGTACCACAATTAGTTTGGGGCGAAAATATTATAATTTTTATTGCACAAAATCATAGATTGTTTTAAAGTGAAATGAAAATAAATGATTTTGAAGTCCTCAATTTTAATCTTACTGTAATTGTAATTTTACCATTAACTTCGGATCGTTAATTTTTTTCATTTTGTAAAGAAAATGTTTTCGGCGCCGATTTGTTTAATGTAGAGGTTTGTAAGGACGCATTCAAGTAGAACGCTGTTTACCGGCGCCGATCTGCCAGCGCTTATCGGCGCTTATCGGCACTTATCCGCGCAGGTAGTCGGCGCAGGTAGTCTCTATACTTTATGCCGAACCAGCGCCGATAAGCGCCGATGAGCGCCGACAAGTTCCGACCTGTCACACGACCGAGGTTATGCCAACGGACCAGTACCGATAAGCGCTAGCAGATCGGCGTCGGTAATCAGCGTTCTACTTGAATGCGCCCTAACGGAGGTTTTTTTTGCCTGTGCTATAACAACTGTGAGGAGAAATGTCTGCAGGAGGTCGCGAAAAAAATTACGTGGCCCGTCGCGTGGGGTCTTTAGGGACCCTAAAATTAAATAGCAATCAATTCGTATTATAACTTACATTTTTGTCATTATTTTGATATGTCGCATTAGGATATGACTACATTGATAAAAAATGGAAAATATATTTATATTAACCCTTAACTTGGCGGAAAATAAAAAATAAAAAAAAATGTTTTCTCTTGATAAAGGAGGATGGGCACAAATGTATGGAATCTGGTACCGGCACCAATCGGGGTAAGTGATACATCGTTGAAAAGATATTTTTGTGTAGATTGTGAATAACCATGGCGCTAGTCCCGGTTCATTGTCCGATCGTAGTAATCTTACTTGAAAATATCTATAATTATCAGTATAAATAAAGCCATTCGAAATAAGTTTTATCGTTTATTCTATATGTACTCGTATATGTTACTGTAAAAGCCCGAACCACGGTGAATCCTAAGATTTACCGGTCAATTCTAAGATTTATCAGGCAGTCGTAAGATAAACCAAAACGAGTTGGTAATTGTCCGAAATAACAATAAAGTGTCAATTTTTTCGGGCTTTTACCACCATTCATTTGATGAATCTTAAGATTTACATTTAGGCATTGTAAATGTTGTCGAATTATGTGCGTTTTAAGCATTTAAATGTCACTTGCTACAAACGGTGAAGGAAAACATCGTGAGGAAACCTGCATGCCCGAGAGTTCGCAAAACTCAGAGGTGTGTGAAAGTCTGCCAATCCACACTTGGCCAGCGTGGTGGACTATGGCCTAAACCTTCTTATTCTGAGAGGAGATCTGTGCTCAATAGTGGGCCATGATGGGTTGAGATGGTGAGGATGATGATGATTTTTATTTGTTAATTGAATAAGCTCAAAATCTGTGCAAACATTATCAAAATCAGTCGAATTATGCCAAAGATATGATTTTTTAAATTCTAATTTGAACTAAATATTTCGTATCTTCTAAAGGCTATATTTCAAAACGGACAATTTGTACGGGTTTGTCGCCATAGTAATTTTTTGTACTCTTGAAAAGACCTTTCGAATGACACTAAAGTCATTTTGATTGGACATGGGTACCAAAACGCCCATCCTCCTTTGGCTTTATTTATGGTAAGATAACATAAAAAAATAGTAAAAAAATTTTAAATGTCTCAGTTTTTGAGAATTTGTATGTGCATTACAATGTACACCGCCAATTATGCAGAAAAGTTTACCATGTTTTATTTGTACATTGTGATGCACATCACCAGGTTTATGAAAAAAATAGTTTTAACATATTTATTAGAAAAATACTTATAAAAAAATTAAAATACAATTAATTCTTTGAATGGAAATTACGGAAACAATTCCTTTTTTGTTTACCCACAACAAAACACAAATGTATGTTACATTTTATACAGAACACAGTAGTTCTGCCAGTTTTACAATATTTGCAGCGCATTGTTTCATCCCCTGCTTCCGGAAGATGACCTATATCATCGAATCGGACACTGCCTGTAGGACGTATGGATATTGGTTTATGAATTTTCATATCTTCGCCTATGTCTTCTGTAACAGTGTTATTATTTACTACTTTATTACATTTACTCACTCCTTCAAATAATTCGTATCTAAATTCCTTCAACGATTCATTTTTACCATCCCGTCTATGCAAAAGCCATGCATTATTTATGCACATATCAATAAGCTGCGAAAATATTCCCAAGTACCAACGATGACTTTTGAATGGAGTTCTATATAAAGAGATAAGCATGTCAGCCAAATCGACGCCTCCCATGTGTTTATTGTAGTGTTTTACAATCTGAGGACATTCTACATCTACCTTCTTTTTCTGGTCTTTATCATAACGTTTGATACTTTCGAAAGGGCGGAAGTCTATATAAGAGCTGATGAGTGTGACGACTTTATTGTCGTTCCATTTTACCACTGCCAACTTATTTTTATTGCAGACTACTTGAGCACTAGGACCACGTTTCTTCTTCTTCATCTGTTTGTCAGTAGGCAAAAAATCTTGACAGCCCCTGAGGCGATTAGCCCTTATAGTACCGAGACTGAAAATTCCATATTCCTCCCGCAGAATATATGTCAATTCCGGTGACATAAAAAAGTTATCGGCATACACAATCGCTGGCTTTTGCTTTACAGTTCGACACAATGCTATGACTACCATGCCCCCCAAACCAATTGAAAGTTCTTTGTCCGTAAATGTCATTCCACGAAACGTATTATCACCACCATAAAGACAAAAATCATTATAATACCCGAAACTCCCGCACGAACAAAATTCTTGAACCCCCATTTCTTAGGTTTCATTTTTACATACTGCTTTCTTTTACCTGCTTTACGACCTTTGTAGGGTATCATCATCTCGTCTATTGAATATTTTCCTTCTTCTTCAACTTTCAAAAAATTTTGGCGTATCTTTTCCATTATGGGGCGAATTTTGAAATAGCGGTCTGAGTCCTCTAAAGTATTATCAGCAAAATGAATGTACCGACGTATTTGTTGGTATCGTTTGAGGGGCATTAGGTCGGCAACAAGTGGATATCTTGTCCGTTTCGCCCAATAATCGGTGTAAGCTGGCATCTGCACTATGCCCATCATAATATGAATAGCTAAAAAGCTTTTTATCTCCTCCTGTGTCACCTGTATAGACCGCCCCAGCTGTTGAACAGAATATAAATTTGTATTGTGCTCAATGTCCGTAATAATATCCAGTGAAAAAAAATAGTAAAAGTAATCCAATGCTGTTTGAATACTTGTTTGATGGAGTTTATATAGGTTTTCCTCGAGGTCAGCTGCATGTCGAAATACTGCTTTGGACCAATGATAATTCAGTGCAAATTTCTTGATCTTCACTTTTTTTACAATTACATTTTTTGTGGTCTTCTTGCGCTTGTGTCTAGTAAACGGCTGCTGTTGTAAACTGGTGCTGGGCTGGGAATGTGGTGATTCAACGGTTGGGGATGGTATTGACTGGATGGAGTTGAGCGTAGGTAAAATATTGTAATTGCTGGTACTAGGAGATGGAAAAACCTCAGTTAGTATAGGTGTTAGAGGTAAACCTATGGAGATATCGACTTCTTCCTTATTGGAATCTGTTGAACTATTGAGCAAATTTAGAGCTTCAAGCGAAGAGGCAATTGAGGGTGCATCAGAAGTGTCTGGTGACGGCGGTATACACACATTTGTGTCTTCATCAGATATGGAACTATCGTCAGAGCATGCATTTTTTGTAGGGACTAAAGCTAAGATCTTGTGCGCGCGAGTCAATTTTAAGTTCTGTAGGCAAAACAAAAAACAAAGCTAAAACATGCTTTCACACCAGAATAATAACCAAAATTTCCGGAAAAAACATCAAGACAGCTCAAAACTTATTATTGCATTAACTTGGCAATGTACATCGTGGTTACCATAGTATGCGCTATGTACTTTGTCGCTTCATTGGCAATGTGCAGTGCAATGTACATTCATTTTTTTGAAAGAAAAGCGTAAGTAAACATATAGTAAGCTACGTAAAAATACACTCACTGGATAATACGTACTCTTTACTTTCAATTTACAACAAGACATTGACAAGTTTTGCGCAAAAAACTTGATAATAAAATTAAAAACTTACTCGTGTAACGCGTGCTGCTGATTGCTTTTCGGCCATTTTGAATTTGACAGATATTGTTAAATGTTACTACAGCAAAAAAATTTTCTACTAAATCGACTATATTTGGCAATATAATTATGGCAACATTTACGAAAGTAAGATGTTTACGTAACGAGAAATATTTTTTTTTAATGTATGTACATGGGGGTGTACGTTGTCAAGTTAAGGGTTAAAAAAATCAAAAAAGTAATAGGAGTGGCATTTTTCTTATAATTCATCCCGGTCATCTTAAAGTTAACTTAAAAATGAAAAATAAAGGACAATTTCTTCTTTTTATATAATAACTAGCTTTTGCCAGCGGCTTCGCCCGCGTGAATTTCGTTTAAACTTCACCCCTTTATTTCACCCACTTAAGTGTCATAAACGTAAGAGTAGATAAAATATAGGTATACTTAATCAGAAAGCTTCGAACTGCTAAGCTATCGGGAGTTACACGTGTTATTGTGAGTCAACCATAAAAGATAGACATATGCTGTCGTGGAATATTTTTTATATAATTTTAAGGAGAACATTTCCGTCATACATGATTTCTGTGTAGCTTTAACCATTAAGGTTGCACACGCGACGGAAGCTTAAAAAATGGAGTAACTTCTCCCGTTTCCCCAACATTTCCCTTCACTGCTCTGCTCCTATTGATTGTAGCGTGATGAAAAGTACACTATAACCAGCGCGGGAGTATGAAAAATAATTGTACCAAGTTTCGTTAAAATCCGTCGAGTAGTTTTTGTTTCTATAACGGTTATACATCCGACAGACAGACAGACAGACAGACAGACAGACAAAAATTTTACTGATTGCATTTTTGGCATCAGTATCGATCCCTAATCACCCCCTGATAGTTATTTTGGAAATATATTTAATGTACAGAATTGACCTCTCTACAGATTTATTATAAGTATAGACTAGTAAACCCGCCCTCGCTTCGCTTCGGGGAACCAGTCCCTTCAAAAATCTCTATAAAGGAGATGTTCAAAAAATGTATGGGGGCTGGTTTTAAATTTGTACACAAACAAAACTTAGATGTGGAGAAAGAGAAAATTATTCTGATTGTGACAAGGTTGCGAAAATAAAAAACAGATCCTCCCTTTTTTTCTATTTATGTTTGAATTTCCGTAGATAGATAAAAAGCATGCCACACTGGGCAATTTTAACTGCTGGCAACTCTAACCTGATACTGACAGTCTGACAGTACTGAATAGTGACATTGAGTGATGAATTAACGTTGACATTTGAGTTTGACATTTTATTTTGCATTTAAACATTTTGCATTGATTTGCATGTTCAATGATTATTGTAATAAAACAATAGAATTACTATCTGAATGTTTAGTTAAATAAAATTGTCGGCGACTATCGTAAGCAAACACTAATAATCAATAATATATAAGTTGGGCCATTTTAATAGGCCACATTTGACAACTGTTTGTCTTTGCTTCATAGTGAAGATAACCTGCTGAAAAACATCGATTAAATTGAATAAATCGATAAGGACTTCAAACATCTGTAAATTGAATGCGATTGTTATAAAAAGTATTAATAAGCGCACAGTTCACACGACAAAAAAAAATGACAAAAATAATGCGTCAAAATAATGGCGCGAAATGTAATCATGACTTTTTTGTAACATTTCACGTTTCTAGATACTGACTTTTGAGCCAGACGTTATTATTAAATGAATAATTACATATTTTTTGGCCTAAAATGTAATAAAATTAATTTTCTTTGTATTAAAATACATTTTATTTTGTAATCGTGAAATACTTTTTGACGATTAGTTCGACTTCTCGAATTCAACTTATCTACTCATCTGTTTCTTTCGGTACCATCCCTGATATTTAAAAAGAAAAAGAGTGCACTGACGTAACTTTGTAACGACGTCAGTTCCTTACTTTTAAGTGTAAAAAGTTTAACAATATCTAGTATGGAATGTATTAGATACTATGGGGTGCCTCCCTTACAAGGTTACTTCGGAAAATTTTGACGAACTGTCAAATGTGGCCTATTAAAATGGCCCAACTATACCTCAGATATATACCAATATTGATTGCCATTATTGACAATTGAATTTGAATTTTGATTGTGGCAATGATCTAGGAATGACAGTTGACACTGACAGTTACTAATATCAATCTATGTCGTTCCGTTTTTTCATGACTTTGGTTTACAATTAATAATGTTAATTAATACATTTACAACGTTAATTAATATAATATTTACGTATTGAAAACGTAATAAATAATAGAAGGGACCTCAGATATGTTTATAATTCGTGAAAAAGACTTATGTACCTGTTAGAAAATAAACATTGCTTTTCATCGACCTTCTAACATACTTCATCGATTTTCCAAAATATGGAGGTTCAATAAAATAAACGACTTAAAATTTCAAGTAGATTAGAAAATATGCTTTCAAATGAAATATAAATCACGGCTGTACAAATTTCTTCGGAATAATGGCCCACTTTTGAACATCTCCTTTTAACAAATTATGTCATTCCGATGTCTAAGCTATATTACTGCAAAGTTTCATGAAAATCCGTTCAGTAGTTTTTGCGTAAAAGAGCAACAAACACACACACACACACACATACATCCTTACAAACTTTCGCATTTATAATATTAGTAGGATTTGAGCTCAATGAACAAGAGATGAAAATGAAATGTAAATTGACTAAGATACATAAAAAAATATATGTACTTTCTATGTCCAAGTATCCCTAATTATTTCTTTGGACACAAACAGCGCAAACGGATTTGATATAGTTGTGACAAATGTTACTTTTGCAAAAGTCACAAATGGACTTAACTTTACCATGTGTACGTTTTGGACAGTGTAATCTACCTCGCAGGTGCCAACTGACCATCATCAGAAGACATCTTCTGAAGAGGAATTATAAATCGTTCTATATATTGCTTCAAATCACTAATTATCGTCTACACCGTTCAAGTGATAATTTTTTCAAGAAAACTTTCTGCTGTAGCTTGTATACATGTTGACTATATTCATGGGCGTACCCAGCGCCTCTTCCAGGGGGGCAAAGGTCTAGATCCAGGGGGTGGGGAAACTCAGATTTTTGAGGCCAATTTTGTAAAGGGTACAGCCTCCGTAGGTACTTCCTCCAAGGTTAGCAGTAGCAGCTAACCTCCCTCCTTCCACCTTGGTGCCTACCTGTTGCACCCATGACTATATCTAGAACATATCGTTTGAGTATTGCTGTTCTAACTGCATGTATTCTTCACTACCATATAAGAATACTTAAGTTTATCTTTTATCAATTTTACTCAAGTAATAATTATTACGGAACAAAAAAAAAACAAAAATATAAAACCTAAACCAAATAAGTTACTATTAAAAATTTACTTACGCCAGTCGTCGCGTGGGGTCCTTCAGAGCCTTGTGTAGAAACACATGTATATACAGTATATATCTTACAAAAAGCGTGCATAATTTTAGTTTTGACTGCACGATCATAAAGTGTAATCCTTTTTAGGAGGCTACCCAAAGTAAAAGATCGATAAACGTATTCTAACATAATATTTTGCAATTTTCTAAACCCTGGGCTATGAAAGACCCCACGCGACGGATCTACGGTTAAAAAAATTGAATTAAAAATCCATAATTATGAAAAATATACATTTGCTTAGAAGCGAATAACGTTTTTCCCCCATGCATTTGGATAAAATTAAAAACATTGCGTGAATTATGCTAATGCTAAACCTTTAAAAAAACCCTATTTCATTACTGAACGCGACTGGGTCAAAAATCAATGGGATTGAGGTCTGGACTCAGACCAGGGTAAAACGGAGATATTGGCTGCTGAAAGTGCCATCTGGGTAACGAGAACCGTGTGTGAACGAGAATTGTCTTGCATTAAGAGGAAATTATCAGCAATTCTTTCTGCAAATGGAATGACATGAGACCGGATTACCTGTCCGACGTAGCGGGCATTAGTTCGTTTAAAATTACCAGGTCGGTTTTGCCAACAAGCTTATGTCATCCCATATCATGATACTGGGGCCCCCAAAACGATCTGTTACGTGCATGCATGGTTCAGAAAAACGTTCTCCTTCTCTTCTCCATACACGTACTCGTCTGTGATGACTAGAAAACTTGACTTTGCACTCATCAGTTAAAAGCATATTCCTCCAATTGTTCGTAGCCCAGTCTAAATGCTCTATGCGAAACTCAAACGCGCTGCACTATGAGCCCTTGTCAATTTGAGACGGATCACATGCCATTCTGGATCATTGCCCATCTTTATGGAGTCGATTCCGTATCGATTGATCACTAACACGTGTGCCAGTGGATTGTTGTAGACGAGTTTGTACCGTCCGGGTGGTCTCTGTGCGGTTCCAGCGCGCAGTTAGTTGAATATGGCGATCCTCCTGCGCGGTTGTTGCTCGAACTCTGCCTGTTCTACGTCTTCTGGCCACGTTGTCTGTCCCTTAAAAACGTTTCCATACGTTTCAAATAGCTTGCTGTGACACACCGAGACGAATTGCAACGGGCCTTCGCGATTCTTCCCCTTGAAGCATAACAACAGCTATTGTGGCTGTTTCCACGTCCATATGATGACCAGAACGCGGCATTATAATCAAAAATAAACCCGTACTAGTCAAATCAGTTAAATAATGTGACTTCAAAGTGCTGCGTTTAGAAGTCACCTGGAAAACAAACTTACGCGTAAACATTTTTGCTTAAATAGACAGTGCTTCATTTCGATCATAATCACTCCAAAAGTTATATATAAACAACCATTGAACCAAAGTTGCGGTGGGCCCTATTTTGTTTTGAGTAGTTTATAAAGGGAATTATCATCACAGTGTACGAACTTTCGTCGTAAAAGCAATGAATATCTTAATCTTTACGTATAAAATTTTACAAATCCGATTATTGAAACTGTAATAGACTTAGTCGTGACATAGTAGCATTTAGTCCGCCTTTTGCTTGTATACATTGTATGGTGCAAAGAAATTTAAATAAATAAATAAAAAAGTACAAGCATTGCCCAAGATTTGTACTGTATAGTACAGAAATTAAATTCAAAATGAATTGGGTATACGATTTTTTAGGTTTGCATATTTTGTTAAGTTTGATACATCAAATCAAGAATGTACCTGACATTCTATTAATGAAAAGAAAGGAATTTTATATCATTAATTTTAAAAACAACGAAGATGAGAAAACAAAGAAGCTCAGCCTTCAATATTTTTGCTCTGCCCGTTTCATATACAACAATTTTTACAAAATCTGATCAAGAGGCCTGCAATTTAATCTGAAAAATGTTTAAGCTGTTGTTGTCTGTATTCGAATTCCAATAATGAAAAGGTCAATGGAAACTTTGCAAAACTTTGCAAATGGTAAAGGAATATAATATAAAATTATAATAAAGAGAAGCATAGTTAGGCATGCAATTATTTCCACAAGCAAACCTCTGACATCTGACATTCGTCAACGGCTTAGTGTTAGAAACAACAATACACTGATGTGTGTTGTATACAAAACACAAGCTTTGTTAAAGGTAGAATAATATGTAAATATTCCATAATTTTAATTTTCCCTTCCAATTTTTTACTTTCCATGGCAAATCAAATGGCAATTAGAGTTGCCTTTTTTATAGCTCGATAGAGCTTTAAGCTAAAGTGCGGCGCAAACTTCCTTTTAAGTCATAGTAGACGCATTATTCCTTGGTGTATGAGTTCCATGCTCTTCTATTATGTGTTTTCCATAAGTGTATGAAAGTTTTCTACTTTCCGATTTACTCGAACTTTTATCGTAGTAGTCGAAGTGGCAGTAATAAAATTCTTCTATGTAATTTTGACGTTATATTTCAGACTAGCTTTTCGCCCGCAGCTTCGCTCGCGTAGACTACACCATTTTGGTAAAATAAATGTATTTGTTGCAGTTACAGTCGGCGTCAGTGTTTCCGCATATATGTATGTATATGACGTGGGAGTCTTCAAGAGGAGAGTGAATAGGCTATATCTAAGTTAGTGCGCTCATCACTATGGCTTCATCTCCACTTACCATCAGGTGGGATCGTTGTCAAGCACTATCTTATAAGAAATTAAAAAAAAATTGGGGAATATATCCCTTCTTTATTCCATATCCCGTGGGAAAATCAAGAAACCCTGAAAATATACAACTGAAGGGTGGACATCCTCATGACTACTTCAGGAAAAATAATTATGAGCAATGCCATCCTCCAGTTCCCGCTTATCGTTGAATTTTGGGACACGGAGTATAGTTTTGAGAGAACGCGTTGTACTACTTGTGTCCGAAAATTGAAGCAGGTAGTATTTATAGTTACGTAGTTAAGTTAATTTTCAATTAAAAAAAGAAACCCATTTTATCCCGTAGGAATTTCGAAAAATCCTCTCTTATCACTTGCCTACGTTACATATCTAATCTATGTGCAAAACTTCAGCTCTGTAGCTCAAAGGGTATAAGGCAGGGCGATGATGAATGAATCAGTCAGGCAGTCCATTTTTATATATTAGACTAGCTGACCCGGCAGACGTCGTTCTGCAACATATTATTAATTATTTCTAACGACAATATCTCAAAAACTATTCATCTGATTGATATAGTGTAAAAGGTAACTTTGATCTGCATTAAATGCCTAAGCTAAGTAACGTATTCATTTGAATAAAGATTAATAATGAACTACAGAAAATAGCTTTGAAAATAACGTAATGTTTTTAATTAAAAATTTTAACATAAAAGTGGTTATTGTAGGTCACCCGTAAGGGATAGAGACATGCTATCAAGGACTTTTTTGTAGCATTTTTATAGATCTTGAATTCGCTAGTACATTCCTCAAATATATTTGTGCTAGTTTACGCGGCGTTCGCGTGGAAAGCTCCCAGTTGGCAAAACCTCTTCCACATTATATCGCCGAATTTTTACTAATTTACATAAAAGTATAATAAATATACTTAAACCTGCCTAAAGAATCACTCTTTCTATTGTTGAAAACCGTATAAAAATCTGTTTCGTAGTTTTCGAGTTTATCGCGTCCAGACAGACAGACAGAAAACAGGACTTCTTTTTATAATATGTATAGATATTCGTTTTGTGCTCTAAATACTTGACAAAATGATAATAACTTTCTTGCGAATATCTCATTAAATGAAATTTTTCAGTGGATTAGTTTCGATCCTCTGTAGAGTCCCCGCGAAAAGTTCTTCGTTCTCAATATCTTTATCTTCGCAAGATTTGTCTTTATTTAAAAAATGAGACATGAACGAAATACTTTTTATGACACATTTACCCTCCTCTGAGGTAAACAGATTTCGAGATGTTTAATTTTTATGAATCGCGTTTTTAGGGTTCCGTACCCAAAGGGTAAAACGGGACCCTATTACTGAGACTTCGCTGTCCGTCTGTCCGTCCGTCCGTCCGTTCGTCCGTCCGTCTGCAACCAGGCTGTATCTCATGAACCGTAATAGTTACACAGTTGAAATTATCACATATGATGTATTTCTATTGCCGCTACAATAACAAATACTAAAAAAACAGAATAAAAAAAGACGTGTGGCACTCGGAGACTGCCGCGGTAAAGCTATTGCATAGCATTTTTTATCAACTTATGCAATTACAATTATATATTTATTTTATTCATTATATCACTAATCAATTGTTATATAGTGCTGTTATTAATATTCATCTTGATTCCTCATAACATCATTAATCCCTTTGATTATATACACTGTTAATCCATATTCTACCACAATGTTTCTCTTGCTCGGACATCCACATAAATTTTTTCTGACACATAATGTCATTATATTATTTGAAATCTTCCTTTTAATGGAAAGAGCTTTCAGTTTCGGCCTAACTCCCTCGCTTCTGCAGATCTCTTATCACCACCTCCTGCTGATCTTGCTCCTCACACTTGTTTTAGTAGAGGCATAAAATTCCTCAGTCATTAATTAAAACAGACACAAATGGAGTTATCTTCAGCTCCCTCCAATGTATTGCTGCGTCCCGTAGAAAAATCTATTTCGAAAAATAAGTGTAAAGACTGCTATAAGTTTTTAACCTATTTGATGAATCTTCGTTTCGTTATTTCTCTTGTGGCTGTATTTTGTTTTTCATTTCAATGTGATTTTCTAATATAATCGTTAAAATATTTCTACGGATTATTTTGAGGATTTGACAATTTTATAAGCTTAAAACTAAAAAAAGGAACCAGTTTGATAACAGAAAATTGTTACGTCATAATGGGCGGACATCTCACGGGGCGATTTGACATAATATGATGAAGAGTAAAGCAAACCATACAAAATATATTTCTGAATGCACGCAATACAACAACCAAATGTCGTTATAGTGTCATTATTTAATGTCATGTATGTCTATACTATATGTCTATGTTATTTTGCATGTTTTAAATCTAAATACGCGATAATTCGACTTAGTTTACACTACATCTGTTGCCGAAAAAATTTTAGTTGTTGCTGACTACGTACGATATGCTATTTTCAAAAATATAATTAGAATATTTTTATCAGCTCTACTTTCTGAGTTTCAGCTATGCGGATATAAATCAGAAAAAACGCGTATTTGCTAAGAAATACTTTATTAAGAAAATGTTATTCATTGATTTCTAAAAAACTTCGTTTTAAATCTCTTCTCTGGTGTGTACGGACTTTGGAAAATGACGTATCAGAGACCAACAATAGTCAGACATCATGTTTGTATCCCAGAAACTCTGATATCGCTCTTCTGTGATGCAAAGGTCCTGATGCATACGATTTCCCTGCTCTTCGCTCATATCTCCTCAATTTTTCGAAAACCTGGACAGGTGACTATGGAGGAAGTGGAGTTTTATGCTCATATTGCATCCCATATTTTTTAAATATAACAAAAGGTCTTCTACAAGTACGTGATTTTCAGATTTTTATTTCCGAGAAAATTCTGCATCATACAGGCGAAAGTTGTCTAAGCCTTTAGTTCTAACTCTGTCATCATTTTTTTAATTGAGTATCTTTCATAAATTGTCTAATTTAGGACCTTTAAAATCAGCATCATTTTATAATGAACTTTTGGGCCTTCAACATCTTGTTCTAAGGGTCAAGATATATTTTTATGCACTGAAGACTCAGATGAACATAGCACTGGTCGTTGAACACAACTATTAAGTTCTTTGGTACTGCCATTTAGCTCGATTTTTAGTGTTTTAACCGTTTATGTTCACACTACGCAAATAGCAGTCTTCGCAATGATTTTGTGGTTCTCGCCAAATAGTTGGTTTTCCAAATGTAAAAGATCTTCTTTTACCACTTTTCCATAATCTTAAATATTCCAGACACGATTTACAAACGCAATTGGGAGTCCAAGACTTCTCATTTTTATCCAAGAGAATCCCAAAGAACTCAAAATAGGTATTTTTCTCTAACTCTAATAAGGCTTTCCTGTAATTTTTTAGTCATATTCTCCACATATGTAACAAAAATGATCTGGATTGTTTAAACAACGTCTCTTTGAACTACTCATGACACAAAAACTTCAAATACTAATCTTAAAATACACCTGTTGTCGGTTAACATACGCGATTTAATGATAAAAATCAAAAACAAAGTAACTGGAGCTGCTCAAAAAAATTTGAGGGTAGATTTGACAAAGCAGGGTCATAAGTAAACATTATCAACCACAAAATTCGCGGCAACAGACAAAAAGTTAAATTTTGTAAACTAGCATGTTCTCGATTCCAAAGCCTTATTTAATCCAGATCTACATGTAATTATTCTTAAAATACCGAACCGTCGAGGCGAAAATCAAATGTTTGACAGGTAAGATTTGTATGGGAAATTAAAATTTTCATTTTTAGTATTTTCCTCGCAATTTTTCCATATTTTCTCATCGCTGCAACCTTCCCTGAACTTCCACGTATATTTCAAGACTAAAATTAGTCAAATCGGTTTAGCCGTTATAAAGTAAAAGTTAGTTAAGTTAACTCAGTTAAAAGTTCTGGTATTTATCGATAGATGTCAGGAGTGGGGGGTGTTAGGTTTTTTCGTTACGGAATTTCTGCATTCGGTCTCCGCGCTCAAGCCCCGCGATAGAAGCTATGCAATAGCTTAATAAATATTTAAGTGGGCGCCCATACAAATATATAGTTTAGTTACCTTTCGGTCCAAGAGATGGTGTTGTGGGTAATATGTGGCTACGATAAAACAATTAAATATTTAAGTGAGGCTTTCATACAACAGACCAGATTTTTTGGCGTTTTTATACACAATGGTACGGAACCCTTCGTGCGCGAGTCCGACTCGCACTTGGCCGGTTTTTTACCTTTCTTACTACTTAATTTCTTTGCGAGCAAAATATTTACAAAGTTATAGTAAGATAGTGAAAATATGAAGACCTAGACTAGGCAGGGGCGTAATCGACTCGATTATTAAATTGCTGGAAATATAATTTCAATTTAAAACTTATTGCATTTTAAGTTCTAAAAATTGATTCTTTTTCTCTTGTACACTTAACTGAATCCACTGAAGAAGACGGTATTTTAAAAATGAAGTCAAAATTAAATAAGATCACGGTAAAAAAACCGCACCACGATATGCATGAATGATTTTGAGATTAAACTGAATGGTACTTGACCAAAAGGCGACTGTCGGGATTGTTTAACAAGATCAAAGGATCTGGCCTATCACGGCCGGATCTGAATGTACTATCGGCCAAATTGATTCGTACACCACCTTCAGCTTATTTTCTTACAGCACATCAAGTGCAATTAAGTCGAAATTCGTCTAAACATTCGTTACCTTGGAAACAAACCTGTTATTATTCTAATGAAATTGTCAATACATAACTTATTGTCGTATTAGACAAGAATCTTTTAGCGCGTGGCTGACGTGAGGGTGAACGAGACAGCGCCTTACAGTTTGCCTCCCCGTAAGGCTCTGTCTCTGTCACCCACATGTCATCCACATTTTATCGAGATTTGAATACTTTGACATATAGAATACTTTAATATATATACACTTTACACACATTGTCTGTCCATCATGAACATCGTGTCCATAACAATATTATTAAAAAGTGAGTCTATTGGCTTTTCACACTTAAACTGCTGAATCTGCTAAAACGGCTGAATGCTGAATTTGTAATGAATTGCAAAAAATACAATACATTACAGAACATTGTATGGAGATAGTTTGAGATTCTGGAAAAGACAAAGGATATTTCTCTATTTCTAATTTCAACGCTAATGATATTTTGTTGTTGCTTGTCTTGAACGCGGGCAAACCCGGGGGAAATACAAGTATATACTTTATACAAAAGCAAAAAGAATGTCTGCAAGTTAAATTCATTGCACTTTGACACTTGACAGAAATTCTGAGCGACGTTTGACGGAGTGAGCTTAATATTAAAAAAGTCATAAGTGCAACAGACACGCTCGAAAAGAATACGAATTTGACATCCTCAAAAGTTCAAACGAAATGTCGATGAAGTGGTGTACGAATCAATTTTGCTGATAGTACATAGGTTATGGAAATGGATACACAATCCATTAACTGTTTCTCAAACGAAAAATTTCATGGGTATTTTACACTCCGTAAAATACCCCTAGTTTGGTGGTATTGCACAAAAATGTGCACTTAAAATTGCAACACAAAAACAAAAATCCGTCATGGCGGTAAGCTGTCATCACATGTCACGTTGGTTGATTTGATTGAAGTTTGACATAAGTACCTACCTACATTTCTGTCATATTAAAGTGACAGTAGACAGTTCGTGATCTATGATCAATGACAAATTGGCAAGACACCGTGTTGAAACTTGATAAAATTAAATGAAAAAAGACGTGTGGCACTCGGAGACTGCCGCGGTAAAGCTATTGCATATCATTTTTTATCAACTTATGCAATTACAATATAATATTTATTTTATTTATTATATCACAAATCAATTCTTATATAGTGCTGTTATTAATATTCGTCTTGATTCCTCATAACATCATTAATCCCTTTGATTATATACACGGTTAATCCATATTCTACCACAATGTTTCTCTTGCTCGGACATCCACATAAATTTTTTCTGACACATAATGTCATTATATTATTTGAAATCTCCCTTTTAATGGAAAGAGCTTTCAGTTTCGGCCTAACTACCTCGCTTCTGCAAATCTTTTATCACCACCTCCTGCTGATCTTGCTCCTCACACTTGTTTTAGTAGAGGCATAAAATTCCTCCATTATAATAGGTCATTAATTAAAACAGACACAAATGGAGTTATCTTCAGCTCCCTCCAATGTATTGCTGCGTCCCGTAGAAAAATCTATTTCGAAAAATAAGTGTAAAGACTGCTATAAGTTTTTAACCTATTTGATGAATCTTCGTTTCGTTATTTCTCTTGTGGCTGTATTTTGTTTTTCATTTCAATGTGATTTTCTAATATAATCGTTAAAATATTTCTACGGATTATTTTGAGGATTTGACAATTTTATAAGCTTAAAACTAAAAAAAGAAACCAGTTTGATAACAGAAAATTGTTACGTCATAATGGGCGGACATCTCACGGGGCGATTTGACATAATATGATGAAGATAAGACCGCCTTTTGTACTATTACTCAAAATTTTTATAATTGTAAATGTTACCTTTTAGTGTGTGCAATAAAGAGTATTCTATTCTATTCTATTCTAAGAGTAAAGCAAACTGTAATGGGTCCCCGAGACGATCAAGCGCACTTGACAAGTCTACGTGCTTGAAGCGAATATTGATCGTTTACCGCGTTAACTTGACACATTCCTTCAAGCGGTCTACGGCTTGACCATTATTGACAGAAATTTTGATTGACGCCGCTTGATGCACCTGCGCTTGATATGACTTGACGGACTTGACAAGCTTTTTTCATTAGCAGCCGAAACATCGAAGATGGCGGACGATGGCCGAGACGTGGCCTTGGCAACAAGCGCTGACATAATTACCGAGCGCGATTTTGTGCTATTGCTAATATCCCTCTACAGGGATTATCCTGTACTTTGGAAAATTAAAAGTAAGGAGTATGCTGACAAAAATAAACCTATAAAAAAATAAAAATACCCCATCGCCTCTTTCTTGTTTTTTTTTCCTTAATAGATACCGCTAGAGTTATAGCAAGGAATGCCATATCTGCGTTAGAAACCATTTTTGTTTTTGCGACCACAACTTTCATGGGCACAGGGCTGCATGCGACTAAGGCACACGCACTTGACTGGACTTGATGGCACTTTCACAAGGTGTCAAGTCCCTCGTCAAGTGAAACCGTCAATCACGTGAGACTTGTCCAGTGCGCTTGATCGTCTCGGGGACCCATAAAGCAATCTAAAGTAAGGCCATCGAGAAGCGATACAAAATGTAAACAAAACCAATGCAAGGTCATTAGGCAAAGCAGGGGTATGCAACTTTTTGAAACTTTTTGATTTTAAATTTATTGTAGTGTAATTTTGTTTACACAATATATTTTAAATAATATCTACCAAATTGAGTTATTATGTGTAATAATTGTTATTCTAAAAAGCTAACAATTAATAAAAAGAAAATGAGTTGATGTGAGAATAATAATACTAAAATGATAGGCATAGCAGGGAGGTATCTCAGTCAGTTCTGTCTAATTTGTTTCATGTTATTTTTATAAAATTCGAATTATATTGTAATGGTTGTAGATTTACATTAAATAACGAGAATAATAATAATGTATAAGGAAATGAAGGTAAAAATAATCAACAATAACAATCTAACAATAATTAAATAAACAACGAAAAATAACAAAACTTCAACAAACAACATGTATCACCACGAGCGCGTTCCGAAACCGAATGAATCATTATTTATTAGGTACTAGCAAACCCGGCGAACTCCGTTTCGCCACCAGATGGCTTCGTTTTTTGTAATATTTCGTTTGGGGATTAAAGAATTTTTTTTTGTTTTATGTTTGAAAAGGTGATAGAAAAAACAGAGATCAAAACAGCATAGGAAAAATAATTTAATAGACAGTAAAACGTAACATAACAACATAATATCCTAGGTAACCAATACGCCAATGCAACCAAATTACGTATGTACAATACACTTACAAATTGTTCGGTTTATATATTTCTAACACCTGCCCTTAAACTAAACAATTTGTAAACCAAATCAGACAGATACTCTTATATAATTAATCAGTATCTTCTACAACCCGTCTCACATATTGGTTCTTTATATCGAAGTAACTGACCCTCTGCACCCAGTTTCTTCTTATGAACCCATTTACATTTGAATTTACTTTGGAACTTTTCCCCAACAAATATTACATTTAGTTTCATTATAATGTACCTCAAGCCCTTTTGAAGTCATCTTTCCAACCGATAACAAATTCGTTGACAAACCCGGCACGTAAATAACTTCTGTTAATTTTGTAGTCTTAGTGTGCCCTTTTAACAACAGCTCTTCTTCACCATGTCCTTCGCTATGCATCTTTTCTCTATTAGCCACTGTCACCAACCGCGGAGTATCCACAACATAATTTTGCAATAAAGCTTTGTTGTTCGTCATGTGGCAAGTTGCGCCGGAATCCACATACCAGGCATTCGAATTTACATCTATAGCTAATGCCGATAATAATGTTCCTCTTCACGCATTTTCACATGTTTCTCCTCCTTTTCCATTTTTGTTGGTTTTTGTCGGACAGTTCTTTGCATATTGATCCTCTTTCTTACATATGAAGCATTTGCCTTTCATAAAAGGTTTATTCGCCACATTGCGCCATTAGAGGAAATCATCATCTAATGGAGCATTAATATCTCGTGGTTGTTGATCCAACTCCGTGATCCTTAAGAGATACGCTTCCATATCATTAAATTGTTCTAACTACAATCCGAACATTGTACGTAAAAGTCCAAGACGTCTACACAGTCCTTTGTCTTCATAGGCCATTTTTAAATTATTCCAAGCCTCAAAGCCAGCGGTAGTATTTCGTACATGCGAAAACGACGATGGCTGCACCATCAAACATATTTTGGCAAGAGCCCGTCGTTGCTTGCGTTCGTCATTGTCCCTAGGGACACCCGACTCAGCCTCAACGATGCAGTCCCATAAGTCCTCATGCATTCCTCATGTATCAAATACATCCGCATCAAAGACTTCCCATTGCCGTAATTGGATATACCACTAAGCTTCTCAAAATTGACAGTTATTCCAGAACTCGAAGCAGTAGACAACAATGATGCTGGCATCGCCGATGGCGATCGAACATTCCTTTTGTTCTGCATCTCGTTTTATAAACAAAATTTAATACGTACAATTCTTTCTAATCTTGGTTAATAACTGGGAAGTATGGAATACCTCCTGGGGTATCTGGGCCCATAACCTGATAGAAAAATAGAGATTTACACAGCATAGGAAAAATATTTTATTAGACAGTAGAAGGTAACAACGTGATATCCAAGGCAACCGTATGACAATCCTACCAAATTACATATGTACAACACCTACTTAAATTGTTTGGTTTACAATGATTTTCCCTGTTTTCCTCCTTTTCTGTTGAAAATTTCCCGAATTTTGTTTGCTACAAACTTCACGCAGCTCGAGACCTTTCCAACGAATGCAAAACCGTGGAAATTGGTTTGTGCGTTCTGGAGTTATAGGATCAGGAAGGAAACCCCGACTTATTTTTATATAATAGATTATAATATTACTCAAATGGTCGACCAAATGCTTACGAACCCATCTCGACCTTGCCATAATTTTGCCGCGAGAACGAGATAGTACGACAAATACACAAGATGGAAAGAGATAGATAGTACATTGTAAACTCCTCACTCGTTTTCCATGTAAACGACCTTTTGTATCGCTTCTAGTTGGCATTACTTTATACAAAATATATTTCTGAACGCACGCAATACAACAACCAAATGCCATTATAGTGTCATTATTTTATGTCATGTATGTATACACTACTAGTTTTTAAGTACCGAAAAAAAAATTCCACTATATCTACTGGTGACACTGAACACGTCTACGTGAAAAAAAAATTAAAACGAATGACGTAAAATTATCCCCCAAAAACAGCAAATTTTGGTCAAAGAAAAACATCAATTCGTTTCATTCATAACTATAAATTTCTCGTAGACAAAATACGATAACGATTTCATTCATACAACAACCCCAAGCAGTCTTGGTACTTGATGTTGAATCGAATTCTGCCATGGTAACGTACCTACCTAATTTATCTTCGTACGTAATGTTTACAAAAGTAAAATCGATGTAAAACCTACGACCTAAAATTACGAGACGGGAGTTCTGATGGAGTTTGATAATGGTAATTTAAGTATTTGCCACAATATGTAACATACTGGGACCACAGAGGAGATAAAATGAAACGCTGCTCAACTCATAGTCAGCTGACAGCAAATGTATAAGTTTTGTACAGACAAGCAAGATCGACAGCAAATGTATTTAAAAGATTATACCTACCAATATTTAACTATCATACCTACGCCAACGTCACATAAAGTAAATTAATACTGACTTAAGGATTTGTCCATAATAATCTTTAGTATTAGAAATAAAAGAAAACACGTGCATGAATGCACTCCTCCTAAAAAAATAATATTGAAATAGGTAATTTTACATTGTCTAAAATATCAAAATTGTTTGGTCGCGTTTAAGCTCATGCCGCCATATTCGCCCGGCCCCCTCGCCCCTTCCCTTGTTGTCATAAGGCCGCGCTTACTGGTTCCCGAGCATAATTGTTGTGATTGAAAAATAGATATTTCATTTTTTATAATGTGTTCGATTAATCGATAATTTAATAAATAGGCTTAGCAATAGTAATACAAACCCATATTTACGATAAGGTTGCGAGGAATGGGATGAAGGTACGAACAATGTAACTATGACATAAAATACTCGTAACAAATTATCAAATTCAGTAGGTAGTGGTTGCTTATTAGGTATTTATTATTCGACACAGATTAATAGTCACTTAGAATTGAAACGATTTGGCCTATTTATGTACGTTAGCCGCCGTAAATTTGCAGTAAGTACCTCATACTACGATGTATTGGACATCAATAAACTATTTGTAGGTACTTTGGAACTGCAACCGTTTTAAAATCGATTAAACCTTATTTTCTATCTAAATTGCTTAATTGTTAACATAAGAAATCGATATTCTAATTAGATGTATTAGGTATTTGCGATTCTCGTTAACGTAAGTAAGATCACATATTACTTGTTTATTGAGATATTTTAAATCGAACCAAAGTACAGACAGGTACAGATTTGAAAGAAAATAATTGATTCTTCTATGACAAGATTAAAAATCTGTAGAATTATGGGTCTAAGATTATGGAGCTAAGACTAGCCGCGCCCTTAACTTTCGGCGGCGTCCTTTGATGTCGCACGCGCTAGGCGAAATTCAAAAAATTACTTATAACCTAGTTGCGCCTGCGCCTTCGTGATATTAAGTAGTGTTTACGTATTACGTATACCCCTCGTTATTTATCATAATCTCGTCTAATTTTAATGCCGTTAGTGTTGAATTAGCACATAATTCATGCTTTTTGTGGAGTGGAAGAATCACTTGTGCTGTGTTGCTTAAAAAAATAATTAGAAAGTGTTTGAAGGTGGACTGGTGACTCTGGAACTCAGAACCTCATTGTAAGTAAAATTTTAGTAACTAAGCAGGACGATATTTTAGTGAAAGCAAAAATAATTACAAGTTATCGTTTAATTTTTTTAAAGAGGTACGAGTCAATAATTTACATTTATTTAAATCACTTCTATCTAATCAGTAAATGAAAATTATTATTAATAAGGAAAATGTCGGTCCTAAGCCCAAAAAATATGAAAGAAAAGTAAATAAATAAGTAAATTATGTTTAAGTAATACATTCGATGTAGGTAGTAGAAACGTAGTATAGTAACGGTAGTATATTAGTAACAGTAATAGCTGATCACAGGCCGACAAGCTCTCGCGTAGTGGTGCGCGGTGGCAAGCGAACTTAGACGCTACGCGCTTTCATTGATGAACTGAACGGGTCGTAACTCGTAGTAAAGTAGTATCGGTGTCCATAATTTTATGCAGGACTTCATGAAACTTTAACTTGTAATAACTTCGTTATTTAGAAGTAAAAAAAATTCTGATTGAACATTTTTAATACCTTGCCTATTCTTCATTGCCCGTTAAATTTTTTTCGGTAATTAAAAACTAGTAGTGTATATGTCTATGTTATTTTGCATGTTTTAAATCTAAATACGCGATAATTCGACTATTATGAATACATGTTGTCGATTCCAACGCCTTATTTAATCCAGATCTACATGTAATTATTCTTAAAATACCGAACCGACGGGGCGAAAATCAAATGTTTGACAGGTAAGATTTGTATGGGAAATTAAAATTTTCATTTTTAGTATTTTCCTCGCAATTTTTTCATATTTTCTCATCGCTGCAACCTTCCCTGAACTTCCACGAATATTTCAAGACTAAAATTAGCCAAATCGGTTTAGCCGTTATAAAGTAAAAGTTAGTTAACTCAGTTAAAAGTTCTGGTATTTATCGATAGATGTCACGAGTGGGGGGTGTTAGGTGTTTTCGTTACGAAATTTCTCGATTCGGTCTCCACGCCAAGGCCCGCGATAGAAGCTATGCAATAGCTTAAAAATACAAGTTTACTACCAGAAAAGTATGCATTTAGGCAATTTATCTTCATTTTTCCCGAATTCCAAGGATTTTTCGAGGTACTGTACATATGTATACTTGTAGTGGGCCGGATTTGAAACGTTTTTTTTTGTATATTTTAAATTATATCCCTGCTGCATAAATGAATTATTCACCCTTACTTTCAAAATGTGTATTAACCTTTTGTTACGCATTCCAGCCATATTTTTTGGTATAAGTAAGGTGTACTTTGCGAATTCGTCTTTCTACTATTTTGGACAGGTAGGCAAAAGTTTCCGTGGTCTGTCGGTTCGAGAAGATATCAGCACTTATTATATTCCCTATTCTTTGACGCCATCATCTAGGGGAGCCAAGTACACTAGAACAATCCTGTTGTCTCCCCCAAGCCACTTGGCCTCATTGTCATGTTTTAGGATTACACAAAATAGAAGAAAAATAAATATACAGGGTGTCCCGTAACGAATGGATAATACGGAACCTACGTGTAGAGGGCATCATGCCGGTTCAGATGAATAAATATTATGTTCAGTAAAAGTCCTTCCGTTTCCGAGATATTCGACATTTTCAACATTTTCAAAATTGTTCCACCCTTCGCCATTCTTTTTGGCGCCAGGACTATAAATGAAGACATTTTTTGAATCTGTTTTTTGTATCGTACTCCTGGATAGATGTGCTATCGAATGTTATCAATTATTTTTATAACAAAAGCACGGATTCTTTTTAAATTAAGATTTAATACCAACTTAACGTTTTTTCATATTTCATTCTTGACTTTTACTCTGCCGTGGTTAAAAAAAAATGTATGGTGGCTTGAATGCCAATTTCAAAAAAAACTTGCCCATTTCACCCAGATTCTGAAATGGTATGTTACAGGGTATAATCCACCTTTAGATTTTAAATTATTTTCTTTTAAAACGAGATAAATCCCATTTTTATGATACAACAAGTTAATACCAAAATTTGGTTTGTTAGCTTAATAAGCTTCAAAACCATCCAAATTCTCTTGATTCATCATTATTGGTGAAAACAATAAGTTTGAATCCTTATACCACTAGAATATTACTAAGTCTCGTTACTCTGGTACCACCAAAATAAAGAGAGCAAATAGCCTCTTACCCTCTAATAGCGAAGAGAGCAAATAACCTTTGAACACTCATTAAAAATAACTATTAACTAAAAAATAACCAAAATAATTCAAAATCGAGATAACTCAAAAACCACTCGCCAGGTGGCGCTCAAATGTATAACGGACCACATGACAGGCACTAAGTACCAGGGACCAGACAGCAGTCTCTATTTTTCGAATGGCGAAAGAATTATCGAAATCGGTTCACCCAGTACGAAGTTGTGAGGTAACACACATAAGAAAAAACACATGATACGAATTGAAAACCTCCTCCTGTTTTTGAAGTCAGTTAAAAATACTTATCAACGGAAATTATCATTTGATTGCTTTATTTAGTTGCTGAAACTTTCAATTTCAAGGGGTTTAAGTATTAAGTAGGTAATGAAGTAAAATAAGCTCAAATCTCTTAAATTAGAGCACATGTTTTGCTCTCTTGACAAATAAGGGACAGTCAAGTGAATTTGGATGGTTTTGAAGCTTATTAAGCTAACGAACCAAATTTTGGTATTAACTTGTAGTATCATAAAAATGGGATCTATCTCGTTTTAAAAGAAAATAATTTAAAATCTAAAGGTGGATTATACCCTGCAACATACCATTTCAGAATCTGGGTGAAATGAGCAAGTTTTTTTTGAAATTGGCATTCAAGCCACCATACATTTTTTTTTAACCACGGCAGAGTAAAAGTCAAGAATGAAATATGAAAAAACGTTAAGTTGGTATTAAATCTTAATTTAAAAAGAATCCGTGCTTTTGTTATAAAAATAATTGATAACATTCGATAGCACATCTATCCAGGAGTACGATACAAAAAACAGATTCAAAAAATGTCTTCATTTATAGTCCTGGCGCCAAAAAGAATGGCGAAGGGTGGAACAATTTTGAAAATGTTGAAAATGTCGAATATCTCGGAAACGGAAGGACTTTTACTGAATATAATATTTATTCATCTGAACCGGCATAATGCCCTCTACACGTAGGTTCCGTATTATCCATTCGTTACGGGACACCCTGTATACTCGTAATATCGGTTTTAATTCAAAAGTCCTTTATAACATAAATAATATATAACGAAACAATGCGAAGTTTAAAAGTCGGAAAATGAGCCCAAGCTTCAATTTACTTTCATGTTTTATCGTTATTTGATTAGGTCCATTTGCTAAATAAATCCGTCTGTTCGGGTTTAAACTTTGCAAAACATCAAATTAGTTTGTAACTCACCTGAAGGCAAACTGGGAATTTTTTATTCCTGTTGTACTTTGTGACGCTGTGGTTAAAACTCGTACGTACTTCGTTATTTTAGTTTGCTAAGGCCGCTCAACTTTTTATATAGTTGTAAGAAACTGTTCGAACAAATTAGATTTTTCGCGTGATAAATGAATATGTTAATTAGTTAAAACTTAAAGTCCATATTTTATTTCGTCTGTTATTCAAATACATAATTATCTTTTTTCTTATTTTTGAACTGATCTTGAATTGATGAAACGTCAACGCCAATGGTTCTTGATTTAAGTTATTTGCATTTTAAACAAATTCATTCGCAAATCTCGTATTGTCGTCGTCCCCTTATGTCCCACCATTATGCGGTCGCACCGCACACTTCGTTGAAACAAAACACATTATGAGTTAAACCCGCGAGGAAACGGGTCAAGCCTTGCCGCTTTAAAAATTGTTTTTTCTTTGTCACGACTTGCCACCGTTATCTAAACTTAGTGTTACAAATCTAACTTGGCTAGTTTTAAAACATAAATATTTCCCTTGGATTTCAGATTGTTTTAAAATTTATAAATTGTTTTCAAAGGGGGATGCCCATCCCTCATAGAGAGATAGGCCCTATGCACCATAGAAAAATATGCTACATTGTTAGTATATGATAGTATGAATTGTTTTGTGAAAGATTATTACAAAACAAAGTTCGGGTGTAGAAGTTATGCGTATACTTTTCGACTTACATGCTTGCAATTTTTGCCCTTATTATTAGGGTTATTTTTGATTGGGAACATACCTCTATTTTATAGCACCGTTACGCCTTACATGCTCACTATTATATGCAAGTGCTTGTTTTATTTGGTATATCCCGCAAGAAATATTAGATAGATAGATAAACTCTTTATTGTTTGTACACCGGGAGTAAAAAAGAAAGAAACAAAACAATAGGCGGCCTTATCGCTAAGTAGCGATTTCTTCCAGGCAACCCACCAAAATATAGGAACTACAGAAAATACTTAGGGTTAGCGGCGTACTTAAACTTAACAAAGAAGAAAGATACAGAACTTATTAAATATACACATAATAAAAAAAACAGAAAAATAAAAATAATCATCATACTATATTAATATTATTTTAAATCACTAGGTATATGCCAAAATAGGAAAATCTGTGACATTCTCAGACTGACGAATTGACAAACGTCAATAGCCATCGAAGTTACCATTACTACAAAAATCAATAATAAAATTGATCGATACAAGTCCAATTTGTGTAGGATTAAATATAATTATGTATGGTTTTTACATATTATATAATTTCAGTTGACCATTAAATATTTAAAAAATTACAAGACAAGCAAACATTTTATTATTACTGAATTTTGTCTACGATAATATTTTATCCGGCAGAATGTTTTTATGATGGCAACAACTAACAATAATCAAAACTGACGTAAAAATATAAATATTTATTAAATCATTTCCATTACTTTTTATTCTACTGCAATGTTAGGTAAACTTCCTATATTGAAATATTATACGCACATATATAATTTTTTTAATCTTTTTTTTTCAACATAATTTCATTTGAGTGCGTTTTACAGCCTATTATAATGGGCATCCCCCTTTAAAATATTACATTTCGTCAGTGAGCAAACTTCTCAAACATGTTAAACGCTTTTTGATTAGAGTCATAATTTATTTGCATAATTTATTTGCAGATAAAATTTAAAAAATAACAACTCTATCATTTTATTCAGATAATAAAATACAAATATCGCATTGTTTAAGGTTTTACAAATAGGTATTAAAATTATGGTTCAACGCAAAGCTTGTTGTAAATATCAATAACTACATGATAATAAAAAATACAAAAACAATTTTTCTGGCATTTTATCGTTACTGCTTTCGTGACATTTGTTGCCGTTAGGTGCGACAAACTCGGCCAAAAGTATTTCCGAATAAGGACACAAAATGTAGGTTATAAGTCATAATATACCAAATGTAATCTGAGGATATGTATTGGAATTTTCTAAATAGTTCTATACATTTTGCTTATTATGACTTTTTAGTGTGACGACGTATAATCAAAACATTTGAACTACTTAATTTATTATATTGAATTTTAAATGCCACGTAATTTTTCAACTGACTTGTTAAATATGTCATTAGAACTGGGCCCAATTCGAGGCGTACCTAAGCGTCCCAAACAGTCTTATCAATCATAATGCGATAGACACACTGAATAATTTTTGCTCAAGCATTTAGTTTGTGCCAAAATGAATTTTATTTGTAATTACTTGAGAAACAACATCTTTGAATTTCTTCAATACCAAGTGTCTGTTTAAATCAAATTTTCTCATCTCAAGATTCGAGATGGAAATACCAATAGGTAGTGGCCCGATTTTTGGGACTGCCAGTTTCTGTTGGTTTTATCGAACGAGGGACCGGTATATGTATAAAGGTCTTTGTTAGCAGCGCTAAGTGAGCTTTATTTTCAAGGTCAATTGGATTGGTTCGATGTTGTAACTACTTAAAGCTTTTACAGACTTAGAGTAAGAGGATAGTGGACAATCACATACTCGACATCAGAAATCTAATTTTTATTTGTACTGGTGTTGTTATGAATATTACAAATACAGATTATTTCTCCCAATGTGACTGTAATGTTACGGGCTTCAACCACGAGATATAAAAAGAAACATCAAAATCAGTTCACCCTATAAAAGGATGAGGAAACACACATGAACAAATAATACGAATTGAAAACCTCCTCCTTTGATGTCGGTTAAAAAATAAAAATAACCTCATGAACACGGAAATTTCATTCCTTCGGACTATTTATTTAGTTAAAATTCGGACAGTTAAACATTTGGAAAAGATGCCGGAATAAATAAACTTTTTCGTAGTTTTTTTGGATTTTTTATAAAAAATATATTTACTAAATAGGTTTCTTACTTTTACTATCATTGTAAAATATCATCAAAACTTACATTTTCGTTGCCAGTCTCACTGAAATTCCGTTGTCAGTCTTTGAAAGACTGTCTCAATGTTTATGTTCATATCCTTTTCAAAGTTTCCTTTAATAAAGAAATGAATAAATGTTCTTTTCATATAGGTAAGATATTGGAAACAATTTGAGTACTTTGAACTTTGGAAATTTACTTATTACAGTTGATTTTTTATGATTTTGTATCTTGAGCCATTTTAGCTGTCCTACAGTTAGCATCTTCATCGATATCCCTGTAGGTATTTTTTGTCTTGCACCAGTGTAGTAGTTTTGTCAGTGGCACTTTATTATGGACAAGCAATCTGTATTTAACGCATTTAATTTAGACTATACTTATGTGTATATTTAAGTAATTGGTAAAAATTAATGTCGGAAGAAAAATCCAAAGATAAGGCATGCTTGCATGTCGTAACAAATATCTAATTATGTATATACGTGCGGTCGGCCAAAGAATTGGTTTACCACTCTAAGGTTGAATGCCGTTTGCAGATTCACAGGTAATAAAGGTTAGTTTCGCTTGCAGATCGATCTGACAACTTTTATTGCCATCTTAATAAATACATGACGTTTGTGTTGTTCTTAGTTTAAATGGTTTAAACTTGATATAACCATTGACGTCGGAAACTTGGTAAGTAGGTATATATTGTGAACCGCTTTAAGGTTTTCACACAAAAATAGAAAAAAATAATAAACTAATGGGGTTCCCCATACTTCGAACTGAAACTCAAAAATTTTTTTTTCATCAAACCCAAACCCAGCAAAAAGGATATTAATAGGATAGGTCGTCAAAAATGATATTGAGGTTTCTAACAAAAATTTTTTTCTGAACTGAATACTTTGCGCGAGAGGCACTCCCAAAAAGGTAAAATATGTGCCTTGTAACTTCTAAAATAAGAGAATGATAAAACTAAAAATCATATATGATGTGCATTGCCATGTAAACACCAAATTTTTTTGAATGAGATCTGGTAAGAAGTTTTTTGAAGTGAAACTTCTTTATCGGCGTTGGAAAAAAAATTTGCGTCACATTTTTCTGTTACGCGCCATCTTGTTGTTGATTACTTTAGAGGTAGATATGTAATATGGTTAATGTATCCAATTATTACTTTGCTATTGACTTCTGGGACTATTTATAAATTTTAAATGTTACCTTTTTTAATGTTTCCTGTATTCCTTCTTTATTTTTATTGATAAATTTCTGTAACTTTAAATACGATTTCATGTTTGTTTACTTTGATGACATTATTTGTCAATGTAACTCTGACGTCTCTTTAGTTTTGCTTTTTATCTTAATTATTTATAAGCAGCCAGGTTTGTTTTGACTTGTTTGTGGCACTATAACGGCACCTAATTTTGGGATCTTATTATTGGACTCAAGACGGCGACTATTGGACAATAAACGGCGTAATGTTTGTATTTAGTTTTTAAGTGTATTTTTATTTAATACTCAATCATATTAATAATTCAATCTACTCGAATATTTTTTTTTATACATATTTTGTTTCTTGCTGTTAGGGAACCCTTCATGGGCGAGTCCCACTCGCACTTAGCCTGACTTGATTTGACTAAATGTCAATTGTCAATTTTCTTTTTAAAAAGAATTATTTTGTCAACTGAAATAGTTCTTATGCTTTTGTTCAATGTTATCTATTTCTGATAAAGATTAAAATGTCTGGCACCTATAATGTGATCTATGATTATGATATACGTATTCTTAACAATTTGGTTTACGTCATTATTGTGCGTCTCTTTCAGTGATTCTATGAACCTATGAACTTTGACGTAATTTTGTATGACTGGGAAACTAAATGAAAACTGGTACACCATTTTCTTGGCCCACTGCACCATTTTCATTTTATGATTAGTACTTCCATGTTCTTATTTACATAAAGTGCAAAATTATTCATGATCATAAATCAATTCTGCTGTTTAGAAGCGAGACGTTTGTGTTAGTGGACCGATGTGTTTTATTGGTAAACGTATGTAGTTGCTAATATTTTCTAAGGGCGGTGTTTTTATACGCTTTTCCACCATGGTTATACAATTAAAAATGTAGTCGTGTCAAAAAGAATATTTACTTCAGTCTGTAACCCAAAAGTATGTTATAGACACAAAACGTTCTGAATAAATGATTCCCATTCATCCACTTGGCACCCACACAACGACTAGTTTCGGAGACTATAAAATGACAATGTAAAAGGTTGCCAGCCTAAGCTTGAGTGCATGATCATTTATAAGTATAATTAATGACCATCGGTCCCTATGAAAATAAATCTCTGTCACCTAGACATCCTATCAAGACCTTAGGGAATAATTTAAAAATACCATGATAAAAAACGTAAAATATCACTATTTATATTTAGTTTTTAATATATCAACTTTTATATGGTACAAAAATTGTTTTCAGGCAGAGAAACTCACAAAAAACGGTTTATTTCTATTTCCTTTAAATGACTGTTAAGACTGAAATGAACTGACATAAAAGTTATCATGTAATTTACTACAGCACTGTTATCAATGCAAGAAGGGAAAGGTGTTAAATGAGATCAAAAAAATCTTTATTTCTTCACAGCAAACAAATTGGTTTAGTCAAAGTATAGTTTGCCTTTAAGTAAACTATTATTTTGTAAACTGTTATTTGCCCTGAACTTAAATAATTTTGGGTAAAATCTTGAACAGGTTAGTAACAGTGACAACCTACGATTTGTTAAGATTATATAATATGTTGGGTGATATTTTACTAGAAAATCTTATATGATAACAAATGCACTTCACCGGTGAATAGACTCTCGAGATGTGAGAAGTGAAAAGAATATGCATACACGTTCACCTCGCGAAAGAATGTCTTAGGTTTATTTATAGGATCATGTATACATACGTAAAGCGTTTTCCATATAATATCCCTATTTTGAGAAACTGAACATTTTTTTATTGTTATTATCATGGTTATTATATTATTTATTTTGCCCCTCTTACGGTTGATTCAGACGAAGTAGTACTTTTTTTATTTCGAAAAAGTATTTCGGAGCAAAATTACTAAAGTGGTAGTTTCATTGAAATAAATACGAACAAAACAAACACCATACAATTGTGTTTAAAATAACAAAACCAAGACAACCACTCTATCTATTCACAATCTATTACTGTTTCGTTATACGGTATGCGACGACTAGTCTTTTTGGTAAAATATTTAATAAAGGTTTTTAACTGCAATATAACAGTAAATAAATTATAACTAAGTATTCAAGATAGTTTAGGATGACAATTATAGTGATTTTTCCGGTGGAGTAGGGATAGCATGTCGCTTAAGTGGAGCTACTCCCACCACCAGACTTTACCGTTCAGAAATACATGTGCAGTCTCTTCACCTCACAGATGAAAACAGAGTGGGAGAAATGCCCAGAATCGTAAGAGATTGATAATTAGCGATTGATGCACTGAGTTGCGAACAATGACGATGATGAACAATACAATACAATTAAATTTATTTATAATTATAACAATATATTTATATTATGATATTATTATGTATATTGCCGTAAAGAAGTTTCACTTCTTACGTGTGTACACTAGTATACGCACACATTTTTTATTTATCTCCTAGATTTATTGTTAAGACAGGCCTGAGAAAACCACATCATTTTATTTGAAGAAAAAGAAACGATCCTACAAACGTGAGCCCCCAAAAACATTCAAATATGAATGTAATCAGTATTTACTATAGTGATACTTATAACAAAACAAAATATGGTTTTTGGTACTTGCGTTTAGTAAGTAAATTACAAACTAAACATTAAGTAGGTATGAAACAAAACAAGCGCATTTACTATATCTGCAATATAAAGTCAGGTTGATACATGAACGATCTTGAGAAAATCTAATTATTCAGCTCGTCTGCTTATTTTATAAAGGTTATCTCATTTTAGCCGACTTAGACGAAGGTCGAGACATGAATAATATTTGAGATAATGTATTATTGTCTTGTCAAGTCGTCTGTTTATTACCTGAAAATTATATAATTTCCAGTCTTTTGGCTTTGCCGATTAAGACGTTATTTTGCTGGTGTATACTAAATGTGTATGTTATGGTGCGTACAGACTATGTAACAAAACATGTTATAAAACATAGTTAAATAACATGTTTTACAAATGTGGACGCTATGTGTTACAAAAACAAGTTATACAACATGTTATTAGTTTTTGGAACAATGTTATATGCTATATTTTAAGAAATGACACGCATTGAATTGTTATATAACATTGTTATACAACAATGTTGTTTTAATGTGTACGGTCTTGTAACATGTTTCATTGTTAGACAACAATGTTAGATAGCGTGGACGTGTTATAAAACAGAAGTTATGTAACATGTTGCATAATCTGTACGCACCATAAGGTACATGCAGGGTAACGTTTAGAATCATTTTTTATCAATCGGTTCATAGGAAAATATACATAAAAGAGAACTCACGAAAACAATTTGTCGAGTGTGGTTACTATGGCACACATAAAACTAAATTAAAAAGAATAAAAGCGTAAATATGTCGTATTCTTTCTTTAAGAATAATCTAACTCTGACTCTGACTCTGACTGCTGTGATGTGGAGAGCTTAAGAAGCTTTCCGCTAAGCTTCTGATAAGCTCCTTGTACACAATCTGCATTTAGTTAATACGTCTCTGAAATAGATAGATTTTTCTTATCTGAGTAAGACCTTTTTAGTCCACTCGGATTTAAAAAGAGATTATTAGGATGGAATTGCCAAATCTGTCTGTCTTTTGAGATTCGGTATATTTATTTTTCATATGAAAATGAATAATATTTGTATAACAATGTGATAATAATAATGTATTAAAATATAAGTGATCAATATCATGGAAAATATTTGAAAAAACCTATGTAATATAGAGGGACATATACAAAGTACACAAAGTACATAATATTGACTAAATTAAATAAAAGAAAAATTAAATAATTTCTAACGAGTATCTAATATACGTATTGTCATTGTTAATTTAATATTGTGTAGTTTCTGATATCTTTTTCAGTGTAAACGTAAGTGTCTCGTACAAATATTGATTAAGTAATACGTACCTAAGGAATAAAATATAGAAATTGTATATTTAATGCAATTTCACTATAAAGTAATGTCATAAGGCAATTTTATCAACAAAGTTTAAAAATACTACGTACGGTATCGAGTACAAAACATGGCATATTCTTGCTACAAAATACTTAAACTTTCACTGCTGTAAGTTACAAAGACCGTGCGCAAAACCCGAAAGTACCAGTTTCTTTAGTATAAAAACGTACGGATCAAAAATTGAATAAACTATAAATATACTATACTGATAATTTAAAACTGACGTCGCAAAATTATACGTTAATAATTATGACTCAGTCAGGGCCTGATTAAGAGTTCTGACCGCCCTAGGCTAATTATCAGGACACGCCCCCCCGGGCCCCACAGGGGCGCCGTAAGGTGTGTTGGCGCCCGCGTGCAAAACCGATTTGCACCCCCCCCCCCCCGGGTTCAATACTAATTTCATACAGATTAATGTGTCCATAATATAAGCGTGTTATAGTCGCGCGTTCGGGCTAAAAAGTAGTATATTAATGTTTATAACATGATTCATGGTTGGACCTGGATGGCGCAATGGTTAACATGCCGGACCGCTAAGCCGAGGGTCCTGGGTTCGATTCCCAGTGAGACGGAAATTTAAATGATGAGTTTAAGTTTCCGTTCTTGGTTTGGGTGTGTCCTTGTCGTGTGCGTTGTCCATGGCACCCACGACACGGGGAATCCTAGTGTGTAGCGTTATTTATTATATACTACTAGCGGCCCGCCCGCGGTTTCACCCGCGTGGATCCCGTTCTCGTGGGAATATATGCATGTATTATACATAAAAACCTTCCTCTTGAATCACTCTACCTATTACAAAAAACCGCATCAAAATCCGTTGCGTAATTTTAAAGATTTAAGCATACAGACAAACAGACAAACAAACAGACGGACAAAAATAGCGACTTTGTTTTATACTATGTAGTGATAAAAAAGTTTTCAAATCAAACTGCAAGCGAAACTAACATTGTTTTATAATTTGCACGACATTCAACATTAGGCTGGCAACATTTTTTTAGCTGACCTGCCGTTACCAAATCGTCCCAAAATCATAACAATGAGGGTAACCGTTTTTGTGCTCACCAGTTGGCGCCACTGCAGAGTGCGGTCATGCTGTCAAAGCCCGCCCATACATAAACAGTGACAAATGAAATTCAGACCATTCAGACAAGCGAAAAGTGACAGACAGACCTCCCTTCTCACTAGCGCCTCTAGCGGAAAATTCACACGCGGTTACCCTCATTGACTGCAGGCTACGTACCTAGTAGAGAACCAAATCCATATCGGATTTGACCGCAAGTCTTGTATTGGCTTAGTCTCAATAGACAACTTAGTTATTGCGACCATTGCACATGAACGTGGTCAGAACATGAAAGTTGCTTTGATTTTGAGTATTTTTTAAATATTTTACGCGGTCGATATAGTGTCGCGCATTACTATTACTAAGGGTGACGTGCGGTATGCGGGGTGTCCCTTCCCCCGCACCTCACCTCATATGCCGATTGCCATGCGGACCTGTCGCGTACTGTAGACGGTACCTTTAGCGAGCTGCGATGTTGCCAGCTCGCACTCGCTCATCACCGACCGATTCGAGTGATAAGGCAGTGTTTGTTTTACGCGCGCAAAATTCAGGGATTCTCAAGCTTTTTTAGTTCACACCGCATTTAGTTTTTGTATTTTGGTCTCGATCTAGTTGAAATATGTAGGGTGCAATGATGCTAGTAGATTAGTAGTGCAAGCGAAGACTCGATTTCGGCGCCCCCCCCCCGATCCTCGCGCCCTAGGCTGCAGCCTAATTAGCCTATAGGGTAAATCAGGCCCTGGACTCAGTTGTACTCTCTGAAGGTGTAGTTTAAATATTGGGACAGTATTTGGAATCACCCTGTATAAATGAAACATTTTTTTAATTTCTCAGCAATCTTACATTTTTTTATTTATTTAATATTTGTTTCTGCAGGTACACAAGAGGTACCAATTCTACATAAATAGTTTACTTCGCTACTTATGCCGATTAGAAGTACAGGCCTATTCCGATCCAATACCAAAAAACTAATACCATTGGTATTAGTTTATTACCCCAGTGAATTTCTATTCCGAACGAATACCAGTCATAAACGAATCCCAAAATTATTAAAATGGTATGAAGGTACAGTCAGTAATAAAAATGCTGTGTAATGTGATATTAAGTAATGTATATTTCAATCAAAATCAGTCTTATTAAACATGTTCAAGTGTAGTTACAAACAATTGCACAAATACCTAAAGAATAAAAATAAAGTTTTTCCAACAAATCACTAAGTAGGCATAATTTTCAACTTTAAAATAGGAAATAAAAACTATCAAAAAAAATTAAAATTACAATTAAATACTTACAAGAATATATATAGTAAAAATTTCAATCAACAACGATTTGTATAAAAACAGACCTTATTTTATTGTCTTAACGTTCATTAAGCAAAATATCAAAACGCTAAAGGGGCTTCGTTTGCTCAACCCTTGACTGTGATTGGTTGGTTTGGATTTTTAAACAATAGGAACGAGCTCACCTTTTTTGCAGGTAAAAAAAATTGGCAAGTGATTCTTCATAAGTAAAAATGTGTGTATAAAAATTTAGGATTGAATTACGATCATTATAATAAATAATGATAATTGCTTTTTACAAAAAAAATAACCGACTTCAACCTCGATAAGCAGAGATAACTCAAAAACTACTCGCCAGATGGCGCTTAATTCAACATGTAGGTGTAAAGTTCTCGTCACTACAAATTAATCAAGCCCAAACACTAGATAACTACAGTAAACCGTTGAGGAGTTCCCTCGACTGTCTTTCGGCTTCATCAGATCGACTCCAGACCTTCATGAAATTGTAGCGCGTTCATGTACTTATGAAAACATTAACAAACACACTAGTCGTCCCTAAAATTTTCGAAAGTTGCCCTCGATTTCTTCAAGATGCTATCATCAGATCCTGGTGATCCTTTTAAAAGGACCCCACTGCGCATATCTACTTTACAACAAAAAAAGAAATATCAAAATCGGCCCACAAACGACGAAAAAATCGCTGAACAAACATAAAAAAAGCATATATAGGGTGTCCCGTAACGAATGGATAATACGGAACCTACGTGTAGAGGGCATCATGCCGGTTCAGATGAATAAATGTTATGTTCAGCAAAAGTCCTTCCGTTTCCGAGATATTCGACATTTTCAACATTTTCAAAATTGTTCCACCCTTCGCCATTCTTTTTGGCGCCAGGACTATAAATGAAGACATTTTTTGAATCTGTTTTTTGTATCGTACTCCTGGATAGATGTGCTATCGAATATCATCAATTATTTTTATATCAAAAGCACAGATTCTATTTAAATTAAGATTTAACACCAATTTAACGTTTTTTCATATTCCATTCCTGGCTTTTACTCTGCCGTGGTTCAAAAAAAATGTAAGGTGGCTTGAATGCCAAATTCAAAAAAAACTAGCCCATTTCACCCAGATTCCGAAATGGTATGTTACAGGGTATGGTTCACCTTTAGATTTTAAATTATTTCCTTTTAAAATAAGGTAGACCCCATTTTTATGTTATTACAAATTAATTCCAAAATTTGGTTTGTTACCTTAATCAGTTTTAAAACCATCCAAATTCACTTGGCTGTCCCTTATTTGTCAAGCGAGCTAAATTTGTGCCCTAATTTAAGAGATTTAAGTCAAAAATACTTCACTACCTACTGAATACGTAAATCCCTTAAAATGTTAGTTTCAGTAACCAAATAAAACAATCAAATGATAATTTCCATTGATAAGTATTTTTACCGACTTCAAAAAGGAGGAGGTTTTCAATTTGTATCAAGTGTTTTTTCCTATGTGTGTTACCTCAGAACTTCGAACTGGGTGAACCGATGTCGATAATTCTTTCGCCATTCGAAAGGTAGAGACTGCTGTCTGGTCCCATAAAGGTACCTATCATTTAGTCGGTTATAAATTTGAGCGCCACCTGGCGAGTGGTTTTTGTGTTATATCGATTTTGAAGTCGGTATTTTTTTTTTGTTAAAAGTTAGTTATTTCGAATAAGTTTTCAAAGAGGCTATTTGCTCTCTTTAATCTGGTGGTACCAGACTAACCAGATTTAGTCTTATTCTAGTGGTATCAGGCTTAAAAATTATTGTATTTACTAATAATGGTGAATCAAGAGAATTTGGATGGATTTGAAGCTAATTAAGGTAACAAACCAAATTTTGGAATTAACTTGTAATATCATAAAAATGGGGTCGACCTCGTTTTAAAAGGAAATAATTTAAAATCGATAGGTGGACCATACCCTGTAACATACCATTTCGGAATCTGGGTGAAATGGGCTAGTTTTTTTTTTTAATTTGGCATTCAAGCCACCATACCTTTTTTTTAACCAGGGCAGAGTAAAAGCCAATAATGAAATATGAAAAAACGTTAAATTGGTGTTAAATCTTAATTTAAAAAGAATCTGTGCTTTTGTTATAAAAATAATTGATGACATTCGATAGCACATCTATCCAGGAGTACTATACAAAAAACAGATATAAAAAATGTCTTCATTTGTAGTCCTGGCGCCAAAAAGAATGGCGAAGGGTGGAACAATTTTGAAAATGTTGAAAATGTCGAATATCTCGGAAACGGAAGGACTTTTACTGAACATAATATTTATTCATCTGAACCGGCATGATGCCCTCTACACGTAGGTTCCGTATTATCCATTCGTTACGGGACACCCTGTATACGGTCGAATTGAGAACCTCCTTCTTTTTTGAAGTCGGTTAATTATTAAATAGCAAAAGAAACGTTTTCTGTGACTGTACTAAGAGTTATGTTTTGGTATTCGTTCGGAATAGATTAGGTACTTCTTTTGAATGGTATTCGTTCGGAATAAAAATTCACTGGGATAATAAACTAATACCAAATGGTATTAGTTTTTTGGTATTAGATCGGAATAGGCCGAAGTACACCCGCGGTCCTGATGTCAGGATGGCGGGTGTACCTATTTTATTTAAAATCTTTGCATAGAAGGAGGTACACTTGGGGAAGGAGGACTTTTAGGACAGGTACACCGAGGGTACACATCAGGTACGTTTGTAATCCGAAAGAGATATAAAAATCCGTGAGGTACACCGGCCATTCTGATACTCAATTCTAGTCCATATTATTAATTTAGTCAAAAACGTAACGTTTCTTAAACAAAATAAGTATTCTGAATATTCTCTTACTGAAAAATTACAGCCGTATTTTAAGAACAAGTTTTTATTTTAACCCCAAATATAAGTTTAAAAATTCACTTTTAAATACAATTAAAAGTAGTTTTTGTTGGCCATTTGAAGCTCCCGTGATGGCGGGGGTCTCTGGGCACGGGCCACTTATGAGAGAAGCGAAACTGTCGATACGTAGTGGAAAACGAAATATTGGTTTTTGAAAAATGTCGCATAGATAAATTAGGCTTTGGTTAGGGTTTGTTTGTTTGTAATATTTGTATACCCTTGAGGATCAAACATACAGTACAATTTCCTTTAATTTTAAGACCTGTAAACCTATGTTTCACAAATAAAGGAATTTGAATTTGAAGGGTTATAACCGTCAGTATGACATTGACAAAAGTAAAACATTGAGAATCTTCTATTTTTTCAAGTTGTCCATTTAGCACACGTTCCGTCACGTCATCACAGCAAACATCGCGGGTTATGGTGCATAATTCCACGACCCAAATACGTGAGTGACATCGATACGCCACTTGAAAATAATTTAAACTTGACTTGATTTAAATAATTTTTAAAACACTACGAGCTATGTTATGAGTAAATTTAAACAGAGAGTTTGAAATGGAAAGTATAAGATGACATAGAGCGTTTATGATTGTAATATTATGGTACATAATTACCAACAAATTTTCAAAAAGCAAATTTTGTTTAGTGATTTAATTTTTTGTTTTTATTTGAAGGCACTAATTTCTCAGGCTCAAGTCTAATTCTATTAAATGTAAACTGTGCATTATATCTCTCTCATATCTAAACGAATAGAGCCAGGAGTTTGTAGGATCAAAGGTCCTGATAATTTACTTAGAAATTAAAATATTTGGCGTTGCATATTTAGTGCTGTAAAAATAAACTAGCCTCATGGATTGTGCCAATAAATTCAGTTTCCTTTAAATAAGTCGTTACTTAATTCTCAAAATACTATCCAATTCTTTCGCTGTTGCAAGTGACTATGCAATCGAGCAAGTTATAAAATACAGGCACTGAAAAGCATTTGTTGTGTCGATATTGACTTTGCTCTTGGCAGTTTTCATTTAAAAATCATAACAACTTTCACTTCAAAATATTAGGAGCGAAATATAACAATTCACTTCTGTACTTATCGTCGAATGCTCACAAATACGTAAATTAGAGTTAAATAACAATGAAATAATAATTATTCCTGAACACAAATTAAGTAAGTAGGTACATCATAAAATCTTTCATTTAATCTAACGCTATAAGAAGACTGTATAAAAAAAAACAGTAAGGATCGGTCAATTAGCGAGTTTTTAAAGTTTGGGGAAGTTGGAATGAAGATAGGTAACGAAGTTTGGGAGGATTACGCACAATGATGAACACTGAGGCCGCCGCCGGCCAAAGCCGCGAGTTTCGCGCGCTCTTACGCGCAAAACGCGATCGCAACGCAAGCGTTGGCGCGCTTGGAACGCCGAACGTGATTTGAGCTTTGAACATTCCAACCTCCGAGATAAGGCAGTCCCCGCCCTTCCCACCCACCCGCCCCCAACCCCTGCCGCATTTTCATCCCTTCACACGTGACGCCAATGTAACCTTTCCTAAGAACCTACTAGGGCCACTGGTGACCGGAACTCGGCGGCCCACACCAGAATACTAAACGAGCGTGGACCTAACGTCCGAAGTTTGTTTTTAACAAACAAATTGTGATGCGATCGGCACTCCCCACTCGTACAGATTGGAGCTTAGAGTAAGATGGGCGTAATTACAACGTACAAACAAGTTTATTTGACTCGCTTTAGCCAAAGCGCCCGTAGAGAAATATAAATAGTAGTTATGTAGTTCTTCTTCTACTACTTATTTCCGAAGGAGTATGTTAAAGCTTTCAATGGTTCTATGCTACGAGCTACGAGTTTGCTATGTGGACCCATCATATTTGGTGGATTCGTGGAAGGATGGGTTCTTTTTAATCCACACGAAATAAAACTTTATTTAAAACTAGCGAACCGCCCTCGCTTCGCTTCGGGACCCGTAAGTATCAACCGCGTAGGTCCCGCTCCCGTAGGAATTTCGGGAAGATAATAAACTATCACCAAAATTAATTCAGGTTAAATTAAATTAAACTTAGAAATAAAGCTTACGACAAAATAATAGCAAAGTAGCAAAGGATCACAGCAAGATTAATTCAGATTAAACTTGGAAACGCGGCAAGTTTGGTATGGCAGTGGGTTCGACCAAATTTGATTACCATAAAAACGGTTGTAGTGTGTTAATCTTAAAAGATAGACATATACTGTCGTGGACATTTTTTTAGATCATTTCAAGAGGAATAATTCTTTCATACATATATTTTTGGTATCTTGAATCGTTTTCGCAACGCATGCAACGAAAGCCCTCGAGAATGAATAATTTTCCCCGTTTTTTCCACATTTTCCATTATTTCTTCGCTCCTAATTGTTGCAGCGTGATGTTATATAGCCTATAGCCTTCCTCGATAAAAGGTCTATTCAACACAAAAAAAAATTTCAATTCGAACCAGTAGTTCCTGAGATTAGCGCGTTCAACCAAACAAACAAACAAACTCTTCAGCTTTATAATATTAGTATAGATTTCGAACTTGGCGAGGTGCACTGCCGTGCACCAAGTATTATAAGAAATAGGAAACGAAAAAATAATTTTAATGAACAAAACAAAAGGGGTATTTTTTGTGGAACTTGGCTTAGACACTACCGTGTCTCTAATGAAGCTAATATTCGAATTTGAAATATATAAAAAATGTTATTATTAAAATAAAACGCAAGACAATATTTAATTGAACTTGGCTCCCAACACTATCGTGCGCCCGCGAATCAAAACAAACCGATCGAGTGAGTGAGATAAAAGATGAGGCATTGTGAGATAGAATGAGCGTCGCCACGGGCGAAGCGTAGGCCACGCCAACAATTCAGTTTACAAGTGATCGTATAGATGTTTGACATCAAAAAAATATTTAGTTTTTTTTTTGTACGGGAGAAAACACTTAAAGTACATTATTTTGGAACTGAATAGAACTGAAGGGCTGGTGCTCATATGGGATATTGTACCATACTCGGCGATCAAGATGACATATAATTTATGCACCTTTCGGTGCCGCTTTGGATGCAGCATCATTTTTTTATATTATGATATTATTATATATATTGCCGTAAAGAAGTTTCACTTCATACGTGTGTACACTAGTACACGCACACATTTTTGTTTTCATTGTAGGGCGACGCTCAATCTAGACATTAGATCATCAAAGGACATAGGATATGTATTGACAATGTCACATCTAACAAAATAATAACAGGTTTGTTTCCAAGACAACGAATGTTTAGACGAATTTCGACTTAATTGCACTTGATGTGCTGTAAGAAAATAAGCTCAAGGTGGGGTACGAATCAATTTGGCCGATAGTACATAACTTATACGAAACATATTTTTTGTTATGGCACGTAAATAATCCGCAATGCGTAAAAGTCTGATAGGCGATCGTTTTTATTCCACTGTAAAGTTTTCTCTTATTAAGTTTCAACATTTTATTACATTAAAACTTAACCTAGTTAGTTAGCTAAAATAAAACAAATTATTTATACACTTACCAGTGACACGAATATGAAAAAACCTTATCTCCAAATTAACTTGGCAAATTATGAAAGTAATACAGAAATGCAAGTACCCATGCTACTTTAAAAAAATATAACGAAAAAATTAAATTTCATGTTAACTACTGAATAGCAAATAGTTTTTTGAATGTAGGTCGTATTTAACAAGAAAATTGTGATGTAAAGTTGATTTTCAGTGCCACAGATGTAAGTTAAATAGTGTCGGTACGTGTATGGGCAGTTTTATTTGTGTTATCCGTGCTGCCGTGGGACGTTTAACCTTTAATTTATTACGTCCTACTTTGTAAACCAGCTGCTTTACCCTTTGTTGCTTTTATTCACCCAAAATCTATTGTGCGCATTGTGTGCACATGTGACTCACTCATGAAGACGTCATTCTTAACATACTCATCTTGTGTATTTTCCGAGAAGTTTTTTCTATAGTATTTTTAGGCACTTCTCACACAACGCTATTTGTAAGCGACTAGGATCTTGTCCAGGTATGCTACGCGTCGCTCGTGAGTCTACGCCATATATATTTACCAACTTCCGCACACAAGGTGACGCATATACGACGGGTATCCTATCAGTCTCATGTCAGGACAAGCTACATGCTACGCTAGTCGCACGGTTCGATAGTGTTACCAACTCCTAAAAATGCGAGTCCCTGGATCCTGCATCAAAAGTCGTTAGAAAGTCGCTGAATGTACCAAGAGCGGCGGTCTTGCGGTTTATTTCTATCTGTTCTACTGAACAGTTCTACTGTAGGACTAACCTTCGTCGCTTCAGCTCATATCGGCGACGCAACTCCGATGCAATTCTTATTTCTTTTCATTTCATATTTATGTAAAATTTTATTTTACTATTTCCATTACTAAGTTTTGTTGAATTCTATTTTTTAAATAATATATTATTGTAATTTGTAACGTTGTAAGGTACCTACTTATGTAACAAAAAATAATAATGTCTAATTATTTATTAATTTTTCAATTTAAGTAGAAGATGTAGTGTGAGAATGCCTTATTCTAATAAACTAGTTTTTAATCAGCATTCCTCATTTCATTACGCTCGAACTCTACAACTTCGAAACTAAAATTCGGTGTTGAACTAACATGCATTACAAACCCTAAATCTATTTTGATTACTGCTCCAAAAGTCACCAGATATAATAAGTTACTAAAACATTCTGTCACTAAAACATTTTGTCACCAAATCTTATTTTTAGTCGCTAGGACTTACGCAAAAGTCGCCATTTCTAGCGACAAAGTCACTAACGGCAACACTGACGATGACAAAATTTTTGACGTGATGGTGTGATTAGTCGCGCGTGACTAATGTGACTAGACGGCCCGTATCTAACGGGACACTCCGGTATTCCTTTTGTATGTCCCGGTGTCCCCTTTAGATATTCGCGCAGTTACGACTCAACTCTTAAAACCTAAGTAACTCTTTCTTCAACTCTTAAATACGCTCATAGAGTTGATGATGTTCACAAAACCTGGAATTTGTGGGTGATTCTCGGTGGTCATACTGGGTTGTCCTACTGGTATGGCCAGTGAGAATTTGTGTGTTGAGATTTTCTCACTGGTCATACTACCTATTAACACCAGAAATTTATCATTTTCTTTCATCCTGTATATATCTGCAGTGGGACAGTCAAGCTAAAAGTGAGCTATACAAGTCTATAAGGACAATAAACATATGAAATAAATATGCTCTAGGAATGTTTTTGAACAGTTTTTATGGAATAAGAATATCATTAAATATCTTGATTAATTTAAAAAACTGCCTTCAAAGAAGTAATTTAAAATAACTTAATTAGTAATATATATATAACACTAGCTGTGCTCGCGGCTTCGCCCGCGTGGAACTCAAATGTGTCACAAAGTTTTTCGTGAATCCCGACCCCGCGAGAATTCTTGGATAAATAGTAGCCTATATATTACTCCATACATAGATGTAGCATACACTGACGTTTAGATAGATTGGAAATGCGAAAGAGCAAAACATAATTATGATACACGTATGGCAGAGCGAGATAGATTAATAGACGAAACCAATTTTTAGACGGCATAGCGGGCTTAGCGGGCACTTGTCAAAAATTGTTCCTCAATTTTCTCAAAATACTTAATTTAGTTTTTACATTTCTGTGTGGAATAACGTTCTTTGTAGTCTTAATTAGTGATAGTTACTTGTGCGGTACCTGGATGTGACTCCTCTAGATATAAAAACCACCAGGAAGGCGTCGCGCTCGGCGGTGACATTGACAGAGGGCGATTCATTTTTGGTTTCGTCCAAGTGATACAATTGCCGATCTTTAGTTATACATATAATAAATCTATGGCTCCATATGAATAACAGTTGATTTTTAGGGTTCCGTACCCAAAGGGTAAAACGGGACCCTATTACTGCGACTTCGCTGTCCGTCCGTCTGTCACCAGGCTGTATCTCATGAACCGTAATAGTTACACAGTTGAAATTTTCACAGATGATGTATTTCTGGTGCCGCTACAACAACAAACACTAAAACACTGAATAAAATAAATATTTAAGTCGAAATATGGCTTTGACGCTTCAGCGATAAATTAGTTACCTTTCGATCCAAGAGATGGCGTTGCTTGTGGCTAAAACGTGGCTACAAAAAACTAAAGTAGGTACCATTAAAGTGAGGGTTTCATACAACAGACCAGATTTTTTTGGCGTTTTTATACATAATGCTACGGAACCCTTCGTGCGCGAGTGCAACTCGCATTTGGCCGATTTTTTAAATATGTTTAACCCCCCTATATTATTATGTTTTGTTTTGTCAATTTCGTAAAAAAACAGACACGACTTTTCTACACTCTTATTATACATATAGATTGTTGATTGGCGATGATATCAGAGGCATATATTTTTTATTTTATTCAGGCTTCATGACGTCACGTCATTACTAAGGAATTCCGTGATTATGAATATTTTACTTTATTATTTACATTGAGAGACTTTTATATTTTGTTTCAGTCGTCGGGATTGCGATAAATTTAAATTAAATGTTTTTTTATTTAGACCTTGTGATACTGGCACCTTATCTGCTTTTTTGTCGCTCAATATCGGTCTTCTATTGTTTATTTTCGCTGGTACATTTTATTTGTCAATAAGTGTTACTAATAATTACTTTGTTATTGTATTATTTCTTTAATCATACTCACAAAATGGAAATTAAATATATAAATAGAAAAGGTGGAACTGTTGTTTAGGGGTAGACAGTTTTATAAGCAACGTCGCTATAAAAACGGAGACATTATTTGGAATTGTTGTAAAGTGAAGAGTGAAAAGTGTAGAGGATCCCTCACGCTACGAGTAAGTTGAGAAATCTTTAAAAAAAATCGCATATGATTTAGTGGTACAATTTTTTTATTCCTTAAATACCAGAAGATAAATAATTATCCTGCGGTGGCGTATTCAAGTAGAACTCTGGTTACCGGCGCGGCGCCGACTACCTGCGCTGATCGATTCCGTTAAGCGCTGGCAGATCGGCGCCAGTAACCAGCGTTCTACTTGAATACGCCCGTAGTTGAGTGATTATGATTGTGACCTTAAATTTTATTAACAGATGGTACTATACAAACGTACAACTAACCACAGCTCAATCCGACTCGTACCGAAAACGCGCTGAGGAACCTAAACATAATATAAAATTTTAACTGATTACTACCTGTAGGTAGGTACGATAAGAATGGAGAATGTAGGGAAAACTATTATTGTGTGTACCCGAAGGGCTATGTGCACAGTAGGCAAACTGTTTGCCGCTGACTGAGTTAGCAGACCGAAAGCGGAAATTTAAACACATCCTTCAAATAACCGCCTCGCTGGGAATCGAACCCAGGACCAAGGACTCTCGGAACAGCGATCCTGCTTGTTATTGCGCCATTCGGGTCGTCAAAAATAACTATAATTAGACATTTAGTATTTTTTCATCCTAAGTATCCTGAACTTCAAATGAAATCGCTTAAATTTTCCCTCACACACTATACATAGAGTCTAGACCAGCTGTTATTACTGAATTCGTGGCTCACGGGGATCCCGGACCTTTAGATTGGCCCACCTAAATTCAAACGTTTATTGTAAAGCATTTTAAATTTCGCATTATATTCTAATTATTTAGACCTAAATATTTTTTTGCCTGTGTGGCAATATGCGGAGGGTAACAGGGTATCAGGGGTTTGGCCAGGGATTCAGGGAATCCCCGAGGAAATAAGACACAGCACTAGTTGATAATAAGATGTATAAAATATATTATTATAATCTGATTACTCGAAGTGCGTAAGATAACATAATTATTACAAGCTATCGTCACATCACACCTGCGGCCCGGGATCGTATGGCTGAAATATGGTTGTGGCCCCTATAAAAAAAAATTGAGTACCGCTGGTCTACTTTCCTTTGACCGGACTGCTACTGACTGTTTTGTTTAAAAATATTTCAGGGTATTCATATTATGAAAGAAAAGTCTCACTCATGCCAAGCTGATTATGCAAAAAATGAAGTAGATGCTGCAGTGCATACGTTAAAAGTAGATGTGTGCCATAATAGTACACCCATTCCTGAATTATACCAAGAAACCAAAGAGGCGATAAAAGATAAGGGGCTTCATCTTGTGACACAAATCCCTACCTTCAACAATATAAAAACGTCTCTATACATGAGCCGAAAAAAAACGCATTTTAAGACACTTTCGGAAGTTAATATTCCATCTAAATTTGAAAACGATTTTCTTCTTAGCGATTATATTACGAATAATTGTCGTATTCTATTGTTTTGTTCTAAAAAAAAAAATCAAAATTGAAAATGTTCACGAATTTTTCGGTGATGGGACATTTGAAAGTTGCCCTCCACCTTACACTTACACCTTTGTGCACGACAAGCACTACCTTTCGAACAAAGAAAGAATCGTCAAAATCGGAGAACCTAATCAAAAGTTATGAGGTAATAAGCATAAATTGAATTGAAATTATTGAGAATAACTCAAAAACTGAATGGCAGATGCCGCTCAAACACACATAAGAAAAAAAAACATACAGACGAATTGAGAACCTCCTCCTTTTTTGAAGTCGGTTAAAAAAGTCAAAAACCACTCTTCAGATGTCACTCGAACTTATATGGGACTATGCGAAGAGTAGTACCAATTTTCGACCAATAAAGAATCATTATACATCCAAACAACCAATTAAAAGGTAGATGACCGCCATGATTACACATTATTTGTAATAACTCAAAAAGTACCCATCAGATGCCGCGATAATTAATATGGGTCCAAACGACAATCATCAAATTCAAAATCATTTATTCATGCAGGTATTTTGTCCAAGTCAAATAATTTTATTTATGTGGGTATTTTTCAATACACTTATAAATGTCATTTTTTTAAGTCTACCGCCGTTTCCCAAGGTGGTATACTTATATATAATTTTTATTTTTGAGCAGAATAAAGGTGAAGCACACTCTTTCTATCTACATAATATTTAATTATTTTTTAAATCAATATGGAATGATTCCAAAAATAAAAACTGGTCTAAGCAGAACTGGTCGCGGCCATATCACATTCAAGCACCCTTGTAATTGTATACCTTGCTTAAAAGTAGTGATTTAACACGTTGCTTAAACATTTCCACAGGTAAATCAGGTATCAACTTGAGTACCGTATTGTAAAATTGAACACCAAGCCCCAAGAAAGATCGCTGAATCCTACGCAGGCAAAATGAAGACGTAAAATGAATTGTGTCTGTTAATTGTTATGCGTATCACTATTCATTTTATACATGTCTAAATGTTCTCTTTTGTACATTAAGTTACTACAAATAAACTGTGAAGTTACTTATTATACGTATATTTCTTATAAACTTTTCACGCGGAGAATAGTTAAATTAAGGAACTAGGTACTCCTTTTTTAAAGTCGATTAAAACCGTTGATTTCTGTTTTGAATTGTTATTATTGTGTGAAGACAGAGTTAATTTTGCATTTATAATATTAATTAGTAGGGATTTGTATAAATGTAACGTCGATTCCTTAAAACGAAATATTATTAGTAAATTACTGTTAACATTTAAACAAAAAATAGTTACACACGCGCTACAATTTACTGTTGTATTGAAAGAGTTTGTTCACACATATACCTACCTATTGTCCTCACATAGCGTCACACACCACTCCACACTCTCCTCTAATTCCCAGTGAAAGTCCCATAAAACCATTGAGCTACTCCGAATATTAGCGCGGACAAAGAGACAGGCGAACATACCAACTGGAAAAAAACATTGTTATTTTGAAAACACAAACAGACCCTACAATTTTATTTATATGTATAGATGTAGATATAGATTTAGATAATTGTTTTTTCATGTAACCTCAAAACTTTCCCATGTTTATTACCATGTTTGTCTTTTTTGAAAGTCAAGTCAAATGTCAAAGTACCACATGAATAAGTATTTTTATTTAAAAACTAGTAAATCCGCCCTCGCTTCGCTTCGAGAAACCAGTCCCTTCAAAAATCTCTATAAATTTTAACAAATTATATTTTTCCGATGTCTAAGCTATATTACTGCAAAGTTTCATGAAAATCCGTTCAGTAGTTTTTGCGTGAAAGAGCAATAAACACACACACATACATCCTTACAAACTTTCGAATTTATAATATTAGTAGGAAGGAAGGATTAGTAGGATACACATATTTTCCTTCACATTTAATTATATAAAACTCATTTTCAAAAAATGTTTTAAGAACATGATTATTTATTTATCACAAAATGAAATATTCACATTTGACTTTTAGCTTGACGGTACCGCCACAGCTATATATAGGATGAAAGAAAATGCTACATTTCTGGTGTTAATAGGTAGTATGACCAGTGAGAAAATCTCAACACAGACATTCTCACTTGCCATACCAGTAGGACAACCCAGTATGACCACCGAGAATCACCGGAATTTGTTTAAACCAAAAGATGTCCCAGTTTGAGACGAAAACAAAATGGTCACATTCGGCATGACATAGCGCACGCATGCGCCCGTCAAGGAGATCTGTCAAGCCCAGGATGTACAAACAATGGATAGGCCTTGATAAATTTTCGCCCCAAAGGGCGCTTTTAGTGTCATGCGGATTTGATCACGCACGCGGGATTGCTCCGCATGCGTGAAATTTCACGCTGCGGATCATACGCAGTTTAAGTTTCAGTCTTCTGCGGGTTGACGTGCGGGTTGCGTAGACGATTAGTACAATACGGTGCGTGCGCCCCGCACGACTCTAAAATGGGTACTGAAGTTGTATGGATAGGCCACGCATGCGGATGCCCCGCTGCGGGATGACGCCCCGCACAGCGTCCCGCATCCCGCGTGCGTGTTTCACGCTTTACAGTAAATTCTATATGAAATTGTTCTTTGCGGGTGCTACGCATGCGGAGCAATCCCGCGTGCGTTAGCAAATCCGCATGACACTAAAAGCGCCCTTACCCCTTTGTGCATAAAGTTGGCGTGCAATTGAATTTGGTTGTTATATTTAAAAACGAAAAAAAAATGCATATTGTGATCTCGTTACCGCGTATAGTAATTTTAGCCGTTCCATCTCTGTCACATTTAGGTATATCTACATGTCAGACACCATTCTACTGTTTAAGAAATAATTAAAATAATTAACAATACAATATTTACATATGAAATGGACTTATTTGTGTTTCTTGGAGTATTAAAACAGTTTATGAAGGCACAGAAAACTATATTTTATACTTTTGTGGACGTAATTACTAAAATCAATTAAATGTAACGTGCGCCATTCGCTACAGCCTACAAAAGAATACGACTTGATGTATGTGACATTTTCGTACCTAACCCTAAAGTATGGTAAGGTCACATCTATTAGTTTTAAATTTCTGGTCGATCCAAATTTCATTTGAGTAGCGCAGTGTGAGACACAGGGTCACAGGGTAGCATACGAGTAGGCGAACTGGGCAGTCGCGTATCTCATGAATAGCGTTGTGTGAGAAGTGCCTTACCTCAAAATATCACTTGAGAATCGCTAAATTCCACCGCTGAAAAATATTTTAATTGGTCGAAGAATATAAAACATTACGATTTATATGTAGTAATATTAGCAGTACTATTAACGTCTCCATTGAGGCAAGAAATTGCTAGTGGCTATTAAAATGAGTCAGATAGTGACCCATATTTTCTTAGAGAAAGGAAAGAATTTTCATCGACTTCAAAAAAGGAGGTTCTCAATTCGATCCTAATATTACTCCGACAGGAATATAGTGTTATGTGGTATATACTTTTCTATGTAGGTATGTTAAGGGATTTTTCGTCGTTTATAAGCCGATTTTGATAATTCTTTTTTCTGTTGGAAAGTAGATAATCCAAGGGTGGTCCGATGATAAGGACATCAGGATCTGATGATGACAGCCCAGAGAAATCGAGGGGAACTTTCGAATATTGTAGGGGCGACTAGTTTGTTTCTAAATATTTTCATTAAAACTATAATAATAAATAAATAATAGCTAGGGAGCCCAAGAGGGGATTTTTGGATTTACTCGAGCGCGTCAGATTAAGGTACAGGGGGTACCTGGTACCCAGTTAAGTAGCTCCACCAAATATGAGCCCCATATAAAAGTTCGAATTTTTTTTGCACATTATAATAATGGTAGCGAGTTTGCGTCACGTCGAAATCGTCAGATTATTGAATGAGAGCTTTTTTTAGGTTCACTTAACACCCCCTTAGAAAATCTGACGTGCTCGATTTGATTATTTCTCTCTCATTTTCAACCCTTACGTACGGTCACCCCCATCAAACAAACGATCAGATTAACATAGTACATTATTAAAAATACGTAGAACATTACTGCTTACTTAATTTTACATGCATTATTTATTATTATTATTAATTATTATTAGTTATAAATTATAAATATTAATTACTGTTTGTTTATTTTCATTTGATAAGATTTTATAAATCAATTTTAGAATAAGACATTTAAATATAAAATTTATAATATGTATTAAAAATTTATATCTATTATTTAGTATTAAGTCTTGGGTTGAACCCCTCTCAATTGAGGGTAAAGGCCTCCTCCAGAGATGCCCAATATTCTCTATTCTTGGCTTTTCCATCCACTGTTTACCAGCAGTTTCTGCGATGTCATCTGCCCACCTAGTTTTTGGTCTCCCTCTCTTTCTGTGCCCTCTGGGTCCGGGCCAAGACGTTACTTTATTTCTCCATCGCTCGTCAGTCATTCTCGCTACATGGCCGGCCCATCGCCATTTTAATTTCTTTGCGTAGCTTAAAGCATCTGTTACTCCTGTTAAATCTCTTATGGCGGTGTTGCGTATTTTTTGACGTCTTCTAATTTTCAACATGCTCCTTTCCATGCTACGTTGACAAGAGTTAATTTTGTTTTTCACATGGCGCGTGTATTTCCATGTTTGGCAAGCGTATGTGAGTGACGGCAGAAGGCAGGTATTCATAACTTTCTCTTCATTTTTAACGGCATCTGGCTTTTAAATATTTCTTTCAGATTCCAGTACTTTCTCCATGCCCCTTTTATTCTTCTATTTCCTGTTAATTGCTTTGTTTGGCAAATGATACTAGTTTGCCTAGGTATATACATATAAGAGTCTACATATTCTATTGTCACATTTCTAACTTTAATTTCACATTTTGTTGCATTTGTCATTACCTTTGTTTTGTTAAAATTGATCTCTAGCCCTGAATAACTGCTTGTTATTTGTAACGTCTCTATCATTTGTTGTAGCTCCATACTATTTTCTGATTGTAAAACGATGTCGTCTGCGAATCTAAGATGACTGATACGCTCTCCATTGATATTTAAGCCAACCGTTTTCCAATTAAGGCTTTTAAATATGGACTGTAGCACTGCTATGAATATTATAGGCGACAGAGGGTCCTTGTTTTACACCTCTTTTAATGAAAAAAGGGGGCCCTGTAGACTCTAATTTCACTCTACTAGTGCTGTTGTTTTAGAGGTATTTTAGTACACTAATGTATTTAGACTCAACATTTTGTGTTTTTAGAGCTTCCCATATTGATGAATGGTGTATGGTGTCGAAAGCTTTTTTGTAGTCAACGAACGCTATGTAGAGTGGTTGTTGAAATTCTTGGTATTTCTCGATAATTTGTTCTATTGTATGGATGTGGTCAACAGTCGAGAAGCCTTGGCATGAAGCTAGTGTGGTATTGATTCTCTTTTCGATAACCGACGAGAACAATTTATATAGCGTAGGCAGAAGGCTGGAGGGTTTTGGTCTGACTCTCCCTCCTCCTCCTCTCTCCTCTTTGGTCACCAGCCGTCTTGGGAGACAGAGGGGCCGGAGTTGGTTGCTGTTGAGTTATAAGAACGACTGAGTTATGGTTAGGTATGAGTGTGTTAGCGTTTATTTTATAGCGTTTATTATAATAAAGCACTACAATTTAATGAAGGTCTGGAGTCGATCTGATGAAGCCGAAAGACAGTCGAGGGAATTCATCAACGATTTTCAGCAGATACCTTGTGTTTCATCATAATCATCATCATCTCAACCCATCATGGCCCACTATTGAACTCGGGTCTCTTCTCTTCTCTTCTTCTCTTCTGAGAAGAGACCTTTTGTTTAGGCTTAATTTGTAGGGACGAAAACTTTACTTAGATGGGTCGAATTGAGCGCCATCTGGCGAGTAGTTTTTTGAGTTATATCTGCTTGTCGATGTTGAAGTCGGTTATTTTTTTGTATAAAACAATTATTTGATTTTGAACCTTTGCTTACGTTTAGTTTGTGTTGGTATTACACCTTAAACATTTTTAGTAAAATATACACTACTAGTTTTTAATTACCGGGGAAAAAATTCCACTATATCTACTGGTGAAACTGAAACACGTCTGTGTAAAAAAAAATTAAAACGAATGACGTAAATTTATCCTTCAAAACAAGTGAATTCTGGTCAAAGAAAAGCACCAATTCGTTTCATTCATGAATGCAAAATTCTCCTAGACAAAATACGATAACGATTTAATTCATAAACTACCTCAAGGCTGTCGCATTATTTTAAAGAATTGTGTTATCTTGATACTTGATTTTAATAAATCGTATTCTGCGATTATACCTAACGTACGTAATTTATTTTCGTACGTAATGTCTACAACAATAAAATTAATGATTTGAATTGACCTACGACATGAAACTGCTAGACAGAAGTTGTGATAGAATTTAATAATGATAATTTTATTATTTGCCACATGGCCCCACTAGTAAATCCGCCCTCGCTTCGCTTCGGGGAACCAGACCCTTCAAAAATCTCTATAAATTTTAACAAATGATGTTATTCCGATGTCTAAGCTATATTACTGCAAAGTTTATATTACTGCATATTATGTCAGCTGACAGCAAATGTATTAGTTTTGTACATTGACAGAATGCAAGTTGGCAGTAAGTACCTCCCTACATTAACCCTAGAACCCTACACTATCTAGCGCACACCTTATTCCTACTGTGGGGTGCTGACCTACCCCATACTAAAATGAGTATAATTTAAATAAAACACAATTATTTTATGTAAATATATTTTATTATAAGTAATTAGTATTATGAGATCACAAATCAGCCTTATTATAAAAAAATCAGTCTCAATTTGAGCATTTTTCACAAACTGTAGTTTGGTGCTCCAAGCAGATAGGAATTTTGCACCTATGGCTTGATGTTCTGGCGTTCCTGTTCTTGAACCTTGGACAAAAGCCACACCATTCCTGAGTCGAACGCAAATGAACAGTGCTACCAGGATATTGTGGGTTTTTGAGGATTGCAGAAATGGTTTCTATTATATCCTGCCTCAAAGTTGGCATACGGTAATGTTCCTCCAAATGATCCTGAATTAGCTCCAAAGCCTAATTTTTTCAAAACGTACGCTGAAATTTTATGTTTGCTTATTATTAGCTTTGGCCAGATTTATGATCAAGAATAAACATTATTTCATCGTCATTAAAAGTTCTTGTAGCCATCTGAAACAAAAAACATAAATACCTATTGTGTTTAAACAAAGAACAAAAATACCAATAGAATTTGATGTATATAAAGGTACTTCATAAATCAGTAAATGAATCAAACAATATATTATAATTATAGAAACATACAAATACATTGAGAAAACAAAAATACGTATTAAATAAAAATACTTACGATTTTCCTACACCGGGGTTCAGACGTACCCCACAGCGCTTGTACAAGCGACCACACTATGATTGTGACTATCTTCGCGGTACTGACAAATCGCAAGGATTCAATACAAAACTAAAATACTATTAAGCACAGATCTGTAAGTAAAAAATATTCGAGCAATTTAGAAAATAAATCGGTCTGGGGTGCAAGTGCACCCCGTGTAGGGTTCTAGGGTTAATAAAAAAGATTATACCTACCAATAGCGAATTATCATACCTACATCAAATAGAGAAAATACTGAATTACATCAGTATTAAAGGATTCGTCCATAATAATGTAAAGTATTAGAAATGAAAGATAACACCTACATAACTGCACTTCTAATAAAATAATACTATAGTCGGCACAATCATAAGATTCCGATATGACGTCTGTCATGTATGAACACAAACTAACCTTGTATGGACGTCTTCAACATACTTATTACGGAAATATATTTTGTCGATTTGAACCGCTGGTAATGATACTATGAAGCGAAGATATTTCGTAGTGAATGATAGGTCACTTTGGTTAAATTATGCAATGCACTATTTACTGTGCATAAACAGTATACAGTTTATATTTATTATCAATGCAGCTTTATAAGTAGGTACATAATGTACTTGTGAATCCACCTCCTCTTCGCTTTGGAAAATTGTTTTTATGTTTACAGATAATAAACACTTCTTCCCATTTTTGCAACATATTTTATTGGTAGATCGCTTCTATTGCTCATAGCATGATGTTATAAAATTGCCCACAGTTTGTTAAATATTATAATTAGGCATTAGTCCGTAATATTAAACGCAAGTAACTAGCGGGTTAAACGAATTGGAGTAATATTGTTTACTTACTACGAGTATTTAGATAGGTACCTACTTACTTACTTATACGTACTTACATAGGTAAATACTAGAAATTCTGGCGAAATATGTAAACCATCCCTGCTTGTTTTTTATTTGTGTTATTTATAAATTGTATAAATAATTTAATTTTATTTTAATCAGTTTACATCATAAATTGTGTAAAATTGAACAAATATTTAAGACGTCACTACAATGTTTTATAAGGAGGCTGAATTTATAGTTATGTGACCTCTTGAAACAATTTATGAATCGACCATAATCGATACATTACTATAATCGAAAGTATGTGCTACCATGTCACACCTAAAATATAAATAGTTATAGATTCCTTAATATATCTAAAGCATTGCCATTTTTCGTAGCTATAATAAATTCCCGATACATACATTTTTAAGCCATTTCCACTCAAATCGGATAATTATTAACCGTTTAATAGTTTCTTCGTTTTCACTAGATTAATGAAATTTCCATTTTAATAACTAATATAATTTCCTCACCTTAACTTACTAGTCAAATTGACTTATTATCCCTTTCGGTGTTAATCTCAACGCTACATCAGTTTTTAACTGATTTTAAGAAAACAATCAGAGATCGGTTTATAAATTATCGTTCCGAACTTAATTAACGAAACGATTAGAAAGTCTTACTACTTATAATCGGTTAATTTTATAAATCGGTTTATATAATGCATCGATTTTTGTTGTACTTCACTATTGTCACTGTGATGACAGCCGTCATATCGGAATCTTATGATTGTGCCGACTATAAATAGGTAATTGTACATCGAAATATCAAAATCGTTTGGTCGCGGTACAAGTTTAAAAATAAAAACATGGCAAAAACCAATACAGACACAAACTCACACACACACTCAATGTATTGTACATAACGTCTATGTTGCGTAGATACCTACAATGATTGTTCCCGCTTTGCCGCCAACATAGAAGAAGCCGCGCCGGCCGCCATTATTCGCTTCGCGCCCCTCCCTTGCGATATAGGAAAAGCGCTTCCTAGTTCCCGAGCGTTTGTTGTAATCGATAAATTTATTTTCATTTTTCATGATGTAAGTAATCAATTAATCGATAACTTAATAAACATGTTTCGTAATAGTAGTACACAACCTATTTACGATTAGGTTACGAGAAATGGGATACCTACGAGGGACGAGCAACGTTACCTACGAAATAAACTACTCTAACAAAGTATCAAATTCAGTAGGTACTAGTGGATGTTTATTAGATATTTGTTATTGAATACCTAATTAAATAAATAGTCATTTAATATTGGAACAATTCTATTATCCACCTATGTTATGAAATCTGCCCCCGATAGTAAAAAAGACGCATCTAACACTTTTTCCAAATTTGAGTTATTTACATTGCCGGAATCAGAAAAAAAGGCGCATCTGCCTGTATTTTTTATATTTTGCTAACTGCCTCCTGTGCGGTTTTAGCATAACTAAATAGGGCGCTTCTGTACACTTTTTTACACCCGACTGAAGGTGAAAAGACGTAACTTAATTGAATAGTCGCATTTATGTAGATCATGTCCTAATACTTTGTAGTTTCAGTAATGAAGTAGTGTAGTTCAGTAATAAAAAGGCGCATATTCCTAAAAGGAAGTTAAAAAGACGCAAATTTATAATCATTTGCGTGTAACGAGCTAATTGAAAACCGCTTTCACATTAAGAAAAAAGACCGCATCTAACACCTTGCGCCCTATTTTATCATACCTAAATAGATTTTTATTCTTAAGAAAAAAGGCGTAAATACGTAGGTATATGCGCCCAGTTCTGTTAAAAGTTATTCATTTAAGTATGTTATATTTTTCTTCATTTTTTATGCTAAGATGAAATGGTTTTTTGTCATTTTTATTATATTAATTTAATCAATTCATATTATTGTTAGTATTAATAAAAGCCTGTATAGTGGGCATTATTTTCAAGTTTTAAATATGAAGATATTTTAATTATCTACAAGACAGCAAGAAATTTCCTGTTTCGTTTATTAAAACATTTATTTCTCCGTTTTTACTTTTTGTTAGATACGTCTTTTAACTATCGGGGGCAGAAATGTAATTTAAAAATCTTGTCATTTAATATTTTAAAACCATCTGGACTAACCATCCTAGTCCCTAATTTGAGTCTTGTTCAAAGTCGGTCACAGTTGTCATGGGCGGCAGTGAAAGGGTGATGCTGCATGCTGGTTTGCTTCATTATTTTCCATAAAAAGTATTTTTATTTTGTAGTAGTTTATCGTATTTACGTAAGCCGCCGTAAATTCGCAGTACCTCATACTACTTAATACATCAATAAATTGTTTTTACTTTGGAACTGGAAATGTTACATAATCGATTAAAAATCTTCCATCTGAAATGTTTAATTTTTAAGCTATTGCATATTAGCTTCTATCGCGGGCCTTGAGTGCGGAGACCGAATGCAGAAATTCCGTAACGAAAAAAACCTAACACCCCCCACTCGTGACATCTATCGATAAATCGAGAACTTTTAACTGAGTTAACTAACTTTTACTTTATAACGGCTAAACCGATTTGGCTAATTTTAGTCTTGAAATATTCGTGGAAGTTCAGGGAAGGTTGCAGCGATGAGAAAATATGGAAAAATTGCGAGGAAAATACTAAAAATGAAAATTTTAATTTCCCATACAAATCTTACCTGTCAAACATTTGTTTTTCGCCCCGTCGCCGTCGGTTCGGTATTTTAAGAATAATTACATGTAGATCTGGATTAAATAAGGCGTTGGAATCGACAACATGTATTCATAATAGTCGAATTATCGCGTATTTAGATTTAAAACATGCAAAATAACACATATATAGACATACATGACATAAAATAATGACACTATAATGACATTTGGTTGTTGTATTGCGTGCGTTCAGAAATATATTTTGTATAGTTTGCTTTACTCTTCATTATATTATGTTAAATCGCCCCGTGAGATGTCCGCCCATTATGACGTAACAATTTTCTGTTATCAAACTGGTTCCTTTTTTTAGTTTTAAGCTTATAAAATTGTCAAATCCTCAAAATAATCCGTAGAAATATTTTAACGATTATATTAGAAAATCACATTGAAATGAAAAACAAAATACAGCCACAAGAGAAATAACGAAACGAAGATTCATCAAATACATAGGTTAAAAACTTATAGCAGTCTTTACACTTATTTTTCGAAATAGATTTTTCTACGGGACGCAGCAATACATTGGAGGGAGCTGAAGATAACTCCATTTGTGTCTGTTTTAATTAATGACCTATTATAATGGAGGAATTTTATGCCTCTACTAAAACAAGTGTGAGGAGCAAGATCAGCAGGAGGTGGTGATAAGAGATTTGCAGAAGCGAGGTAGTTAGGCCGAAACTGAAAGTTCTTTCCATTAAAAGGAAGATTTCAAATAATATAATGACATTAATTATGTGTCACAAAAAATTTATGTGGATGTCCGAGCAAGAGAAACATTGTGGTAGAATATGGATTAACCGTGTATATAATCAAAGGGATTAATGATGTTATGAGGAATCAAGACGAATATTAATAACAGCACTATATAAGAATTGATTTGTGATATAATAAATAAAATAAATATATAATTGTAATTGCATAAGTTGATAAAAAATGATATGCATGCAATAGCTTTACCGCGGCAGTCTCCGAGTGCCACACGTCTTTTTTTATTTAATCGATATGCTAACTAAGAGCTGATTATCAGTCGCTGATACGATGCATCAGATACCTACTTGCGATTCTCGCTAACATAAGTAAGGTCATATTGTACCTACTTATTTATTGAGATATTTAAAATCAAACCAAAGTACGGATTTGAAAGAAAATAATCGATTCTTAAGATTGAAAATCGATGGAATTAAAGACTGTGGAGCCAACACTAGCCGTGCCCTGTGCTGTCCGTGGCGGCTCCTTTGATCCTTTGTCCACGCGCTAGGCGAAATTGGAATACACAGTTGCGTCGGAGCTTTCGTAATAAAAAGTATCTAGTGTTTTCGTATTACGTGTGCCGCTCGCAATTAAATTAAAATTAAATTAAATTCTTCTTCTTTGAGGGTCATTTATAACTTCCGTACGCATTTAACGACATTTGTGTTAACTGTGTGTTACCCTTTTCCTTACTGTGACTTTACATTTCTATCTGCCACTTTAATTGTTATCAAACATCGTGTGTCCGTGAGAGTGATCCAAAAAACCGTAAAACTTTTTGTAAAGTGAAAGAATCACATGTGCTGCTGTCGCTTATAAAAAAATGTTATGTGCTTGAAGGTGGATTAGTGACTCTGCTGGAACACAGATCCTCATTGTAAGTAAAATTTAAATAACTAAGTAGGTTAAATTTTAATAATTAACCTCATAGTGAAAGTAAAAATAACCACAAGTCGTCGATTTAAATGTTTCAAAGAGGTACGCGTCAGTATTTTACATTTATTAAAATCACTCTTCTTCTTTCCAAGCGGTAAATGCAATTATTATTAATAAGGAATATGTCGGTCCTAAGCCCATAAAAATATGAAAGAAAAACAATAAATAAGTAATAGTAGATTGTATGACAAGGGTGCAAAGTAATATTTTTTCGGCGAGGGCGTTTTTTGAATCCAGAGCGAAGTGAGGGATTCTAGAGTAGAATCTCGAGCGTAGCGAGGGATTCTTTAGTAGAATCCCGAACGTAGCGAGGGATTCAAAGTACGTCGCCCGAGCCAAAAATATACTTGCACCCGAGTGATACACTCTACTTTTCATCACCCACTATGAGAAAATAATATATATATATATAATAGAAAATAATACGTAAAAAAATTGGTTGCCTGTAAAGTCGGTATACGGGCGAAAGTTTTACGTGACAACGACTTTGAGTGGTAAAATAATTTTAATGTGAATATTCATTCGTATAGTAGGAAGAAGGATGAAATAATAGTAACAATTTAAAACATTTATTTATACAAAGAATTATATTTAAAACATTGTAACACCATCCGCCATCTAGCGCTGCTAACCGTTAGACCATTAACCATTAGTCACAACTAAGTGAGGTAACAAACGAGATTACTCTACTTCTCCAGAGATGGCGCTGTACCATTTTCTGAAACACGCCAACGTGTGGACGCCGTAGCTACCATAAGTAATGTTAAGGAGGAAGGGACGCGTGCCTTTCACTTTTTATGTCTGTCTCTCTCGCTCTTAGGCGGGCTAACCATGCCCGAGTGGAAGGGACGCGTGCCTCTCACTCGCTCTCATTGTAAGCGCATAACGTGAGCGGAGCTACTAACGCAGTTTCTTGAAGTGCCACCCGGCAAACCAATTTATAAGACGTTGTCACGTCAAAAATGCACGAAAACTAAATTTTAATTTGAAAATCGAAATCTTAATTTGATTTCTTTTTTATATTTTTATTATTCAGCTGGCGGGGCCCTCGCGTCGTACCAGACATTCTTTATTCAAACAATATTTGCGTTCGATTTCTTTAGCGCAAAATACTAAAATGTTCTAAATTCAAAATAGGACGGAAAAGATCTAGTCGGGCAGGAAAAGTTGTATGAAAATTCATTCCCGCCCGCTGAATAGAAAACAGCAACTTTGGAACCCCGTAAGTCCGAACCAAGTCGTCTTTTTCGAATAGGTGTGATGAAAATTATGTTTAAGTAATACATCCGATGTAGGTTATTAGTAACAGCTGATCACAGGCCGACAACCGCTCGCGTAGTGGTGCGCGGTGGCAAGCGAACTTAGACGCTACGCGCTTTCATTGATGAACTGAACGGGTCGTAGTAAAGTAGTATCGGTGTCCATGATTTTATGCAGGACTTCATGAAACTTTAACTTGTAACAACTTCGTTATTTAGAAGTAAAAAAAATCTGATTGAACATTTATGATACCTTACCTATTCTTCATCGCCCGTTAAATTTTTTTCGGTAGTTAAATTCTAATAGTGTATAACGGATTCTAAATTCTAAATTTGGATTCTAAGGAAAGAAGTTCTACATTTGCTCTGTCGGAGTATGGTTTACTCATTTCATCTATGGTGTAGCACTTCATACATAGTTTGTACGTGACCTGCTCGTGAAAATGTACAAGAAACGTGTATAACTCTTACGAAAATTGAATGCGTATTATGAATGTAAAATAAATAACACAAACCTATTTAGAAGAGGGACTAAGAAATTATAAACTTACACCAAGAAGTGTGAAATCACTCGCAATTTTATACAAAAAAAAGTAATGAGTCATTGACATACAAAAACCGAAATAGTAAAAACAGATTGAAATGAATTACAAATGGAAATTGCGAAACATTATGTAACTATTAAATTTGCTTGTCGTACGAAGAGAACTTTGAAGTGCTAATTAAATCCAAGCTTTGTCGACGGCGTGCATCTCGTTCCAATTTTGGTTTATATTCTTTGTTTCACAATTAAGAAATATGATGCAATGTTTATGAATATAATTGTAAGGCAGTTGGTATTTCACTAGAACATTTCTTATTTGAGGTTCTAGACTATGCACTATGATACAAGATTCACAAGAATATCTCAAATTATATCTAGACGGGTGTACCCTTCCTTGTTTAAATATCAACAACTATAGTCTGGCCGGGCTAAGAATGCATCCCTGACAGATCATGATCGACTGGGCGATGTAGCTTTGAACTGGCGTACAATTAATTGACAATTTCTTAATATCTTTTAATTGCCTTATTAACGAGTGATAACATTAAAATCAAACATTTAATCGAATAATTATGCCAACTTACAATAAATGTCTTGGGCTAAAATTATTACAATTACTTAAATAACGAATATAAAAACAATACCTTTTAAAAGAAAACCACGTCAAACGGCGCTCGTTCAAGGTTATATCAATGTCATATCAACTTTTTGTTTTTGTAGTGATGTGACATAATAACAAGGCAATTGTAATCGAATATTTTTGTAATCTTAATACAATGTCGGTAAAATATAAAATAAAACGTTATAATTTTATAATATATTATATAATGTACTAAGTATTCAATAAAGTTAATAATATTATTATAATAAAGGTACGCCCAAACATAGCTTAGGAAAATTTGTGTTATAATATCACTCAGGTGAATCAAATGAAAATAAAATAAATAAATAAAACATTTTAATTTTTTTCTCTTGATTACATTCAGAAATTATGATTAAATTCAATTAATTGATTCATTAAAATTGTATTTACATAACGAATATTTATTGAATTTATTGAAATATAATGCCTATAAAAAATAACAACATACAAATTGAATAAATATTATGCATAATGAATGCATGTTGTTATTGTTATTTGTTACAACGCATAATGTTATTTATTGTACATCACTAGTCATGACGAATTGACATGTGTCAGGAACGCATTCTTAGCCCGGCCAGACTATAACTTTCCCCTCACGGCTTCGCCCGCGTACTTGCTTTCTCCCTCTATGATAATTTTTTACACTTTATTTTGAACTGAGAACCCAATACCAATATAAAAAATATAATATTATCATTAATTTTTTTCTAGCCCTAATTAAAAAGTAGGTATGCATATCTTGTAATTTCCTTTTAATAAGTTCGGTGAATTTTTAATCCTGTTTTTATTTTATTCATTTAAATGTAGGCATATAAGAAAGTTACAGTCAATATATTTCTAGTACAAATGTAGGTGAGTGTATAATTGTGTTTGTTATCGCGCTATTCGCCCATCAAGAGTACCTACCTATAATCAATCCAGTTTATTTACTGGAGCCAGACATGCAACCAGAACTAACTTGAAATTAATAAGTCGCATAGTATTTTTTATATTGCCCTTTTGTAAATTGTATGAAGCAAATCTAAGATTTTATTTTTATGAATTAACACATAAATCTATGGCTTTTACTAGCGCAACATTTTATCGATGACATCCTTGCAAAAATCTACTTGACTAAGGGCAAATTATTTTAAGCTAAATCCTGTCTCCTTAGTATTTAATGATTTTTTCAAACAGATTGTCAAAAAGATACGGGTCCGGTACGTCTTTGGTGACCCTTCATTGGAATTTTAATATATGTAATTCTGCATCGGAGTCTATGTTACGAATGAAAAGTTTTGTGAAAATACTTTTTGCTTTTAAATTTTCACATTAAAAACCTTTTTGCTATTGATTCCAGGTTTTAAATTCTTTTTTGTGCAGTTATGAGTTTCTCTGTGCTCAAATTCACGACAGTTCACGATTTCTCAGTAAAATACCGACGTATATTTTTCATTCAATTCAAATTCAATTTTGAATTTGAATGGAATTTGAATCATTTGTTAATACATCTTCAGTAACTGATCCTGACCAAAGTATCATCAAGAGAGCAATGAACAAAGATATTTAAAATATTACTAAGAAGTAAAGAACAATTCTAGAAATACAAGGTCTGTTCAAAAAATATCGCGACTTTTATGTTTTTTCGAAAATTATTTATTTTTTCATCAATCTTTATTTTGTGTCCTTTAAAGTAATCCCCATTAGATATTATACACTTGTGCCAACGTTTCTTTTACTCCTCGAAACACTTTAAAAAGTCGTTTTTTGTGATCTAGTTCAGCTCCTCCTGCGATGCCGTCTTTATCTCGTCAAAGGTAGCGTAGTGTCGTCTTTTTATGGGCCTTTTCAGTTTCGAGAACAAGAAAGAGTCACAGGGCGCCAATCTGAAAAATACGGTGGCTGTCGTATCATTAGAGTGGTTATTTTGGCTAAAAATCACGCACAAGTAACGATGTGTGAGTAGGGCCGTTATCGTGATGCAAAAACCAATTTTTGTTCTTTCACAAAGCCGGGCGGATTGCTTCGCGGTAATTGCGCATAACTTGCAGATAATATTCCTTATTGACAGTTCTACCCTTTGGCAAGAACTCATGATGCACCACGTACTGCAATCCATACTATTTTCTTCGTTTCATTAATGCTTTCGTCTGTTCTTGACGTGCTCGGGCGTCCGACACGTTGTTCGTTGTTCACATCTTCTCGGCCCTCTCAGAACATTTTGTATCACCGATAAACGTTGCTTGAGTCCAAGGTAGCTTTTCCATAAGCTATAGTCAATATTCAGAATACGTCCGCGTGTTTTATTTCGTTTTTAACACAAAATTTAATAAAGATTCTTTGATCCATTTTTTCGAATAGGCACAATGGCTGCGCCAAGCCACGACACGTGCTATTAAAACAGCTGTCAACAATTACCTGAATGTTCAAAATGGCCAAACTTGTCGGCATACATCAAAGACATGTGTACCAACATAACGCCACAAAAAAATTAAAAATCGAATATTCATAACCCACGGAAATTAAAGTCGCGATACTTTTTGAACAGACTACGTATATTTTGATAATTAACTTATTGAAGTTACCACGACTAAGGACTTAAATGTAATTATTTCAAGAAAAGGACATTTTGGACGACGTCTTCATCTAATGGCCTACCCATTTGTTGGAAAAAATGTTATCGACGTGGTTTGAATGAAATTTTTGTTAATTTAAAGAATATTCAAAATGCTGGTTTTATTTGTATGCAAGATGTTGATTTATTATTTACATGCTCGTCTGCTACCTTAATTCCTATAAAAAAACTTTATACCACAATGGTAAGTTTTAATGATACATATTATTCGTTTGTAATCTTTAAGCTACTATTAATGTTACGTCACTTTGATATTATATTGTTTATTGCGATATCACCTGTCAGGAACGCATTCTTTCAATGTATGATGTATGAAACATCATAAACAAATAACTACAGTTTAAATTTCTACAGACGCACATAAGCTCTAAACGCGCTATTGCGCATGTCAAAAGTCACCCAATCGGCCCAGATACGCTCTGCGATCATTAGACGAAACACTAAAACGATGAATAATTTTGGTAAGTATGTAAAACACGATTACCTGTCTATAAATCCTCTCTTCCAACTAATCTCTACTTAGTAAATTGAAATCAAAGTCACGACATTCCTCGAGCACGCCCTAGATTCCGCTCCAATGAGAATGACATTGGCATGTGTTTGTGTGTTGTTTCCTAGCTACCTATGTCTAAATAATCCCTTCTTAGGTAGTACCTATCACGATTAATTGAAATAGATGCATTCGTAAGAAAGAACAGCTCAATATCCCTTACCTTTCTTCGAAGCGTATGCTCGAGCGGCTGATGTCACTCCAGGCGCTCATAGAACGGCCTCGGCCCCTGTGATAAGCGGCAGTCGCCGCAGCGGCAAAAGTGCCGGTCGGTCGGCGCTCTCGCTCGCGGTCCACATCCGGAGGAAAGTTGACTTTGGCGGATCCGCGGGACGAGGGGCCCTCGACCGACTCCGCGCCCCCTGACAGCTCCATCTCGAAGGGCGCGTACTCCGGCACCTCGTCCGGCTCGGCATCGCTGCCGTCGCTGGCCGCCGAGAGAGCCTCGTACCCGTAGCCGGGGCGGGCGGCGCCGCTTCCAGCCGCGCCTGCCGCCCCGAGACTCGCGCCGCTCTCCGCTCCTGCGGCCACCCTCGACGCCGCTGCCTCGATTCGGCTCAATGACGCTGCTTTCACCGCGTGATCCCGCACGTTCAGGCCCGTACTTCTCGCGGGGAACCGGTTGGAATAGCGGAGTTTGCTGTGGCGAAACGTGATGCCGTCTTGTGATCTCCGTTGGTGAGAGTCGGACCGCTATACTGCAGTCTTTCACTTAATACACAATAGTTACGTCTATATAGCGACAATCAGCATCGCATCACAATCATGTTGATTGTCAATAAAACTTAGCGCGTTAAACTGTCACAAAAACAATTCTTAATAACAATGACTAAAATCACTATAACACCTTAAAATACTTCGTAACTGTAGCTCGAATTCGGCATGTATACGGGCAGAAAAAGAAACGAGGTCTGGTAGAAGACAGAATAAGAGATGGGCGGTGCGGTCTAATTGATGACCTTAACGCGAGGACATCGTAAACGGTGCTAGCTAAACAAAAATGCGTATAAATAGTACGCTTCATACATGAAATAGGGATTGTGAAGTGAGCAGAGATTCTCCGTCCTGAAGTGCGCGCAAGTGCCGTGGGGGCGAGGCGGCGCGCGGATCGATGGTATCTTTATAAAATAGTTTTCTCCTTTCCCGCCTATACTTTAGTGGCGCTATTGTTTCTATCGTCATTTATTTTTCTATTTTACCTTGTTTAAATATTGTCACAATAATTATTGTGTATTAAAAGGAAATAATGTACGTGTACACAAAAAAAATATTTAAAGCTAACATTATCTCCATTTTATTAATTGTTAGATACTATCGGCTATTCCGTTTATCCCACCTCGCCATCCCACCTAGGAGGGAAAAGTGGATTTTTTTTTCCACTTTTCCCACCCAGGTGGGATAAATGGAACATAAATTCGGCTATTCCGTTTATCCCACCTCGCCATCCCACCTAGGAGGGAAAAGTGGATTTTTTTTCCACTTTTCCCACCTAGGTGGGATAAATGGAACATAAATTTATGTCCCTATTTCGCTTATCCCACCTGGCCATCCCACTTGTGCATTTTTATTCTACTCTTCCCACTCAGGTGGGATAAGAGGAACATTTCACTCCTCTTACCAGAGCTCTGGCTGCTGGCTAGGTACCTAGGTAGGCTAGGTAATATTAATACAATCAGTATATCTATTTTTATTTTAACAACTTGCAACAGCAGTAAATAATTAAATTACACGTACAGGTAGTTGGGTTGATAATAAGTAGTGATGTTCCGGATATCCGTAACCGTATCTGTATCCTCGGATCTTGACACCAAATATCCGTATTAGGATCCGTATCCGCGGATATACATTTTTAACGATCCGGCACATCACTAATAGTAAGCAATGGTAGGTATTAAATAAAAAAATAATATAATAATTCTTGCATAATATAATGTCATTGGTAGTAGGCTTAGAATAATAACGCCGACGTTATCATTCGTTAGTACACGGATAAAAAAATTATCGACGCATCATATCCAAAAAATGTTGGACGGTAATTTCACCTGTTATTAATTGCATTTGTGCATTTTGTATAATAATGTCACGAGTTTTGTACGCGCTGTCCCTTTTCTTCACATTTAAATTGTTTTCAATAGCCAAATAACGATTTCCTTGATATGTGGAGTTTAAAAGTAGACGTTTCAGTAAGTGACACAAAGTTAAACTATTGCTGGTTTTGTCGTTAGTGCTGCCTCTACACATAGGCCAACACGTTGGCAAGGGCGCTGGCCCAGCCACTGGTCCAATGTGTAGAACGGGCGTTGGCGCATTGGCGGTAGGCATTGGAACGTTGGCCGGCGCGCTTGCGAGCTTGCCGCGCGGTGTCGGTATCATCAAAGAACACTTGTCGCAAGCTTGGCGCACCATCCACACATTGGCCGCGCGATCAGTTTGCCCGGAGCAGCGATCAAGAGTGCATATTTTCTTCTTGCGGCGTATTAACACCTAACCTAACAAAATGGCGTATAATATGAGTAATGAGGAAACTTTTAAATTTATTGAGCTCTATCAGAGTGAAAATTGGCTATGGAATCCAAAAAATAAGTACCATAAAATTAAAAATGTTGTAAGTATTAAAAATGCTAAATAAATAAGGTTCTTGGATATTCCGTTTTCCTTACGATATTTTACTTCAAAGTAAGAGCATCGTACTTTATTATTATTTTAATATTATAAATATGAAAGTAAGTGTATTTGTTTGTTTGTTACGTTTTCCCGCCTAAACTACTTTTTTATTTTTATTTCGAGAATTTTCTTGTACCCTTTTCTTGTACACATTTACGTAGTAATTATAAGCTGTGAATAAATATACAGCTGCAGCTGTTACGAACTCAACATTCATTTTTTGAATCCGTCCGCACATTGGCCCGAACCAAAGCATACTGAACGGAAGGTCGAAATTTGTGGATTAACTGACAAGCACGTTGGCAAGCGCACCGCCAGCGCGTTGGCGAATGCGCTGGCCTATGTGTAGAGGCGGCATAACAGAGAAATGCCATGCTTCAGAGTAATTGTTAGTTCGGTGTTTTTCTCCGAACGTACACCACTGTTCAACAAATGCGTCATTTTTGAGCCAGAATTTAAAAAAATATTTCTTAAATGGTTCCATACTCAGTTCTGCAATCATTTGTGACTGTATATATTCCCATCCGTCGTAATTTTTTTCTTTCGGTAGCAATGGTAATGCTGCTGCTAAAGCTACGACCCTTCTTTTGTCATTATTTTTTAAAGGTTTTAATTCTTTTGCTTTTTTCCACAAAGCTTTAATAAAATGGTAGTAGCATCCTTTAATTGTAACTTTAGGAAAGAAAGATTTTATGGCTTGCCTCAAAGACATTTCAAAATCAGTCATAACGCGAACTGGTTCCCAGTCTCTAATTTGGGTTTTTAGCAAGTCAAGTAGAATCATATATGTGTCTTTTTTCTTATTGGGCAGCAGGGCATATATCTACTAATGGAACGATATTCGTGTAATCCATTGTGCTTTCCAGAACCCTAATTCACGTAACTTAAGACGCATCGATTAAGTTATAGTGACGCTTTGGTGACGCTACATTTCATTTAGCTTACGTGAATTAGGCTGCAGGTCACAATGAATTGTGACTAATTGTAGAAATGGTTCAGGGCAAATTCGGAATGTACCGTCAATAAAGAAATATTTTGCCGTACCCATCAGCTTTATAGCCCATTTAGGCCCAAATACTAAAATACGTGTATTCTTGTCCTTATAATCTGCTATCAAGAATGAATGATAGTTGGGTGGGATTTCAATTTCTTCGAAATTCTTAAAGTTTGATTTGCTTGTACCAATAGCTTTATTTCTTTGTTTATAAAGACCGGACTTCTTGCTGACAAAATTCGGTGTTTTTGAAATCAAATCTAAACCGTCATTTTTAATTCCAGAAACCATCTCTTTAAAAACTTTTGGTACAGGAAGCGTAGGGTCTCTGGTTAATTTATTTATACAATTGTTCATTCTTATATCAATTTCATTTCTTGATGTATCCTTTACGCAAATAACGGAATGGGCTTTATATTTATCAATTGTTGTTCTGTGCTGTAAATAGATATTTTAATTTTTAGCAGTTAGCGGATGTTAAAATACACAGCATATAAAAAACTTTATACTCACTTTTATAGTTAAAGATCCTACACATTTATTTTTTTCTATTAGCACACCTCCAGTATTCGTCACCATTTTTATATATTTTCTGGAAATGATATTGGTGACCATCTTGCAATAACACCTCTCCTTTACCCCTTTTTAGAAATACTAGGTCTTCGCACATTTTGACAAATAATTCTTTTTTTCTTTCGCCACACCGAATTTAATATTTAATTATTCTATATTTTTCTATTTAGTTAATTTGATTAATTATATTATGACAAAAGATTGTCTTGTTTTATTGATTGACACTGACATTAATTTCATAAAATAGTTTTAACCTTATCATCAGGAAATGCAACCTCTTTATCAACATTATATTATGTACGTAACGCCTCATTCCTGAACAATGAATGGTCAATAGAATAAATAATTATTGTTCCTCTTATCCCACCTGAGTGGGAAGAGTAGAATAAAAATGCACAAGTGGGATGGCCAGGTGGGATAAGTGAAATAGGGACATAAATTTATGTTCCATTTATCCCACCTGGGTGGGAAAAGTGGAAAAAAATCCACTTTTCCCTCCTAGGTGGGATGGCGAGGTGGGATAAACGGAATAGCCGAATTTATGTTCCATTTATCCCACCTGGGTGGGAAAAGTGGAAAAAAAATCCACTTTTCCCTCCTAGGTGGGATGGCGAGGTGGGATAAACGGAATAGCCGGATACTATTTTCTAAGACTACTTACGCGTTGGCCAGAATCATTTGGTCTTTTTCTCCATAACATGTCTCCTCTCCTCGCCCGGACCTACCACATCTTGTGTTATCACTTTCTGCTGATCCTACTCCTCGCTGTTGTTTTAGTCGGCTATCTGAATTTGTCCAACAGTTGTCATGTATACAAAAATATTATCTTTTGAAATAGCACCAAATAAAAGATACTTTAAACTTAAAATAGTATATTGCTTTTTATTCCAATGACAGTCAAAATGAAAAAATGCTCGCAAAGATTAAATCTCAACCTCTTTTTTTAAATAAAAATCGGCTAACTGAACTAACCCTCCTTATCCCTAAAATGAGTCTATTGTCATGGGCGACAGCGGCAGGAAAGTGCTCCGCCGTCCTTAAACTATAAGGCGGTTAAGTGACAAAAACCATTTTTGAGTTAGAGCTAAAAAACGCGGGAATATTTTAAAATCGATGCTAGTAACTTTCTGTACACAATTGTTAATTTTGTCATATATCAAAAGATTGATATTTTTGTTTACTTTAATATAAATAATATTGTTTTTGTAAAATATTTAATATCACGGTAATTAAGCCTCTTAATTTCCTTCTAATCTCGGAAAAATTTCTAAATCCTCTCAACAGCACAGTACTAAATGACGGCTAAAGGTTCTTAATCACCTTATAGGTATGGATTTCTCAGCAACTACTTGAGACTTGTCTTGACTTAAGAAATTAACAACTTTTACATACCTAAAAAGCAGTTTTAATTTTTAAGAACTTAATGCGTTTTGATTCAGCCTCTCCATAACAATTAAACAGCTAAAGGCATATTGACCGCCTTATAGACAAGTAGGTGTTGTTTATCTTATCTCCCATTGTATCGGGATCGGGAAAACTATTTAAGCATTACTTAAAAGGGATTATTCTAAGAGTACTCCGTTCTTTTGTTCTCAAAAAATTTGAATCTCTAACATTGATTCTCAAAATACTCCGAAAAATTGTTAATAAAATTAAATACCTTTTTTTAATTCTCATCCTCCTCCGCAAGGTGTGTCCTATTCTTCGTGAAAATTAGATATTCTTGTACATAAGATCTTAATTATTTCGTTAGAAACACACTTTTGACATATTTTTGAGATACGGTCTGGGGTTCGAATTATTAATGCGTCGTTCTGATCTATGATTGGTTAAATTCAAAAAACTTTGCGGGTCCATTGACTTGACATTAACGTTGCCATTATGGTACCTACGGATTCTTCGAAATCTGCAAAATCGTATAGTTTTGATTTCTTTTTCATGGCTAATTTCACTTGATGGTGAAGTAATATAAAACTAACTTATTCGATGAGAACAAATCGCTGTTAACCATGTGTATTAGCAGGGAATAAAACAACCAGTTTTTATTCTGTGCACTGCAGTTGGCTAACCAAATATTGATAGTTTCAATATCACGGTACCGAATCAGGAAGTAATAAAATGCGCTCATAATATCCTCCTGTTTCCGACCGGCTATACCGTCATGCCGAAGTACTGTAAGTGGTTTGTATTCTGTGGTGATTTTACCTACAGGTGCGAAAGTTTGGTTATATGCTGTAAGTCTATTGGCTTTAAATGTGTCCAATCTGGGTAACATGCAATGATGTTTTAAATATCTAGATTGAGCGTCGCCCTACAATGAAAACAAAAAAAACAAGGCAACATTATCAATGTGTGCATGTGTGCGTGCAGGCGATGTTTTTCGCGTTCATTTATTGTCTATGTGTGCGTAATCTGTGCGTAATGATATAAAAATTGTGGCTAACAGTTAGCCACAATTTTTTGACACGTTTTCGCGGATTCGATGTTCCATCTAGATATTTAAAACAACATGATTATTTTCTCTAAGTCTGCAACTCATCTAAATCATACAACTCTCTTGCTTTTCTCTTCTCATGATGCTTAGACCATTTTGTTACAAACATCACTGCTGCTGCTGTTTTTTGATGTTTACCACGATTATCAACATTAATAATTACATTATACAGGGTTATTGAAAATTAGCGCATCACCTCTTGCAGGCAGCTTCACTACATCAATCCCAACAACATCTGTTCTACGACTTTTTACAAATCTTGATAAATAACCCAAAAAAAATAAAACAAGAAAATGTTTGCTCTCTCTGATATTTTATTGCTCTGTATGTTGTAAGAAATGCGTAAAATGACAGCGCCCGCACGCCCCTACCCCGCCCCCCACATTCACTCAACGTTTCGATACTATCTACTACGTTTTCCCGCGCTTTTTTACCCGTTTGATTGAAGTCAAGTTTTCATTAGGAAAGTAATACTTATTTCACGTTAAATGTATGAATTCAGCTTCTCTAAAGAAGTAATTTTATTAAAACCCAAGCACGTCTCGATACGACGTACCTACAGTGAATCAAAACGAGATGACGATTCATCTAACAAAACAACCCGTCCGCACTAGAATCCACTTTCCCTTTATACTTTATCGGGCTTAGGACTGGCTACATTAAAAAATGAAAGAATAAGTAGTCTAAAACCTAAAATCTGTATTCGAAAAAAAAACAAATTGAATCATTATTCCTTTAAAAAATTTACTAAAGCAAACTTTTATTTAAAAAAAATTGGAATCAGCTTATTTGCATTAATTATTTACAATATCTTATTTACAAACGGATTACATAAGTATTTACAGATTACCTCGTAAATTTAAGTCTCGCGGATGCTGGTGGGTGTCACGCACATATCGTTCAAAATAGTCCCCTTCACACCCAACACAAAGACCACACCTAAAAATTAATTGTTCACTAACTCGTGACAGTATCTGCGGATTTGATTTAATTTGCTCAAACGCCTCAATAATCTTGTCCATTAACATGACGCGGCTAGACACTTCACCACCGGAATAAACTATGCTTTTCAACATGTCCCCACAAATAAAAGTCCAGAGGAGTAATATCTGGTGACCTAGGAGGCCACGCACGGGGTCCTCCACGTCCTATGCACCGACCGGGGTACTCCCTGTTTAATGTCTCTCTGACTGCAAGAGCAAAGTGCGCTGGCGCGCCGTCATGTTGGTAGTACATACCACGTAATGTAGCTAGTGGTACATCTTCCAACAACTCCGGAATGGTTTCTGTGAGAAACTGTTGGTAGGTGTTTCCGTTCAGTCTTTCCAGAAAGACGGGGCCCAATAAAGTGGAATTAACAATCCCCGCCCACACATTGACATTAAACCGATTTTGAAAATTATGCGGTCTAGGTTGATGGGGGTTTTCATAACACCATAAATGTTCATTACGGGTATTGAACAACCCACCCTACTCTGCCAAATGTCGCTTCATCGGTAAATAAAATGGTAGGTCGTTCGGCTAGCAACCAGTTAGCGGCCAGCAAAATGCAACACGTGCAGGTTTATCGGGATCGGTAAGCTCTTGGACACGATGAAGGTGATATGGGTATTTCCCTTCGTTATGAATGACATTCCATGCAAGGTATTGCGGTACATTAAAACGTCGGGCGGCGTCATTGGTACTCGCAGCTGGGTTGGCTTCAAAAAACTCAAATATTAATTGTTCTTCTTCGCGCACTATGTGCCTCGGTGGACGACCACTATCACTAGACCTAGGCTGAAATTGTCCGTAATCGCGCAATCGCTGTGTTGCACCTAACATTGTCCTAGTTGAAGGCGTAGGTAGGTTAGGAAATAGCCGTGCATACTCGCGGCAGGCTTCGCGAACATTATCACCACACCTAGCCAGCATTCGCACCATCTCAGTGTACTCGATATTTGTGTATGTACTTATACGGCATCGCAGTATTGTTTATCGTAGGAAAATTTCGCTGTATCTGACACTTTTGACTTTTGTCAGTGAACATTTGTTTTAATTCTTTTGAAATGAGAGAGAAACCTGTAACGCTTTATCACTACATAGTATAAAACAAAGTCGCTATTTTTGTCCGTCTGTTTGTTTGTCTGTTTGTCTGTATGCTTAAATCTTTAAAATTACGCAACGGATTTTGATGCGGTTTTTTGTAATAGGTAGAGTGATTCAAGAGGAAGGTTTTTATGTATAATACATGCATATATTCCCACGAGAACGGGATTCACGCGGGTGAAACCGCGGGCGGGCCGCTAGTTTATCATAAATTGATAATAGGATAAAATAAGAGCTATTGACAATAAAATTGTGACGTTTAAACCCCGCGCCCCGCAACTCGTGCCGATATTTTGCCTACGCAAGGTGCGTAGCGTAGAGTAGTGCGAGTTCAGACGCAATAAATATTTTTTGTATGGAAAAACTAAAATTTTTAAAACTGTTAATTAAAAAAAGTCGTAAAAAATGTTGTTAGGATTTAAGTAGTGAAGCTGTCTGAAAAAAGTGATGCGCTAATTTTCAATAGCCCTGTATAATGAATTCTATAAAACTTTATCATTTGATTTTTTATAACGGAGTGTAGATAAAAAATATATTTTACACACTTGAACGGACGTTCCATCGATTTTCTTCAGACTGAATGTTTTCTTGGCATATCTTTTTGGTTCTGACGTAGTCTTTTTTTTTTAGGTATAGCAACAGATAAAATAAAATATAAAAGGAGGATGGGCACAAATGTATGGAATCTGGTACCGGCACCAATCGGAATAAGTGATACATCGTTGGATAGGTATTTTTGTGTAGATTGTGAATAACCATAGCGCTTGTCCCGGTTCATTGTCCGATCATAGTAATCTTACTTGAAAATATTTTTAATTATCAGTATAAATAAAGCTATTCGAAATAAGTTTTATCGTTTATTCTATACGTATATACTCGTATATGTTACTGTAAAAGCCTGAACCACGGTGACTCTTAAGATTTACCAGTCAATTTTAAGATTTACCAGTCAATCGTAAGATTCACCAACACGAGTTGATATTTTTTTTACTACCATTTATTTGATGAATCTTATGTATTAGTTTTATAATTATATGCGTTTTAAGCATTTAAATGACACTTGCTACAAACGGTAAAGGAAAACATCGTGAGGAAATGCATGCCGGTGCCGGAGATCGCAAAACTCAGAAGTGTGTGAAGTCCGCCAATCCGCACTTGGCCAGCGTGGTGGCGTATGGCCTTAACCTTCTTATTCTGAGACTCCTCTCAGTAGTCATCCGTGCTCAATAGTGGGCCATGATGGGTTCAGATGGTGGTGATGATGATGATTTTTATTTGTTAATTGAATAAGCTCAAAATCTGTGCAAACATCATGAAAATCAGTCGAACTATGCCAAAGATATGATTTCTTAAATTCTAATTCGAACTAAATATTTCGTCTTCTAAAGGCTATATTTCAAAACGGACAATTCGTACGGGTTTGTCGCCATAGTAGTTTTTTGTACTCTTGAAAAGACCTATCAAACGACAGTAAAGTCATTTTGATTGGACTTGGGTACCAAAACGCCCATCCTTCTTTCGTCTTTCTTCCCAGCTTAATGTCCAAAATGTATTATTGTTAGCTTCGCGGTCTGATTCATCAAACACGTTTGTACATTTAATCCGACACTTTCGACATCCTGGTTTCACTTTGTACCCTTCTCTTTTGCTGTTGGCTTGTATCTGCTTTCTTTCAGCCAAAGTTGTACTATACTCCTTTCTTTTGTGAGTTCGTTCAGTAGTTGAGAGTAAAAGCTCTTCAGCATGTACGACGTTGTCTCCATTTTTAGCTTGAACGACATTATCCCCTTAAACATAATAATTATAGACAACGTATCTGTGAATGGATACTGCCAGGTATGGTAACGGTCAGGGAGTCATCTGTGTTTACCAGTGGGAACATTGTGGGTATCTTTTAGGATAGATGGTGTGAAACATTTTGCTGAATTACTGCAGGGTTCGTCTTTGTCTCCGCAGATGGTCATACTCGCTCTGAAGGATTTTAAGGAATCGACTTTCTATGACTTTGGAATATGCTCATTATTAATTATTTAACCGCATTATTTGGGAATTTATTTCTTTGAAATAATGTCATCTATGTGTTTACCCTCGTATTCGTAACAGTCAGTCAATCTAGCACAAAAATTGGTAAAGCGGCTTCCTAAATAGACTCCATTATGGTTCCCATTTCATTGAACACACTTTGTTTTGCGCCAAGGATATTGTTTTATCAAATAAACTTCAGATTGAAGTTAACCTTAAGAGTAAATGTCTAAAACGGGCGATAGATAGAGCGTACGAATGTTAAGTACGCGGTTTATAAGAACTTGCTTGGCTCGGCAGCGGGGGCACACGTGACATTAGATTATGTATTATACTCTGTTGCAATGTTTTTAATTAATGATTTTTTATGTTATCAAAAGAATCATCTCTTTTCACTTTATGTATAATTTCTAATAAAGTCATTTATTTTTTCTTTATAACGTTTGCTTCTCATTTTCCAATTATTAGGGATTTTAGGATTATTTCGAAAACTCACATAATATTCTGTCAGGATTTTATTCGAATATTTCCTGAAATCAGTCATTTTGATCTGGATCGCGGCTCGCAGTACTGCCACACGGTCGAGCCCAGAAGAACTACGAGTAAGTTTTCAAGCAAATGGCAATTTTAAAGTACGCGTACTTGCGGAGACATACGGACGAAAAAGAGCGTCGAGCCACAAGTCCGCATACATCCTCGCACGTCTGTCACCTACCTAAAGAAATCAAATCGGGACTGCGGGGTTGTGTGACTTAACAGTGGTTGGTAGGCTTCGAGAAATTTGCAGAAAGAAGTCTAGGGTTATGATATTTAATATGATGTCATTTTATGTGCAAATGCAGAAAGTTATGTGTTAAGAATAGTTTGACAAATAGGTTATTTTTAAACTGCCATGGCAACTGAAAATTAAGGATTAATATTTACTATCGGCCAAATTGATTCGTACCCCACCTTCAGCTCATTTTCTTATAACACATCAAGTGCAATTAAGTCGAAATTCGTTTAAATAATCGTTGCCTTGGAAACAAACCTTTTAATACTCTACATGACATTGACAATACATTATATTATCTTTCTTCTTCTTCTTAGTCGTTACACTCCTGACGGAGTGGTCGTGGTCATGGATAGTCTTCGGTATTGATTACTGCTTTAGAGAGTCTTCTACATCTCATCCTATTCATGGCACTGCGTGCACATTCTGTATCAAAGTGGCCGCTATCTTTCCAGTGAGTTTCACTAATGCCAGTTATAATGGAGTTACATCTCTCTTGTTCAGTTTCCAAGATCTTTGAGGAGACCACGAACATTCCATGTTCCAACGCGGATCTTATTGCGAAGTTGTATGGTTCTCCTTCCAGTAGCATAATTTCCAGGATATGCCTGGTTGCCTACACCATCCTGGCCGGTAGCACATTTCACACCCTGATCCCCGGAAAGATCATGGCGCCGGATGCTACTCGGATCGCTCGGCTTCTTCAACTTCCTTTTTGAACACTCCATAATTCTCATGGGAAAATAGTAGCAGTGGTTTCCCGTTGCCTTCTGCTCCAGTACTTTTAGAGGTTATTTAGACTTCAAGGCTGCTGTAGCCTCTTCTACTCAGTCGCCAGGGCCTCGTTGGTTATCCAGCAGGGAGCACCACGGAAGTCAATTTGTCTTCCGCCGCCTATCGGCGCGTGCAGGTGAGGTTGACATTTAGGATGGTAAAGATGTTGATTACCTTACTCCCTTACTCCCCTTCGATGAATTTTCCCAGGAAGATAATTGATGACGTACCCCCTTCCCCAATGGCAAGTCACGTCAATTCCCCTTATATTATCTTACGTCTGTATTTATATTTCGAGATTTGTGTTTCTCAATACTTTGACATATTATAGAATAGGTACTTCAACATACACATTAAACATATTGTCTGATAAATAAAATTAATAAAAAGTGAAAATAACTTTGTTCGTCTATGGGCTTTTCACGCTTAAACTGCTGAATCTGCTGAAACGACTGAATGATGAATTTATTGGAAATTATATGGAGAAGGTTTGAGATTCTGGAAAAAGGATATTTTACTCCTCTAAATAAATTCCCATGGAATGATTTTAACGGTATTTTTTTTGCTTAGCTGGTAAGGCGCGGGAAAAACTTGTATATAGTTAATACAAAAGACAAGGATTTCTGTCAAATATATTTTGCAGTTATCAGATACTAGCTTTTGCCCGCGGCTTCGCCCGCATGGAATTCGTTTATATCGCGAACCGGGGAAGTGGGGAAGGAGGTACGTCATCAATTATCTTCCTGGGAAAATTCATCGAAATCGGTCAAGCGGTTTAGATTTTTCATACAAATTTTCATCTCCTTTTTCAAGCCTCTAATCTAAGGGATGATTTTTGGAAAAAAGTAGCCTATGTGTGATTCTGGGTCTTCAACTATTTTCATTCCGAATTTCATCCAAATCGTACCGGTCGTTTAGCCGTGAAAACATCACAGACAGACAGACAGACAGACTTTCGCATTTATAATATTAGTATGGATTGTAAAAATTAATTCATTGCACTTTGACACTTGACAAAAATTTTGGGCGACGTTTGACGATTTGATGGAATGAGTATAATAATAAGAAAGTCATATGTGCAACAGACACGCTCGAAAAGAAAACGAATTTGACATCCTCAAAAGTTCAAACGAACTGTCGATGAAATGGGGTCCGAATCAATTTTGCCGATAGTACAATTTAAGCTTGAACCGCACTTATGCGGTGCGTTGCTACACTAGCAATACATAATGTAGTTAAAAAAAACTAAATGAAAAAAATATATCCACAGGGTTTAAACTTCTTCGCGGAAATGTAACGGAATGGACATAAATGTGGTCGGATGCTAACTCTAAAATAAATAACCAACAATTATATTAATGATTGTAACAGAAAAATAATGTCAAGGGTCTTTTGCTTCTATCTCTGTAGGTGATCATACTCGCTCTAAAGGATTTTAGAGAAGCTGCTCACTATGACAATAAAATAATTTGGGGGTTTTTAATAACTTGAATCATCACAAATTGGACGGTAGATTTCATATTTTGCTGTGAGTATGAGGAAATGGTATGGAGTTGCAATACTCGTAAGTTGTAGGAACCTGAAAAATTTCTTAATATTTGGACATAGCATCGACTTTTCAATAAAAAAAATGTATTTACACAAAACGGCCCCGTAAAGTCTACGTGAATCCTAGTAAAGTGTTTAACCGCATAAGTCCTAGTGTGAGGTGCGTGACGTGGTGGACATGTCGGTTCTGCCTCTACCGCTTCATCGATCCCTGGCCACCAGACTTTACTCAGAGTTTAGCTCGGCCTTCGTTTTTTGTTTTCTCATGCAAGATTGAATCCCAAAACTTCCCATTACTCTTAAGATTTGACGGTCAACTTGATAATTCCGTGTGCCCTAATCTTAGATCTATTATAAAACTTAAGAAAAGTATTATCCTTCTCTATCTTTAAATGTTCAAAATATTGGTCGTACCCATGTCGCTTCTTTGCTTACACAAGAAATTGCCAGACCTGCATTTATATATTTTAATTAAATCTATGGTGATATACGTATATGTGCAAATTCACCGCTTTATAGTATTTAAAATACAACTGGTATTACTCATCTTCGATATTACCATCATGCACGCCACAAAAACACAGACGTGTCTATTCACCGCCAAAAGGAGCCCGTTCACCTTGGTTCCTACTTTCCAGAAAGTGCCCCTAGAATGTACTGACCGCCTCTAGTTGCTGAGTGTTGAAGTTTCCTCCAAACTCAACTTTATGCGGTTCATGGCAGGAATCTTGGGGTCCTTGCGAAAGTGCGACGGTACTTCACCCCACATTAACTTTTAGCACTGCACAAAGCCCAAGTCTGACCATGTGTGGAGTACTGCAGTCACATTTGGGCTGGTGCTGCAAAATCACACCTATTGGCCTTGGATTCGATGGAGAGGCTCATTGGTGACCCCGTGCTGGTTAAAACCAATCTTAAAAGCCTCGAGCACAGGCGTAGATATGCCAGCCTCTCTGTCTTCTATAGGGTACATTTTGGAGTGTGCGCAGGATTTGTTCGACATAATTCCCCTATCCCCGTTCTTCCATACGGTATCCATCCATGCGTTGTTAACATCCCGCCGGTCCGAACGTCGAGGTTCGCCTCGTCTTTCGTGATACGTACCGCAAAGGATTGGAAGAAGGATTGGAAGAAGAGAGTGAATAGGCTATATCTAAGTTAGTGCGCGCATCACTATGACTTCATCACCACTTATCTTCAGATGGGATCGTTGTCAAGCACTAACTTATGAGAAAAAAATGTATGCGTGTACTAGTGTACACACGTATGAAGTGAAACTTCTTAAATATTTTACCAAAAAGACTAGTCGTTGCATACCGTTTAACGAAACATTAATCTTTAGCAAGTCTGTGCATATTATGTAATATCAATGTCAAGCGAATATTTTGTTTTGATTGTATTCTAATAAGATTGTAAACTTACAAATAGATAAAAACCACAATCTTATTAGAATCGTAAAAAGAAAATGTAGATTGTGAATAGATAGAGGTCTGTGGTTGTCTTGGTTTTGTTATTTTAAACACAATTGTATGGTGTTTGTTTTGTTCGTGTTTATTTCAATGAAACTGCCACTTTAGTAATTTTGCTCCGAAATACTTTTTCTAAATAAAAAAAGTACTACTTCGTCTGAACCAACCGTAAGAGAGGCAATATAAATAATATAATAACAATAAAAATACACTTAAAAACTAAATACAAACATTACGCCGTTTATTGTCCAATAGTCGCCGTCTTGAGTCCAATAATAAGATCCCAAAATTAGGTACCGTTATAGTGCCACAAACAAGTCAAAACATACATGGCTGGTTATAAATAATTTGGATAAAAAACAAACTAAAGAGACGTCAGAGTTACATTGACAAATAATGTCATCAAAGTAAACAATCAAAAGAAATTGTATTTAAAGTTACAGAAATGTATCAATAAAAATAAAGAAGGAATACAGGAAACATTAAAAAAGGTAACATTTTATAAAAGGGCAAAATAATACGACTCCTGTTACAACTTCAGTTACAATTTATTGAATGATCCAAGTATTGACAAAAACAAATCTTCCTTTGCTGTCGTCGTTCCATTTTCAAATAGGTACCGGCCAGGTCGCTGGCCAGTCACATTTTAATAGAAAACCTGAAAAGAAAGCTCTGACTCCTCTCCTCTCCTCTCAAGTCCACTAAAACACTACTCTGCTCAAAAGCACCGCTCCTCTCAATAGCACCTCTCCACTCCACATCTGGCAACACCAGTATGCCAAAACTGCCCTCGCTTCAGCACATCTCATATCGCCACCTCCTGCAGTCATTGCTCCTCATAGTTGTTATAGCACAGGCATAAAAATCCTCCGTTACAATTTAAAATTTATAAATAGTCCCAGAAGTCAATAACAAAGTAATAATTGGATACATTACCAAAATATCTACCTCCAAAGTAATCAACATAATCTTAACATGGCGCGTAACGCGTCAAAGCCATGTCAAAGCGTAACCGAAAAATGTGACGAAAATTATTTTCCAACGCCGATAAAGAAGTTTCACTTCAAAAAAATTGCGTGCAGGTCATCCCAGACTGTATTCGTTAAGAGCTTCGCTTGTTAATTTATAGCTGCAATGCGTTCCGCAGCTTCTAACTTCATTATGAATGGAATCTCTTTTCGCAAACAAGCGCTGCTCTATAAAGCCCACAAATAAACTAACCTCTTACAGCCCCAAACTTATAGTTTTGTCACAATCTGGTATTTTATCTTGTATTGCTAACAAAGCTTATGGTATAAAATTGTTTCTAATTAAAGACAGGTTGCGAGTTAAATATACAAAGATTTTTAAAACTTTGTTGTCCATCATCCCTAGATCTTTTCCATTTCTCATTTATTAAGTTAAGAAATTCGAATAAAATTCGAAATTGCAGACGGTTTTTATACTTTATTGGTACGTGTTGCGCCGCTTCCCGATCTACGCGCGAGTGAAGGGTGTACTGAAAAATCAGAGGTCGCGTTTATACGCAGCCATAATCTGAGTGCGTCCCTATTCCATCACGTTGGCACTTCTGCAAATTCGAATTTAAACAATTTACTTTTAACTCTCAATAATTATCTTCTGCTGTATTTGCTGAAGTGTTAATGATGGAATAAATGTTTCTTTCTTTCTTTTCTTTCTTTAATGGGGATTCTAAAAAGGTATAAAGTTTCGCATGTGAGCATTCGGAAATGTTATTAGTCCTATGCCTGTGGCTAAATCCTATCCTATTATCCTATTAATATTATAAATGTGAAAGTTTGTGTATTTGTTTGTTTGTTTGTTTGTTACTCCTTCACGCAAAAACTACTGAACCGATTTTCATGAAATTTGGCACACACATAGAGGGCAACTTAGATTAACATATAGGATATTTTTTATCCCAGAAATCCCGCGGGATCGGAATTTACGCGGGAAAACCTTCTTCACGTATGGGGTATAAATAGCTTTGTTACTCCTTCACGCAAAAACTACTGAACCGATTTTCATGAAATTTGGCACACACATAGAGGGCAACTTAGATTAACATATAGGATATTTTTTATCCCAGAAATCCCGCGGGATCGGAATTTACGCGGGAAAACCTTCTTCACGTATGGGGTATAAATAGCTTCTAAACAAACATTAATATAAAACTAACAAACATTAATATAAAACTAACAAGTCTGTCTTCCCGGAAATCCCGCGGGATCTGGAGTTACGCGGAATAAACTCCTGCGCGTACGAAGTAGCGGGCACACGCATAGAGGGCAACTTAGATTAACATATAGGATATTTTTTATCCCAGAAATCCCGCGGGATCGGAATTTACGCGGGAAAACCTTCTTCGCGTATGGGGTATAAATAGCTTCTAAACAAACATTAATATAAAACTAACAAACATTAATATAAAACTAACAAGTCTGTCTTCCCGGAAATCCCGCGGGATCTGGAGTTACGCGGAATAAACTCCTGCGCGTACGAAGTAGCGGGCACACACAAAGAGGGCAACTTAGATTAACATATAGGATATTTTCAGAAATCCCGCGGGATCGGAATTTACGCGGGAAAACCTTCTTCGCGTATGGGGTATAAATAGCTTCTAAACAAACATTAATATAAAACTAACAAGTCTGTCTTCCTGGAAATCCCGCGGGATCTGGAGTTACGCGGAATAAACTCCTGCGCGTACGAAGTAGCGGGCACACACATATAGTATTATAAATGCGAAAGTCTGTCTGTGACGTTTTCACGACTAAACCACCAGTCCGATTTGGATGAAATTCGGAATGAAAATATTTGAAGACCCAGAGTCACACATAGGCTAATTTTTTTTTTAAAATCAACCCCTAAAGGCTTGAAATAGGGGATGAAAGTTTGTATGAAAACAACGATTTTGATGAATTTTCCCAGGAAGATAGTTGATGACGTACTTTCTCCCCCACTTCCCCGGTTCGCGATATAAACGAATTCCACGCGGGCGAAGCCGCGGGCAAAAGCTAGTACGCTTATAAGTTAAGAAAATTCATAAAAATTTCCTTTAATCCAATAACGCTCTAATTGAATCAGTTTATTAGCTTCGAAACCACTTTCTTCTTTTATGTAATTCCAGCCTTCTACAAAATTATCACTCGGCAATAGTGGTAAAACTGAGCACAATGAAATACTTGTAGTTCTTTTGACTCTTTTTGATTTAGTTTTTGAGATACCTAATTTTTTTGTTTTTCTCAAAATACATTGCGACCAATGAAAATAACAGCCTCCAATTTATTTTTTGGACTAAATTCTTTAATGCTGTTCAAAATAGACATTTCAAAGTCACAATGTAATATTTTTAGATCCCAATCTATCTGTGATCTTAGCATTTCAAATAACGCAAAATACGTGGATTGCTTTTTGACACTTTGTTTGATATTGTCGTTATATTTATTTAAAACACTCAAATCACGTAAAACGGATCGCACCTGTAATACGTATTCGCTTCCCGATATATCCCTCTCCTTTCCTCTCATGCGCACGCAAGGGACAGCGAATCATCGATCACCGCAATTAGTCGGAATTTGAATATTGAAGCGTTGACATCAAAACCGCACCGCGCGCGCATCCCTTATATCGCAAATCAGTTTTCTATAAGTGTTTTCTCCGTTAATCTACCGCATATTGTGATAAACTTTCTATTTTCTTCATTTGAACTGTGATAAGTGAGATCTAGCGTGATCGGACTACATCTACAACACCCAGCCACGTGCCGTGCCTGACGAGGTCCCCACCAGGAACATCAAGTAAGTGTGCATGAGTTCCGTTCCTCACATACAGCTGTCTTCATCGTCCTATTCTACTCCAAAGCAGCTGTACTCCCGCCACAAAGATACGTACATTACAGGTGCCATCGGTACTTGGTGTTTGAACCACGAAATATAAAGTCCACTTTATTTATCCTCTGGAATGCCAAGGATAGGCTCTTAAGCAGCAAACGCTACCCCACATTTTCTGGTCCTTCGAGCCGGATATCATATTTTCTGGTCCAGTAGAACTCATCTTAAATCCAGTTCAAATTAGTTATATACCTATATCCGCCATTTTGTAAACGGCGTACTTAGATATTTATTTATCGCATATTTATTTGTTAGATTCGATTATATCGCAAATAAATTACGTATTTGTTAGGTACTTAGTTAAGAAATATTTTGTCAATTTGTATTCCCGCATTATTCGTACATTATTATATTCCCGCACCCCGCACAGACATCTATTTCATTATTATATTATCCCCGCATAACTGGTACCATAACATACGTATTCATTTGTTATTTGTTATAATCATTGTAAAATAACTTGTAAAAGTCAGTACTTTTCCAATAAAGTGTAAAAGAAGGTGTCTTCTAATTCTCCGCGCTCGTATGTTTCACTTCTACCTCCGCATATTTTTATCGCCTGCTAGCCCGCTACGCAGTGTACCTACGCAGTGATCGTCATCGCATAGGGTTGCGCATGATTACTATTTGTTCACTTCACTCTGTTTTAACATTATTTTACCTAACTTTGATAAAGTTCTTAGTTTTTTCATACCGCCGTAATTTAATTAAATATGGCTAAAGAAAAGTATTCCGCAAAAAGAGACGTTGAGATTGTCAACATTGATCCCGAATTACGTTTAATTGAAGCAAAACGCGATGCATTCTTTTCCCGTTTACAACGCATTTATAATTTGTCTAGAAATATAATTGATGATGAAACGAAGCTTGAAATATTTTTGAGTAACGTTGTTAATCTAGATAGTTTACGCACCGATTTCGAACGTATTTTAGATCGATATCACGAAATTAATTTAAAACTTAACTCTAATTTATTTATTTATTTATTTATATAACGATACTTGTAGAGCTAACAGCCTAAGCCAAGGCGCCCTACAAGTCACACACAATATATTAATAAAAATACAAATAGGTACAATTATACAGACTTAGTATGTAAAAAACAGACAATGACTTGTTACTAACCTAGATAAAGCTAAAATACTTAATACAATAGTAAATAAAGTTATTTCTAGACGTATTAAAAATATCAACATTAGGCTCCTGAGCAATGAGAGAATTAAGCAACCTAGTGGCCTGAGCCGTAGGTGCGTAGTACGAGGTGTTGGTGCGCGCCGGCGGTGCCGCCAGCAGGCCGGGCACACGGCCGCGCCGCAGCCGCTCCGGGGCCAACAGGGAACAGCGGGTCAGAGTACACGGGTCGTCGACGACGTTATTGAAGAGCGAATAATAATGTAGCATTATCGCACATTTTCTTCGCATCTCCAACGTGTCGACGCCTACCATGCCTGCCACAAATAGCGATGGGTAGAGATGCGGATAATATCCGTACAATTTGTTATAAAGGAAACGACCAAATTTCTTTTGAACTTTTTCCACCATATCCCTGTATTTGCGTTCGTGCGGGTCCCAAACAATGGCATTATACTCGAGTTTGCTTCGGACAAATGCATAATACAGGGTAATGGCTGTGCTCCTCAGCCGAAATTTGGAAGCCTGCCTTAATACGAAAGCGAGTGATTTATAAGCCCGGCTACATGCCTCATCTATGTGGCGATTAAACGTTAATTCCTTATCCAAGGTTAAACTAAGATCCCGAATCTGCTCCACTCGCTCAAGAGGTACTCCGTGTATGCTGTATGTACCAGTAATAGGTGAGTTAGAGCGAGTGAAGGTAATGCACTTACATTTCGACACATTGAATTCCAATTGGTTTACTTCGCTCCACTGTACGACACTATCGATATCCCTCTGCATGGCTTCACAATCGGCAGAGTCCGTTACACCCATGAATAGCTTCAGATCATCGGCAAACATGAGGCATTCAGCTGTCCTGACCACATTTGGCAGATCATTGATCATTATTAGAAACTGGGTAGGTCCGAGCGTACTGCCCTGACTTACACCAGAACAAGTCACATAAGGGTCGCTGCGAACCCCTGTCAGTTGGACGTACTGAACCCTAGTGGTAAAATAACTTGCGAATAATTTTAATAACTTAGGGGTAAAACCAACGGCAGCAAACTTACATAAAAGCACATCGTTATGGACCCGATCGAAGGCTTTTTTGAAGTCGAAGTAAGCTGCGTCTACTTGTTTCATCGAATCCATTTCTCTGGCAGCGTGGTCCATAAAATTAATCAAATTAGTAGCAGTCGATCTACCCGCCCTAAAACCGTGTTGTGCATCGCTGAGTTGAACTTTTACCTGTCTGTAAATATGGCGGTTTAAGATGGTTTCAAATACTTTACCAAATGTTGACAGAACAGCTATAGGCCTGTAGTTCTCCACCTTTGCTCTAGAGCCACCCTTGGGTACAGGGGTCACCCGGGAGATCTTCCATGCAGAAGGATACGTGCATGTACTGAGAGCTACATTAAAGATATGCAGTAACGGCGCTTCAAAAACAGCAGAACAATCCTTAACAACAAAGGGAGGCACACCGTCAGGGCCTGGAGAGGAATTAACCTTTAATCGCCGCATAGCAAGCCGCACGTCGCTTAAGCCAACATTGTCGATGGCAATGCGGGAGGAACACAATGAGTCCGCTGAGTGGCTCAGAGCATCTTCTACGGAGAGAGTTGGTTTCTCTGTAAGAAATACGGATTTAAAGAAATCAGCAAAGGCATTAGCCGCATCCAACCCAGATACCCTATCACCATTGTATTCAAAATCTTTGTTATCTAGCCTAGACGACTGTTGGTCTTTTATGTATTTCCAAAAGTGTTTAGGGCTCAACTTAATATGTTTTTCAGTACATGATATATAATTGTTATATTCTAATACAACTATATCTAATATATATATATATCTAAATATATATATATATATAATATATATCTAATATATCTAATTATACAGTCCATTATCAAACTTGGATTTCTTTTGAGGAAATGTTTTGTCATATTAAACGAGTCCATTCTCAATGTACCGCTGTTCAACCCTGTCAAGCAGTTAAACCGCATTTTTCTAGATCGGTCCCTAAACTCCCGCCTATAGAATTGATTTGGTTTAATGGTGACGCTCGTAATTCTGCCGTGGCATAACTAAAATGCCGTTAACTGACATCTGATCGATTTTCGACTTTTGGTGGTATATTAATAAGAAAAAAAATCTCTATCGACCCATATACGCGGTTTTTTGATATCTTGAATAGTTTTGGAAATAATAATAACAATGCCGTTAAATACCTTTCTTTCCGGTGTGTAATAAGCATAAACGCCGTTAAGTAACTTTTTGAGTCTATAAAGCTGCTGCTAAAGCTCAATTACTGCTCAATTACTTAGCTGCTAAAGTTCAATAACTTATATTTTGTTATAATTTTTTCCTATGATTGTTTCACTTAATTGCCGTGATATGGTCTTTTGCACATTATAAAGGGGTTAAGAGACTTTAACCCCTTTAAGCTAAGCTATCGGGAGTTACACGTGTTATTGTGAGTCAACCATAAAAGATAGACATATGCTGTCGTGGAATATTTTTTATATAATTTTAAGGAGAACATTTCCGTCATACATGATTTCTGTGTAGCTTTAACCATTAAGGTTGCACACGCGACGGAAGCTTAAAAAATGGAGTAACTTCTCCCGTTTCCCCAACATTTCCCTTCACTGCTCTGCTCCTATTGATTGTAGCGTGATGAAAAGTATACTATAACCAGCGCGGGAGTATGAAAAATAATTGTACCAAGTTTCGTTAAAATCCGTCGAGTAGTTTTTGTTTCTATAACGGTTATACATCAGACAGACAGACAGACAAAATTTTTACTGATTGCATTTTTGGCATCAGTATCGATCCCTAATCACCCCCTGATAGTTATTTTGGAAATATATTTAATGTACAGAATTGACCTCTCTACAGATTTATTATAAGTATAGATAGATAGATAGTTAACAGTTTTTGTAACAATTGTTTAAGTTGTAAACATAAAATTCAAAATTGTTCTTCGCAACGCCGTTGTTCTCATTGTTCGAACAGACACCATACTTTGTTACATTTTAATATTCCCGCTAACTCGTCTTTATCCGCTACCGCTCGCAATCCGCGTCGCATTGGACGCAGTCCTGTCGACTCGTCGCAGTCGCAGGTGTACTCCGTTGTAACATGGACCTTATGACGCATTCTAATAAGGTTCCAACTTCCTCGCAAAGTAAGAATGTAACTGATAATAATACATCTGTTTGCAATGTTTCCCGTGATCATGAAGATCGCGCGGCATTTACTACGTTATTAGGTACCGCAAAAATTAAACTATTTGATTCTTTTAACCGCCCTCATTTTGTTAGATGTTTAATCGATCCCGGTTCTCAAAGCGACTTTATTTCCTATGAATGTTGCAAACGTTTTTCTTTGCCGATTTCTAACCGACATCGCTGACGACCCGGATGGCGCAATGGTTAACACGCCGGATCGCTGTTCCGAGGGTCCTGGGTTCGATTCCCAGCGAGGCGGAAATTTGGATGATGAGTTTGAATTTCCGTTCTCCGTCTGGGTGTGTGTCCTTGTCTAGTGTGTTGTCCATGGCACCCACGACACAGGGTATCCTAGTGTGGGGCTATGAGTGTGTAGCGTTATTATTATTATTATTATCGCTTTGTGGAGGTTCAGGGTATCGGTGGGACATCGCAACGAGTTCTCGGTTACACCGACGTCACGTTTACCTCGCGCTTTGACGGCGGCGAGCAATATACCATCCGCCCCGCAGTTATTGAAAAAATAACAACTTGTTTACCGGACTCGCGCGTTAATACGCACTCGTTACATTTTATTCATAATTTACCGCTCGCGGACGACTCTTTTAATGAGCCCGGATCTATTGATATGCTTCTCGGTGTTAACGTTTATTGTCAAATCTTACGCTCTAATAAAATTAATTGTCGTAAAGACTATGAAGTACCTGCCGCATTTGAAACATCGTTGGGTTATATTTTGATGGGTGACGCACGTGTTATATCTTCGACGCCTCCTATTCACACCTGTGGAGTTACTCACGAACAATTAAACCAAACCTTAGAAAATTTTTGGCGAATAGAGGAAGTGCCCTCTAACGGCCGAAATTAATAATCAATCCTAATCCAAATTTCGCTATCTAAGATTGCAATTTCAATCTATTTTTGTGGTGAAGGATATCAATAACCGATCCTCGGATTGATTTTACTATCTTTAGAATCAATCTATCTTTGGGAGGACGGATCACAGATTATGGATTGACATCTGTTTGAAAATGACAGTATTGGCATGTTAATAAGCTATCCGTCCATTTTGACGTTTCATTCGATCGGTTTAAGCAATCGGCTATTGCAATCCAAGGAATTTCGGGGATTGAATTGTACATAACGTGAATTAACTTATTTTGATTTTAATGTTATTCCGTTAGAATTAACGAAAATGCCATACTGTAAGTTAAAAACTCATGTTAAGGATATTCTTGTGCAAAGAGTTATTATAAACTGAATGATTATTTTGAAGATGAAACAGCCTGGACATGAGTTTTCAATATAGCTTGAAGTAGTAATAAGTGTTGTCTGTAACTGAGGGTGGCAAAAAAACTTCTTGGCAGTTTCTTGCCGCTTCTTATTCCAAGACCACTCTTCGTAGGGATTTGTTGAAGCGATGGCGTAGTTTGACTTTAGAAAAGTGTTTGTAAAAACCAAGTTCGAATAAAAAAGTCATTCATTCATTCATTCAAAGGCAAATGTGTAAAGTAATTAATCATAATAAAAAAATGGTAGTAAATGGTGTTTTTGTTTTATTGATGAGGGGAGAAAGTAATTATTTTGCAGTATTTTTGCGTGTCCGATCGATTTATTCCAAAGTATTGTGAAAACGAGATCGTTGACGTAGTTTTTATTTCTAATTAAATTAAAGTATTTGAGTTGCTCTACAAATTGATATATCAATCACTACTCTAGGTCTATTACTTTAAAAGTTATTGTTGACCAAAGAGACCCCATCACTTGGTAGCATTTGAGGACTTTATTTATACGACTGGGTGTATATTGTAGTATTCTGATATTTATTTAATAAATGAAATATGCAATTCAAATAAAACTGTTTATTATTCTAATACAACAAAACAAATTATATTTCTATATTACACTTAATATATTATTTTCACACAATATTATGAATTATTAATTTACATTAACATTACATTAATCACTTGTAACTAAAACTTAATCCAATCCAAATCTCACATTAATTAATCTAAACATTACTTTGGACAAATGATTAAAAATAGAGTTATCTTATATTACAATATTATGTACTTGCAACTATGACCTATTAGGAACACTATAATAAAATTGAACAATAAAAACAAATTTATAACTATTGTTGCCTTAACTTCTCTAATTCAAATTTAAGTTTCTCTACTTCTAACATTAATTTAGTATTTCTTAAATTTAATGCATTATTTTCTAAACTTATATTTTCTAGTTTGGCACTAAGGCATTGTTTTTTTATATCAAAATATTCCCTAATTGCCTGATTCCGAGCTGTCCTGCCATCATCATTTTTCAGCTTTTTGTTTACTGGAAAATAAAAGCAAATTTTAATTATAATTAATTGTATCAGGTGTTACTTTGGGGAACTGCATATAAAATAATTCACTACACAAAACCGCTAATACACTACAAATTATTATAAACTACTTGAATAAACCCAAAATTTATATATAGTAAAAAATTGGACATAGGCCCTGGTTAAAATGTAATCTGTTAGTAAATCTTTACATGCAAAAGAAACTAGGTAGGTAAAATAAAGATAATAAGGTATAATGGTATTTATTATCTCTGGGAGTATTAAATGTGAATTTCCTTTTATGTGGTGTTGTCACATTCATGTCTACGATGTTCAACACCTGACAACCAGAGGCAGAGCTACCACCACCACTACCATCAGCACAATCCACAACCTCAATGGGCTTCAAAACACCATCCTGTGACTCTATAATAACCCTCACCTCACTAACATTTTTTGTAGATAAGTATATTAAATGTACAGGCAAAACTTTTTGACACTCGTAATATAAGTAAAAATAAAAGTAAAGGTGGTTTAGATTCATTCGTAATATCTGTGATCTTTCATTTCTAATTTCCAACAACTAATTGCGTAAAAATTTAATAGTATAATATATTAATTTAATTAACTTAGCTGATTTATTACAACATTAACACAAACAACTATAATTAAATTAAGTAGGGTTTTTTATTTATTCATGAAAATAACCACTCCAGAAATTAAGTTTAATGTGTGATTTATGGGAAAATTTTAGTAACTGGTATCATTGATCACGCAACATAGACAATAGACGAACGTGTAAAACATCGCCTGCACGCACACATGCTTGATATTATTGCCTTGTTTTTTTTGTTTTCATTGTAGGGCGACGCTCAATCTACCTATTTATATTATCATTGCATATAACCTTAAGGCACACGTTTTAACACAAATTGTCAAAAACCATCCTAAAAAGTACAATTTTTCGGTGAAAACACTAAAAAGTCTGAAATAAAAATATTATTATAAAAACAAAAAACCCGACTGCTTACAAAAGAACTCAAAAGAAAAAAACAAGTGTCACAATATCAACATAAAATACTTCATGGTGCTGCAGGTATTTTAACGTTTCAATTCTTGATATAAAACAGAAGTAATGCAGTAATTTCCGCTCACTGTCTGCGTTGAATTTGTATACATAATACCGACTTGTATTGCTTCATAAAGTCACACTCTCAGTAGTCTTGCGAAACACAGTTTAAACAAGCGCAATTGGAGAGGGTACATTATTTCGCGATAATCAATTCTGATCAAAACTCCAGTCAAATCAGGTTCCAAAATGGAATTAAAATGTGTTTTAATATTTCTACTTACCAGTTTCTCGGCTGTTCAGGTAATAAAGGGTAAAAGTTTAAAAAATATTAATAGAGTATCTATCCTACAACCAAACAAACAAAGGAACAATATTACAACATAATTTCTTCATCGTAGGGTGGAATGCCTGGAACCTTTTTCTGGAGACCGAGGTTGGGTCTGGATTTGTCAATTCCTACTACAGGTGAGATTACCCTTTACGTGATATTACGCCCATTACGCTCTTTACCCTACATCGATCCACATCTATTAATCTATTGCACCCATTAAAAATTGAGAGATAACTCCAATACCCCCGACACAAAAAGAGGGGTTTTATAAGTTTGGCATGTACCTATGTGTGTCTGTCTGTCTGCTGGCATCATAGCTCCCGAACGGATGAAGCGATTTCAATTTAGTTTTTTTTTTATTAAAGGGGACTTACGTGCGCGTGTTTTTAGATATGTTTGATGAAAATCGGTTGAGCCGTTTAAAAGTTGTTAGGGTTGAAAGTGGGGAAGAATTTTCATTCTGTCTCATTGTGGCATCATAGCTCCTGAGCGGATGAAACGATTTCAATTTAGTTTTTTTTATTTGTATTAAAGGGAACTTACGGGCGCATGTTTTAAAATAAAATAAAAGCGGGGGAGAATAGCCGTATGTATGCAAATATACTTTTGTGGGGTCTCAAATGAAAGCGCATAGTAAGAGAATATTTATGAGAATGTTGTTACCTATAAAAAGTAAAAAATAATAAAAGAAACTCAATTTTGAAGTACATAAGTGTGTATTAATAATTCTAAAAAAAATAGTTGGGGGACCGCTCCAACCTTAACAATTTAATTACGAATAGTAACTAACGTAACCTCATAACCGAAAGTCTTCGGTAAAAGACTAAATAGGATGGGCATGTATGATATACTTATGAAAAAAAATCGGATATAATGAATAGTTAGGAGCGTACCCCCAACGCGACGTATTTTTTTAGAATTATTAATACACACTTACGTACTTCAAGATTGAGTTTCTTTTATTATTTTTTACTTTTTAAATGTAATTTGTGTTGGGTGTTTTTTAAATTTTTAATTATATTTTTATTCGAAGTTGCTTTTAAAATATATCTACATTATTTTGCAGAAGTAACGATAACCGCGCATAAGCCCTCAAAGCAGACCGTAGCCGATGGGTTCGTTGTGGCCATTGATGGGTATCAGGCGGGCCTTACGGTGATAGCTTTAGCTGCTGGGCTCTCCAGCGCCCAGCCCTACCCTCACTTCAACCCCATCTCTGCGTACTTCTACACACACAGTTATAGATGGGGCTTACGACACCTCAGTCTGTAAGTGCACCTAACGCTATTCAATGTTACTGCAACCAGAATCGTAATACTTTTAACTTCTCTAAATTATTGTCGCTGTCTTCTTAGTGCTAATTCATACTGACTCGCGGGCGCGGTGGCGGGCGCGGTCACGAAATATCAAACATATGACATAATATCCAAGTGTTCATACAGGAATCGCACGTGCGGTCTATGTAGCGGGCAAGCTCGCGACGATGCGCGCGGCGCGCTCGCGGCAATATCTACTAGGGGCTTACTACGAAGTAACGTATGTCAACGTTCGTTTTTCGTAGTAAGCCTCCTGAATTCTCGCGCAAACGCCTTGCGGTCAATGTGAACACGAGCTCGCCACGTCTACCGCGCGCTCGCCCGCCACCGCGCCCGCGTGTTCAGTATGAACAAGCACAGTGCTAAGCCCGCATGTTTGAAACTCACGTAGATTTTTGACTTAAACTACTGACTAATGAGCAATTGTTAGTTAGTAGCATGTGTGTATGTACTAGCGTTACTAGCAATGAGGATACTTATTTCGAGCATGCTCAAAAATCAACAGCCGTTAATTATCAAGCTCGCCATCTGAGGTGCAGGTGGTAGGGCCTAGAGCTCACCCGGGGAAGTACCACCGCCCGCCACAGTACTTGGTACCATTTCTACCGTGTAATAATTGTTTTAAGAACAATTGTGTTCCGGATAGGAAGGTGTGGAGCCGGTTACACTTTATTAGAGGCGACCATCTCAGTCCTCAGGGGTAGCAACGCACAGTTGTCATGGGCGGCAGCGGAAGGTGGTGCTGCATGCTCGTTTGCTATCTTAATTCAATTAAAAAAAAGAGGCATACTTCGGGCGCATCTGATCAAGTTTGCTTATGAGCATGTTTTGAATTGTTAATATTGTCATGGTTAGAAATCTGTAATTAATTAGTAGTGAGATTAAGTTTTGTGCAAGCCACTTGCCTGTGGCATTAAAAGCCATTTAATTAAATGTAGTCGTTTTATTAAATGGCCTAAAGATATTTTATTATTAAAAAGTTTCAATTATATGAAGAGGCCTGAAAAATATTCATTTGTAACGGCGGAATTTTATGCCTGTGCTATGACAACTGTGAGGAGCAATGACTGCAGGAGGTGGTGATATGAGATGTGCTGAAGCGAGGGCAGTTTTGGCATACTGGTGTTGCCAGATGTGGAGTGGAGAGGTGCTATTGAGAGGAGCGGTGCTTTTGAGCAGAGTAGTGTTTTAGTGGACTTGAGAGGAGAGGAGAGGAGTCAGATCTCTCTTTTCAGGTTTTCTATTAAAATGTTACTGGCCAGCGACCTGGCCGGTACCTATTTGAAAATGGAACGACGACAGCAAAGGAAGATTTGTTGTTGTCAATACTTTCATGATTCAATAAATTGTAACTGAAGTTGTAACACGAGTCGTATTATTTTGCCCTTTTATATTCAGAAGTGGGATAATTATGTTGTAGAACATAATACCTACGTGCTAAAATGGAGAGAACAGAAAACAATGGCCGAAATTGTAAGCGTTCTCGATTAAAAGGAGAAAGATTTTCAAATATGTAATCGTATGACGTGATGTGTCACAAAATTTTTATATGGATGCCCGATCTATGTTTTAAATATGGAAGATATTAAGAAGCAAGACATTTGTGGACGTTGTGGTCATCGATTCATTGTCTAAAGCGGGTTACAGACCTTCAGTTTTAACTGCACAGTTTTAACTGTACAGTCGAACTGTTCAGTTAAAACGTAAGTGTGTAGGCAAAACTGAAAACTGTACAGTTGAACTGACGATCTAATCGAAAGATCATTAGATAAAACTGTACAGTTAAAACTGAAGGTGTGTAGCAAAAAAACTGTACAGTTGTCAGTTTTACCCAAGCATCGTTGGAGTGAGCACACGTTTCTGTTGCGTTCTGAATTAAAATAACCATGCCAAATCAACGTGAATGGTTAGAAGAATTTATAGAAATATATCGTTCTGAACCTTGCTTATGGAAAGTTAAAGCAAAAGATTACCACGACCGTGGCAATCACTGAGGCAATGACTGAGGAGATATTATTGTTGAAAACTTAAGGTCTTCGTAGGTTCTTCCTGTTGCTAAAAACCTAAGTGTTGCTGTTGGTGTATTCCTCGTCGTTCCACCAGTCGTACCACCAGTGGAACGACGAGGAATTTGACATTCCTCCTCGTACCACCAGTGGTACGACGAAGAATTGTAACTCCTCGTCGTACCACTGAATGTTTGCTCTACTTTAGATGTCACTTACATATTTTTCAATACAATTGTATTGGGATCGTGCGCGACGGTGGCGACGCGCAGCTTTGGCAACTTTTGCGGCGGCTGTCTAATAATAACATGTAAACATTGTTAGTATTTTTGCATTTAAAAACCAAAATAAAGATTAAATGGTACTTGTTGACTTTATTTGAGTACAATTTATTCAATAGTGTATGTGTAAAATGGATATAATTATAAAAACCGGGTTCGAAAGTATTACACACAATATTAGTTTCCAACCACAAACGGTCATAAAATGTGGTTTCTTTTAATATCAACTCAGAAAATACATTAGCCTGGCATCCTTTATCGGTTATTAGCTGTGGCTGTTGATTAAATTCGTCATCTACTTCTTTTATCACTTGTGTTGACGTAGTACACTTTGAGATTTGTGTGGTTCTTGGAGCTATGAAACGATCATATCTTGCTAATACCTGGGATTCATTAATCTTCTTCTTCCTGTATATTGTCGGGAATATTGTAGGAACATAACTAGGGCTTAATCGTTCCTCTGATTTTTTTCCTGCAATAAAATGTGCACTACAAATTTTGTCGTAAGGTTTCGGAGACCATGGTGTGCCATCATCACTAAAATTACAAAATAAAACATGTTAGTTGTCACTTAAAGTATATACCTAAACATCTAAACTGTTGCAGCAATGTTGTAATTTAAGATTAACACGGTTAAGTGTTAAGACACTTACTTCCTTCTTTTCACAGCAGCTATCCATTTTATTCGTTGTTCCAATTTATATGCCGCTTTTGGAAATGTATAAAATTTGCAGGAGCTATTTCTGCCACTATTTTTGCATTGAACAACGCAACAATAGTCGTGACCCATTTTTTAGGTTTGATTTGTACTGAAATCCTTCTATTTTGACAGCCAATGAGCCGCAGAAGTTTCCATTTTTTGTCACGTTGTGCGCTGCGATCGTTTTGGTATACCTACCACCCGCTTTGCACATAGCGAATACACCCCGCGATCTTCTCCCAATCTTTCGACATGACCGGGCCAGCGGAGTCTGTGTGCCTTTAACCTCCCATGATATTGGGGTTGGCTACGAGTTGTTCTACATCGGCATTTTTTCGGATTCGCCAACCTTCGTCGGATCCTTGCACGGGCCCAAGATCTTGCGTAGGACCTTTCTGTGATAAGAAGTTTATTTTCTTTTTTTGTGTCAATATCCAGGCCTCGCACCCGTACATTAGTATATAGGTCTTATGACCGTAATGTATATTCTTATCTTGGTGTTTCTGCTGAGAAGCCTGGACACTAAAACCTTGTACAGACCCGCACTGCAGCGCAAAGTATTTTGGACTCTAATGGCAATCTCCTCTTCGGTATCTTTTCATGTGGAGATATTCTGTTTTCTCGTGACTAATATTCAGACCCACCTTCCGAGTTTCAGTTTCAAGGATTTTTGCAGATTCTTGCACTTCATCACTGGATTTTCCGAGCAAAGCCAGGTCATCCGCATATCCTATCACCTTTGCTTTCAAGTCAATAACTGGTAAGAGATATCCGAGGATCGTGTCAAATGGCGATCTCTCGTGTCGGAGGCCAAGACCCTCTTTGGGTCGCTGAGCCAACGGAGTTAATTTTTAGTTAGTTAAGAGTTATAATTGTATACATTTATTATTATTGTTGTTATGTATTATTATCTTTCTTCTAGTAAATAAATTGAAAAATTTAAAAAATTACAAATTACATTACTTAACGTGATCTCAAAATCAGTAGTTAAGTACTGCAGGTTTTCTTGCTGGATGGATGATTTGTGTCGTAATAATGTCGAGTAATACAAAATGAACGATGGCACTCAATTCGAACCATCTAAGTAAAGTTCTCGTCACTAAAAATTACTCAAGTCCATACACGAGGTAATAATTAATTTTCAATTAAACAATTTGACAACTAACCTCACGTAGAAAACATTATAGAATCAAAGTAAAAATAATACATAAATAATCTTATATTGTATAGAATCTATGTCCAGTTAAAATCTTTTATCCCGCAGAAACCGATACATTTTCTGGTATTTAGCCTTCTTTATGAATAATTATAGATATAAGCCAAATAATAGTTTTTGTAATTTAACTAGCAGTTGGATTACAAAAACTTCCGTTCTGTTCTCGTTCCGGAAATTTACCCGGGCAGACTTAACGGGAATTCAACTTAATGGGATTCAACTTAATGGGAATTCAACTTAACGGGAATTCAACTTAACGGGAATTCAACTTAATGGGATTCAACTTAATGGGAATCCAACATTCGGAGAATTCAACTTAACGGGAATTCAACATTCAGAGATTTCAACTTAATGGACCTGAAGGTACAATATTTTTAAATCGTTTTTCTATGTTTAAGTATCGTGTAAATAATTATATGGACTACCTATAAAAATATGCACTTTATTTTATTTAGTATAGAAAAGAAATAAAAATGACATCTGAAGTAGAGCAAACATTATTTTAAAGTAGTGCAAACATTCGGTGGTACGAGGAGGAATGTCAAATTCCTCGTCGTTCCACTGGTGGTACGACTGGTGGCACGACGAGGAATACACCTTGCTGTTAACCTTTCATGTGGCGATATAGCACTTCTCATAACAGTATTTTGTTTCATTATTTTAGGTGTGACTAAATCAAGCAGATGCAAGTACGTTTTTTCATCCATTCTTAAATAGTTATTATAGTCTTTTGGAGTAATCCTGAGCTCTTCCAGTAAATTATTATGCGTATATTGTTTTCTTTTTAAGTGACGGCTAATAGGGAAGAATGGAAGAGAAAAACATATTGTGCCGACCCCAAATAAAATTGGGAAATGGGCAGGAGGATGATGATGATGATATTGTTTTCTTTTTAATAACCAATGTTTACACCACATTTTCTTTGTTCTTTGTCTTCTTTTTTTCAAAATGCATAATAGTCCAACAATTGCCACAGCGTCATCCGGTGAAGCCATTTCAACGTGTCACTTCGAGTGGAAAGAGATCACAACTGATAAAACTGAACGTGTGTAGACACTAGGAATGTCAGTTAAAACTAACAGTTCGACTGTACAGTTAAAACTGTGCAGTTAAAACTGAAGGTCTGTAGCCCGCATAAAACGTGCGTCAGTTCGGATAAAATGTACGAAAATATTTAAGCGGCGCTCGAGTTACATTCGCCAGTGAGTGTTTCATCCTACGATAAAGATTCTATTCTGGAGATATTATGCGGAAGAAAATAATTGAAAGTTGATATTTCTTGATGTGGAAAATATAACAAATTGCAATGGCATGTATTTCTGGAAAAAAGGCACAGGTACAGTTAAAACTGTGCAGTTAAAACTGAAGGTCTGTAGCCCGCATAAAACGTGCGTCAGTTCGGATAAAATGTACGAAAATATTTAAGCGGCGCTCGAGTTACATTCGCCAGTGAGAGTGTTTCATCCTACGATAAAGATTGTATTCAGGAGATATTATACGGAAGAAAATGATTGAAAGTTGATATTTCTTGATGTGGAAAATATAACAAATTGCAATGGCATGTATTTCTGGAAAAAAAGGCGTAAATTGTCAGATAAAACATGTCAATGGAAGAACAAAAGATTTTGAGAAACAAAAATGCATTTCCATGAAAACAAATGAAGGTGGACGATAAGTGCGGACAGCTTTGATCGCAGTAAATCTCGAAGAATATTAATGGTGAAGGCCTGATAATACCTAAACTGCGATTTATTCCTATTTGATTGAAAAGAAATGTGAAGTCATAAAGAGAATTAATCGAGTGTGTGGGACACATGGAAAGATAGTAAGCCTTGGCGATTAAAAAGACTTGTCTCCAAATTAAGATGATTTGACATTGTGATATAAAATGTAAATTGGAAGAAAGTGAAGCAAAGTATTTTGACAATCGATGTTATTTGCAATGCTATGGCAACTGAAAGCTGGAGTTGATTTTATTGACAAATGAGGGGTCGCTAGAAATATTGAGCAAAGTTTTTAGATGGAGGAGTTAATCGTTTTTATTTCAGCTTTAAAAGGTGATGTATTTCATGCAGATGTTGTGCCAAGCCATGTCATTATGGTCTGTTATTTGGTGTTGATTTTGTTGAATTGTAATACTGTGGTATGCGTGCCAATTGCGGACGCAATTGTTTCTGGATGGCCGACTGTAACGGAGGAATTTTATGCCTGTGCTATGACAACTGTGAGGAGCAATGACTGCAGGAGGTGGTGATATGAGATGTGCTGAAGCGAGGGCAGTTTTGGCATACTGGTGTTGCCAGATGTGGAGTGGAGAAGTGCTATTGAGAGGAGCGGTGCTTTTGAGCAGAGTAGTGTTTTAGTGGACTTGAGAGGAGAGGAGAGGAGTCAGATCTTTCTTTTCAGGTTTTCTATTAAAATGTTACTGGCCAGCGACCTGGCCGGGCCGGTACCTATTTGAAAATGGAACGACGACAGCAAAGGAAGATTTGCTGTTGTCAATACTTTCATCATTCAATAAATTGTAACTGAAGTTGTAACACGAGTCGTATTATTTTGCCCTTTTATACATTTTAATGATCCACTTTTTCATCTTCTCGATCCTCACTTTCTTCATCTTTAATGATTAACTTCTTGGGCTTTCTTAGATATCTTTTTAAGGCAGTTGTTAAATAAAATTAATTTACTATGACGTAATTTTTCATTATTATTTATTTCATTCTCATTTTTCATCATTCTCATTTCATTTAAAATGATCCCATGCTTACGCTATAAAATCTGACTGGAAGTACGGTGCATAAACCAACAATTCGACGTTGTAACTTACCGATTGTAATTGATTTTGCTTTGCACAAATTATTTATTGCAGAAATGAAATTAGCAATATTGTACTACTACACTACACGAATTAAGGGCAGCACTTTAGTCTTTTAGTATGTATGTGGTTCCGATATCGCCATGGATTGAACCTAATTGAGCATAAGCTGGTGGGACAGTTTTAAAGGTAGCATCGCAAAAAGTAGTCGTCTGTAATTCCCAATTATTTTCTAGTAGCATCCGTAAAGAGATCTTTGTATCACCGTTTGTTAATCTGCAACCAAAAGTCTTCAAAAGTGGCGGATATTTGAACTAGAGTCGCTTCTTTATAGACGGTTTTATTAATATTTTCGGTCCCTTTTTTGTGCAGTTAAACGTAAAAGGGGCCATATTGTGGAGCAACTATTGATATTTAATTGAAATATCTGTTAAAGGCAGTTTTGTTCTTACAGTGCGCCCAACTTATCTCTGAAATGGCAAAAATTGGAACTAACGCCGCCATGTTAAAAAGTCATTCATAAGTACGTTGTGGTCATTCATCTGTCAGTTACTAGTGTGCAACGATTGGTCAAATGCGTCCGACAGCGCCTCTCTTCATTTCAATTTAAAGTTGGGTTTACTGTAGTTTAAATGGTTTAAACTTGATAGAACCATTGACGTCGGAAACTTGGTAAGTAGGTATATTTTGTGAACCACTAAGATTTTCACACAAAAATAGAAAAAAATAATAAACTATGGGGATTCCCCATACTTAGAACTGAAACTCAAAAAAATATTTTTTTCATCAAACGCATACGTGTGGGATGGGATATCTATGAATAGGTCGTCAAAAATGATTTTGAGGTTTCTAACATCATTTTTTCTGAACTGAATACTTTACGCGAGAGGCACTCCCAAAATGTGGTAAAATATGTGCCTTACCACCTGTAACTTCTAAAATAAGATAATGATAAAACTAAAAAACATATATGATGTGCATTGCCATGTAAACTTCCACCGAAAATTGGTTTGAATGCGATCTAGTAAGTAGTTTTCTTAATACGTCATAAATCGCAATTTACCTTTCATTCCATCTACTCGAATATTTTTTTATATTAGGTATGTTACTTGCTGCTACGGAACCCTTCATGGACGAGTCCTACTCGTACTTAGCCAATTTTAATTATATTACTTGCATTTATTTGACTAAATGTCAATTGTCAATTTTCTTTTTAAAAATAATTATTTTGTCTATTGAAATAGTTCTTATGCTTTTGTTCAGAATATTTAAATCTTCTTTGCGCATCCGTTATCATTATCCGTTTCTAATAAAGATTAAAATGTCTTGCACCTGTAATGTGACCTATGATGTACATATTCTTAACAATTAGGTTTACGTCATTAGTGTGCGTCTCTTTCAGTGATATTTCCTATGAACTTTGATGTAATTTTTGATGACTAGGAAACTAAATGAAAACTGGTACACCACTTTCTTGGTCCACTGTACATCCAAAAATGCAACAACGCATTATGCTTATTTAAAATAATATTTTTACTGATAAAATTAGTTCTGTTTACTTCAATGTCAACTATCCATAGGCTTATTAGGTTCGAATTTGCGACACCAGCTGGCAGCACCGTCGTCGTGCACGTTCCCTATACAGACTGTCTTATTATTACGCATAAATTAGAGTAAGAATAACTTAACTCCAAGGTTTACGTATAAAATTATCACTACATAGTATAAAACAAAGTCGCTTTCTCTGTCCCTTTATCCCTTTGTGTCCTTAAATCTTTAAAACTACTCAACGGATTTTGATGCGGTTTTTTTAATAGATAGAGTGATTCAAGAGGAAGGGTTATATGTATAATAACATCCATTAAATATAGGAGAAATACTGTTATTTTTGAGGTTTCTAATGTGATGTCGTTAATTATCAATTTTTTCCGCTTACATTGCAAACGCAGGCTGAACCCTACGAGATTTATCAAAATAATGTACTAATTATTTGTACACATTGAAAAGGTCTACAGAAATCTCTTATGGATATCCCACAATAACATTTTTTGTCATTTACTTTTTCGACAAATAATGGCTAATTTTCGAAGCGATTTTAACCAACACAGCATTAATCCTTATCCAATTAAATAGCTTAAATATGTACATTGTTGATTTAATATAGATCTATATGGTCCTTTACAGCACAAGATTTAAATGAATATTTTCGAAGATATTACAGATTTAAAATTGCGGGACGTAGCGCTTGCGGCGAGTGCGGGGCAGTGGTCCAACTGCTCTGTCCAACTAGTTGGACCACGGAACTCTCAAATGGTGCTGTGGTCCAACTATTTTAAAAGTTGGACCACAGCACCATTTGAGAGTTCCATGGTCCAATTCATTTAAAAATAACTTTTGAATTCTAGAAACTGTATCTTTATGTTTGTATGGCACCTACTGCATATATTGAACCTCTTTGAAGCAAAATACCACAATTATTATTAAGGTACACCTACGCAGTAAATAGGTAATAAATGTGTCAATTTGTGTCAATAATTAAAATAAAATCGTACAGCCAACTGTCTTAGTAGGAATCATTAGGATCGTACGTATTTTTATTAATACACACATCAAAAGTGTCTAGGGATCAAGCATTTTTATGCGGATTTCTTGAGATTGAGATGTGGCTTTGTAATAAATTTATGATTTTATAAATTTATATGGATCCTTTTTGGTGCATTTCATAATTTGAATCAGGAACTGTCAATCAAATTCGAGTAAAAGATGAAAATCAGCTGTCAATATTTTCCCTATAAAAACATACAACGCATTGAAGACATTATTAGTGCTACTGTTTCCCTACTACTGATTAAAACCAACGTTATTATGGAGCGGCGACGTCATTTAAGCAGGGAAGAAATGCTCAGAGCCGTGGGAATGATAGAAGCTGGTTCCCGGCAACGTACTGTGGCTTTAGCTCTGAATACAAGTCAGAGTGTTATCAGTCGACTTTGGACACGTTACCGAAGCACTGGTACCGTGGCTGAGCGCCATGGAGGACGGTATCGCTGCACCACACGGAGACAAGACCGATACATTCAAATCTTAACTCGAAGAGCTCCAACAATAACCGCCATGATGTTAGCCGTGAGGCTTCATCACTCTTCAGGGAACTTAATTAGCGACCAAACAGTCAGAAACCGCTTGCATGAAGTGAACCTTCATTCCCGAAGACCGCTACGGGTACCACCTATAGCAATGCACAATCGTAGGATTCGATATCAATGGGCTCTTGAACACAGAAATTGGGCAGAAGAACAATGGCGTTTCGTGTGCTTTTCTGATGAGTCTCGTTTTGGTATGAGACCGGATACAAGACGTATACGACACTGGAGAACCCCTGGACGCCAACAGCGATTAAAATCCTGCCAGGAAGTCCATCCTTATAGTGGTGGAACCATCATGGTATGGGCGGGTATTTGGATCGGCGGAAGAACTGAGTTGATTTGGATCAGAGGCAACCTCAACGCTCAAATTTATGCTGAGACGATTGTATCAGACGTCATCGTTCCTCTACAAGTGCAAATCGGTCTCTTATTTCAGTTAATGCATGATAATGCACGACCGCACACCGCAAGAGTTGTAAGACAGACTCTCGCCGCAGCTAACATCAATGTCCTGCCCTGGCCTGCTCAGTCGCCAGACTTGAACCCGATTGAGCATGCATGGGATATGCTACAGAGAAGAGCTCTGCCGAATATGGAGGGTATCCAGTGGCAAGAAGACCTTTTTTTGTTGTTGCAACGAACATGGGCGGCCATTCCACAGCGTGATTTGGATGAACTCATTTTGAGTATGCCAAACCGATGTTCTTGTGTTGTTAGTGTTCGCGGTAGAAACACGGATTATTAATTGTTTAAGTTACCCAATAAAATTTTAAAGAAAACTGTTATTTGTCTTTTTTTCGAACTTTAATGTTAGTGGTTCAAATATCAAAAATCCCTTTATTAGGAAAATGGCAAATTTCTTTATTAATGCAAAGGTGACTTGGTTTATCGTTACTGTGACAAACGAAAACACTTTATTTGATGAATCCATAAAGAAAATTTTAATTAATATCAATCAGGAGAAAAGTTATTGCAAAAATATATGTTGATCCCTAGACACTTTTGATGTGTGTATTTTAATATAAAATAATGAATGAAGAGGTTGCGTGTATTTATGTGGAACGAAAAGGTGGAAAGGTGATACGTGTTTACAAAAGTGGAAATGCATATTGGAGATGCGCAAATAAAAGTAAAATGAGTTGCAAAGGATCGGTGACCGTTAATGTACGTATTATTATTATTTCTATGTATCCTTGAATTTCTCTTTATAGTCCTATCGTACAGTTATTACAAAAACTAACATTTTACAAAAAAATAACGTACTTCAAAGTCAAGAAAACTCTAAAACTACTCGCCAGATGTCGCTCAAATTAAAAAGGGATCAGACGGCAGTCATTAGCTTTCGAACGTCGAAAGAATTATCGAAATCGGTGAACCCAGGACGAAGTTATGTGTGTTATACACATATCATAAGAAAAAAACATACAGACGAATTGAGAACTTCCTCCATTTTTTGAAGTCGGTTAAAACACGTTTAATTATAAATAATGGAAAATTCTCTTTAATTTTAGGTAAAGGAGAAAGTTGTAAACACGACACCACATTGTGATAATTGTCTTCCAAATGAGATACAAAATGAAATATCACTATCAATAAACAACTTGAAAAACAAGTAAAGGTTTCCGATGAACCGATTCCAAAATTGTATAACGAAACTGTAACTAAATATAAAAATTCAACATATGATATTTTAACTACATTTCCATCATATTCAAATGTGAAGCATAGCCTTTATAATACTAGAAACAAATCATTGGGTGTTTCAAGAACGGTATTTTCTAATACTGAAGTAATAGAAGTACCACTAAAATTTAAGGATTTTCTATTAACTGATTATTATTATGAAGGAACCCGTATACTAGTTTTTTGTTCATTAAAAGGAAGACATTTAATGACAAAGTTACATGAGTATTTTGCGGACGGAACTTTTAAATGTTGCCCCAAACCTTTTGTACAATTATTTACGATATTTGACGATACGGGAAGCACAAATGAGTCTACTAATGTTGCGCCCTTGGTTTTTGCTTTTCTAAGTGACAAGAAGCAATCCACGTATTTTGCGTTATTTGAAATGCTAAGATCACAGTTAGATTGGGATCCAAAAATATTACATTGTGACTTTTAAATGTCTATTTTGAACAGCATTAAAGAATTTAGTCCAAAAATTAAAATTGTAGGCTGTTATTTTCATTGGTCGCGTGTATTTGGAGAAAAGCAAAAAAATTAGGTATCTCAAAAACTAAATCAAAAAGAGTCAAAAGAACTATTTCATTGTGCTCAGTTTTACCACTATTGCCAAGTGATAATTTTGTAGAAGGGTGGAATTACATAAAAGAAGAAAGTGGTTTCGAAGCTACTAAACTGATTCAATATATAGAGCGGTATTGGATTAAAGGAAATTTTGATGAATTTTCTCAACTTATAAGCGTATTTAGCCACAGGCATAGGACGAATAACATTTCCGAATGCTCACATGCGAAACTTAGTCGACGCATTAATGTAAAAAATGTTACAATATTACGACTATTAAATGTTTTAGAGAATTTTACAACTTTATCAAGCGAAATCACACACAAAAGACGCAAGTTCCAAATTGAAAATGATGATTATATACGAGAAATTCAACTACAACTGATTTCAGGTGATATTACTGTAGGTCATGCTTTAGATAAATTCCGTTAAATGCTGTATAACATAGAAAAAAATTTAAAACATTGTAAAAATAAATAGTTTAAATTTTGTTACACGACTTTAATTGTAGTATTTTGCTTCAAAGAGGTTCAATATATGCAGTAGGTGCCATACAAACATAAAGATACAGTTTCTAGAATTCAAAAGTTATTTTTAAATGAATTGGACCACGGAACTCTCAAATGGTGCTGTGGTCCAACTTTTAAAATAGTTGGACCTAGTACGGGCCCGTGGTCCAACTAGTTGGACAGAGCAGTTGGACCACTGCCCCGCACTCCTTGCGGCGGTACTGGCCGGCCGGGGCAGTGACATAGGCCATAATATATGTTATACCCGTGCGAACCCAGAGTGGGCCGCTATGTTTTTATTATACAACGTTCACAGTTTTTCTGTAGTGTATTTAGTATCAGCATTGCACCCGTGCGAAGCCGGGGCGGGTCGCTAGTTTAAAAAAAATGTGTGCGTGTACTATTGTGCACACGTAAGAAGTGAAACTTCTTTACGGCAATATATACCGGGCGTCCCACGGCTATGCCACATGAATGGAAAGTACCTTAAATATTAAAGATAGGATATTTTACTGAAAGAAGACATCGATTTATTTTTAATAATAAGTAGAACTGCATTCACAGATTTTTTAAAAATCGCCTACCTCAACTGGGAATCGAACCCGCCAAATGTGATAGAAAAATAATAGTTTAAAAAACTAAAAAACACGCTTTTTATAGAATACTGAACTAAAAAAATAGAAAATAAGTTTCAATAAATTTAAATTAAGAATAGTGTTAAAAATTTCAACAAACATGAATTAATAATAGTGTAAATAAAGAAAATATTTTATTTAAAAAAAGCGTGGGGTGCTTTTTAAGATATTATCAAAATGACACCATGCACCCCACGCTTTTTTTTAAATAAAATATTTTCTTTATTTACACTATTATTAATTCATGTTTGTTGAAATTTTTAACACTATTCTTAATTTAAATTTATTGAAACTTATTTTCTATTTTTTTAGTTCAGTATTCTATAAAAAGCGTGTTTTTTAGTTTTTTAAACTATTATTTATTTTCGACTTTTTAGTTTTGTTTATTTATAATAGCTTGTTTTTATAATTTTAAACTATTATTTGGTCTCTATCGATCTATCTACTGTGATAACTTAGAATTCAAATAAACAGAAGAACAACGCCATCTAGTAAAACGTAATGTACGCAGTCAAACTGAATACGCAGTTACAGCTAGTTGCCCGTAAATATGGGTAGATGGCAGTAGCAAATGGATAGATGGCAGTAGTGTGAGAGTAAAAAAATTAAAATCTTATTTTGCATATTGAAAATTGGAATAATTTTATCAAAATAGTGTAATGTCATCGGAACTCGATAAATCTACAAAGTTTGAACGAAATCTGGCCATTTAAAGTGGGTCAAAATCGCGTCCAAAGAAGTCGGTTACAAACAAATATACAAACATACAAACATACAAGTGAAGCTAATATAAAGCGTGTAATAATATCATTATGGTAGTCTCTTTATGCGAAGGAGAGTTACATACAAACATACATACAAACATACAAACATACAGGTGAAGTTATAGGCTAGGGAAGGTGGAAATTAAAGAAGTTAGGAAAAACGCCTATTTTTAGGAAAATCCGCGATAGATTTGCGTGGAAAGGGTCTAGAAAATTAGGGATCAACTGTTTATAGGTGCGTTATGAATTTGAAGCAAAACGCCTGAGGGGCACGGAAGATATTAACAGAAATGTAGGTTTAAAATGAACGAATTTAGTATAAATCAAGGAAAAACAGTTGTAACTCGGAAAATTCGCGATGGATTTTCGTGGAAAAGGTATAGGAAGTTAGGGATCAGTTAGCTTTAAGTTAGTTATGAGTTTGAAGCACAACGGTTGAGGGGCACGGAATATATTAAAGGAAGTATAGGTATAAAATTAAGAAAAAAATGAGGAAAAACAGCTATTTCTCGGAAAATTGTGGTCGGATTTTCGTGAAAATGGTATAGAAAGTTAGGGAATAATTAGTTGCAGATGCTATATAAGTTTGAAGCAAGAAGACCTTTGGGCACCGGAGATATTAAAGAAAATGGAGTAAAGTTACATACAAACATACAGGTGAAGTTAATAAAAGCGTGTTAAAAATTACATGTATGCTTCCAACAATTAACATTATCATTTCAAAGACCTACCCACTTGAGATACGAGATTTCCGTGGTATAAGTACATGATAATAATAAAGCGATACATGAAGTGTAGTAGGTACTTGTATGCATTTCTTCATGAGCTCACAATTACCATGAAACTGGCTGATATTAGTAAAAATAAATAATTCGAAAATGGAACACGTAAAAGAGATGACCAGTTTCAGGCCAAGACTTGACACGTGTCAATTACGTACCAAAAAAATTGTCTTGTTTTCTTGATTAACTTAAATAAATATTAGCTTTTTTGGCAATGGCCAAATGGAGATATTATTTTTTTTTAAGTATTTATCGCTATCTCCGTAAATGTCTGACATATTAATCTATTAGTATTTTTTTCGTATTTAACAATCTTCGTTAACACTTACCATAGTTCGCGAATAGAGCACGCCCGTAGAGATGGGAACACTTAACGTTCCTTTATGTTAACTATCGATTAAATAATCGATTGATGAACATCATTCTCACGGTAATACGTCTTAATTAAAATAATAATTATGATTAAATGTATTATCATGTTGTTCCTAATATACAATAATATGATTGTTATTTTTAATAAGATAGTTTGATGTGTAAAATAAATAAAAAATCGATACTGATTGCTTCAATGAATCGATTAACAAAGGTCGTCTATTCTGTCAATGTCAATACGTCATATACGTCAAAATGTCATATTCCTGTATAGTGTATAACCTTTAACAGGTTTGCTTTGGATCTTTGTTTGAAACATGAATAATTATGTGCGTAAATTGTGGAATAGCAATCAATCGTTGCAATGCTACTGGAGGTAGGACATTAGACGTTGACGCGATAGGTTTATGTATCTAATCCATCGCAATAAATTAATAGATACCTAATGATATTAAGTGTTATGCACGTAATAAGTACGGGTGTAAATACCCGTTCGTAAAAAGTATGTTATACTAGCTGTTGCCCGCGGCTCCGCCCGCGTGGAACTCAGTGTGTCACAAAGTTTTTCCTGCGTGAATCCCGACCCCGCGAGAATTCTAAGATAAATAGTGGCATATAATGTTATGTTAGTAGTAAGCTATGGAATAAATAAATAAATAAATAAATAAATATAAAATATATTGCTCCACACAAATTAAGAACAGTTGATTTTTTAGTTATATCGCACAAAAATCCGTTATGTACCTACCTAGATCTTGAGAAAATCGATAAAAAGACTGTAAGATATAAACGTCGAGTTTTTAATTCCAAACTTTAGGCATAAGTTTAACCACGATAATTAAAAAATATATATTTTTAAACTATATTGGCAGTTTTTCATTCGGGTGCCAAGACATAAAGACCAGAAGTGATGCTGATTGCTGACCCTCGAGAAAACAACTTAAAGTTGGTCATGAGAAATAGAGCCGGTTCGATTCCCGATATATGTAGATATCCCGATATATAGATATTAATGAGCCCGCGAATTCATTCGTTCAAGGGAGTTTTTCCCGCGTAAATCTCGATCCCGCGGGCGGCCCAGAACAAAAAGTAGCTTATATAATGCTCCATAACCTCCTCTACGTCCCTCTGAAATCCCATAAACATCTCAACCCACGACCTCGTTCCCGGGGATGAGTTTTTACCGCGTGAATCCTGATCCCGCGGGAATTCCGGGATAAAAAATATCCTATATGTTAATCTAAGTTGTCCTCTATGTGTGTGCCAAATTTCATGAAAATCGGTTCAGTAGTTTTTGCGTGAAGGAGTAACAAACAAACAAACAAACAAATACACAAACTTTCACATTTATAATATTAGTAGGACTAAAATTATGTACAATGAAGATAATTATCCAAGTGGACTTTGTACCATAATTATTTAATGATATTTTCTTCATTAAACACGTAACCAGTGACACTCCAAGTACCTAGTTTACGACAAGTATAACCTAAAAATCTCGAAGTTTATCATAAGATTACTTTTAATTGCCATTGCAGATTGTTGTGAAAATTGGGCAACATAAAATTAATATTATGTTGTAATTTATGGCAAATTTTCAGTTCTGTAACGTCGGGCCTGAGTTTGTATGGGAATTGGGTTTGTCCTTTAGGACGTTTTGATCATCGCTTACAGCAACCACAGCAGCAGATAATAAACGTCAGCGATGATGAACTCAACATTCTGATTTACTTTGAAGCGTACCCGAAGAGTTCAGTGAGGGAAGCTGAAGAAGAAATTGGACTTTCAAAAAGTAGAATACATCGCGTTCTGAAAAAATACAAGTTTAAAAGTTATGTTGAAGGGCGATTAGTGCAAAAATTACAGCCGGGAGATGCTGAAAGACGACTTAATTTCTGTCAACATATCGAGAGACTCATCCTTGAGGATCAAAATTTTTTGAACACCATCATTTGGTCAGACGAGTCAAACTTTAGTAACAACGGTATGTACAACCGGCGTAATAATCGCATTTGGTCCAGACAGAATCCCTTACGAATCCACGAGACTAATGATCAAGTGCGTTTTTCTTTCAACTGTTGGTCTGAACACAGAAAGATATCTAGAAATACTTGAGATTTTAAGAAATGAGATTAATAATCTTCCTGATGCAGATCGACGAAATCTCATATTCCAGCAAGATGGTGCTCCGGCTCATAACAGTAGGAGAACAGCCGAGTTTCTTAATGAAAATTTTCCTTCCTGGATCGGCACTTTTGGACAAATTAGATGGCCACCGAGATCTCCAGATCTAACCCCACTTGATTTTTTTTATGGGGATATGTAAAAGATTTAGTTTACAGGAACCGGTACAACAGTGTGCAGGAGTTACAAAATGAACTTAGACGTATTATTTCAAACATCCACCATGCAAAAATAAGTAAATCGACAGGGAGAGAAATTATTAAAAGAGTGAGAATTTGTATACAACAGAACGGATCACATTTTGAGCATTTGATAAATTAATTTTTTTTAAATAAAATGTCAAATTTTATGATCTTAGTTTCATTTAATATGCTAATTATTTAGGAAAAAATAATGCTTATGAGTAGCCCTTTCAAACGCTATTATAAAATACATGTAATTTTTCTATCACATTTGGAGGGTTCGATTCCCTTTTGAGATAGGCGATTTTTAAAAAATCTGTGAATGCAGTTCTACTTATTATTAAAAATAAAACGATGTCTTCTTTCAGTAAAATATCCTATCTTTAATATTTAAGGTACTTTCCATTCATGTGGCAGAGCCGTGGGACGCCCGGTATAATAATATCATAATAATGCAAACAATTCTTTATTCATGCTATAATTTATATTATTTCTTGAAATTAAAGTTAGGTAGAGCTCAACATCAAGCGAATTTAATATTGAATCCAGATATCATTGAGATATCAAAAAACATAGCAATGACATCTCCACTAGGAGAAATGTTGTCCTATCATGAAATTGGGATTACTCAAGAAGAATACGACATGGCGCAAGACTACCTCACATGTCAAGCTCCCCTTGATCACATTCCCTCCCAAAATCCGGAGTCAACCCAATCCTCACCCATCTCTGAATTAATGGGGAAACTCAAGAATCTCTGGAAACAAATGGAGGATCCTTTGGATGAAAGGATTTTGTCATTGTTGAGAGAAATTAGTAATTTAATACAAGATAGCAAAAATGATCTGTCTATAAAATACAAGCGCTTAATCAAGATCAGTGGAGAGGATTTTAACCAGATACAGGATGATCTAATTCAGGCCTGTACCTCTGGGCCTTTCACAATTTTGCACATGCTAAAAATTGCAATAACCTCATACACTGCAGCCCTCAGTAAAAATGCCAAGAAAACTATTATGGACATTGCTGTATCTTCAGCTGACCTTAAATTGGTCGCAAATACTGTCTTGGATCAACAAAAAGATTTTCAAACCGCTGCAGAACATCTCACTCATGCATGGAATGATACAGCTGCAAGTATCACATTTATGTCTGAAATGGATAAAAGATTGTTAAAATTATATTCTCCTGTCACACCATTAAGACAGGCACATGAAGCCCCTTCAACATCTTCCAGCCATGTACCCGACGAAACAGTTGGAACTTCTTTATCTTGTGCTCCAGGGACATCTCATAAGTCCATTTTCGGGACAATTACGTGCTCTGATAATGGAGATATTGGATTTGCTGCATCTACAACGAGAGGGATTATGTTAACTAAATTGGTCAAAGTTTTAGGAAAGCTTAAACCCATCAACAGAGCTCTCAACACTGACCTGAATCTTCTCCTCTCAAGATTAGACACAATGCCTGATTTCTTGACCACTTACCCAGAGATGGAGCCTGCAGTTAGATTGAAAATGTTCAAAGATCTAATTAGAGGACTCCCAACATTGAAGAATCAATGGGTTCCAACAGAGTTAATTTAAGACATGTCTTATAAAGGACAAACCCAATTCCCATACAAACTCAGGCCCGACGTTACAGAACTGAAAATTTGCCATAAATTACAACATAATATTAATTTTATGTTGCCCAATTTTCACAACAATCTGCAATGGCCATTAAAAGTATTCTTATGATAAACTTCGAGATTTTTAGGTTATACTTGTCGCAAACTAGGTACTTGGAGTGTCACTGGTTACGTGTTTAATGAAGAAAATATCATTAAATAATTATGGTACTAAGTCCACTTGGATAATTATCTTCATTGTACATAATTTTAGTATAATATACTTTTTACGAACGGGTATTTACACCCGACTTACTACGTGCATAACACTTAATATCATTAGGTGTCTATTAATTTATTGCGATGGATTAGATACATAAACCTATTGCACACATAGCGAGTTCACGCATTTGTAGCTAGAATAGTAGTAAAAGATAGTTAAGTTGACGCTGCTATTACTATTATAAACATGAACTAATTTTATGACCTATCGGAGAATTCAAATAAAAACCAGTTTTTTTTAATGCATTTAATCAGTATCATCATCATAGTTTATTAATATACAATCTAGAGACTTTGCAGGAGACACTATATTCTCTTGGTACCTTGCCCAACCAAGGTACCATATAATGCTCATAGTATGAGCACAGCAACCAACAGTCCTTTTTCCTACCAACCACGCAGTTGCAATAATATTGAACAATAGCATCTCTTCCACTTTTTGTACCATCGATTAAAACATATACAAAATATGTTTCTGCACTTATGTGCCTAGACTGTATTCGGCCTCTTAACAACCATGTGGTGTCCGATATTGACAGCTCTTGTAATAGAGAGCTGTCGACCTCTCTGTACACTTATATCATATATCTACCATTTGCTCTTATATACTTAGTCCCCAAAATATGACCGAGCCTGTTTCAATTGGTGTGTACCAAGTGAGATGAGTATAATATATAAATGATCCGTCAAGTATCTGGTCGCTGTTTTAGAGTGTTGCCAACAAGAGTGACAAATAAGAGTAAACACTTGAAGCACCAACATAAAAATAAATAACAAGTGTGAAAATGCTTCTTATTAAAATATATATTTTTAAACATGCTTGTTTATTAATTAACACAAACACACTCATACCCTCACAGTAGTATCTCTGTGTTGCGGGTGGCATGGACATTACAAATTAAATATCACTAACACCCAGGACAAAATAAATATTATTTATATACCAAATCGGAGTTAGATGATAGAATTCAACATCTCATTTGTGATTTAGTAACTTTGCTACACTCATCAATAAATTATTATCTATGAATATAAACTATAAATGCTTTAAAACTAAAAACCGTTCTTGGTAAAATCGATTCTTTTATAACGTCTGCATTCTTGTACTGAAGTGCATAATTGATGAAATCATATTCTTCTTAGAAGAGTGTCCACAGAGAATGCAGATTCGATGGTGCCCCATAGGTGACACCTCTGGTCTACTTTCCTCACTGGCTGGCGACATTCCAAGAAGCTTGGCACACAAAATCATTAGAATGTACCTGAAACAATATTTGGTTCTATTAATATAGATAATGCTAATAAATGGCCAGGGGTATGAAATAGATTACATAGGTTTGTATGAAACATTTGTACCTAAACTGTACAACTGTACATAAACTGTACAAAATATGTTTTTAAATTATTGCAATGGGAAGCTTTTAGTGAAAACACTTTCTGAATAAGAATAGTAATAGTGTAGAGATAATAGTATAACTAAGCAGTAAGTACTTACAATTTGAGGCGCAATCCATTCCCGTACAATGGCAAGTATCGTGTCAACGTCTAATGTCCTACTTCCAGTAGCATTGCAACGATAGATTGCTATTCCCTAAGATGTTTTGGCTATTCCACAATTTACAAAGCAAACCTGTTAAAGGTTATACAGGCATATTATGACATTTTGACGTATATGACGTATTGACATTGACAGAATAGACGACCTTTGTTAATCGATTCATTGAAGCAATCAGTATCGATTTTTTATTTATTTTACACATCAAACTATCTTATTAAAAATAACAATCATATAATTGTATATTAGGAACAACATGATAATACATTTAATCATAATTATTATTTTAATTAAGACGTATTACCGTGAGAATGACGTTCATCAATCGATTATTTAATCGATAGTTAACATAAAGGAACGTTAAGTGTTCCCATCTCTACGGGCGTGCTCTATTCGCGAACTATGGTAAGCGTTTACGAAGATTGTTAAATACGAAAAAAATACTAATATATTAATATGTCAGACATTTACGGAGATAGCGATAAATACTTTAAAAAAATTAATATCTCCATTTGGCCATTGCCAAAAAAGCTAATATTTATTTAAGTTAATCAAGGAAATAAGACAATTTTTTTGGTACCTAATTGACACGTGTCAAGTCTTGGCCTGAAACTGGTCATCTCCTTTTGATTGTAAGAAGAATCATTAATTATATCAATGGAACTTTGTGACCAAATAAACATTCCTATTTTTTAGATGATTATATTATCATATTTTATATTTTATAACTTTGATTTTAAATAAAAAAAATATATAAATATATTGTTATAAACCTACTAATATTATAAATGCGAAAGTTTGTAAGGATGTATGTGTGTGTGTGTGTTTGTTGCTCTTTCACGCAAAAACTACTGAACGGATTTTCATGAAACTTTGCAGTAATATAGCTTAGACATCGGAATAACATAATTTGTTAAAATTTATAGAGATTTTTGAAGGGACTGGTTTCCCGAAGCGAAGCGAGGGCGGATTTACTAGTTATAAATAAACTAGTTATAAATAAAAGTTATAAATAAACTAGGCGTCGAAAATATTATTTATTAACTTAAATATTTATTTTATTCTGTTTTTTAGTATTTGTTGTTGTAGCGGCAACAGAAATACATCATCTGTGAAAATTTCAGCTGTGTTACTATTACGGTTCATGAGATACAGCCTGGTGACAGACGGACGGACGGACGGACGGACAGCGAAGTCTCAGTAATAGGGTCCCGTTTTACCCTTTGGGTACGGAACCCTAAAAATCACAATCTTATTAGAATCGTAAAAAGAAAATGTAGGTCTACATTTTTTCTAATAAGATTGTGAATAGATAGAGGTCTTGGTTTTGTTATTTTAAACATAATTGTATGGTGTTTGTTTTGTTCGTGTTTATTTCAATGAAACTACCACTTTAGTAATTTTGCTCCGAAATATTTTTTCTAAATAAAAAAAGTACTACTTCGTCTGAATCAACCGTAAGAGGGGCAAAATAAACATGGCGCGTAACAGAAAAATGTGACGCGTAACCGAAAAATGTGACGGTTTTTTTTCCCAACGCCGATAAAGAAGTTTCACTTCAATAAATAATGCAGTCGTTTTATTGTCGATGACGCTGATAAATTCCCTAAAATAAATTGAAAAAAAATGTGAGCCGTCATGGGACGCCTGGCAGATGTGAAACACACACACACACACATATATATATATATATATATATATATATATATATATATAAGTACACCTCAGTATAGCGTGGCGACCCGTCGCCACGGGAAGCGTCGCCACGCCAACAATTCGGTTTACAAGTGATCCTATAGATGTTTCACATCAATAATAAATACACACTTCGGTACTCGTAAACTTTGTCTGTTCTGATGTTTTTATAATTTTACAAGTGAAATCAGGCATTTCTCGATAATTATAGAATTTCTCGTGATACAAAGAACATCTTTGATTAAATGTTGGTCGATTGGCGAGTTAAGGACGTTTGCGATATTCACGACTTGTTTAAAAAACTTGCTCGTTAAGCTTGTTTCATTTCGCTTGGATTATATGGTATATTTTTTATTTGTAAATCGTGAACCGGCAATAACTGACAGATTGCTAAAACATCAATCACACGAGCACCTGACGGTATGCAGTCACCAATAGTTATTAGTACAAAAGGCATCTCCTATGCAGTGCCGAACCGGAGAGAATAGGAAAGAATGATAACGCTGTATTTTAAGCCCCAAGCCGAAACGTGACAAGTCTGGAGGATCTTATGCACAAGAAGTTAGCTGATAGGCTTCGCGTAACGATAATAATATAGCTTGTTTTAAAAGCCGTTGTTATTCCGCAGTATACCAGTATGGATCGGAGGACGGGGACACTACTGCGACACACTTAAAGTATGGCGACGACGATTCTACTACGTGGATGAATTCGTTCCCAAATGGCTGCGATATCTCTTCCCTTACGTGAAAGACGCGGAGTGGGAAAAAGAAGAGAAGGAGTTCAAACGATTCAAAAAATATTCAGAGTCAGCGTTCGGAAAACACTATAAGTACCCCACTAAAGTATTTAACAATTTCCTTTCCCAAGAGACTACGGAGACTTTAGAAGACTCTGACATAAAGTCTTCATCTGAAATGGATTAATTACCAATTAATTGGGAACAAGGGCTAGACAACCTAAACAGTAATAACACATCTTAAATTGTTCTACTCTCGCCTTTCACTTATTTTATTTTAAGCTACATATAATCCTACAACGATCTTTTGGCGCGTGGATGACGTGTGGGTGACAGAGACAGCGCCTTACAGTTTGCCTTCCCTGTAAGGGGCTGTCTCTGTAACCGTCACGTCGGCCACGCGCCAAAAGATCCTTGTAGGACTATAATATATTTCTCTCATATTAACTTACTCTTCTAGCCCAACAGATTGAAAATTATATTACGAATCAAACTGGTTTTTTGTTATCTACACTAATATTATAAAGAGGAAAACTTTGTTTGATTGTATTGAATAGGCTCAAAAACTACTGAACCGATTTTGAAAATTCTTTCACCATTCGAAAGCTACATTATCCACGAGTAACATGGGCTATATTTTATTTTGGAAAAAAAATAAGGTTCCGTAATATATTTGGATTTTTCGGACACAAGGTGTAAAAAATCAACTAGAAAAGTTACTTATTTCGCATACGCTGCCTAAACTATAAAAGATAGAACCATAAAATTTTCTAATTAATTGTAAATCTTATAAAAATCTACAAAAAAGTCCGCGACACACCATACCTATCTATGTCGAGTGAGGCACAACAACCATTTTTTTATTTAAAAATCTTGAATTATTTTGGACTACATTTAAACGCGTTTATTTTACTCATGCTATTAATCCTTATCAAAATAAATTATTTCATCACTAAGTACAGTTTATGTAGATAGATAATATTTGGTCTTTGAATGATTAAAATTGGACTTTTGGTTTTGAAGTTATGGCGAAATTAAAATATTACGATTTCTGCTGCACGGCCCGTTGCGAAGTGGGCATCACCAAGGCGGGGGGGTGCGCGGGCGGAAGGATCTGTGTCTGTGAGTGTGTGAGCGTCTGTGAATTGACTTGGGAATTGGGAATCATTTTGCAGACTGTGTCTTTCCGAGTGCGGGGCAGTGGTCCAACTGCTCTGTCCAACTAGTTGGACCACGGGTCTTTACTAGGGGCAGTTGTCCAACTTTAAAAATAGTTGGACCACAGCACCATTTGAGAGTTCTGTGGTCCAATTCATTTAAAAATAACTTTTCAACTTTAAAAACTGCATCTTTAAGTGTGTATGGCACGGCACATACTGTAAAGAGATTTAATGAAAAAGTTACATGAGTATTTTGCGGATGGAACCTTTAAATGTTCCTCCAAACCTTTCGTATAATTATTTACTAAGTAGGTATATTTATTTGGCAATACGGGAAGCACAAATGAGTCTATTAATGTTGCGCGCTTGGTTTTTGCTTTTCTAAGTGCTCATTCATACTGACTCGCGGTCGCGGTGGCGGGCGCGGTCACGAAATAATAGTAGCAATAGCACAATATCTACTGGGGGCTTACTACGAAAAACGAACGCAAAATCACTGTTGTGGTACGAAATTCAAAGTTCGAATGTCGAAGTAATGTACGTTCGTTTTTTGTAGTAGGCCTCCTGAATTCTCGCGCAAACGCCTGACGGCCAATGTGAACACGAGCTCGCGACGTCCAACGCGCGCTCGCCCGCCACCGCGTCCGCGTGTTCAGTATGAACAAGCACTAAGTGACAAGAAGCAATCCACGTATTTTCCGTTATTGGAAATGCTAAGATCACAGTTAGATTGGGATCCAAAAATATTACAATGTGACTTTGATGACAATGTTTATTCTGAACAGCATTCAAGAATTTAGTCCGACAATTAAAATTGTAGTCTGTTATTTTCATTGGTCGCAATGTATTTGGAAAAAAGCAAAAAAATTAAGTGTCTCAAAAGTAAATCATAAATAGTAATAACTTTTAACAAAATAGAACCGACTTTAACGCCGAAAAGTAAAAATCGGTTCAGTTAAACGCGTTTAATATTCCTAAATACTTCTCCTAAGTCTCATTAACACAATGCTGAAAACCGCATCAAAATCGGTTCAATCAAACGCGAGATAATCGCGCACAAATATACATACAATCAGGTCAAACTGAGAACCTCCTTTTTTGAAGTCGGTTAAAAATAAATATTAAAGGAGATGTTTCAAAATGTATGGAGCCCCGGCCACGACTTTGTACACCATACTCAAAAATAGAGAAACACAATTAAAACAGTTTTCAATCATCCAATTCCTTTAAATTGCTTTAGTTTGGTGGTACAACACAAAAATGTACACGTAAAATTGCAACACAAAAACTAAAATCCGTCATGGCGGTAAGCTGTCATCACATGTCACGTTGGTTGATTTGATTGAAGTTTGACATATGTACCTACATTTCTGTCATGTTGAGGTGATAGTAGACAGTTCGTGATCTATGATCAATGACAAATTGGCAGGACGCCATGTTGAAACGTGATAAAAGTGAATGATAAATACAATTTTTGTACCAGAAAAGTATGCATTTAAGCAGTTTATCTTTATTTTTCTCGAATTCCATGGATTTTTCTCGATTTTTCGAGGTACTGTACATATTGTGGGCCGGATTTGAAACATCTCCTTTTGTTGTAAGGCTTTATTTTTGTGGTATTTTGCTTCAGAGGTTCAATATACAGTTTACACACATAAAGATGCAGTTTTTAGTGTTGACAAGTTATTTTTAAATGAATTGGACCACGGAACTCTCAAATGGTGCTGTGGTCCAACTATTTTTAAAGTTGGACAACTGCCCCTAGTAAAGACCTGTGGTCCAACTAGTTGGACAGAGCAGTTGGACCACTGCCCCGCACTCGTCTTTCCTGAGTTCCTGAGTAGGCTTTTTGCAGCGCTAACCGACATCCACGCAGGCGGAGCCGCGGGCGACTGCTAGTAATATAATGTGTTGGAGTCTGGCCATTGATTGAAAACTCATTACAAATAGCAGCGCTTTTTAAAACGGCATTCGATTTTGAAACCACGTGTCATTGCCATGGAAAAGTGGAACAGGGAGAAAAACGGTGGTCTGGAAAATGTTCATTAAGTTCCAAGTGGTACAGTTAATATTTAGTTAAGGTGTTTGTAGGTGTGTTGTTTAAAGGTATTACAGTATTGCCTTCGACGAACCACTTTTATTAATGATCAACACTTCCCACGAAGCTCATATAAAAATGAACTCAGAGAAGGAAACATCGAGCACTTCTCCGTTATATGTATACTTAGTACTAATAATATGAAGCGGAAGAGTTAATTTGTTTGTTTGAACGCGCTAATCTCAGGAACTACTGGGTCAAATTGTAAAAACCATTTTGTGTTGAATATTCCAATTATTGAGGAAGGCTATATGCTTTATAACATCCCGTTACAGCCAATAGGAGGGGAACAACAAGTTTCCCGAAGCGAACCGAGGGAAAAATAGAGGTTTGAAAGTTAATCAAAAATAATTCAACGCCAATCCAAGCCGCGGGCAATAGCTAGTAATGTGTGACTCATTCAAGATTATGACGAGACCGTATTAGAAAACACAAATTATGTATATTAATAAAAATATTATTATAAAAACAAAAAACCCGCCTGCTTAAAAAAGAACTCAAAAGAAAAAAACAAGTGTCACAATATCAACATAAAATACTTCATGCTGCAGCATGCGGTGACAAACGTAGTACTTGTGATAAATCTTTTTTTACCCGTAGGTAACAGTATTGTTTGTCCCCGCCTGCAGCACCATGAAGTATTTTATGTTGATATTGTGACACTTGTTTTTTTCTTTTGAGTTCTTTTGTAAGCAGTCGGGTTTTTTGTTTTTATAATAATATTTTTATTTCAGACTTTTTAGTGTTTTCACCGAAAAATTCTACTTTTTGGGATGGTTTTTGACAATTTGTGTTAAAACGTGTGCCTAAACGTTATATGATATATATATTTTTGAAAAGGTCTTTTCACGATCTTTCATTTGATACCCATATTGCTAAGATAACAAAAAAACTCAAGATTATCCCCTCTTTTTCTTCCACTTTCGGGCGCCATTTTGAAAATTCATATAGCCCTTGACACTTTCACAGTTCTGACGAATTCAACGATACCTCATATGTCTAAATCCGTTCAACCGTTTGGGCTGTGAGGCACCACAAATAAATGGACATACATACAAACATACATACATACATACACTCGAAAAACATAACCCTCCTTCTGAGGCAGTCGGGTAAAAATGTATGAGCAATCCGTGGAACATATGTGGCAAATGTGAATTCAAAATAAAAAAAATGTGTGCGTGTACTAGTGTACACACGTATGAAGTGAAACTTCTTTACGGCAATATACATATATAATAATATCATAATATAAATACTTCAAAAGTACCTAAAAAAAATCTTGCACCAACTCTTCATCAACGTGTCGTGGGATATCAAACCCACAAACATAATAAATATTGTATGAGACGGAAAAAAACGAAAAAAGGGTTTATATCTGTGTGTCGATTTGGTTTCCCACGCCCCGTGACTGATACTCTTACAATTAGAGATACAGCTGAAGCAGTAGCGGCTAGAAAAGTCCTTTGTCCAAACAAGCGGCTATACAATATTTTACGTAAAAAAGAATCAGAGATGATAAACGATTACAATCCTATATTATCCATATCCTGTAAAACCTTACTCCAAATTCGTAACGTTCCTCAAGCTCAAAGAGAGTCAAAATCAGACTTAATAAAAATAGTTCAGAACATCGGCGCCGCGGTCTGTCCAGAAACACCATTGCAACATACCGAAATTAAAGACATCTATCGCAGAAAACCTGATACAGTAGTAATAGATTTCACCACAGCTCTTCGTAAAGAATCACTCATAGCCTGCTATAAACAATACAATAAATCGAGACGTGAGAAAAATCTACCATTACTTCGCTCTGACCAAATAAAAATATCGGGTGAACCGCGCCCGATTTACATATCCGAGTACTTAACTACCAAAATGAGACGTTTATTCTACTTGGCACGAGAGAACGTCAAAAACAAATCACTGGCGGCCTGCTGGACCTCATATGGGAAAGTAATTGTTAAGAAAGAAGAAACTGCATTGCCTGTGCGCATTATTAGTGAATCTGATCTTCAAAAACTACTCTTGTGACTACTAATATTACAGTACTTATTAAACAATACTTTTATAGGTACTACGTATTGCATATATATTGTCCTTGATTTTTTCTTATATATTTGTTTGTTATATTTACATGCCAAACTAAGACACTACTACAGCCATTTTTATTTTTATTTAATATGGTTAGTAATTGCTGTGTACCATCTTGCAATATGTTATGTTAGTTTCTTTAATATTAATTTTATATTCTACTCTGTCACACTAAAACATTCATACATCTATACAACTATAAATACACACATTATTCCCAATAACACACACAAATACCTTACACTTTACCCATATAATCAACATAATTCATATACATATATACTAGTGCCAACTCGTTGCGTCAACTTGATACGTCAGCCGTACAAAACCATTATTTTTAACCTAATATTCCTCATCACAAAACATTCTATATGTTACAGTGGATATAGCATTATCACAAGCACATCAGTTCCAAGTACAAAACCTAGTAATAGTTCTCAAATGGCACATGAGATTCTCCGTGACCACAATATGTATTTCTATTCTTATCATTATGAGTAATTCATCTCAGGACATTGAAACACTAAGCTTGGAACTGGATGCTGTTCAGGTGGCCACTGCAATTAGCTGTAACATAGAAGAAGCAAAAAATCACTTACGTCCGACTGGTAACAATAGTTTCACTCTTTTGGCTCAAAATATACGTAGCATAAACCGTAATATTAATAACTTTGAAACCCTAATACAGCGATCAGAGATTGACTGGGACATGCTAGTGCTCTCCGAATGCTGGCTTCCTTCAACTAAATATATACCGCAAATACCATCATATAATTACGTCAATACATCAGTTCATAAAACCCAGAATGAGGGGGTCGTGGTGTACTTCAAAGCGTGCCTCCGAGTTTCACACGAAGAGCTTCAACTGAGTGATGCGAACTGTATATTATTAAAAATAAGTAATGATACGTGCGTACTAGCCATATACCGTCCCCCCAGCTATAAAGATACCACGGACTTTCTAAACTCTTTAGATATTACACTTTCAAAATTAAATGCCTATAAAAATATAATTCTATGTGGAGATGTTAATATTGACATTTCCCCTAACACTACTGATAAGCGATCATTCGAGTACCTAAACATACTCGCTGGCCACTGTATGCTCCCAGCCCATTCTATAGCTACACATGGCAAGACTTGCCTCGATCATATTATTATTAAGACTAAACTTAATGCTTCATGTCTCGTTTGTGATACGACTATCACGGACCATGGTAGTGTGGCTATCCGGCTAGGTTATCTTATGCCATCAATAAATCCTAATAGTGGTACCCTTATCATAAATTACGACCGGTTAGACTTGGCCTTGCAATCTATTGATTTTAAGCAAATCCAGGAATCTGATAATGCAAATCTAGCTGCTCACCTTCTAGTGGGAAAGCTAACGTCAGCCATCAAAAACAGCACTAGAGTATCAAAACCACCCAATCGTAAAAGAATTATAAAACCATGGATTACAAAAGCCATACTACGCTGTATGAGAAACCGTGACAACCTTTATAAAAAGCTAAAGAGAGACCCGGACAATAGTGATTTAAAACTTATATAACGGTACCGTAATTTTTGTACGAACATATTAAAAAAGGCAAAAACTAATTATGAAAAACAGGAGATTGAGGATTCGAAAAACAATAGTAAAAAACTATGGAATGTCATTAAAAAAATTAGTGGGATGTCTAAGGTTGTCGATCATTCACCAAGCCTATTGAACTGTGATGACAATCAACGGGATAAGAGCTTAAATGAGGTAAACAACTTTTTTGCAAATATAGGTAAGAGACTGGCACAGGGGATCCAAAATACTACCCAATACCAATCATGTAACTTGTCCTTATCACCCCCCTTAAACACGTTTGTCATGCTGCCTACCGATGAACGTGAAATTTTCAATATTATTATATCTTTAAAAGAAGGTACTGCCGTGGGTATTGATTTAATATCCGCTAAAATATTAAAACGATATCACCATCTGCTTATTCCTTCCATAACTCACATCTGCAACCGTGCTATGGCGACAGGTGTCTTTCCTGAAGCGTTCAAGATTGCTTTAATTAAACCTATCCACAAAGGAGGGGATAGAGACTGTGTTAATAACTACCGACCAATCTCCATACTACCGACACTATCAAAAATTCTAGAGCGACTTATGAACACTAGATTGATTGAATACTTAGAGGGAAAGCGGTTACTTGCTAATACTCAGTATGGTTTCCGACGAGGTAAGTCAACCAATGACGCGGTTCAGGATCTCGTTAACTCAGTAGTATCCTCCTTCGATGAAAGAAAGAAATGCATCACAATCTTCCTGGACCTCGCCAAGGCGTTTGACACAGTCTCTATCCCGCGCCTCTTAATAAAGCTGGAAAACCTGGGTGTGAGGGGCCAACCTTTGAGTCTTTTCTCTGACTATCTTACGAACAGGAGGCAGAGGGTCAAAATACAAAACTGGATGAGTGACGAAGCATCACCTGAATATGGTCTTCCGCAGGGAAGTGTGGTCGGACCTACGCTATTCCTCGTGTACATAAATGAGTTATGTCACCTAAATCTATCTGGTGGTAAAATATTTGCTTTCGCAGACGATACCGCATTATTTTTCAGTGGTAATAGTTGGGAAAAAGTGTTCGAATTTGCGCAATGGGATTTTCTGTAGCTAAAAGATGGCTTAGGAATAACCTCCTTACAGTTAATGTTAATAAAACTAAATTTATAGCCTTTTCCCCGAAACCCAATCTTCATCCTCCTATTTCTCTAAGTATAAAAGCACATGAATGCCAATCCCTTGTTCCTGACTGTACCTGTCCATCACTTTTATGTACGGAGCAAATAAAATACCTAGGAGTCAACATAGATCGAAATTTAAACTTTAAATCGCATATAAATGATCTTGTGGCTAGATTGCGTAAACTTATGTACATTTTTAGAACCCTAAGACATGTGGCCAGCACTAGAATAATTAAAATGGTGTATCTCGCACTATGCCAATCGCTCACGGATTATTGTATATCTGCCTGGGGTGGGGCATCGAAGTCATATCTACTCGTACTAGAACGAGCACAACGGGCTGTTCTAAAAGTAGGAGCTGGACTCGCCTTCCGCCATCCCACTACAGACCTGTACAAGCGATGGGAAGTGCTCACTGTACGGCAATCCTTCATCCTCCAGGTTATTCTCAGAAAGCATTCCCAACTTCGATACGACCTTGCTCTCGTTAGCCACAAGAGAAGGAACAAAACTATATGCAACGTAAAATCATATAACTTATCGCTTTGTCATAAATTCTTTGATCACTTAGGCAACTACTTATACAACAAAATAAATAAAAATCTTAACATTTACTCCCTTAATAAACACTCATGCAAAATTATGGTCTCTAACTACCTAAAAACCCTCAGCTACACAGAAACAGAGAATCTTCTTGTAATCCTTAAATGAATTCCTTAGTCATTATCATTGAATTTACCTCATTAACATATCTCCTATAAGAAGACGCACACACAGTAACGCACAAACACACTAATTCACACACACAATAACATGCATACACGAACACAAACAAACACCTACATATCACATACGAAACATACACGTGCAAGACATACATAAATGCACACATACATACACATGTAAATAAGCACATACATAAAATCACACTCATTATATATTTGTTAAAATTAATTCATGTGTGGTGTATGAATTAGATGTAATAGAAATATTTTAAATAAGTTAGAATAAGATTATCTCATTTATCTATAATAGCTGCAATAGACTAGACTCTAGGTACATGGTTATAATACAATCAAAATCTGTCCGTGGGAGGGCACTGGTGACTTGTATCACAGGCTTGAAAAAGCCTACAACAGGCACCAGGCTCTCACTAAGTAAGGTTACTGTATTGTGCTAGTACATAAGCCTAGTTGTAGCCTAGTACATAAGACCTACTTGGAGAGCAAATAAACGTTATTATAAACGTTATTATTATATTGCTGGCATGGAACGGAAACATCGATATTCAATACGTAGGTGAAAAAACCGCTATCCTTAACCACTATGTCACTAAATATACGACAAAATCAGAAAAGACACATGCTTTGATTGATTTCGACGACATAAACTCTACAAAGAGCTTGACAAGTCGTTTGTTTAACATCGGTATGAGAATGCTGTCAAATCGTGAATGCGGTGCATTAGAGGCCAGCGATACGTTGTTAGGCATTTCATTGTATGGTACTGATCCCCACACGACAATAAGGTGGCTAGATGTTAACATGCATCGAAATAGAAGGGTGAAATCTAAAACAGAAATGACAATGCTTAATCCCGATTCTACCAACATACATATATTATGAATCGTGGATAGACGACAAATATCCAGCGAGGCCCAGAGAATTAGAAACTGAAAATCTTTTTAATTTTTCAAAATTGTATGATGTAGTAAAAACGCGACCGGTTCATAAACAAACAGAGTACTATACACTAGATGGAGCTAAATCTTACTTAAAGAAAAGAGACAGGCCTTATCTTATAAACTTCTTTATGTACGATGCCGATCAAATGCCAGAAAAGTACTATTTTTCAATGCTTTTATTGTTCCGGCCATGGCGAAATCTGCAAGACCTAAAAATAGGATTTCAGACATATACGGAGGCTTTTAATTCTGTAAAAGATGAAATGAAAGAAGAAATGAAATTTGTAAATTTATGCATTGATTTACAAAATCAGTTACACAAAGCTTTCGAAATGGTGGAGACTAAGTTGGCTGAATTAAATGTGGAGAAAGAAAATGTTGATGATGATGAAGGTCCCGATAATCCCTTAGATTTTGAAGCACTAGAAGCGGTTAATGCAATGGATGACTTCAATAATATTATAAAAAATGACGAAGAGACAAACGATTTAGATGAAATGATGAATAAACTTAATAGAGACCAAAAGGAAGTGTTCGATATGGTAACGGAAACTATATCTACTGGAAACAAAATTCTCCGATGTTTTGTAAGTGGTACAGGTGGGACAGGTAAAAGTTTTATTATCAAAATTCTAAAAGTCTGGGTAATGAAATATTTCAATAAGAAAGTTGCTGTAGCCGTTCCAACAGGTATTGCGGCTTTTAATGTAAATGGTTTGACAATCCATCGACTACTTCAATTACCCGTAGAACACAAACAAACGCCAAAATACAAGCCACTTTCGGATGAAGTGCTCCAAGTTCTACGATCTGATTTGAAAAATGTTCTCCTATTTGTAATTGATGAAGTATCAATGATATCAAATGTCACATTAGCTTACATACACCTGCGTCTAGCAGAAATATTTGATACTATCGATGAAGAAAACGGATGGTTTGGTAAACGGAATATCCTTGTTCTTGGAGATCTTTTACAGCTCCCGCCTGTAAGGGAAAATTCCCCTTTTATAAAATTGTCGACTCGAGAAATTACAAAGCTCTTAGGTGCTCTTAATTTCCCAAACCTCTGGCAAGATCTCTTTACTTACCTGCCCCCTTATTATGAACTCTTAATTCCAGTCAGTTTACGGCGTAAACTGAACTGCCTGGCAATTCCGTATGACAAACCCTTAAAACCAGCCAGTTAGCGGTCACGTGACACGTCGTCAACTTCTGCCTGGGTTTTGAATGGCAAAATCGTATTATGAGCTCGCTATTGACATTGCTTGACATGTTTATCTGTCAAATAAAACCATTCAGTTTAAGCTGCCGTATGGCAGCTTATATTGCATTGTTATAAATGAAACTCCCGCAACGACGAGAATTTTCATCCGCTAAACTACGACATAATTTTATTTACAATAATGATTAATCATACTCAATAAAAATATTAAACATTGTCATTGCAATTATTTTTAACTAGCTCTCCGCCCGGCGCTGATTCGTCCGCTATAATTAATTTATATTGTGCCCCTTTTTTACCTCTTTAAGGGGTAAAGAAAGGGGTAATTTCCCTCAACCTTCTCTTAATAGTGCTCATCTACACTCCCCAAGGAACATCCATCCTTTAAGCTTTTTGCGATTAATAATATCGGCTGTGTGTCTGTTAGTCACTCAGTAAGTAACGGGGGACTATTATAAATATAATATATTGATACATGTAAATATTATAATGTTTTTTTTTAATATTGTTCAATAACTCTAAATTACAAACAAACATACAAGTGGACAAATTGCATTATATTGACTCTGACAAATTGCCGCCGAAAATGAGCATAAAATGAGTGATTGTTCAGAAACCTAATTTTAAAGTAACTTAACATGAACTTACAATCACTATAATTATTATTCCTATTATTTTATAAAAATATTATGTAATACGTGTATTTACTACTCATTTTGATATTTCTCATAAAACATTTAAGTTAATACTTAATTTAAGCGTAAAATATATAAATAATAAGAAACCGTACAGTTACCGGTTAATTTGAAATGAAATTTTTGAACGTTACGCTTGTCAACACAAAACAGCCAGAGACAAACCATCCAGTCATAAGCCGTCCAGAATTAGGCAGCTCATAATACCAAATAGATCCAGCCAGTTTAAGCCCGAGAATTGAATTGCCTGGAACTTGCATGGTTTTTTAAAAGTTCATAATAGGCCTGCTGGAGTTAACACAGAACATGAGGCAATTGAATGATTTGACGTTCGTGGAAATGCTCCTAAGAATAAGAGTAGGAATCACTACTCAAGAAGACCGACGTATATTATCAGAACGATTAATTAAACTTAAATCAGATTCAAACGAAGGAAGATTACGTGAAATATGTGAAAATCTTAGTCGGCTTCCAGCAGATACAGTTTGTTTGTTACCGACAAGAAATATGGCTCAGCAACTTAATGATGAAATGTTACAAGCTATTCTTCATCCGGAAATTAAACTCATAGCCACAGATAGTATCCATTGTCCCAAATATCTTAGAAAAAGAGCTCTTGAGTGCATTGAAAAGTACGAGGAGGATTCTTCTATGACAGCAGGCTTAGAAAAAACTATAGTTATTAAAAAGGGCGTGAAAGTGATGCTTAAACGAAATATTGATGTTTCTTTGGGTCTTGACAATGGTGCTATAGGCATTGTTGATAATGTAGAATGGGATTTGATAGACAAGAAGAAGGCAAGAAGAGTTGTAATATTTTTTAATAACGGTCTTAAACACGAATTAGCACCTGTAAAATCTTGAAATTATAAATAGAGCATTCGTTCACCGTGAACAGTTTCCAATCTGTGTCGCGTATGCCATCACTATACATAAGAGTCAAGGTCTAAGTTTAAGTAATGCTCTCATTGACATTGGGTCATCTACGTTCTCTTGTGGGCAGGCTTATGTAGCACTCTAGAGTGACCAATTTACAAGGTGTTCATCTTATTAATATAGACTTTGCTAGTATTAAAGCACAACAGGCAGCAATAGTTGAATATAATCGCCTAAGATTGAAGTATTACCCTCATCGATCAGTCACCTGTAAAACATCAAGGAAAAAATGCAAGGATAGAGAATGGTCTATGAAAGAAGGCACTGCTGATGTGCAAGAAATTCAACCCAAAAAGAGAAAAAAAAATAAACATGTAGGCACTTCAATACACATACACACATACATTATTAATTCACATCACTCGTCATACAACAACCTTAAATGATAAAAAAGACGTGTGGCACTCGGAGACTGCCGCGGTAAAGCTATTGCATAGCATTTTTTATCAACTTATGCAATTACAATTATATATTTATTTTATTTATTATATCACAATTCAATTCTTATAGTGCTGGTATTAATATTCGTCTTGATTCCTCATAACATCATTAATCCCTTTGATTATATACACGGTTAATCCATATTCTACCACAATGTTTCTCTTGCTCGGACATCCACATAATTTTTTTCTGATACATAATGTCATTATATTATTTGAAATCTCCCTTTTAATGGAAAGAGCTTTCAGTTTCGGCTTAACTACCTCGCTTCTGCAGATCTCTTATCACCACCTCCTGCTGATCTTGCTCCTCACACTTGTTTTAGTAGAGGCATAAAATTCCTCCATTATAATAGGTCATTAATTAACTGAGTTAACTAACTTTTACTTTATAACGGCTAAACCGATTTGGCTAATTTTAGTCTTGAAATATTCGTGGAAGTTCAGGGAAGGTTGCAGCGATGAGAAAATATGGAAAAATTGCGAGGAAAATACTAAAAATGAAAATTTTAATTTCCCATACAAATCTTACCTGTCAAACATTTGATTTTCGCCCCGTTGGTTCGGTATTTTAAGAATAATTACATGTAGATCTGGATTAAATAAGGCGTTGGAATCGACAACATGTATTCATAATAGTCGAATTATCGCGTATTTAGATTTAAAACATGCAAAATAACATAGACATATAGACATACATGACATAAAATAATGACACTATAATGACATTTGGTTGTTGTATTGCGTGCGTTCAGAAATACACACATCAAAAGTGTCTAGGGATCAACATATATTTTTGCAATAACTTTTCTCCTGATTGATATTAATTAAAATTTTCTTTAAGGATTCATCAAATAAAGTGTTTTCGTTTGTCACAGTAACGATAAACCAAGTCACCTTTGCATTAATAAAGAAATTTGCCATTTTCCTAATAAAGGGATTTTTGACATTTGAACCACTAACATTAAAGTTCGAAAAAAAGACTGAAATAACAGTTTTCTTTAAAATTTTATTGGGTAACTTAAACAATTAATAATCCGTGTTTCTACCGCGAACACTAACAACACAAGAACATCGGTTTGGCATACTCAAAATGAGTTCATCCAAATCACGCTGTGGAATGGCCGCCCATGTTCGTTGCAACAACAAAAAAAGGTCTTCTTGCCACTGGATACCCTCCATATTCGGCAGAGCTCTTCTCTGTAGCATATCCCATGCATGCTCAATCGGGTTCAAGTCTGGCGACTGAGCAGGCCAGGGCAGGACATTGATGTTAGCTGCGGCGAGAGTCTGTCTTACAACTCTTGCGGTGTGCGGTCGTGCATTATCATGCATTAACTGAAATAAGGGACCGATTTGCACTTGTAGAGGAACGATGACGTCTGATACAATCGTCTCAGCATAAATTTGAGCGTTGAGGTTGCCTCTGATCCAAATCAACTCAGTTCTTCCGCCGATCCAAATACCCGCCCATACCATGATGGTTCCACCACTATAAGGATGGACTTCCTGGCAGGATTTTAATCGCTGTTGGCGTCCAGGGGTTCTCCAGTGTCGTATACGTCTTGTATCCGGTCTCATACCAAAACGAGACTCATCAGAAAAGCACACGAAACGCCATTGTTCTTCTGCCCAATTTCTGTGTTCAAGAGCCCATTGATATCGAATCCTACGATTGTGCATTGCTATAGGTGGTACCCGTAGCGGTCTTCGGGAATGAAGGTTCACTTCATGCAAGCGGTTTCTGACTGTTTGGTCGCTAATTAAGTTCCCTGAAGAGTGATGAAGCCTCACGGCTAACATCATGGCGGTTATTGTTGGAGCTCTTCGAGTTAAGATTTGAATGTATCGGTCTTGTCTCCGTGTGGTGCAGCGATACCGTCCTCCAAGGCGCTCAGCCACGGTACCAGTGCTTCGATAACGTGTCCAAAGTCGACTGATAACACTCTGACTTGTATTCAGAGCTAAAGCCACAGTACGTTGCCGGGAACCAGCTTCTATCATTCCCACGGCTCTGAGCATTTCTTCCCTGCTTAAATGACGTCGCCGCTCCATAATAACGTTGGTTTTAATCAGTAGTAGGGAAACAGTAGCACTAATAATGTCTTCAATGCGTTGTATGTTTTTATAGGGAAAATATTGACAGCTGATTTTCATCTATTACTCGAATTTGATTGACAGTTCCTGATTCAAATTATGAAATGCACCAAAAAGGATCCATATAAATTTATAAAATCATACAGAAGTTGAAAAAGTCGATAAAAGTGTAACCCCTAGTGCAACGGGACTACGGGGAATTAAAATTACCCGTGGTCCCGTCAACGGGACAAACCAACGGGACCACGGGTATACACCCAAATTTATTACAAAGCCACATCTCAATCTCAAGAAATCCGCATAAAAATGCTTGATCCCTAGACACTTTTGATGTGTGTATATTTTGTATAGTTTGCTTTACAGTTTGCTTTACTCTTCATCATATTATGCCCCGTAAATCGCCCCGTGAGATGTCCGCCCATTATGACGTAACAATTTTCTGTTATCAAACTGGTTCCTTTTTTTAGTTTTAAGCTTATAAAATTGTCAAATCCTCAAAATAATCCGTAGAAATATTTTAACGATTATATTAGAAAATCACATTGAAATGAAAAACAAAATACAGCCACAAGAGAAATAACGAAACGAAGATTCATCAAATAGGTTAACAAATAAGTTAAAAACTTATAGCAGTCTTTACACTTATTTTTCGAAATAGATTTTTCTACGGGACGCAGCAATACATTGGAAGGAGCTGAAGATAACTCCATTTGTGTCTGTTTTAATTAATGACCTATTATAATGGAGGAATTTTATGCCTCTACTAAAACAAGTGTGAGGAGCAAGATCAGCAGGAGGTGGTGATAAGAGATCTGCAGAAGCGAGGTAGTTAGGCCGAAACTGAAAGCTCTTTCCATTAAAAGGGAGATTTCAAATAATATAATGACATTATGTATCAGAAAAAATTTATGTGGATGTCCGAGCAAGAGAAACATTGTGGTAGAATATGGATTAACCGTGTATATAATCAAAGGGATTAATGATGTTATGAGGAATCAAGACGAATATTAATAACAGCATTATATAAGAATTGATTTGTGATATAATAAATAAAATAAATATTATATTGTAATTGCATAAGTTGATAAAAAATGATATGCATGCAATAGCTTTACCGCGGCAGTCTCCGAGTGCCACACGTCTTTTTATTTTATTGTAAACTGTTTTGAAGTGTTGTAATAGACTTTAAAACTCTGTGTACTGACTATTATTTCTGACCTCCAGCCACGTATAACCCAAATTATATCTACCGCTCTGTCCCTAGCGCCGTTATCAGAAGTGAGATGTAACTTTACGTCCCACACATGGCTGGCTAGGTTATTTCAAGTTTTCAGGTTATAATATTGTCAGGTGATAATATTGTGAGGCATGGATGGCAAGTGAAGAGATATGACCACCATGCCACGGTAAAACAGGATTTTGAAATAAAATGGCAAGTATCGGCGTAAAGGATTTTCAAGTAAGACGGCAAGTATTGGTATGGTTTATTTTAATTTCATTAGTCATGTGGTAACAGAATTTCATTTCTTAAGTTTTAATTTTTGTGTAAACTATGTTGTGTGTGTAAACTACACACATCAAAAGTGTCTAGGGATCAAGCATTTTTATGCGGATTTCTTGAGATTGAGATGTGGCTTTGTAATAAATTTATGATTTTATAAATTTATATGGATCCTTTTTGGTGCATTTCATAATTTGAATCAGGAACTGTCAATCAAATTCGAGTAAAAGATGAAAATCAGCTGTCAATATTTTCCCTATAAAAACATACAACGCATTGAAGACATTATTAGTGCTACTGTTTCCCTACTACTGATTAAAACCAACGTTATTATGGAGCGGCGACGTCATTTAAGCAGGGAAGAAATGCTCAGAGCCGTGGGAATGATAGAAGATGGTTCCCGGCAACGTACTGTGGCTTTAGCTCTGAATACAAGTCAGAGTGTTATCAGTCGACTTTGGACACGTTACCGAAGCACTGGTACCGTGGCTGAGCGCCATGGAGGACGGAATCGCTGCACCACACGGAGACAAGACCGATACATTCAAATCTTAACTCGAAGAGCTCCAACAATAACCGCCATGATGTTAGCCGTGAGGCTTCATCACTCTTCAGGGAACTTAATTAGCGACCAAACAGTCAGAAACCGCTTGCATGAAGTGAACCTTCATTCCCGAAGACCGCTACGGGTACCACCTATAGCAATGCACAATCGTAGGATTCGATATCAATGGGCTCTTGAACACAGAAATTGGGCAGAAGAACAATGGCGTTTCGTGTGCTTTTCTGATGAGTCTCGTTTTGGTATGAGACCGGATACAAGACGTATACGACACTGGAGAACCCCTGGACGCCAACAGCGATTAAAATCCTGCCAGGAAGTCCATCCTTATAGTGGTGGAACCATCATGGTATGGGCGGGTATTTGGATCGGCGGAAGAACTGAGTTGATTTGGATCAGAGGCAACCTCAACGCTCAAATTTATGCTGAGACGATTGTATCAGACGTCATCGTTCCTCTACAAGTGCAAATCGGTCCCTTATTTCAGTTTATGCATGATAATGCACGACCGCAAGAGTTGTAAGACTGTTGAAATTAAACAAGTTTTTGGTGAAAACTTAAATTTATATTAATAAAGCGTTCTGTACAATACAAGAAGTCAGAGCAGAGAAAATTTTCCACACATTCGTTATTCAAAATCTTTATAAATGTAGACTAGCAAAAGGTGCAATTTCATACAGATAATAAAACTTTAACACTCCCTCCAAATTTCAACTTTCCAAATATATCTAACAAGCACAAATTAACTCAGTATGGATAGTACAACTAGGCTCACATTTCAGTTTAAATTACATATTACAGACTAGTTTAAAAAAAATAAACTAAACAACCATAACAAAACTTCCTATTTGTACTGAAATACTAACACAGTTTTAAAGACAAATTTGTTACAACATGCGTATACATTTCATGAATTATACCTGAATTTTGGACATATTCCTTAAATTGATTATTAAGATACTCAGTAGGTACCATTATCAGTTCTTAATTTTTTTTTATTTTTAAATCAAGTTGGTTTTCTACCAAAGCCTTAAACAGTTTAAATTTACTAAATACATCAGACTTATTGTTAAGAAAATAGACAAATACTTTCCTGGTATAATCGTCCACAAATGTTACAAAGTATTGTGCCCCTCCAACCGACTTGACTTCTAATGGTCCACAGACATCAGAATGTATGAGTTCCAAAGGTTTCTTTGCACGGGAACCTTCTTTAGGAAACGGCAGCCTGGACTGTTTTCCCTCTTGACAATACTCACACACCATGTTCAACTTATTTTCCCTTAACTTGACACCTTCTGTACAATTAGGGAGCTTGCTCACATCAGATAAGTTGAGATGACCCATCCTTTGATGCCACAGGTAGCTATCATTTTCATCTGAGCTACACGCATATGCTGACATAGTACTTGTGTTTAAACGGTACATATTGTTAACTAATTTGCATGACAAAACTTCTTCTTTTGAGTTATTGAGTATTTTACAGCCATCTTCATAAAACTGTACGGAATGCCCCTTTTTAATAAGCTGACTCACCGAGAGAAGATTGCTTGCTAATTCAGGTACAAATAGTACATTAGTTACTTGTATTTTATGTATTTTTCCATACTTATCGGTAACAAACAGATCAACTTTCCCACAGCTTTTTACGGCAAGCATTTTATCATTTGCGATACGGATGCTTGTAACTGGAGCTGGCGATATGTCGTAGAGCCAGTCCTGCCTCATAGTTAGGTGCATGGATGCTCCGGAATCAACAAACCAACTATTGCAATCATTTGAAGTTGATGCTGAAAGTACGGCGACATATCCGTTTTCTTTTTCTGTTTGCTTATTCTGTTCCTTCCTTTTTGATCTGCAATTCTTGCTAATGTGACCATATGTATTACATTTAAAACAACGTGGCCCTTTGTTTACTTTCAATGTACTTTCTTGTGCTCTCTGCTGATATTTGTTTCTTGCATATAATGCCACTGACTCGGAGCTCTTTATTTCCTGTAAGAGCTTAGTCTTCACAGAGTCCGCTGTAATCGGCACACCCGAACTTTCAATTGCCATTATCATTGGTTTATATACGTCTGGTAGGCCAGCAAGTAACAAAGTACCCAGCCACTCATCATTAATATCAAATGAGATATTTCGTAATTTATGTGCTGTTGTCATGATTTTATTGACGTAATTTTCTATATCTTGACAATTATCCAATGTGGTTGTGATCAAATCTTTTAGTAACCCAACGCGACGAGTCAACCCTTTGTCATCGAAAGCTTTTTGTAAGTTTGTCCAAACCTCTTTTGCAGTTTTAGCTTCTTGAATGTGAATGTAGTTTATTGAGTCAACCAATAATATTATTTTTGATTTTGCTTTCAGATCGAGTTTGGGATCGACTTCCTTGCCTTCGTTTTCAATACAACACCAGAGTTCTTCATGTTGCAAAAATGTTTGGACGGCAAATCGCCACGTATTGTAATTATCACGTCCAACTAATTTTTCAATAAAAGCAAATGAATTAGACGCCATCTTATTGTTCTTTCCAAATTGTCAACCTCGTGTTCGAGTGAGCTTAGGTCGTATCACTTTTATGACCGGCGACCTTGTTTTCACTTTTTGCACAAAACTTTTACCTGTTTTATATATTTCCTTTGATCTAGATAAATTATACCTTTCTCTCTGTCTCTTTCTACATGTATTGATAAACAGTAACGTAGCTCTCCAATATCTCTTATATTGATCTTTGTATACCTCTTTCTTAAACTTTATAAACACAGATTTTATATCCATTCTTATTCCTTAGAAAATACACATACATACACTTTTCTCGAAAAATCATCGACAATGGTTATGAAGTACTTTCTACCTCCAGCGGAAGGTATCTCCATCGGACCACAAAGATCGGTGTGTATTATCTCGAGCAATGCCTTTGCTTTAGAATTAGACTGTGGAAACGGAAATCTGGTTTGTTTGGCTTCACAGCATGGTATACATACAGAATCAACTTCTTTATTAGTGATATTTATACCTTCTGCACACGACTGTAACCTCTTAACGTCAGCAATATTTAAGTGACCCATTCTCTTATGCCATGTAATCAAATCTGCCTTACTTTCATGTGAAGTAGCATATGCATTACCAGTTGCTATATTCAGTTTGTACATGTTATTAGATAATTTTGCAGTTGCAATACGTACTCTATTAGCATTGTAAATATTACAGCCCTCATCGGTAAATTCCAGCTTACAACCATTTTTCGTTAACTGACTGACTGACAACAAGTTCGCACTAAGCTCAAGAATAAACAAAACATTTCTCACCTGGATCTGATGCACATCTTTACATATTTTGGTCTGAATATTTACTTATTTACCCTTGTTATGCACGGAGACTGCATCATTGTTCGCCACCGTTATCTTTTGGATCGGAGGTGTCTCGAAATCGTACATCCAGTCTGAGCGTCTTGACATATGCATTGTTGCCCCTGAATCTATGTACCAATCATCAGGACCCATTGAGCTGTGAGCTGAAAAAATAGCTCTTGCAACAATTTCGTTTTGACAAAATCTGACGAAATTTTTATGCTTGAACTCTCCAAACCCATAATCATAGGCTTATAATTTTCCGGTAAGCCCGCTAGCATGAGAGTACCGAGCCACTCGTCTCCGACTTCAAAACCAATATTTCGTAACTTATAAGCTGTACTCATAATTTTATTTACGTATTCCTCAACGCTAGCACAACTGTCCAATGTAGTGTTGATTAGGTCCTTTAACAAGCCAACTTTCCTTGATAGCCCGGAGTCCTCGAAGGCATTCTGAAGGTTTTGCCATACTTCTCGAGCTGATGTAGCATTTTCGATATGAACGAAGTTGATCGGCTCTACCAACAAAATGATCTTGGTCTTAGCTTTAGTGTCCCTCTTGGCATCTTGACCTCCCGGATCAACACAATCCCATAATTCCTCATGTTCCAAGTATGATTTTACGGCAAACTTCCAAGACGCATAATTTTCTCGACCGGCGAGTTTAGTTAAGTATTTGAATATTCGGCATACTCATGATGGAAAATATTTATGGGATACTTTAATTGCAATAAATAACATCAAAAAACGTTTTTATTTCTGGTATTCTGGGCCCATAACCTGTTGAAATTAAACAAGTTTTTGGTGAAAACTTAAATTTATATTAATAAAGCGTTCTGTACAATACAAGAAGTCAGAGCAGAGAGAATTTTCCACACATTCGTTATTCAAAATCTTTATAAATGTAGACTAGCAAAAGGTGCAATTTCATACAGATAATAAAACTTTAACAAAGACAGACTCTCGCCGCAGCTAACATCAATGTCCTGCCCTGGCCTGCTCAGTCGCCAGACTTGAACCCGATTGAGCATGCATGGGATATGCTACAGAGAAGAGCTCTGCCGAATATGGAGGGTATCCAGTGGCAAGAAGACCTTTTTTTGTTGTTGCAACGAACATGGGCGGCCATTCCACAGCGTGATTTGGATGAACTCATTTTGAGTATGCCAAACCGATGTTCTTGTGTTGTTAGTGTTCGCGGTATAAACACGGATTATTAATTGTTTAAGTTACCCAATAAAATTTTAAAGAAAACTGTTATTTCAGTCTTTTTTTCGAACTTTAATGTTAGTGGTTCAAATGTCAAATATCCCTTTATTAGGAAAATGGCAAATTTCTTTATTAATGCAAAGGTGACTTGGTTTATCGTTACTGTGACAAACGAAAACACTTTATTTGATGAATCCTTAAAGAAAATTTTAATTAATATCAATCAGGAGAAAAGTTATTGCAAAAATATATGTTGATCCCTAGACACTTTTGATGTGTGTAGTTTGTTAATAATCAGGAGTGAAAAAAAAACATTATTATTCGGTAATAAAATCATTTAAGGCAGTTACGTAATTAAAACAAATCACTTCTCATCGTAATCTAATTTTGGTGTTTTATCGCTGAAAAAGAAAAATCGTTTTTATTATGACCTCTTGTAACTTTCCCTTTGATTTTAGTGTAGTTTAACCAAGTATTATAACATCGGAACACACTTTTATCATGCGATCATTTTGTTGAAGTTTAACGTGGGTAGATTTGTGGTTAGATTGCTAAGATGCCCAAAGGCCAAGTATCATTTGAAGTGTTGTGATGTAAAAAGTGAATTTGAGTCGAGTAATAGTGATGAATCTTAGTTCAGCTGGTCGGGTCTTGCAGAGACCGTGGAAGAGTCCGTGGGACTTGTTGACTTTGTTTGTTGGGCTTAATGAAAAGCCACAGGCCACGAATAAGATTCATGCTTTGTTTTCAGTTTCCTTGATGATAATAGTTGATGAAAGTTATTGGATAATATTGGTACTTGGTTGGGTAAGCATTTTTGTTCAATTAATTTAATCGAGATGTAACGTAACTCGAGTCATTTTAAAGTAAAATTATTATGTTCCGAAGTTACAATAATAGTTAATCTACGTTCATAAAATTCTTAAAGATAAAGGGGGTAGATAAGATTTTGTAGTCTGGTCGACAAAGAAAAACAAACGTTTTTAAGTCAGGTATTTTGTTATGCATTCAGTGTTGATACATTTTTAATTGATAATGAAATCAGGTGTACAGTGCAGTGAGTTTTATCACACGTGCTCTTTTCTTTCGTGACAGGTGTTAAATTCTTAACATTATTTCTTGATTTCATTTTATTTGTGCGCAGTGACTGACACCGCCGATACTGAAACTACTGGTCAGGTAGCTGGTCAATAATAAAAGTATTCTTTTAGTTGTTGGTTTTTGGTGATTTAGTGCGCCGCTTACCGCTGAAAAGGATTAATTGAAAAAAAAATAACCACACACAAAATAGTTTGCTTTATAATGGAATCATCAGAAGACGAAGAAAATCACCGTAATGCGACGCCTTCCGTAATGCGAGCAACTATCCTGGGTTGTCTCTGTTACATAACCTGTGATGCGTTACGTAGCTAAATATGGGCAGATACTGTCACATTAGGTTGGAAGAGCTAAAATATAACTATCCCCTTTTGAGGGCAAGTTATTACGTATTACGCTTCGAGAGCAACATCACCATAGTCGTCGCGTGAAGACAGGCTGCCACCTTGTCACCGCCTGTAGTCGAACATTCACAACCAACAACGTCACGAACGGGAACACCTGTGCCATCCATCAGCGACAGCAATGGATGTTCTTGAAGTTATGGATAGATATGCAGCCTGATACTGCTTTAGGGAAGCCAATCCATAAGAATATGGCATCTCGGTGGCAAGAGGTCATATTAAAAGGCCTGCCTAAAAACACTATCTGATCCTCTCAAATTGTGAGGTTTTGTTACCACCTATACTTAATCAGGAGGTTAAAGTAGCGTTGCCGGACGCATTAATAAATCGCGACGCTTCCTTGTTGAGTAAACAGAAACAAATAGCCGTTGCTTATCGGCTCTGAGTGTCGCTACAGAATTAATAATCAGCAACGAGACATCGAAGCAAAAGATTTTGCGACCCATCAGTGACGCCTGCCGTCTGCTATGCGAAAGCCACTACATTGACTCCAAAATGAGGAGAAACATTGTTATCTCCGCGACAAACACGAGTCTCAAAGAGACATTGGTAGAATCCTCGCGAGATAAATATCTGTTCGGCGAGAATATGTCGGAAAAACTTAAAATGGCGAAATCCCTACAAAGGTCTGGTGAGGCTTTAAAAATTCAAAACACTCAAAAACCTAAAAGTAAACTTACTTTTATTAATAATAAAAATCGCTTCATTTTTAAGGCGCAACGCAAGCTGTACAAAAACGACAGCGGCGCCGGGTCGAAGTTTCGGCCGAGCCAGCGCCAACAGCCGCGCGGCGCTCACAGCAGGATAACCTCGACATGCTCGTCGCCGCCGCCGAAACGAGCCCGGAGGCTTTAAACCAGGTGTGTACTGCGGGCCGCTTACGTTCACCAAAAGTAATTGATTTTTAGTTACTAAAGATACCTTTTTCTTCCACGCCATATCGTACTGATATGCCTAAAGTTTATCCGCAATCAAAGCAAGAAGAGATTAATTTGAAACGTAGATAAACAGTTTACTCGACTTCAAAGCTATATCAGATCATGTGGAAGTCGAGTTTATATCCAGTGTATTCTTAGTACCTAAACCAAATGGTAGCAAAAGGTTCATTTTGAATTTAAAATGCCTAAATAAATTCATTAGAATTTCTCATTTTAAAATGGAGGATTATAGTACCGCCTCAAAACTGATAACTCCTAAATGTTTTTTGGCTTATATTGATCTAAAAGATGCCTATTTCTTCATACCCATAATTCAAAGTTATAAAAAATATCTATGTTTTATATATGTTACCGGAAATGTATGAAATCTAGGAATTGTATACATTTCCTAGGAAATGTATACAATTCCTAAGCTCTTTAGGAAATGTGTAAAATATTGTTTTAAAAATTATTTAATTCATACATTTCCTAGGAAATATACACATTTCCTAGGAATTGTATACAATTCCGATATCGTATTAGGAAATGTGTATGTCGTGGCTACATCGTAGATTTGTTAACTTCAAATGGTCGCATTTCATGAAATGGGCAACTCAGTTTGTCCAGACCGTTAAATTGTCTACGTTTGGTTATCCACGTTTGTCCAAATCGTAAAAACGCAGAATATAGGGCATAATTTCGAACCGTGACGTCTCCGGCGCTGCGGAATGTGCAGCCCCTTCGCCCTTGCGTAACAAATCACAGACTCCCACGCTCGCCTGCGTTTTGTTACAGCGGGCAGGGGCTGCCCTCCCTCCACGCCTCCGGGTTCTAAAAAAAACTCTAGGGGTAGGGCATACAAGACTACGTGGAGTAGGGGTAGGCTAATTCGGTTCTGTAACCAATTCGACCTACCTACACCTTGAAGAATTTGACTGAGTAGTAATGGAAATGAGTATTCATTGTTTTACACAATAATATTTTTGATTAAGGCACTCGGTGAGACAATCTGGTAAAATCATAACGTAAAATATAATATCTTCATATTATCTATCCCGCGTACCCATTAAAATCTTGATCTATAATCTTAATGTACTACATTTCCGATTGCTATTTAGGAAATGTATAAATTTCCTAGGAAATGTGTCCAATATAATTATCACTACATAGTATAAAACAAAGTCGCTATTTTTGTCCGTCTGTTTGTTTGTTTGTCTGTTTGTCTGTTTGTCTGTATGCTTAAATCTTTAAAATTACGCAACGGATTTTGATGCGGTTTTTTGTAATAGGTAGAGTGATTCAAGAGGAAGGTTTTTATGTATAATACATGCATATATTCCCACGAGAACGGGATCCACGCGGGTGAAACCGCGGGCGGGCCGCTAGTTTAATATTATTTCACACATTTCCTGGCGATTTTAGGAATTGTATACATTTCCTAGGAATTGTATACAATGACGGATTTAACACATTTCCGTTAACATATACAATGATATACTTTATGAATTCAATTCCTTACAGTTTGGTTTATGCACTGCACCGTTTGTTTTCATAAAAATGTTAAAATCAATATTAGAGCTATTAGGTAAGGTCTAATAGTATGATGTCTGTAGCTCATCAAGATGATTTTCTGTGTATAGGACGCTCATTCGAGGAATGCAAGCATAATACCCATAAAACTATTTTTGTTTTGCAAAATCTGGGTTTCATAATAAACTTTGAAAAAAGTAGCTTGACACCTTCCACTGAATGTAATTTTTTAGGTTTTATGTTTGATTCAGTAAATATGTTACTGAAATGGCCTAATATAAAAATAAGTAAAATGTGCTACATAATATTTTACGCGACTTTGCGAGATTCATTGGACTATTGATATCAGCTTGTCCAGGAATAGGTACAGCGGGCCAAGAAAGTGGTGTACCAGTTTTCGCTTAGTTTCCTAGTTATAAACCTAATTGTTAAGATTACATACATCATAGGTCACATTATAGGTGCAAGACATTTTAATCTTTATTAGAAACGGATAATGCATTAATTTGTGCAAAGAAGATTTACCTAAATATTCTGAACAAAAGCATAAGAACTATTGCAGTTGACAAAATAATTCTTTTTAAAAAGAAAATTGACAATTGACATTTAGTCAAATAAATATGCAAGCAAAGATGTTTTAAATATCTAGATGGAACACCGAATCCGCGCAAACGTGTCAAAAAATTGTGGGTAACTGTTAGCCACAATTTTTATATCATTACGCACACATTACGCACACATAGACAATAGATGAACGGGTAAAACATCGCCTGCACGCACACATGCTTGATTATGTTGCCTTGTTTTCATTGTAGGGCGACGCTCAATCTAGATATTTAAAACATCAAGGTATGCAAGTAATGTAATAGAATTGGCTAAGTGCGAGTCGGACTCGCTCATGAAGGGTTCCGTAGCAGCAAGTAACATAATATAAAAAATATTCGAGTAAGTAGATTGAATGAAAGGTAAATTGCGGTTTACGATTTATGACGTATTAAAAAAACTACCTACTAACTAGATCTCATTCAAACCAATTTTCGGTTGAAGTTTACATGGCAATGCACATGATATATTATGTTTTTTAGTTTTATCATTCTCTTATTTTGGAAATTACAAGGGGGAGGGGCACATATTTTACCACTTTGGGAAAAAATTATATTAGAAACCTCAATATCATTTTTGACGACCTATTCATAGATATTCCACATGTATGGGTTTGATGAAAAAAAAGTTTTAGAGTTTCAGTTCTAAGTATGGGGAACCCCCACAGTTTATTATTTTTGTGTGAAAATCTTAAAGCGGTTCACAAAATATACCTTCCGACGTCAATGGTTCTATCAAGTTTAAACTAAGAACAAAAGAAATGTCACGTATTTATAATCGGATAAAGATGGCAATAAAAGTTGTCAGATCGATCTGCAAGCGAAACTAACCTTTATCACCTATGAATCTGCAAACGGCATTCAACCTTAGGGTGGTAAACCAATTCTTTGGCCGACTGTACAATATTCATGGTGATATACGAAACGTTTTGAATTACTTAAATATAATTTTTTACTTAATAATCCGTCATAATATGACCAATTAGTATACATTTCTAAAGATGCTCAGGATGATATAAAGGTTTAGGTCTGTTGGTTCCCCTTTTCAGTACCCCCAGGGGGTCCACGAGGACTTATATAAGTCCTAGTGGTTCCCCTTCAGAACATGAGGGGGTCCATCTGAGCCTCGATTCTGCTAATTTATAAATGGATAAATTGGGTCTCAATTGAATTGTTTGACACATTTTGTATGGGGTATGTGTCAAAAATGTGTCAAATTATAGAATCGAGCTGCAATTGAAGCATTTATAAATTAGCAGAATAAGGGCCCAGGATTTGTGAATCCTGTTGGTTCCCCTCCTATTAGAAAAAATGCTGGCCATCCTCTAATATTATTTTGACATACCACATTGAGATGACATTGTGACATTGTTGACGATAGGTACATGTAAGTAAAAAAGTGCTTTGTTCACATTTAATATCCTGCAAGTAAACGCCTCTTATGTTATAAATATTATGTACGTAAAAAATATTACGATAGCTTTCTTACCTTACCTAATACTAGGAATAATGCTTAAGTGATTGTACAAAATTTCACACGAAAAGACAAAACAGCTTGGACATGAGTTTTGTATTTAAGCCATAAGTAGTAGTAAGTGCAATCTGTAGCTGTGAGTAGGAAAAAAACTCCTCGGGAGTTTCTTGCGAAAGTCGAAAAATTAGTATTGGAACATCGTAGGCTAAAGAAGAAACAGTTTTCAGAAATGGTTGGAGTATCGGATACAACCATTTTCAAACTTCTGCATGATCATCTAGGCAGAGATGTGCAAAATCTGTATATATAAATATCTTGCGTTACTGAGTGACTGACTGACAGACAACGCACAGCCGAAACTACTGAACGGAAGAAGCTAAAATTTGGCATATATGTTCTTTTGGGTGTGTGGGGGAGCACTAGTGAGGATTTTACCCGAAGGGGGTAAAGTAGGGTAGTGAAGTTTAAACGAATTCCACGCGGGCGACCCTGCGGGCGTAACCTAGTATACTATAAAACGTATTTAAATACAAAACTTGTCATTTTTTTTCAAATACAAAATACAAAATAGTTTTTCAGCTAATATTTAAAATACAAAATACTTAGTTCCAAAATACTTTATTAAAATAAAATACCTTTAATTTTAAACTTTGTTTATTTTATTCATGTTATTTAAACACGTAATCAAAATTTTAACAAAAACAAAATTGTTAAAATAGTAAGGATCGTTAAACATTTTTGCACCTGCCATTACATAAATTTTATGGCATTGACATGTCAACATTTTATAAGTAGGTACTATGGAGGTTTTATATCCTGCTGGTTCCCCCGGGGATCTCGGAGGGGAACAAACAGACCTAAACCGATATAAATTGGTGGCTAAAGCATATTGAAACACGTTCAAAGTCTATCAGAACCCCAAATTATTGTCTTGAAATCTATTCTGATGCCTCCAACATGGGTTGGGGAGCCTACTGTAATGGCAAAGAGGCTTTTCGTTATTGGAAAAGTGACGAATGTCACTTACATATTAATGAATTAGAATTAAATGCCGCCTTTCTTGCATTAAAATGTTTCGCTGATCACCTGCAGAATTGTGAAATTTTGTTACGTATAGATAATATAACTGCAATTGCCTGTATAAATAAAATGGGTAGTGTTCAATTCAAACATTTAAATAACCTGGCAAGACAAATTTGGCAATGGTGTGAAAGGCGTAAAATTACAATTTTTGCATCTTACATTAATACAAAAGATAATTATGTAAACTAATTACCTACCTATCGCGACGATTATTCAAAGATACAGAATGGGAATTAAATGACGAAGCTTTTATGAAAATTACACACGAATTCGGCCAACCAGATCTAGATTTATTCGCTAGTATGTGCAACGCGAAATGCCAAAAATATATAAATTGTATCGTGGAAAAATGATCCTGTTGCTTGGGTTATAGATGCATTTACCATATCATGTCAAGGATTGTTCTTTTATGCATTTCCACCATTTTCTCTTATTACTCGTGTACTGCAAAAATCATGGATGAGAAGGCGGAAGGAATTGTTATGGTTCCTTACTGGCAGTCTCAACCATGGTTTCCTATTTTTCAAAGAATTATAATGGGTACAACAATCTATTTCAAGCCTAATAAAGATTTGTTAATCTCTTGTTTTAGATCACACACACACAGTCTGCGTCAAACGCTGAGCCTGGTTGCCGCGAAGTTATCCGGCAAGCTTTATTGAAAAGATCTTCGTCGTCCAGATCGGTTGACATAATGATAGCCTCCCTATCCGACAACACTTACAAGCAATAATATGATTGTTGCATTATTAAGGCTTGAATACAATATTGTAAAATAAAAATATTATTATAAAAACAAAAAACCCGACTGCTTACAAAAGAACTCGAAAGAAAAAAAACCGGGCAAATGAGAGTCGGACTCGCGTACGAAGGATACCATTGTGTATAAAAACGCCAAAAAAATCTGGTCTGTTGTATAAAAGCCTCACTTAAATATATTTTAATTGTTTTATTGTAGCCACATATTACGCCCAACGCCATCTCTTGGACCGAATGGTAACTAAACTTACGTCGAATGTATGGCCACCAACTTAAATATTTATTTTATTCTGTTTTTTTAGTATTTGTTGTTGTAGCGGCAACAGAAATACATAATCTGTGAAAATTTCAACTGTGTAACTATTACGGTTCATGAGATACAGCCTGGTGACAGACGGACGGACGGACGGACGGACGGACAGCGAAGTCTCAGTAATAGGGTCCCGTTTTACCCTTTGGGTACGGAACCCTAAAAAACAAGTGTCACAATATCAACATAAAATTCTTCATGGTGCTGCAGGCGGGGACAAACGTAGTACTTGTGATAAATCTTTTTTTACCCGTAGGTAGCAGTATAGTTTGTCCCCGCCTGCAGCACCATGAAGTATTTTATGTTGATATTGTGACACTTGATTTTTTCTTTTGAGTTCTTTTGTAAGCAGTCGGGTTTTTGTTTTTATAATAATATTTTTATTTCAGACTTTTTAGTGTATTCACCGAAAAATCGTGTGTATCAGAATGGCGGGTGTACCCTCACGGATTTTAATATCTCTTTCGGATTACAAACGTACCTGATGTGTACCTCAGTGTACCTGTCCTAAAAATCTGTGTACCTCCTTCTATGCAAAGATTTTAAATAAAATAGGTACACCCGCCATCCTGACGTCAGGACCGCGGGTGTACTTCTAATCGGCATATGTAGCGAAGTAAACTGTTTATGTAGAATTGGTACCTCTGTGTACCTGCAGAAACAAATATTAAATAAATAAAAAATAGTAAGATTGCTGAGAAATTTAAAAAATGTTTCATTTATACACGGTGATTCCAAAAACTGTCCCAATATTTAAACTACACCTTCAGAGAGTACAACTGAGCCATAATTATTAACGTATAATTTTATGAATTTAAAGTGAAAAAAGTAACGACTTTATCGACATAAATGGCACCAACTAACATAATATTATATTCCATTACAACAAATTTTACGAGTTAAAAAAAAGAATTAATAGTACAAAAATTACAAAGCAACATTTTAGCGCCCCACGCGGTACGCGGCACGACGTGCCGCGTGCGGATCGCCGTGCCGCGTAGCGCGTGGGGCGTTAAAATGTTGCTGTCGATAAAGTCTTTTTTTCACTTTAAATTCGTACGTTAATACGACTTAGTTGTCTTCTCTGAAGGAGTAGTTCAAATATTGGGACAGTTTTTGGAATCATCCTGTATTATATTTGTTTTAGGACCCGAAGGTAAAAATTCAATAATACCAAGCAATGTTTATATGTCTTTCTTTTAATGTTACACTACGAGGCACATCATCTAAACATATATGTCGGAGGAGTATAATAAATAAGACTAGTTTTGTTTGTTTGTCCCCGCCTGCAGCACCATGAAGTATTTTATGTTGATATTGTGACAATGGAATACAATATTATGTTAGTTGGTGCCATTTATGTCGATAAAGTCGTTATTTTTTTCACTTTAAATTCGTAAAATTATACTTTAATAATTATGACTCAGTTGTACTCTCTGAAGGTATTGGCATAGATCACAAATCACATTGTTTCCGAGGCAAGCGATGGGAGTGCTATGACGACCTTCGTAATTATGTAACAAAAAGCTCTAAGTGTATGATTGCAGAATGTGTCATGTATGGATTAACATAGTTTTTGTAATATCCATAAAAAAACATACGCATTTTTTTGTTATTGTAACAGGTACGGTCGGTCAAAGAATTGCTTTACCACGCTAAGGTTGAATGCCGTTTGCAGATTCATAGGTGATAAAGGTTAGTTTCGCTTGCAGATCGATATGACAACTTTTATTGCCATCTTTATCCGATTATAAATACGTGACATTTGTTTTGTTCTTAGTTTAAATGGTTTAAACTTGATAGAACCATTGATGTCGGATAAGTAGGTATATTTTGTGAACCACTTTATTAGGGCCAACAGACACACGCGAGAAGTCTCGCCGAGAAATCTTGCCAAAAATTTTGCGCGAGAACCGAGAAGGCATCTACACTCATGCGACCTTCTCATTCGCATTCTCGATCGTCATCCGGAATGGACGTCAGTGCAGCGGCTTTGGTTTTGTGTGCATTAATATACTATAATCTTGTGAATACTAAAATCTATACTATAATAAAACTGTAGGAGCACGTGTTCTGTACATTGAATATTTTTTTAAAATTTCGATTAAGGGGCACTTACATATCGAGATAGAACTCAAAATTATATTTTTTTTATTTATTGTCTGTCTGTCTGTCTGTCTGTCTGACCGATCATCACGCGTAAACCACTGGACGGATTTAATTGAAACTCAGTAAAGTTATTACTTATATACTGGTGTCTATTATAGGGTACTTTTTTTTTCGAATAATATTAAGGTTCCCTAGGGATAGGTGACTAAAGTTTGTATGGAAATTTTTTATAACGTCGTCCGATTTGCTTCAAACTTGCAACAAAGGGTTATCACTTAAATTAATAGAATACGTGTTTCTCAGTTTTTCGATATTTTGTTAGAAAAAGAAAAAAAACACAAATGAATGCGGAAATTTGTAATTTTTTAAGGTAACTTTCTGACTAAACTGAAAATGATTTTAACCCCATTTTTTTAAATTATTATAGTTAAATAAGTAATCTTTAATGTAAATTCAGTATTTTTAAAAAAAGCCAGGAAAGGGTGCAAAAATGGGGATAACGTTGGTACAATTAGAGGTACCTCCAGTGTTTATTCAAGTTGACTTAAGTGACAAAACAAAATCTATAGGGAGGTTAAGAAAGAGTACTAGAACAACAATCTAAAAAAATAATTAAAATTAAAAAAGTTTGTTTGTACGCGCTAATCTCCGGTTCGGCTGAACGGATTTTTATGGGACTTTCACAGGAAGATAGCGGCGATTCCTGAGCAACATTTAGGCTATTTTTATCCCGGAATTCCCGCGGGATCAGGATTCGCACGGGAAAAAATCCTATGCGCGAAGTCGCGGACTTAAATTTTTATGGAACTTCCACTGGGAGATAGAGGAGGATCTGGAGCAACACTTAGGCCCGGCGCCCATTATCGGCATCGGCAAGGAAAGGGATCTTTCGGCATCCCTACATGCCAGCGCACACTGTCGGAAATTGGCATGGCCTTGGCATGCTGCAACATTCTTAGGGATGACGAGGCGTCCTTAAGCATGCCGCACCGAGTGCTGCTTCGGCGAAGGTGACGACGCGACGGTGGGCGACGGCGTACTGAAGGATCCCGAAGTATACCGAAGCATCCTCAAAGCTGCCGATTCAGTAGCCTTAAGCATACCGAAGATTTTTGTTACTACGATCATATATATCATGGAAATTTCTACTTTATTGCCATGAAGTTAATGTACCTATAATGCTTTTAATCACCTAAAATCCTTATCCTGACCGACGCCGATAATGGGCCCCGGGCCTTAGGCTACTTTTTATCCCGGAATTCTGGTGGAGTCAGGATTCACGCGGGAAAAACTCCTATGCGCGAAGTTGCGGACTTAGATTTATATGGGATTTTCACTAGGAGATAGAGAAGGTTCTGAAGCAACACATAGGGTACTTATTATCCCGGAATTCTGGCGGGATCAGGATTCACGAGGGAAAAACTCCTATGCGCGAAGGCCCGGGCTTGAATTTTTATGATACTTTTATTGCGAGGTAGAAGAGATTCTGGAGCGTATAGACTACTTTTTCTTCCGGACTTCCCGCGAGATCATGATTCACACGGGAAAAACCCCTATGCGCCAAATCGCAGGCTTAGATTTTTATGGGACTTTCACTGGGAGATAGAGGAAGTTGTGAAGCAACGTATAGGCTTCGGTTTATCTCGGAATTCCCGCGGGATCAGGATTCACGCGGTAAAAACTCATACTCATAAGGTCGTGGGTTCAGATATTTATGGGACTTTCAGTGGGAGGTAGAGAAAGAAAAACTTTGTGACACACTGAGTTCCACGCGGGCGGAGCCGCGGGCACAGCTAGTAAGAAATAAATTAACATAAGTACTAAAATAATAATAATAATTGGTAACCACAGACAGTAGATTATTTTAACTAGAAATGTAAATTTTAAATACAAAAACACACAACGGTCGCACTGAGACCGAACGAGAATGTGAATACGGTTCTCTTTTCTCGCCCGAGAAACCCTTTGAAGCGGGCAAAAATACCGACACCGATCCGAGAACAGGCGAGCCCGAGAACGAGACTGCGAGAAACCGATCACATTCACGCTTCTCGGGTGTTCTCGGGGGTTCTCGGCGTGAGTTTGTAGCCGCTATAAGATTTTCACACAAAAATTGACTACTAAAATACTTAGAACTGAAACTCATAAAAAAATTTTTCATCAACCTATACGTGTGGGATATCTATGAATAGTTCGTCAAAAATGATATTGAGGTTTCTAACATAATTTTTTTCTGAACTGAATACTTTACGCGAGAGGCACTCCCAAAGTGGTAAAATACATATGTGCCCCCCCTGTAACTTCTAAAATAAGAGAATGATAAAACTAAAAAACATATATGATGTGCATTGCCATGTAAACTTCCACCGAAAATTGGTTTGAATGTGATCTAGTAAGTAGTTTTTTTAATACGTCATAAATCGTAAACCGCAATTTACCTTTCATTCAATCTACTCGAATATTTTTTTTTTATATTATGTTACTTGCTGCTACGGATCCCTTCATGGGCGAGTCCAACTCGCACTTAGCCAATTTTTATTACATTACTAGCATATTTATTTGACAAAATGTCAATTGTCAATTTTCTTTTTTTTTTAAAAAAAAAGAATTATTTGGTCAACTGAAATAGCTCTTATGCTTTTTGTTCAGAATATTTAAATCTTCTTTGCACAAATTAATGCATTATCCGTTTCTAATAAAGATTAAAATGTCTTGCACCTTTAATGTGACCTATGACGTACGTATTCTTAACAATTAGGTTTACGTCATTATTGTGCGTCTCTTTCAGTGATATTTCTTATGACCTTTGATGTAATTTTTGATGACTAGGAAACTAACTGAAAACTGGTACACCACTTTCTTGGCCCACTGTACATACAAGTCAAACTGAGAACCTCCTTTTTTGAAGTCGGTTAAAAAACCGGACAAGAGTAAACCTGACTCGTTGGTCCTATGTTCCTGTCCAATACAATACAATGTTCCTGGGTTGAAATATATATGGTCATGAATTATCCTTCGTAATACCATAGGTATCAACGTCTACAATGTGGTAATAACTAATTACACTATTCTACTAACGTTTGTGCCACTTGTCTAAGCCCTCTGGCTTCAACATCGACAATCGGAAATAATTCTAGAACTACTCGAAAGTTGTCATTCAAACTTTCAAGGGACCAAACAACAGCCTTCGAATAAAAAAAGTATTATCAAAAGCGATTGCCCAGAATGAGGTATCACACAAAAAATAAGGCTCTAAGGGCCTAGAGCTCACCCGGGGAAGTACCACCGCCCGCCACGGTACCTAGTACCATTCCTACCGTGTAATAATTGTTTTAAGAACAATTGTGTTCCGGATAGGAAGGTGTGGAGCCGGTTACACTTTTTTAGAGGCGACCATCTCAGTCCTCAGGGGTAGCAACGCATCTGTGACCGAATTAGAACGAGATTCATACTAACAATAATTAACTGGACTATTATTAACATTAACTAACAGGACTAATTATCACTAACAGTTCTTATCCTCACACTTATTAACAAACTAACCAACTAATATTCTAACACCATCTACTAACTGAACTAACCATCCTAGTCCCTTTGAGTCTAGTTCTACGTTGGTCACAGTTGCTATGGGCGGCAGCGGAAGGGTGGTGCTGCATGCTCGTTTGCTATCTTAATTCCATAAAAAAAGGAACTGGGAATCAATCATTTGTTTGAAGTCGGTTAATTGAAAAACAGGCAATTTTCTTAGCCATGTTATCAATATGTGGAGTCATATCGTATATTTTTAAAATGTTTATTAAGTATCCTTCGTGTTGCTAAGGTACTTAAAATTTAACATCAGAATCAAGACCCCTGTGGCCTAAGGTGGAAAGGCCCGGTTCATAGAGCCGGAGATTGCGGGTTCAAATCCCGTCAGGGTGACAAGTAATAGAACTTTTTTGCGTTTTTAAAATAGCACTCGTGATTGTTAATTATAAATCTATGTAGTATTTTGTTAAAATAGTTTGGTTTTTTGTATTAGAGACAATTTGTATTTTTTCGTGTAATTAAACTTAATAAAATATAACTATTTTCGTTTTTAAAATGTTTGGACACAAATCAAAGTTTTTGACATAATTATTTTATTTAAATGTTCAATTTGTCATATTGAAATAAATCGGACAAACTTTATTTTTATTATCTTACGAAAATGAATATTACGAATTTCAAACTGATTTTTATTATAGCTTTACTATCTTTCAAATGTTCACAAAATATTTACGTAATAGATGATTTTAATTGTAATTTCCTTCATCTTTGTTCGTGCTAATAATTAACAACGCCATCTTTTGAAAGTTTGACTTTTGTCACTCGCAATTTCTTTTGCGTATATCAACAAGTAGTGAAATGTTATGTGCATAGGTGGCGCTTATTATGTATATCAAATTAAAAGAAAAGAATAACAAGAAAGAGGGTTTGATTAGGACCTAGGGCTAGAACTAGGTTTGATGAGGGATGAACTAAAACTTCTGGGAAAGAATCATGTGTAACGAACGTGACGTAAGCTGATGCACCGCCAGCTGAACTGTGTCTAAAGGAGCCGTCTGCCAACACATCACCGACAAAGACGTAGCCGTAGCCTTAACCAAAGCCAAAGCCATCGCTCGCCATATTGAATATTCCCTCCAGCCACAGCCAGGCAGCCGTCACAGCCAGACGGTGGAGCGGAAGGTGTCAGTATAAGCCAAAGCCATAATCTTAGCCTTATCTGTAGCCATTAGCAATACTTTTTGTATGAACTGATGTTATTTAAAAATAATGATGTGACGTTGACGAAATTTAATTTGGTATTCGATTCCATGATTGTATTGTCATTAAGCAGAAAATTATAAAATCCTAAATTAAAAATAGCCGTATTAATTCCCTTCTTTTACACATGACTTCATTAGGTAACTATGTTTAGTTTTGAAGTGTTTTAACAATAAATGACGTCAGCAAAAACATTTTTATTTAGTACTTGAATTACAAATAACGGTATGATTTACGTAACTAATTACTTTACTTTAATAACAATAAAATATATAAAATGACTCAGTTGTACTCTCTGAAGGTGTAGTTTAAATATTGGGACAGTTTTTAGAATAATCCTGTATAAAGAGTATTGGCATAGATCACACTAGTAAATCCGCCCTCGCTTCGCTTCGGGAAACCAGTCCCTTCAAAAATCTCTATAAATTTTAACAAATTATGTTATTCCGATGTCTAAGCTATATTACTGCAAAGTTTCATGAAAATCCGTTCAGTAGTTTTTGCGTGAAAGAGCAACAAACACACACACACATACATCCTTACAAACTTTCGCATTTATAATATTAGTAGGATATTAGTAGGATTGTTTCCGAGGCAAGCGATGGGAGTGCTATGACGACCTTCGTAATTATGTAACAAAAAGCTCTAAGTGTATGATTGCAGAATGTGTCATGTATGGATTAACATAGTTTTTGTAATATCCATAAAAAAACATACGCATTTTTTTGTTATTGTAACAGGTGCCATTAATATTTAATTTTAACTATTAGTTATTAATACTTTGTTATCTTTATAAAATAAAAATGAAGTCAAAGAAATGAAGCTATTTTTTTAAATTTCTCAGCAATCTTACTATTTTTTTCACTTTAAATTCGTAAAATTATACGTTAATAATTATGACTCAGTTGTACTCTCTGAAGGTGTAGTTTAAATATTGGGACAGTTTTTGGAATCACCGTGTATAAATGAAACATTTTTTAAATTTCTCAGCAATCTTACTATTTTTTATTTATTTAATATTTGTTTCTGCAGGTACACAAGAGGTACCAATTCTACATAAACAGTTTACTTCGCTACTTATGCCGATTAGAAGTACACCCGCGGTCCTGACGTCAGGATGGCGGGTGTACCTATTTTATTTAAAATCTTTGCTTAAAAGGAGGTACACACATTTTTAGGACAGGTACACTGAGGTACACATCAGGTACGTTTGTAATCCGAAAGAGATATTAAAATCCGCGAGGGTACACCCGCAATTCTGATACACACGAAAAATCCTACTTTATGGGATGGTTTTTGACAATTTGTGTAAAAACGACGTTATATGATATATATTTTTGAAAAGTTCTTTTCACGATCTTTCATTTGATACCCATATTGCTAAGATAACAAAAATACTCAAGATTATCCCCTCTTTTTCTTCCACTTTCGGGCGCCATTTTGAAAATTCATATAGCCTATGACACTTTCACAGTTCTGACGAATTCAACGATACCTCATATGTCGAAATCCGTTCAACCGTTTAGGCTGTGGGGCGGTCCGAATAAATGGGCATACATACATACATACATACACTCGAAAAACATAACCCTCCTTCTGACGCAGTCGGGTAATAAATAAATATGATTATGAAACAGCATCTGTGCCTATTATTATTCATTTTTAACAAAGACCTATTATCATGGTGCTAAGTATGGAACTATAAATTCCTATAAGTCTGCCTTATCTTTATTGTTGGGAGAAAATATTGCTAAAGATCCCAGAATTAAAAGATTCATGAAAGGAGTTTATAGGTTAAGACCCACAGCGTAACATGGGACACGAATACGGTTCTGAATCATCTGGCTCTACAGTGGCCTAACGAAGGGCTTGATCTAAAAACTCTTTCCATGAAAACCTTAACTTTATTGGCTCTGGTGTCCGCTCATCGTGTGCAAACTTTCTCTCTAGAGTTGTAAAGAACTCGACTCTGAGTCCTAAATTTTGAACTCGGTGACAGTTTTCACGACTCGAGTCTTAACCGTAAGACTCTTAAGACTAGAGAACTCAAGTCTATATGAGCTCTTGAACTCGAGACTCGAGACTCGAGTCTTCTTTAGCGCTCGAGTCCTTTTTACGCGGCGAGTCGCGCTCGAGTTCTTTTCCGCTTGGAGTCTTTCTGTTTAAAGCAGTCAATAAAAGGTTACTTTTGTGAGATATATTTGTGTGTAACCAGAAGGCGATGTCGAAAAATATAATTATATTGGTATAGAAGTATAGATATAAATTCTAAATAAATCACTGTCAGCATTTCGAAGAACAGTTTGAAGAAGACTCGAGCTCTTTTAAGACTCGAGCTCTTTTTTTCATGATAGGACTGAAGCTCGGCTCGACTCGAGACTCCGAGTTCTGTTAGTTCACTGAGTCCTAGAAAATTGAGCCGAGTCTATCGAATTAAGACTAAAAGACTCGAGTCCTTTACAACACTATTTCTCTCTCATCAAGATTGAAAATATAAATATTATTAGTAATAAAGAAATACTTATAAATACTTAGAAATATTTGACGACCCTGTAGCCTAGTTGGTAGCGACCCTGCCTGCGACGCGAGGAGTCCCGGGTTCGATTCCCGGCCGGGGCAGATATTTATGTAGCAGATAAATATTTGTACTCGGGTCATGGGTGTAATTGTAATGTGTTATATGTGTAGTCCATGCCACCCGCGACACAGGTACCTAGTAACCTACTGCGGGGGTATGAGTGTGTTAGCGTTTAGCGTTTACTTATACCTGATCTTATTAAAACCTCAAAACCAAACGCCTTACAACCCGTTCTCAAATTACCTTTCTTTGACACACGCCGTGAAATACGTTCAACAAGAAGTTTAATGGAGTATTTAAATAAAACTCGTACATTACGTGGATCCATAGAACATTAACTTATTAGTTTTAAAAGTCCTCATTCTAAAGTATCTTCTCAAACATTAAGCCGTTGGATTAAAAGCACACTTAAAGAATCTGAATAAACACATCCATACTTTCAGCACACAGTACTCGACATGCTGCCACATCCAAAGCCTTTATTGATGAATGACGACAAATGAAGCTGCTCATATAATTGTGATCGAACTTCACTTTTCAAGTTCGCTTGATCATCAATTAGCTTACGCTTTTAAAAGTTCTGGTATTTATCGATAGATGTCACGAGTAGGGGGTGTTAGATTTTTTTTCGTTACGGAATTTCTGCATTCGGTCTCCGCGCCAAGGCCCGCGATAGAAGCTACGAGTACTTATGCAATAGCTTAAAATGTTTTCGACGGCGGCGGTGCTGGGGTGGAACAGACTCTGGTTCTCTACGCTGTCGGTAGAAAGGGTGAATGCAATAATAATACTTAATGTAATACTTCTTTGTATGAAAATTGCGGTTTGTTTCCCAAATAAAATAAAATAAAAAATAAATTGCATAGTCAAGCTTACCGCCAGCGCGGTTGACCGGCGCGCGGATGACGAGCTACAAGTCTCTTGTACTATTTTATATTGAAAAAAGACCCGCGCGCGCTGTACGTCAAACGACGTACATTTTTAGCGCGATTCATCGGCGCGGGTCAACCGCGCTGGCGGTAAACTATATATCCACTATACAATCACCCTAAATTCATGAGACGGCTTCGTTCAGTGGTCGAAAATTCAAGCATGATTCTCTAATCAAACGGTTGAGGAAGCAAACGAAACATCACCGTCGAAATCGTAGACGAACACTACACGTCGCAAGCGTATTCTTCGTGCAACGAGAAAACGGGAGAGTTTCACATTGGCCATGAATCATCGATTACGCTGGGGAGTTTGCCCAAACTGCAACAGCGCGTTCGATCGGGACGCCAACGCTACCAAGAACACACTCGTCAAATATACACGGTCGGCCTTCTGGGCCAGGATGTCCCACGAACGGGGCATCGTATCCTGTGTAAAAAATTGTAACCCGATGCCCATAAGGATCAATTTCAAAATTGGTTTGAGGGGGGATTGGGTCTTAGGAGGATAGAAAAAAGAACCACCAAATTAATAAAATATATGAGGTAAAAAAAACACTTTTAAATTAATCTACATATTATATTATATACGTCAAGTTCACAATTGAAAATTATTGCAATACAAATCTTTGGCTATCATAAATTGTTATAAATTTATACACAAATCGAATAGCAAAAATCATCAAGCACGAAAATGTTACTGTTGTGAATAAACAACACTCATAAATCAGCATTTATTATTTTGTTTTAACTTAATACTTAGACTTATTTGCATTACGCCTAAGCATTTACATAACTACAGTCGTCAAGGATCTTTTGGCGCGTGGGTGACAGAGACAGTGTCTTACAGTTTGCCTTACCTGTAAGGCGCTGTCTTTGTCAACCACACGCCAAAAGATCGTTGTAAGACTGTACATACAAACATCCACTCATAACTGGCGTTTACAACTTATATCTAATACTTCAAGAACTTCATCATACATATAACTATTATCGTACTAATTATAATAAATGGTATGCATTGAAAGTGGATTTAAATGCAAAATTAAGCATGTCATGGTATCACCAAGTGGTAAAAGCACTCATAATAATTTTATTATCGCTACATATATTATGTATATTAATATTATCTAAGTATGATATTCACTGGACGTATTATATTAATATTCGAGTGATAATTCGTAATTACCAATTCTTCAAAATTGAGTGTGGGTCAACTCACACCGAGACGAGCCGCTCTTTGAAAGACTGCGCGCAGCGTCGCGTCTCGTCTCGGTCTGAGTTGACCCTAATGTTAATACGACATCAGTGTTTCTGCATTGTTATTGTGTTTTCAGTTGTTTTAAATGGATTATTCCAAGTGACAAGCCCGAAACCGGATAAATACTCATACAACTTAGTTGTATTTGCTTTGAATAGTAAATAAAAGTCATTAAAAAAACTCCTTAAATTCCTTTCCTTTCCAACACGAATTGTATTGGACGTAAAATTAAATGACATTATCGCGGATTCATAGAATATCACCAGTAAAATTTTGATACAATACACTCTGATGTATTTCTACATGGTTGGTATAGCCTAAAGTGTACGATCTTCGATATAAACGATCCTTCGTGTTTGCTATCATATTATGGTTAAATTATAAATGGTCTTTTGTAAATACATCACAATGTACCATGCTTATAATGTAGTAAAATGTTTGTTATAATGTTATAATGTTTTATAAATTGAAAAAATAAATGGGATATTGGACTTTTATTAGTTTGGAATAACTAAATCGGCGAAAGTATCTTTAAAATCCATTTTTACATAATACTCTTAATTAAAAAGGTTTGAATGATAACTTTCTTTATATTTCCACATGCTAACTAAACAGGATTGTCACTTGAATCATAATTGAGAAACTAATTTCTACTCTTAGAATGAATTTTTCAGGGTTCGAAAATATCCGATATTTATAGTAAATATCAAAATATCGGATATTTTTGATATATATCCGATATATGTATATTGATATATATCCAATATTTTGTATGAAAGCCATAATACAATTTACTTTTACTTTTTATTGAGTGTTCCGATTTTGATGATTCTTCTTTTATTGGAAAGATAATACTTGTTGTGTAATGCCGTTTCAATTTGGGCAACATCTGACGAGTAGTTTTTAGAAATCTCTACTCGTCGATTTTGATTTATGAGTTAACAACCATAATTCAATAAACATTAAGTACTACGGATAATATCGTCATCAAAATCAGAACATTCAGTGACATTTTACGAGGTAGCAACCATAAATAAACTTTATTAAGGATAATTCAGAAACTACTCTCAGATGTTGCTCAATATGGGACCACCCAAAAAGTACCAGCTTTCAAATAAAAAAAATTTAAACAATCAATAAAAGGTTATGAGGTAACAACCATAAATACACACCATTAGACAGCCCTACACATTATTAAAGACAATTTCAAAATCACTGGCCAAATTTCGCTCAAATTTAATTGGGACCACACGAAAGTCACCAGTTTTCAAGTAAAAAGAATCAACATAACTTTTTACAAAACAGAACAGAACAGACTTCCAAGGCGAGATAACTCAAAAACCACTTGCTAGATGTCGCTTCAATTTATAAGGTACCACATGACAAGCACTACCTTTCGAACAAGAAAAGAATCATCAAAATCGGAACACCCAGTCAAATGCAGTGTTCGAAAATATTCGATATAGCTTCTGCCAGCGGTTTCACCCGCGTCCCGTAAGAACTACTTCGCGTACTTCAGATAAAAAGCAGCCTTCCTCGATAAATGAGCTATCTAACACTGAAAGAATTTTTCAAATTAGACCAGTAGTTCCTGCGATTAGCGCGTTCAAACAAACTCTTCAGTTTTCTACACTTTGGGTTACATTATCGCAGTTTTATAGGATTCCGATTTAAAATAAAATATACTATAGCCTATGTCACCCGGGAATAGTGTAGCTTTCCACCAGTGATGGAATTTTTCAAATCGGTTTAGTAGTTTCGGACCCTATTCAATGCAAACAAAGAAACAAACAATCAAATCTTTCCTCTGTATAATATTAGTATAGATATATATAAATATTATAAATATCAAAATATCGGATATTTTTTATATAATATTATATAATATTCGATGTCATATCAAAATTGTGTTATAGAGTTATGAATACATTTCAAAACTTTATATTATGATTCATTGATTGTCGACGGATGATTGGATTGACGGACATACTGGATTCCGAGGTATCAAGCTTACTTACTGCACTTCACTATTAGGTACTAAAAAATTATAGGACTTCACTATTACCTACTATGGGAGTATGTTTCAACTCTACTACAATCTACAATGCCGACAATGCCATGTTTTGAGAAGTAGAAATACAGTAACAAAAGCCAAAAATTGCATAATATTATGAAATTTTATAAACCAATTTTGTATTGATATATATCACAAAAAATCACTTGATATATATCGGATATATATCAGATATATATCGTGATATATATCATTGATATAATATATCCTTCGAACCCTGGATTTTTTTTTGTATTTTTACACCAATCTTGAAATGTAATATTCTAAGCTTAGATTAGATCATTGATAACTCCTATCTCGCACTCAGTAAGTCCCACTCACGATCCTTTTATTTTAAGGAAGCGCGGTATCTAGTCCGACATCGAGAAACTTATCAACAATCTACGAGTAATAATAAGCATTTTATAAAACCATTTACTTAACTCAGAAACACATACATAGCAATCAAACCATCCGACGACACTTGACCACGATATTAAGGACTGCGCACATGTAACAATTAGTTAACCGCCAAACTTAAATGAAAGAGTTCTAATCTTTATGTCTTAGTCGTTACTTTATATATTATTGTTTCGGAGTTGGTCAGGAGTCGGTGGCAAGTAGTACGTCTTTCAAATATACGACCGTAATTTCAAAGACATAAAGATCAAAATTGAATGCTGTCTTTTGAATTATGCTTCATTCATATAGTACAGTGACGCGCGGACACGCGCCGGCACAGACAAAACATTTTCGTTGAAAATGCTTGCCGAGAATGCGCTGCGCTGAGCTGCGTTTTAAATGTGAATACACCTATATAAACTGTATGAAAGAATATTTGTCTGCCACGCCACGTGTCTGCCACTCGTCGGTTCTCAAGTTGTTTGTGCGCAGATCTACCCTACAACCATACTGCCCTACCGTTTACGGATCAATGAAGGACACCATGATATACCTGGTGCCGCTGGTGACGAGGAGGCCCTCGTGGAAGTGCGTCAGGCGGCCGGGGTGCATCAGCAGCCAGCCGGGCTTGGTGTCGCGCACCGAACAGTTGTAGCGGATGAACCGGCAGCCGCCGCCTTCGTAGTCTACGTCTGGCGACGATAATATCTTTAGCATCGGTCAATAATAAGTAGATTCACACTCCCATACACGCAGCTTCTCGGGAAAGTTCGCCGGTTGTAGTGAAGTATAAACTAGTTTTTAATAAAAAAAGTACAAATAATTCAAACTTTAAAATTCAAAGGAGAATGTTCATCATTGGTCCTGATTTTTCTCACGCCTTAAAGTGAAAGTAATATTATAATTTACTTATTATTTTTTGCCATTATCTGACAAACAGAATGTATGTGTCGAATGGGGGATTTCTTGTAAGATAAAATAAAACATTTATTTTAATTAACAGTTCTATAACAACGGAATGTTACAAGCGTCAATAAGTTAATGTTGCCAGTCTTAGACGATTTTTTTAACGAGTGTGAGTATGACGAATAAATTCGAACAAATAAAACAATCTCTCAGAGTTCTTTGTGTTTCATTTTCACTTAGTCTATTTACGAGTAACCTGCTATACCTACATTAGTACATTATGATGTAAGTGCGCGAAGTTGGTCATTACAGTCGAGGCGGTATTGCACAGACCGAGCCGCTAGGCGAGGTCTGTAATAGAGCCAAGACTGTAGTGAACAAAGCGCACGCGTATCATACGACGTTTTTCAACACACTTGCGAGGAAAAAAACAATTAGGTATCGACATTTTTCAGTCACAAATCAGCAAATTATAAACGAACAAATGTTTGCACAAAATGGCGCCGAGGTTTATTTTATTTTTTCGCGCGCCGTATCTTTGGTTGAATAACTATGCGCGCGCAGGCGCGCAGGTTAAGTCCAGAGAGGCAAAGAGCACCGCTATTCAGCCACAATATATTAAACTAAATAATTATGTATTTCTAATAGGAATTTACGGTAATTAATGATTTAAAATATTGTATTTTTTAAATGCTTTAATAGATAATTAGATGAAGTATAATCTTATCTTATCAGATTTTGACTAAGTACAACAAGTTTATTTATTTACAAAATAATAAATCTTTTGGTAACAACCTCTTTACGGATATTAAAAAAAAAGTGGAATAAGAAAAACACTAGTGCGGCAATGAAAAGTAAAACGCACTACTGTGTAATAAACCGCATTCCGGGCGTAAGACTAAAGAAAAAATAGCAACTTTACGAGCAAGTGTGTTGAAAATTTAATTTGTATTCACACATACCGATTGAAAATACTCAGGTACCTACTACTGCTATTACTAAGTACTCTACTATCCATTAACAAGCAATGTAACTTATCTTAGATTTTTTACAATTCATGAAACAATCTATTTTAACCTATAGGTAGATAAAGGGTTAATAACTTTGAAACCCGCTTTTTGATGTAAAAATAATTATTAGGTCTTAATAATTGGTTAGTCATATATATTGTCTAAAACAAGTTTGAATTTAATGCAACTCTGGACGGCGCTCCATACTTTCATGGCCATTCTTCTTTAAATTGAATTTAGAATTTGTACTTGTTGTCGGTCCACAGTCGGCCACGAGATGTTGGCTATTAATACGTCTTTCAAATATACAACCATAATAACTAAGACATAAGAAGCATAATTGAATGTTTTATTTAGGCGGAAAGAACAAGGGCGAAAAATTATTTAAATTTTTTGTAGCGTCTTGAAACGCTATTTATACCAAAGTAATTTAATATTTTTTCTGCATATTTTATCAATAATGTCTGTATGCGTCTTACTCAGCGTTAAATACAGTAGAACCAAAATAATAATGCGCGTAGCATTCTTCGCAATTGTTCGGGATCGGTCGTATTTCCGAAGCGTTGTCAGATGATATCTATATAGAGTGGAAAGTACATTTACTTCATGCATAATTTAATATATATTTTTTTTGTGGTAAAAGAGATAAATTAATATTGATTTATCAGTAACGAGATTTCACGCATGACCCACATAGGAAAGCAACGACGACGATTTAACGATGGAAAAAAGAAGGTTTAAATGAAAAGAAGATTTAGGTAAATAATCATTTCATCTGAATAACTATCGATTCTTGACTCATATTTCCTATACTCATCTTCGCATTTAAGGGCATGATCACGAACTTTTTTCCATTCTTCCGAACCTACATTGTTGATTTTTTCTAAAATAGCTTCTTTAACTGACGTAACGTTCATTGCAAATATTCTTTTGGCAACGTGTTGTTTTATTTGCGCCCAAATGTTTTCGATGTGGTTGAAATCTGGATGATATGGTGGCAATCGTACAATTTTATGCCCATGCTCCTCCATTATACGGTCAATGGCAAATTCTGTGTATTGTTCTTTGTGTCTTTTTATAATTTCGTACAATTCAGGTTTGAGTTTATTTGGGTCATGAGGAACATTGTGTTGTTGTAACCACGCAATCATTTGTGGTTTGGGTGTATTTGAGTTTGGTGGTTTTACAGACAGCTTATTATGATATGGGGCGTTATCAATTACCAACACACTATTAGGAGGCAAGTTGGGAATCAACTGATTGCGTAGCCAAGTTTGATAACGTTCGGCGTTTATTTCTTTATGATAGTCACCTTCTGAGTCGACACATTTATGTAACATTAAAGCCCCTGAGACGAAGCCTTTTTCATTGCCTGCATGTACAATAATAATTCGCTCTCCTTTAGAAATGGATTGTTTAATACCTTTTTTGCTGCTGTCTTGCCAAGTTTTACCTTTAGTATGCGATGTATGCACGTATGACTCGTCCATAAATACTATGTTTCTACCAGCATTTCTCAGCTGTTGTATTTCTCGGAGATATTTGATCCTTTTTAAACGTATATCTGGCTTTTCCATAAGTAACCGTCGGTTGGTATCAGTTTTCAGAAACCTAAACCCCATGTCTTTCAAGATGAGCCTCTACACAGCCTTTGAAATTAATAGCTTCGATTAACTTTTTTCTCAAATTATTTACAGTTGGGAGTTCTTTGAGCGTCAACTGAAAATTGTATATCATATTTCGAATTACACAATAGTCGAAATCATCAAGTCCCATCCGAAACCTACTTTTAGGTTTTCCTTTTTTCGGTGTGGAAAATTTCATTGATTGATTTTGCCTTTTTTCGTTCAATATATTAGTCAAAGTTCGGCGTGAAATTCCTGTAGATTTTGTCACACGCTCCTGAACTTTTTTAAAATAACCGTCATGGTCGTTTTTGAATACATTAGCTTCATTTAAGAAATAAAGGTACACATTAAATACCATTTGCCGTGCTTGTGAGTTAAGCGGCTTCCCACGTTTAAATTTATCCATTCTGGAAGGATTCGATCTGAAAGAAGATGAAATGGGCGGAGTTGTAACATTCTATCAAATTTATGTAAGCTTTTTATGTGTTTTATTTTTTATGTGTATTCTATTTGAATTTTATTAAAATGACGAGTTAAAAATATATTATATGTACCCTGTATGTATGTATGTTTAAACTTACCTCTGAAAACAAAACCAAGGAGGGTGTGTAATATCAGCTCTATATATTCTCTATATATTATGACAACTGACTGACGTTCAACTCACCGGCGGTGCCCGTCGACCGCCGCCGACCGTTCGAACTTGTTATCGATTGATATTGACTCCTATTTCTATCGCACAAGATGCTAAATGCAAGAGCATTGGTTAGGGCTCTTACGATTCAATAATTCGGTTGTTTCCGGAAACGCGACCACTGGCGAAGATTTGTACGCGAATTCTATCTTTGGTTCTACTGTAATATTATTATTAATAAGAAGTGAATTGATTAAAATAACAATGATATCCTTTCCATTGGGTAAAAAAAATGTGAGCCGTCATGGGACGCCTGGCAGATGTGAATCATATACATATACGCATATATATACATATGTATATATGTGTATATATACTTATATATATATATGTGTGTGTGTGTGTGTGTTACGTCTGTCAAAATACCATTAAAATATACAATAAGATCACTTGTAAACTGAATTGTTGGCGTGGCCTACGCTTCGCCGTGGCCTACGCTTCGCCCGTGGCGACGCGACGCTCATTCTATCTCACAATGCCTCATCTTTTATCTCACTCACTCGATCGGTCGACCTCCGTTTGGTTTTTATATACATATTTCAAATTCGAATATTAGCTTCATTAGAGACACGGTAGTGTCTAAGCCAAGTTCCACAAAAAATACCCCTTTTGTTTTGTTCATTAAAATTATTTTTTCGTTTCCTATTTCTTATAATACTTGGTGCACGGCAGTGCACCTCGCCAAGTTCGAAATTTTAAATAAAGTTTTATTTCGTTTATTATTTATTTGGTCGTTGGTTAATAGGGTGCACGGCAGTGTTCAAGCCAAGTTTATATGAAATACAATTAATAAACAAAATGTGAGCCGTCATGGGACGCCTGGCAGATGTGAAACACACACACACACACACACACACACACACACACACACACACACACACATATATATAATGTTTCACATCTGCCAGGCGTACCATGACGGCTCACATTTTTTCTTTCTTCTAGACTCATTGATCAATTAGTGATCGCTATTCTCGCCAATCACATTGCAGCAATTTAAAGTACTAATTATGTGCTAACGCCACCTGTTGAGTCACTAAGGAATGGGCCATCGGCATAATTTGTCTCACATATATATTTTTTTAATTTCTTATAAGGTAGTGCTTGACAACGATCCCACCTGATGTTAAGTGGTGATGAAGTCATTAGTGTTGATCGCACTAACTTAGATAAAGCCTATTTACTCTCCTCTTGAAGACTCCCACGTCATACTTATGCGGAAACACTGACGCAGGCAAGTTGTTACTTCGTGGTACGTATAACGAATGACGAGGCGGACCTGGACATTCGGACCGGCGAGATGTTAAGGACGTATGGATGGATACCGGCCGTGCGTCGTGTTGTGCGTGTAAATATTATTAAATTGATTCAGTTGATCGATTGTCGCATCGCTATAATGTGCACAACGCTTAACACCGCTCTTTTTACACCGGATATTTAAAACAAAAACCGGCCAAGTGCGAGTCGGACTCGCGCACGAAGGGTTCCGTACCATTATGTATAAAAACGCCAAAAAATCTGGTCTGTTATATGAAAGCCTCACTTAAATATTTTAATTGTTTTATTGTAGCCACATATTACGCACAACGCCATCTCTTGGACCGAAAGGTAACTGAACTATCGCTGAGGCGTCGAAAGTATGGGCGCCCACTTAAATATTTATTTTATTCTGTTTTTTAGTATTTGTTGTTGGCAACAGAAATACATCATCTGTGAAAATTTCAACTGTGTAACTATTACGATTCATGAGATACAACCTGGTGACAGACGGACGGACGGACAGCGAAGTCTCAGTAATAGGGTCCCGTTTTACCCTTTGGGTACGGAACCCTAAAAACAAAGGAAACGGCCATCTTTTTACATCGAACGTCTTAAATAATAAAACAGCGACTCACTGGGCGTATTGAGCGCAAGGTTGATGGTGTATGTGGAGGAGTCGTGGTGCGGCCGCAGCGACGGCTGCTCGTCCGGCCGGTAGCGCACCACGAAGTTCATTATCGACACCGGCGGCTGGAACACACACGCACACAGACCTCAATACTGATAATATAAAGCGGAACAGTTTGTTTGTTTGTTTATTTGTTTGTTTGTTTGAACGCGCTAAACTCAGGAACTGCTATAGTCCGTTTTTTTTTCGCTACAGACTAAATTGATACATGCAAATGTCAAATTTCGAAAGAATGTTACCAGCTTTCTAGATATAGTGTTGTACTACGATACCGGTTTCATGATTCGTAACTTTTTACTCTTACCACATAATTTTATTATTATTTGACAATAGACGAATCTTTTAAAAGTCGTGGTGAATATGGAGCATCACAGATAAAAGATATATTTATTGATTTTAAAAACTTATTTCACTAAGTAAATACGACAATTATTTATTTATAATTGAAGAATACGTAATAACATACATTTAACAACAATAACAATACATTACGGTTGTCGCCACATTGTTAAAATTTTAAAGAGACTTTTTTGTAATTATTACTGAACAACTTTACTAGATTGTAAATTACGTAAGGTTACGGTCGTGGCTCGTGGCACATCACTATTAATGATTTGCAAAAAAGTAGCAACACCGCTTATGTCAATTTAGTCCGTAGCTATAGGCTACAATTATGTACATCACTTGATCAAGCGAAGCGAGGGCGTCTACTTAATAATATAATTATGTTGCAGGACAATATCTGCCGGGTCCACTAGTGTAACATAAACTGAGAATGAGATATGAGAAGAGAAAGAAATTTGAGAAATCACTGGGCTTACAAAAATAGGCGTCGAAAACAGCAACTCCTGTTTAACAGACTTCAAGAAAAGGAAAAGTTCTCATTCTGACTGCTTTTAGTGTGTGTTACCTTATGAATTTGCACTGGGTGACCGATTTTGAAAATTATTTTTATATTCGAAAACTAGTGCTTCACATCTGGATCTATATAAATATGAGCGACATCTGAGTTTTTGAGTTATCTATACAAAACAATTTTGAAGTTGGTTATTATCTAAAAAGTTTATTATTTGAAGTCGTTTACAAATGGTTGGCCACTCACGTTATGATAGTAGCCGGTGAACACTGCCTCTTGTAGTGGACGCACATACTCGCGAAGCATGTGCAGCCATTGGCGCTCCAATCCCACCTGTGGACACCGAGACACACACACATATCTATACTATAAATAATAAATAAATAACGCTACATACTCAAAACCCCACACTAGGATTCCCTGTATCGTGGGTGCCTTGGACAACACACAAGACAAGGACACACACCCAGACCAAGAACGGAAATTTAAACCCATCATTGAAATTGCCGCCTCGCTGAGTATCGAACCCAGGATCCTCGGAACAGCGATCCGCTGTGTTAACCATTGCGCCATTCGGGTCGTCAATCTAATAACATAAATCTATACTAATAACATAAATCTCTGCAAAATACTAGATTACGATACGACCAATAGGAGCGAAGCAACACTTTTCCCGAAGCTAAGTTGTTGTTTTCACACTAATAAAAGTTTTTTCCATAAGTTATTTAGGTAATAGGGTAATTGTGCATGTCTAAATTAATTATACACTCATAATATACCTGTGTCATATGGATATCGCGAGTCGGTACTGCTTCGTAGCCGCTTTCTAAACGCTTATCCTGTAAACAAATAAAAATATATATTATATATAGATATTTAAACGATATTAAAAACAAAGGAGATGTTTCAAATCCGGCCCACAATATGTACAGTACCTCGAAAAATCGAGAAAAAATCATGGATTTTGGGAAAAATTAAGATAAATTGCATGCATACTTTTCTGGTACAAATTTTGTACCAGAAAAGGTGGCCGGGGCTCCATACATTTTGAAACATCTCCTTTAAAAGGAAACACTTGTATGGCTTCCTGTCTTTCTATTAATCCGGACTAATCTCTGGAAGAAGCTAATAGCGCAGCGAGGATCGAACCCAAGTCGTACCTCGTAGTCCTACAGCATAATAAAGACTTACATTGTTAGATCCGTCACTCCATTGGCCGTGCGCCTCCATTACTTCGATCCACTCCTTACAGAATCGGAGAGACATCACAGGGAACCAGTATACATCGGGACAGGGCTGAAAAAAACAGAAAAATGGTTTATACTGATGATGAAATAAACAAAATTTGAGAAACACGCTGTTTTTTTCGAGCTATGCTATTGATTAAACGCGTTTTGAGTCTGGAAAAAGCAACGAGGAACAGTCAGAAAGTATAGAATAAAATAATGTTTATTTATGTACACATGTCGATAAGGATATACAACATCACGTTACTACCAATAGGAGCGGAACAACAAGTTTCCCGAAGCGAAGCGAAGCGAAGGCGCCTACTAGTATACCATACATATACGGTGTAAGATACAAAAAGTGCCATTGCAGGCTGTTTCCTCGTTGTTCTTTTGCAAAATTAATGTGACGAAATATATGTATAGTAGTAGTAAAAGTTTTTTGTAATTAATAATAGTAGTAATTTTGTCGTACTATGACGTAATAGTAGAAGCACGAGGAATAAGTCTTCCTCGTGGTCCTATCATGACTTCATATTAGGACTTCCACTTCGTACGTCCACGAAGAACCAATCATAACACCACAACATCACACAATCACACTCGGCCTTGTTCTCTATCACCTGGTGCACGTCCGGGTACAATCACACAACCACACATTCACACAATCACACATTCACACAATCACACATTCACACAATCACACAACCACTCACCATAAGATGCTCGCGGCCCTCAGCGAAGTTGTCGTAGTACTGCGGGTGCAGGTACCGGCGCTCCCACTCGGCCTTGTTCTCTATCACCTGGTGCACGTCCGGGTACAATCACACAATCACACAACCACACAATCACACAATCACACCATCACACAATCCCACACCATACAAGTCAACCACTCACCATAAGATGCTCCCGGCCCTCAGCGAAGTTGTCGTAGTACTGCGGGTGCAGGTACCGGCGCTCCCACTCGGCCTTGTTCTCTATCACCTGGTGCACGTCCGGGTACAATCACACAATCACACAATCACACCATCACACCATCACACAATCACACACCATACAAGTCAACCACTCACCATAAGATGCTCCCGGCCCTCAGCGAAGTTGTCGTAAGTCGTAGTACTGCGGGTGCAGGTACCGGCGCTCCCACTCGGCCTTGTTCTCTATCACCTGGTGCACGTCCGGGTACAATCACACAATCACACAATCCCACACCATACAAGTCAACCACTCACCATAAGATGCTCCCGGCCCTCAGCGAAGTTGTCGTAGTACTGCGGGTGCAGGTACCGGCGCTCCCACTCCGCCTTGTTCTCTATCACCTGGTGCACGTCCGGGTACAATCACACAATCACACAATCCCACACCATACAAGTCAACCACTCACCATAAGATGCTCCCGGCCCTCAGCGAAGTTGTCGTAGTACTGCGGGTGCAGGTACCGGCGCTCCCACTCCGCCTTGTTCTCTATCACCTGGTACACGTCGGGGTTGGTCCGCATGGTGTCGTACGTCTCCGGATTGATCAGGTGGCCGTGGTGCTCCTCGTTGTTAACGTACATCATTATGCCCTGGAACAAGGAAGACAGATATGATTTTTTATGTATAAGTTTTTACAAAAACCGACTTCAAAATCGACAAGCAGAGATTAAGGTAACAAACAACCAGCCTTCAGCTGTCGCCTATGGCAATTGTGAGTATTGTGACCAACCTAGAACAAGACTGAATTTCAATTAGTAACAGACTCGTTCTAATTCGGTCACAGATACGTGACCTTTGAGGACTGAGATCGTCGCACAGACTTATAAAAAAAATAAGCAGGCTAAGCATATTTTTAGACGTATGTAAGTAATAGTTTCATCCCTTTCTCGCCCATGAAACGTACAAGGTATATGTCTCGTTTTATTTTGTTGTTGCAACACTTACGCACACAGACAAAATGGGCATGAAGCAAGAATGCCATTTTCATAAGCAGCAAGAAGCTCATTTTAGTATGAAGACATAGATGAAATTTGTAGACCACAAATGTTTTGTTTGGTGATGGTCAATATGTGCAGTATTTCTACGTAGTTATAACTGGCACGCTTTTTCTTCAATATGTTGGGTCTGTTTATTTTTTTTTTATAAGTCTGTGGATGGTCGCCTCTTTTATTGCATTGAAAATTGTTTCGTAGGACTCTCAACCCAACCGCTTAGGTCTCACGCGGCAACAACAAACGCCAACCTTATCCTGAACAAATGGGTGTCAATTCACCCAGTACTGCATCCTTCTGCCTGCATCCTACATATTCAACCTTATACTTGAGTCGCCGAGCGTATGGAATTACTACTCTCCGCCAAAACCAAACTTATTACCTGTGTTCACAGTCCAATTCAGCTTGTAAGCAAAATTTACCAAGGACATTTTTAGATTCTGCCGTCAATCTTAAATGCACCTTAAACGTATAGGCGGATAGCTGGCATTCGTGTGCGAAGCAATTATAACGAATTCCCGATCGATCGCGAAACGTTTCATGCACTGTGTGAAAATTGCTCCCTCAATCCTTTCAAGTGTTCGTTTCCGGCGTTGGAGAGGACACGATCAGATGTGATTGAGTATTGTTGTAGTATTATTTATAACACTTCTACTGTTGAGATTTACTGGTTTTCAATGTCACAGCATTTTCCAACAAGTTTGACGCACGACTGCGTAGATAGCAATTACCATAGAGATATCTCTATGGCAATTACGCCGTACATCTATCATCAATGTCATTTTAATCCTATAATGTAACTTTCAGGCTGACACATTTTTTTCAAAAAATTAATGATACATGAGTTATTACACCACACTGATGAAGTGCTGATCAGCAGAACCAGCTACCATTGAGAACGTTATGCAGAACTCTTAGCACATAAGATTCGCGAAGTTTTTCTTCACCAAAGTACGCGCAAACTCACAACAAAGCTCCCGAATGCGGGGTCAAATCTGGGGCAAATGTTCAAGATTTATCACAGCTTATAAAAATAAATAGCTTCCGTCCACATTGAATTCGTTTAAACTTCAGGGGATGAATTTTGAAATATCCTTTCTTAGCGGATGCCTACATCATGGTGGCTATCTGATTGCCAAATTTCAGCCCTTTTGGTCCAATAGTTTGGGCGTTGTACATTGATAGATAAGTCAGTCAGTCCCCTTTGCGTTTTATATATTAAGAAGACCTAAAATGAACTGGTTACTAAAACAAACGAGCAATACTCTGAACACCGTAAACCAAAGAAAAGACGGAATTACTTACCAGATCCCTAAGGCTAGCGCAGAAAGCCATATCGGGGTCCAGCTCTTCCCTAGAGTAGCTGATGGCTTTGGCTTTTGGGGATCGCAGCACACTCGCCTTCACCAGGTAGCAGTTGGTGATGAATGGTACATTCCATGTGCCCCTGAAACAAGCATTATATTTATTTAGTTTTTTTGTTTAAGGAGTTAAGGTAGCAAACGAGCAAACACCCTTCCGCTCTCGCCCGCCCATGACAAATGTGACGTCTGTGACCGACCTAGAACAAGACCCAATTTAGGGACTGAGATAGTTAATCCAGTTAGTAGATAGTATTAGAAAATTAGTTGGTAAGTTAATAAGTGTCAAGACAGATCCTGCTAGTGATAGTTCTGTTAGTGATTGTTAGTAGTGTTAGTAATAGTCCAGTTAGTATTTGTTATCCTCGTCCTAATTCGTCATGACACTCATGACACACTGAATATGATCGACATAAGTAAGTAACCAATAATGTAGTCGGCGACATTGAAATACTTTCATGGTCACTTCCGTAGTAGTGTAATGTACTCTTTAAATCTTCTTTAGGTTTCTATAACGGTTAAGGATTTCTCAGTTTTACAGTTTCATTTACAAGCTGCACTATAACAGCATAGAAATGTGTTTGCCAGGTTTGCGATTTAAAGCCCATGCATTAGATATATAGTTATAATAATATCAATAACAATTTACGATTTAATCGTTACAGGAAATCCTAAATATGATTGTAAATATTGTTTAGGCTTTGTAAAAGTTAGTGAACTGAACGTCAAGGTATATTGGCATGTTTTCGTTAATTTCGTTTAAACATAATGCTTGGTACTAAAATACTTCAGTTAACATGTATCAAAGTGTATGCTATCCTATTTTTGCTTCCTATTTTTTGTTTTATTTAATTGAACCTAAACCTGATCACATACATATTTTAATTTCCAAGATTTTGATATGTTACATAAAATCTCGATTTTAATTACATTCCTGTATAGCCTTATATCTATCTATATCTTATACGAGTATCTATATCTTTTATAGTTGGTCTGTATAAGATCATATCAACGTATTACCTCAGTATGAGTTACGAGTAGTAGTCTCAACATTTTGTCATAGTTATCTACGTGCCACAACACTTGATAAACATTGAAAACCATAAATTGATAAAAAAGAGCATCTACAATTTGACAATAACTTAGATACCCTCGGTAACCTCTTTTATCAAAACAGTAAAACTATGCTACGCACTATACTCCGTTCGTGTTCGATTTGGAATTCGTTATAATTGCATGGCACACAAATGCCAGCTTTCTGGCTATGCGATTAAGGTACATTTAAGATTGACGGTGGGATCTACAAATGCCCTTAGTTAATTTTGCTTAAAAACTGAATTGTACTGTGAGCACAAATAATTAGTTTGGTTTTGGCGGGGAGTAAAAATTCCATAATATATGCCCGGCGAATCAAGTATAGTTGACAAGTACACCATATTCGAATTATGGCAGGCATACATCAATGTTTTATAATATATTTTTTAATTATAATGTCATTGGCAAACCCTATAACTTTGAAGTACATATGCAGTTAAAATTACTGTATTACATACCTACCATAACTATAGTCTGGCCGGGCTAAGAATGCGTCCGTGACAGATCATGATCGACTGGGCGATGTAACTTTGAACTGGCGTACAATTAATTGACAATTTTTTAATATCTTTTAATTGCCTTATTAACGAGTGATAACATTAAAATCAAACATTAAATCGAATAATTATGCCAACTTACAATAAATGTATTAATCTTGGGCTAAAATTATTACAATTACTTAAATAACAAATATAAAAAAACCAGCCAAGTGCGAGTCGGACTCGCGCACGAAGGGTTCCGTACCATTATGTATAAAAACGCCAAAAAAATCTGGTCTGTTGTATGAAAGCCTAACTTAAATATTTTATTGTTTTATTGTAGCCACATATTAGCCACAACGCCATCTCTTGGACCGAAAGGTAACTAAACTCGCTGAGGCTTCGAAAGTATGAACGGACACTTAAATATTTATTTTATTCTGTTTTTTAGTATTTGTTGTTGTAGCGGCAACAGAAATACATCATCTGTGAAAATTTCAACTGTGTAACTATTACGGTTCATGAGATACAGCCTGGTGACAGACGGATGGACGGACGGACGGACAGCGAAGTCTCAGTAATAGGGTCCCGTTTTACTCTTTGGGTACGGAACCCTAAAAACAATACCTTCTAAAAGAAAACGACGTCAAACGGCGCTCGTTCAAGGTTTTATCCATGTCATATCAACTTTTTGTTTTTGTAGCGATGTGACATAATAACAAGACAATTGTAATCGAATATTTTTGAAATCTTAATATATACAATGTCGGTAAAATATAAAATGAAGTTATAATTTTATAATATATTATATAATGTACTAAGTATTCATTCCATAAAGTTAATAATATTATTATAATAAAGGTACGCCCAAACATAGCTTCGGAAAATTTGTGTTATAATATCACTCAGATGAATCAAATGAAAATAAAATTTTCATACAGTAATTTTCATGAAAATAATTTTTTTTCTCTTGTTTACATTAAGAAATTATGATTTAATTCAATTAATTGATTCATTAAAATTGTATTTACATAACGAATATTTATTGAATAATATATTGAAATATAATGCCTATAAAAAATAACAACATATAAATTGAATAAATATTATGCATAATGAATGCATGTTGTTATTGTTATTTGTTACAACGCATAATGTTATTTATTGTACATCACTAGTCCTGATGAATTGACATGTGTCAGGAACGCATTCTTAGCCTTAAGAGAATTTTTGGTAAAGGCTTATTATGCATCTAATAACTTTACATCACGTAACAAGTTGGTTTACGGTATTACGGAGGTTTAAAAGGTCTAGTTAACTATAAATCTGCATCTCAAAGAAAAGCGTCTAGTCGTAAATAATACTTGATGATTTTAATGGACGCCTCATACCATTGAGATACTATGTACTAAAGTACCCTCATACTCAATTTCATCGCGGTATGATAAAAGTTGCTCCACTAAGATACCATGCTATTGCGTATTATATAGCTATAATAGTTCCGTAACTGTCGAGGGTGATAGAGCATTGTTGGCACTTGCAAAACTTGTCATATCCTCTAGTTACATTGACCTGGGGATCGCCTCCCCGTATCTATCATGGATAGAAAAATATCTGTTTTTAAACCAATATGGCCTTCAAAACCATAGGCTCTCTACAAATGATTTAAATAAAAATTGATCTCTGAATCTATCAATATATAAACACTACTAACCAATCAATTGTCAAGTAACTACCTACCCTTTTAGATCTAGTGAAGTCAAATAAGAGACCCTTAAGTGTAGATTAATGTGAAATAAAAAAAACTGTCACTATTTAACAGCTTATCAATTCATCAATACAAAATTGCATTAAGATTTAGATCATTTGTATGTTTTTACATCATTTTCATTTTATCATAAATCAGCCTTTGGATATCCAGTTTGAGTACTTCAAAGCATTATTTGCCTTGATAACTCCAGGATATCCCGCTATGGTAACTCAAAACAAAAAGCAAAACAGATCTCAAGAACACCACACGCACATCAAAGTGCAATGAATGGTATTCTAGCAACGTTATTGTGAACCAACTCAAGTAGACCGCATGTGTTGACAAGAATCGATCTGAAGAACGGATCTGAAACTGTATTTATGGCCCGAACTCTCGCCTGGGGAGTGTTTGCAATTACCGTAACCCTAATGCCATATATTGACTATGTTGTTTAGGAGGAAGCCGTCCGAGGGGCCCAAGCGTTTGATTAGTCAATTGTGAGACGTGCTGAGGCGAGGCATTCGCAACAGGAGCGCATTTGGATGCGGACTAAGCGGTACAGTCAACACAAATGTTGCTGAAACACGCCTTATTGACTGCACTGCTCTTTCTCCTAGTTTTGGAAGGCGACGCGAGACGAGGGCGGACCAGGTCACGAACCAAGTCGAAGGTAAGCTTGTCGACATATTTATGTTAGGATTAGATAAGGCCATTCGCAATGGGTCATTAGGGCTACCTTAGAGAAACAGTAAAAGGGACGAGAGTAAAAGTACTTTTTAACCCCCGACGCAAAAAGAGGGGTGTTATAAGTTTGACGTGTCTGTGTGTGTGTATGTGTGTGTGTGTGTGTGTGTGTGTGTCTGTGTGTCTGTCTGTCTGTGGCATCATAGCTCCCGAACGGATGAAGCGATTTCAATTTAGTTTTCTTTGTATTAAAGGGGACTTACGGGCGCGTGTTTTTAGATATGTTTGATGAAAATCGGTTGAGCCGTTTAAAAGTTGTTGGGGTTGAAAGCGGGGAAGAATTTTCACTCTGTCTCTTTGTGGCATCATACCTCCCGAACGGATGAAGCGATTTCAATTTAGTTTTTTTTTGTATTAAAGGGAACTTACGGGCGCATATTTTAAAATATGTTTGATGAAAATCGGTTGAGCCGTTTAATAGTTGTGGGGGGTGAAAGCGGGGAAGAATAACCGTATGTATGCAAATATATTCGTGTGGGGTCTCAAATGAAAGCGTACAGTAAGAGAATATTTATAACTTAATCCAAAATATTTTTACCTATAAAAAGTATGAAATAAAAAATTAAATTAAAAATTAAAAAAACCCCCGACACAAACATTTAAAAAGTAAAAAATAATATCTTTAAAAATAATACGTCGCGTTGGGGGACCGCTCCATTTACTTCTAACTTTAACACAAAAAAATATTGATAAATGATAAGTCTTGGGTAAAAGACCTAAGTAGGTAAGCAAGTGATACTTATGAATAAAATCGTACTTAGATAATGAATAGTTAGAAGCGGTCCCCCAACGCGACGTATTATTTTTAAAGATATTATTTTTTACTTTTTAAATGTTTGTGTCGGGGGTTTTTTTAATTTTTAATAGCACAACATTTCTAGCGCCCAATCATCAATGTTAAGCATAACCATTGCATTTTTACTAGCTATGCATTTTCAATTTTTTTCTTTGGTTACTTTAACTACCAGACATTGCTAAAAATTTTATTAGGGTGCACTGTTTCGAAGAGATTACAAGATGTAATCCCGGAAAGAGATTTCTTTTTGAGAGAATTTAGTTATCTGTTATTCCACAGGTCCAAATCGGGTTGCCGATAACTGGCAAATACAGAGACAACGAATCGGACAAATACTACAACAACGAAAATGTGAGTCCATATTTTGCCTAATAATCAAATCTACATTGATTATTTAATAATGTTTTTCAGCAAAGCGATAATTTTAATTCACGTGTTCTTTTTTTATTTGGTTATCACAAATTTCTTGTCTCATATTATTTTTCAATAAGAATAGTAGTTAGCTAAAATGTTTTCATTGTATTTATTTCATTGTCTTTTTAAGTTCTAACCTCTTACTTAAGGGGACAAATGACACTCAATGCTAATTTGGAAAGAGAATTAATACTAGAATGCTGTAAATGTTTTTGTAATAAATTATTCCTATTTAATACAAGTATATCTATACTATAATAAAACTGTAGGACCACGTGTTCTGTACATTGAATATTTTTTTAAAATTTCGACTAAGGGGCACTTACATATCGAGATAGAATTCAAAAATATATTTTTTTTATTTATTGTCTGTCTGTCTGTCTGACCGATCATCACGCGTAAACCACTGGACGGATTTAATTGAAACTCGGTAAAGTTATTACCTATATACTGGTGTCTATTATAGGGTACTTTTTTTCGAATAATATTAAGGTTCCCTAGGGATAGGTGACTAAAGTTTGTATGGAATTTTTTTATAACGTCGTCCGATTTGCTTCAAACTTGCAACAAAGGGTTATCACTTAAATTAATAGAATACGTGTTTCTCAGTTTTTCGATATTTTGTTAGGAAAAGAAAAAAACACAAATGAATGCGGAAATTTGTAATTTTTTAAGGTAACTTTCTGACTAAACTGAAAATGATTTTAACCCCATATTTTAAAATTATTATAGTTAAATAAGTAATCTTCAATGTAAATTCAGTATTTTAAAAAAAGCCAGCAAAGGGTGCAAAAATCTAATTGTAACATTGGTACAATTAGAGGTACCTACAGTGTTTATTCAAGTTGACTTAAGTGACAAAACAAAATCTATAGGGAGGTTAAGAAAGAATACTAGAACAACAATCTAAAAAAAGTAATTATTAAAATTAAAAAAAAGTTTGTTTGTCTGTTTGTGCGCGCTAATCTCCGGTTCGGCTGAACGGATTTTTATGGGACTTTCACAGGAAGATAGCGGAGATTCCTGAGCAACATTTAGGCTATTTTTTATCCCGGAATTCCTGCGGGATCAGGATTCGCACAGGAAAAAATCCTATGCGCGAAGTCGCGGGCTTTAATTTTTATGGAACTTTCACTGGGAGATAGAGGAGGATCTGGAGCAACACATAGGCCCGGCGCCCATTATCGGCATCGGCAAGGAAAGGGATCTTTCGGGATCCCTACATGCCAGCGCACACTGTCGGAAATTGGCATGGCCTTGGCATGCTGCAACGTTCTTAGGGATGACGAGGCGTCCTTAAGCATGCTGCACCGAGTGCTGCTTCGGCGAAGGTGACGACGCGACGTTGGGCGACGGCGTACTGAAGGATCCCGAAGCATCCTCAAAGCTGCCGATTCAGTAGCCTCAAGCATACCGAATATTTTTGTTACTACGATCATATTATATTATGGAAATTTCTACTTTATTGCCATGAAGTTAATGTACCTATAATGCTTTTTATCACCTAAAATCCTTATCCTGACCGATGCCGATAATGGGCGACGGGCCTTAGGCTACTTTTTATCCCGGAATTCTGGTGGAGTCAGGATTCACGCGGGAAAAACTCCTATGCGCGAACTTGCAGGCTTAGAATTATATGGGACTTTCACTGGGGATAGAGAAGAATTTGGAGCAACACATGGGTTATTTATTATCCCGGAATTTCAGCGGGTTCAGGATTTACGAGGGAAAAATTCCTATACGCCAAGTCCTGAACTTGGAGTTTTTTGGGACTTTCACTAGGAGATAGAGGAGGTTCTGGAGCAACACATAGGGTACTTATTATCCCGGAATTCTGGCAGGATCGGGATTCACGCGGGAAAAACCCATATGCGCGAAGGCCCGGTCTTGAATTTTTATGATACTTTTATTGCGAGGTAGAGGTGATTCTCGAGCAACGTATAGGCTACTTTTTCTTCCGGACTTCTCGCGAGATCATGATTCACACGGGAAAACCCCCTATGCGCCAAATCGCGGGCTAAGATTTTTATGGGACTTTCACTGGGAGATAGAGGAAGTTGTGAAGCAACGTATAGGCTACGGTTTATCTCGGAATTCCCGCGGGATCAGGATTCACGCGGTAAAAACTCATACTCATAAGGTCGTGGGTTCAGATATTTATGGGACTTTCAGTGGGAGGTAGAGGAGGTTATGGAGTAAGTAATATAAATAAGCTACTTATTGTTTCGGACTTCCTGCGGGATCGAGATTTACCCGGGAATAACTCCCATGAGCGAATCAAGTCGCGGACTCATTTATATCATGAGTACTCAAAAATAATAACTAGATATAGAACAAAAAATAAGCAATCGATAGTGGACTCTGGAAACGTTCTAGAAAAGCCGAAATTGATATCTTTAGCATCAGTAAATTTAATAACATCGAAGAATATCATTGAAGTAGGACGAGTTTAAATTGTTATACAAAGGTATCGTTGGTTGCACAGATCCCTATTATTTGTCGGCAATTTTGTTATTAAGGAACGGAGGGTCGGATAAGGCGCGCAATCACGTGGTCGATTTGCACGCATAAAGATGCGTGCATATCGCATAAAATATCACTTTAACTGCAGCCTTCGACTAGTGCAGTTGCATCTCAAATTAATTTGAAATTCGCGTGGAAATTTTATGTAAGTTAAACGTTTATAAAATATTGTTAATTGCTGAATAGCGTCAAACTTTTATTTTGATTGGTTAATCAAAATAATTTAAATCAAATCTCAATGGTTAATTGATTAGTGTTGAGTATGATGGAACTGCAGTTTTCCAAAATTAAATATACAGATTTAAAGCGTAATTTGAAAAAAACGTATTTGAAACTAACAAGAGCAAACAGTGAGTGTCATTTGAAGTTATTTCAATATATTGTTTCAATTTTCTTAGAAGTTGAAACATATCAAGATGTTTGTGTTTATAATACGTTTAGTATTCGATTATTTTATGTACGAGTATACCGTTTCTTTAATACGTTCGTCATATCAAATCGGAATGCTTAAATAATTTAAATAACGTTTAACAACAGCCTGCAGTATCCACTTCGATTGTATTAACCGTAGTAACTGACACCGTAACATTTTATTTAAATGTGGTTATGTTCTAGTGCGCACAGGTCTCTTAGTGATGGTTTTCAGTACTTGCATGTCAGATCCGTCCACAAGGAAGCCACGTCGAAGACCGCCGCTAACTTCAACTGATTATTCGAAACCAATGGATTGCGTAATTCATCTCTAACACTTATTCCTTACTTCCAGCTTGCACGCATCGTTAACACGTGAGAATGAACCTTAATACTAAGTTAACTTTAAGCTTACATTCCCTCGGGGCTTAGGGTTGCGAGGAATCATTGTATGTGGCACTATCATGTACTTAAATAGTTTTAAGGAGAGTCGATAATGAGCATTAGGATGGCGGGTATAGAGTTTCATTAGTGTTCATGGTTCACATTTGGAACGTTATACCCGCTCTTCTTTTGCTCACGGACTCTGGAGATAACTAAGCACTAGTTAGCTCACCCGATCGGATAAAAAGGTAAGGTGTTTTAAGTCTCGTAGCATCTAAGCATTATGCTACTTGATTCATCAAGCATATCTCGCTAAGCACAGCTTCGCATACAGACTCACGAATATCGGTGAAACATGTATATTCTGTGCAAATCTTCTACGATAGTGAGTAATCGCTCTATGCATTGGCTTCGCGAGTGGTTCGGGTGAGTTTTTACTGCGAGGGCAACTAGGCAATGGGGCTGTATGCGTGCCGTTCCTTCGCAGTGGAAAAACACCTAAATCCACGAAACAACAATATAGCCGATTTAAATTCAGCCAACTTAGAGTTTCTTAAAAAGACCAAACGAGCCATTGATCGTGGCCTTTAGCGTTAATTATTGCCTACAGCTACAATTAACCCAAAAGGCGTCAACAACATGTTGTCCGCCAAGAAAGCCTAAAGAGTAGTCAACGAAAACTTAAAACTTGCTAAGATTTTTTTTTCAAATACTCGTAATACCTAAGCTGGTCAGATGTCATCAATTATATAAACATCCACGTATCGTATGATCGACAGGGAGCGAAAATACTACTGGCCTCCCACTTCGACTTGGAATATGTCCTGGGTCACAAGATTGCTTTTCTTTGCATCGCTAAGGGGTCGCCGCGACCGCACATCACTTGGTTCAAAGACGGGGTCGAAATATTCGCTCATCACTACTTGCACGTAAGTATTTTTCACATAAATCACAGAATTGCGTCGTAGTGTAGCTTAAATTTTACCTCATTTTGAAGGTTTCCACATCTAGCATTAATTTTGTGAAAATGCTGCACAGACCAAAGATATAAATAAAGTACAGCAGTAGTATTTGGCAAGACGATAGACTGTGTTACTTTCCAATAACTAGTAAGAGATCAATTCCAAAGCTGTCTGCCGCAAAACAAATCCCGTCGTATTTCGAATCAATTCCATACAAGTTAATATTTTAAAGGAATAGTAGATTGTATGACAAGGGTGCAAAGTAATATTTTTTCGGCGAGGGCGTTTTTTGAATCCAGAGCGAAGTGAGGGATTCAAAGTACGTCGCCCGAGCCAAAAATATACTTGCACCCGAGTGATACACTCTACTTTTCATCACCCACTATGAGAAAATAATATATATATAATAGAAAATAATACGTAAAAATGCACGAAAACTTAATTTTAATTTGAAAACGAAATCTTAATTTGATTTCTTTTTTTATTATTCAGCTGGCGGGGTCCTCGCGTCGTACCAGACATTCTTTATTCAAACAATATTTGCGTTCGATTTCTTTAGCGCAAAATACTAAAATGTTCTAAATTCAAAATAGGACGGAAAAGATCTAGCCGGCAGGAAAAGTTGTATGAAAATTCATTCCCGCCCGCTGAATAGAAAACAGCAACTTTGGAACCCCGTAAGTCCGAACCAAGTCGTCTTTTTCGAATAGGTGTGATGAAAAAAATATTGTCGCCCGTCTTGCTCTCGGCCTTTGGCGTAATTGCAGTTGAAGATATCATTTTGAGATTGAACTTAATTATTTTTGCTGGATTAGTGTCGATTCGGAGTTCGTCAAGAATTGATGGCCAGTAGTATGTCTTTCAAGTACCTATACAACCGTAATAACCAAGACGAAGATCACAATTGAATGCTTTCGTTTAAGTTGGTTCGTTCTCGCGTCAATAGGAGGTGCTTTGCGGAGTGCTGTATACAATCTATTTGTTGGACAGATCCACGAATGGCCGATCGGTGAAGACCGGGTGAAGTCCAAGATCGAGATAGACCCTGCAACGCAGATGGACGCCGGGGTCTACGAGTGCACCGCCGACAACATGTACTCCATCGACCGACGATCCTTCAAGACCGACTTCTCTATCGCCTTCGATTAGTCCATCCTAAGCTAACATTAGTATAAACTGACGTAGCATAACTTTACGTAGACTATCCTATATTTTTTTTATTCACACTATTGTTTTTGTAACCAATTACTTATTATGTCGTTAAACCCGTGCAGACTTGAATTAAGTTTTTATATTATTATATGTTTTTTATACTTGTTTATCTGCAAACGAGTACCTTGCTGAGAGAGTAAATTGCTGACGTTGACATTGTATCAGCGAAAATATTTTTAATTGGAATTTATTATGAATATTATTTCTTTGTAATACAGCTATGGCGCTCTGCGATTTAATCCTTTAATCAAGTATTATGTATTGTGATATAACAAATAAACAAAGCGAATTTAAAAAAATACATTTATAACTAAACAAGTTTTACATTAAAAAGGCTCAAAGTTTGTAACAGTTTCGATATTAACTTATTTTTATTTATTGTCTTGGCTTCTAATATGTGGTTACAAAAGCAAGTGCGAATAATGAAAATAGCTACTACTAACAAAACATTAAAAATATCCCCTCACTAAACATTAATGTAAGAACTTTTAGTTTATACGAGTTAAGCTATTTGCCATACATTTACATTCCAGGCTTTAGGAAGGGCAAGGAACATTGTCATTGATAAGATTAAGAATTTATGGTATTGATATTAATCTTTATTTAATGAAAAGTTTATGATGTAATAGTTTTAATCCGTCATTACAACTTTTATTTATTAAATGATATTTACAGCATTTTATGGTACATACATACTTAAAAATATAAACAAAATAAAAATAACATAACAAAACTAAAATAAGTTAAATAAACTAGGACCTGGCAGCGTTTCCTCGCTGTATAGCAATGCTAATACGTATATATATGCTTATTTAATTAAGCGTTATTTCTTCGTGCAATTAGTAATTTAATGATTACTATACATAATTATTACTAATTCTGTAACTTTTGTGAAAGGTGAAACAATTTTCAAAGTATTGTTCATAATTAATTGTGTAAGTAGAGACATGTAGTAATGCTTTAATTAGATTTTATTAATAATAATACCCAATACAAGAAGCGAATAGCCATGGAATGTAAAAAATTGTATTCTAAAAAAGAATTCATGGAATTGATATAGAAACTTAAGAAGAAGTCATCATTTTAAAAATCTTTATTTCTTGAAGTTTAAAAATCCATCAAGTCGTAGCAGTGTATATTGTATAAATTTATTTTCTGTTAGTTTCATTCAATGTCTAAGATTACATAAATTGTATGAAACGTACCTCATGCTGTTTTATTTTCTTTTACTTTGTAAAATCCGTTCTGGTTCTAATAAGACTTTCAATATTTAGTTACAATTATTACTTTCACTCGTTTGGAGTGCTGTTGCTAAGCGTTTACGCAACCCAATATTATTCCATTAAGATTGTAGGTTGTACAATAAAAAAACTTATCCAATGTTCAATGTAAAAAACTTACATTAAACGAATTCAAATAAAAAGTTGATTGCAGTACAAATTTCATCCCTAACTTTATCCCTTCGGCATGAAATATAACACGTCTACTAATTATAATAAAATTTTCAAAATTCATGTTTATTTGTCAAGCGGTTTTCTATATTTCGTGGTGAGTTAGCTTTCACTTTTATAATAAGAAGTATAATAGTACATTATGATGTAAGTGCGCGAAGTTGGTCATTACAGTCGAGGCGGTATTGCACAGCCCGAGCCGCTAGGCGAGGGCTGTAATAGAGCCAAGACTGTAGTGAACAAAGCGCACGCGTATCATACGACGTTTTTCAACACACTTGCGAGGAAAAAAACAATTAGGTATCGACATTTTTCAGTCACAAATCAGCAAATTATAAACGAACAAATGTTTGCACAAAATGGCGCCGAGGTTTATTTTATTTTTTCGCGCGCCGTATCTTTGGTTGAATAACTATGCGCGCGCAGGCGCGCAGGTTAAGTCCAGAGGCAAAGAGCACCGCTATTCAGCCACAATATATTAAACTAAATAATTATGTATTTCTAATAGGAATTTACGGTAATTAATGATTTAAAATATTGTATTTTTTAAATGCTTTAATAGATAATTAGATGAAGTATAATCTTATCTTATCAGATTTTGACTAAGTACAACAAGTTTATTTATTTACAAAATAATAAATCTTTTGGTAACAACCTCTTCACGGATATTAAAAAAAAAAGTGGAATAAGAAAAACACTAGTGCGGCAATGAAAAGTAAAACGCACTACTGTGTAATAAACCGCATTCCGGACGTAAGACTAAAGAAAAAATAGCAACTTTACGAGCAAGTGTGTTGAAAAATATAGAATGTCCCCTTACAAAGCATACGAAACAGCATATTGTTGTATTACTTACTTTATAGCATGCTTGCCGATTTATTTATCTACCTTTACCTACCTACATAATATATTTCAATTTAAATACTTTACTAGGATACAAAGAAACGTATTCTAACATCAACCTGTAGTAATTTAAAATGGATGAAAGTTCCTCCATCCATTTGCATGCTTACCATATTTATCAGATCGTTGTGTCCTACTGGAAAACGGACAAGGTTTTGGCGGCATTACAACAACACAGCATGAGAATTTAGTTGGTCCAGTGCCGGGTCGTTGTAACGTGCGTAGCCCTTAATCCAAACACTCATGCTTAGTTATAGGGTCCCTAGGCTAGAATACTAATTTGCTAAAATCGACGGTGAATATTTTTATGTGATTCCGTCGCAGTATCGGAGAGTTATTGTCTATACTCGTCAGTTGCGGCTCAGGCAACATGTTTTGATGGCGAGATCACAAATGCAACTCGAGTAATTACCAATTCTGTCAATGCCGATGTAAAAATCACTGTCTTATCACCATAAAAACTACTTTTCGTTAGGTGTCGGCAACATTGGGTTACCTCCCACATTATTATTTTATATTAAAGATAGATCGATGTTATTTTATCATGGATACCGAAAGATTAGAATAAATGCCACCATCGGTTATCCATTTCATTAAAATCATGATTTCTTCAAATCAAGAGTGAGGCTTATACAAGTAAGTGCGCATTGCCATAAAGGACTCATCACTTACCATTACTAAAGTATGATTAATTTACGTACTGTTTATCCGTGTCTTTTGAAAACAGCCGTGATCCGAACCCTTTTTATTATGTAGTAGATTAAATATAGTTTCTCCAACTCCTATTTTAAAACATGCAACAGACCGTAAACCGCATTGAGAGATGCTAAAATTATTAGTGTAATCAAGAAAGTATGAAAAAAGAAGAAAAATTATTATAGATATGTCTGAATGAAACATTCTCGCGACTTATAACTATCCCATAGCTGGGCTCTGATATGTTTCACAGTTTGAGTGAAGAGTACGAGTGAATCGGCGACTTCATTCACCTTAGGATGTAATTCTTCGGGGAATCCTGAAATACTAAGGGCCTGTTTCACCACTTCCTGACAAAGCCCCTGATAGCTTATCAGGAATTTATCTGCCAAATAAAGTACAACATTTGGTTTTACAGATTATCAGATAAGTATCTGACAGTTTATCAAGTGGTGAAACAGGCCCTAAATATCTTATCAGCACATCACTTCAAACCTTTATGGAGCATGCACGATTCGAAAGCAAGGAACCTGACATTAAAACCACTTGGCCATCACAGCTTAACGCCAGGGACACCAACCTATTTCTAGTTGTAGCCTCTCTAGTGACCTCCCTAGTGACCGCGCTAGTGTTCATAAGATAAATATGTAGTAGTTATATGGAGTAGTACTGAGCCTTAGGCCGCTTGTATACGTCCGTTTTTTTTCACCGGACAACGGACCGTTTTTTTCGCCGGACTTGCGGTGGTGTATAGGTTGTAATGGAAGTGTGTACAACTGTACATGCACCGGACATTTGTCCGGCGAACAATTTTCGCCGGATGCATCACCGTTTCCCCTCGGCGTCACAGACATCAGTCCGGCGTAAGAAAGAGCGGTCATCCACGCCAGTGTATTGGTGCTTGTAGACGCTGCCGGACGTATTATCGGTTTTCTGCGTTCTAAATTTAAAAGTAATGCATATAAACGGCATTCCAGGCTAACATCCATCCGGTAAAAAAAGATATGAATACAAGGATATCCGTTTATTGACGGTCTGTTGTGAAAGCAATAAGCTTTCTAATTATTGCACTAACTCGAGGACCCACACATAATTATGTGCCATGCAATTATAACGAATTTCAGATAAGACTCGAACGGAGTATAACTATCTCCAGCCACAAATATAACAAAACCTCGCTCCATTGTGACTATAAAGCACAAAAAACACTTTTAAACACACAATATATGGATATTTGTTACTCTTTCACGTAAAAACAACTGAATGGATTCTAATAAAACTTTACAATAATATACCTTATACATCAGAATAAGACATAGGCTACTTTTTATCCCGAGATTCCTACGGGAGCGGGACCTACGCTGATCCCGGGTCCCGAAGCTAAGCAACTAAGACTTTTGCTCTCTAGTACAGTAAGGTCCATAACTCGGCTGATCTGAATATAGCTACGAATGGCTGCGCAGATGTCGATTTTAAGGCCAAAATGGTGGTAGGAGGCGGGAGATCGGGCGGTAGGATAGCTGTACGCCAATACGAAGTAGCGCATCACAAAATACTGTCATGGCCGCCGTGTTTTGATTGGTCAGATACTGTACCTGCGCAAACATCTCGCAAAACGAAGTTCAGACCGGCCGAGTTATACTCGTAATGACCTTACTATGTATATCTACACTATAATACCAAAATACTCACTAGATAACCACCAGTAACGAAGCCACTACATTATACCCTGACGACACCAGGTGACGTAGCGTGCCCGCTTCCACTCGGGAACACAGACTGATGAATACGGCCGTAAGACTTGTTCTACTTGTTCTCTAGTAAACTATACCAAAATACTCACTTGATAACCCGATGCACGATGTCCATATAGTCAGCCGATCTCGCATAGAAGCCGGCCGCGTTGACGGCCCCCCAGAAGTTAGACCAGGCCTGACCCGGTCTCACCAGTAACGGAGCCACTACGTTATACCCCGAAGAGACCAGGTGACGTAGCGTGCCCGTTTCAACTCGGGATAGACTGTCGATCGAGAACAGGTAGTCGCATACGCTGTTTGTGCAGCGGTCCCTGGAACATTGTAAAGTTAATTATGAGTTAGTTTTATTATAGTTGATTGATAGTTAGTTATATTTCTAGTGGGTCGCCCGCGATACTTCGCTTTTAGTCACACACACAGCACACAGATGTTTTATGTCTATAACTTTTAAAATAAGACCATAATGGACCCCTCAATCGCTGGGACAAATATCGAATACATGTAAATTACATTGTCAAGATTTGTAACTTTCCTTATTCCTCCAGCATAGCAACTGTCAAAATAGAGATTATAGTAGTTATTGCTGTACATATTATCCAAAAGTTATACATACGTTAAGGACTGTAAAAATTATAATATTCCGTGGCTAGCAGCAAGTCTATGATAACTTTCAGTAAATTGCATTTTAAACATAAGCATAAAGTCTAATTTCTTACAATCTCTTTTGGTCAACCTTTGAACAAAAAGGAGCGTCGCAAAATGTCCATCGTTTCACAACAACTTATTGTTGTTAATAATAAAATATTCATATTTCGAAAACAAAGAAAGATCTAAAAGAATGAATTCAAGAAGAAAAAAACGTTTTTTCCATTTTGTAAACAATAATAATATTAAGAGACTGTGAAACTCATTAAAATTGTTTAACCAGGTTGTGAGATTCTATTCGATTGATCTAAATGGTGCGTACAGACTATATAACAAAACATGTTATAAAACATAGTTAAATAACATGTTTTTTTTAATGTGGACGATATGTGTTACAAAAACAAGTTATATAACATGTTATTAGTGTTTGCAACAATGTTATATGCTATATTTTAAGAAATGACACGCATTGAATTGTTATAAAACACTGTTAAACAACAATGTTATTTTAATGTGTATGGTCTTGTTACATGTTTCATTGTTAGACAACAATGTTAGATAGTGTGGACGTGTTATAAAACAGAAGTTATATAACATGTTACATAATCTGTACGCACCCTAACGATACAAAGGTATTCTGAGATAGCACAGTAATTATTCGCACTGCATAAATTTCACTATCGCGTTAGCACATAACAAAAGCACCATCTTAAAATATGAAGTAACGCATGAATGTTTCGTTATTTATGCATGATTGAAGTATTTTTTATAAATATTTTTTTTATTTTATAACTAACTTAATTTACTTACTTGAAGTTAATAATACATTGTTTATATGTTTAAAAAAGTTGAAATTACATACCTACCTATAACAATTTATCATAGTACTGAGAAAAATAATATATACCTAATGTTTATCACACATATATCATGCTGCAATTTTAGCGCATCTGATAGATACGGGCGCCTGGCATAGAAAGTACCAAATAGAAACAATGGAATAAATTGCCAGCCTCGGTGTTCCCCCTAGATTATGATGATGTTGTCTTCAAATCAAGAGTGAAAAAAGTTTTGTTAAGTTAGTAGTAGCAAATATAGAGACGAGACGAGAGACGTTGTATGTAGATTTCCCTAAGAAAGAACGCGTGACACTTTGCGAGGCGAGGGGGTGTTAGATCCCGCCCACTTCTTTATTTTCCATCTAACGGTCAATAGCAAAACTACTCGCTTCGTTCTATATCGATTTTACTATGTAGTTTAACTATCTCACACTAGATGTCAATAAATGTAGGATATAACAGGGACGTACTCAAAATATAAGAATAGTGTCGCCATCTAATGTCGAGTAGACAGCACTTCATCCTTTTCTTTGAAAATGGAAACGTCCATAACGCTGTACACAGGACAGGCGCCGACGGTAGACTGACTTTAGGCCACGCCTACTGTGATGACGTCAGGACCTAGTTGAGTCACAGTGCACAGTTGCTTAGGCCGCCTCCTCTCTATATTTGCTTCATGGTTTACACTTTACCTCCCAAACTACATTACTTACTATCAGTTGCTATTGTATTCAAGCAATAACTTTAAATTAATTAAAAAAAAAAGGTAACTCACTTAGCAATAGTCCGAGCTTCCGACTCAGAGATGAAATCGGTGGGCTTGATCCTCTTAGCCGTGGCATATTCCTTGCCGTGGGTGGTGAAGAACTCCTCCACTTCAGGCTCGTGGTATTCCACATTGTTGCGCAGTAGCAGATGGATCTTCGACTTGGGGTAGTCGAGGGCCAATAGTTGTTCCAGAAACTCTTCCAAGAATGGTGTGGGTTGCTCGACGAACACAGCCATTAACACCGTGGGCAGATCGTCTTCCTAAAAAAATATACGGACAATTTTAACTTCTTTCGTTTGCGTTCGATATGAAATTCGTTTTAATTGCGACCCACACAAATGCCAGATTCCGCCGCTGTGATTAAGGTGTATTGCAGATTGACACCGAGAATTTAAAAGTGCTATAAGTAAATTTAGCTAACAATCGAAATTGAGCTGTGAGCACAGGTTTAGTTAACTTTTAACTTTTATGCGAAAATCTGTTAATAGCTGACTATCATCGTCACAAATCATTCATTTGTTAGTCAGCAAAGAAGGAAATGAGGAGAAACCAAATAAACAAAAACGCGTTACCCTTAATCAAATGTGTTCCTAAAACGACAACCTATTGGTTACACCGTTAGACAGATGAATGACAATGAACTGAGAATCGTCAGAAAAGTCAGAAATTACCTTAAGCTCGATCCTCTTCTCTTCGCAGAGCGCACAGCCATCCTTCAGAGACCAGGTCTTGGCCAGGTAGTTGCTGAGGTGGTTCAGCGTCAGTTTGGAAGGTCCGTTCCCGTGGAGGATCAGGGGGCGTTCCTTCGTCACCACATTCTCTATGTATGGCCAGTCCTCGGTGGTGTTCGCTTTCAGCTCCACTTCGGCTGGAGATGGATTATGATTTAAAATATAATATTAAGTAATGTAGTGTTGCTCCTTTAGGCGTTATTTTATCTGTTTCAATTTAGTCTAACTGCCTGATCGAATGTGTGCTATAAATATATGTGCACACTTTTTTCTTTGGGAATACCATAGGAGTTGATTTATGAAGGAAAAGGAAAGGAAGTTGATTTACCTGTAGTTAACTAAAGCCCGTCGAAAATTTTCAGGTTTAGATGAGATTAATTATGATAAAGCTTGTCAAGTAATTGTATTTGTAGCGTCACAGCAACTTTTACTAACTTATTAAAAGAACTATTGTTTATGAGGCGTATACAAATTTTTCAAAAGTACATTTTATGAAGTATCTACACAAAAACAAATCAAATCAAATCAAATCAAATCACTTTATTGTGGACAGTAGGTAAACAGGTGTGGTACAGTTTTAGAGGGTCTTATCGCTACGTCCTGCCCATTGTTGGCGTACAATATTAATTAATATTAAACACTAAATTTTAAGCAATACATACAAGAAGTCGGACCAGTCTACTTATTATTAATATTCCGTCATAATAGTAAATCACAATTATGTAATTAAAACCATATTAAAACAAACATAAAAATCACAAATAAGTATACATTCGAATAGTGCATAGTCATAATAACGGAAAATAATTATTAGAGCGATGTACCATTATCTATAAATAGGCGCAATCTGGAGTTGTTTATTTTTCACAACCGTAACGGAGAGATAATTCATTATCTCTAATTGAACTTATTTCTTAGTTTCTGTAGGAGAAGGAACAGAATAACATAAGTGTATTTATTACTTATTATAATACAATATTGTGTCTTTTTTATTTTAACGGTACTTAGAGAAGCACGCAATAAGAAGATAATAATAAGAATTTTTCATATTTTGATACCTCGTGATCTGTTTCCTTTAAATATTAACTTTAATAAATAAACTCTCAGCTTTACCTGCATTTCCAACTAAATTTTACTTGTTTGCATATTTTTTTTAATTAAAATAATGGGATACATACATATTATACATATTAGGATAGAATGATAAGACAATGCTTGGCTTTCAAATAAATTGTTACGATTTGGTAGAAATAAGCGGACAATCGGTCGTTTCCATAAATGAACTGGCTCATGACAACAATAAGTTATTGCAATATGCACGTTTCATCCAAAATATTATCTGTAACAGGAGATGGGCCAAAATCCAGAACATACATTATATAATTATATACCTACTCGAACATACGATAACCTTTTCGGCAAAGGTTAAAAAATTTGAGATAACATTCAAACATGTTTTTAATTTCAACATTAGTCATCTAAATTGGGTCATAATTTCTACTTTCTACGCACGTATATAACTACGTGCAAAATTTCGAATTTACACACAAAAGAACGAATACCTCAAAACTAATTACTAATTACTATACGTACTCCGTTCGCGTTCAATCTGGAATTATTCATTATAATTGCATGGCACACAAATTCCAGCTCTCCGCCTGTGCTATTAAGATCCATTTAAGATTGACGGCGTGTTCTATAAATGCCCTCAGTAAATTTTGCTTACAAGCTGAATTGAACTGTAAGCACAAGTAATATAAGTTTGTTTTGGCGGAGAGTGAAAATTCCATAATATATTGCCGGCGACTCAAGTATAGGTGACACGTAACGTAGTAATTCGTTTGGTTTTGAAAAGGAGTGACATTTCCATCAAGTATAATATTATAGGTCTAGAATGTTTCATCAATACTTACAAAGAGCCCCGTTGAGATTCTGGAATATGGCCGAGTTGTGGTCCAGCGCAATCTTGAGCGATTCCCGGAGGTCCTTGTCGAGGTAAATTTTGGTATAGTAGAGCTGGTCATCATCTTTGTCCTTCACGCTCTTTAGATTCACAATCTCGTGTAACTCCGGTAAGTAGCCTGTGGACAAAGTTTGGTAAATTGAAATAAGCCTTTTTAAATGCCTTTATTTAAACAAATTGTATGACATTAATGGTTCTTAAGTCCAAAAATGACTCCAGAAAAGGGAACTCCTCAACGGTTGACAGCCCAGTAACTATTCTTTTACATTTAGGTACAATAATAATAATAATAATAATAACGCTTCACACTCAAAGCCCCACACTAGGATTCCCTGTGTCGTGGGTGCCTTGGACAACACACAAGACAAGGACACACACCCAGACCGAGAACGGAAATTTAAATTCATCATTCAAATTTTCCGCCTCGCTGGGAATCGAACCCAGGACCCTCGGAACAGCGATCGGCATGTTAACCATTGCGCCCGTCGGGTCGTCAGGTACAATTCAACTAACATTTTAAATCGTATTGAAAACACGTTTTTCAAACTTGTAATATTTTCTCCAAGATGTCAACCATTGTAAATGACTGAAGATAATAGTTTCAACATTTAGTACCACATTCAATTCCCTCTGGTTTCAGTTCATAAGTTAGTGGGTTTTAAATTTTTTGTGACGCACATCGTCACAGGATCGTAGTCGCGAACTAATACAAATTTTAATAAGCATAAAATTATTAATAGCCCCTTGCAGAGCACGAATCATTTCCCGCAATAGAGGAAGCCGAAATGAACATAAAAATCGCTCCAGGGCGGACAAAGGTTGATGACATTAAGCGACTGCTATCTAACGATAACAATCTAAAAAAAAAAAAAAAAAAAATCACATGAACTTCAGAACCTAGAGATTTTCAAGAGATTAGCCATGGTACATCCATACACCAACCGCGCCTGCTATTGCTAACTCAGTCAATCACTTACGATCGATAGAAGCCGTCGGACTATGAGCGCGTCAACGAACTCTAATCACATCAATACAAATTGATGCTTGCAATAGAATATTTTCGCTCTCACCAGACTAATTTATTTGAGGAGACTGAAACGTATGGCCCAAATAAAATGGTTATAGAAACATTTGTATTCATTCAAACAGCTAGTGTCAAGCACAAGTGACTAAAGCGATACGATGATGATTATTTTCATGTAAACAGGCGACGAACGAGTACACAAGTACTCTGAGGCCAAAGACATCATCACCAAGCCAAATACTTCATCATCAAGAATGAAAGAAAAAACCCAAAGCCCCAGAGAATTTAATTGGGGAAACGGTATGTATACCAAAAATACCACAATTTCAAATAGCAGATTTGATAACCGGTGTGCCCTTCGCCTTTAAACATCAACAAAGCAAAAGGCATCACCGACGAGTTGTTGATGAGAAAAGAGAAAAATATCCCTTCAGACTATCGATCTGAATTTAAAATAATACAATTACTTCTCAAGTTGTGGATGGTAATGACGATAAATAAATGTCAATGACCTGACTTAGGGCGCTTTTAGTGTCATGCGGATTTGCTCATGCACGCGGGATTGGCCCGCATAATCGCATTTCACGCTGCGTAGCACCCGCAAAGAACAATTTCATATATGAATTTATTATGAAGCGTGATAAACGCACGCGGGACGCGGGGCGCTGTGCGGAGCGTCATCCCGGAGCGGGGCATCCGCATGCGTGAGCGTCCCTACAACTTTACTGCCCATTTTAGTGTCGGACGGGGCGCACGCACCGTATTGTACTAATCGTCTACGCAACCCGTTACGCAACCCGCAGAAGACTGAAGCTTAAACTGCGTATGATCCGCAGCGTGAAATTTGACGCATGCGGGCCAATCCCGCGTGCGTGAGCAAATCCGCATGACACTAAAAGCGCCCTAAGAGGTGACTATTCCTTACAGTGACATTAACATACCTATCGAATACCCGATTGTAAGTTCACAACCCCTGTTAACCCCAGCTAACAGTTTTCTTTTGCCTTTTAAAGTTCTACTTATTGCCACAGCTTATTTTACTAATAATTTCCTCAAACGTATTACTCTTGGCCCATTTTTGGCCATTTTACATTAGAAAAAACCAGCATATGAATAAACATTTTAATATATTTCATATCGTGCCGATACAAACATACAATTTGTATTGTGGTATTTGTAAAAGAATGCTTTGAAACGAGAGACGTATAATACTGAAGTAGAATATGCAACGTACGCAAGCAAATCAAATAGATTAATCAAAGCGCGGCTGACATCAAGGTCCGGAGGTAACCTTGCACTTACACTTACAGTTACACGAAGGTATTTCATAACAGACTATACAAGACTATATATGATTCTGTAGGATCGTTTTATCCGCATTAGGCATCAATTTCTCGTGTACTTTTCAGTTTAGTGTATCCGAAGTGTGATGAAAAAACTGGAGCTAAAGATAAGTATCAACTCGCGTTCATCTGATTGTATTTACAATAAAGTTGAAATTAGGATAAAATATATGGTATGAAATTCAAAACCGGATGTATCACGTTGTAAACAACCGAATTTCTATTTTAGGGATACAGCAAGCAGTAAAATGTTGAAAATAAACTTGACGAAACTGCTACCAGCTAACATCATCCTGAGATTATATCAGAACTTTGTAATGACAATAAGATGTTCGATTATTTATATTTTGTATACACAACTAACGTAATCAATTTGAACATCTATTGAAAAGATCATTACAATGAATCAGAGTTTATAAACTAAATACCAAGCCATTCGATGAATAGTGTGATGGTCGGCTTGTGATTTGTTTACGGTCCGAAATCATAACAATATCTGCAAATTTTAATGAGTATAAATTACTGAAATAATTCACTTTTTTAGGTGTGTAGTTAAGACTTTTCTCTTAGGGTGCCTATCCACTAAAGCTAAGCTTAGCTAAGTTGCTAAGGGCGCGTTTGACATCCATCAATCACATTCATTGACTAGCCCTGCGGGGTCGGATCTGAGGGAGACCAATAAATGGCTTTGACTTCAACCTACAAAAAAGCCCTCCTCAAATGACTCCTCCTGACTGAGGATACCGAGACTCGATCTTGCTGCAACATTTGACAATCACGAGAGCATCTATAACGCTTTTTTGCATCCACTGGATAGCGTCATATCGAATTTAGTATGACATGTTAATTATAACCATACCCCATTTTCCAAATTATGTTGTGCAGAAAGAGATAAACTTACATACAAGTCCATAATTATATAGACTAAACCATGACCACCCTTTTAACTTTACCGTATTCGAGTAAAAATTACAATTATCTCCGCAATATAACGATACCATTATACGAGTACTTCAGTAAAACAATAGACAAGTCAATATATTATGTATGCGCGTTAATAAGGTGCTAAGTAAATACCAAACTTACCGATAAATCCACCAGAGTTCAAGTATGGGTTGGGCACTTTCGTCGTAGGATACTGTGCTGCGAGCTTCGCGTCTGGCCAACAGAACTGCTCAGCAGAGAACAACACCCTTGCGCCCGTCTGCTTGAACTTCTCCACTATCTCTTCAATACCCGATAGGAATATCACGTCGTAGCTGAAAATTGTATGTTACACTTACAAACTAATACAATATTATGTATCGAAAGGTAGGTATAATAACTTCCATAAAGACTGACCCCGCTTTATATGTATAACGGCGAAGCGTCTAATAATCTCTTTGATGTTATTTGATACATAAAATAAAAATTAGAACTGATACATTACTGTATTTGGAAACATTTCAGAAAAACAACTATAGTGGTGTTGACTAAGTTACAGATACCGTTACAAGTTACAATGTGTTTTAGACATTTCGTCTATTTGGATAATATGGGCTAGAAATCAGGCTCTGTATCCGAGGGGCATAGGAATGGATACTTTGAATAGTGTAAAACAACAGTATTGATATTATTGGTGCTCAGAAAAAAACATACCAGTCCGTGAATATCACGATTTTTTCCTTATCCTCCTTTTTCATCATTTCATTGAGCGCAGCCTTCAAGAGGTTAATCTTTTGGCCGCCGCCAGCGTAGTTCATGTCACCTCCGGTCCACTCCTCGCCTTTTCCCAAGACTTGGACGTCAATGCCGTAGACTTTGGTCGATCGAAGGTAGCGCTCCAACCCATCGTTCTCGCTTGTCGCAACCGTCAGCACTACGACGTCATCTGAAAGCCGAAAGTAATGTCAAAACCATCATCGACAACATTTGCGTTCGATAATTGCGGCGCATTTATTTAAATATAGAGGATTAAAATAAAAGCTCATTACTGCCCGCTAAAAGTTTCTTAAAAAAAACGCCACCTTTGGGATGCCTTTGGGTGCACTTATCTAAAGGCGAACCAAGTTGTCTTTTTAACCGACTTCAAAAAAGAAGGAGGTTCTCAATTCGACCGTATATATGCTTTTTTATGTACGTTCAGCGATTATTTCGTCGTTTATGGGCCGATTTTGATAATTCTTTTTTTGTTGTAAAGTAGATATGCGCAGTGGGGTCCCCTGATAAGGACACCCGGATCTGATGATGGCATCTCAGAGAAATCGAGGGGAACTTTCGAAAATTGTATGGACAACTAGTGTGTTTGTTCATGTTATCATAAGTACATTAAAGCGCTACCATTTCATGAAGATCTGGAGTCGATCTGATGAAGCCAAAAGACAGTCGAGGGAACTCCTCAAAGATTTACTGCAGTTATCTAGTGTTTGGGTTTGATTAATTTGTAGTGACGAGAACTTTACACTTACATGTTGAATTGAGCGCCATCTGGCGAGTAGTTTTTGAGTTATCTCTACTTATCAAATTGAAGTTGGTTATTTTTTTTGTAAAAAGCAATTATTCGACTAAAAGAGGGGTGGGGGTGTGGGACAATGGGATGTTAAAGATTATGATATTCATGCTAATGCAATAAAGCTGGATCTCGATGGGAATGGGTCAACTTATGTCTCTCATTTTTAGGGTTCCGTACCCAAACGGTAAAACGGGACCCTATTACTGAGACTTCGCGGTCCGTCCGTCCGTCTGTCACCAGGCTGCAGGGGCGTGCGCTCCTTATAGGCAGAAATGCAGTGCTTTACTTGCCATTTACGAAAAACGTTCGTACGTTTTAGATGACTTTAATTAGCAGAAAATTACAATATAATAAATTAAGTTAAATAATAATAATAATAAATAACACCTATAAATAATAATAACACTTATTTGCAAACACAGCAACGCCTGACGTTGCGATATCGACAAGTAATGCCGCGCCGTTCTGCAGGACATTTGTTTGCATGTGTGTAGTAATTTCGGTGTCCGTACACAGTTCGCAAACGCACACATCCATATAATATCCAAAGCCACGAGCAAGGAAGTCATGCCGCATGGCCCGCATACTATCGAAAGTACCTACCTATCGAAGTTCGGTTCGGCAGTAGTCGATGGTAGTCGGGAGTAATCGGAAATATTCGTTGCCTATAACCCTACTCGGGTTATAGGCAACGAATATTTCGTTACGTATGCACATTATATTATTATGCATTTTTGTTGAGTAGGATTTTATTTGTTTAAATAGTTGAAATGTTTTGTGTTTCGCGCCGGCCATGTTGCTTTTATCATGTTTTATGCATTGTTTACCTATTTCGTTTGCGCGTTTGTAAAGTGTGTACATTTAACAGTTTATTACTGATTTTTGTATTATAATTGTAGTGATTTTCTTTTACTAATGTGTTTGTTGGTTTTATTTAAAGATTATCTATGTGATCAAATGTGACCGAAATCTTGCGTTTATTTACATCGGGATATAATAATCTCAAGTTACCGGAACCTTGAATATGTGAAAATTGAAGCAGACTAGGTGAAAAGTTATAATATTTTAGCTTATTATTTAACTTAGAATTAGAATTTCTTCCGCCGCCGCTGCGACGATCGATCGCTGCTTTGTCTGCGTTGCCGTAGAACATGTACATGAATGGTAGTACATCTAAGACTCGTTCTGTTGGCATGGTTTCCGACTTAAAGTTCCGTCGCGGGGCTGTGGCTATGCTAAAAATCTATAAAAGAAAAAGTTTTTGTGACCTAGTACTTCTCGGCATACCCAGTGTCATAATCCTGTGCACGCCGCTGCCAGGCTGTATCTCATGAACCGTAATAGTTACACAGTTGAAATTTTCACAGATGATGTATTTCTGTTGCCGCTACGACAACAAATACTAAAAAACAGAATAAAATTTAAGTGGGTGGCCATACATTCGACGTAAGTTTAGTTACCATTCGGTCCAAGAGATGGCGTTGGGCGTAATATGTGGCTACAATAAAACAATTAAATATTTAAGTGAGGCTTTTATACAACAGACCAGATTTTTTTGGCGTTTTTATACATAATGGGACGGAACCCTTCGTACACGAGTCCGACTCGCATTTGGCCGGTTTTTTTAATATTCATAGAACAATTTTATACCTAAGATCAATTAACAATATTTTTTTATTTAATTTTACTTCTACAGGGTGTCCGGCTTCGGTCTGTACAAACTGAGACAACGGGTAACCGAGAAATCGTTGTTTGAACACAGCGCTCTCTGAGGTGATTTATGACCGAGCTCCGAATTTCATGCGGAATCAGGTAGAAAAATGACATTTTGGGTATTGTTGAGGTAAGAAAGGGACAAAATAGTTATTTTGGGGAATAAAGTAATAAAAGAGATAAACAGCAAACAAGGTTTAATTTAAATTTTGATTTATTTCACTCATAAAAATTGTTAACCCCCCCCCCCCCCCCTCCTAAAAATAGTAACATTATTCCCCAAAATAACTATTTTGTCCCTTTCTTACCTCAATGATACCCAAAATGTCATTTTTCTACCTGATTCCGCATGAAATTCGGTGCTCGGTCATAAATCACCTCAGAGAGCGCTGTGTTCACACAACGATTTCTCGGTTACCCGTTGTCTCAGAATTGCGTTTTTGGTGTCGTTGTTTAGGTAAACTTAACATCTGATAGACGAGTTAATAAAAAGTAATCATGCTCGGGGCTATTTTCTGAAAAATCTTAAAAAATTAAAAAAAACTGTCATTTTTATCACAAATTCTACATTTAATCTATTATTTTAATATGTAGAAGCCAGTTTTTTAATTATTTTAGCTGTTAAATCGATGGCCCCTACCAGTGAGTAAAAACTAATTTAGTTTCGAAGAAGATTGGACCTAAACTTTTTAAGTTATAGTACTTTTACTGTGTATGGTCCAAAAAAATTTATTAAAAAATTAAAATGGCTGTAGATCGAGGAGTCGGGTTTAGACCTAGTATGTAGAAGAATTTTATTCATAAAATAACTCATACTACACGCCCTATAAGTTTGTACAGACCGAAGCCGGACACCCTGTATATCCACATTTTATTTCCAACATAATAAAATAAAGGAGATGTTTCAAATCCGGCCCACAATATGTACAGTACCTCGAAAAATCAAGAAAAATTCATGGAATTTGGGAAAAATAAAGATAAATTGCTTAAATGCATACTTTTCTGGTACAAATTTAGTATTTTTAATTCATTTTTATTAATTTTCAACATGGCGTCTTGCCAAGTTGTCATTGATCATAGATCGCGAACTGTCTACTGTCACTTTAAATGACAGAATTGTAGGTACATATGTCAAACTTCTATCAAATTAACCAACATGGCGCGTGATGACAACTTGACCGCCATGACGGACTTTTGTTTTTGTGTTGCAATTTTAAGTGTACATTTTTGTGTTATACCACAAAACTAAAGCAATTTAAAGGAATTGGATGATTGAAAACTGTTTTAATTGTGTTTCTCCATTTTTGAGTATGGTGTACAAAGTGGTGGCCGGGGCTCCATACATTTTGAAACATCTCCTTTCCTTACTAAATGGGTAAATAGACACAAAATAAATCAAAACAAATTCACTGTTACTGCAACAGACAACACAAATGATGAAACACAATGGAAAACAATTACCCATAAACCCATTTAACACTTGTTGAGTGAGTCACCATGCCCATAAGTACATTTGCAGCAAGGAGATACAAACATTAAGCTACTGTATAGTTACAATTAATTATCACTGTGATTGGTGCTCTGAACTGAAACTGTATGAGTTACAATAATTATATTAATCATTGTGATTGGTGCTCTGCACTGTGATAAGTCTAAACTCTTGTGACATTTTTTTAATAGCCATATAACATTGTTTTATGAACACATGACCCCGATAGAGAAAAAAAATCTTAAGCTCTTCCATTTGGAGAGCATGTAAAGTTCTTATTGGTATTTATATTTTTATAAGAGGCCACAGTATTGAAATATATTTACCTCCTTTTTTATGATTGATATGACTTTATATTAACAACAACATCAATATTCTTTTATTCTTTTATTATATAATTATGGAGGTAAGTGTGTATTATTAAGTGATTTTAATATGGTAGGATAACACAAAACACAAAATTAATAGGAAAATCCATACATTGTATTGTTATCATTGCAGGGCATTTCCTTTGGTTGTGTGCAGTCACAAAACAACAAATACAACAATCAAATTACTCTTAGAGAAACAGACTTTAACTTAGACAAATAAAATGAGAACATCATCAACATCATTGAAGTCAATTCAATGTGCAATTTAGAGATAACTCAAAAATTGCATCAGTTCATCATCAGACCTCACTCAAACTTATAATGGAACTACAAGTAGAGCATCAGATATCAAACATAAAAGAAACTAAAATGCCTAATTTTTTACATTGGTTGAAAAGAAAAAATGAGAGAGAATTGTATAATTAAAAAGCAATATCTGACCCTTTTACACTAGTACCTTTTGGTCATATAGGCAACTGTCATTGCATCCATTTACCACTAAAGTAATGTTAGAAGCGCTTGAAAGCTAGCTCACAAAGTTGGATTTCATTCAAGTTCCAGCCTGCAAATGACAATTTCCGGAATGTTCTACATTTATTTTGATAAGCTAGCTGCTTATGGTAATAAAATCTATTATCTATAAGTATTCAAGTAGATTATTATGAAAAAACATTGTTTATGTACAGATTATAAGTACATTGCTTTTAAGTTAGTCATAATTATGTGTCCACAATCTCCAAGTCAAGTCGTAATGAGATAAACTTTACAGAACCTTATTTGCTGCAATAATATAAAATATATTTTTGGCCTATTTAATATTACTAGGTGAATAAACCTACTCAAGACATATGAAATACACAACAAATGAAAGCACACAAATTAAACAACACGCACACACTAAAACAGACATAAATTAAAAATGATCCCATCAGTTCAATTTAATGGCTTAAACTTTAAGCCTTAAGCACACGTCAACATTTTCAGTTGAATCACTGATGTACAGAAAGCTCTTTTCTGTAACTAGGTAACATGATTTTGAAATAACATTCCATGCATCCACTACATGGATATTGTTTGATTTATTTACCTTTAGCCTGAACAGTGTTCAGGGTCACCAAGCAGCAGAGGAGCAGTAACTTCAACATTTTCTAGATTTGTCGACAACCACCGACGCGCGCGGTCAACGCACGGACTCGAATGAGCGAGTTATGATGTCGTAAAATTTATAGCTAAATTACGTTGCTGAGTACGGTGGTGTACAACATCGTTCGGAAGCGGGAACAGATTATACGTCACCAGTCAACACTGATAAAGTCGGCTTCCTCTCGCGTTTGCCGCGTAACCAATTCTACCAAAAGTTCAATTGAATTGGGCCATTTTAATGTATGCGTGCCTTCGTCGTATTTGATAGCCCGCGCGCTTGTATTCATTTTAATTAAAGAACTGTGTTCTATTACATGATTCGCGGCACGACACTTTTGTTTTTAACAATCTGTCCATGCAATCACAAGTATTACAACAATCCGTTAAACTTTTGTCTTACTTAACAATAATAACTTTTCTTGTAGATTTTATAAATATTTTAACAGCCACTGATATCCGTAATAGTTTTCATTTGAATTCACAAATATTACAACAGAACATACATTTACATTATAGGTAAATAAATTAAATAATGGTAGGTACTAGTACTGATCGGTATATTTATATTTTAAAAGCTCACTCAGGTCAGCAGCTCAGGTGAACCTGCTTAGGGATGAAATCATGAAACGATACGAGTAACTATAGTCGGCACAATCATAAGATTCCGATATGACGTCTGTCATGTATGAACACAAACTAACCTTGTATGGACGTCTTCAACTTACTTATTACGGAAATATATTTTTTTTTAATTTGAACCGCTGGTAATGATACTATGAAGTGAAGATATTTCGTAATGAATGATAGGCCACTTTGGTTAAATTATGCAATGCACTATTTACTGTGCATATACAGTATACAGTTTATATTTATTATCAAAGCAGCTTTATAAGTAGGTACATAATGTACTTGTGAATCCACCTCCTCTTCGCTTTGGAAAATTGTTTTTATGTTTACAGATAATAAACACTTCTTCCCATTTTTGCAACATATTTTATTGGTACATCGCTTCTATTGCTCGTAGCATGATGTTATAAAATTGCCCACAGTTTGTTAAATATTTTTCAACACACTTGCTCGTAAAGTTGCTATTTTTTCTTTAGTCTTACGCCCGGAATGCGGTTTATTACACAGTAGTGCGTTTTACTTTTCATTGCCGCACTAGTGTTTTTCTTATTCCACTTTTTTTTTAATATCCGTAAAGAGGTTGTTACCAAAAGATTTATTATTTTGTAAATAAATAAACTTGTTGTAATTAGTCAAAATCTGATAAGATAAGATTATACTTCATCTAATTATCTATTAAAGCATTTAAAAAATACAATATTTTAAATCATTAATTACCGTAAATTCCTATTAGAAATACATAATTATTTAGTTTAATATATTGTGGCTGAATAGCGGTGCTCTTTGCCTCTGGACTTAACCTGCGCGCCTGCGCGCGCATAGTTATTCAACCAAAGATACGGTGCGCGAAAAAATAAAATAAACCTCGGCGCCATTTTGTGCAAACATTTGTTCGTTTATAATTTGCTGATTTGTGACTGAAAAATGTCGATACCTAATTGTTTTTTTCCTCGCAAGTGTGTTGAAAAACGTCGTATGATACGCGTGCGCTTTGTTCACTACAGTCTTGGCTCTATTACAGCCCTCGCCTAGCGGCTCGGGCTGTGCAATACCGCCTCGACTGTAATGACCAACTTCGCGCACTTACATCATAATGTACTATTAATTAGGCATTACTTAGTCCGTAATATTAAACGCAAGTAACTAGCGGGTTAAACGAATTGGAGTATTATTATTGTTTACTTACTACGAGTATTTAGATAGGTACTTACTTACTTATACGTACTTACATAGGTAAATACTAGAAATTCTGGCGAAATATGTGAACCATCCCTGCTTGTTTTTTATTTGTTATTTATAAATTATAAATTGTATAAATAATTTAATTTTATTTTAATCAGTTTACATCATAAATTGTGTAAAATTGAACAAATATTTAAGACGTCACTACAATGTTTTCTAAGGAGGCTGGATTTATAGTTATGTGACCTCTTGAAACAATTTATGAATCGACCATAATCGATACATTACTATAATCGAAAGTATGTGCTACCATGTCGCACCCAAAATACAAATAGTTATAGATTCCTTAATATGTCTAAAGCATTGCGATTTTTCGTAGCTATTATAAATTCCCGATACATACGTTTTTAAGCCTTTTCCACTCAAATCGGATAATTATTAACCGTTTAACAGTTTCTTCGTTTTCACTAGATTAATGAAATTTCCATTTTAATAACTAATATAATTTCCTCACCTTAACTTACTAGTCAAATTGCCTTATTATCCCTTTCGGTGTTAATCTCAACGCTACATCTGTTTTTAACTGATTTTAAGAAAACAATCAGAGATCGGTTTATAAATTATCGTTCCGAACTTAATTAACGAAACGATTAGAAAGTCTTATTACTTATAATCGGTTAAGTTTATAAATCGGTTTATTTAATGCATCGATTTTGGTTGTACTTCACTATTGTCACTGTGATGACAGCCTTCATATCGGAATCTTATGATTGTGCCGACTATAGCTAACTAGAACTACAAGTAAATACTCGATACTTTCTTTCGATACCAAGTACTTTTAGTATCGATACTTTGAAATTGAGTATCGAGTAAAATATCGTATCGATCAAAAAGTACTCATATCAGTATGCCAATGTCACAAAAAATTGCATATAAGATAGAGTCTGGATTTGATATGAATTGAAGTTTTTGAACGCACCTTAGTTTTGTATAGTTGGCAAACTTGTTTGTTTATGCCCGAAAAAAATAACTCCAAAATAACAAATACAAAAAATAATAAACGCCAAACAGTCCAAAAACACCAAAAGTACAATTCACAAAACACAATCACAGTCTAATGATATACCAAGTCAGTAGTTTACAGATCAATTAATCCAGTACAAAAAGGCGAAGCCAAAAGTCACCAGTACGAGAGCCACGCCAATTGAAAATGATAAGGTGCACAGTAAACAAAATAGCATGTCATGTCCCTTTGAAAAGCCAAGTGATTACTTTGAACTTGAACAATTAAGAAATCTTGGTCTTGTTTATAAATGGTACGATTTTTTTTTGGGGCAACATTTCTTAGAGTATAATACCATTTTGTAATCTTGGTTAGATGCGTCAACTTTTAAAAAATCTGGCTGCAGTAGTGTTTATACTTATTTTTACACAATGAGTCAAAGTATACTGAAAGTAAAAATCTTGCAAAATTTTAAGGGAATTTTGGTGTTTGTTTGAGTTTTGTGGAAAAACTGCAGGCTTTCTATGATTTTTAGGAATTGTGATGAATAGTAGGACTTCTTAGGTTGCCGATACAAAAAACAAATCTGAAATATTTGAAAAACTGTGGTCGTGGTAGCTCAAAATAACACAAGGGTGTAAATATTCGAAAATTTATTTTTTATGAAAACAAAAAGGGCTGGATTTTTTCTTATTTTTCCTAAAGTAGTCATGAGCAAGTCCACTCTCCAGTTCCCGCTTATCGTCGAATTTTGGGACGCGTTGTATAAACAAGCACGCATACATTTGAACATAGTAGGTACCTCTGTATACTATCCGGCACGTAACTTGGCAAGGTTTTGACGTAGTGGGGATAAGTTCGCGCATCGTGTACTTAGTGGAACAAAAAAGTGGTCACTTTTATTACTTGTTATTATTCTATGGTTACTGCCATCAATTATTGTTGATCATGTCAATTTATAAGAAAGTTAAAGGAAGGGAAGGAATAAGTGAAGATTATTTAGAGTTATAAATAAAATAAATGCATTTGAAAGTAATTTTTTTTATTAAATAAATGTTTTAACATTTATTATCTGAAAGTGACGACGACACTTAATCATCCTCACTATCAGATAATAAATATGCTACCCTTGGCAGTCTTGGCACAATTACAATTTACAATAACAAAGGGGACAACTTTCGTGGCCGCAAGTGTATTCTGGGGCGAACGAAACGTAGACGCAGTGCGGGAGGCAAGGGTCGACTGACGCACCAATGGCGCGCTCGGATCGGCGCTACGTCATACCCCGCGTCCCGCTTCACCACCTACGACACCTAAAAAATGACTTCTGCGCATCTAACGACTCTTGCCAACTTACGTGCCGGATAGTATACCTTGCGAAAGACTGTTTTCGAAAGCTGGCGCAACAGTTACTGTTTCCAGAGATAGCCTAACTGGCAAACATTTGTAAAAATTAGTATTTTTGGGAAGCACTACAAAAACAGACATTTTTTGTTAAGCCTGCTTTGTTAGTGCTTTTTCTATTTTTTTATATATCAGTAAATTACTTACAATACTTGTTACGATATTTATTTGAAAAATTTAAAACGATTCGATACGAGTAAGTATCGATACTTTTCAATCGATACCAAGTAAGTATCGATACTGGACGATCGATACTGTATCGAGTAAAAGTATCGATACCTCAATGGTATCGTTTCATCCCTAAACCTGCTGAACTGAAGCTTCCTCGTCCTCGCTCCACAGATAAAGTTTAAAAGGCATAATATACATGTACATAATATCTCAATGATAATATACAACATACTCAATGCTACGAGTTAAATAAGACAATTGAGCTTTACTTTACCTAACCTTATTCTATCGTTATACAAGGAGGAATTATTTAATTAGCCAAACAATCTCACAACAATCAGGAATAGCAAACGATAAAATTAAAATCTGATTGTTTTATTTTTTATTATAATGTCAATGTCAACATTGTCAACTGTCAATTTATGATTGTCAAACAATTCTACTGCTTCATTGATATTTAAGGACTAATCTCTATGGACTGCTTTTGTCAAGTTGATTACAGTAGAACCAAAGTGATAATGCGCATAGCGATCTTCGCCATTGTTCGGCATCGGTCGTATTTCCGAAGCGTTGGGAGATGATATCTATATAGAGTGGAAAGTATGTACATTTACTTCATGCATAATTTAATATATATTTTTTTTGTGGTAAAAGAGATAAATTAATATTGATTTATCAGTAACGAGATTTCACGCATGACCCACATAGGAAAGCGACGACGACGATTTAACGATGGAAAAAAGAAGGTTTAAATGAAAAGAAGATTTAGGTATAAGTATTAGGAAAAAAAAGTTTTATTTAATCAGAATCGTAAACAGAACATAGGTTAATATTTAATCAGAATCAGGGAGATTCTCTATTCCTGACATCATAGAGTCATCGGAATTTTCATCAAGGTCTCCAATTTCACTTATATCACTGCTATCTCCTGTGTAAATAATCATTTCATCTGAATAACTATCGATTCTTGACTCATATTTCCTATACTCATCTTCGCATTTAAGGGCATGATCACGAACTTTTTTCCATTCTTCCGAACCTATATTGTTGATTTTTTCTAAAATAGCTTCTTTAACTGACGTAACGTTCATTGCAATATTTCTTTTGGCAACGTGTTGTTTTATTTGCGCCCAAATGATATGGTGGCAATCGTACAATTTTATGCCCATGCTCCTCCATTATACGGTCAATGGCAAATTCTGTGTATTGTTCTTTGTGTCTTTTTATAATTTCGTACAATTCAGGTTTGAGTTTATTTGGGTCATGAGGAACATTGTGTTGTTGTAACCACGCAATCATTTGTGGTTTGGGTGTATTTGAGTTTGGTGGTTTTACAGACAGCTTATTATGATATGGGGCGTTATCAATTACCAACACACTATTAGGAGGCAAGTTGGGAATCAACTGATTGCGTAGCCAAGTTTGATAACGTTCGGCGTTTATTTCTTTATGATAGTCACCTTCTGAGTCGACACATTTATGTAACATTAAAGCCCCTGAGACGAAGCCTTTTTCATTGCCTGCATGTACAATAATAATTCGCTCTCCTTTAGAAATGGGTTGTTTAATACCTTTTTTGCTGCTGTCTTGCCAAGTTTTACCTTTAGTATGCGATGTATGCACGTATGACTCGTCCATAAATACTACGTTTCTACCAGCATTTCTCAGCTGTTGTATTTCTCGGAGATATTTGATCCTTTTTAAACGTATATCTGGCTTTTCCATAAGTAACCGTCGGTTGGTATCAGTTTTCAGAAACCTAAACCCCATGTCTTTCAAGATGAGCCTTAAAGTCTCTACACAGCCTTTGAAATTAATAGCTTCGATTAACTTTTTTCTCAAATTATTTACAGTTGGGAGTTCTTTGAGCGTCAACTGAAAATTGTATATCATATTTCGAATTACACAATAGTCGAAATCATCAAGTCCCATCCGAAACCTACTTTTAGGTTTTCCTTTTTTCGGTGTGGAAAATTTCATTGATTGATTTTGCCTTTTTTCGTTCAATATATTAGTCAAAGTTCGGCGTGAAATTCCTGTAGATTTTGTCACACGCTCCTGAACTTTTTTAAAATAACCGTCATGGTCGTTTTTGAATACATTAGCTTCATTTAAGAAATAAAGGTACACATTAAATACCATTTGCCGTGCTTGTGAGTTAAGCGGCTTCCCACGTTTAAATTTATCCATTCTGGAAGGATTCGATCTGAAAGAAGATGAAATGGGCGGAGTTGTAACATTCTATCAAATTTATGTAAGCTTTTTATGTGTTTTATTTTTTATGTGTATTCTATTTGAATTTTATTAAAATGACGAGTTAAAAATATATTATATGTACCCTGTATGTATGTATGTTTAAACTTACCTCTGAAAACAAAACCAAGAAGGCTGTGTAATATCAGCTCTATATATTCTCTATATAATATGACAACTGACTGACGTTGAACTCACCGGCGGCGCCCGTCGACCGCCGCCGACCGTTCGAACTTGTTATCGATTGATATTGACTCCTATTTCTATCGCACAAGATGCTAAATGCAAGAGCATTGGTTAGGGCTCTTACGATTCAATAATTCGGTTGTTTCCGGAAACGCGACCACTGGCGAAGATTTGTATGCGCATTATCACTTTAGTTCTACTGTACTGCATTGTAACGTCTCAATTATTGATAAGAAGTTTTATCAAAGGTTTTGCTTGGTTTGGCACACAGACACACCTTTCAACTCAGAAAATTGATCCAGCGTCACGCGTCTTATTCAAATAGACAGAGACAGACTTCTCATGGTGGACGCAGCATCTCCACAATATTGATAAACGTAAACATGATGCATTAACTTAATGGTTTAAGTTAGGATTACTAATAAGTAATGGATTATCTAAAGACCTTTAATACCATAATCCACATACAAATCTCCAAACTAAATATATGTACAGACCTACCTACGTATGTAGTATGCTGTTTGTGCTTTAAATGTGATAGCGTGTGTTTGCGTTACTAGGGTTTTGCCTCCACGGTGATATTCATAACTTGAATGAACTTTTTTAAAAGATGAAATGGAAAGATCAACTTTTGGATTTTATTTCATTCTATCAAACAAACCCAGTGCATTTGTATAGATTTGCGGCAGTTAAATATGTTGTGTAAAGTTAATATATTTTAAATATTTTATCACAATGGTGAGATAACATTTTAGTACTTAGATAAATTAAAGAATTTTCTACTTCGTTACTTTGTTATGTATCTATACATTTTATTAATTACCTACTCAAAATATCTAATTAACTTTGAGAAGAAACTAAAAAATTTCTAAGTGTCTCTACAATATCCTTACTAATATTATAAATGTGAAAGTGTGTTTGTTTGTTTGTTTGTTTGTTTGTTTGTTTGTGACGCTTTCACGCCGCAACAAAGCTATTATATGGTAAGGTTTATGTGTGTGGGGATAGTTAGGAGGGTGGAGAGTGACGTAGGCTACTTTTTACCGCGGAAAAACATCCCATTCCCATGGGAAGATCGATGTTTTGTTAGTTGCTAGATATTTATTTTCGGAGTTCCTAATAGATGGCGTTAATAAAATTCATTTGCAAGTACTGAATTACGCTATCAAATACTACATGTAATTTACTAAAGTCATAGGCAAATGTAATAGACTACTTTAGCTCTGCCTCGAGAACTCCCCGCTCCGGCTGTATTCAGCGTACCGCCCGCCCGCTGGCACTATCCTGTTGGCTGATGTCCGCAAGTTGCTGGACTCGCCGACACCGGTGGTGGGCGTGGGCGACTGGAACTGCAAGCATCCGGGGTGGAATAGCCTAGCTGCCAACAGAAGTGGAAGGCTACTTTTTGATGCCGCTGAACAGCACGGCTACACTGTCGAGGGTGTTTCACACCGTTACCGCGGCTCTGAATAAGAGAGAACGCGTGTGTGCAGTATTCCTCGACATGGAAAAGGCGTTCGACCGTGTTTGGCACGACGGCTTTCTCTACAAGATCTCGCAGTCGTCGGCGCCCCGGAGTGCCGTTAAGGTGATCTCCAGTTTCCTCGAAAAGAGAAGCTTCAGAGTAGTGGTTGAAGACGCCGAATCCACCGAGCGCCCGATGGCAGCCGGCGTCCCGCAAGGGAGTTGCCTGTCCCCGGTCTGCCTCGCCTGCTACACCGACTACATCCCGGCGGCAGGGGGGGCGTCGCTTGCCCTGTATGCCGATGACGTGGCGTACATCACCACGTCGCTGAATAGAACCCACGCCATCGTCAAGATGCAGCGTGCGCTTGATGCCCTCCCCGAATGGCTCGCCGCGTGGAGACTGTCGGTGAATGTCGGGAAGACGCAGGCCGTGAACATAGGAGGATACCTCAACAGGCGGGACCCTACTCTGGAGCTTCACGGACAAGATATCCAATGGGCCCCACAGGCCAAATACCTGGGGGCAAAATCGACGGAAGACTTTCGATGAAGCCACAGGTTACGAAAGCCGTCGTGAATTCTAGAAGCGCGATGGCAGAAACCAGTGCTCTCCTCGAGCCTCCCTCTCGGACTGAAGCTCGGGGTCTACAAGACCTACATCAGATCCCGCCTCACGTACGCGGCACCGGCGTGGTACGCGCTCGCCAGCGAACCGCAGCGCAAGAGGGTGCGCGCGGTTCAGGCGATTGCGCTCCGCCGGCTGACTGGTGCGCCGAGGTACGTCAGGAACGCCGTCATCCAGAGGGACCTTCGAGTCGAGAGCCTGGACGACTTCATCGAGAGATTGGCACGCAACATGTTCGGGCGTGTCGACGCGTCGCGGTTCCCACATCTGCAGGACCTGGCGCCGCTCCACGCCCGTCCACCGGACCGCTGGGCCTTCCCGCGCGACTTGCTGGTTGCGCGGGACGGGCCTAGCACTGACCGATACTGGGGCTTCGTAAGTCGTCGCCCGGCGCTGATCGGCTCCTGCTGGGCTTCCCACCAGCGGGATTCACCCGGTAGGCCCTCGATCGCCTGGGCGGCGCGAAGATGAACCCCATCCCGTTTAAGACTCTGTGGCCTGTAAAAAGGCCGCCACTCACCGGACTTGACCTATTGGTTAACCACAGATGGACAACCAAGGGCCTTAGGGTCCAACCCAAGGACCGGCCCGTTTTAACGGGCCGCGAGAGACACCCCCAAAGGGGAACTAACTGTCCCGAGGGCTCCACACACCTCAGACAGGATGGAGTGAAGAGAGCGAGTAGTAGGCTACTTTTTAGCCTAAATTCCTACGGGAGCGAGACCTACGCGGCTGTTACCTACGGGTCCCGAAGCGAAGCGCGGGCGGTTCTCTAGTGTAAGATAAGGAGAGTAAGGCGTGCTTTACAGCCTAAACGGCTGGGCGGATTTTGACATGCCATTGATTTGATGAAGCGTTGTTAATATTCTTCAGAATTAAGTATGGTAAAAACCTCCACCAACCCGCATTGGAGCAGCGTGGTGGAGTATGCTCTAGGCCTCCTCAATAATAAGGAGAGACTCGTGCTCAGTAGTGGGCCATTAGTGGGTTGCTTAGCTATGGTAAAAACAATTGGCGCATGACACCCACAAATGTAAAAAAGAGAGAATTCGTTTTTTTTCTCCTTAGCAATATGGGTATCAAATGAAAGATCACGGGAAGCCAATTTCAAGAATATATTATATAAAAAATGTATCATATTTATGATGTAAGATTTTTAGTGATTATTTCATGCAGTTGGGTTTTTTGTTTTTAAGCTATTGCATAGCTTCTATCGCGGGCCTTGGGCGCGGGGACCGAATGCAAAAATTTCGTAACGAAATAGTAGATTGTATGACAAGGGTGCAAAGTAATATTTTTTCGGCGAGGGCGTTTTTTGAATCCAGAGCGAAGTGAGGGAGTAGTCTTTAGTAGAATCCCGAACGTAGCGAGGGATTCAAAGTACGTCGCCCGAGCCAAAAATATACTTGCACCCGAGTGATACACTCTACTTTTCATCACCCACTATGAGAAAATAATATATAGATATACAGGGTGTCCCCTAACGAATGGATAATATGGAACCTACGTGTAGAGGGCATCATGCCGGTTCAGATGAATAAATATTATGTTCAGTAAAAGTCTTTCCGTTTCTGAGATATTCGACATTTTCGAAATTTTAAAATTATTCCACCCTTCGCCATTCTTTTTGACGCCAGGACTACAAATGAAGACATTTTTTGTATCTGTTTTTTGGATAGTATTCCTGGATAGATGTGCTATCGAATGTTACCAATTATTTTTATAACAAAAGCACGGATTCTTTTTAAATTAAGATTTAAGGTTAAGGTTTTTTCATATTTCATTCTTGACTTTTACTCTGCCGTGGTTAAAAAAAATGTATGGTGGCTTGAATGCCAATTTAAAAAAAAACTTGCCCATTTCACCCAGATTCTGAAATGGTATGTTACAGGGTATAATCCACTTTTAGATTTTAAATTATTTTCTTTTAAAACGAGATAGATCCCATTTTTATGATACTACAAGTTAATACCAAAATTTGGTTTGTTAGCTTAATAAGCTTCAAAACCATCCCAATTCTCTTGATTCACCATTATTGGTCAAAACAATAATTTTGAAGCCTTATACCACTAGAATATGACTAAGTCTGGTTACTCTGGTAGCACCAGAATAAAGAGAAATAGCCTCTTACCCTCTAATAGCGAAGAGAGCAAATAACCTTTGAACACTCAATGAATAATTTTTATAATTTATAATTTTAATTTTATAATTGAAATAACTAACTATTAACTAAAAAATAACCGAAATAATTCAAAATCGAGATAACTCAAAAACCACTCGCCAGGTGGCGCTCAAATTTATAACGGACCACATGACAGGCACTAGGTACCAGGGACCAAACAGCAGTCTCTATTTTTCGAATGGCGAAAGAATTATCGAAATCGGTTCTCCCAGTATGAAGTTCTGAGGTAACAACACACATAAGAAAAAACACATGATACGAATTGAAAACCTCCTCCTTTTTTTGAAGTCAGTTAAAAATACTTATCAACGCAAATGATCATTTGATTGCTTTGTTTGGTTGCTGAAACTAACATTTTTAAGGGGTTTAAGTATTAAGTAGGTGATGAAGTAAATTAAGCTCAAATCTCTTAAATTACAGCACATGTTTTGTTCTCTTGACAAATAAGGGGCAGTCAAGTGAATTTTGATGGTTGTGAAGCTTATTAAGCTAACAAACCAAATTTTGGTATTAACTTGTAGTATCATAAAAATGGGATCTATCTCGTTTTAAAAGAAAATAATTTAAAATCTAAAGGTGGATTATACCCTGTAACATACCATTTCAGAATCTGGGTGAAATGGGCAAGTTTTTTTTCAAATTGGCATTCAAGCCACCATACATTTTTTTTAACCACGGCAGAGTAAAAGTCAAGAATGAAATATGAAAAAACCTTAAGTTGGTATTAAATCTTAATTTAAAAAGAATCCGTGCTTTTGTTATAAAAATAATTGGTAACATTCGATAGCACATCTATCCAGGAATACTATTCAAAAAACAGATAAAAAAAAATTCTTCATTTGTAGTCCTGGCGTCAAAAAGAATGGCGAAGGGTGGAATAATTTTAAAATTTCGAAAATGTCGAATATCTCAGAAACGGAAAGACTTTTACTGAACATAACATTTATTTATCTGAACCGGCATGATGCCCTCTACACGCAGGTGCTGTATTATCCATTCATAACAGAACACCCTGTATATAATAGAAAATAATACGTAAAAATGCACGAAAACTTAATTTTAATTTGAAAACGAAATCTTAATTTGATTTCTTTTTTTATTCTTCAGCTTGCGGGGCCCTCGCGTCGTACCAGACATTCCTTATTCAAACAATATTTGCGTTCGATTTCTTTAGCGCAAAATACTAAAATGTTCTAAATTCAAAATAGGACGGAAAAGATCTAGTCGGGCAGGAAAGTTGTATGAAAATTCATTCCCGCCCGCTGAATAGAAAACAGCAACTTTGGAACCCCGTAAGTCCGAACCAAGTCGTCTTTTTCGAATAGGTGTGATGAAAAAATTATTACACCCCCATCACCCACACACAGACATAGTTACTATGTCTGTGCACCCACACATCGATAAATACCAGAAATTTTAACTGAGTTAACTAACTTTTACTTTATAACGGCTAAACCGATTTGGCTAATTTTAGTCTTGAAATATTCGTGGAAGTTCAGGGAAGGTTGCAGCGATGAGAAAATATGGAAAAATTGCGAGGAAAATACTAAAAATGAAAATTTTAATTTCCCATACAAATCTTACCTGTCAAACATTTGATTTTCGCCCCGTCGGTTCGGTGTTTTAAGAATAATTACATGTAGATCTGGATTAAATAAGGCGTTGGAATCGACAACATGTATTCATAATAGTCGAATTATCGCGTATTTGGATTTAAAACATGCAAAATAACATAGACATGACATAAAATAATGACACTATAATGACTTGAGGGTGATAGAGACAGTGCCATACAGGCAAGGCAAACTGTAAGGCACTGTCTCTGTCACCCACATGTCATTCACGCGCCAAAAGATCGTTGTAGGACTTAAATGTCAAATGTCAATTTTCTTTTTAAAAAGAATTATTTTGTCAACTGAAATAGTTCTTATGCTTTTGTTCAGAATATTTAAATCTTCTTTGCACAAATTAATGCATTATCCGTTTCTAATAAAGATTAAAATATATAATGTGACGTTATGATGTACGTATTCTTAACAATTAGGCTTACGTCATTATTATGCGTCTCTTTCAGTGATATTGCTTTAGTACATAGATTATCTCAATGTTGCCTATGAACTTTGATGTAACTTTTGATAACTAGGCAACTAAATGAAAACTGGTACACCACTTTCTTGGCCCACTGTAAAACAGTGAATATCTGTACCTACTCGTATAATTTGTGTACAAAGTGTTTTAAATATGAATAAACAAAGTGCAATTATTAATGAAGAAAGTCACGAAAAAATTGTGAAAGAAAATGAGTTAGTTCTCTATATACATTCATTTTATTATTATTATCACAAATGCAGTATTATTTTTTGTTTTGTTAATTTATATATAATGCTATGCAATAGCTTTACCGCGGTAGTCTCCGAGTGCCACACGTCTTTTTTAATAATTATCACGGTAGGCACAACGGTAGGTATAAGTTCGTCAGTTTGGCGAGATATCTATGCTTTGTTAAATTAATTTTCATAATTATTGTAATCATATTAAACGGCACTGTGGCGGCGCTAAATCGTTACGAAGTTGAAGAGTGTGTGCCAACCCTAAACTTAACCTTTTGGCGCTTTGCCCACGGAACAACTACTGCAGCAACTGGCAACTAGCTGTTTACATACATTTCAATTGGACTGCGCACACACAGCAACTCGAGTTTCGAGTTTCAAAAATCGTCAACAGTTTTCAGTTGCCGCAACTAGCAACTGTTAAATATTATACCGATTTTTAAAGTTGCCGGTTTCCGTAACTGTCAATCGCGAATCAATATATTAAGTTGCTCACAAATTGCTATAAAATTGCCGTAACCGTAAACGTTGTAGCAACTATCAACTTATGCAGTAAACTTTTAAAAAGTTGATAGTTGCCTCAACTTGAGCTGCTTCGTGGGCAAAGCACCTTTGTGTTTTTAATGACGCACATTTTTCATGTTTTACCCAAATAATGTTTAAACATTTGAAACTTCAGATAGATGGCGCTAGGAGGGTCAGTTAGGTTGGTATCTTGAATTGAACATTACTATCTATACACTCGGGAGCGTATCAAAGCCAAGTTTTCGCTGAAATAACTGGCGTGCAGTGCAGCTCCTTGTAATGACTTATATATTTATGTAATAACTTAATTATTAATAAATCCGTCCTCAATTCGCTTCTGTAAATCAATCCTTGTAGCTACATTCGAAATTATGGGCGTGATTCTTCAAACTGCCATTTTTTTATTTATTAACCTAGTAAACTAGTAAAAAACCTAAAAAACTTACGTTTTTATTTCTATAAAGTTTACTGCAATATATTAGTAAAAACTGCACTCGAGTCTGTTGAGCGGTTTCTGAAATTAACATGTAGGTACGACTTTACAGAGAAACAGAAAAAATATCTAATCTAATACTTTTTTTCATAATTATCTTCAATGTAATAGATGTATCGATCGGTTATGGATTTATTATACTTAGGTATTGACGCTTACTTATGTCACGAAACGATGGCTAATTGTGGTCATCCGCTACCTAATTCCTACTATTATATTGTAACGGTGTTACCTTTGTAACAGGCGCTACTGAATCCTAATAAACTAAAATAAGTTATAATATTAAGTAAAATTTCACTAACTACAAATACAAAACAAAATACTAAATAAATTTAAGTAAACAAAATGCAACAAAACTTAATTAAAATAATCAAAAAGAAGTAAAATTCATTATTACACTTACTTATTAGTCAAATCCGTACAACTTGCTATGACGAATACACAGGGGCTTACGCTTTTAAATTCAATATTTTTTTTTACTACCGACGTTATGTTAGCAATTTAGCATGAGTTGCGTATCGACGGGCATTCTTTCTTTTCGTGGCATAAGAGGTTAAGATCGCGAGACTAAATTATTCGGTTGAGACAATTACTATCTTTCCTGTTTCTATTTTAATATCCATACTATATACTATTATACTATATTATAATATTATAAATGTGAAAGTGTGTTTGTTTGTTTGTGACTCTTTCACGTCACAACATGGCTACTATATGGTATGGTTTATGTGTGTGGGGATAGTTAGGAGGGTGGAGTGTAACGTAGGCTACTTTTTACCGCGGAAAAACATCTCATTCCCATGGGAAGATCAATGTTTTGTTAGTTGCTAGATATTTAGCTCGGATGTTGTTAATAGATGGCGTTAGTAAAATTCATTTACAAGTTCTGAATCACGCTATCAAATACTAGGTGTAATTTACTTATGTCATAGGCAAATGTTACATCTGATGTTCCAGTACCTGTTGTAGTAAATAACCCAACGCAAAGGACGTTACTATTGTAGCTATCGTGAAAACGCTGCTTGAATAGTAAATGCGCATAACTCTATTATTATGAGTTTTGGAAAATGAAACTACAGCGGATATCGTAAATACGTGAGACGGTATAGTTTGCGTTACGTTATGTTGGCATCCATGAGTAATACTATCTCATTCTTTTATTATGATGTCAACAAGGATAGAACGAGACCCTGGCCAGCGAACCAACATTTTGTGAAATTAAAAAAACAAGTCTATGGATGCGCTCATAGCCCGGCGGCTTACGTTGATCCTAAGCGATCGACAAAGTTAAGCAACTGCGGGCGCGGTCGGTAGTCTTCTTTTATCTTTTTTTAACTTTTTTTCATTAAATTGTAACCAACAATCCGTCTCTTTATTTTTCCACCTACGTCGAAGAAAAATAGGTTACAATATAAAAGACATATTAAAAATTAGTCGTGCGCAGATTCTATATAGGTACCTATCTAATCGCGTTTAATAACTTCGTAAGCTAGATCTATAGATAGATACATTGGTATTTAGGTTAGACTAACTTCCTCCAATAGGTAGATTAGATTGAACAGAAAACGCTGTTATATACCTACCTACCTACATTTTGAAGGAACATTCACTAGCGCGAATTGTTAATTGATAAATAATCTATACTTACTCATAATATAAAGCGGAAGAGTTTGTTTTTGCTTGTTACTTGGGTGCATTAGATCATTACGTTTCAGACAGGATTCAATTCAGCGCCATCTGGCGAGTAGTTTTTAAGTTATCTCTGCCTGTCAATTTTGAAGTCGGTAATTTCATAATTGTAAGAAGTTATTTATAATCCTACTAATATTATAAATGCGAAAGTTTGTAAGGATGTAGGGGAATTGTGCTTAAGATGACATACTTTTTCTTTCAAGGGAAATATTTAAAATAATTTTAGTCATATGAGATCAGCATCTTGCGTATATTCTAAAAGGTATCATAATCAACAAAATTATTTAAAATTCAGAACAATCAACGTCATATTAACTTTGAAAACAAACATCAATGGCACTTAGGTTGACATGTGTAAAATGACATATGTATAGGATAAGATGACATGGTACATTGCCATCAACTTATCTCTGAAATTGCAAAAGTTGGAACTAATGCCGTCATGTTAAAAAGTCATTCATAAGTACAATGTGGTCATTCGTCTGTCAGTAACTACCTCTCGAATTGCGTCCGACAGCGCCTCTCTTCATTTCAGAGATAAGTTGGTTACTGTATGTCATCTTACACCTTAAGGGTATGTCGTCTTATCAATGCTAAAAGCCAGACCATTCGATTGTCCCTCACAGCTTCAATAGCCTTTTTTTCGCGTCGATATTCATTAGTAAATGCCAGGCATTCTGTATAAAAAAAGAAAACAGGTAAGTTTTCCTATCCTATTTTACACGGATAAGATGACATAGTATGCCATCTTACACCCACGCCCTGTATGTCATTTTACCCAACGGTCACAAAATTATGGTTTAAATTGTCACGACCATACCTTTTACGTTAGGATGCGTTTTTAGCTATATTTGTGCAGTTTAATAACCCATTTTTACAATTCAAATTAGTTTAAAGTAAAGACCCTTACCTTACATGTATTTTCACCATCAAACAAAACCGAAAGCAAACTTTTGAGCATGACAAAATCACAAAAACGTGCACTGCTTGCCAGTCCGCGTTCTTATTCCGCCATACTGAATTTGAGTACTAGCGACATCTATGTAGACTCCCGTTAACGTCACAATTGCACTCTTAGCGCGAATATTTAAAGCAATATAGTAGGTGTGTCATCTTACCTGAGTATGCCGTCTTGAGCACATCTCCCCTATGTGAGACTCACATTGTGAGTGAGTGAGTGAGTGAGTGTGAGTGTGTGTGTTTGTTGCTCTTTCACGCAAAAACTACTGAACGGATTTTCATGAAACTTTGCAGTAATATAGCTTAGACATTGGAATAACATAATTTGTTACAATTTATAGAGATTTTTGAAGGGACTGGTCACTGGTTCCCCGAAGCGAAGCGAGGGCGGATTTACTAGTATACATATAAGTAAGAATATACCTATATTGCATCCCTGCGAAGCCGGGGCGACTCCCCAACAAACATTTAACAAGTCGCCACAACGTGCCAGCGATAACTTAATCGCTACGCTAGCCAGCAGTAAAATGTTGTCAAGTCATATTATTCGGTACGTTCATACGTTGCGCGTTTACTTTTCAGCAGCTAACTTTATGAGTGGTAATACATTTTTCATTATAAGTACTTAATCTATAAACTCATCTACTTCTTGTTTCTAAAAATAGCTTGCCAGGAAACTCTAGATACCCACCAATAAATGGTTTAGTAATATGTAAGTATTGTGAGCATTGAATAATATTACTTATTTGTTGTGTAATTTATTTTCATTTGTGATATAAGATTGTCATAATATTGTAATAGATATGTAATAATTAACTATTGGGTAGTATACACTAAGTGCATTTAAGATTGATGGCTGGATCTATAAGTACCAAAACTTTGCTTACAGGTTACAGGCCAAATTGAAATGTAAGAACAAGTTAACTTTGGTTTTGGCGGGAAGTGGCAATTCCATCTGCTCGGCGACTCAAGTTAAAGTACCCAATGAAAACTTAAAATTAATTATTCTACATCGTCACACATACTGGTATAGGTAGGTATAGGTACCTATAACGGCTATAGCACATATTGAAGTTACATACGAAGATCCTATTCGATAAGTCTTTATTGGCTTGACACGCTGCCGCGTGTCTAGATAATAAATATTATATAGTTACATACTTAATTATAATACTCGTAGTAGCACGTTTATTTAGCCACGAGTTTTTGTGATGCTAGTGAAATTGCCGTTAGATACACGGTGTGCTAGCTACCAATGTTTCAGCATTATTCAGGAACACTCCAACATTACAAATTTTAATTTAGTTCCGTAGGCATGTATTGCATACCAGTTGCCCGCCCTCGCTTCACTTCGGGGTTTATTAGTATCCACACCCAAATCAGTGATATCACAAATCAGTTAAGTCATTTCTGAGATAAGCACGAATAAATGGTTCTCGTGAGTCTTCAAACTGTCGTAATTTAAATAAACCCTACAACAGTAGGCATATTGGTGGCAACTGCACTCAAATCGGTTGAGCTGTTTCTGGGATTAGTGTGAACATCATCACAGACAAAAATTGTAAAAATGGCTACCTTCTATCATAGCCTTATACGTTCCTTCTTTCTTTTTTTCCTGATTGTATCGACTCATTAGTACTCTTTCTGTCACTCGAACTTAAGTGTCCGTCTGCACCCATTTAGGTACTTCAGATGCTATCCTTATGTTCTAGATGGGTTGTCTAGAAGAAATCCATCTAAAACGATAAGGCTAAGGATTCTACATCCAGTGGTTTTGTCTGTACGTTGATAGATCAGTGAACCACTCAGTTGTGTAAATGTACTATTTTATCTTTTTTGGGGTGAAAATTCCAAAAAGTCTCTGTCATGCTTCCAACATGAGGAAGAATCAATTTATTGTTAAAAAATAATCTAGCGCGCCAGAGAGCGGTTTCAGCTAATCTTCAACGTGCTAATAAATTTTCATCCCCTAGGTACCTACTTATTATCCCCCCAGTATTATTATTGAAAAATTGTGAAACAGGATAATTATTTTTATCGAAGAGTAGTTCTACAAAATTCCACGCAAAATAATAACAGTATAACGAAATCTTCTACCGAACTTAACTCTCTTGTTGGACACCCTTGGGATAATTTCTAGAATTAGTCTAATAAGTTATCTCTTTTTGCACTTAACTGAAAGACTAAATACCAATTTTTACGACTTAATTTTCAAAACTGACCGACTTTCATAACGTTTTTCCGCTTTTTGCTACCTTAAGTGTGGAATTTCCAAAAAGACTCATATTCGGTGTTATGGGAAAGAATACAAAATTTAATATCTAAATGTAGGTCAAGCGGTTTCGGCTCAGCGTCAACCTGTTAAAAAATTTTCAACCTTCATTATTTACCCTCCCGTGATTATTATTGAAAAACTGTGAGACAGGTAAACTGTTATTTTTACTGTAGAGTATTTCTGCAAAATTTCACGCAAATTAAGCAAAGTTTAACAAAATCTAACTTACTTTCCACCCCTATTGCGCACGCCGTAGGTTTAATTTCAAGAATTTCTCTAATAATATTCTTTTTACACTTAACTAAAAGACGTAATACCAATTTTCATGACTTTAACTACAAAACTGAGTGACTTTCATACAAAAGTTTTTCCCTTTTTTCTACCTTAGGGGTGGACTTTTAAAAAATCCCGTCTTAGGCCGTACCAAGAACTTACTGTCAAAATTTCAGAACTGCTGTGCGTTGATGAATCAGTCACGGAAAAAAATTAAATTAAAAATTAAAAAAACCCCCGACACAAACATTTAAAAAGTAAAAAATAATATCTTTAAAATAATACGTCGCGTTGGGGGACCGCTTCTAACTATTCATTATCTAAGTACGTAAGTACGATTTTTTTCATGAGTATCACTTGCCTACCTACTTAGTCTTAATTTTACCCAAGACTTATCATTTATCAATATTTTTTTATGTTAAAGTTAGAAGTAAATGGAGCGGTCCCCCAACGCGACGTATTATTTTAAAGATATTATTTTTTACTTTTTAAATGTTTGTGTCGGGGGTTTTTTAAATTTTTAATTTAATTTTTTATTTTATACTTTTTATAGGTAAAAACATTTTGGATTAAGTTATAAATATTCTCTTACTATTACGCTTTCATTTGAGACCCCACACGAATATATATTATTTGCATACATAAGGCTATTTTTCCCCGCTTTCACCCCCCACAACTATTAAACGGCTCAACCGATTTTCATCAAACATATTTTAAAATATGCGCCCGTAAGTTCCCTTTAATACAAAAAAAACTAAATTGAAATCGCTTCATCCGTTCGGGAGCTATGATGCCACAAAGAGACAGAATGAAAATTCTTCCCCCCTTTCAACCCCAATAACTTTTAAACGGCTCAACCGATTTTCATCAAACATATCTAAAAACACGCGCCCGTAAGTCCCCTTTAATACAAAAAATACTAAATTGAAATCGCTTCATCCGTTCGGGAGCTACGATGCCACAGACAGACAGACAGACACACAGACACACACACACACACACACACACACACACAGACACGTCAAACTTATAACACCCCTCTTTTTGCGTCGGGGGTTAAAAAGACCTTCCTCTTTGTAATAGTACTTAATTATATAGATACAGTACAGATATTTTCCAGAGATTTACGTTTGTGGGCAGGTAGGCGTAGTTATTGAGACTTAACACAATCAAAGTCATGCTTCGTTTAGTATAGACAGACAATATTAGAATTCGCTCAGCTCAAATATTTGCATAAAAAAATCGAATCACAAGTCTCCATACGGATTTAATTAATAAGAAAATATTATGATATGTGATTTTACAAAACTATCCTAGCGACCTCTGCTTGAAGCTATAAGAGACGGTTTAAAGTTTAAACACTTAAATATGTACCTATGTTGTTTCAGTGAATATAAAAGGATATACTCGCTAATAATACGAGAATACGAGTAAGAATTATATTGACTGGGATTTGTAATACATATCTACTTGTATATAATTTAAATTTTTACGCCTAGCTTATGGAGACAAACAAAAGATTATTAAAAAATATTATTAATAGGGACATTAATATCTTTAGGCACTAGATTCAGACACACAAACAAAGCTATTATGCAATCAGCGCGTGTCACTCACCTTTTTTGAAAAGGTTGTGTTCCTTGCAGGCTAGTTCGTTGTCTTTGGTGCAGAACTCTTGAGCAGCGCAGGCCGCTAGCAAGACCAAGAGAGTCCCGCAAAATAATTGTGCACCGCTTCCCCGACACATGTTCATGGTGAGACCAGTCGTCCGCGACTGTACCTCGCCAGCAATCCAATCTATCAGATTGATTTCTGCGGAGAGAGCTAGGCACCCTGTTACTTTTCAGCGAAAAAACTAAAATACACCGTAAAATGAAAGTAGCCGTATTGAAGTTACCTTTTTAACGGTACGTAATTGAAATATTGAACTCTGAATTTTGTTAGTTTATTATTAAAAATATCAAAGATTTGTTTGATTTCTCTAGAATAATCGTAATAGAAGTCAAACAGAAATAAAAGGAAATGTCTTAGCCTATTCATTAGCATTAGGGACGTTGCTGACATGCTGACGGCGTAGGAGTACACTTAATTTGCAATTTTCAAATGAAATCTATACGGTCCCTAAAAAGGTCCATGCAATACGTAGGTAGGTGTTTTCCTATGTTGAACTACTTAAGTATTTATCGCTTGAAATTTACATACATTAAAGATGTTATGAAGAAGAATCTTTAAGTAGAGCAGAGCCTATTATGTGTAGGTATTATTGTCTTCCACAAGTAGGTAGGTAATGTACTATCCTCATCTACTTTAGGTTTTGCCTATTAGGTAGACGTTCTATTAACTGTTTTCTAATATGACACATTCATATACTGAAGTACCTAATACTTACACCGTTCTCAAAAAGATAAGATAGATAAGCCTCTTCTAACTATCTAAGTATCTAAGAAATTACAACTAACTATAGGGTAAGATCACCAATTTGAGACCTAGCTGAAGATTATTACTGCCCAAGCAGATTAAAAACAGTTGATAAGCATTTTTTGGAATCGAAATTGGTGTAGGTATACTTAACCAAAAATCTCACTCAAGCAAAAAGTAATAAGGCTTTGGACCAGCTTTGGACCTGTTACTACTTTACTGGCGTTACTAGCACCATACAGAACGTATACAACCTTTGTTTGGACTTGAAAATGATTGCATGATACGAAAAATTACAAAAAGTGACCATTTTAGAACATTATGTCCCGGTTTGTTACCACTTACACTTACTTATTTAATACCCATACGGCCTATACCTACTAATATGCCACCCTCGCTACTGCTAATAGGAATTAAGTACCGGCACTGTAAACAATTGATTCTCATTTTCTATATATTTACTTTTTTGACAAAATAAGAGGCTGTTTCTATTGTTCGATAAATAAATAATATTTTTTTTATTGCAACCCACACAAATATCTACCAACTCTCCGCCCCTGCGATGAGAATTTATAATTCCGTAAGTTTAGTTACAAACAAAATTGAACTGTGAGCAAATACTCGTATACTTAATTTTGTTTTTAAAATCTGTTTGAGTGGCAATTCCGCATTTTCGACGACGTTAGCAGACGTATATAGCAGCCAATTAGCAGACGGTGTTAGAACACGAGTTAATCAACTAACAGGACTCCATCCATCATCCATCCAACCATCACTTTCTGTGTTCATTGCCTGACTTAGGCTTCCCCTAATTTGCGCCACTGTAACCGGTTCTGGGGCTTCTGAAGCCAGCGGATGCTCACTGTAATGTTCAGGTAGTCAGTTCCCCCGATCGGAAGCTGTTCTACGTTCCTTTTTTCGAGACGGGACCTCCACTCGAGGACTTTTCTTCGTCAACGGTTAATGGTCCTTCGAGCTCTATGGCCCGTCCATTGACTAACAGGACTAACGATCACTAACAGTCCGTGCTCCACTCCACACACTTACTAACCGTATGTATCTTTATTTCTAATATATTTTTTTATATAAAATTGTTACTGAGTTTAATTGTTGTAGTAAAATGGTATTTTAATGTACCTACTTATAGTGCGTGCACATAGGTAAATTTATATTTGTCAGTGACAAAGGTCACCAAGTTTTGGATGTAGATACATATGATGTGCGGTCACCATTGAACGAGCTCCGGAATGTCCTTATCGCCGGAATCGCGTGGTCAGCCAATACAGAACCGAGAGATCCATGTCCAGTACTGCAGCGAAATAAGAGGTAAAGGTAAGGTAAAGGTTATGAAAGAATTGCCCAGAAAACAATTATTTACTGTTAACTTATTTATTTTAATAATTCAAAACATACATCCTTTTTCATAGTAAAATATTCGTGTTCTCTCTATGTCTTCATCTGACAGTTGTGTTTTTAATATCCTTTTATAAGTAAACGGCCTGTTACTCCTTCTTATTGACTTAATTAGCGATTGTCCAAAAGGAGTTCCTTACAGTTAGTAAGCCAGGAACATAGCCATTTGCCGTATAATGTTACAAATTCAGCGTTTAACACTACTTACCTTTGCCCCGCGGATCGATGTCTCAACACTCAACACACAGACCTACGTAATACTTCGCCATCTAAAATAATGCCAAACAAATTGGTTCAGCAGGGTATGTACCGTATTATTTTTACTTTCATGATTTCTTTGTTGCACACGCACGTCTCGGCATCGGTACATAACATACCTACCCAAGTGTATAATAGTTTATTCCATTGACTTACTTAAATGATCGCATTTCGCCAATTTTCCATCCAGTGGGTTTACTAGGCCTATTTTATAATCATATTGCTTTAGATATCAATTACTCGTGTAACGCGACGACGTTGCCTAATGCACAATAAAGCCTACAACTACAAGTAGTAGGCGAAATAAGAAAAATTGGAATTAGTGAAAGCGATCTGTTTGTGGGCCGATCGTCACGGTCCATTGATGAGCTCGAAATATCCAAAAGAGATTATTGCATCTGCACCAACATTTAACTTGAAAACGTGACCAACTGTTATAACTAACAACAAAAACATCTGTGGCTAACTCTTCTTTGAACTTGATAAAGAAAGGCATTGTCTCGACGTAGACTTCTGTGTACCTATCTGTCCAGACAATGTTTCAACGGTAACAGAACCGTTCACTGATATCATTCTCTGGTATCGTGCTGGACAGAAGAAGAAATATTGCATTTCATGGTTCAAAATATCGATAAGGCTTGAATTTATATTCAACAGTCATATACCTACTTGACAAACGATTAGGTACAGTTCATGGGATAGCGCCACAACTGTGCTAAATTGTACTAGTCAATGATGGCCGACGAGGAGGGTATCCTGGCATACATAATATGTAGTTAATATGTATTACATATGCAATAGGGCTGACATTTGAAACTAACTTACCGCTAAACGTAATATAGGTAGTAAGGAAACATCAAAGGGCGAGCATTGATGTCACGCAATTGACTCAATGCTTAGTCGGTGATTCGACGAAGTGTAGTAAATACCTAAAGGATTTCCCCTGCTGATATTTTGAACTCGACCCATCTTTTATGACTTGGGTGTTAGGGACATCCATGATCAGTTGTCGATTTTAAGTATACTAGATTTGGAATAAAGACACGATTTTATAATGCGTAGTGCAAAGCCACAAATTCAGTCGTTGTGCTGTTTATTTACCGCTGAAGAGTTCTCTTGTTAAAGTAAAAATCCTAAAGGTTAAAACCGGTTATCCTTAACGTAAAATTGCATTATCATCGGAACTAAAGAAATAGCAAACAAACAAAAGATGTGTTTTTTGGGCGGGGCTTTTGTACATTCCAGCATAAAAAGAGAAAAATATGTATATCCACCGATTCACAGGAAAATATAAAAAAAATATTAAATGAGCTGTTCTCTGCAGAGAAATTTATTTTCAATAAAATATTTTGACATATTTTTACCCCAAGTTATGCCCATTCAAATCTTGCAAGTAACACCATAAAGCTAAGTAGGTACCTATTTGCTCTCATTTTGTAAACATTCTTACTGTTTCCTAAGTACTTACTATGAATATAATTTTAATGACCAGTATAAAATTCATCAAGGGAATTGTGTCGAGCTATGACAGCGAAGTAGGGACGCACATGTACAGCTTCTAGTGCTCGGTAAATTGAAATCCAATTAGCGTAATGCGATTTGAGACTTGCGGCAGAGACCAGGGACCAGTAGCCGAGAGGTGCCCGTGTTAGCGTGACTCCCTGAGGAAACTAAAGCCATGCCCAAAGACGACCCAGAGACCACCGCCCTCAAAACCGAACTCACGGATATTATCAACAAAATAAAGGTAAGCATTCCAGGCATTAAAGTGCAGTTTTTTAATGGCTATGCTGGTGTAAAGTCCCCACATCCATACCTTTAATTAAGTACTTATAATGAAAGAACCTTCTGGATATTTTATGCTGCTATAACATAATAATCACTGTTTTTTTCTACAGATCATTTCATTGCTTCAACTTATATAATATTTAATTATCCAACCGAGTGTGAAATTGTGTAAACCTATAATGCGCGCTTCGCTAACCGCAGTGGAATAGGTACTTTTAATCACTACATAGTATAAAACAAAGTCGCTATTTTTGTCCGTCTGTTTGTTTGTCTGTTTGTCTGTATGCTTAAATCTTTAAAATTACGCAACGGATTTTGATGCGGTTTTTTGTAATAGGTAGAGTGATTCAAGAGGAAGGTTTTTATGTATAATACATGCATATATTCCCACGAGAACGGGATCCACGCGGGTGAAACCGCGGGCGGGCCGCTAGTATATAACTAATTACGTATCATGTTATGACCACTAATATAAGTGTGATATCTTTGAAGAAGAAAGTAAATTGGGTTTATTGTCTACTTTACTGGTCCAGATAAGGTGGTGTTGATACAATTGCAACGCCCCGACTACACAATTCAACCACTATGAATACAAATGAAAAAATATGCTAAGTAAATGATATTGATACGAAAAAAATGGTGTCACTCCCTTGCCTTGAATGAACATTGTTAACGACTCCCAAGTTAGTGACCAAATACACGATAATTTGCAGGCAGAACAAGAGAAAGTAGCAGACGCCAAGTTAGAAGAAAAATGTGGGGACATGGGTGACATTCCTAAGATACGCTTCGTGCCGAAGAAGACCCTCAAAGGTCACATCAATAAAGTAAACTCCGTCCATTACAGCGGTGACTCCAGGTAAAGGTTTGAAGATTTATTAAGATATTATGATAACACCGACATTTATGGCTATGGGAGATTACTATGGGGCTCAATTCAGCTACAACATAAAATTTAATACCAAAACGAGACATCAGATCTCTTTTTAAATTCAAGACAATGAGAACTTCTTAGGCGAATGTAATTTACATAAATGGTTTTTGTGGAGTAAGTATACTTAGACTTTATTAAAAAAGATATTTTAACTGTTATTATGGTCTATTTTGGTGTGGTATTTAACAGAAGGTTAAAATGTAGATTTTCAGGAAACATCTACAATTTAATCTTCTATTTCGTATTTGCGACTGCATTGTGTCCGAATATTTTGATGGTATACAACTATAGACTTATTGAACAATACAAAGTACAGCGCTCTGCGATTTTGTCTCCTTTCCAAATTCATTATCTTTAGACTAATCTTGCAATGTGTGAGCTGCCGCGATACCTTATGAACAGTGATTTTTGGTCTGAGTTTTGAGAATCACAATTTAGAAGCCATACCAGTTTAATACGAGTATTGAAGATGCAATATAATGTACTAGTAAACCCGCCCTTGCTTTGCTTCGGGAAATCAGTCCCTTAGTAGCATTAGTATGCACCGAAAGAAATAAAACAAACACTATTTTGTATAGGTACGTAAGTAAAGCTTGCCACAGTATACATTATATAAGTGAAAACCGCACCTGAAATTGTTTTTCATGCTATTTGCACGAAAATTAACCCAGAAAAACTGACGCAAATTCTAAATATCATATGCCTAAAACTTAATAGTTTTTCTCTTGTAATTAGTTTGTCTCTAGTCCCAAGTAAAGAAAAAGAATCAATTGGTTAAGATTTATGATACCTACTAAGTATCTACAGATGTCAATCGCGATGAGTCCTGAGTCCTTATGCAGTCTGACCTAATTGGGTAAATACTATTAAATGCGTCGCAGTGAATATCTTTCAGTAACAAGTATTTTCATAATGACGTCTAGCATTGATTTTTAAAGAATTTACAAAATTTAGAAAGGCAGTGAAAGTTTTGTTAGAACTTCGCAAATAAATACGATAAAGATCATCGCCTACATTCCTTCATTTTCATATACATAAGTGATAAAATGTTTGTCTTTAGTCCTTTGATAACATTTATGACGGTGACTGTATTTTTTGTTTATTATGATAATGTCGCAGATTAACATAAAAAATGCTAATTGGTACACCTACTAATAATACAAGTACCTACTGACCTAAAAGCATAGAGATAGGAATATAGATAGAGACGCCCTAATCCTAAACGTCATAATATGAAATTATCTGGTAACAGCCTAAAAGTAACCTAAAGACCAGACAGACAGAGAAAGACTTTTGTTACCTTAACCGTATGACGTCATAACATGGAAGTTACCGTTGAGCTTAAAAATATAAATCTAAACACTGAAAATTTTGGAATGGATCATAAAATTCATTTAGTTAATCACTACATAGTATAAAACAAAGTCGCTATTTTTGTCCGTCTGTTTGTTTGTCTGTTTGTCTGTATGCTTAAATCTTTAAAATTACGCAACGGATTTTGATGCGGTTTTTTGTAATAGGTAGAGTGATTCAAGAGGAAGGTTTTTATGTATAATACATGCATATATTCCCACGAGAACGGGATCCACGCGGGTGAAACCGCGGGCGGGCCGCTAGTATAAGAAATAAAACTAACCTTTTCCTACTACTTATTGCCTAAGCCCGTGGTCGTGAAACTGTGGCCCGCGGCCGGTATGTCTGAAGAGACGGAGGGTGGAAAGGTGTGCAAAACAGTATTGCACGCGAGTGCTCATGCAGTTAAAGGTGGCACTGGTAGCCTGATAGTGCCCATACAAACCCATGTTTGGCCCATGGCTCGAAGTGTTGCCTTGTGCGGCTCTAAGACAGAAAAGTGTGAGGATCGCTGGCCTGAGCTATTAAAGTAAATTGTACTTTTTTCAATTTTTTCTCATTTAAAGTAAAATACCTAGAGTAAATTTTTCATACAGAGTACTTAACTGTGTCACAGCGGTATTCAAGAAGCGTTCTTGGCTAAATAATGAAACAACACTATGCAAAGAACGCTAACTATCTATTCTATGCGTTCCTCGTGTCAAGTCATCCAATTTGTGTACAAAACTTAAGCATTACCTACCTATCTATGACGTCACGTGTTGAATAGAGCTCTGTGATTGGTCCAATTGATATGGCGTACCCATCACTAGTGACACGAGTGTTTACTTAACCAAGTAGGTACGCTTCTTGAATACCGCTGAAGATGTGGTTGACAGGCACTGCGTGACCGGCTCGCTGGACGGCAAGCTCATCATCTGGGACACCTGGAGTGGCAACAAAGTGCAGGTCATCCCACTGCGCTCCGCTTGGGTAATGAGCGTCGCGTTCGCGCCCTCCGGAAATTTCGTTGGCAAGTCTGCAGTTACATTACATAACGCTGTATACCTACTCATAGACCCTAGAATTAACTGTGTTGTAGATGTCATGGACTGCGAACAACACCAGAACACATACACGCCGAGTTATAGTCATTAAAAATTCCGCCTCGCGGGAAATTAAACCAAGTCTTCTGGGAATAGTTCATAGGGGTCGTCATAAATCAGTTATAAGGGTGGTTGTATAGCTTGACTATGCAATCACCCTAATGGATATGTTTACTCTCGAGTTTATAACACGTAGGTACCTATATGTACAAAGAGCTTACGCGTCTAATTTTACCGAGGAATTTGAGGACCACACCTCATTGGTAAATAGTCAGTGTTATTCATGTTCCTGACCAAAAAAGAATCTGATGTCTACATTATTACTCAACGTTAACGATGAACTTAACCACTGCGTAAACTTACGACCACGACCACCTTACACCGCCGAGTATCTAAGTTACGAGTTACGAGTGATTTTGTACGAGTGTTTTGAGATGCTCACCACTGCAGTAGCCTTTTGAAGCACTAGATGCTAAGAAAATCGAAACAAAATATTAACAAATTCCCATGACGAACACTATCTACGAATTAAATATGAACCTTGTTTAGAACCTGATCCCAATACCCTTTGCTTTGCCACCTCGGTCATCCTAAAGTCCCATAAATTAATTCCCTACGCGCATGTTTATCTCCTCCTAAATAGCTGAACCAAAACCTATTATTATTTTAAGGCATGATTAAAGAAAGTAACCCTACTTTTCCAAACATCTTTATATCCAGCTTGTGGTGGGATGGACAACATGTGCACTGTATATGACGTGAACAACCGCGACCCCAACGGCTCAGCGAAGATGGTGCGGGAGCTGGCAGGCTACGAGGGCTTCCTCAGCAGTTGCCGCTTCCTCGACGACACGCATATCCTCACCGGCTCGGGAGATATGAAGATGTAAGAGAGTAATTCTTTGACAGATATGCGCTAAAGTTAAGGCGTTTCCATCTATGCGCAGGCGCGTATTAGTTACAAAAAATTAGCGAGAACTACTCTAAGTTATGATGGTGCTATCATTGGTCGTCAGTTTGTTCTTTGTTGTTCAAAATGATTAATTTCTTGCATTATTACTTCAGACTGATTTTATTAAGCATAACAGAAATCAAAAATAAGCCCATCTTTTAAATGAAATGATTTTATTTCGAACTTGGTTTTTACAAACACTTTTCGAATGTCATCTACGCCATCGCTTCCACAAATCCCTACGATGAGTGGTCTTGGTAGAAGAAGCGGCAAGAAACTCCCAAGGAGTTTCTTTTTTCTTCCCCACTCACAGTTACAGAGAACACTTATCACTACTTAAGGCTATATTTCAAACTCCAGGCTGTTTCATCTTTAAAATATTCATCCAGTTTATAATAACCCTTCGTCATAAGAATATCCTTAACATGAGTTTTTAGCTTACAGTATGGCATTTCCGTTAATTCTAACGGAATTTTATTATAAATTTTTACGCATCTACCCATGAACGAGCCACCAGTTTTACAAAGCCTAAAATTTGGTACAATCAGCTTAGCCTTATTCCTAGTATTAATATTATGGACATCACTTTTCTTTAAAAAACTATCATGGTACTTTTTAACATACATAATATTATCCAAGATATATTGTGATGTAACAGTGAGTATATTAACTTCTTTAAACAGATCTCTCAGCGAGTCCCTAGGTCTGAGGTTGTAAATTGCACGCACTGCCCTTTTCTGTAATATAAAAATAGATTCAATGTCTGCAGCTGTGCCCCAAAACAACAAGCCGTAGGACATCACACTATGAAAGTAACTAAAATAAACTAGTTTCCACGTTAGTTAAGAGCTTTACTTTTTTAATAGCGTAAGCAGCAGAACTGAGTCTCCCAGACAAGGCTTCAATATGGGGACTCCATTGCAACCGAGAATCTATCGTAAGACCAAGAAACTTTGTAGAATTTACTAAGTCAAGTACTTCCCCATTTAGAAGTATGTTAGTTGGCACCTGTTTTACATTCGGTAACGTGAATTTGACACACTTGGTTTTTTCGCGTTTAACATCAAGTTATTACAAGTAAACCAGTGTAGTACCTGCGAAACAGTATTATTCACATCGTCAAAGCAATGTTTTCTTCTATCTACTTTAAAAACTAAGGATGTATCATCAGCAAACAATACAGTTTCACACAAATCCCGAGTAAAATGAGGAAGATCGTTTATGTATATTAAAAATAGCAATGGTCCCAGTATTGATCCCTGAGGCACACCCATAGAAATGTGTGCTCCTGAGGACTCTATACCATTAATCACTACTTTTTGTACACGCTCAGACAGGTAAGACTTTATAAGGCTAAGTGATAGTGCTGAGATACCATAATGCCTAAGTTTATTTATTAATATGTTGTGATCAACGCAATCTAAGGCCTTTGAGAGGTCACAGAATATGCCAATAGCATCCTGTTTGCACTCCCAGGCAGTAAAAATGTGCTTGAGAAGAGCAATGCCCGCATCAGTAGTATTTTTTCCTCTCGAAAAACCGAACTGATTTGCATGAAATAATTTATTTTTAGAGAAATGTGACAGCAGCTGGTTGTAGATAATTTTTTCAAAGATTTTACTAAGAGCTGGTAAAATAGATATTGGTCTATAATTAGTGGGGTCGCTTTTTTCACCAGCTTTAAATAAGGGTCTTATTTTACCATGCTTCATTAAATTAGGAAAGCTGCCATCATCTATACATTTATTAAAAATAATACATAAATGTGGTGCAATGGAGGCTATAATTGATTTAATAACAACTGTAGAAAGACCCCAAAGATCAGTTGACTTTTTAATATTAATAGAATTGAAGATTTTTACTATTGTATCAAAAGTGATGTGGTTAAATGTAAATGAATTATTGCATTTATCAACACATGACTCCATAATATTCAAAGCTAGCTGAGGGCTGGCCTGCAAGTTTTTTGTAATTTCATGTGGTATTTCCGAGAAGAAATCCTGAAATGTGCTTGCAACTGCATCATCAGAAGTCACATTTTCGTTGTTGACTTTTAAGGCAAAACTACGATCATTAGATTTAAGTTTACCTGCTTCTTTATTAATAATGTTCCAAGTGGTTTTAATTTTATTTCCAGAACTCTTGATTTTATTTGATATGAAGATCGACTTAGCTGTTGCACAGACTTGTTTAAAAATTTTTGAATACCTTCTTACATAATTTATAAATTCTAAGTCTGTGGAAGTAGACTTTTTTGCATAGAGTTCAAAAAGTCTTATTCTGCTTTTATATATTCCTGTTGTTGCCCAATCACTAAATTTAGTTTTTTTAATGATACATTCTGCCGTTTCTTCTCCATAGTGTTGTAAACTTCCCCTTGTGGTTCCATTCGGATAAAGCATTTATAATAAAACGTCATCTTCATTCCTTGAATAGGTTACATATATTTGTTCACACGCTGTTTACATTGAGAATGTCCTCCTTTTACATATCTATTGTCGGTGCACTATCTACATTTCTCTTAACGAAGTATTATTCGATATTATTCACGATAAATGTACACTAACACATTTTACTCTTAATTATTAGATCTTAATGTTACATGTCAAGAATCCTCCGTCGCGTTCCCGCCATAATGCCTTTTTTTTATATCCAGGGTTGCCAACGTCAAAACATAATGTTCTAATTATCTGTCGCTGCTTACATTTATTGCCATACTTTTTATCAATAATTAATAAATTAAATTAGAAAATCATGACATTCGGCCATCCGACGTGTGTTGCCTCCTGGCACACACAAAAATCTCCATTACTAAACATAAAAAAAACTACTTTACGTATTACCAACTTAATAGTTCGTACTACTTTAAAGTATTATTACAAAAATGTTTTTTTTGTTTAGCCAAGGCTATAACACCCTATACTTTAGGACAACGTATTTGAAACAAGGCTAAAAACATTAGAATCACAACTCAAACATCCCCAAATAAATTGCAAACTTAAAATAATTAACAATTATATCACCTATCCTTTTTAAAATAAAATCATGACAATAGCGACACCGGAAGCGGCGCGGCGGGAGTGTACGGTAGTTAGGGCTAAAAAAAATGCAAAAAAAAGAAAAAGAATTAAAACAAAACTTGGCGTTCAATTAAAGAAATTTAAAGTAATCTGAAAAACTCGTTGTTCAAATTAAATTTGTAGTCTCGTTAAAAACTAATAGCTTTTGCTGAATAAACTAAAATTAGAACTTTGTTGTAACCTAATTAAAAAGTATCACACGAGAACGTGCGAGTTACATAAAAAGGGGGAATAGGTTATTAAGGAGGAAAAGATAAAAATTGTTAAACATAATTTCTAATGATGACTTATGTTCATTTATTAATTTACTACTTGGTCATGTTAAAATTTATTGTGTAATTTATGTTGTTAATTTCAAACATTACGATAATACTTTGAGGGTAAATTAATTTAGTTAACGTTAACGAATTTAATAAAAGGGAAGAGGTGTGACGTCTACAGTGTTGTTTCCGGTAATCATGACGTACATGTCATGTCAGATGTCAGTGTCATGGCGCTAGTGGGTGCCACGTGCTAACTCGGTTCTGATGGCAGTTCGTACTGAGACCGCGAGGCAGTAGGTCGTCACACGTCTCTGACGGAGACCAACTAAGTGTTTTATTTACAAGCCCCAACACCGACACACAGAGATATCGAAGACACCACAACTTTATAAGACGTTGAATGTAGATATGCATTTTCACCAGATGCGTCTGGGACCTGGAAGCCGGTAAAAGGGAAGTGGACTTCAACGCTCATGCTGGAGACGTTGTCTCTATCTCCTTAGCGCCTGGTAAGTTGTCTCTGTCTCTGAACTTTCCGTATAAGGTTTAGGTGCCTTATAGCAACAATAAGTTTTTTATCCCGAATTGCCACGGGGTCTTAATATAAATACTAGTTAATTCCATAAAATCAAAGTGCAATCATTCATAGCTACGTACCTTTTATCAGTAATGGCATCCTACAAGGGCTTTTACACAACCAGTGAAATTGAACCATTCAACCATGGACGGTATTGCTACCATGAGGTACCAATCATGAAATTATAATTCTGGTTGTGTAACTTCAGTTTTCGTAACGTACCTGCGCCCTGCCAATAAAATATTGAAGTATCTACCTATACCATAAAAATATAAGTACCTATAAAAAGATCTACACATTTTAATCACACAATAACAAAAACAATAACGTTTATGCCAACAAACAGTTCTGCCACGACATGACCGCAAAATGGTATAAAGACATTGGAGACACGCAAACGAAATATCTCAAACACTCACAACCCCCACAACCCAAAATATGCCTACGTACATTCAATCCATGCGAAGCCTACTTTACCTAAGTTACAGTAAGATCATTATAACTCGGCCCCTCTGAATGTAGCTTCGTGGCTGCGTAGATGTCGATTTTAAGGCCAAAATGGTGGTAGGAGGTGGGGAGTGCGAGCGGTAGGACAGGTACGCCAATACGAAGTATCGCGTCACAAAACACTGTCATGGCCGTCGTGTTTTGATTGGTCCTGCGCAAACATCTCGGAAAAAGAAGTTTAGAGTGGCCGAGTTATAACGACCTCACTGTACTAAAATATTGTCATCAGACATGAAGACGTTCGTGACGGGGTCGGTGGACCGCACGTGCAAGCTGTGGGACGTGCGCGCCGAGAAGGAGAAGCAGACGTTCTTCGGACACGAGGCCGACGTCAACAGCGTTTGCGTGAGTACTGTGCTGCAGCGTGGAGCCGGTTACACTCAGGGTGGTTGCATAGTCAAGCTTACGGTGATTGCATAGTCAGGCTTACCGCCAGCGCGGTTGACCGGCGCGTGGGCCACGAGCTATAGGTCTCTTGTACCGTTTTATAGTGAAAAGAGACCCGCGCCAATGAACCACGCTCGCCGTACGTCACATGACGTACATTTTTAGCGCGATGCATCGGCGCGGGTGAACCGCGCTGTCGGTTATCTTGAATATGCAATCACCCTGACCGCCAGCGCAGTTGACCCGCGACGATGAACCACGCTACTAATGTACGTTAATCGACGCGGGTCTCTTTTCACTAAGTTCGTAAAACAATATAAGAGACTTGTAAGCTCGTGTCTCGCACGCCGGTCAACCGCGCTAGCAGTAAGCTTGCTTATGCTACCACGCTTATAGTAGAGTCATCGAGCATATTCGACACCAGCAATTTATACTACGCTAAGTCGAAATTTGGCAAATTCGCTTTTTTATGCCAAGTTGCTTAAAATAGGGTATATTATATGTTATAAAAAATCGTGTAGAAATATACAAAAATAACGAAATTACAAATCTTATACAATGCTAAGTAAAGGTACTTTTTTAAATCACGCGATTTAAACTACGCCAACATTACTTAGCGGAGTGTGCGCGGGGCGAGGACGCACCGCTTGTTTGTATACATTAATCTAACTACACTTGGCGTTGTGTTAGGTGTGATTATATGTATATATTAGCGAGTTTTAATGAAAATAGTGAGAAACCTCTTAATACTGTCGAGAGAGTTAAGTTTAATATGTTATTAAAGATTAAAAATGTAGGTATGTCAATGTATACAAAAATATTTTTTATAGTACCTAATACGCTACGTTTTTTTGAAAATTTAAGTCGCTTAGGTTATGACTTTCCGTAATACACTACGCTAACATTAGTTAACGTAGTGTACTTCCCGTACTAAACTACGCTAACATTAGTTAGCGTAGTGTAGTATGTAAAATGGGCCGCGACCCGTCCACCCACTAGCTTCACCCACCAGTGGGTGCACGGGGAATTTCTATTTCCCCGTGCACCCACTATTATTGAGGAATTACCTTTATAAACGGCTAACATGCGCTAAATCAAAAAATATAAATAATTAAGGAATAACAAATGTGGGATATTACAATGAATAGATTCATTACTAAGTGTACCAAATTTCAAATTTAGTATCTTATTTAATATAGAAGTTATCAGGTTTTTCTCTTTAAAACCCTCTTCTGTAAAGTACACTTTTATGAGTTAGCTTAGGTATAAATTGCTGGTGTCGATTATGGAATTGTCACTCTCCGCCAAAACCAAACTTATTACCTGTGCTCACAGTTCAATTTAGCTTGTCAGAAAAGTTTACTTAAGGACATTTTCACACCGTCAATCTTAAATGTACCTTAGTCGCACTATCGGAACGCTGGCATTTGTGTGCCATGAAATTATAACGAATTCCAGATCGAATTCAAACGGAGTATATAGTCCGTCGGTAGCAATACCTCTATCACCAAAGTAGAATAGTACATTATGATACAAGTGCGCGAAGTTGGTCATTACAGTCGAGGCGGTATTGAGCCCGAGCCGCAAGGCGAGGGCTGTTATGTAATAGAGCCAAGACTGTAATGAACAAAGCACACGCGTATCATACGACGTTTTTCAACACACTTGCGAGGAAAAAAACAATTAGGTATCGACATTTTTCAGTCACAAATCAGCAAATTATAAACGAACAAATGTTTGCACAAAATGGCGCGGTTTATTTTTTCGCGCGCCGTATCTTTGGTTGAATAACTATGCGCGCGCAGGTTAAGTCCAGAGACACCGAACATTCAGCCACAATATATTAAACTAAATAATTATGTATTTCTAATAAGAATTTACGGTAATTAATGATTTAAAATATTGTATTTTTTAAATGCTTTAATAGATAATTAGATGAAGTGTAATCTTATCTTATCAGATTTTGACTAAGTACAACAAGTTTATTTATTTACAAAATAACAAATCTTTTGGTAACAACCTCTTTACGGATATTAAAAAAAAAGTGGAATAAGAAAAACACTAGTGCGGCAATGAAAAGTAAAACGCACTAAAAAATAAAAAAATAGCAACTTTACGAGCAAGTGTGTTGAAAACAGACTTATTTATTAACAATCACTACATAGTATAAAACAAAGTCGCTATTTTTGTCCGTCTGTTTGTTTGTCTGTTTGTCGGTATGCTTAAATCTTTAAAATTACGCAACGGATTTTGATGCGGTTTTTTGTAATAGGTAGAGTGATTCAAGAGGAAGGTTTTTATGTATAATACATGCATATATTCCCACGAGAACGGGATCCACGCGGGTGAAACCGCGGGCGGTCCGCTAGTGAAGAAATAAATAACAGTCCCCGCTCTTTATAAAATTGACCTATTTCTGGTGTCAGGACTCACAATGCGAGGGGTACAGACTACAGATGATGGTGGTTGGTGAATGGACACAAGTTACGTCCCATGTTTTGTCGGTTCAAAATAACAACTTTCCGAACTCACTTCTTAATCTTTGCTTACAAACGTAATTGATCATTGATTTTGCAGTATCATAACAGTGGCCAAGCGTTTGCAACCGCATCCGAGGACAAGACCGCTCGACTGTTCGACATTCGCAGCGACCAACAGATTGGCCACTACACCCCGCCCGGCAACAGTGGCTTCACGAGCTGCGGTCAGTATTTTATACATAATAATAATTGCAATAATATTCCTAAGGTGTAAGGTACTTAGGTGTTATTCCGGAATTTGCAGGGTTATCGCTAAGTGGGCGCTACCTCCTGGATGGCTCTCTTTGCCCGCGTGGAATTCGTTAAGACTTCACCCCCCTATTTCAACCCCTTAGGGGATGACTTTGAAAAATCCTTTCTTAGCGGATGCCTACATCTTAGTGGCTACCTGCGTTCCAAATTTCAGCCCGATCGGTCCAGTAGTTTGGGCTGTGCGTTGATAGATCAGTCAGTCAGTCATCTTTGCGTTTTGTATTATTAAGATAGGTAATGATAGTAATAATAATGTACCTAAGGTGTAAGGTAATTAGGTGTTTTTTTCTGGAATTTGCAGGATTATCGCTAAGTGGGCGCTACCTCCTGGCTGGCTCTGATGACAACACTGTCCACTCCTGGGACACGCTCAAAGTTGCCCACACAGGTAAACAAACGTGGAAATTGCAATCATTTCTCTGAAGCACTACTAGCTCGTATTCCTGTATCCTGAACAAAAGCATACCTATGTACTTCTACCATCTAAAAGTGAACACTGTCAATAATTCGACCCGTGTGACGTAATGGATACTTACAGCATGGATCGCTGTTCGAAGTGTCCTGAGTTCGATTCCCAGCGAGGTGAAATTTTGACTGATGAGTTTAAATTTACTTTCTTGGTCTGGATGTGTCTTTGTCTTTGTGTGTAATCAATGGTACCACGACGAATCATAGTGTAGAGCTATGAGCCTATGAGCGATAGCGTTATTAGCGTTAATTATTTTAAGTAATCAGAAGGAGGGCATTGAACGATATTTTGATAACAGGTCAACTAGCCGCTCACGAAAACCGGGTGACGTCGATATCCCTGGCACCCAGCGGGATCGCTCTGGCCACGTGCTCTTGGGACCAGTCCGTCAAAGTGTGGGGATAGATGCCGCCACCCATCACGCAACCACATAATAAGCTTCTGAATATCTTCGACCACGGAAAGTCTCTTTATTTGTCGACGAAATAAACTAAAATATCATAATCAAAAGATCCACTAACATGTCTGACGTCTTGAAAAATTCATCGGACGTTTCGATTTGAGAATAAATACTCGTAAACCTAAAATCAAGCAATCTGATAAAGTTTAGGATTTGACATGTAATAGTTTTTACGCGACAAAGCGATAGAAAGTTTGTAGAAAGTAAGGCCTTATGCAACAATAGACGTCTACGCTCTTAATCACATTTTAATCAAATCCTAATGTTTCGTACCAATACCGATCGTCTAGTCGACAAATGGGAGGTTCCCTACAATGCAGCATGATAGTTTTTGTTGTCAGTGTGCATTTCTTTAATATTCCAAACATTGTAACTCGACTCCATGATAATAAAATTTAACCACAGCTCATAATTTTTAATAAACAATTTATTGTTATATCATTACGATAATTATTGTTTTATTTACATTTTGCACCTTGAAACTATTTACAAATCATTTTATTTACAACCTTTCTATAATATACCTGTTATGGCTATAATATGGCTTGCCACGACTTCAACGGCAGACGTAATTTACTTCAAAACATCATGGTTTTTGGAGCGTTTCAAATAAATATTGGTCGTCGACATTTCGCAACCCAGAGCAGAGACGCCAACATTATTAATTCTTCAAAGTAAGAGTAGGTTAAAGAACTTGTTTCTCTGTTCTGCAAATGCCTATTAATTATATTCATATTACGAATTACAGTGGTCTAGATAGTGCTCTTTATTTGATTTCTTCATTTCATCTTTTTCAAAACTAAGTCCATACTAAGCACATTTAGATCATTATTAGATACCTACTTGACACTTTGGTTACGCCACTATCGCTAGAAATATTTTACTATAGGAACATAGAAGGAAAAAAGCTGATGAGTTGGTTTGAACGGTTGGTTAATCTCAGGAAGTACTGATTGGATTTGTCGAGGAAGGCTTTAGGCTTTAGACTATGACATAACGCTACGACCAGCGTCTAATAATAGAAGATAAGAATCCAAAAAGCCATAATAAAATTAATCCACATAAACTTGCAGCACAATACCTAAGGCCTAAGAAATATCAAGTGAGTAAATAATGTTGTTCACATCAACTTAAGCAATATGTAATCCCCTTATTTACAAGTGGCTATTACGAAGAACAACTTGTTTTCCCCTCTCGTAAGCATTGTATTTGTAAATAATCCAATTCTAAAATTGTTTGTCGACACTTCGTGGCACGAATGGGCCGCCACCCCTCGACATTCCGCTATCGACATGTATCGAGTTACATCCACTAATAGTTTCAGCAACAAAGTTTTTTGCCTCGTCGTCATTATTTTACTGTTCATTATATTTTTCTTCCTTAACACTTATAATCGTTACAATTTCGATGAAAATTACGAGTACAGGAAAGAACAAGTACAAAATAAACTGCATAGGACAACTAACATGGAATCGAAAGCCAAAGAAAGGTTGACTATGAAATACATCCTACTTTGGACGCATCCCAAAACGTTTCCGTTTGTGTATTTTGGTGAGGGGCAAAGAGTGTTTATCGATAAAAAATGCCAGTGGACAAACTGTTACGTGACGGGAAATAGGGGGTTTTTAGGGGATTACACGGAGTTTGACGCGGTTGTCTTCAACGGACCTCAGTTACATGCCGCTTTGGCTATCAACGACCTTCCGTCGCGTCGCACGCTATCTCAGAAATACGTGTTCGCAAACATAGAGTCCGCAGCCACATATCCTATGTGCAGCAGAACCTGGGATGACTACTTTAATTGGACCTGGACGTATAAGCTAGATTCTGATAAAATTTGGAGATACTTTGTCATTAGGAACAAAGATGGTAAAATAATCGGACCTGCAGTTGATATGAACTGGAAGAACTTGTCTACTACGAACGTTATTGATGATGATTTAAAATTGAAGCTAAAGTCTAAGAAAAAAGCAGTAGCCTGGTTCGCCTCAAATTGTAACACAGTAAGTCTCAGAGAGAAATTAGTCGCAGACATTCAGATGCAGCTGCAGAAATACAATTTGCCGGTAGATATTTACGGCGCCTGTGGCCCGCAACAGTGTCCCAAAGAAATAATGAATCGATGCTTGAAAATGCTCGAGCGAGATTATTATTTTTATTTTGCTTTTGAAAATGCCCTCAGTGAGGATTACGTGACCGAAAAGATTTTACACGCTCTACAACACAACACTGTGCCAATCGTCTATGGTGGAGCAAATTTTTCGAGGTAATTCTATGGTTTAATGCTACATAACGTTCTTATTACGAGACGGTAAAATTATCTCAAGAAATAGAATGGAATAGAATAGAATAAGTTTATTTCATAAACCACGAACACTACAGCAAGGATAAACAAGGAATATATGAAGGAACACAGTTAAAATACAATAAAAATAGAAACATTTACAAAGTGGTAAGACAACAAAACATAAATAGACAGTTAGGTAGGTACATTATAAATACAATGGTATTATTACACTATGCTCGCATGTGTCCATAGTCCTATAGTTCAATGTGTCCAGTGGCCTAGAAAAAGAAGCCCACTCAGTTTGATGCCGTAGTGTAGGCTACGGCGCTGATTTTCAGTGAGTCCTATTACCTTCTATTCATTCTATTCTTCTTCTATGACTTTGATAACCACCTATAGGGACACTGGTCAGCTATCTATTACAAGTGTTAAATAATTTTATTAATAGTAAATTTCAGAAACGATTGTTGATTTAACGTCTTCAGTAGGTATTTATCTTTTCTCAAAATTTTAGATTCATAGGTTTTTATAGAATATAAATGTATATTCTGTATCTGTATTTAGTTCCGTAATAAATGCTCTTAATTTTTTGTCATTGTCATAAAGGTTCATGCCTGATGGGGCGTATCTGAATGCGAGGGAGCTGAGTCCAGAGCTACTGGCAGATAAGATCCACGAGCTAATCCGTAGTCCTGACAAGTACGCAGCGATGTTTCAATGGAAAAAGCATTATTCCTACCACTACACACACGGAAGTTCCGATTCAGACGTGTATTGCCAATTCTGTGCAGCGCTTAACGAAGAAGGATCCCAGGTCAGGTCCCTGTATGAACACTTTAACGACTGGTGGACCCCCAAAGATATCTGTAGTAGAGATGTGCCACAGTTTTTAAGTGTTTAATATTTTTAGAGCTCTATAATTTTTTGTGACATGAATACAGCGTGAATATCTGAAAAAAAAATGACCAATATGTGAGTTTTTTATGATTACTTACCTTACACGCCTTACCATAAATATAAAATTGAGATCAGTGGCAAACAAACGTAAAACAAAGACAATAAAAATGTCAAGGATCACAAAATGTCTTAAATGACATGATCTATCCGTAAAGTGTTTACGTACTTTGTGGAACAACACATTTACAATTTTTTACATTTTTATATACCTAGATTTTTTTATAAACATTTTATTGCTTTGATGATAAACAATGGAAGGTGAGCAGGCAGTTAAAGATTCTTTTAAGTAGGTAGAATTTTACTTATTCAATTTCTGTATCAATTCAATAACTATTTGCTTGTTATTCGCAAGAATCCTGATAATCCAGAAGGGAATATCCAGTTTCATTTGGACAAACTCGTTATCAATACGTCCAAGTACTTAGTTGCTTGTGTTAATCTTAGATAATAATTTCTAAATAGTTGACTTACATAATCAAACTCTACTTGTGCCTTGTGGAGATATAAATAAAAAAAAGGTCGTAGGTAGATAATTATATATAGTCCTACCACAGATGAGTGGCCCTACAACGATCTTTTGGCGCGTGGATGACGTGTGGGTGACAGAGACAGCGTCTTACAGGGCGCCAAAAGATCCTTGTAGGACTGTACGTGAGCGTACCCTGTTCGTGATTCGGGGGACAAAGTTCTAATCAAATTTTCTAGGCAGATTATTTAAGGGGTACCAAAACCGCAGCACTTTACATAAAAAATAGCTTTACTAATAATACGAGCACATTATCATCAGCTAGCTATTGACACTACTTCCATACTGGAGTTGACTTAACTTCAGTGCTGGTTTCAGACAAATGCAAATGTCTGAAAATAGAAGGGCACCTCCAAGCGGTGCAATGGCTCCTGTGGCCTCGGAAGCCGTACTCGCCACCCAGTCCCCTGGATCTGACAAGCTGGACCAATCGGCCCCACATATGGCTGCATTACGTCGAGAGCTGCGATGGCCTCTTACCAGATGATGATGTTCTCAGGTACTCAACAGTTTATTAAACTGAAAAATCTTTAGTTATTTGGACATTTTGGACATCTTTCAGTAATTATTCGGATTTAATGACCGCAAAAAATGTTCTGTTACAAAATGCAATATGTCCACTGGCAATTAGCTGATCATAAAAAATAAGAATTTATTTTCTATTTTACATGTCAGGGGTTTTACAGGAAGTAAGTAACCGATCGTGAGGTATTTAGGTCAGCGAAGGCGAATACATTTAAAAAAATTATGTATATATATATTGAGGACCGACCTTCATTAATGAAGGTCGGTCCTCAAATAAAATACCAGGACCCACTTACTGATTTTATGTCTAGGTATTTCTCTTGAGACTCGCGCAAAAAAATTAGTTGTTACTCCTTCACAGGTCCACTGACCCTCGTTTCTGGTCGATCCATGATGTTCAGCGGTACCTAATAGGAGAGATGCATTGTGAGCAAGTGTTGTTCACGTGCCAGTATCCACAGTTACGTCTTCCCAGCGCTTTGGGCCAGCATCTATGGCGCGCCAACACAGCCCTCAAGCTGACCCCAGCTCGCTACGTCAAGGAATTCCACATATCTTTGGAACATACTCTAAAGGTTCTGATTAGTCAATTCTTGACCACATAGCATCGGCATACATAGCCACTATTAAGTGAGTAGTGAGTAGTGAGTACCTACGTGAGTACTCAATACTCGTATACCTAACTTGCAGGTCGCAACATCGCGACCAAAAAAATGTTCGATACCTATGGAAATCGATAAATTACGATAGGAAGGCGCTAAGTTAACTTTGTTTGTACCTGCATATTTTTTACTAGCATCGTCTCCTTTTTTCTGGCGTCATGTAAGTAATTAATCTCCCATACTGCGTTTTTCCACAGAAAATGGAAGCTGATCAGCTACAAATGGACCGTCTGATAATAAGTGATCAGTTAATTAAAATCGAGCGTCTCGACCACTTTAAACGGATGACTTTCTTCAGAATCCTTCAAAACATTTTGAGGTTTTCCTTAATTTAGTTTTATCGATCGAAGGTGACCCAAATGTTCTCCAAGAGAAATGGCCTTGCGCCGTGGCTTGTCCCGTGGACTGTTGGGCGTTGATTTGAAATTGATTAGATAGAAACACACCAAAAATACATTTTAGATATTTGGTTGTAGAATATAATATGCAGAATAATTTTTGGATTGCCGTTTGTCTTGGCTTTTGCGCTTTTTAAAAGATAGGAAGGTTACTAAGTAACGTAGTTTGACGCTATGAGAGTATTTAGTGATATCATTGAAGAAGATGTGATTGTTTCGTCATGAACCCGAGTATTTTCTGCCAGCTGCCAGGAGCGTCTCCAATTGGTGTCTTTCGAGAACTTGTGCTGCCGGCGACTGGAAGGTGTGCGGCTGCTGCAGCAACTCGCCTGCTTCAACGCGAAGACACTCAAGTACCTCTTTCTGTGGCGGTTTGTCCTGCCCAACGAGAATCCTATCCTCATCAACTTCAGCTATCTCACTGGTATACCTTTTAACGTTCATAAGTTCTTTTCTTTGATTCCTTATAGCAGTGTTTATATAATTGTACATGTAATGAGATATCAATAAGGTTTCATGTTTATTTGAGAGCCTCATCAATGACATTATGGGTGAAATATAACATCGTTCAAATAGCCGCCGCGGCTTCGCTTGGTGGCGCGCATTCGAAAGATCCAGTTTTCGATGACTGGCACATAAATCAGGCTGAATTTGACCTATGGCATCCATTATGTTGTCTTTGAGGGCCGCAGGGGTTTGCGGCTTATTCGCATAGACCTGCGACTTAAGAAAGCCCCACAAGAAAAGCTCTAAAGGGGTCAAATCACACGATATTGGTGGCCAATTCACGTCGCCTCGGCGCGAGATAACCAAGCCATGAAACCGCTCGTGCCGAATGTCGATTGTGCCTTGAGCTGTGTGGCGTCTTCGCTGTCCATATCATATCATATCATATTTCACCCATAATGTCATTGATGAGGCTCTCAAATAAACATAAAACCTTATTGATATCTCATGTACAACTTGTTTTATTCAATTTTAAAATCGACCCATCCAAAATGGAAAACCCTATATTAGAGACGCCGTCGATATGGAATTGCCACTATCCGCAAAAATTATTGCCTGTGCTCACTCCAACTTAGTTTTGAAATAAAATTTACTTACGGCATTTTAAAACATTATTTTTATAACGTGAAACTGGGTCAGACGTTCAGTGTTATCATCTTGTCGATATTATCAACACTGTTTTAGTACCTTTCATTTATTTATTGCACCCATCATCATCATCGCAACCCTTAACTTTCCCACTGCTGGGCAAGGGTTTTTTCTCAGGATGAGAAGGTTTAGGCCGTAGTTCACCACGCTGCCACGCTGGTCCAGTGCGGATTGGCGGACTTCACACACCTTTGAGTTTTGCAAACTCTCCGGAATGCAGGTTTCCCCGCGATGTTTACCTTCCTTGTTATAGCTAGTAAAATTTAAATGCTTAAAACGAAAATAGGTAACTCCGAAAAGTCAGAACTGCGTGCCCTGGGATTCGAACCCGGACCCCCTGAGTAGGAGTCCGATTTCTTAACCACTAGACTATTTTATTTTCACTAAGGCTTAGGGCGCTTTTTAGTGTCATGCGGATTTGCTCACGCACGCGGGATTGCTCCGCATGCGTGAAATTTCACGCTGCGGATCATACGCAATTTAAGTTTCAGTCTTCTGCGGGTTGACGTGCGGGTTGCGTAGACGATTAGTACAATACGGTGCGTGCGCCCCGCACGACTCTAAAATGGGCACTGAAGTTGTAGGGACGATCACGCATGCGGATGCCCCGCTGCGGGATGACGCCCCGCACAGCGTCCCGCGTCCCGCGTGAGTATTTCACGCTTTACAGTAAATTCATATATGAAATTGTTCTTTGCGGGTGCTACGCATGCGGAGCAATCCCGCGTGCGTGAGCAAATCCGCATGACACTAAAAGCGCCCTTAATCTAAGGCTATTAACACCTCATCCATGAATGATTTTAATTCATTCTAAATTTTAAATTATTAAGTTATCAAAATAACAACATAAATCTTTATCTTTACTATTTATTACGGAGCTTTTTTAGAATAGTATTTGAAGTACATATAAACTATAAAAATTAATATGCCTAAGTCGAATAAAAAGAGTAATATCGCAAGAACAATGATGTAGCTCTTTTTAAGATTGAGTTTCTTATTATTATATAAGTACAAAAGATAAATAAACGCAAACATCTTCGGTAAACACCGTCTTGTGCTGATGCCTCTGTGGTCAATATAATGCTAGGGAAATTATTTGTTTGTGCTGTAATGTGCAGTCCACATACGAGGTAGGGTGCAGTCGTTCTATGACCAGTTGCGTAGTGCTCTTCTTTATCTTGTAAAATCCAGTTATATGTTACGTTACGTTAATTTATGATACCTATTTAATGTTAATTTATTATACCATAGCACTTATTATTAAACAATGTTAATATCAATAAAGAAACTCTCAAACAAAGCTAGCGTAATTTGATACACAATTACAACTTATTATTTGGTAACCAATCGTATTTTAAACTAAAATCTTATAATAAGTACCATTGTTATACAGTTTCAATAATTGCCTTCACTTCACTTATGACCAAAATGACAAAGGAGGTGACTATTTGTGCGGGTACTGGACGAATAAATTATATTTATTCGTACATTTATTCAATAAAAAAAAATTAAGAATGAATTGGATGACTAGCTTGGAACCTATGGAATTATGATTTGATTGGTGTAATGTGTATTGTGATTAGATTGAGATTAGTCTGTTTGTTTTGTAAATAAAAAAGTTGCAAATATTTACAGCGTATTCTTTGGTATAATAACTATTCAACTAAATAGGTTAGGTTAGCGAGAAGCGAAGCGACGAGCGTGTTAGGTTAACAGGAACCATCGCCAGAACCGACTTTAGGGCGTTTATAACCACCTGAACATTTCATGAAATGAACATTGTATAAAATAAATATTCGATCAAATGAACATTATGTCAATCAATATTACACAAAATCATTGAGATACTATGTACTAAAGTACACATCAATGCACAAACTCAATGTGCACAAAATGATTATTCGATCAAATGAAAATTATGTCAAACGACATTATACAAACACAGATTAATATCTTAAACGTTGTTCGATTTATTAAAATTATATCAAAAGTTGTATACGAAACAAGGGCAACCCTAATTGATAAAATAAAATTATTTGTACGACTTCTGTTGACTTGTACGCATAATAATAAATTGTTCGTACAGTACCCGTATTAATAGGATTAATAGACTCAGCCAATGACAAATCCTATGTCACCTACGTTAAGTCAGTGTCAGAATTTATATGTCATAATATTGTGTATAATTCTTATCTCTATCTATGATCTCTATGGTGTATAATGATCATCGTCATGGATACCTGCGTTGCTATGGCAACATCCAATTCGACTATCCTGTTAATCCTGTATGTCAATATGAAAATAGAAAATAGTACGCGATAATGGCAACTGATGAAGAGAAATGCAAAATAGCAAAGCTTCTGCAGGGCCTTGAGGTCCCGGATGTTAAAATATCGGAGCGTAGCATGGGATTAGTAAAGGAATTTCATCGGAAATTTGGATCAGAAATAGAGGCAGAGCAAATGGATTGCCCGGAAGTGACTGAAAACCCATACATACCAGACAAGCAACTACTAGAAGAAAATGAAAGGAAATTGAAGGAACTGTTATCTGAAAGCAGGAGGTAAGACTTTTCTTTTTTTGTAACAGGTACCTACCTACTCGGTACTGGCTTAATTTAAGATCTTGTGAACGCATTTTCATCTTGATCTCCTGCGATAGTTCTAATTGATTGATATGGCGTGATAAAGGATTCATTGGGTGGACAATGGAACTCTTCAACCGTTATTTCAAACTTTTTCACGTTTAAGTTCATTTACTGGATTTGGGTTGGCTTTAGAATCGGGCTGCACGATTTCCTGGACAAATTTGGCTTTAATCAATAGGTATTGATGCCCCGAATCATAATCTAATTGCTTTTTGTGCGGAAATGCATATTTTTTTTTAATCTTAATTTTAAGTTTTTAAGGTTATGTATAAAATTTGAAGACAAATATTGAGCTATAGATCCGTTAAAAAGGAGGGAAGGCGGGGGGGGTTTCGGGGGCGAAGCCCCCGAATAGGGGGTGGCGGGGGGCAAAGCCCCCCGCCTCTAAAGAAACAAAAAGAAACTTTTCAAACAGACGGGTTGGGTTAGGTTCGTTAGGTTGACAGTTTAATTCAAGAAAAAAAGGGGAACCCCGCGCAGCGGGGTTCCCTCGACATTTTTTTTATAGCCTATTATATTGCCGGCACGAATTTATAGTTGACATAGCACAACGTAAAAATCACGGATACCCTCGTTTTTAAGATTTATTTTTAAACTTTGAAGGTAGATCTGTAAACTGCTCAATATTTGTGTTATGTTTTGAAAATAACAACTAAAAAATAAAATTAAAATAAAACGAGGCATTTCCGCACAAAATGCGATTATATTATGATTGGAGCCATCAATATCTATCAGTTAAAGCCAAAATCACCCAAATACGCTCAATATTTGTCTTAAAATTTTATACATAACCTTAAAAACTTTAAATTAAGATAAAAAAAAACGATGCATTTCCGCACAAAAAGCAATTAGATTATGATTCGGGGCATCAATATCTATTGATTAAAGCCAAATTTGTCCAGGAAATCGTGCAGCCCGATACTAAAGAATAACCCTGGATTTTGATGATTTCCTTTCTTGGTGATCTTAAGGATAAGGACCTTGATAGGAGTTCTCTGATAATTTTCCATAGATTCGAAACGTTTTAGTTCTACCTACACGATTCAGACTGTTACAATTGAACACTTGTCAAACTACACCATAAAAAGGCTACATTTGTATTTTGCAGAGCTAAACGAGCCAGCACAGGTAACACTAGTGTCCTTACTGGAGCTGATCCCAATAGACCTTGGCGCACAAATTCTAGTAAGGAGAAGCTTCTTCGTATTGAAGGTGAACTGAAACGTCACTCTGAAAAAGGTTCTCAATTTATCACCCCGATGAACGACGACGATATGAAGAACTTGGTGGAAGAATGCCGGCAGGAGATATGTGGGGTACCACCGGTGGGCGCCGCAAGATTGCAGGACACAGTAGATGAAGCTCGACGTCATCTTCCCAACTTTCAGTACAGAACGATCGAAAACAAGACAGCCACGGCAATCTTCCCTGAAGCACATCGGCAATTTAGCAACACAGAGGAAAACTGCTCTTAGAATTTCTAATGAATGATCTCAATATTATTTAGCTATAAAATTTCTAGGACTTACTTTTTTCCTTATTTATCATAATCATCATACCATATTTATCATGTGTACCTAGATACCCTACACAAACGCTCTACACATATACTCCGTTCTTGTTCGATATGGAATTCGTCTTAATTGCATGCCACACAAATTCCAACTTTCCGTCACTGTGGTTAACGTTGATTGTAGATTGACGGCGAGAATTTAAAATGTCTTAAGTTTTGCTTACAAGCCAGTTGAGCTTGTGAGGTACATAGTAAAATTTTATAGTGATGTAGTGGCAATTTAATATCTCAAGTCATACAGGTCATAGTCAAAGCAATATTATACGTGTAGATTCTTTGTCACTACAATTATTATGCACGCCATTTTTTGAGTGTACCGTCGTTTCCAAAGGTGCTTTATCTCTTTTTAAGAGGAGAAGAAAGGTGAAACAACTGTGAGTGTCAGAATGGCGGGTGTACCTCAGGGATTTAAATATCTCTTTGTGCCATCAATATTTAATTTTGTTTCTAGTTATTAATACTGTAGTTATTTTTATAAAATAAAAATGAAGTCGAAGAAAGAAAACTTTTCTTTTATTTTCTCAGCAATCTTACTATTTTTTATTTATATAATATTTGTTTCTGCAGGTACACAAGAGGTACCAATTCTACATATTATACAGTTTACTTAGCTACATATGCTGACTAGAAGTACACCCGCGGTTCTGACGTCAGGATGGCGGGTGTACCTCTTTTATTTAAAATCTATGCATAGAAGGAGGTACACAGACTTTTAGGATAGGTACACTGAGGTACACATCAGGTACGTTTGTAATCCAAAAGAGATATTTAAATACGTGAGGTACACCCGCCATTCTGATACTCACAAACAACTTCCTCAGCCTATCCTTATCCCATGCCAATCGATTGATGTATGCTGCAGGCAGTGGTCAATACATCCCTCGGCCAGACACTAAGCAGTGCTTCCTGCGAAGTCTGGCAGAGCTACGGAACCTCAGGGTGCTTGCGTTGGAGTACTCCCACCTGGCGGACGGCAGCGGCGGAGCCCTGCTTAGTCTGCTGCCAGTCATTAAAAGACCCCACTTTCGGCTGCAGGTGTTTTTATGTTCTAAAACAATTTAGTTAATTTAATTAAAAAAATGATATTTCAAATAATGTTACTAACTAAGATAAATTACCTATTTTATTGGAGAAGGCAACGCTGCTAATTTTAATAATGTAGTTCAGAAAGCTTAGTTATTAGATGTACTTACATTACCTACCTACCTACATAATAATGCAAATTCTATCAAACCCTAGGCGACAACGTTGACCAGGAAACTATACGACATTCCTTTCAGCTACGACATTCTACAATAATCATTATACTAATATTAAAGCTTTAGTTTGTTTATTTAAAATATTTGTCATCCCACCTATTCGAAAAAGACGACATGGTTCGCACTTAAAGGGGCCCAAAGTTGGTGTTTTCTATAAGAAACTTTTAGCGGGCGGGAATGAGTTTTTCCTCCCGCGGAAAAGATCTTTTCCGCGCACTTTTTAAATTCAGTTCAGATTGTTAGAAATTCATGGTTTTGTTTTGAAAAATGAGTTCTTTAGTTAGTTTAATTAGTTTAGTTGGTTTAGTTGGTTTAGTTGGTTTAGTTGGTTTAGTTGGTTTAGTTGGTTTAGTTGGTTTAGTTGGTTTAGTTGGTTTAGTTGGTTTAGTTGGTTTAGTTGGTTTAGTTGGTTTAGTTGGTTTAGTTGGTTTAGTTGGTTTAGTTGGTTTAGTTGGTTTAGTTGGTTTAGTTGGTTTAGTTGGTTTAGTTGGTTTAGTTGGTTTAGTTGGTTTAGTTGGTTTAGTTGGTTTAGTTGGTTTAGTTAGTTTAGTTGGTTTAGTTGGTTTAGTTGGTTTAGTTGGTTTAGTTGGTTTAGTTGGTTTAGTTGGTTTAGTTGGTTTAGTTGGTTTAGTTGGTTTAGTTGGTTTAGTTGGTTTAGTTGGTTTAGTTGGTTTAGTTGGTTTAGTTGGTTTAGTTGGTTTAGTTGGTTTAGTTGGTTTAGTTGGTTTAGTTGGTTTAGTTGGTTTAGTTGGTTTAGTTGGTTTAGTTGGTTTAGTTGGTTTAGTTGGTTTAGTTGGTTTAGTTGGTTTAGTTGGTTTAGTTGGTTTAGTTGGTTTAGTTGGTTTAGTTGGTTTAGTTGGTTTAGTTGGTTTAGTTGGTTTAGTTGGTTTAGTTGGTTTAGTTGGTTTAGTTGGTTTAGTTGGTTTAGTTGGTTTAGTTGGTTTAGTTGGTTTAGTTGGTTTAGTTGGTTTAGTTGGTTTAGTTGGTTTAGTTGGTTTAGTTGGTTTAGTTGGTTTAGTTGGTTTAGTTGGTTTAGTTGGTTTAGTTGGTTTAGTTGGTTTAGTTGGTTTAGTTGGTTTAGTTGGTTTAGTTGGTTTAGTTGGTTTAGTTGGTTTAGTTGGTTTAGTCGGGTCGGGTTAGTCGGGTTAGTCGGGTTATAGTCGGCACAATCATAAGATTCCGTTATGACGTTTGTCACCGCAGTGACAATAGAGATGTACTACAAAAATCGATACACTAACTAACTACGATAACTACGATAACTGAAACCAATTTTCAGTACTTAGTAACGAATAATGAAGTTCGGTAACACAATATTTCCGCAGTGCTTAAAAGGGGGAGCAAAAATAATCTTGAAGCCTTGTGTTTTTCATCTACTCTCTAGTTTCAGTGTAATAATATCAATAAAACTACTGCGGTCACCCAACAAGTTTAATAAACCAAATTCGTCGGCTTAATAATCAAAAGTCGTATCTCCATCAGGGCAAACTTTACAGGAGCAAGTAAAAACTGTTTATTTTAATTTTTTGTTAGAAAAATTATTAATGTAATAATGTACATTTCTTTAAAACTGAGTCGGAAATCTATTTTTACAATTAAATATTAAATAAAATGAAATTACTCAGGTGAAAATGGATTTACGAACTTTTCTAAGTAACTGTTTTGAGCGCTACATAGTAAAAGGGGAATTACGATTTTTTATGTTCATGCCTTCGGCATTGACATTGATATTTCGTATGAGTATAGAGGGAGCTACTAGATAAAAGAATAAAAAACGTTTTTCAGATATCTTTTTCCTCATGTCAAAACTAAGACATAATTATTGTTTAATATTTTAGATAATTTAAATAAGTAAAGGTATTGTTAAAAGTTATGTTATGAACACAAGGAAAGCATGGACATTTAGTTGTTGATTCTCTTTTCTTTCTAGGTAAGTAAATATTTCATTAGTTCATAGTTCAATGTTTGTAAAACCAATTGTATTTAACACGTTCGCTGCGTTACGGGCAGAGTTTTGCCGTATTTGACTTCCGAACTGTGCGGCGGTCAATTGTCTGTGTCTTACGCCCGGTGCGGGGGTGGGTTTTATATGTTCCCGTGCACGCAGAAAAGAGATAAATATATATCCAAGTTTCTTTCTTCAAATGTATTCCATTTTTCGAAAAAATAAGTACGGCATATAATGGTGCCGTAACGCACCAGAACTTAATTATTTATCTATGGTGCGATGCGGCATGTATTTTGCCATAACTTAGACGCCGTACCGCACTGTAGGGAACTCGCGCGCAGCTTCAGTGTGCCGTAGTGATGTGCACAAGGATCATCGTTTGCACGTATCGACACTGGATTGCGCTTTATCAGCGCTCGAAAATTAATATGAAGCGTTCTCATAAGAAACTAGATATAAATAAAGTAATTAAGACGGAAGGTGGTGAGGTATAAATGTTATTAAAATAATAGTCTTTATCTATTTTACATTTTTTCCCAACCAAAACTTAACCAGACGATTAAGAATTGATCCCATATCTTTGATCTCAAATTGCAATGATTATGTTTCTATATATTTAATTTTGCATGACAAATCAATGATAATAAAATAGCAGTTTTCAACCTATTTTGCAATTTTTTCACAATTAAATCTTAACTATACGATAAGAAATTGATCCAATACATTTGGTCTCAAATAATTTTAATGCTTATGTTTCTAATTACATATATTTTTGTTTAATTTTGCATGACTTTAATAAATGTAAATAAAATAACAATCTTCAACTATCTTACAAATGTTTCCCAACACTAGTTTTAAATTCGGTCTATCGATCTACATGCGGCACGGCATGTATATTGCCGTGAAATCGTTGATTTTCAAAATTATGCATAACTTCTAAAATATCAGGTCGAGACCCTGGCGACGTTAGCCATGTGTCAATAGATAAACAATCTATCGATTCGTTTATTTTTTTAAAGTAAAACATGGGTTTCCATGTCTGTAAGAGCCTTCAAAGTCAGGTCCTGGTACAGCAAAATACAAGCCGTAACGCACAGCAGGCAATACTGATACGGCAAGATTATGACTCGTAACGCATGGGCAGTAAGTTTTATTTTTGTGCAGACGCAGTGAACGTGTTAATAAATAAAACTCTTTTCTTTCTAGACGAATCACATTGTTGTTCATTGCTTAAAAAAGAAACCCTAACATTATATACATAATTAAATTTGCTCTGTTTCATTGTGGAAATATCATTTTCCTACATAGATAATACTTTATTTAGGTAAATAAAACATAAGATATTGCAAAAATATAAACTTTATTTATTTGCTAGTTAATTACTATAAACGGTCTAACCTCTAGAACTGCTGGTTCGAGTCGATCAGTTCTTGTTGTGTTGGACTGTTGGATAGTCGATTTGTAGAGTAAGGCTTTAGGCTATACATATAACAATCACGCTACGACCAATAGCAACGGAGCAACAACTCTATATTTTGTCTGAGCGTTTTATATGACATTAGCAACCCCCTTTGCTTCGCTTCGGGAAACTTGCTCCGCTCCTATTGGTCGTACCGTAATGTTTTATAGCCTAAAGCCTTCCTCAATAAATGGACTACCGTATTCAACACAAAAAGAAGTAGTTCCTGAGATTAGAGCGCCCACATAAGCAAACTTTTCAGCCTTGTATCATTTATATGATATCTGTCACATAATAACCAGTTAATCTGCCGTGAAGACCAGACCCCAGGGCGGGCAGACGCGGCGCTTGGCTGCGGCGGCCACAGCATCCCGGACACGGCGTGGAGACGCGTCTGCATCTCGTGCCCAGACCTCTACTTGCTCATGGTCTTCTGTACGATGTTTGGCTGTTTTCTTGTGGTTCTACTGTTACGTCACATAGATTTTGCAGTAGGACCACGAAGAAAAGGTCTTCCTCGTGGTCCTTAAGTCGTAGTAGGACAAAATTACTACTTAATATTACATAATTACAAAATTATTATTAATATTTCGTCACATTAATTTAGGACTACGAGAAATATTCCTTATGATAAATCCATTAAACGTCATACTTAGTAGGACAAAATATGTAGTAGGACCACGAGGAAACACCACGATCGATGTTTTACTTTCACATTCTTCACTATCTATGTACTAACTACTTGACCTTGACTTTACTAAAGCTTGAAAGTTTACTTGTCTCGTAGTTTAATTGTACACAAATCGTCGCAATGTCCACTTTTGTTCTAGTAGGCGAAGGTATAAAACACCCAGTTTTTATGACTTTCATTCTGGTAGTGGATTAAGTAGGTAAACAAGACGTAGTTTAAATTTCTTGGACGACGCGGATGGCACAAGCCGGATGACCATTCCGAAGGTTCTGGGTTCGATTCCCAGCGAGGTGGTAATTAAGCGGTAATTATGATGAGTTTAAAATTCCGTTCTCGGTCTGGGTGTGTACTGTGTATCCTTGTCATTTTGTCCATGGCAGCCACGACACCTAATCCTAGTGTGAGGTTATGAGGGTGTTGTATTATTTGTAACTAGCTGTGCCCGCGGCTCCGCCCGCGTGGAACTCTGTGTGTTACAAAGTTTTTCCTGCGTGAATCCCGACCCCGCGATAATTCTAATATAAATAATGGACTATATTATTACTCCACACATACCAACACACACAAAGAGTGTTGATTTTTACTTTGTCTTAGTCACACCGTACAAAAATCCGTTCTGTAGATCTTGAGGAAATCGACAAAAAGACTAATATATAAATGGATTTTATTCTAAAGTTCAAGCAGAGTCCATGAGTTTAGATTTTAACATCATTTTTAATTTGGTTTTACTTGTTAATGTATAGATATTGATAATATACTTATGTAAAAATATATAGATATTAATGAGCCATCGAATTCATTCGCTCATAAGAGATTTTCCCGCGTAAATCCCGATCCCGCGAGAAGTCAGGAACAAAAAGTAGCCTAATATGATGCTCCATATCCTGCTCTACTTTCCACTGAAAGTCCCATAAACATTTGAACCCCCGACCTCGTTCCCGCATATGAGATTTTCCCGTGTTAATCCTGATCCTGGGGGAATTCCGGGATAAAAAGTAGCCTGTTCCAAAAAAAATCTAAGCCCATCCATGACTTCGCGCATAGGAGGTTTTCTTACGTGAAACCTGATTCCGCGGGAGTTCCGGGATGAAAAGTAGCCTATATGTCGTTCCACAACTTTCTCTATCTCCTAGTGAAAGTTCCATAAAAATCGAAGCCCGTGACTTGGTGCATAGGAGTTTTTCCCGGGTGAATCATGATCCCGCGGAAAGTCTAGAACAAAAAGTAGCCTATATGTTGCTCCAGAATTTCCTCTGTCTGCCAATAAATGTCCCATAAAAATTTAAGCCCGCCACTTCGCGCATAAGAGTTTTTCACGCGTGAATCCTGATCCCGCCGGAATTCCGGGATAAAAAGTAGCCTATGTGTTGCTCCAGAACCTCCTCTATCTCCCAGTGAAAGTTCCATAAAAATTAAAGCCCGCGAATTCGCGCATAGGAGTTTTTCCCGCGTGAATCCTGATCTCGCGGGAATTCCGGTATAAATTTAGCCTAAATGCAGCTCAGGAATCTCCGCTACCTTCCAGTGAGTCCCATAAAAATCCATTCAGCCGATTCGGAGATTAGCGCGCGCAAACAGACAAACAGACAATTTTTTTTTCAGATTCATGTTCTGTTAGTTTCTTAACCCCCCTCAATATTTTGTTTTGTCAATTTAAAAAAAAACAGAAACGGACTTTTCTACGCTCTTATTAGGTATACCTATAGATAATAAAGTAACAATAAAACTAAATTAATTATGTACTTAAGAAATCAAGTAAATGTCTAAAAATTATTCACAAAGCTACCAAAGAACTTAATAAAACTAAATTATTTACAAAACTTAAAACGAAACGAATGTTCTTAAAAATTAAAAAAAATATTCACAATTTATACAATGTACTTACATTATAATATTTTAGTTATACTGTGAAGTGTGAAACATAAAATTATACCAAGAATAAAAAAGAATCAACGTACTTGTTTATTTTTAACCTACTTACCTTACTAACAACAATCTAACGAAACGAAACTAATTGAACAGATCCTGAATATAAAAGCAATTTTAATTAGAATAGGAAAGATGCGAAATAAAGTATCAATACTATGTTTAGAAGGTTCAAAGTATTTCCAAAATTTTAGATTTAAATATACCATAAACAAAATACCATGAGACTTTGCAATGTTTATAGTGTTCCTACGAAATAGTCATTAGCGTGATTCAGCTACTTGAACATCGAGACATCGTTATCTATGACAAAACTTAAGTCAACTCGAATAAACACCGTACCTCTAATTGAACCAACTTTATCCCCATTTTTTGCGCCCTTTGCTGGTTATTTTTTTTAATCCTGAATTTACATTGAAGATTACTTATTTAGCTATAATAATTTTTAAATATGGGGTTAAAATCATTTCCAGTTTAGTCAGAAAGTTACCTTAAAAAATTACAAGTTTCCGCATTTATTTGTGTTTTTTTTCTTTTCCTTACAAAATATCGAAAAACTGAGAAATACGTATTCTATTAATTTAAGTGGTAACCCTTTGCTGCAAATTTAAAGTAAATCGGACGACGTTATAAAAAAATTCCATACAAACTTTAGTCACCTCCCCTAAGGAACCTTAATATTATTCGAAAAAAAAAGTACCCTATAATAGACACCAGTATATAGGTAATCACTTTACCATGTTTCAATGAAATCCGTCCAGTGGTTTACGCGTGATGATCGGTCAGACAGACAGACAGACAGACAATAAATAAAAAAAATATATTTTTGAGTTCTATCTCGATATGTAAGTGCCCCTTAGTCGAAATTTTAAAAAAATATTCAATGTACAGAACACGTGGTCCTACAGTTTTATTATAGTATAGATAGATTATAACATCTAATAATAATATCTTTTACCTAAACTTCTCATGGAATTCGTGAATGGACCGTCAGTTCGCATCGGGGACTACGACTCTGTGAGGCGTTTCCTGTCGCCCAGCATACCGCTCCGGGAGACGCACCTTCAGATCGGCATCGACTTGGACTTGGGGCAACGCCAGCACTCCGACCTCAGCTGTTTCGTGCGACACCTCGCTTATCACTACACGAACACTCTTGGTAAGAACCGTTTTAACAGACTTCATTGGGCATGCCACCTGTCGTAGGTCTAGCTCTGCTCTCAGGGCCGCAGTAAGCGGGCGTGCAAGGCGTGCACTGCACGCAGGCGGGCGGCCCGATATTAGGTTGGTAGGTAGTTGAACATTACAAAAACAGTATTGCACGCCGGCGCTCACGCTTGGCTTTCCACGCGTCCCAAATGCGTTCCTACTTAGCCTTATCAAACTTTTTATTTCACGGGGCAGTGTTCGTCCCGAGCCGAGGATAAAGAACACGAATAGAAGAAGTTCTAGATAGAAAAGATAATATTGTGAAAGGGGCGCCGCCCATCTTTAGTCTAAGCAGAACCTATTATATACAGAACCTGTAAGCAATGACGTCATTAAAAAAATAGATTGGTAAGTTGGTAAGTACCTACTTAAGTAAGTAATACCTATGTATAATTGTTATTTTTGTTTACAGTGACAGTCAGCATCCACCAGTGGCGCAGAAGTGTGTTTCCATTGAGACGAGTCTTCGAGCTGATGCCACGGCTCGTGCGGTTCTTCTACGTGGGCGTCGTCGAGGATGAAGTGGACCTCAGAAGGATGTTGCACATCATTGCCTGTGGGGTCTGCGATAGTAAGTGTTGGCCGTCTGCTATCGTTCTCTGCTGCTTTTTCTCTCTCTACATTTTGAATGTTACTTAGGTGTAGATACCGCAAAATAATAGCTTCCGAGACGGGTAAGGTGTACCGCAAAGACAAACAAAAAAAATATTCGATGACTAAAAGAATATTTAGGTAGGTATAATTACACAGAGGTACACAGTACAATTCTGTCGGAATAATGGTAAACATTACCCAAGCATGAACTTTATGAAAAAGAAGTTCTTTAGTTCCTGTCGCCACCGGTAATTGGCGCTATACTTCCTTCCTATTTGTTTTTACATAACAATTCATTAATCTCCCTCAAACTCAACTTTAGAACTAAAAGATTTGCTATTTGATTTTATATTTGACAAACCTACTGGAACTTGATGAAAAAGAAGTTCTTTAGTTCCTGTCGCCACCGGTAGTTGGCGCTATACTTCCTTCCTATTTGTTTTTTACATAACAATTCATTAATTTCCCTCAAACTCAATTTTAGAACTAAAAGATTTGCTATTTGATTTTATAGCAACGCCCGGAATTAATCAACAATATTTGGCCTGTGGGGCCCATTGGATATCTTGTCCGTGAAGCTCCAGAGTAGGGTCCCACTTGTTGAGGTATCCTATGTTCACGGCCTGCGTCTTCCCGACATTTACCGACAGTCTCCACGCGACGAGCCATTCGGGGCGCATCAAGCGCACGCTGCATCTTGACGATGGCGTGGGTTCTATTCAGTGACGTGGTGATGTACGCCACGTCATCGGCATACAGGGCAAGCGACGCCCCCCCCTGCCGCCGGGATGTCGTCGGTGTATCAGGCGTAGCAGACCGGGGACAGGCAACTCCCTTGCGGGACGCCGGCTGCGATCGGACGCTCGGTGGATTCGGCGTCTTCAACTACTACTCTGAAGCTTCTATTTTCGAGGAAACTGGAGATCACCTTAACGGCACGCCGGGGCGCCGACGACTGCGAGATCTTGTAGAGCAAGCCGTCGTGCCAAACACGGTCGAACGCCTTTTCCATGTCGAGGAATACTGCACACACGCGTTCTCTCTTATTCAGAGCCGCGGTAACGGTGTAACAGCACCCTCGACAACTGAAGAATCGTATTGTGTTCCGGCCGGAACCCGAATTGCTCCGGTCTGGGGGCAATATGTGGCGCTAGGTGTCGCAGCAGGAGCTTTTCGAACACCTTGGATAGGGTGGGAAGCAGGGTGATTGGCCTATAGCTCTCCGGCTTCAGCCTGTTCTTCCCCTGCTTGGGCAGCATTATGATCCTCCCCGACTTCCAGGCCTGAGGGAAGGTCCCGGTGCGAAGGATCCCGTTAAACAGGCGTGTGGCTGCTCCGATCGTCCTCTGAGGGAGGTGCCGCAGCGTTCTGTTCGTGATCCCGTCAGCACCGGGGGCCTTGTTGGGAGGGAGCTTCTTGATGGTGCGCTGCACCAAGCCGGGAGAGATGACGATTGGGTCATCTTCGGGAGCTATAGGCAGTGCAAAGTACCCTTCCAGCTGTTCCTCCCAGCTCTCAGTCGCGTGTGCATCTAACTCGGCCTTGAGTCGGGCTGCGGTCCGGTTGACTCCTGCCAGCGTTTCTGCAGGCAGCTGAGGTGATAGGGGAGAGGTGGAAGTTTCCCCGGAGCTTTCTGCTCTCTGCTTGCAGCTTGCAGTGCATTCTGCTCGCTGACAGTGAGGTCAACCGCTAACTGGTCAACGTCCGCATCCGTGCGGACAGGCTGAGTTGGCGTGGTGATCTCCAGTTGCTTCTCGAAGGTTGTCCAGTCCATAAGGCGACGGGGCCTTGGCAAGACTCTGCTGGGTTCCTTCGCCAGGACTAACAGGACAGGAACATGGTCGGACCCCATACTGTGCTGTAGCGTCTCCAATCGTGGCTGGCAATGGAGGCCTTGGTTCACCGCTATGTCCAGAACGTCCGATGAGTGTCCCGCGTAATCTGGGAAGTGCGTCGGGGAATCCGGACCACAGACGGTATAGCCGTGCTGTTCAGCGGCATCAAAAAGTAGCCTTCCACTTCTGTTGGCAGCTAGGCTATTCCACGCCGGATGCTTGCACTTCCAGTCACCCGCGCCCACCACCGCTGTCGGCGAGTCCAGCAACTTGCGGACATCAGCCAACAGGATAGTGCCAGCGGGCGGGCGGTACACTGAATACAGCCGGAGCGGGGAGTTCTCGAGGCAGAGCTAAAGCAGCCTATTACATTTGCCTATGACTTAAGTAAATTACATGTAGTATTTGATAGCGTGATTCAGAACTTGCAAATGAATTTTACTAACGCCATCTATTAACAACTCCGAAAATAAATATCTAGCAACTAACAAAACATCGATCTTCCCATGGGAATGGGATGTTATTCCGCGGTAAAAAGTAGCCTACGTCACTCTCCACCCTCCTAACTATCGCCACACACATAAACCTTACCATATAATAGCTTTGTTGCGACGTGAAAGCGTCACAAACAAACAAACAAACAAACACACTTTCACATTTATAATATTAGTAAGGAAGTAAGGATAAAAATCATAATTGTTTAGAATAACCTAAATGCATTAATCCTATATACTTTTTCTTCATAATGAAAATGTTACTCTACATAAATCAATATCAACTGCATAGATGTGGCTAAATGTAACCTCTGTGTGTCTCTTTTTGTCAGCGATTTAAAGTATAGTCCTACAAGGATCTTTTGGCGCATGACTGACGTGACGGTGATAGAGACAGCGCCTTACAGTTTGCCTACTCTGTAAGGCGCTATCTCTGTCACCCATACGTCATTCACGCCCCAAAAGATCGTTGTAGGACTAACTCACTCATGATATAAAAATAAAATAAAAACCGACTGCTTTATCTGCGGGCGTCATTTTGAGAATGTAGGTATAATGTACTTAGGGTCAGCTCACACCATAAAAATCATAATTGTTTAGAATTACCTAAATGCATTAATCCTATTTATACTTTTTCTTCATAATGAAAATGTTACTCTACATAAATCAATATCAACTACATAGATGTGGCTAAATGTAACCTCTGTGTGTCTCTTTTTGTCAGCGATTTAAAGTATAGTCCACGCGCCAAAAGATCGTTGTAGGACTAACTCACTCATGATATAAAAATAAAAAAAAACCCGACTGCTTTATCTGCGGGCGTCATTTTGAGAATGTAGGTATAATATACTTAGGGTCAGCTCACACCGAGACGCGACGCAACGATACTGGAAGAGGCCAGTGATTTCGCGCTGCGCCGCGCGCCGCCGCGAGACGCATCGCAATGTCGCGAGGTGCATCGTAAAATCGTTGGCAACACGACGCCTCGCTGCGCAGCGAGACGTCGCTCGACGCAGCGAGAACACGCGCGGCGCAGCGGAATGTGTCTACATTCGCCACGTGCTCTTCCTCTTCTGAAGGAAGTCCGATTATAATATAACAAGATCCTAGTCTATCATTATAATTTCACTTTTTTCACTCGCACACTCGACCGAACCGCATCAATTCACCACGAAGTCTGGACGGACGGCGGCGGCCTCGGCTGCGCCTCGCGGCGTCGCGCGGCTTTGGGAGGTGCAGCGCGGCTCTTGCACGCCGCGCGTACCGACGATGCACGGCTGCGTAGCGATGCACCGCGCTACGCCGCGAGGCGTCACGAGGCGCAGCCCTGCATGAAGCAACGTATTCTGAATTCTCACAATGAAATGTGTATCTTTTCGTGTAGAAAATAAAGTTCTATTTTGAGCCGCTCTTTGAAAGACTGCGCGCAGCGTCGCGTCGCGTCTCGTCTCGGTGTGAGTTGACCCTTAGCCGATGACACTTCCACAATTCTGAAGGATTCAACAACACCTCATAGTCAAAATCGGCCCAGCTGTTTGAACTGTAGGGCCTGACAAAGAAGTAAACATACATACATACTAGTGATGTAACGAATGTCATTTTTTGAACATTCGCTAATGCGAATGCGAATGCGAATATCTGATTTCGATATTCGCGAATGCGAATGCGAATATTCAGTTTTTTTTTTATTTGAACTTAATTTTCTATGCGTGATCCATTTGCATCTTTCTCCGAAAAATAATTAATTGATTAGAACTCAACTGACTAAAGTTTCATCCCGCTAGAGGGCTGTTCAAGTATAAGGTACGTAAGCAATTCTTTTTTATAATTTTTTACTTTATAAAAAATCACACTGGAAAGGTAAGTAGATTGGCGGTAGAAAACTCAAAACAGCGTTTACTCGCTTAGAATTCATTATTTTTGATGCCCGAATAGCGTTTGGTTCGAGCATAGAAAAGCGGGCAAAGCCTATGCATTTAATTAAAAGTAGACAAAATTATGCAGAAAATGCGAAGAGTTGTAAAAAATATAGGCTTACTGACGTAATCACCAACCAGACCCGCCCACCTCACATTTAATAATTACTTAAAATTTTGCCATTTAATTTTTTTTAGGACGTAGTTTTTCTGGAAATTGCGATAAACCGTTTTTTACCCTTAAACCCCCCTCAACCTCTTCCCGACCTCAGATACTCCGTAAATTATTATTCCTTTTATTTTTGTCATGTTTTCTTCCTTTCCGAATAGATTTCATACAGTTACTTTTTTTTTTTACTTTTGACCAATTTTAACGGCTTCGGCACTGGTCTAATAATCGGTTCTGCATGTAGAAATCAACTTCTAAATTCTTACTTATGGCGTTGCTGTAATGTTTATTATTATAATTAAGTTTATTATTACTTTGATGGGTTAGTTTTCATGTCAAAGGAACTAAACTAAAATATCAATGAAAAAATATTGAATTTTGTTTTTTAAATCCTTTTTTGTTCTTCTACGAAAAAGATATTAAATAAAATATATCATCAGTTGATTACCTACACTGTTATAGCGGCTACAAACTCACGCCGAGAACACCCGAGAAGCGTGAATGTGATCGGTTTCTCGCAGTCTCGTTCTCGGGCTCGCCTGTTCTCGGATCGGTGTCGGTATTTTTGCCCGCTTCAAAGGGTTTCTCGGGCGAGAAAAGAGAACCGTATTCACATTCTCGTTCGGTCTCAGTGCGACCGTTGTGTGTTTTTGTATTTAAAATTTACATTTCTAGTTAAAATAATCTACTGTCTGTGGTTACCAATTATTATTATTATTTTTGTACTTATATTAATTTATTTCTTATTTTAGTATTCACAAGATTATATGTATTTTTTTAAAAATCATAGATTTTTTTAAAATCATAGATTATATGTAGTATATTAATGCACACAAAACCAAAGCCGCTGCACTGACGTCCATTCCGGATGACGATCGAGAATGCGAATGAGAAGGTCGCATGAGTGTAGATGCCTTCTCGGTTCTCGCGCAAATTCTTCAAATTCAAATTCTTCAAATTCAAATGCAAATGGCCCTATTAGCTTTCAAATGAGACATCTTTCGGCCTCCATAGAGGAGGGGGCAAGAGAGAATTTGGATAGAGATTTGTCGATATAAATTTCATCCCCCTTAAATCTCCGACACTGGTGACCAGACACATTGTATACTTCTTACTTTTACGTAGACATTTTTGTTGTCATTTCACAATATAGCCGAGAACGTGACAAAACTTCTTTGGTGCATTTAAGCAGGTTTGTCGTGCACTTAGTCCAGTATTAATAAAGGATTTTTTTTTATATGAATAAATAGGTCTACATTATCATAAAGAAATAATTGGTAAACAAAACAATACGATAAAAAACTATTATGAATCGAAAAACGTCAAAAATGTTAACTGCTTCTTAAGCGTCCAAAGTAAGGGTAGTTGAAATAATATTGACGTACCTATACCTCGAAAACTAGACGTGATGATACCACATAATGTTTGGTATTATATATTATGTTTGGTACTTTTTATCAATGACTTGTTACATACCTAATCATTGCATCCAACAGTTAACACGTTCGCTGCGTTACGAGATCTATCAGATCTCTTACAGGTTTTCGGAACTGTGCGTCGACTAAAATCGTGTTCTTTCACTCCGTGCGGGTGGCTCTAACTTGTAAAGTTCTTTAAGTATGAGAAAGACAAATATACATATTTGCTTCCTACTTAATGGTGAATTCCAGGACATAAAAAAAAGAATAAGAGATGGTTTAGGTCCCTAACGCACAGTATTATAATTATTTTAATTCCTTGCGTTACGAGGCATGTTGATACTCGTAAAATCGTAAGCCTCGTAGACGCAAGAGAGGGAAGGTAGGCGGCGCGGGCGCTGCGTGACTCGATTTAGTGTTGTCCTAGTATCGATGTGAGAGGTCGCGCGCATGTTTCGCAAATAACGTTACGTGTTTGTATTTGATAATATATTTACGTGGTTATATACGTGTTTGTATTGATATTGTATTTGATTTTTAAGTGTGTTGATAATTGTTGATAAACAATGAGTGCTTTTAAAATAGACATTACTTTTTAAAATAGAAAGTGCTTTCACCGGCGAAGAAGCTAATGAATTGGTTGATTTTATTGGTATATTACGAAAATGATTTTCAAAAACGCTTGCTACTTCTGTGTCGGAAGTGATTTTATTTTCATTATCTAATATTTCATAGCTGAAATCGCGAGACTCGGCGTTACTTGTCTCACTGCTGATAATCCTCCAAGTAGCTTGTATTTTATTTTCTGAATTAACAATTTTATCCTTTATGTACATTGACTTCGCCTAAATACAAACGAGTTTAAAAATGTTGGCATAATTTTTTACGTGGTTTTGGAAGCTTGGAGAAAAATTATATTGTCTTTCGCCATAGAAAATACCTACAGTAGCCCAATCACTGAATTTACAATTCTTGTTTTTATTTATGTACCTACACTTAAATATTCGATTAAATTCGTCGTTGATATTTTTATGTAATTTATTATAAAGATTAATAGGATCATTATGTTCAATAGTAGCCGGTTTAGTCATTTTAGAGTAAATGTTATCTTTAAAAATTGACAATTTATGTTTTGTTATAGGCCTACATTTAATTAAATGCTTTTTGTTTGCGACCATAGTTTATAAATAAACTTTAATAAAACTTTTTCAATCGACAACTGAGATATTATTTTATTCCCATCACTATTTACTACACATATTGAACTATCTTCGGTTGCGGTACGAGATACAATCGATACCTAATTTTATTTTATTATTTGTAGTTTATTCGTATGTCATAACTGCGTCCGCAGCTAGCAAAATATACAGCAATAGGTTATTTTTGACCCATAAAAATTTCAAAAATATATCATTGGTTTTTTGGAAGATATAAATTATTTTCAAAACTGTATTTTTAGGAGACTGATTAGGTCTCTAACGCACCACAGGCCAGGTTAGTTAGGAGATCTTTTAGGTCTCCAAAGCTACTAGCGGAAAGTTCTTTGAAAATGAAGACGCAGCGAACGTGTTAAGCGGGTACCAAAATCGTGTAACGCAGTGTTATTTTTAATTTCTTCTGGTGTAGTTCAATATTCGCAAAACATTCGCATAAATTTTGCGAATGCGAATGCGAATGCGAATATGGAAAAATGATGCGAATATTCGCGAATGCGAATGCGAATGCGAATATTCGTTACATCACTAATACATACTCTCGAAAAACATTACCACGGTAATATTACCGTGACATTACCCTCCTTTTGGCGCAGTCGGGTAAAAACGGGTATTATGCTATGTTTTAAAATTTTACGCTTTATATTTTTGTTAGTAAGTTACAATAAATACATTATAATTCCTGCAGAACTACGTTTTCGGGGTCCGGTAGTTAATAACAAATACAAAACATAAAAATAGTGTCTTATTTATTTAATTCCTTATTTCCAATAAACACATAAATCGATTATTTTAAACTTTATCTTAAATGAAGTATTCAACGTTTTCTGTGGGGAAAATTAACCAAAATTTCACATGGGTAGGCAACCCCATACCGCGATTCTATATTCAAACGCTACGTCTTTGCGGTTCAAAAGTGGCTACACTTTTTAGAACGCATTTATATGAGCATTGCTTCTCTAGTACTTTAGTACATAGTATCTCAATGCCGTTAAGTAATTGGCCACTTGAAATATCAATGCTTTTCAATAAAAAAAATATATTATGAAATATAATATAATAATATGAAAATTAACAGTGAGATTATACTTACGTGATTCTGTACACTTCTCAGAGGTACCCAAGTAGTGTAACTATCATACAATTCTTAATTTAAGCTAATTCAAATTTCATTTTCAGAATTAAAACAAATCAACATCCAGATTCAGGATACTGAAGCCCGTCGAAAATACTGGAGGGACATTGTAACCACATTGCTTGACGAATATCATGATATCATGCATCTTTTTGATATAGATTTTTGCCTTGGAGTTTACAAATGTTAATTAATGTACAATAAAATTGAAAGAAAGAAACCATTAAGTTATTTCATTTTATTGAATGACCATATTGACAACCTCAAACAATAGAAGCGAAGTAAGAGTGTTTGCTTAATTTTTTTAAAGATGTGCCTTTATTTACTTAACTGTTAATCTATGCTTGCGTCGGTGTTAAATATTTTTCGTTTAAAATGTAAATTTTACTTTAACTACTATCTTTCTGTCTGTACAAATATCACATTAACAAATATCACAGTACCTATTATAATACACATATCACAGTATACAGGGTGTCCCGTAAGTTGTACGACAAGCTGAAATGGAAGATAGCTTGGAGAGGGACCTACCAGATGGCAAAAAATCGTTTCGGTAAAAGTGTCACCGTTTTCGAGATTTTGACCTTTGTTTGATTTTTCAGAAATCGAGCTCTCTTACTCTACTTTTACTTGCTAACTACACAAATGAGCACATATTTTAATAAAAATATAAAAAGCAAGACATCATCAAGTACGGACGTGTTTCAAAGTACATAATATCTAATCGTAATTAAATATTTATCTATCATTCCACAATTAAAGTCTCTAAATCTATAGAATTACAGTTGAAATTCCAGTGTCTCTACTCGAAGAATAAAATTAAAATTAAATTTTGTGCACAATCAGCTGGTCGCCGGTCATCGTCATTTGCTGCAGTTGTCGCGGGGCGATACAGCACAGGTCAGCGATATTAGTAGGTACCCCACATTATTAGACACATAAACAAATCCAATGAGGGTAACCGCGTGTGAATTTTCCGCTAGAGGCGCTAGTGAAAAGGGAGGTCTGTCTGTCACTTTTCGCTTGTCTGAATTTCATTTTTCACTGTTTATGTATGGGCGGGCTTTGACAGCATGACCGCCCTCTGCAGTGGCGCCAACTGGTGAGCACAAAAACGGTTACCCTCATTACCAAAGATATGAACTGCTACGGGTACTTTTACTGTGCATGGTCCAAAAAAAATATTAAAACATTAAAATAACTGTAGATCGAGGGGAGTCGGGTTTAGACCTAGTATGTAGAAGAATTTTATTTATAAAATAACTCATACTACACGCCCTATAAGTTTGTACAGACCGAAGCCGGACACCCTGTATAATATACCTATATTATAGCAGCTTAGTGTTTAGGCTTTTTGAGTGCCTGTCCGGCCAAAATAAAGGGTGTCCGTGTCCGGCCTGTCCGGCTTTTGTTAGGCTTTTTACATTTGAATATCATCATCATATCATCATCATCATAATATTATAAATGTGAAAGTGTGTTTGTTTGTTTGTTACTCTTTCACGTCGCAACATGGCTATTATAATATGGTATGGTTTATGTGTATGGGGATAGTTAGGAGGGTGGAGAGTGACGTAGGCTACTTTTTACCGCGGAAAAACATCTCATTCCTATGGGAAGATCGATGTTAGTTGCTAGATATTTCTTTCCGGATGTTGTTAATAGATGCCGTTAGTAAAATTCATTTGCAAGTTCTGAATCACGCTATCAAATAGTAGATGTAATTTACTTAAATCATAGGCAAATGTTATATCTGATGTTGAGGAAGCTGCCTCTCGCCTACCCTCTACTCGTGCTACACGAACGATATTCCAGCGGAGGGGGGCGCCATGCTCGCCCTCTACGCGGACGACGCGGCGACCTGACCACCTCGATTAAGTCAGGTCACGCCGCCGTTAAAATGCAAAGATGCCTCGACGCCCTCCCCAAGTGGTTACACGAGTGGAGGATGGCGATCAACGTAGGGAAGACGCAGGCCATCCAATTCGGAGGAACCACGATGCGCGACCCCAATCTAAAGCTCCTCAACCAAGACATTGCCTGGACAAGACAGGCCAAGTACCATGGGGTAACCCTGGACTGTTCCCTGACTATGAAGCCCCACGTGACCAACATCGTAAATCACACCAAGGCAGCAGCTGTAGCGCTACGTCCAGCGCTCTCCTCGAGTCTCCCGTTGAGGGTCGAACCACCATCTGGAAGACCTACATCCGCCCCAGACTCACGTATGCGGCCCCAGCCTGGTACGCGCTCCCGAGTGAACCACAACGCAGGCGTCTACGCGTGGTTCAATCGAAGACGCTGCGCCGGCTGGCAGGAGCGCCGTGGTGCATGAGGAACGCCACCATCCAGCGGGTCCTCAGAGTTGAGAGCCTGGACGGCCACGTGGAGGACCTAGCGCAACGGATGTTTACGCACGCGGACGCGGCGCGGTTTCTGCACCTGCGGAACCTGGCGCCGCTCCACGCCCGCCTCCCGGACCGTTGGATACTCCCGCGCGACCTACTGCGCGGGAGCAGTCCAACATGAACCACCTCGGACAAGACCGCAAGCCGCCGTCCGGTCGCAGATCGGCTCCTGCTGGGCTTCCCACCAGCGGGTCTCACCTGGTAGGGCCTGATCGCCCGGGCGGCGTGAAAATCATCATGACTCCCCAGACTAGACACCCATACTTCACAACACCATCTGGACAATCTTCGAGGGCCCATACAGGGTCCCAATCCCAACCCAACAACCGGTCCGTTGTTACGGACCGCGGCAAACACCTCAGTCAGGGGGCCACCGGCCCCGAAACTGAATCCCCACGGCTATGTTAGCCGTGAGTGAAGACAGGCCGGATTCTGATGTTGATGTTCCAGTATGTCATATTATAGGCTTTTCTTTGGCCGAGATTCCTACGGGAGCGGGATCTACGCGGCTGTTACCTACGGGTCCCGAAGCGAAGCGCGGGCGGTTCTCTAGTTTGAATCATAATTACGCCCTCCCTTGTCCTTAACAGATAAAAGGGGCCTGCAGTCAAAAATACTTACACGCAGCCCAAGCCACGTAGTGTTACAGTAGCTAGTGTTACAGTAAAATTTAAGTTATTTTTTTTAGTTTAAGTTAATTTTGGAGCAGGTATTTAAAGAACGGTTGGGAATATCCAAAAAATGTATGGAACCAATTTCTCGCTAAAATGGAATTTAATTTCTCGCTGAATTGCATCATTTCTGAGATAGTGGCAAAAAAAAACAAATTTGGCACCTTTGTCACCCGCCTCGACATTGCTTTGTTTCGCGTACCTACTCTACAATCACATATTCTCAATGACCGGACAATGCGCTCTGCAAATTGTATTAAGTAAAGCCCCCAATAATCGAATGTATTGACACAGTATTGAGCTCTTTGAATCAAATAATCAAGACATCGTTATTTAAATTTGAATATTCATAACAAAAGCTCGCAGCATTATTTCGAAGTGACATAAGCTTACGTCAAACTTGTCTGTGGTCAATTTTTCAATTTACCTAAGGTCTCTTGTACATGGCACGTTTTCTTGACCGTACGGCGTATTTGTCGTGCCGTAAAAAAAACGTGCTAGCTATAGTCGGCACAATCATAAGATTCCGATATGACGTCTGTCATGTATGAACACAAACTAACCTTGTATGGACGTCTTCAATTTACTTATTACGGAAATATATTTTTTTAATTTGAACCGCTGGTAATGATACTATGAAGTGAAGATATTTCGTAGTGAATGATAGGTCACTTTGGTTAAATTATGCAATGCACTATTTACTGTGCATATACAGTACACAGTTTATATTTATTATCAATGCAGCTTTATAAGTAGGTACATAATGTACTTGTGAATCCACCTCCTCTTCGCTTTGGAAAATTGTTTTTATGTTTACAGATAATAAACACTTCTTCCCATTTTTGCAACATATTTTATTGGTACCTACATCGCTTCTATTGCTCGTAGCATGATGTTATAAAATTGCCCACAGTTTGTTAAATATTTTAATTAGGCATTAGTCCGTAATATTAAACGCAAGTAACTAGCGGGTTAAACGAATTGGAGTAATATTGTTTACTTACTACGAGTATTTAGATAGGTACTTACTTACTTATACGTACTTACATAGGTAAATACTAAAAATTCTGGCGAAATATGTAAACCATCCCTGCTTGTTTTTTATTTGTGTTATTTATAAATTGTTTAAATAATTTTATTTTATTTTAATCAATTTACATCATAAATTGTGTAAAATTGAACAAATATTTAAGACGTCACTACAATGTTTTATAAGGAGGCTGGATTTATAGTTATGTGACCTCTTGAAACAATTTATGAATCGACCATAATCGATACATTACTATAATCGAAAGTATGTGCTACCATGTCACACCCAAAATACAAATAGTTATAGATTCCTTAATATGTCTAAAGCATTGCGATTTTTCGTAGCTATTATAAATTCCCGATACATACGTTTTTAAGCCTTTTCCACTCAAATCGGATAATTATTAACCGTTTAATAGTTTCTTCGTTTTCACTAGATTAATGAAATTTCCATTTTAATAACTAATATAATTTCCTCACCTTAACTTACTAGTCAAATTGTCTTATTATCCCTTTCGGTGTTAATCTCAACGCTACATCTGTTTTTACCTGATTTTAAGAAAACAATCAGAGATCGGTTTATAAATCATCGTTCCGAACTTAATTAACGAAACGATTAGAAAGTCTTATTACTTATAATCGGTTAAATTTATAAATCGGTTTATTTAATGCATCGATTTTTGTTGTACTTCACTATTGTCACTGTGATGACAGCCTTCATATCGGAATCTTATGATTGTGCCGACTATAGCATGTACATGGCACGGCAAAGCTATCGGTCGAGACAACGGCCAGGTGCCGCTCCCTTGGGATCTTTCATGAACTAATTAATGTAATTAACAATATTCGTTTTTTATGTTCATTTTACTAAGATAGAAATCAATTTAGTCAAAAATTATAGTTGCATCTATTTCTTTCTTATTTATGTAACTTGTCTTTCACAGCTCATAATAGTACAGTAGAACCAAAGTAATAATGCGCATACAAATCTTCGCCAGTGGTCGCGTTTCCGGAAACAACCGAATTATTGAATCGTAAGAGCCCTAACCAATGCTCTTGCATTTAGCATCTTGTGCGATAGAAATAGGAGTCAATATCAATCCTCAGATTATAGAACCAAAAGGCAGATGTAGTCGTTCTAGTATAAAGTGAAGCTACCAAAGCAAATACAAAATAAAAAGCTAATACAATCTCGTGTCAGTACTACGGAAAGCGTCAAATAGCATAAACGTCGCAAGTGTCAAATTTTTTAAAATAATTTTATCAGTTATAATGCCGTCTTGCATTATTAAATTCTCTAAAAGTTGTTCGCAAAAACAAAGAAAAGAAATATCTTTTCACAGGTAATTGTTCATTATTTTATTATTTATTTGTAATAATATTTTTTCGGTTCGCTCGGAACACAAAACCTCAACAATCATTCATTTGTACACCAGTTTAAATGAAAATCGGTTACCCTAAATTTGGGGAAATATGCATGGACTATTTGGACATTGGTCGATTTATAAATTTATATCGAAAAAAAATATTTTGAAAGTAAATAGTTTTATTTATTTAAACCTAAAAGTCAGGCAATACAGCCAATAAAATTAGCATTCTAACTGCTGAAAATGTCACGTGTGCCAATAATATGTATGATAAATATTATATAATATTTTAGTTTCTGCTTAGCCTACTAATAACTAATAACTATAATTTTTGCAGATTTCCGACAGATGCTGTAACAAGAGAAAAATGGGTTCATATTATTCGGAAAAGCAGGCAAGATATTAATTGGTTAATTAATTTTGCGTGGTTCACTCATTACATTTTAGTGAGGATGACGTGTACCTATCTCACTAAAAAAGGACATTGGTTGATTAAAAAATCATCAAAACCGAATTTTTGTTATAATAAATAAGTATATTGATATTTTGATGTTTTTTTGGAATAAAAATATCTACCCAAAGAGACAAAAATCCATAGGTTAATTAAAACAATTAAACATATTTAAAATATTAAATTAAATAGGTATATTAAAAGAACATTTACACATAATTATTATATAATACTTTTTGATAACTAGTGATATGGCTACAACCCATTAATGTCCCACTACTGAGGGTCTCTCCTCATTATTAAGGAGGCCTAGAGCATACTCCACCACGCTGCTCCAGTGCGGATTGGTGGAGGGGTTAGTGGCCAACACATTGTCGAAAGTTTTCAAGTCGCCCGAAGGCCTCCGACACGGCTTAACGACTGCTATCTATCGATGTATCGATATCAACCGGGACCGACGGCTTTACGTGCCTTCCGAAGCTCGGAGGCGCTCAAGAAATTATTATCAGAAGAAATTAAAATCAATTATTATTACATACAATAAAACTTTAATTTTTTGTCTGTTTTTCTGTGCATTTGTTCCGCCTAATCTCAGGAACGGCTTAACAAATTTAGATGCAGATTTCACTGACGTATTCAAATGAGCTTGGGTTAACATTTAGTTAGAATCGGTACATAAATAAGAAATCACGTCAATTTAAAGAATACCATCCCTCATTTATCGATTATGGGCTTACCGAAGCGAAACAAGGGCGTTCACTAGTAATAAATAATTTGCCAATTTAATTGTGCATAATGTTTTAAGCTGAAAATATGGCGAACAATGTTTACAAAATTGCGGGAGATTATGACTTTTCACTTGGCAACCTCACACACACAAAGAATTACGTATCCATACGGTGCAATTGCTAGTTGACATTAAGGTTGTCATGCACACATAGGGAAAAAGCGGCTTCACATTATTCGTCGCTTTTCTTTGCGAATGTTCTATCTGCCTTTTGGTTCTATAATCTGAGTATCAATCGATAACAAGTTCGAACGGTCGGCGGCGGTCGACGGGCGCCGCCGGTGAGTTGAACGTCAGTCAGTTGTCATATATAGAGAATATATAAAGCTGATATTACACACCCTTATTGGTTTTGTTTTCAGAGGTAAGTTTAAACATACATACATACAGGGTACATATAATATATTTTTATCTCGTCATTTTAATAAAATTCAAATAGAATACACATAAAAAATAAAACACATAAAAAGCTTACATAAATTTGATAGAATGTTACAACTCCGCCCATTTCATCTTCTTTCAGATCGAATCCTTCCAGAATGGATAAAGGAGATGTTTCATTTTGGGCGGCGACTTTGTACATTTCACCACAAAAAGAGAAAAATATACTGATTCACAGAAAAATATCAAAAAATTTATTAGATTAGCCGTTCTCTGCAGAGAAATTATTTTCAATAAAATATTTTTACGCACAACAACATTGGCGGTTCCATGACTCCGAAATAGAGAACTATCAAAATAAAAATAAATATAAACGTGTCTGTTGTCTGTGATTAGTTATTTGAATGATGAGCTCTGAAGTTTAGAATGCCAGCGACATTTTTCGACATTCCGAGTTCCGAGTGTTTCTTTGAAGTGAACAACATTAGTGCTATTTATAGTGATCAAGTGAATATCTACCTACGGCCATTGAGATATTATGTACTAAATGCCTACGGCTTTGTTTTTTGGACTCCTGGATCTCGCAGTACTTGTTTACCCGGCTTTCGTTTTATGGACCTCGATTTTGCTTGTGATCATTGAGTTACTACGTAAACTAGAGAAGCTACGTCAAACAAAAGTCATGTTCCTTTTCTCGGTTTAGAGCTATCCGTCGCTGCAGCGCTACAAAAAAACATACTGTCTATTCTATCATTTTAAACTGCAGCGCTTAATACGCTTAATAAGATGCATATAGTCCTACAAGCATATTTTGGCCCTTGGGTAACAAAGACAGCGCCTTACAGTTTACCTTATCTGTATGACGCTGTCTCTGTCACGCACGCGCCAAAAGATGCTTGTAGGACTGTAGGTCGTTTCATTCATTACTCGGTTACTATGACGACGGAATATAGATTATGACATTTAGGACACAGAACGGTTAGTGTGGGGTTTTTACATGTTTTTTACCTATCTGGTTCATCAGGTTGAATGAAATAAAAAATTAAAATTAAATATTATTGTGAATATTTTATCCCCCAAAACTCAGTCACAAAAAAAAGTCTAAACAAGTAACTAATTAAAATTTGGGGTGTATGTTTGTAACATTGAAATAACCACTTTTTACTAAATGCATGGATAAACATTAGTATAGATAGACCGTCTATTCGTATACAAAAAAAACATGTTTTGCAATAACAATAATTATTAAGGACCCGTCAAACTAATTTTGGAGATACACAATAATAACCAATAATAATAATCTTTATTATCTAATTTGTGGCTATATACCTCAGGTAAGTGTGATAGGATGCATCTTATTTGACATCTACGTAAACGACCTGCCTAAAATAGCTAACACACATTTTTTTTCCAAAAATAACAATTACATTATGATATTAATATAAATAAAACAAAACATATCTTTAATCCAAATATGTATAATGATAATTAATTATTTGTTTTGTAATGTTGCTCATGCTGCTTTAATTTTTATATTTGTAACACCTTATATAAAGCATGACGCAATATAGATTATGATTATGCTAGGCAGATGGAACCGCGGACAAAGTATAGTCTTTTAAAAATTAAAACATTACAGAGTCATGAATGTCAGCGTGTAAAACTAATAATATTGTGTTTAATGTGATGTCAACAAATTGTACCTACTTTCACTACTGGGCGTTGTTAGTCTATGAGTAACACACAATATGGCAGCATTGAGATATTATGTACTAAAGTACTAGAGAAGACACCGCAAAGAAATTTTATTCGCCAGTCAGTTGCGGTGAATGCACCTCAACTCTCTCATTCGCTTGCCAGCTCGCATGCGCGTAAAACGTCTGAGACCTGTCAGTGAATCTTTAAAACTAGCGTGAACAATGCCCAATTGTGTATTACGTAATTGCCGCAATAACTCCAGGAACTCAAATAAATGCACAGGAGTAACTTTTCATCGGTTAGAAACCATATTTCACTATTTTCAAATAAATACGAAAAATTATTTAACGTCTGCCATATTGTGTCCTTCTCATAGACTAACAACGTCCAGTAGTGATAGTAGGTACAATTTGTTGACATCACATTAAACACAATATTATCAGTTTTACACGCTGACATTCATGTCTCTGTAATGTTTTAATTCTTAAAAGACTATACTTTGTCCGCGGTTCCGTCTGCCTAGCATAATCATAATCTATATTTTTCACCCCATAGTTCAAAACTAATTGACAAATTTTACCATCTTAGAAGCGAATATCTCACAAAATATTAAGACTGTAGTTACTACTCCATTCACAGTACACGTTCTGTCTAATACCAAACAAAATAAAAAAGAGTGGATCAAAAAAAGCACTGTCAAGTTCAGTAAAAATGCGCGATATAACCAAATTCCACGCGGGTAAAGCCACGGACGAAAAACTAGTACTGTATAAAGGACTGAGGATAACATTTTAATTTCGTGTTTTACTATACTTAAATAATTCTTTTTTGTTTTGTTTTTCTTGTTTTTTTATAATTAAAACATTTGTTTTTGTTTATTTATTAAAAATTTATAAAAATATATTTTGTTTTAATTAATTCTTGTATCCTCTCTTGTAAGTGAGCCCTTTTTCAATTCGTTATTATTATTATTGGTTATTATTGTGTATCTCCAAAATTAGTTTGACGGGTCCTAAATAATTATTGTTATTGCAAAAAATGTTTTTTTTTGTATACGAATAGACGGTCTATACTAATGTTTATCCATGCATTTAGTAAAAAGTGGTTATTTCAATGTTATAAACAGACACCCCAAATTTTAATTAGTTACTTGTTTAGACTTTTTGTAAAATAAAGAAATTTATTGATGTTTGTACTTAATAAATGTAGAACGTGTACACTTTACAGTAGAACTGAGTTTTGGGGGATAAAATATTCACAATAATAGGTACTTAATTTTAATTTTTTGTTTCATTCAAACTGATGAACCAGATAGGTAAAAAACATGTAAAAACCCCACACTGACCGTTCTGTGTCATAAATGTCATAATCTATATTCCGTCGTCATAGTGACCGAGTAATGAATGAAACGACCTACAGTCCTACAAGCATCTTTTGGCGCGTGCGTGACAGAGCCAGCGTCATACAGGTAAGGTAAACTGTAAGGCGCTGTCTTTGTCACCCACGCGCCAAAAGATGCTTGTAGGACTATTATGTATCTTATTAAGCGTATTAAGCGCTGCGGTTTAAAATGATAGATTAGACTGAATGATTTTTTGTAGCGCTGCAGCGACGGATAGCTTTAAACCGAGAAAAGGAACATGACTTTTGTTTGACATAGCTTCTCTAGTTTACATAGTAACTCAATGTATGGCAGACGATAAATAATTTTTTGTATTTATTTGAAAGTAGTGAAATATGGTTATTAACCGATGAAAAGTTACTCCTGTGCATTTATTTGAGTTCCTGAAGCTATTGCGGCAATTACGTAATACACAATTGGGCATTGTTCACGCTAGTTTTAAAGAATCACTGACAGGTCTCAGACGTTATACGCGCATGCGAGCTGGCAAGCGAATGAGAGAGTTGAGGTGCATTCACCGCAACTGACTGGCGAATAAAATTTCTTTGCGGTGTCTTCTCTAGTACTTTAGTACATAATATCTCAATGCTTGTGATTTGGTTTTTTGTTGTTTCCGTTCAATAGCTTTTGCGCATACTTTTTAAGGTTTGTAGATCGTCTCATGATCGTCTCATTATAAGACAGACAAATATTGAGGCACCGGCTTCAGTCCTGGATGGCATATTATTAATAGAAGATGGTTGAAATGAAAAAATAAATATGAATAAATAAAATGCTGTTTTTTATTTACTTCTGTCGTATCTAAAATATTTAAATACAGAAATTGCAACTGCCATACAATTATCCAGCTTCATTTTAGGTTCATACTTATTTAAAGTATTCATTGGCATAAAGTCATAAAGTAATATGCGCGTTTTAGTAGTTGGCGTTTCCAAACTGCTTTCAGCGTCGATTCAGACCGATCGTTACCTATGTCGATATCGTTGACGATCGAATATTACATTATATATCGGAGTCTGAGATCTCAACAAAAACCCATGCAAACGTGAATATCGTGACATTAAATCGACTGCTATACATTAGCAGTATAGCTCTTGGTGATCTATCGTCACGATTTTGTTCGGATTAATCGAAGCGACGGATTGCACCGTTTAATTAGATAAGATACGCTTAATAATGTTAATAATAAAAGACAGATCCAACAAACCAAATCCAAAAAGATCGTCGGCGGGCTTATATTTTATATTTTATCATGCATTGGACATTGACACATGTTGACACGCCTAATATGACATTAGAATAAATCAATTTTATCAACGTCATCAGCAGTCGATTTGTCCCAGTGTTACAATAATATATTATCCACTAGCTTTTGCCCGCGGCTTCGCCCGCGTGGAATTCGTTTATATCGCGAACCGGGGAAGCGGGGGAGAAAGTACGTCATCAACTATCTTCCTGGGAAAATTCATCAAAATCGTTGTTTTCATACAAACTTTCATCCCCTATTTCAAGCCTTTAGGGGTTGATTTTTTAAAAAAAATTAGCCTATGTGTGACTCTGGGTCTTCAAATATTTTCATTCCGAATTTCATCCAAATCGGACTGGTGGTTTAGTCGTGAAAACGTCACAGACAGACTTTCGCATTTATAATACTATGTGTGTGCCCGCTACTTCGTACGCGCAGGAGTTTATTCCGCGTAACTCCAGATCCCGCGGGATTTCCAGGAAGACAGACTTGTTAGTTTTATATTAATGTTTGTTTAGAAGCTATTTATACCCCATACGCGAAGAAGCTTTTCCCGTGTAAATTCCGATCCCGCGGGATTTCTGAAAATATCCTATATGTTAATCTAAGTTGCCCTCTTTGTGTGTGCCCGCTACTTCGTACGCGCAGGAGTTTATTCCGCGTAACTCCAGATCCCGCGGGATTTCCGGGAAGACAGACTTGTTAGTTTTATATTAATGTTTGTTAGTTTTATATTAATGTTTGTTTAGAAGCTATTTATACCCCATACGCGAAGAAGGTTTTCCCGCGTAAATTCCGATCCCGCGGGATTTCTGGGATAAAAAATATCCTATATGTTAATCTAAGTTGCCCTCTATGCGTGTGCCCGCTACTTCGTACGCGCAGGAGTTTATTCCGCGTAACTCCAGATCCCGCGGGATTTCCGGGAAGACAGACTTGTTAGTTTTATATTAATGTTTGTTAGTTTTATATTAATGTTTGTTTAGAAGCTATTTATACCCCATACGTGAAGAAGGTTTTCCCGCGTAAATTCCGATCCCGCGGGATTTCTGGGATAAAAAATATCCTATATGTTAATCTAAGTTGCCCTCTATGTGTGTGCCAAATTTCATGAAAATCGGTTCAGTAGTTTTTGCGTGAAGGAGTAACAAAGCTATTTATACCCCATACGTGAAGAAGGTTTTCCCGCGTAAATTCCGATCCCGCGGGATTTCTGGGATAAAAAATATCCTATATGTTAATCTAAGTTGCCCTCTATGTGTGTGCCAAATTTCATGAAAATCGGTTCAGTAGTTTTTGCGTGAAGGAGTAACAAACAAACAAACAAACAAATACACAAACTTTCACATTTATAATATTAATAGGATAAATTGAATTATTGTCGCCAAACTAAGGTGAAATCAGGAATTTGGATGATATGGAACGCTTTCAAATAATATGAGCTACTTCCTATTGAATGTACAGTGTACCCGCCCAGGCGCCATACATTTCTGAAACATCTCCTTTAAACGTGGGAAGCCGCTTAACTCACAAGCACGGCAAATGGTATTTAATGTGTACCTTTATTTCTTAAATGAAGCTAATGTATTCAAAAACGACCATGACGGTTATTTTAAAAAAGTTCAGGAGCGTGTGACAAAATCTACAGGAATTTCACGCCGAACTTTGACTAATATATTGAACGAAAAAAGGCAAAATCAATCAATGAAATTTTCCACACCAAAAAAAGGAAAACCTAAAAGTAGGTTTCGGATGGGACTTGATGATTTCGACTATTGTGTAATTCGAAATAAATTATTTTAACTCCTTTCTGGTGTTAATAGGTAGTATGACCAGTGAGAAAATCTCAACACACAAATTCTCACTGGCCATACCAGTAGGACAACCCAGTATGACCACCGAGAATCACCCGTCAAATCGACGAGATCCAAATGTGTTCTGGGTGTTCCTCAAGGTGACAACCCCACAGTGTGGTAGATTTTCATTGAAACATTACCTAACAAATTAATATCTTTTAAACTAAACTAAAAAACAAGAATTCGAAATGGCACACTTTTTGTAATAATTTTTACTAAAACTTGAGCAATTTATATCTTCATAACTACCTATCAATTCAAAGAAATAAGTGCTTATTACTTTTCAGAATTGTGTGGATTGAGTGAGCACCCTAAATAAAATTAATAACATTATGCTAGTTATTTAGTAAAAGTATAGAAACAATTGTAAAAGCAATCTCACAATTTGTAAAAAGATAAAATGCGAATAGGAACAAATGAAATGACGCAATTAGTTTCTTCATAAAAAGTTTATTTACATAACATACAGAGTAACTGACAGAATAATAGTAATAAAATAAAACTCAGTAGCGGAAGGGAGCGCTCGCCGTGGGCGCAATTTCGGATGAACGAGGACATAACAGAAATTGTAACTAACAGTAATTGTTACTAAGAGAAACATACTGAAAATCAAGTGCGACCCGATACATGGGATCCAAATATATTGATTAAAACATAAAATTTAGCTAAGCAATGTAAACAACTAACTTGTATTAACATTTCAAATAATCAGGTGCAGAGCGAAATCAACATTTAAAACTTTGTTACAACAATACATTCTCTCTGCAAACAATTACATTGATTATAAAAACGATTGGGGTCGTTCTTATACATTTTGTCTATACTATTAAAATAACTCCATGATAATAGATCCTAATGAAACAGTATATCTGTAAAGTAACGTCATAAAATCATTTTATGTTATCCTTTGAAATCTTATGGTGTGGTCAATACGAAAATATTGAAGTAGTTACACCAAGGTAATTGATAAATAATCCAATGCCCCTTTTAAATTTTCTTCAGCAAACATAATATTGCTATAATGCAAAACTATAACCATATATATACTATTATTTTTTACATTAAGATTACTATATATCAGTTCGTGATAAGCTGTCTAAAGCTATGTCAAACAATAAGTTCGATATTATACATTAAGAAATATAATAAACTTTTTTTAAACATTTCATTATTTTAATTTTAGCAGTAATTTACTATAGACAAGGCGCAATCCACCAATACTCGATAACATAATTATAACTATAGCTCCGGCCGGCCGCAGGGCGCCTGCCTAGCTCACATTATTATAATTTTCAACAACGCGTCACTACCTATACCGAATAAATTACAACTTAAACATTTACTCCCTAAACTATTTTCCATAACGTCCGACTCGCTCCGGTCGGATCGACTTCTGTGGCAGTCTGCCGTTACTTACAAGGTAATTAAAGTACTTGAGTAAGTGGTGTTTCAATAAATATAGTACCTAGATTAGTAGGGAGTGGTTCGTACGGTCAAACGACGGAGGCAACAGGTAGGACGTCACTTTCTGCTACAGGAGGATGTAACAATAACTACTTGTATATTTATCTAACAAACTATGTAGTGTATGTAAAGAATTTATTTTTAAGGCTTGTAAAGGTAAAGGCATGTGGTATGTCCGTAGGTTGTTTCATTATTTTACACTATACATTTATATTATTATCATATTTATGGTGTTTCTTTTTGATTGCCGTTTGCAACTAATTTGATAATAGTTCAAAAGTAGTCTAATCGCTCGTTATTCCCACTGAGTTCCTTACACTCGCGCACTTTAGACATTTAACATGCGCATTGCGCCACTTCCAACATTATTATTATTTATATTTGCTATTTCGTTTTTATATAGTAAAAACGAATAGACTTATTATTTATAAATATATATATATATAATACATGCAATGTTAATATAATTATAACGACCTATGGGAGGACTATAAAATTCTCATGTTCACAGATCGCCGGTCAGTTCCTCTCGTTTTGCTCGATTGGACGCTTTCACGCGAATAAAAAATAAGAAACACTAATGTTACAAACTCGGGGATGTTTTCGTTTTAATGTAATTACTGAAAAATTTAAAGCGGATCGTCAGCCTCTGTCGAGTCCTGCGGCATAAAGAGTTATTTATGTCGGAGGATGAGTCGCGGAACAGAGAGGGGAGCGGGCCAGCGCAAGCGAACTTATGACGAATGAATAGATCCAGAAGGAGCGAATTTCACACCGAACGATCGGCACGTAGTCGCGACACTTGAGCGTCCATACGTCGCGTCCACGACCATCGCACTATATATAACACGCGTGTAACAACGGGCGCCGCTACGTCAGCGTTTCGGACGCGGGGGCGTGGCACACGTGGTTGTAATTTACCGGATCCCAAGCTTCAAAGGCCCCCTAGACGCCGCATCATTTCGGTTGACGCATGCGCGTAGAACCCGTCGAATGATCGCCGGCTGTCGGCACTGTGGTCGTTCGCGCGAAATTCGGGTAGGTTCTATATCTATCACTAAGCGGTAGAGTCTATCTGCGTGCGGGCCGTCGTCGCGGGTGGCGGCGGGCGCGCGCGGGCGGGTATCAGTAGATGAATATGTAGAACATGTCGTAGGGCGGCGCTGGCGCGGGGGGCGATGCGGCCGCGGCCGCGGCGGCGCGTGCGGCGCGCGCGGCCGCGGCTCGCCGCATGCGTCAGTCCTCGCTGCACGAGTCCTCGTTGTCCGCCTCCTTGATGTTCGTGAAGAACGACGTCAGCGCCTTCAGCATCACCGCTGGGGGACAAATGTGGATTTTACGTTTGTTCGCATGTTCCAATTTATTGTTAACTTCAAAACAAAAGATTTCTATAGATCATATAAATGAATGTAGGTATTATGAGGAATAGTGAGAAATTACAGTCTTGATTTATCAAATAAAATATAATAAAAAGCTTGTCAATTTCACTCAAGTTACCAGCAACGAGGTTGATTTGTGTCATGTTAATTATATATAAATTAATTTCAATGAATTCTTACCCTTGCCCTCTGGTTCCTTTTCTGATACCTCCCACGCGATGAATCCTTCCACTGATATAATGTATTGTTCATGTAAATATTGGAATATTTCCAAGGTTAAGCCTGCACAGACAAAATAAATATATTGAACAATGTATTAAATAAAATATTAGCGCTTACAATACAATATAATAATAAAATACGATGAATATGGCAAAGATTAAAGACGAATAGCTTATTGGCACATTTCTACAGTGTACTTTGTTTAGTACTAGAAGTCTCAAAAAAGTTAAAGGACTATCTTTCGGACGATCTAACTTAAGCTAGCCATACAGGCTTGGGTGCGTCTTACATGTTTGCCCGTACAGTGTATGGCTAGCGAAGTAGCAATTGACCAACCAAATTTGATCTAGGTACATCAATATTTTGCTCTGTAGTTTTAGAAAAATGTGTAAGACCTTTATATGTCTAGAAACTAGAAGAAATTCTATCATAAATATTTTGTGTGGACTGATGTCTCAAAGCTCATGGGAGAAATAATTCTGTGGTAGTTACAGTAGAAGATAGAGGTCCTATGTGTATCAAACAATCATGTTCATGTTAAACCCAAAAGTGAATATAAATTAATCTCACTGAGTTTAACTCTTGCTATGTTAGAATTGATAATTTTTGAAAACTCCCCTTGCTATGTGACTACTATAAATAAAAACAATTTTTATCTAGCAGTAGTAGGCAGACATTAACCTCGAAGCATCACCAAATCAATCCATGTATAAGGGCAACATAAAACTTGCTAAAATTTAAATACTTGATAAAATTAATAACATAATAACATTGGCTATTTGATACTAACTCAAGCTTCAGTCTGAAGTAAGATCCTCTTGCCTCTGATTAAACACATCTTCACAAACGCTAAAGATAACTGATAAGTATACTTAAGTTGTCAGTTTTTACCTCTGTATTATTTTCTTGTAATACAACAATACATTTAAATTGAATGCATTTAGTTATGAGTCTTTTGTATGCATTTAAATACTTGTTTATAAATAACAGTTTTGTAGTGTGATGTTGCATCAGGATTACCTTTAGTCTGATATTTCAAATTCAACTCAATGAGAAAAGAGCAAATACTCTGATTTGTAATTCAAGTTACTTCTTTTTTGCTTTACTGACCAATAAAAATAAAGTAATTCTTGTATGAAGAATTATAATATAATTTTGAATTTTGAATAGTTTTATTAGAAATATGATGTTTATATCAAGCTTATAGTATGCCAAATTTTTCTAACTGCTGTGATGCTATGTCCTTGTATACGAGCCCCGATGCAAAATAGTTCGTCTAGTACGAAAAACGTAGAGAAAGATTTCTTCTAACTTAATTATTTTTGTCCAGTTACGTAAACAGAAAAACTATTCTACCATCTCATGATCGGGTACTTATGCACTATTTAATGTTGAAGTAATAAACTATTTCAGCCTTTTAAATTAAGAGATATTCTGCTTTTAAGTCGAGCAAGTGATAAGCAAAATAGCTCATCTAGTTGTTAATTGATTCAAAAGAGTTTGTCTATCGTTGAGTTAAATACATTTTTCCCTATTTTTTTAAATTTATTTTTAGAAATTTAAGTTTGGAAAAGTGATTATGCGTCATTCGACAAGTGGGATACTATAAATTCTGAAAAATTCGGTTAATTTCTTCAGTTTTCAAGAAAAATGGGTCGTGGCAAACCAGTGGGTGAAGAACTTCGAAAGCGAATAGTTTGTGGGATTGAGGCGGGCAAATCAAGTTACCAAATCTCGAAAGACTTGACGCTGCCTAGATCTACTGTGCAATCTATCATAAGCACTATAAAAACAATGGAAATACATCTTGCTTGAAGAAAACTAGCCGACCCGCATCACCAGTGAAGCAGAAAACAGAATCCTAAACAAAATTACCTAAAACTACCTAACATTATAAAAAAAGAAACAAAATATAATAAATATATAAAAAATTTAAAACAATTCCTCATTGACAAAGCCTATTACAGTGTAGATGAATACCTAAAAGACAAGACAAATTAAAAAATAAACAATAATAATATCTTGACAATTCTGAGTTGACAATAACAATAATGACCATAATGACTATGACAATAATATTTAATTTAATTTTTACGATAAAACTAGAAAATACTAATAATGTCTGCCTCTCCTATCCAATTGCTACACCTTATCAAGGTATTTACATGTGTTCACTCAGATCATAATATGAAGTAGATATATAATATGTGTGCCTATACCTAGTTATATATGTATTTTGTGCTATTGTGACATGTGTTTGCAATTAATAAAGAATAAAGCATTATCAAAAAAAATCGTCGAGCTCGAGCTGGAGAACTCACGGTGCAATGGAGAGATATGATTAGCAAAGATGTCTCAGTTGATACCTGCAAGGGTGTTGAAAAGAATGGGCTACGGATTTTACACAGCTAAGGAGAAACCACTATTGACTGCCTTAGGACGCATTCAAAAAGAACGCTGGTTGCCGGCGCCGATCTGCCACTAGGTTTGGGCCGTTTGAGTAAAAAATATCGATATATCAAAATATCGATATTTTTTCAGATTTAATATTTATTTATTTAAAGCTCTGCTGTCTGCTCATGGATCGCATCATGTACCTATTTGACCAATCCGATTTCTTAAATTTAGAAAAAGAGTAGGTATGCAGTAGGCTATATGGGTTTAGTTTCTTTGCTTCAAACACAAACAAAAATTACAGTCTATGACCTACTTGTCTATGACAATGACACTGCTTGTTGGTTTGGTTGGTAAAGTGCCACAAACTAATCTGACCCGGTAAGAGGGGCGCTACTGTCTTGGTCTTTGTCTGACAACAGAATAACGTTTGCATTAGTTGCAATTTTGGCAACCGGACCAGATAAGTTTGTGGCACTGTATACTATGTTGATTTTTTCTTGGCTACATGTACATAAACCTGTTTTTTAATAATAAAACTGATGTCATAACAGCCAGATGTGTATTTAGGTACTATAAAATTTCGAATATTTTGGCAATTTTTATAAATAATTGCATATTGGGAAAAAATATCGATATATCGAAATATCATATACATTTAATTTAATTTCATATACATTTGGAAAATATCGATACGATAAATGTCGATATGTTTTTCCCATTTGCCCATCCCTGTCCCTATCTGCCAGCACTTATCGGTATAGTCTAAGATCCGAATCTAAATCGACATTCATCGGGTTGATAAGAGAATCAAAATTATTTTATAATAATAGAAAATATATTAAAAATGGGTAGACAACAAAAATCCTGGACAGAATGTAAGTATTAGTTTATACCATTCTTTAGTATTAAACAAATATTTCTTAGTATTTAAAATGATTTTTTTTTGTTTAATAAATCAGATATTCATTTATTACATATTAATAAATGTTTTTAAATACTAAGAAATATTTATTAAGCACTAAAAAGTGGTCTCTAATAAATTACTTGTTAAATATTAACAAATATTTTTAACTATCAAAAAAAGTTTCTATCAGTGTGTTTGATTCTCTTATCAACCCGATGAATGTCGATTTAGATTCGGATCTTACTATACCGATAAGCGCTGGCAGATCGGCGCCGGTAACCAGCGTTCTTTTTGAATGCGCCCTTACAAAAGAAAAAGAGATTGAAGTTTGCTCGTGATCACTTAAATTGGACTTCTGATCAGTGGCGTAGTATCATATGGAGTGATGAGTCCAAATTTGAAGTCACAATCGGCGATGAAAGAAAAAAAGTGGTTCGAAATAAACATGAAGCATTTCATTGATTTCTTAGTTATTATTGATTGCAAATCTTCGTTATTATTGATTGCATTAAACGAAAAGTTAAGTTTCCAGCGTCTCTTATGATATGGGGCTGCATGTCTGCACAAGGTGTTGGTGGGATGCAGTTTGTGGATGGTTCCATCAATGCAACAAGATACAAGATATCAAACTATTTTGGAAGAAAGGCTACTGCCCTCCACCACTCAAACATCGAGATTCAATCATTTTTCAACAAGACGGTGCTTCCTGCCATACTGCAACGACAACAAAGACATGGCTACTGTCAAGGAGCATCCCAACCATCGAATGGCCATCTAAAAGCCCGGACTTATCGCCGATTTAGACTCTATGGTGGAAAATGAAGAAAGTCCTTCGCAAAAATCCATCAAGATCGAAGAGCGACTTGAAGTCTAAACTCTTGGCTGTGGGGGAGTCAGTTACCACCGACGAGTGTGCAGCGTTGGTTGCGACTATGTCTCTTCGCATTAAAGCTGTAATTGAAAGCAAAGGCGACACAACCAAGTGGAGGACGAACTATTTTGCGTGAGAGCCAATGATAGACGAACACTTTTGCGACATGTGTTTCAGTATATTTTTTTATTATTTATGTTATGTAAGGTCTCGAAAGATTTTGAGATATATGTTAAAATAAAGTTTAGAATGTTACTCAAATTGTGGTTAACTTTCTTCTTAGCTTTCTTGATTACTTTACCCAAATACACTACACATTATTTCATATTATCTTATTTTTCATACTAGACGAACTATTTTGCATCGGGGCTCGTAATGAGTGAACATTTTTCGCTAAGCCTTTGGAGTGATATAGTACTGCTAAAACATTGCCAATTAATAATCATAACTAAATGATAAATTTATGTATAACCACAGAATTAATTTTGATGAAAACCTAGTGTGTGGTAGTGGTAAGTTAGCCATGTGTTCATGGACAAATTAATGGCGACGAAATAGAACACGAAATTTATATTTAAACAATTACTCAGTTCGTCACGAATTTGTTCTGCCATGCTTGATGTTAGTAAATACCTTATGAAATGAAGATGGAAAATGGTAAGGATTCTACTTGGAAGTGAGGCCAGTCTCTTCAACATAACAATTAAATATCACATAAAACAACCAAAAGAAACTGCCCTTACTAGAATGTTTGGAAAGCGCAATATGTTAAATACAAAAACCTATTATGGTTAGTAAAATTCGTTTATTTGTTAGTATACACGAAAATTTTTTTATGTTAATAGTAACTTGCGAATGAATTGTACTACAAAAACTTTCTACTTGACTTTTTTCTATCGCGAAATACAATATTAACATTTCATCTCTAAATCGAAAGATCATTTGAAATATGACAGGTTAATTATTTTTCGTCTCTACTGATGCACATCTAAAGCTTGAAATCAACTATTCAAGTAGAATAAATATTTACACATTGAACTAATGTTAAATTAAAAGAAACCGTGAATGTGGTAAAGTATGTTTATCACATCCATGCCGAATACAGCCGTATGTTCAACTGATAATATTAAAGTCATTTTGGATGGCACGGCGAGTGTTTTGCGGGAATGGAATAGTGGAAATGGATTCCTATATGAATGTCCAACAAATTGATCTGGAAAGTTAAATGAGAAGCGTTTAAAGTGGTGATTAGTTTCCGTGGTGTAAACCAATACCACGCAAACAGCTATTCTCTGTGTAAAATTATTGTAGCGCCCAAATAAGCTATAACGCTTTATCTGTTTATGCATGTCTATGAATCAGTGAAATAAATTTAGAACCTATTTCTTTCCCAATTTTTTTTGTAATAAGATACAGGCGACAACTAAGATATCGCCAAATTTAAGATGTTTGCCGTGGTACTAATTTGCACCATGGTGACACGGAAAAATTTACTAAGTTTAAACATAACTTGAGCTCAGAGAACAATAAGAACCTGCGCTAGACAGAGGTGCATCTTGTAGTGAGAAAAACTTAGTTTTATATATGTATTTTTTTACTCTCTGGAAGGGTGTCCCATTATTTACTCAATAGCACTTTCTAGTAGGGCAAGATAAAAAAACCTATATAACTTATTGACGATCAACTTTAGCTAAACGCACTTCTGTTTATGTGCAAGCTCATCGTTAAGTGTAAAAATTTGTATCGTTAGAATGTAATGGATTCAAAAGTGACTGTAATGGATCAAAAGTGAACAAAGGCAACATGGGTGAAGTGGTGAATCGAAGCAAATTCAATGGGGAGTATGATGAAAGACAGTCCGGTGGTGGCAAGGAGGTGTGTACAGCTAATGTGTGATCGCAAACGTAATGTGAATAACCTTGGGGGTGCTCTAGTTTGTGGATCAGTTGCTGGATGCCGAGGAGACAGCTGGCCTCGCGCGCCTGTCTCGATTCACCGAATTCGTGGATCAGTCCAGAATACTTGTTCATGCGCTCTTGAGAGAAATGTGGAGTCTCGCGCGACTCCGCATTGGACAGGGAGTGCTCGAAGATCGCTTGGATCAACGCGCGCATGAACCAATCCTCGCGGGACGAGACGCCCAGGTTGTCCTGAAATAAAAACGTCACATAGGCTGCCTTTTCACATGCGATATTGACATTTAATTAATCGATTGTTAGACAACTTGTAAATACTACTACTAGCCTATTTACAGTACTCCCTAAAGGTGAGTTTGATTGATATGAAGTATAATTAAAAAATAACTAAGAATTTATATCGCAACCTGCCTATTAAAATGAAACAAATACTGCAAATATAATATTGTTGGTTTCGAAAGCATTGACGTCAAAACAAATCATATATGACGTATGTAAATTGGAATCCCACTGAATTAAAGAGGCACTCAATACATTTACAATGTCAACATTAATACATATTTATTATACAAAGTTCCATAACAAAACTTATATAGCAAGCAGCACAAAATCGTCTGCTACCTACAATTGCAAAATTTTACATAACACTTTATTTACCATATTTTAAAGGCAGTTTGCGATGCAGTGAATGCATAACAAATAAGCGACACAATAACGGACAAATTTTTTAATTCAAGTCTAGTGTATCTTGAAGAGTGAATAATAAGTGTCAACTTGACATAGAATAAAAAATTATCTAGATCAAGATCTTTTTAGAAGATCATGGACAGTCTGTTTTACGAGAACATGGATGGATAAAATTCATAATGGAATAATTTTTGTATGTAAATTAATGTCGTCAAATTTTAAATGGCCAGTTTTGATGTTTGACGTGAGAGCGACACAATAGTTAAAGTGCTATAAACTTAGCCCTTCCATTACCAATAGTATACTTGTACGACTGCCCCACGTTGTGTATCATGGCAAGGCTAAATTTTCAGTGGTTACCAAGAGTTGAGTAAAATCATCAATTCACTAAGGAAACCCATTTATAGAGAAATCTATTCAATAAAATCTACCAATATAAAAAGTAATGTATTGTTTATGTACTAGCTATGTATTATTCAATGAGGGTAAAAGCGTGTGAATTCGCCGCTAGAGGCGCTAGTGTAGAGTGAGGTCTGGCTGTCAGTGCCACAAACTTATCTGACCCGGTAAGAAGGGCGCTACTGTCTTTGTCTTTGTCTGACAACTGTTTAACATTTGCATTAGTTCCAATTTTGGCCACCGGGTCAGATAAGTTTGTGGCACTGTCACTTCTCACTTGTCTGAATGTCACTTGTCACTGTTTATGTATGGGCGGGCTTTGACAGCAGGACCTCACTCGCCGGTGGTTCCAACTGGTGAGCACAAAAACGACGACCCTCATTGAAGCATTCATAAATTGGCTGAATCGGGCCTCTGGACATTTGAACATTGCGCACAGGGCCTGATTCTGCTAATTTATAAATTCCTCAATGGCGTCTCGATTGAATAGTTACAAATTGGCCAAATCGGTCGCCAGGACTAGTGGTTCATACCTGGACCCATCCGCGGATGCAGTCGCAGCCCTCGTCCGAGTCCATGAGCTGGAGCAGCTTGGCCTGCGTCTCGGCGGGCGTCAGGATGCGCTTGGCCTCGTCGCCCGGCTCGCCGCCCACCAGATACTGCATCTTATTCTCCTCCACCCATTGGTCCACCTACACAATGAAGCACTCTCAATATCAGCTCCATCTATCAGACTCAGACTTACAAAAAAAAATTAGCAAACCCAACATATGGGACAAAAAAGAGTGCCAGTTACAACTACATAGAAATACTGCACACATTGACAATCACCGTACAAAACACTTGTGGTCTACAAATGTTGTCTATGGTCCTCATACTAAAAGTGAGCCTGAATTCGAATAGGAAGCCAAATTCTTAACCTCTGGGCTATCACCTATGGTACAAGTCGTTGAGTGTTATAAAAGCTGTTTATAGCAGTCAACAGCTTGTACCTATGCCCGTAATACAAGTGATGGCCCTTTTTAAAATCATTACTCACAATTCTTGTACTTACTTGGTCCTCGTTCATCCATTGCTTCAATTGCAGACCAGACTCCTGCCATTTTGTTTTAACAAATGTAGGACCCATGCTCTCCTTCAAATCTTTCAATATGGCCTTCAGTATTAAATGACCATGATTTGCTGCTATTACATGCTCACAGAGCTTCAAGGTCTGTGCAAATGTGATATGCTGAAAATAAATATGACAATAATAAATGCAGGTCGAAAACGAGGAGTTAATAGTAATAGCAAGATAATAAAAGACTTCAGTCTAAAAATGAGCACCCCTCTCATCTCAACTGTAACATAAATAAATACTGGGTGTCATCATGGGGTGTCCAGTTGCCTAAACTGGTTTGATTACTACATACATACTACATTTTTATACGTAATAAAAGATTTTTTACTCAGGGGTGTTCATTTTTGGATTAATATAGCATAACTAACTGTACAGCATACCTTTTTCTCGATATGTGGCGCAAGGAATTTTCCTAAGTACTCATAGAGCATTGGTATGTCGATATAGAGATCGGGCGCAAATTCAAGTATTTCGCAGAGGCCGGCCGCGTAATTCTCCGGCGATATAACTCCAGTCGATACCAAGTGCACCATTGTTTTAGCAATGTTATACACCTCCTTGGCCGCCCTACAAAACGGTAAAGTGGACATGTAGCTTATAAATAAACGCTGTCGTTGCCATAAAAATGAATGGATTCAACCTTGAATCAAAAGGTCAACTTGTACTATAAAAAAATTATACAATCAAGATAAATCATAATGAACATCCTGAAAGACAGCCAAGCGCCAATAATTTTATTTCCATCCTGATTATCTGGCAATATATCACTAACAATTACTGATATCCACAAGCCAACCATCAAGCATATCAGCACCATCTACATAAAAAACCTTCAACATCCAACTCACTTCTCGAGAACAACATTGAGAATCTCCGCAACGAGCGCGGTGTGATTCTGCGGCGGGAACAGTTGTTTGATCTCCACGACGATGTCGTCTAGGTCGTGCACGATGAGAAACAGGTCTATGGTCGATTTGACCTGTTTCTTCTGGGCCTCGGTGAGGGGTTCTTGGGCGAGGGGCGTGGGCGGTGCCGCGGGGGCCGGTGGCGCGGGCTCCGGGGCGGCGCGCGAGCCCGAGCTGGACCGCGGCGCCGCCGTCGACCCGGAGCGACCGCCGCCGCCGCCGCTGCTCGTGTCTGAAGACGCGACTTGTCGTTATAGCGTTGCAGGATATAAAAATTCCAAATTCAAAAATTCATGTACCTTTTTTTTGGTAAAAGACGAATGCCAATATCAGTACTTACTAAAGTCTCCACGTGAATTGAAGGTAGACCTTTCAATCGATTTCGAATGGTGATATGTTGGTGCTAAGTCCTTGGTTGCTGTAAATAAAAAACAAAAATTGAAATTTTCCTAATGAGTCCTTGAGTATTGTGTAAAATTCATACAATGTATAATGTAGGATGTGTTTATTTCAATACTAACTTCTTAGCGACGTGGGGTCCGTGGACGTGGTGTCGAGGACGCTATACTTATTATTGCTAATGCTGAACATAGAGTTATTTGCCGCCTGGGCAGTATTCTTGGTGCCCGAACCATGGTTCCAGCCAGAGTTCTGGGGTGCTAATTTGATAGAGTTCAGATTCTGTTGAACAAAAGTTAGACATGAGTCATTTACACATGTATGTTACAAACAAGCGATAAAAAACTACCAAAGCTACTAATTCTTTTTACATGACACGAGGTGTCTGCATTTTATAAATGCTTCAATTGTGTCGCGTTTCATATACAAAAAAACCTGCACCAAAAATATTTCTAGATAACCAACACGACACATTCGAAGCATCAAAACCTACCTTGAGCCAGGGCATAGTACAGTACACACCACACCCATTATGCATCGATGACGTATCTAGACATGCGGTAGCGTGTCAAGCGAAGTTCAAACAAAGGATTTGGCTTGCATAGGCACCAAGTGTAATAATTACACGAACCACTTGGTGCCACTGTTGACCGCTCCATAACTCACACACTCCACACCAAACTGCTGAGGTTCGGCCGACTTGAGCTTCGTCGTGTCCACACTATAAGTGGACACGTTTGAAGCATTAAAACCTACCATAACTGAACCGGTGCAAGACACCAAACCCGTTAGTCATCGACGAAGTATACACTAACACTATACAGCATACACATGCCGCGGCGCGGCCGACTTGAGCTTGGTAGTGTCCACGGTATACGTGGTCCACTGGGCCTTCCAGTTGGAGGGGTCGACGAATATGTTGCCCACACCCGTTAGGCATCAACTACATATTATACTACTAGAGAACCGCCCGCGCTTCGCTTCGGGACCCGTAGGTCCCGCTCTCGTAGGAATTTAGGCTAAAAAGTAGCCTACTACTCGCTCTCTTCACTCCGCCCTGTCTGAGGTGTGTGGAGCCCTCGGGACAGTTAGCTCCCCTTTGGGGGTGTCTCTCGCGGCCCGTTAAAACGGGCCGGTCCTTGGGTTGGGCCCTAAGGCCCTTGGTTGTCCATCTGTGGTTAACCAATAGGTCAAGTCCGGTGAGTGGCGGCCTTTTTACAGGCCACAGAGTCTTAAACGGGATGGGGTTCATCTTCGCGCCGCCCAGGCGATCGAGGCCCTACCGGGTGAATCCCGCTGGTGGGAAGCCCAGCAGGAGCCGATCAGCGCCAGGCGACGACTTACGAAGCCCCAGTATCAGTCAGTGCTAGGCCCGTCCCGCGCAACCAGCAAGTCGCGCGGAAAGGCTCGGCGGTCCGGTGGACGGGCGTGGAGCGGCGCCAGGTCCTGCAGATGCGGGAACCGCGACGCGTCGACACGCCCGAACATGTTGCGTGCCAATCTCTCGATGAAGTCGTCCAGGCTCTCGACTCGAAGGTCCCTCTGGTCCGCTGGCACTATCCTGTTGGCTGAGCAACTTGCGGACATCAGTCAACAGGATAGTGCCAGCGGGCGGGCGGTACACTGAATACAGCCGGAGCGGGGAGTTCTCGAGGCAGAGCTAAAGTAGCCTATTACATTTGCCTATGACTTAAGTAAATTACATGTAGTATTTGATAGCGTAATTCAGAACTTGCAAATGAATTTTATTACCGCCATCTATTAGCAACTCCGAAAATAAATATCTAGCAACTAACAAAACATCGATCTTCCCATGGGAATGGGATGTTTTTCCGCGGTAAAAAGTAGCCTACGTCACTCTCCACCCTCCTAACTATCCCCACACACATAAACCTTACCATATAATAGCTTTGTTGCGACGTGAAAGCGTCACAAACAAACAAACAAACAAACAAACAAACACACTTTCACATTTATAATATTAGTAAGGATCCACTACACACCAAACATACCTTCTGAGGCGCGGCCGACTTGAGCTTGGTCGTGTCCACGGTATACGTGGTCCGCTGGGCCTTCCAGTTGGAGGGGTCGATGAATATGTTCCCCGGCTGGCCGCGGCGGCCGTCGCCGCGCTTGCCGCGCCCGCCCTCGTCGCGACGGAACCCGCCACCGCCCATCGGACTCGAGTTCATCAACTGCAACACGTGGGTAGTATAGATACCGTGTTCACACAGACCAGCTCGGAGAGCATCGGCTCGCATTTTTCTTTTCACACAGACCGGATCGTATACGCTTGGAATATGCCGGAGCCGAGCCGCAAACTATTTCACATAGACCGACTGGAAAAGCTCTAAAACCGGTGAGAGAGAGAAAGAGCACGCAATCAGAGCTGGTTGGCTCCTCTTATTAATTCACACTAAACGCGTTCAAGCATTCCTAATGACAAAAGAAGTGCACATAGAAAAATATACCTTACTACAATTACTCAAAACTCTTTCCATCGTGATAAAAACCAGCTCTCCTCTCCGAGCCCGTCTGTGTGAATGGACCCTTACGTGGACGTGATAGTAAATTACTTGCACAAAATAAATATTACACAAACTATCTTTAGAAATAGAATAAAACCAGCCAACAGGAAACTAATAAAATTTATTTCATATTGTATTGCTTGACCAGAAAAATAGAAAACCTGTCATGAGGGTGCTAAATTTTTCTTTTATATGGCAACAGCACTGACAACCAACTGACAACAGTAACTATAGTACAGTGCGCCCAACTTATCTCTGAAATGGCAAAATTTGGAACTAACGAAAAGTCATTCATAAGTACGTTGTGGTCATTCATCTGTCAGTTACTAGTGTGCAATGATTGGTCAAATGAATGTCAAATGCGTCCGACAGCGCCTCTTTCGTTTCAGTCTTAAGTTGGGTTAAGTATAACGCTCATGATATTAATGTCATTTTGACAACTATGTCCGAAATGTTATTTATGGAAATAAATGTTATTTTACACGAAATGTTATTTTAGCACATAGAAAGCCACTTTTCTTTCACGAATATGAACAGTTTTTGTCATTTTAGCACAAAAAAGACAATCAAAGTAAAAGACAAACATGAGACAAACTGTGACATTCAAACCCACTGACAAGTAATTTACGATTGACGTTTAGAAAGTAAGCGTTGCCAGTAAAACAAATTAGTTCCATGAGTTTACCGCAATATGGCGAGGTTTTTTATATTTTTGGTCAACCTATAATATAAATGCAGTAGTAAGATCACTCACCTCAATGTGTCTCTGATGCTGTTCAGCTTCCTTCTGTATCTGGTCCATCATCTTGGGCTGGGAGTCCACAACGACGCTTTTCACGACCCACTTGCGTTGGCGCAGCTCGATTACGTCCTGTTGACCACCTCTCGTTAGTATTGTACTGATATTTTTTTATTTTATAGCCTAAAGGGCTGACGAAGCTGACAGGCCACCTGATGGTAAGTGGTCATTGTCGCATATGGACACCTGCAGCACCAGGGGTCACCTGTGCAACGCAGGCCCTGAAGGAGAGCTCTTTTTACATCTTTCTTGAAGAATATAATTCTCACTTTCACTTTTATTTACAACGTCTACTCTTTCGTGCACTAGTATAAAATTAACAGCCCCCTTATTATGAACTCTTAATTCCAGACAGTTTACGTTCAGTTCAGTGTGTGACAGAGACAGCGCCTTACAGGTCATAAAGCGCTGTCTCTGTTATCCACATGCTGTAAACGTAAACTGTCTGGAATTAAGAGTTCATAATAAGGCCCCAGTACTCCCTATTGAATTGAGTCTCATTTTGAAGCTCAGTTAGAGTGTGCAAATTGAACTACTGTTTGTTTTAAGCACCACTTGTCAACAGATAATGAAATTGTCTCTGAGCATTGTGTATAGAACAAATTTGATATAAAATAAAGCCAACATCGGTCTAGAGCTATCTGAATATTCCAGAAGACATCAACACCAACAAAGAATACCTTGAGCATGAAGCGGACGCGGCTGCTAATCTTGTTGGACTTCTTGTCCACAATCTCTTGCATCTTCTTGAAGACGCTCTCAAGTTGGTCCTTCACTTCGCTCTCCACTTGCTCGCCGATGGTCGTGAGCAGCTTGCAGAGACACTCCAGTTTCTCCTCCTCCAATTTCTCAATGAGGTACGTCATACAGTACACCATAATCTTCGATGTCAGCATCTTCAGTTTGTACAGTTCACCTGAAATGCGAACCGGACTAATGTACAAGTGTACTCCCGAGTCTTCGTGAACCAAGACACGAAATATAGGGCGCAAGCTTCGTGCAAGTGCTCTTTAGTTATTGTAATCGTGGCCGTGCCGACATAATGTATACAGGACGCAAATTAAATATTCATGTAACGCCAAATACAAACTTGACCCAAACGCGATGAAATTTTGCAGCAAATGTAAGTAAAGGCTAAAGGGCCTGTATGAAGCTTGCTCCTCGTCTCATATTTTTTACATAATTATACACATCAATATTGACAAAAAGGAAATCGTTAAATAGCCTTGCATAAACCCAATTTCGCCAATATATACAGATGCATGATGTCGCCGCTGAGCAAAACATTGGAATGACAAGTTATTAATTAGATAGCCTTGAGAAACTTTTAATTTGCAATCAAACAACCAGTGGCGATTTCTCTAAGTTGGCGCGTATGGCGGCGCCATACCATAAATTTTAAGCATTAAATAAAATGTAAAAATCATATATTTACAACCTAATTATTTAGACCTAAGTACAATAATTACATTTTATGAGCGCTGCGGTCTTCTATCACGAACGCGACTCGCGGCGACTGTCTTCGCGTTCGGTCGGCGCCGAGCGCGGCCGAGGCGAGCGATGCGCTTCAGCCAGCGCATGCCTAAACTAGCGGCACGCTATGATGGCCGGTTTGACGTTTGTCCGCTCATGAAGTTCCGTATTAATTGATAACGACTTTGAAGGAAATAATTGTATTACTTTATTGACGATAGTGATGTGCAGAGATTCATAAATTTTATCGAATGTAGTTTTAGGTTTAGGACTCAAAATTTATTTAGGTATTAAATTGATTTCTAAAATGTATACAAGTGTAGAAAAATCAGTTTGCACCATTTAAGGGGTGAATGTACTTGTGAATATGAACAATTTTCACTATGTGGACAAACCTCTGAAATCGCAAAAAAATATCAGCTGTTTCATACAAAAGGTAAAATTTTTATTTTTATATGATATATACCACAACTCGGCATTTGGTTTGTGGCACCTTTTTTGGTATCTTTTGTATTCATATGTTTCTTGTGTGCATATAAAGTATGTATATTCATTTTCATTCAAATATTCAGTTCGTTCAAATAAATTAAATAAACATTTACATTTTTGTTTTATTAAACCTATTTAATCAGGTACAAAAACAAAACTTAATTGTTTTTTGTTCGAGAATAAATTGACATTCCACATCACTGTTGTAATGTGTCAAACCGGCCATCATAGCGTGCCGCTAGTGTAGTCCATACAAAGTCGTTGGCCCGCGCCGCCCGCGCCTCTTCGATCGCTTAATATCACCATAGTAAAATTATACTGTGGTATCAGCGTATCACTGAGTTTGAAACGCGGGTCTGGCGCTGGGAATGGCGCATTACCTAACGAGTTTTCGCATGTTTTTCGTGATAGTGTAGATTTGTGATTACGGTTTCTATCTTTCTATTGATTTAATTTACTTTTTATTTAGTAGGTAATTAGTTTATAATGAAATGACATGAAATTATGAGTGATTCAACAAAATCTGTGATACAAGAACTTTTAGAAAGACCTTTCACGACGAGATCGTTTGCCGAAAAACGGTTGATAGTGGAAAATGGACTTTCACTATGGGACAAACCCTAAAATCGCGAAAAAACATTAGCTATTTCATACAAAAATAAAAATGTCAAATTGTATGAAATTTCTTTTTAACCGACTTCAAAAAAGAAGGTTCTCAATTCGACCGTATATATGCTTTTTTTATGTACCTACGTTCAGCGATTATTTCGTCGTTTATGGACCGATTTTGATAATTCTTTTTTTATTCTAAAGTAGATATGCGCAGTGGGGTCCCGTGATAAGGACACCAGGATCTGATGATGGCATCTCAGGGAAATCGAGGGGAACTTTTGAAAATTGTATGGACAACTAGTGTGTTTGTTCATGTTATCATAAGTACATTAAAGCGCTACTATTTCATGAAGATCTGGAGTCGATCTGATGAAGCCGAAAGACAGTCGAGGGAACTCCTCAACGATTTACTGCAGTTATCTAGTGTTTGGGCTTGATTAATTTGTAGCGACGAGAACTTTACACTTACATGTTGAATTGAGCGCCATCTGGCGAGTAGTTTTTGAGTTATCTCTACTTATCAAGATTGAAGTCTGTTATTTTTTTTTGTAAAAAGCAATTATTATTTGCGATTTCAAAGTAGGTTTCTTAATGAAAGACTGCAAGTTTGTTAGATTGACCGTCTGAAGAAATGGTTTTCCGGTTATGCGCACTTAACACTACACTCTATATAACAAAAGCTGGAGCCAACCCAATTATAAACACCAGGAATCGCCACTGCAAACAACGTAATTTCCATGCAATTATAAACAGACGTAACATGCACGTTACGTCTACCATCATACCAGGGCGGCATAATCGTTTCACGATAAAGCCCTTTTATTAAGAATAAAAAAAAACATGCACGTTCTACAATGATGCTGTTATCAAATAAATTAATCAGTAAATCTTTCAAAATTAATAAAGATAATCATTGATCGTTCATATAATATCTCGCTACAGCACATGTGATGATACTCGATACCCAAGGAAAGTCTGTAAGGTTTCCGCGATGTTTTATACGTACATATAAACTCATTGTATAGGGGTTGGGTAGATTAGTGGCGTTCGTTATCGCGTATAGGTTCAATAACTTCATTAGTGCGATCACTAGAGCACACGTGCAGTGACGCAATGCAATGTCACAATATAAGTTGTGTAACGCCGCTCGCGTCGCGAGTGCGGCCAAGCCTCACTCTCTATCGATTTATACACCAACAATGAACTTCTCGATTTTAACTCCCAATGATCGCACCACATGACTGATCAACCCACCGATACAAATGTTGGACAATGATTATGGCGTTACATCTTGCAGAAATTTATACGCGAGCAACTTATTACGACAACGTTTGTTAGTGTTCAATTGTGTACGAGATCGCTCAGCCTGATATGGATTGCCAATAATTCTGAATCGATAAATAAATAACGAGCGATTGAGGCCGCGGGGAAGGATTTAGGCGAACCTTAGTCCTTCACGCGACGAAACAAGTAAAAAAGAAAGGTATAATATCAAAAAAAGGTATAATATAATTTGTAGTGACGTTTTTGCAATCTCAATGTGTTCTCGTGTTCTCGAGTGCGACGCAAGCAAACTGGACAGGAAATTGTGTCACGTCGTCTATATAAACATGTTCGCATGGGCTTTGCAATGCAATATATGAATAGTGCGGTAAAGTACACTAATATTAATTGACCTATGCGTGCTTTTCTGGGCTCTAGTCCAAAGGTAATTTAATAATCTCTACGTTACTAGAAATAACACTATACATGTTTTAATTGGTTATAGCACTGCAGCGACTACATTATACGGTACCTTCTCAAAGCTTATCTAGGCGAACTAGGCAAACAAAACGTAGCTTTGGAAATGGTAAGCGAAATGAATAAAACACAAATATTAATTGCAATTAGCGAATTTAAAACAGAAATGACAAATTATAACAAAGTAAACGCTATTATTGTTACAGGTTAAAAAAAGCTACAATTCGCAAAATAAAATGGAAAGTTATGTTACAATTAAATTATATTAGCACAACAATGGGATAAATTGGACGGGTTACCCTTGTTTCGTAAAAAACTTTTGATATAATTTTAATAAATCGAACAACGTTTAAGATAATAATCAGTTTGTATAATATCATTTGACATAATTTTCATTTGATCGAATATTCATTTTGTGTAATATTGATTGACATAATGTTCATTTGATCGAATATTATTTTATACAATGTTCATTTCATGAAATGTTCAGGTTATAAACGCCCTAAAGTCGGTTCTGGCACTCGCCGGCCGCTGCCGCGGCACGCTCGCTTCGCTCGCTCGGCTCGTGCGATGGTTCCTGTTAACCTAACACGTTCGTCGCTTCGCTCCTCGTTAACCTAATTACTTTAATTAAAATTAGCGCATTTGAACATTCGATAAAAAGATATTATTCGAAACAAATGATGATAAGAAATAAAATTATGGCAATCAAATATTCGATCAAATGAATAATTATGTGAAATGACTTTATTCCAACTAAAATTAGTCGAAGCGATTTTCGACGAAAAGTTGTTATACCAAACAAGAGGCACCCTAAATTGGACACGTGCAGGTTAGGACAAACAAGTAAACAACTTACCTATGAATCGGACATTGCCTACAGATCTCATTCTCACTCTTCTGTTCTCTTCTTCCAATTGGAGCTGGAGCTCCTTCTTCTTTGCCTAAAACATGACATTCAATTGTAAAACAAATACTTAATTTGAACACCACCTTGCCACAAGTTTAGGATATCCTTCACAAATGATAATGCGAATTGGATTTTATACATTCTTGGTTTTCTAAGTTACAAATCTGAGATGGGTTATTTCGTGCTATTCGCACATTGTACAAAAGTTCACGTGCATGTGACTGTCTGTGACCTGGTCGGTACATTCGGCAAAGTACATACTATATTTTTATAGCTAACGTCGCCCTCACCTGGTCGGTACACTCGGCGATCTCCTTCTCCAGCTTGAGCACCTGTTCGTCCACCTTGTCGGTGACGAACTGCGTCTGGCAGCGGCTGATGATCAGCGCGCGGAAGTTCACGCACTGGTCGGGCGCGTTGTCCGCCGGCACCTGCAGACGATACCGAGCTCAGTTTATTTTCGATACTTAGATCAATACTGATAATATAATACGGAAGAGTTGCGTCTACTTCATAATATGTTGCAGGACGACGTCTACCGGGTCCACTAATAATTATTATAATAAATATCTTAAGTCCATACCAGAGATTAGTATGAATGTACAAACAGGCAAACTTTTTTTAGATTCTGTTTTATTACTTTTTCTTAACCCCTTTCAAGTATTTCTTTGTAAATACATTCAATGTATAGATACAACTTTGAATGAAGATTGAAACCAATGGTTGTGACCCTTAGTATCTATAGATAAGAAACTGCTTACTTGAATTATTTCTGAATAGAAGAAACCAAGAGTAGTCAAGGTAACGGATATCACTACTAATATTATAATTGCAAGTCTTGTCCGTCTGTGACGCTTTCACGGCTAAACCTGATTTGGATGGAATTCGGAATGAAGATAGTTGAAGGCCCAGGGTCAAGCATAGGCAACTTTTTCTTCAAAATCAACCCAAGAGGGTAGAAAAAGGAGATACAAGTTTGTAAAAAACAAAAACGCTAAATCCCTTTTAATTTAATTTTAACATAAATCTAGATGATAACCCAGAATTAAACAGGCAATTTTTCTTTTTCAAAAATCAAAGGTAGGGTATAGGGGATGAAAGTTTGTATTACCTATATAAAACAATGTTGGCATGTATGTTATTTGGAAAGTGTTAGGGAGCACCCTTCCCCCTTCCAAGATTCGCAATATAAACGAATTCCATGCGGGTGAAGCCGCGGCCGAAAGCTAGTCACATTATATTTACAGTTTTTTTTTCTTACCAACTAAAGAATCAGTCGTTGGGTTTTGGTGGTTCTGTATCATGTATAGAATTTACAAATGATAAAATGAATTACCTAAGGACATTGGAAAAGCAGTGTTGGGGCTTATGAAATGCAATTATGTACCTAGAACACAACTGATAATTAACTATAAGTACCCGGGAATAGACACAATACAATAGACATTTTCATTAAATTCAGAAGGATAATAAATGAAAGGAAATAACTAAATTACAAAATGTTTTTTTCTGTAAAATATTGTGTAGGCATCGAATTCCTGTGAAATATTTTACATTATTCACATACCTATGAATTAAAAAAAATTGACGTCACATGATCATAAAAATATAATATTTGATTGAAATACACGATATTTTTTCTTATAACAATGTAAACCTAGTAAAAAGAAACAAATGTCTGCTCTCAGTCTAAGTTCCTTGTGATGTTTTCTGTATATCTGTGACGACATCGCCACCCACGATAGAGAGTGCTAATGGAAAAGAATGAATATTTGCTTTTATCTATTTATTCTAATCTTACATGGATATCCAAATTAAAATCAATGACACAGTAACCTGGTGGTACACTTTTATTATTTCGTACAATAGACTTTTGCATTTATTTTGTCAATCATTATACGTTTTGGTGCATGCAATAAACTTCCCACCAATTTATTTATAGCGTACCGAATCACCAAGACAAATGAACACTTTCGTCTCATGAAATAAATATGTGGACAGTGGTGTGTTTCCGAATATCGATACTTCGCGCAAAATATTTTATTCAATGGGGAACAAGTCTTAAATGAATTAAATTGAAAGTATTATGTTAAAGTCGAAGCTTAGTGACGTCACTAATGTTAATGACTCATGACTGTTTATGTTAATGAGTCATGTAGTAGTCATGTTTCTTTCTTTCTTTCTTATACATATTTGCATATGCTACAGCTATTTACGTTATGACTGTTTTTATCTGTCTGCGTTTTTTTACGTTCCAAACCAATTGTAAAATTGCTAAACGAAATTATCTTTCAGAGATAGTGCATAAAATTTTTAAGAATATTTAGGATTACACATACTTGTAAAATAATCAACCTTGATATTGCAGGATCTAAATATAAAAACCCTGTGAAGTCCCTTCATACCTTTTTTCTCAAATCTCCTGTCCTACATACAGACATAACCTACTTACATTTTAATATACATAAAAATTACCTGTAACAAAATCCAACGTACCTTGAGCATAGAAAGCTTGCTGCACATGGCCGCATAGGCCTCAGAGAAGTTGGGCTCGTCGATGGCCTTCTCGAACACGAGATCGATGACGCCCTTGAGGCGCGCCTCCGTGTTTATCTCCAGCGTCTTCACTTTATCGAGCAAAGTGTCGAACTTCTGAGGCGTCAGCTTGTTCAGGATACCTCGGAACTTCTTGTTCAGCTCCTGCCGAACACACATCACAAGCCTCACCAACTGACCCTTCATTTTACCCTCTAGGTGTGGATGAATATAGACCAATTCAAAATGTTTCTATTTGAATTTAGTTTCACCCAAAATGAACGTTATAAAACACAATGACGTCATATATACGACATAACAAAACTTCTGTTATAAGTTATAAACATTTAATAATTTCAATTTTCAATTGAAATGATTATGAAACAGATGGTCATCACATCAATCTTCAACAATAGCAATTCAATGTTATCCTTGAACATAATTAGTGCCACTAATATCATTGCTCACACACCAGTTTCTTTCGCTCCTAGCTCAAGTTGCAAAACAAGCTCACTCTTTATGAATTGCTAAATGACCCTAAACAGAGTATTGCATAACAGGGCACCTGTGGCTTCAAATTACCAATACATATCCACTTTACTTTATAAACTGTAACATTAGATATTATGAATAAGTAAAAATCTTAAAGTACGTAAGGGTGAAGGGCAATACATATTTTTATTGTAACATAAATTTCTTAAAGTAGGGCCATTTTAATAGGTCACATTTGACAGTTCGTCAAAATTTTACAAAGTAACCTTGAAAGGGAGACACCCCATATTATTTAATATTCTCTACTAGATATTGTTAAACTTTTTACACTAAAAAGTAAAGAACTGACGTCGTTACAAAGTTGCATCAGTGAACTCTTTTTCTTTTTAAACATTAGGGATGGTGCCAAAAGAAACAGATCAGTAGATAAGTTGAATTCGAGAAGTCGAACTAATCGGCAAAAAGTTTTTCACCATTATAAAATAAAATATATTTTAATACAAACAAAATTAATTTTTGTTACATTTTAAGTCAAAAAATATCTAATTATTCATTTATATATAGGTACATCTGGCTCAAAAGCCAGTATCCAGAAACGTGAATCGTTACAAAAAAGTCATGATTTCATTTCGCGCCATTATTTGACGCATTATTTTTGTCGTTCCTTTAGGCTAAGCGTCCACAGGTCGGTATCGTACGCATCGGACGCATCGCATTAAACGGATCGTAGTATTCTTTGTATAGTAAATCATACAAGTGCGTCCACAGTGATCCGCATCGTACGGATCGTACTTTCTATACAAACTGCGATACTGCGATGCGTCCGATGCGTACGATACCGATCTGTGGACGCTTAGCTTTAGTCGTTGTGCGCTTTTTAATACTTTTTATAACAATCGCATTCGATTTACAGATCGATTAAAACATCGATTAATTAAATTTAATCGATGTTTTTCAGCAGGTTACACTCACTATGAAGCAAAGACAAACAGTTGTCAAATGTGCTATACATTTAAAAATCTGAAACTGATATTTTTAAGTACATACCTGAGTCTTCATCTCTTCATCGGTGATGTTCTCCTTCTTGAACCTGGTAGGTTTCCAAGCATCCTTGGTCTGGTTAAGCTTGACCTCTTCGCGTAGAGACAGCGACACATATACAGTTTTGTGACCAGCACTGCTGCTTGACGATGGGGTCAATTTTACACTTCCCTTGCCTAAAAGATATTAGTCATTGTTAAAGGAGAAAATCAATTAGTGCTCCAGTCCTCTGCTAGTCCTTTGTCTTAAAGCACGCTATGTGAATACCTGAATGAAACTTTACACATATTTCACAACATTATGAATTCTCAGGTATGCAGGTGTTTCAATATTATGCTTTGGAAAGTCTAGGAATTAAATATACACATGATATATAGGGGGCCTGCTTGTTACTTAATCTAGGTCACTTCCATTCTTCATCCATAAAGTTATAACTTTATTTTTTGTGTTATGGGACATGTAAATTATGTTTAATCATGGCAACTCCAACATAAGTAACCTTTGTGCAAAGAATGATTGTGTGTAAATATGAATTTCAATGTAATGACAGCATACTAATTATATATTTTACCATTGGGATTCATGCTATTCCTGCCATCCTTCTTTGGCTCTCTCGGAGTATTACTTCTGGTGCTGACACCAGCATTCTTCAGGAAGTAGGGTTCCAAAGCATTGTTTGGAGGCCTCATTGCGAGATTGAATGTAGCTGGCTCCTGCATTGGCGTTGTCTAAACACAAAAAATAATAACAGTTAAAATAACAATCATTGGCTATTGGCATTGGCTATATTACATAACCATCTATGCATTATCCTTACCCTAATGACATTGCAGGTTTCTAGTAAAGGTACATCAGGTTTGTTTCTGGACATGGGATCCTCCTTTATTTGCATAAGCAGTCCAATGTCGTAGCACTTCTTGCCACTTGTGTTTAGCGGTGACCATTGATCTGAAATAAATGCATAATTTAATCAAAGATAGTGGCCAAGGATAAACAATGAAACTTAATAGATTCATGGTATGTTTAGAGTTTTATGAAAACATTAGACAAATACAAACCGTCAGTATATTTATATTTAGGAACAAATGCAGCAGCGGCAGATGCGGGCGCTGGTTCAGGGGCCTCTGTAAGCTCAGGCTCAATCTCGGGCTCTGCTGATGGCTCAGGTTCCACTGATTCATTCTTCTCCACATTCTCTTCCTTTTGGGGCAGGAGTTTCTCCTGTTCTACATTACTTACTTTATCAGTCTCATCTTTACCATTTTCATATGATACAGTTTCTTTCGCAGCAACTTCGCTATTGTTGGCTGCCATTTTATTTGCTTTCTTACTGCTATTCTTACTATTCTTTATAGCTTTTTCATTTCTATGCAGTTCCTCCTTTACAGGTTCAGGTTTGGTGACATTAGCTGAGTTTCCGTTTGCAGTCTCTGGATCTGTAAGTTGTTACCATGATTAATCAACAATGCTAGTGATATTCATTAATGATACAAGTGATACAAGTAGTAAAAAGAAGTAGTTAACCTGTAGTTTTATTGTTAAGGTTAATATCTTTCATGTTCGCCTCAGGGTGATTGCGGGCGCAGCTGGCTATGCTCTGAGTGAGCTTGGCCTGTGCCTGACTAGCGCTTGTTGTTGCCTCGGCTGAAGGTTTCTGTTCTCGTGCAACCTTCTCGATGCTTGCAGAGAGCAATTCTGTGGGCGTGGGTGTCGCTTCTGGGAATGTGGCTTCACTGTTCACAGGCGCAACCTTTGCCTCCTCTGCAGCCTTGTTAGTCTCGACCTGTTTTGTCGCTGCTTGGGGTTTTGTAGAATCCGAGGGTTCACCGCTTTGACTAGTTGGTTGGTTGATAGACTCAATTGAACTATCAACAGAACTAATCACTGAAATTTAGAAATTTTAATTTTATTACTGAGCATAGTTATTAATGATGGAATATTGAAATGATTGAATTATAAATTTTGTACATGCAACCGTGGAACAAAAATTATAATAAGGACACACTTTATGATACACAAAATATGAATCACATCTGAATTTGAAACTGTCCAGAATCAGGATAGCAATGATAAGAGACAGAAGATACAAAACTCTATCAATATAGTCATTGCCACTTATTTGCAAATCAATATACAGTAAGGGTCGGGCCACATTGATCGACGGCGATCGACGGTTTGTCCATACAAAAAGAGCGTAAAGTATGGAAAGCCGTTCGGCTCGTCGATGCGAAAGGACGCGTACGGCTTTCCATACTTTACGCTCTTTTTGTATGGGCAAACCGTCGATCGCCGTCGATCAATGTGGCCTGACCCTAAGAAATACAGAATACTTAGTACTTATGCAGTAAAAGTATAAAATAGCTGAAACCAAGTATTGAAGTTTCTAGAATATACTAGAGAAGCTTACAGTAAGGAACACTATCTTAACTGCAGCAGCAATTTCTAACTACTTTGCAAAAATACAAATATATACTTGCCAAACTGACAACATATACTAAAATGGTTATCAAAATCTATTGACACATTTGACAAAAGTAATCAAGGGTTGAGGAACCAACCCCACTCTAACTCAGCAATTGTGAAACAAAACAACACATTGACAGGACCAATGTAAATCACCACATACATCCTAAACCTTAACAAGAACAAGTAAGGAACACTGCTAGAAGTGTAATTGCTTCAAGTTTAACTTTATATTGATACAATGGATGGATTGCAAGCATCTATAGACCCACACAACCAGTCAGGGGTAAAAAATGTCAACCACCTCTGACAGGACCCAGCATAAAAATAAGGAGATAATATAAACCAAAGTTTTAACACCATCATGGAAGAAAACCACCAATAACTACAATCTTGCGTCACAAGAATGACACCTCACCACCAAAACTTCGAATAAAGGTTATGTACGAAATATTTTAAAATATCAATAGCAATAGTTAATTCGTTTGCGTATACAACTAAACTAACACTGGGAACAAAAGAACACTAAATTGCAAGACAGTTTGGCAGAAACTCGGAACTTTCAATATGGGAGGATAATAAAGAACGAAAGCCTTCGTCGGAAACGAGTACGGAAAGGCACACCCAGTTAGGTAATGCATGGAACAAGAATCTAGTCTCGTGCTTCATCACGTACACCAAGACGTAGCGATATATATTTCGTGCAGAGACGGAAGCAAAATGGCAGAGTGCAAGATCCGTGTCCAGCGGGATCGGGGACTATCGGATGGCGAACACTCCTATGCAATTCACATACATTGGTTTCCCTGCTTTAGGCTCGTTTTTGATGTCGCCTATCACTTTTTGTGAACCAAGTTCGAAGTCTATAAATAGAGAGGTGAGCTATTTCCACGTGGGAGTCTCGGTCTCGGTTCTCTCTCGCACCGTACCTGATTGTCAGCCTAAAATATGTGTAGCACTGTTCGCTATTCTATATCACAGTATCAAATCCACTAAATTGCGAAAAAACTTCACACAAACGGGCGCGCCGCGTTAACGTAGCAATATGGTAAAAGAAAGTATATTCAAAAGGTCACTCGAGGACTCGAGGATGTAAAATGTCTGACTTAGTCTTCGTTCACTTTAACCACATCACTTAACATTTACACCTTAAATAAAAATATTATTCTATAAAATGCTAAATAAGTAACTCCAATTGTATAAATGTGTGAACAGTAATAAAATAAAATTTAAAAATATTTAAAACGCAGCCATGCTCTGAATGACTGTGAAGTAAAAGCCGCCATGTTGAATCGTTCCACGCGGACGGCCGACCTAGTGCAACTAGTGATGTGCGCAAGTACAAAATCTATCGATTTTCGTCACACTTGTTAGGCGAGAAATCCCAGTCTCATCGCTACACCTATATGCAGGGAAGCTAAAACTTTTGAGGATTAGTAATTTAACATACCGAAAGACTGCAAAGATACCGGCTAGCTTTAAAAAGTGGACCTTTTGATAATAGTGTACATAAAAATCGGGACGAAATGCACGATATTATCATCAAATCAAAAATCATAATTTTTGAAACAGATCAAAAAATAATAATTTTATTTTTAAACAATCAGACGAAAAAAATTACAGTACCCTATTAACGACCTTAAAACGGTAAAACTTATAAAAATGGTATTTTTTTAAATATATAATTAGATTTTTTTACCATTTTGTCGGCACGATATAAATATTTCTTGTAATAATGGATTATTAGTTAAGCCGCCGACAATCTGACTGACAGATATAGTAAAATTATGAGTTTCGAATTTTTTCGGGATATTCGAAACGATCAAATTAGATTTAGTATTTATTTCTAAACTTCTTATATTCTTATTTGCACTTCACTTCTTAACTTTCCTCATTTGCGCACCCAATAAATTGTTCGCACGTTCATAAGGGTGCGTACAGACTATATAACAAAACATGTTATAAAATAAAGTTAAATAACATGTTTTATAAATGTGGACGATATGTGTCACAAAAACTTCTCATGGTCTTGCAGTAACGTAAATTGTATCCTATCTAGGGAGGGGTTTTTTGGAATATCGGATTGACCGGGCTTCTTCTTGAACGTCAGTATGTAGCGCCCCGAAAAAAAATTTATAGTAGTGTGAATACGCGATTTAATCTTTTTAACCGACTTCAAAAAAGAAGGAGGTTTTCAATTCGACCGTATATATGCTTTTTTTTATGGGTGTTCAGCGATTTTTTCGTCGTTTAAGGGCCGATTTTGATAATTCTTTTTTTGTTGTAAAGTAGATATGCGCAGTGGGGTCCCCTGATAAGGACACCAGGATCTGATGATGGCATCTCAGAGAAATCGAGGGGAACTTTCGAAAATTGTATGGACGACTAGTGTGTTTGTTCACGTTATCATAAGTTCATTAAAGCGCTACCATTTCATGAAGGTCTGGAGTCGATCTGGTGAAGCCGAAAGACAGTCGAGGGAGCTCCTCAACGATTTACTGCAGTTATCTAGTGTTTGGGCTTGATTAATTTGTAGTGACGAGAACTTTACACTAACATGTTGAATTGAACGCCATCTGGCGAGTAGTTTTTGAGTTCGGTTATTTTGTAAAAAGCAATTATTTATGAAAACTTTACTAAGGTCTAGACTCTAGATTACTAATGCTCACGAAAAGCTACTATGGCAATAACGAAAATACGAGGGGTGATCATTAAGTAATGATAATCGAGTATTCTTAGAACGCATAAAAACCCAAAATATCATTTTTTGGCTTGCTTATACATCCACTAGTTTAGCTCCAAAAATTTGTATAAATAGGTCATCATTATCGGGAGATACATTCATTTGAATACGAACTGTCGAAGAGAAAACATCAGAATGGAGAAAAATGAAATGAGCTGTCATCAAGTACCTCTGCCTGAAAAAAATGTCTACCAAAGACATACACAGGAACTTAGTGGAAACATTGGGAGATTCTGCTCCTCCATATTCCACAGTCGCAAGTTGGGCAAAGGAATTTAAGCTGGGTAGAACCTCCACTGAAGATGAGCATCGCGAGGGACGCCCAGCCACGTCCCTTACCGGAGAAAACGTGAAAAAAGTGGAAGACATCGTGTTGGCCGATCGAAGGGTGACCGTAAGGCATGTAGCTGAGGTCACAGGGATCTCATATGGCAGCGTTCAAAAAATCATTGTCGACGAGTTGCATATGAAAAAGGTCTCTGCGCGTTGGGTGCCGAGAATGTTAACCGACGAGCAAAAAAAGAAACGAGTCGACATTTCAAGGGTGAATCTTTAAAAGTTCCAGGACGATAAAGAAAATTTTTTGTTGCGTTTTGTGACCATGGACGAGACCTGGATCCACCACTTTGATCCCGAAACCAAGCAACAATCGATGACTTGGAAACGAGCCTCCTCACCAAGTCCGAAGAAATTCAAAGTGTCAAGTTCAGCGGGAAAGGTTATGGCGTCTGTTTTCTGGGATGCTGAAGGAATTATTATGGTAGAATATTTGGAAAAGGGGGTCACTATAACAGGCTCTTACTACGCAGACCAAATAAGAAGATTGCGAGAGGCTATTAAGTCAAAAAGACGCGGTAAACTGCGCGCTGGAGTGCTGTTTCACCAAGACAACGCTCCGGCTCACAAAGCCGCAGTTGCGATGGCTGCCATTCAAGAAACGGGGTTCGAACTCCTCGAACACCCTCCCTATTCGCCAGATCTAGCTCCCAGTGACTTCTACCTCTTTCCTCGGCTCAAAGAACACCTCCGGGGTAACAAATTTGAGAACGACAGTGAAGTGATGGCTGCAGTAGAGGCGTTTTGGGAGGGTCAAGACAAAGATTTTTTTTCTAAGGGAATCATGGGTTTAGAAAAAAGTATTAACTTGTTAGGAGACTACGTTGAAAAATAGATTTTTTTTATCTAAGTGTTCTGTTTCATATCGATTATCACTTACTTATTGATCACTCCTCGTAGGTTTCTCGCAATTCTCTATTAGATAATATTGTAGCTTAGCTGTAACGAAGTAGGTCTGGCAGCAAACTAAAACCACCTGACAAGCATCAAATTAAAACCACCTGACAAGAAATTTACGAGTGAAGTTTAGAAAGTAAGTGTTACCAGTAAAACAAATTAGTTCCATGAGCTTCCTGCAATATGGCGAGGTTTTTTATATTCCTGGTCAACCAATACTTTGTATGAATTGTCAAAGCTTTTGACAGCTGGCAATACCATGAATGTGTCAAAAACCTCGCATTAACATTTGTTAAGGCCCGTCCTACGCTTGTGGGTTCACGTATTCGTGTGAATGTGAATGAGCGGCTTAAGAGTAATACTTATATAATAATAAAGAAATAGTAATAATAATAAAGAAGTAAAAACAAGAAAATAAATTGCAATATATTTTATCTGTTCGCCATCATACACGAAACACATTGCGTGACGTCATTTGCAGCTAAACTGTCAATCTTTTTTTTTCGTTCCCTTACTACTTTCAGAAACCAAATATAAAGTGACTAGACTTTTTCGTGGCATTTTATCATATAAGTGTTTGTAGATATTTTTACGATTAATAGGGTACTTTCGGATTTAAAAATAAACTTTATTTTCCTAATAAAAAGCAACAAAAAATATATTTCGGCAAAATAAACACGCTTTCTTGCCTTAAAATAAAATATTCTTTCTTTATTTCCAGAAAAACGCTTTCAGCACTTGTCAGCCATTTTGATGACGTAATAATGGTAAAAACAACAGTCGCGTGTATGTATGACCGGCATTCATTCAAGTTGTTATGCACGAAACTGAACTGACAGTTTGGTTGGTTGGTTTTTGTTTTTGTCTTTATGACGTCACGCCAATGACTCGTATTTTAGGTCACGTGACATACAGATTAAAAATTTCGAATTTTAATATTGTATATTAAAATAATTATGTGCTTTTATGACTCAAAATCAGAATATTAAAGCATATTTATACGAGTACATAAATTTTTATTTTTATCAAAGGAGATGGTCCATTTTGGGCCTGATCTTGTACACTAAACCATGAAAAACCAAAAAATACAGAAAGCTCATTAAAAATATAATAAATTCACAAGTCGCAATAAATGACTTGCTAAAATAAAATTAATTTCGAGTCATTCGGTAGGTACTTGCAACACTTGCAAGATGGCGTCCTTCACTCTGAGTTCGAGCCATTGTTCAAGCATAGAGAAGGCATATTGACAGATAACGCCATACGTCAAAAATTATGAATCCTCTGGTCTGCTGCCCGCCATTATGTAGAATAATTGCGTCACGTGGAGTTAATAAATAATTTTTGCACTGAAATAAAGATGAGTTCGTGGATTTGATTAGTCAAAAATGGTTTATTTTTCTTTTTTATTTTATTTTATCATTGGTACAAAAACCAGGCCCAGACTCCATACAATTTTGGACCGTCTCCTTTCATAGTTTATTTTGCATTACGGAAAGTACCTTATTATGAACATGGTTTATTTTAAATCTTTTTTGAAATAATTGTCAGCTCCCATAGTTTTATGCCCGGTTCACATTTATTCCAGTCCAGTAATCCAGCGGGTAATCCAGTCCAGTGCTGGACTGGATCATATCGTTCACATTTATTCCAGTCGTTCAAAAGCTTGTAGATCGGTAACACTACAGTGACAATGCTTTCAAGAAAGGAGTTTGAAAATTGTTTTAAAACTGTTCAATTATTACTGTTAGAAGAAGTAGCTGATTTCTGATATTTGAGAAGAACCTTCTATTTGCATACCCTCACAAATATATTGCAGGGCGGATTGGCGCTTGTCTTCGTGTCTATAAAATTCCGAAGTGATGTCCCACAAACATACATGTTCTCTGTACAAAGAAACAAACTGAAAAGTTTGGTTTTCAGTTAACTTCATTATTAGGAATTAGTCCCTATCCCAAAAAAACAACAATTCGTATTCACTGTTTAACGTGTAATCCAGCATTGGATTGGCCGTTCACACTATTCCAGTGGCGCTGGAATGGGCGAGTTGGAATGAAAAATAGACCGCCATTCCAATCGACTGGACTGGATTGATCACTGGAATAGTACATTCCAGTGCAGGTTCAGCCCGGTTCACATTATTCCAGTAGCATTCCAGCGCTGGACTGGAATGCTGGACTGGAGTGCTACTGGAATAATGTGAACCGGGCATTATAGCTTAAAAATGTTCATTAATTTTATCGACATCGCTAATAAGTGACACAAACCCCGAGACGGTCCCAACTCTATCGTTATAGATAAAATATTCAAGATTGCAAAATACATAAATGTGAATGTGACGGCGAGAGGTAGTCTGGTAGCAATGAATGATAAACCTATTACGTTAATTTCCTAACTTTGAGATTGAATCTAAACCCACCCAATAAATTACGAATAGACATCATAAATTATAAAATAATAGCTTTAAATTACGTCTACGTGCGATATTTATACAAGGAATAAGTCCACGAAGGTAACATGTCGATGGAAATGTTAATAGATTGTAATATTGTAAGACATCCTCAGGGGCAATTTAAAATTGTCATGAGACTCCAAAAATTATTTTATAATTTTCCATGAAAAAAGATATTTTTAAAGAACAAGCTATACACACCCTGCGACGTAAGTTTTTATAAAAGTCGTAATATCCATCGAAAAAAGGTAAAAAATTCATAAAATTAAATACGTCACGATGACAAGCTAAGCAGAGTCGAATGTATTTAGGCATTCGTTCATTTCGATTCGATTCGTAGACTCAACATTGATTCAATACACAGCTCTGCAACTCCTTGAATGACGTGAAATGATGACGTTTATTACCTACAGCAAAACTACGAAATTAAATCACTTTATTACATCCTCATACCAGCTAAAAACGTCAATAATTACTATATTTTATGCACCTAAGATTCATACAATTATCTTTTAGATCTTGTTGCTATATCAGTTTACTTCTTTGTACCTAGGAGCTTTGATATATTATAATATTCGACACCATTTTCGTTGATAGATTTAAAATCTAGAATCTAGACTTTATACGCAGAGATTTGAATTTTATTAGACAAAAAATAGATTTAGATTATAGTATGTACAAAACATGCTTAAAAATATCAGAAATGCTTTAGGAGTTGTGTATCTTCCGTAAACTTGTTTTCGCTACTAATTTATTACGCTTTAATACTATCTTCGGCATATTGGACTTGGCAAGCTGGCAACACTCGTTAATGCTGGGTCTACATTAGCGTGCTACGGCGAATATTAGAGTTAACGCGATGAATGTGGCCGGGTACATCGTGTCATCGCGTAGTATTCGGGCGAAGACGATTTAGATCGGGGAGCTGTCGGTAAACTGGCGCGGATCAAAGGGATTTGTCGCGACAATATTCGCTTGAGTGGCTACACCTACGTCAATTCAGTGTTTTCCAGAATTTGAAGCAAGACGGACGTGTCTGTATTTTTTGTACACTATGGAGTGGAGTAACGATAATTGCTTTTTACAAAAAAAATAACCGACTTCAATCTTGATAAGTAGAGATAACTCAAAAACTACTCGCCAGATGGCGCTCAATTCAACATGTAAGTGTAAAGTTCTCGTCACTACAAATTAATGAAGCCCAAACACTAGATAACTGCAGTAAATCGTTGAGGAGTTCCCTCGACTGTCTTTCGGCTTCATCAGATCAACTCCAGATCTTCATGAAATGGTAGCGCTTTAATGTACTTAAGATAACATGAACAAACACACTAGTCGTCCATACAATTTTCGAAAGTTCCCCTCGATTTCTCTGAGATGCCATCATCAGAGCCTGGTTTCCTTATCAGGGGACCCCACTGCGCATATCTACTTTACAACAAAAAAAGAATTATTATCAAAATCGGCCCATAAACGACGAAATAATCGCTGAACGTACATAAAAAAAAAGCATATATACGGTCGAATTGAGAACCTCCTTCTTTTTTGAAGTCGGTTAAAAAAGTGTTAGAGTTCATTCAATTTTATGAAACGGAGAGTATCATATGGAATCCTAGTGACCCTGACCATAAAAAGAAACACTTGGTTTGGTGCATGATGCGTCGATTCGAATTAAAAATAAGCTCATTTGGCCTACCACAGAAGAAGAAATGAAGAAGAAAGAAGATTCATTGATGGCATACTACAGAGCCCATCTCAATAAAATTAAGAAATCGATTCAGTCAGGAGAAGGATTTCGTCAGTCAGGAGCTCAGGAGTCAGCACAATCCGGCACGATTAATCGCGTGAACTCGACACGAATCTTCGTCCGCCTTAATGTAGACAAGAGCATCGCCTATGCCCGAACACGATGTTTTTGTCGCGCCAACACGATACGAATCTTCGCCCGCTAATGTAGACCCAGCTTATGACGAAGTTTTTTCAATTGTTGTTTTAATTTTAAGTTCCAACAAACGTGACTTTCGAGTCAGTAATAAAAGAAAAGGTAAAAAACGAAAGTACGTATGAGTTGTAGAACACAACGATCTTCTAATACATATAACTAACCAGACGTTGATCTTCAGAAAACTGAAACAATGTAGATGTAGACTTGCCGACAAGTAGACACAATAGAAGAGTGAATGAACGAATTTTTAAGTTCATTGAAACATAGCAGACGTGGTTATCTAAATAAAATTGCCATCTTTATTTACACGTATTTACATAACTATACTGTATGTCGCGTCGTACGAACAGCTGGTATTATCATCTGATCAGTACCTACATTGATTGGGATGATTTTTATTAGATACACGTTCACTGTTATTTTATAATGATACTGATTTAATTATGTACCTGCCAAAGATAAAGTACAGCGTAGTTAACAAAAATCTTATCTACTTGATCAACTTGTTGCAAAATTTTGTAAAACGTAAAGGACAAATTACCTGTATATACCTATTTACTTGGTGCTTAGAGAGAGAGAATTCAACAAGTCCACATGTGGCAAATTTCATGTAATAGAACTAGGCCGAATTATACTTAGAATTTATGATTAACTTAACAGATTAATTTAAGAAAATATAAGTAAGTTTAACTGAAAAATAAGCAAACCAAAATGATTTCCTGCTAAATATTATTTCATTATCAATCAACTCGTCAAATCAAATCTTCGTATATCAAAATATCAACTACAGTTACTTACCTTGCCACGGTGACCCGGCCACCTGTTTAGTAATTCCAGACAGAACATTTCTTTGTATCCTAAGTAGTAAAGCAAACCACGCCAGGTGTTTACCCCCTGTGAGTTTCAATGTGAAAAAAACACGTTTCTGGTATTCATTCTAGGTATCAGGGATAAAGAATAAAGAACTCAGGTAGTCCTTTTATTGCAGCCCCTTCGGCGGAACTACCACAATCTAAGATATTTCTTACCTGTACTTTTAATGCAATGCAGGTATTGAAAATAAAGAAATCGCAGCGAAGTTGTTTACTGGTTAAAAACGGGAGTGAAGCTGTATTAATTGTAACTGCAGATACACAAAACTTTGCACGAAATGAAGTCGTTGCGTTGTAGAAAAATACAAAATAAGTATTAAAGCAATAAAATTGAAGGTGAACGTTAAAGATTGTAACGAAAGACTAATCATATGGCGTAAATCAGGGGAGATAGCATTCACCAATGAATTGGGTGAGAATACAGTAATACCCCGGACTTACGCGATAGGTGGGTCCGAGTGATTGCCGTGTAAGTCGAATTCGCGTAAGTCGGGGTTCAACTTTGCATATAACTACATGTAAAGGTTGTTTAATCGGGACCAGAGTTTAAAGAAAACAATAATTTAGAAGAAAAATGTTTATAAAGTGTAGGATAATAAAAAAATTACATTGTTATGAATAAAGTAACCTAAACCGAAGTTATTTTGATGTCGAAGGCTTTATATATTCTAACAATGTTGCCTGACGAGTTAAATTTTTCTTCTTTTCACGTAAAATTTCCTCGTAGCATACCAGTAATTTTTTTTATTCCTCATTTTGTAGTAGAAAAACGTTCTTCATTAGAATCAATTTTTACTAAAATTTGTAACCCCTTTTCAATTGAATTGAGTCCTTCTGTTAAGTTTGCAATTGTCATTTGACTTACCGATTCAACTGGGTCTAGCGAATCAGTTTGTTCAACGTCTTGATCATACTTACACATTTCTATAACCTCGTCAATTGTTAGCTCTTGATTGTGTGAATCTAGCAATTCTTGGACGTCATCATATCGACCTCTAAATTTAAAACCTGTCGAAAACTGAACACTGAGAGGGCGGAGCGATTGAGCCGATGCGTGCGGCAATCAAAATGAAAAACCGCGTATCTCCGAATTCGCGTAAAACGGGGTAGCGTAAGTCGGGGTATTACTGTATTGAATACAAATTCTTGGAAATCCTAAATGTTGAACTGGTTAAAAGAACTTATTATCTTTTAAAATAAATATAACACTATTAAACGGCCAAGCGTCAGGAACTCAGGACACAGGACGATGAGCAAACAATTGAAATTGAAACAAACAATGGCGATAAAGACAACTTTAGTTTCCACAAAAAGCTCAAGCAAGCAATCGAGAATGGATTATCGGCAGTAGTGCTAAAACTCAACAGTAATTGTGTAAATCGAAACTATTAATTAAATTATTTAGTAGGATTTGGAATTGCGTTAATTCAACAAGCTATACTGTACCTTGGAAGATATTTTTGTCTGCGTTAATTTGCGAAGATAGTTCGGTTTAGGCGTTCCTCCTCCACCTTGCTTACGATCTAACTATTATATTATAAAGCATCGCACGCCTTATAACTTTATTGATAGTAGTCTACATGCATCTTTGAAAAGTAACCCATGGTATGTTAAGTTTTAAGGATAGGTACAACTAGTAGTACATAATTTAAGGATAAGGATAGTACATAATTTTGAGCAATTTGATGTGCATGCAGGGTTCATTGCAAAGGTCATAGTTTTCAATGATGCGGAGGACGTCTATCCTTTTTCAGTAATCTATCAAATGAAAAGTAATAACAACTAATACCATAACGTGGCTTCAGAATTGGTGGGCAATTTACTGCAGACAAGACAAAATATTGAATATCCATGACCCAAACACGACAGTCAGATTGAGTTTGATTTTATGAGACCCTGACGAATATTAATCAGTAACTAATAACTTTTTAGGTATTCAAATCATTCTGAAGCTTTTCCATACGCGGCATACTTACGCCTGAAGTATGTTATTAATACGAACATGTAGGTTAATTTCAAAAACAACGAAATTTAGTTTTTGTTATAACGTAATAAAAAAAAACACTTAGCAGACTAACCAACAATGCTGCCCAAAATGAAGAGATGTAAGCGGGCCTCAAAAATTTACTTAATGACTGTTGTGATAGTATTTGAATTCTTTTAAAATTGAAGCTTAAGACTACAGTTTTAAAACTTAATCACCGACGTGGTAAAATACCAAACAAGGCAGGCACTAGATGACATAATTAACGTAAATAATAAAGTGCGTAATCAGACGGTCACGTGACAGTATGATGACAAGTCCATAATAACAGCCGTGCATGTCATGATGTATCGTTAAGTTAGAGCCGATGCGTGTGGTAGTATAACAATCTTGAGTTTAGTTTTTATAATAGTTGGTTAAAGAAAGCAACATTTAAGTTTAAGTTAGGGATATTGTTAGACAATCACACGGCGTTAAAAGGAAATTTAAATATTTTTACAAACATGCCCTCTTAATTCGGTAATGGAAAATATTGTACTTAACAGCACTGTGATGTTGTGTGAATTATCTATAGGTGTAATATAATTTTATAAAGACTGACATCAGACCCAGGATTTATCACCTAAATCAGGGACAGGTCAAGAGTAATTTTATCTAGTCTAATCTCTGCATCGTCTTTGAGATTTGGATGCCCCTTGATTTTCCGTTTATAATCTGCGACATGTAATCGATATCGACTGCAAGTGACCAAATACAATCGCAGAGATTAATAAATAGTGTTTAGTACGCGTCTATGTGTATGTGTGTAAATTTTAATGTGTACATGACGTGTGTACTTACTATTGCTTGGCGTAGGCCCATTAAGCTTAGTATCCTTGTCCGGCGTGACGTGTTTTTCCTTCTCCTCGGAGCGGTGTCGGTGCGACTCGCGCGGCTCCCTCACGCGCTGGGGCTGCGGCGCGGCCGTCGTCATGAACGTGGGCATCGCTGACGTCGCGAAAGTGGGCATCGCCGACGTCGCAAATGTGGGCATCGCGGACGTCGCAAAAGTGGGCGTCGCTGACGCCGCGAACGGGGGCATTGCTGACGCCGCAAACGTGGGCATCGCCGACGCCGCGAACGTGGGCATCGCTGACGGCGCGAAAGTGGGCATCGTTGACGTCACAAACGTTGGCATCGCTGTCGTCACGAAGTTGGGCACGGCCTGCGTCAACGCGGGGGCGGTCGGAGCCGGCGCCGGGACACTGGGAGGCGCCGGCCCCGTTTCGACCTTCTCGGCTTCCTCCTGAACTGGCGCCACATGTTTGTTTTTGCTTTTCGATTGCTTTGTATTACCAGTCGGCACATTTTTATTAGCATCCGCTAATACTTCGCTAGGTTTATGCGTTCTAGTATTCGTCGGCACTGTCATCTTGGGCACTATCACGGGACTGTCCGATATGGCCGACACTACGGGCGTTTCTTTCGTTCGGACGCCGTCGGCCGGCCCGAGGGTTTTATTGTCGTTATTAATATTTAATATATCAGACTTTACTATATTATTATTAATTGAAGTTACTGTGTTCGTTTGGGATGGTACATTGGAGGCGCACGTGATCGGTGATTCAACGTTCTTACTAGATACGAAGTTCGATTTGATAGCACTATCGCACGCGGTCGGCTGGTTGGCGACCTTGTGCACCATTCGCGTGAACTCGGCGATGCTGTGCGTACTCGACTCCTGCTGGACGCCATAACCACAACGTATCGTTAGAATTGTAGCTCACTGCAGCAATTATACTATTACACAGGTATATGCAGCAATTAGTGCTCGGTCACAATATACCACCGAACGGTAAGTATCGATGTATTCGGATAGCTTGGAAAGGCATGCAGTTTTTTATGCTTTCACGTTATGCGACAAATACGTCATATTTACAATTATTAAATATTATTATCTATTCGTATTATCTCTAATAATATAGTCACAATTTAAAAGGCACGATTTGACGTTTCTCATTCACAAAATTAAGTAACTGTGTATGACTTAACATGATAAATCGAATAATTATGGAGAAATATTTATGTAAGAAATGCCTTCACATTTTATTGGAATTAGTTCTTAATCGTATTAAACATTTTATTTAGTTTAAATCTCTTTAAATCATAATTTTCACAGGATCAGTCGCATACATGAGACATAATTACAACGTGTTATTAAGTGGCCTGTAGTGATTACTATGACAGCCGTATATGAACTAACTATTACCGATACATTGATTAATCCGATAATAAAATTAATCATAGCAGCAAAAGCAGTCCCATTTAAAATTTGTATTGCAGGCTGTACTTTTCTGTAATTTGAGAAACATTTGCTAACAATTCTGTAGCTCTAAGCAATAATGTTCGATCGACGTGTCACTTATGGTAAGCAGTCAGTGAAAACGATATGGCAACACAATCTCAGTTATTTGTAATTTACCTCAGTGTAACAGTTATATTATCACAAAGTTTATTTGTCCAAAAAATTTGAAAACGTTTCATTCTAAAATCGATACATCGATTTTAGAATGAAACCTATACCGATACCTATACCGTACATCCCTACTGTCGCTGTGATAGCAAAATGTCAAATCGAACTTCTTAAATCGTGGCACTCCTATTCTAAACAAACATTATTTATGGACGTATATACGGCACAGAAAAATATTAATTAAGCATTGTAAAGAGATAATTAAATATAACGTCTATCCATATCTATCTATCCATAGAGAAATAAAACAAGTAGAGGATATTTTTTATTTCTTTATATTGTAAAAAAAGGCTAATGTTCAAAGCCCATACAGCCTTATCTAAGGTCGTGAATTATCGATTTTTTTCTTCGGATATGATATCGATATTATCGTATCGTTATAGCGCAAATATCGATAAAAATATCGATGTGTCCCCTTCGATATTATCGGTTTTCCGATATATCGTTGCAACCCTAGGCCTAGAAGTGATAACGCATTGTAATCATTATATTTATCATTGCAAAGTGGCTGTTAAGTACACACCACTTCGCCCTTAAAATCACGAGAAACATCACTTTCCTACTGGTCCTACAAAACAAATACTTACATAGGTATTAAAAGTGTGCATTTTGCGTGAGAATTGTGTTATAACTGATACTCAACGGAAGTGATATTATATCGGTGAATCTACACAAAATGTGGCCAAAACATTTATCGCTATAGTGAAACAATTCATAAAGTGTCGAATGTATTAGGCATACACTTCATTTGTGTGGTCAATTTGCGATTAAAGTGCCGTAACGTCACAATAGGGTCAAAAAAGACGTTACTATTCACTTCTTACTTTTTTCATTTTTTTATTATATATTTTCTCTCATAATACAATGGACAGTAACTTACCGGTTGAGGAGTTTGTCTTTCGCTTGCATCGCCGCCCAAATATTGATTATCACTAGAATGTAATTCTTGCAATATATCTTGTTCTGTAACAATGAACATGTAAAATGTTATACCTTTTGTGCGTCTTTTCCGCACAATTATTTATAGTCGCTTTGAAATTGTTATATAACAATTTAAGGTTAAAATTTAACCTTTGAGTGATAACCACTTCTTTGTTTTTAATGATTTTCGTCCACCAATTCAGCATAAATTTTTAAATAACAAACCTAATTAGTTTACAATAAATAACATTTTTATCATATTATAGTACCAGTAGCACCGCGATACTTACTAGTAACAGGGTTTATGATGGCCAGTCTATGGGATGTGCGTTTGGCTGGGGGCTGGCGTAAACCTGTGAAAGTAAATTATTATAGAATTCGATGCCAACCATTATTCCACAAATGTTCCCCTAAGGACAATGAGATGCGACTACCAATAAAAATAATATTACTCTATGGTCTAAACGATTGTGTGTACCTACGTATAGCAAACTTCGAATTGAATTGAAACAAACTAAGTGATCGGACTGAATTACAGGACAATTAAATTGACACTTGTCTAAACAAGTGACGATCGATCGCAGGTCAACGCAAATGTAATAACAAACCCGTTGATACTCTGTTCTATTGCAGTCGCGTTTACATCGACGTGTCGAAACGTTGTTGGTCTCCGGGTGGTCTCTTGGACAGCGGGAGCAACTGATTCACTTGCAGGCCAAAACGCAGTTTATTAATAACTAGCTTCCGCCTGCAGCTTCGCCCGCGTGGAATTTGTTTAAACTTTACCACCCTTCTTCACTCCCTTAGGGGATGAATTTTGAAAAATCCTTTCTTAGCGGATGTCTACATCATAGTGGTTATCTGCATGCCAAATTTCCGCCCGATCGGTCCAGTAGTTTGGGCTGTGCGTTGATAGATCACTATGTCAGTCAGACACCTTTGAGTTATATATATTTAGATTGCCAACCATTGTCAGGAATAAAGCTTCACTGTAAGTTTTTTTCTGAATATGACGATTGCTTAATAGACGTGGACGTGGACCCTCCGAGAAAGTGAGAAGAAGAAGGTAGATGCTCTCGAAATGTGGTGTTGGCAGAGAATGATAAAAATTTCTTGGAACGAATTCCGCACCAACAAATCGATTCTGAAGGAACTCGGGATCAAACACCGTCTATCTTCCATCGGTCAGGCTCGTCTTCTTACGTTCTTCGGTCATTGGACAGCATAGCCATTGAACGTCTAGTGATTCAAGGGAGAGTGGAAGGCACTAGAGGACGCGGTAGATCACTAATGAGATGGAGTGATCAAATAAAAACACGCTGAAGATACCACTGCATCTATGCACACAGAAGGCAGCTGTCAGAGAAGAGTGGAGACGAATAGTAAGGCGCGCCACAACTCCAAAGCTGACAAGAGCGTAACGACTGAGAAGAAGAATAGAAAGTAATGTCATAATAGACTTTGCCCGTGTTACTCCAATTTTTATTTGTACTTTTTAAGTTTTTACTTCCGTTAATCTTTTATCATATTGCTTAATATGCCAATAAAGTATATTTTACACAGTATAGAAGCACACACACACACACGATATTTTTATTCTTGTTTTGCTTCTTATCTTAGTTTTGTTTATTATCTTGTCAAAACAAACGTGCCATTATCCCATACATTTGAGGTAGGTAATACACATTTCGACAGGAAATGACTTTCTTTTCCTATTAAAATATAAGGTTAGGAGGCTGTCTGTCTCTTGTTCTGGAATGCTTCATGGCATCAAACATTAAGAATGACCACCATGTTATGAAGCCTGGATTTGCGTAAAGGCCAAAAAGGTATTAGAAATAAGAAACATTAAAATCATAGTAAATTATCATTATTCAATTGTCTTTGTCTTCTAGAACATTCTTCAACGTGTCCTGCATTGTCCTTCAACTTGTGACCTACAGAAGTGAACAAACACTTGATTTTCTGTAAGTTCAAGCGAAAAGCCCCCACCGTCCGCAACTGGATGTAGCTTTAAAGTCTTCACTCAAAAATGTAAAATTGACGAATAAAGCAAAAACTACACATCAAATTAACATTCTCATACACACACGTTAAGCCACAAATTCAGTTATCCTCTAGTCAGTTCGTTGTCCACACATAGCAACTAAGTTGACTACTAGAAAAAAAAATTTGCTATTATTTATAAACGACATTGCATTCCATAACAGGTTCCCTTCCACTGGCCAAATGAGTAGGGACATGTAACATTTTATTTAGTTTTGTTAGGTCCCGTATTTTCGTTTATTCCAAAACTTTTAGCGGTTTGCGTTTGACGGCGCAGCGATAGCGAAATAATTCATATTATTAAGACTGATTGTAATGAAATCTGAATAACGACATTTACTTTTACAATATAATCCACATAGGACCTGGCAAAGCTATAGTATAGCTCTGTGCATATTATTTAGTAGAACCGTATTCTATGTGCAATGACATTTCTACTATGAAATCTATTTTCTTAAATATTTTCAAGCTAACAGCACTGTTGCTTATTCTAATTACGTAATATGCACTGAGTCAATAAATCGTTTAATTCCATAGACATCAAAAACATTGAAGGAAATATTAGAAGTATAAAATTTTATTAGTAAGATAAAGTGCACACAGTCCACCCCTGTTATGGTGGTAACTGCAGGTGATTCGGTGGGAACAAACCTCGGAACACTGTGAAGACCTCAGGACCATAAATTGTTGCAAACGCTTGTGGCTCCTAACATCATTCGTGTCTATGGTATGTGAATGTATTGTTAAAACCGCGCTCACTCACACGTGCGCGAATAGTACAAATTGTCACAGCATTTTCATCTATATGTACTACGAATGTGTCACAAAAATTTTGCTTAATTATTTTCGAAGGTCTGGTACACTTCGGGTTCGCGTATTCGTGCGAATGTGATTGAGCTGCCTAAGAGCGCATTCTGTGTAGGTACTGTAAGATTGAAAAGAAAGTAGGTTATTTGCTCGGACACAAATGGTTTACGCCATTTCTTATTACAATTAACATTATTTTGCTGTGGTCAATATACAAAGAAATGTATTCGTGTTTAAAAATAAAGGAGACCGACGAATTTCATATATAGGTGGATCCGCAAGAGGAAAAAAACGAAGTTATTTGTATAGGTTATATTTGATATAGAAGGATTTGAAAATCTTATTTGAAGGTTTTATTATTTTATTATTTTAAGGCTTTATTGTTTTACACCATAAAATATTACATTAAAAAGCACATATAAAGCACATATGAAGGTTATGTCAAAGATAGTCTGAGGCGCGTTCCAGTAACTGATCACAACGCTCAAAACATCCCACAAACCGTTCCACCGGAAAACGTGAATGAATTTGCCATCGTTTTCAATCACAACAACCCAATGAGGGTAACCGTTTTTGTGCTCACCAGTTGGCGCCACTGCAGAGGGCGGTCATGCTGTCAAAGCCCGCCCATACATAAACAGTGACAAATGAAATTCAGACAAGCGAAAAGTGACAGACAGACCTCCCTTTTCACTAGCGCCTCTAGCGGAAAATTCACACGCGGTTACCCTCATTGAATCGGTGGGGCGGTGTGAGCGCTGACAAGTGTGGCGCGCTTTTCAAAAATGTAAGATGGCGATGGAAAATATATGTATTTTACTATGATTCGGAAAAAAGATCGTAGACGATGTAGTTTCTATAGTTATAGAGAAAAAAAATGTACAATTTAATGCACAATGAAGTTTACCTCTTTAAGTTAACGCCTTATTTTTTCAAGCTCGCCATTTGTAATGTTTACATCAACACTAAATTCGTTCATTAGGGTACAAATTAAAAACCAAAAAAAAATTATTATTTTATGCTCATATCTTCCTATATACATCACATACATCACCTATGACCCATCCATTTTTTGACATGGGCCTGTAGTCTATTATGGCTATGAGCGGTTAGTGGAACGCAGCACTTAATTATGGGACGTTTGTGACACTTGACATTTGTTGAAGAATCATGAAGCCTCAAGAGACTTTTTGCGTTATATTTAATTAATATTTTTTACAAATAGAGCGTAAGCTACTGAACTTATGTATGCTTAGCCAGAGAACGAGCACAGCAAACTGTCAAGTATAAAAACAAATATTTCATTTCATTCGCATTTCTGGATGCTGGAAAACACAGTAGGTACTCATATTTATTAGGATTTCTATGAATTCGTTAAGGTATTTGTTACTGGGTAAGGAACCTGTGCACTAAGTAAAAATAAACAACATTACTATTTGTAAATTATGATTGTCTTAATAATTAGAATTCATCTAGAATTTTATGTTTCTTTCTATAATAATTAGCTGTAACGGTGGTTACGGTGGGTCCAAAAGTGGTCAGTCTCCATTCATTTTGATGAATCACTACTTGTTAAGTAAGCGAATCACGTGTGTGTATGTTAGAGCGCGCGCTCACGTGTTACGTCATTAGCTTTACTTGCATCAATGTTTGTTAACGTTAATGTTAAATACGCGCACTTGCGCGTTTTTGTGTGTGCGTGGCCCTGTGCGTGCGCGTGAGTGCGTGTGTATATATTATGTGTGTATCTGAATAAGTAGGTGTGTGTGTGTGCGTGTGTAAACGTGTATGTGCGTGACGTTCACGTGTCGGTGTTACGTCGTTAGCTTTGACTAGACCAATGTCTGTTAACTTAGCCAATGTCGATACGTGCGCGCGCGCCTATGCGTGCGCGTGCGTGTTTGTGTATGCCTGTGTGCGTGCGTGTGTATATGCGTGCATTCGCACGCGCCAACGCGCGCACTGGCCGCCAGCGCCACGTCGCATCACAATCACATTACCGGGTATCGCGGGGTGTATCGTCGGCGGCGGCGGGTTGTGGAGGGCCGCGGGGGGCGCGGGCGCGGGCGGCGCGGGCGGCCCGAGCGCGCCCGCCGCCCGCGCCGCGCCCGCGCCGCCGCCCGCGGGCAGCTGCTGACCGTTGTAGAAGTCTGCCCGACACGAATCGCGTGTGACCATGCGGCCGGACGCGGACCGTTGCCGGACCAACGCTAGCGTGTAGCTTCACGATATGTGATCGATGGTGCGATTGTTTAGTACGCGGACTACACAGTCGAGTTGGGTGTATGGTGCGTACAGACTATATAACAAAACATGTTATAAAACACAGTAATATAACATGTTTTATAAATGTGGACGATATGTCATTAAATAACACATTGTGTCTTGTTATACATATGTTTCATTGTTAGACAACAATGTTAGATAGTGTGGACGTGTTATAAAACAGAAGTTATATAACATGTTACATAATCTGTACGCACCCTAGATTATAGAAGCGAGAGCAAGTTTGGCTAGCAAATCGTGTGGAAATTATTGGGGTTAAGTACATTATAATTTTGAAAACTGTTTAACTTTTTAAGTATTATAGTGACAGTTTAACTTCATGGTTACATCACGGCATATCAAGCCTAACTTCTGATGTAGCTCAAACGAATAATAATATAAAATATGCATTAAAAATATTTTTCATAGTCATTTCACTAAGTGAAAATGGGTGTCCAAAAGATGTTCTAGGGTACAGTAAGAAGTAGGGATGCCCGATGTTTCGTTTTGAATCGATTTTTTGGGTCGTAATGGATCGCAACCCCCTGAATCGATTCACAATCGGAATCGTTATGTCATTGAATCGATCTCATTCGATTTCCGAAGATCGTATCGTATTGTTTTTAAATTAACGAAAAGCCACAAAAATAAGCTAGATTCTGTATTTCAACCAGCGTTATTTAATTTATATAATCAAAAAAGGAAAAAGCTAGCGTGGAACACAAGTTCAATTTAATTTCATTTTTATTATTGATTCCAAGTCTCCGCGTCTTCTATTTGATTTTAACGGCGGAGCCATGTTACTTATTATCCTATTTAAATAATGTTATCCTATATTATCCTATTAAAATCATGCACCTTGTATCCTATCAAAGTAATATCAAAGAATAAATCAACAGTCTAATTACTTCAGTCAGTGAACACTTTAGTATACAATATACCATAATTATAATGATATAACATATAAATATAAGTTTCTAATGAATAAATTATAATAAACTTTAAAATGAACTAAATATTAACATCTACATAACTTCATATTTCATACGTACCTACCGCTTAGTTTGATCGGTGTAGGTAACTCGAAACTAATCTCAAATATGTGATTGAAGTTAGGTAGGTAATCTTACATTGTCGTAGATAAAGAACAAACATTTTTGTAGATCTTTATTCTTTTACCGCGAAGATCGCAACCTGTTGAATCGATTCAAAAAATCGGTAGATCGTATTGCCGTGAATCGATCTTCTAAAAGATCTTCTAAGAAGTCTACCACGACACGTCGAAATCATTTCACTGGTTTCTATGTGATGTCCAGATAGAAACAAAGACAGACAAACATACATATTTAGTCAGACATACAGAATGCCATAAAAAAAATTACGTTTTTACGTTCTAACTCATTATTTGAGTGCCTATAAATAGAAATGAAAGAAATATGTCAAAAATATAGAAAAATCTTTCCTTTCGAATGCTAAATAGAAATATATGAAGTAAAAGTCAAAAAGTTCAATTTAAAACAAAATAATTGATAATAAAAAATCACACCACTATTTACCAGCCAAACAATCATCACATTGTAGAAAATTTGGATGCAACAGAAAGAACGTGACCTTGCATCATTGCAATAATTAAGTTAGAGATCTTCCAACTGGTTCAAGTTTACCGATAAATCACTAACATCGTTAGCGTTGGTACGGTATCGGTCCGATACACATCTACTACAGTTATCAAAACAGCAATATGTTAGTCAAACATTTATCGAGCTCGGAATTTTAAAATTGTCTAAAACAAAAGCCATGCAGGAATTCTCTACGTAATGAGTTTATAAGTGAACAATTAAAACTATTACAGTTCGGGATCGATAGATAGAGCATGAAAATAGGCACATTTACAATCCACAGAGTAAAATTTGAAATTATAATAACAAATTGGAAAAATCTGTCAATTTTAATAATTGAACGGCAATACTAAAACATTGTTATTGGCCAAGTGCCATGTGGAAAGGAAAAAATAAGTGCAATGCACTTACCTGCCAAGTCATCTTGTTTAAGCGAACACATAAGAAAATGCGGTCAAAATTTGCGAAACAATTTTATTAATAGATTTTGCATTTCTGACAAGGGCTTTATTACTATTTCCCAGATCTTAATTCACCTTAACCAATTCGTATCGAATAATATAACGTTTGGGTTATTCAATGACATTAGGAAAGACACTACATATATCAAAAATAATGACGTAACACACACGAAAATACAGTTTACAAATAAACCTAGCAGTAGATATAATTTAGTAATGGCCATCACGTTTCAATATGTAGTAATCTCTCTTATGTCCTATCTCTGTAAGACGTAGTGATCTAGATCTGATTTGGGCGATATAGCTCATTTTAATTGCTAACGGTTTCAAGCATCGTTGCGCAATCCTTATTGGCAAAAACGAATCGACATAAGCTTCTAATATTGACACTACTTAAAAAAATAACGCACTTTGATACTGTGCGTCAGAAAATATCATTTGTTTAAAAAAATTGTCTTTATCAAAATCTTACATCAACAATATCTTTCAAAAAGAGTTAAAGTTAGTCCAATCCAAAAATGTTGTTATTTAATTACTTTCAAAAAATTCCCAGACAGTTTTGACTTAGGAAATAAAAACAGCTACGATCTTTACAATATTTTGCCAACAAGAACAACATCACTTAGCAATAGGGAATATGCATGTCATTCAAATTTAAGTAAATATTTTTTGTACAGTCGTTATCGCTAAAATAATGATATCTGTCACATTATTTTCTATTTAATCTTTTTAAAATCACTAAAATAAATTTATAAAAAGTGCAAAGGAGATGTTTCAAAATGTATGGAGCCCCGGCCACCACTTTGTACACCATACTCAAAAATGGAGAAACACAATTAAAACAGTTTTCAATCATCCAATTCCTTTACATTGCTTTAGTATTGTGGTATAACACAAAAATGTACACTTAAAATTGCAACACAAAAACAAAAGTCTGTCATGGCGGTAAGCTGTCATCACACGTCATGTTGGTTAATTTGATAGAAGTTTGACATATGTACCTACAATCCTGTCATTTAAAGTGACAGTAGACAGTTCGCGATCTATGATCAATGACAACTTGGCAAGACGCCATGTTGAAAATTGATAAAAATGAATTATAAATACAAAATTTGTACCAGAAAAGTATGCATTTAAGCAATTTATCTTTATTTTTCCCAAATTCCATGAATTTTTCTCAATTTTTCGAGGTACTGTACATATTGTGGGCCGGATTTGAAACATCTCCTTTTACGAGGCAAATTTAAAATGTCGAAACGCAACGCCATTGGTTAGACATCGGCGTGACGTCATCCTTCGCGATGGACATGTCAAAAACATACTAGAACTAGCTGTTTTCATTTATATTTCAGTTAATTTGATTGCTTTCAGAGTTTATCGTATACTTCTTGCGTGATTTTTGTTTGTTAGTGATGTGTTGAATGACTAACAATGTCTGAAAGTGGATCTCAAAAGGCGCAATCGGATAATCTTCCGATAATTGATTGTTTGCGCCTACAGTTACATTCACTGACGTCAAATTGCTTTGAAAACTTGTGCAGGCGCTCGCAATAATGTCGGTAGTTTGTGTGGTGAAAATTATATTTTACCCGCGACTTACGTACATTCGGACTCGAACATTCTATTAACGGAGCGCACAGTGAATAAGCTTTCTCACGTATTAAATTAAATTAGATGATAATTGTATTTGCAAAGTCCAGAATTAAACCCATTGTTCATCATCACATCATCTTTTATTGAGCACCAAGCTCCAGTGTACTACTGTACATAGATGCTTTCATGATGAGTTCGTACTTCGCCTCAAATAATGATTTTACATCAGATGAAATCAGGGGAGTCAAAGCTGCAAGGTGAGGAAGTGATAGATATTTAATTTAGGTACATGGTTCTCGTACAGTTTTTCTAAGTAATTCATAAGTCTTTAACATAACCTGTAAAGATTTAGACGTTTACCTTCTACATACAAATTATAATAAATCCTTCATATCACATTTTAGGAATAAATGGTTGTTAATAAATAAATCCGTGTTTGGGAATACTTTATAATCAAATCTGTTTTTATCCCAGATCTGAACGAGAATCTTACAACAACTTTTTAGGGTTTGTACTTTTGTTAGCCAAATTAAACCACCACAACCAACTCCAACCTGACGAACGATGACGTCACCATAGAACGCGCCAAAAGGGCGGCGTTTGAATCGGCTTTATGTCACTGCAATTTTCATTAATTATAGTAGAAACGCGCTATGTATGCGTTCCTGACACATGTCAATTCGTCATGACTAGTGATGTACAATAAAGAGGCTTTGGGCAAAACGTCACACTCGGAAAACGTCCCATGGGACGTTTCGCCCCCGTCATTTTTTGACTGGGTCGATTGGTCCCAGAAATCCAAAATGAAATTATATAGTCGGCAGAAAAATCTACATACGTGTGTGAGATATTTTCACTATAAATATTAAGGTTAGCTTCTATTTGATAATAAAAAGAAATTGAAATACAGTACTTAATATAAATTATTTTTAAATAATTATACAATGACTAATACAAATGCCATAATATCTGTTTTTAATTAGAATTTAGCTTTATGTAAAAATGATGATACAAGCCTTAAATCTTTATTTTTTATTTAATATTCGTTAATAATACAAAAATTATAACCTGGCACCATGACTTAAACTACCTGTGTTTAAAGCGAATGCCATAATTAACACAGGCAATCTAAGGAAATGAACATAATATCTTTAAAATCCTTTTTTTAATATATAATTTGTGTATTCAAGTAGATTGGCAATACTTGAACACCTTTTAAATATGACGTAATAAATGATTTTGGTCATTTTTATGCTTACAAACACATTAATACATAGTACCACTTTAGCTTCAAATTAACATCCCTCGTAAAATGCCAAAAACTTGTAAATTTCCTCTTAAAGTAGTCAGTGTTTTATGGTTTTAAAATCTCCATTTACCAAGCAACATTTTGAAATTATTTGCACTATTGGTTAACTGGATATTTTTTTCCACCAGCCACCGTCAAACTTGAATCAAAGAAACAATCGAAAACATAAAAAGTCCTAAATAGACACGAATTTCTAGGAATCACGTAATAATTTGAACTCAGTCATAGCTTGGGATTGTAGACCAACTATCTGAGAGTACGTGAAAAAAAATTAAAACATGTGCTCATTTGTGTAGCCAGCAAGTAAAAGTAGGGTAAGAGAGCTTGATTTCTGAAAAATCAAACAAAGGTCAAAATCTCGAAAACGGTGACACTTTTACTAAAACGATTTTTTGACATCTGGTAGGTCTCTCTCCAAGCTATCGACCATTTCAGTTTGTCGTACAACGTACGGGTCACCCTGTATAAATATATTATACACACAATACATATAAGTCAAGTTTAGTACAGAGTATTGAGCATTAGGTAAGTTATCCAAGCAATCTTTGATCTTGAGGAAATATAATTATTCTATGTTGTGATTTTTTTTTAAATCAAATGTTGATATAATATGTATACGGTAAATAAAATAAATACTATAAATATATACATATATGTCTATATTAAGTAATAATAGATATTTTTTCTATTCAAGAATATTCTTTTTAATTTTATACTATGTATTTAGTTGTTTTCTTGCAGACTGTACAATATTTTGCAGCGAACAATAGAATTTCTGCATATACTTATAAGTGGTCCGTTTAGCCCAAAGAAAAAAATTAAATTAAATCAAAGAACAAAAACGTCCCGTGGGACGTTTTCCGAGTGGGACGTTTTGCCCAAAGCCTCATTATGTCACATCACTACAAAAACAAAAAGTTGATATGACATGGATATAACCTTGAACGAGCGCCGTTTGACGTGGTTTTCTTTTAAAAGGTATTGTTTTTATATTCGTTATTTAAGTAATTGTAATACTTTTAGACCAAGATTAATACAACTATTGTAAGTTGGCATAATTATTCGATTTAATGTTTGATTTTAATGTTATCACTCGTTAATAAGGCAATTAAAAGATATTAAAAAATTGACAATTAATTGTACGCCAGTTCAAAGTTACATCGCCCAGTCGAATGACAGACTTCAGGAACGCATACCTAGCGTGTTTCTACTATAATTTAAAATAAATTTGGACTTTCCCATGACTCGTATATTTTTTTACGGTATTATATTAACATAAATGAGCTATAAAAACAATAAAAAAAAAATCATGCATATTCCCTATTGCATCGATAGTGAGGAAAGTGAACCAAATCGAAGCTTCCGAGTAATGAAGGATGTTCGAGACGTGAAAACAATGATGGCGGCTCACTGATATTGTAGCCATGTTTTAGCAATTGTACCCTTCGAAGTTTACACTAAAAACGCTAATTTATATCAGAAATCGAACATCAGTACGAATCGATAGTAAGTAGCGACGATAATCATGAGTCAACCCAAAAAAGCTCATTAAAAACCCACAGAAGCAAATCGAATAAAAATAAAAATTGATGTATCAAACACTTGAATTCAAGCTTTATCTTTTACTTATATTTTTTTTGAACTGATAAGACGTTTTCTTTGTTTCGTTTTCCTCATAAGACCGGACACAAGATCGAAACACATGTTCCGTTTCATAGCAGCGCTTTCATCTTACTTCATGTATAGCTTTATTACGCAATGTAATGCAATAAATTGCATAAATCCTTGCATTTCTAAATAATCTTATTTTCTTTTGTTTCTTTAAGTTATAATATATGATTTAGGCTTAATTAGATATAAAAATTAAATATGAATAATGAATAATATATTCAAATAACTTAATGCCGATCCACGCAATAAATATTAAATTCCAAGTTTTATGCATCTATAGATCCTCATTTTGTAATAAGTATTACGTAGGTACTTATAACTAAAACACTTAACAGACAATAAATTTACTCAGAAAGTTAGAAAAACTCATTATTGTTTTACCATAACCATTTCTCAACCAAAAGAAAATTACTTCTTCTTTCATAGGTTGAATCTTACAAAAAATATTGTCTCAAATTACCTTCAACCAAAAAATCATACATACGTCACGTACGATTTCATTACTTTTTTCCACTTTAAATACATAATGAAACACGCGCATGAGACAGTTCGCTGTGATTTCTACCCTGACATCCGCTATGGAAGATGAAATGACGTGGATGATGTAAAACGGTACGAGTACAAATAATAGTAAACAATAAAAATACTTACATGATGGCGTGTGACTCGCTGGGGTTGTGTAACCGAGGTACTGTGTCATATACGGGAAATACCTACAAAAGAAATGATACATATCATAACTTCTATCTATACTGCAGGGATATAATTTAGAATTACAGATAGGCAGAATGTAATCATGTATGCAGAATACAGTTCATCTGGTGCACTTTGCTCAAAAAGTAAAAATTATCACAGATTAAGATTTTATCCGTCTCACTAAGTCTGAAGCGTATCAAAGGGCAAATTAAGGATTACTTTTTACAAAAAAAACCAACTATTTGTTCCTATCCCTTTACTATGTACCACATTATGATTATAAAAAAATACATTTATTACTTTTTGTACATGTTTGTATTTTAATTCATTGTCTGTCATTATTTCTGGTATACAAATAAAGAGTCTATCTATCTGTCTAAGACTATGAATTTATAGGCATCTGTAGTGACGGAAATTCTCTTTTCAAAAACGCTCTAACAACCTTTTTAATCCAGTCAATTTAGACATTGACCCTTGCAAAAATTCCCAGAAAGCTGAAAATTTGCATAGATGTTAGGGACACCATTGTTATGAAATTGTGAAAAGTCCCCATCGATCCCATGTCTGCTTTTTTTATTCAAGGTCAAAGGTTGTAAAAATGGGTTTTTTGAATTGTTCAGCGAAACTGTTAGTTTTATGAAAAAATATGCTAGACAAAAATTGTAGATCATGCAATCATCTACAAAAATTGTCCTTACACATTTTTTCATAACACTAACCATTTTTGAGAAAAAACAATTACAAAATTTTCTTACGCCGTATTGTCTATCTATAACATTGTACACGTTTCCACGTCACCTATGAGGTAGTGTACCTAGCGCGTTTTATTATGTGTTTTCCCGGTAGGCCTATTCAGCGGTCTATTACAGTAAAATTTAATGAATGTTTGGTTATTCTTCTTCTTTTTAGTCGTTGTACTCTTGTCAGAGTGCTCGTTCTATTTTTTGCAACTGCAAAAAGGGGTGTAACTCAAGATGCGGCTGCAAAAAAGTAGGCTTATTTTGTTCACTAGCGTGCACCATTTGTCAAGGCCAATCGTGTTCAAATGCTTTTTCTGCTCGCTGTGTTCAAATGCTGAATATCTAACAGAAGAAGATTTTCAACGACGAAACAACTGATGTATCGCTGTTAGTACAATTTACGTCAACTCAAGAAAATGAGAAAGAAGAAGAAAATGAGAAGAAGATGGAGGGGAAGAAGAAGAAATAATTAATGACGATGATGATGAATAAAATATGTTTATAACCAAGTATAACGGAACTTGTCACTCAAGCTGTATCTGATCGACATCGAGAACTCTGACAAGAGTACAACGTCTGAAAAGAAGAAGAATAACCAAATATTCATAAATTTTTTCTGTAATAGACCGTGGAATAGGCTTACCGGGGAAACCATAGATGTAGCATACACTGACGTTTCTATGGGGGAAACCATATTAAAAAAACGCACTAGGTACACTACGTCATAGGTGGTGTGTTAACGTGTACATATAGACAATACAGCGTAGGAAATTTTGTAATTGATTTTTCTCAAAAAAACAAGATTCAAAAAACCCATTTTTGCAACCTTTGACCTTAGATAAAAAAAATTGCAGATTGGGATCGATGGGGACTTTTCACAATTTCATAACAATGGTGTCCCTAACATCTATGCAAAGGAGGATGGGCACAAATGTATGGAATCTGGTACCGGCACCAATCAGAGTAAATGATACGTCGTTGGAAAGGTATTTTTGTGTAGATTGTGAATTTACATGTCGCTAGTCCTGGTTCATTGTCCGATCGCAGTAATCCTACTTGAAAGTTATATATTTTTGGTACTAAGTATACAAGAAACTTTTTGCAATAACTCAACGAACGACTGAAAGTGAAAGTCATACATACGTGTATTTATATGTTTATATTGTATATTAGATAAATCACTCATAAAGGCTGATGTACATTGATACAGTTGCTGGCGCCAGCACCACTTGATTCCGGCGCTAGATAAGCACTGTAACATCAATGTAAACATGTTAGAATTCAGTCCAGCAAGCAGTATCCAGCACTGGATCGAAATAGACTGGCTGCCTATTTTTTGATCCAGTGACAGCGCACGCTGCGCAGCCAGAGGCACTGGATCCGTGTTAACACTATGCGCCGGTGACCGCCACTGATTGCCAGTGATTCAGTGCCAGTGTTAATGCAGAGCTGGAATCCAGAGATGTTGGCGCCAGCTGCTGTAGTAACGTAAATCGGCCTTAACTGAAAAAATTCTAAACTGATTTTATTGTGTATTTATTGTTACAGAATTTTATCTATTAATTATATTAATAAGCTCTAAATCTGTGCAAAAATCTTAAAAATCGGTTGAGCTACGCCAAAGATATGAGTTTTAAATCCTAATTCTAACTAAATATTCCGTATCTTCTGAAGGCTATATTTCAAAACGGACAATTTGTACGGGTTTGTCGCCATAGTAATTTTTTGTACTCTTGAAAAGACCTTTCAAACGACACTAAAGTCATTTTGATTGGACATGAGTACCAAAACGCCCATCCTCCTTTTCAGCTTTCTGGGAATTAATGCAAGGTTACCCATATTTTTGGGCTAAATTGACCGGATCATTTCTGGAAAGGCGCTTGCAGGGATATTTCTGGGCCTCCAGACCAGATTATATAAATGCCTCAATGGCGTAGAATAGTTTGAAACATTCCGTATACAAAATTGAATAGTTTGACACATTGTTGGCACATTTCGTATACAGAATGAGGGTAACCGCGTGTGGATTCGCCGCTAGAGGCCGCTAGTGTAGAGGGTGGTCTGCCTGTCACTTCTCTCTTGTCTATTCACTGAATAGTATTCAGACAAGTGTCACTTGTCAATGTTTATATATGGGCGGGCCATAGAGATAGGAATAATATACCTACTTAGATAGAGACGCCCTAATCCTTAACCTCTATGAAATTAGCTGGTTGACGTTATAGCAGGCCGGCCATTTATAGTAACAGTTGACAAATGTCATTTTATGTGAAACAAAATAAACAAATATTAAAAAACCCATTATATTAATAAAATAGGCATTGAGAGGTGTTGTGGTGTCCTTTAAAGCAAGAAAAACACATTGAAACACAATGAAGTGTTGTATACTACAATGCGGAGCAAAGAAAAACAAATTACACCCAAAATTAACTTTACACAGGTAAGTATCAGTTTTCGTTGTATATCTGAATGATATTGATATATGTTTTTGCTGCATGAAGATCTGTGCGAGGGTTACGTAGGCCTGTTAATGTTTTGTTGGGTTTTACATCATTATTTTATATATTTGAGTAGCCGATTTGTTTACATTTCAATGACACTTAGGGTAAGAAAGTGTTAAAATATCGATATTCGATATATCGATAATTAAAATGACGCTGAAGAAAGTTGAAATAATTGTTTTTATTCAATAGATTCCCTTCAAATAAATCATTAAGAAACAAGTGGCTAGAAATAATTGGCCCAGAAAACATAAACCCGGGCCTTCAAAATTTGTTTGTGTGTTCTTTACATTTTGTTGAAGCAAGTTTCAACAGAACGCTTAATGTGGTAAGGTTACACGACGGCGCTGTTCCTTCTATTTTGGTGAGCTTTTCTTACTTTTTATAGAACAAGAGAGTCTCATACAAGTTTAAAATTAGGTCTGTATGTTATTTAATTGAACTAAGTTAATAGAGTACACGAACCCTAAACTGAGGGGAAGTTGGCCACCGCGGCACCGTTTAGTAATTATTGAACCCTTGAAATTTCAATGTTTTTAGTAAGGAATTTAAATTAATATGACAGAATGATTCTGTTAACTTCTCAGAGGTAGCATAATTATCATAATTATATTTTTTATCACAAAGACTTGGAATTTCAAGTGGCCCCTTATTTAATGGTGGATTGGATAGTAACTATCACCTCAGTTTCATCACAATACAGTGCAATACAAATTTATTACTGTTCACTGGTTTGTGTAAAAAAAAACTAATGCCATTGTCAAAGAACACTCCTTGTCATAGCTCAGGTGATCTTGGTATCTTTATGTGACATAATTCTAGGTATCAGTTGTTAAGCTTATAATAGCAATTTATTGATTTTCATGTTTTGTAGCAATTCATAAATTATTATTTAAAATTCATTATAAAATTGTCGCTTAAATATTATGATTTTTATGTATGAGATAGATTGTTTTAGGATTACATTTTTTTTCTAGATGACTTACCTACTTATTTACTACACTTAATATTTTTTTTAAAGATCTTACTAAAATAAATTGTCACAGATTCCTGCCAAAACCAATATTTCCAATTTGCCAATGCCACAATCAACACGTTTTGTGGAAGTGGAACTGTTACATGACAGTCAAAATCAAGATGCACAAATTGTGGATGTACGTACTGTTTTTGTACTGGAGTAGATTTTCTGTAATGTCTTAAATTCTTTTTAATATACTCAAGCACCTGGCTTAGATCTGCCTACCTCGAATGGTTATGTTAACTAATAAATATGCTGTAATAATTTTATTTGTATTTTTGTAATTATGCTGTACATTATAGGGTTAGCCATAAACAAATAAATTAAAATTTGTTTACATAGACACATGTTTTTTATTTAAATTTCGGTCCCATTTTCACAATATTAATGCACTAAGGGTTATAACACAATCATGGGTGATCAGATGAAAATTGTCAGTCATATCACACAGCAGTACTATCTTCACCCTTTTATTGAATAAACTCTAAAATTAAATTCATCGTAGTGGTACATAATTATTATGACTTATTTATTTATGTAAGTATCTATCGCGATTTTTCTGGATTCAGCGGGTACATTCAGAATCAGTAAAAGTGGCATTGTTTAGGAGTAGGCGGACTGGTTTTTGGTGGTGAAAGGATTGATTTTTAATATTGGATATAAAACTTAACATAACTTCAAGCCTGTATTTGGACCTAGTTATATACAATACAGCCAAATCTTAATATATATAAATCTCGTGTCACAATGTTTGTCCTCAATGGACTCCTAAACCACTTAACCGATTATAATAAAATTCGCACACCATGTGCAGTTCGATCCAACTTGAGAGATAGGATAGTTTAAATCTCAAATTATAGTCGCAATTTTAATTTAAGTATTGCTAATTATTTGTCTCTTATTATTTGAGAGTCACAATATTATTTGACAGTCACAATTATCTGTTAACTCCAAATGATTCTAACAGATCTAATGTCGATACCTTTCGACTGGGTTGAGTAAGTAATCAATAGATGGCGCTGCTATGGTAAATCTAACTTGCACCCGTGCGAAGCCGGGGCGGGTAGCTAGTAGAGATATAAGTATTTTGCTGTCGATGGTTAAACTTCGGTTATGGAACTCTATTTTGATAATTTTACATTATGCATATAATAAATAAAGGCCTTAACTACCTAAATTTCCTAACTGGAACAAGACAAATAGTTTGGCGGCTGTGTTAAGCAAGAGAGTGGTACCTAATTAACTGGCAGAGTTTAAAATACTATCGCTGAGATCATCTAAAAAGGGGGAGCAGTCGTTGTGTCCTCGTTTGTTGTTTAGCAGATCATCATGATAGCTGGTTTTTACAAAAAATTTTTGGTTGATATGACATGACAAGTTCATCGCAGTAGGTATCAAAATTAATATTAATATCGCTGAGAAGACGAACGACATGTATTATCGCTGTTATATCGTAAGTCATTAAACTAAATATCGATAGTTTCCGTCCACGTAGTGCGCACAACACTAGTAGAATCGGCCATCTTGTTTCACTAAAATTTTGACAGGCAGTTCCTGTCACGTGGTCAGGCACGCTATTTTTGCTTTAGTGTCTAATCCATAGTCCTTTATAGATCAATGGGGCGGGCTTTGACAGCATTACCGCCGTCTGCAGTGGCGCCAACTGGTGAGCACAAAAACGGTTACCCTCATTGAATAGATAGACCAATTTTTGACACTTCCCTATACAAAATGTGTCAAACTATTCAATCGAGACACTATTGAAGCGTTTATAAATTAGCAGAATTGGGGCCCAGATGTACAAGCATTCTACAATCATAATTACATTTTGCTTATCCATGTTTAGAATACTAAAACAGTAATTATTCTATTCATTGCTTTCCTTCATCAGCATCAACATCATCATTGCAACCCATTACTGTCACATTAGGTACTTGACAGGTACAGGCCGTAAGTCCACCTCGCTTGCCAAGGGCGGATTTGCCTTTGAGGCAAAAACTAGAGTTGGTGAGCCATACGGCTGCTTATGAGTGGGAACAGTCAACGGTTGGAAAGAGATCTCTTTGGAACTGCAACCATCTCTCTCTTTCTATTCGAGGACCAGTTTAAAGCCTGGATTCTCCACTCTTTTTTGTATGTCTATGGGATTTACAGACTTTACACACCTTTGAGAAGATTTATTATGAACCAACCATTTTTCAAAATCAGAGGTGCGAGCTAACCCAAAATGCCAATTCGGGAATAAACAATTCATTCCACTCACTAAATTAATAGATGTATTGGACCTATTAATATGTGCTTACATGTGGCAGGCAAATTGTATCTTTTTTGAGACGTGAAAAAAATTGCCAATGTAATATATTTTTAGCACATGAAAAGTTAGAACAAAATTTTGGGGTGACCAATGACCCAGAAGTCCCGACCATCTCTGTTGTACAAAGGCCATCTCGGCCTAAAAACCGTCATCATATCAACCCATTACCTACCTATTAGCGCACAGACCTCTCCTCACGAAGACAAGGCCATCCCATAGCTCACATAATATATGAGTATGTATCACCAACTCACCCGGGGTTATTGGAGCGCGGCTGCTGGTAGCTCTGCGGCAGCGGCATGTGCGCGGGGAACACCAGCGTGGGGTGGTACATCACCGGCCCGGTGGCCGACGACGCGCTCGGGATGTACTGCTGCTGTTGTCTGTGGAACGGGCGGTACTCGCGTCAAATACCGTGTGAAAGTATACGAGTTCAACAGTGTGGATTTATAATTTACTGCGTTCAACCCACAGACTTAAAGAAAAATAAGCAGACCTAACATATGGGAGAAAAAAAAGCGTGCCAGTTATTTATTATTTATTTATTTATTTAAAACTTTATGCACCATACAATTGTATAGATACAAAAGGCGGATTTAATGCTAAAAGCATTCTCTCCCAGTCAACCTTCAGGAAGTACGAACCCAGCGAAATGGCGGCATGAATATAAAAAAAAATAAGAATCTTAACCACAATCTAAACCAGAATGGTGAAGTGGAATAGAGAGAAGCATACTCTTCCTGGAACGAAGCTGCCGTTCATGTGTATCCCGCAGAAAATTAAACTTTTGTTTCAGATACGAAGGAGAGTGTTCATCGTATAATACAGAAAAAAGAGACGAAAGTATCCTAACTTGTCTCCGTTGGCGAATAGGAAGCCATTGAAGCTGGGAGCGAAAAGAAGACTAAACATAAAGCGGATACAGTTATTAATGAGACGATCTAGTTTGTTCAGCAGATCGCAATCTATACTAATATTATAAAGCTGAAGAGTTTGTTTGTTTGTTTGTTTGTTTGGTTGAACGCGCTAATCTCAGGAACTACTGGTTCGAATTGAAAATTTTTTTTTGTGTTGAATAGACCTTTTATCGAGGAAGGCTTTAGGCTATATAACATCACGCTGCAACAATTAGGAGGGAAGAAATAATGGAAAATGTGGAAAAAACGGGGAAAATTATTCATTCTCGAGGGCTTTCGTTGCATGCGTTGCGAAAACGATTCAAGATACCAAAAATATATGTATGAAAGAATTATTCCTCTTGAAATGATCTAAAAAAATGTCCACGACAGTATATGTCTATCTTTTAAGATTAACACACTAGAACCGTTTTTATGGTAATCAAATTTGGTCGAACCCACTGCCATACCAAACTTGCCGCGTTTCCAAGTTTAATCTGAATTAATCTTGCTGTGATCCTTTGCTACTTTGCTATTATTTTGTCGTAAGCTTTATTTCTAAGTTTAATTTAATTTAACCTGAATTAATTTTGGTGATAGTTTATTATCTTCCCGAAATTCCTACGGGAACGGGACCTACGCGGTTGATACTTACGGGTCCCGAAGCGAAGCGAGGGCGGTTCGCTAGTAATCAATAATGGGGAAAATGAGAACTTGCACCAGATTTATCTTCGTCTTAACAGGAAGGAAGTTTCTAAATCTGTTAAGGGCGCACAGATTAGTGTGACTGACCGGCAAGTTTCAAGGATTTGCGCAGTCCAACTTAAATTTCGATCCACAAGCAAACCTAAATTTTTCACAACAGGAAAACGGGATAACGGTGCCTTCAAACCTGACCGGAGCAATGTGATCTAAATCTAGTTTGACCAGCTGACGATCACTTCCAATGACGATGGCTTGGCATTTAACTGGATTTACTGCTATACCAAAATTACTGGACCAGGTAGCTAAGTGAGCCAGATCATTATTAATCTTGCTGATTGCATAGCTAAATGTCTCAACATTAGCGTGGGTATAAATCTGAAGGTCATCAGCGTAAAAATGGTGAGAACAACTAAGCGCGAGGCCGCACCACGGTTTTTTCCCGCGGCGGTAACCGCGCAATTCGCATACATTATCAGAAACCGCAAGTGCGGCCGCTTGTATGGCTTTCCTTGAGTTACAAAATTTTGCGGTAAGAAACCGCGGCGGTTTAGCCGTAGTGCGGCGTCGGCCTAAGGCAGGAAGAAAGGGAGTTAATGAATAAAGAGAAAAGGAGGGGTGAAAGTATCCCACCCTGTGGCACACCAGACGAAAGTTTACACCAAACTGACGTTTTGTTTACGAGGGGTGATCATTAAGTAATGATAATCGAGTATTCCTAGAACGCATAAAAACCCAAACTATTATTATTTAGCTTGCTTATACATCCACTAGTTTAGCCCCAAAAATTTGTATAAATAGGTCATCATTATCGGGAGATACATTCATTTGAATACGAACTGTCGAAGAGAAAACATCAAAATGGAGAAAAATGAAATAAGAGCTGTCACCAAGTACCTCTGCCTGAAAAAAATGTCTACCAAAGACATACACAGGGACTTAGTGGAAACATTGGGGGATTCTGCTCCTCCATATTCCACAGTCGCACGTTGGGCAAAGGAATTTAAGCTGGGTAGAACCTCCACTGAAGATGAACATCGCGAGGGACGCCCAGCCACGTCCCTTACCGGAGAAAACGTGAAAAAAGTGGAAGACATCGTGTTGGCCGATCGAAGGGTGACCGTAAGGCATGTAGCTGAGGTCACAGGGATCTCATATGGCAGCGTTCAAAAAATCATCGTCGACGAGTTGCATATGAAAAAGGTCTCTGCGCGTTGGGTGCCGAGAATGTTAACCGACGAGCAAAAAAAGAAACGAGTCGACATTTCAAGGGTGAATCTTCAAAAGTTCCAGGACGATAAAGAAAATTTTTTGTTGCGTTTTGTGACCATGGACGAGACCTGGATCCACCACTTTGATCCCGAAACCAAGCAACAATCGATGACTTGGAAACGAGCCTCCTCACCAACTCCGAAGAAATTCAGTGTCAAGTTCAGCGGGAAAGGTTATGGCGTCTGTTTTCTGGGATGCTGAGGGAATTATTATGGTAGAATATTTGGAAAAGGGGGCCACTATAACAGGCTCTTACTACGCAGACCAAATAAGAAGATTGCGAGAGGCTATTAAGTCAAAAAGACGCGGTAAACTGCGCGCTGGAGTGCTGTTTCACCAAGACAACGCTCCGGCTCACAAAGCTGCAGTTGCGATGGCTGCCATTCAAGAAACGGGGTTCGAACTCCTCGAACACCCTCCCTATTCGCCAGATCTAGCTCCCAGTGACTTCTACCTCTTTCCTCGGCTCAAAGAACACCTCCGGGGTAACAAATTTGAGGACGACAGTGAAGTGATGGCTGCAGTAGAGGCGTTTTGGGAGGGTCAAGACAAAGAATTTTTTTCTAAGGGAATCATGGGTTTAGAAAAAAGATACACTAAATGTATTAACTTGTTAGGAGACTACGTTGAAAAATAGATTTTTTTTTTCATCTAAGTGTTCTGTTTCATATCGATTATCATTACTTATTGATCACCCCTCGTAAATCGTACAGCCTGCTGGCGGCCACAGAGATATGAATAAAACCAGTTGAGGGAGGTAGAAGAAAAATTAAGGTTACGAAGTAAGGCTAGAAGGATATCATGGTCAACCATGTTGAAGGCGATTAGTGAAATCGATTAGTACTAGAATGGTTACCATTCTACTCTCCATGCCTTCACGGATATCATCCATAACCTTAAGAAGAGCAGTTGTGGTACTGTGACCCAGCCTAAAGCCAGATTGAAAAGATTGATTGATAAGAGCAAATTGTGGGTTTGTGGTTGTTGTGGTGGTTTGTGGAATTTGCTCTTATATTTTAAATAGGCGCATTTGACTTCCTTATATATTTTTTACCGTATCTTTGTTTCCTAAATGTATGCATAGTATAAGTTTACGAATAACGTAGGAAGCAACTGAGAAGCAATCTTTGGTATTTGAAAATTTCAGCTATTCTGCATAGTTATTACGCTACGCTCTGTTCACCGGCCATCCTGACGTCAGAATGGCCGGTGAACCTAAAATGTTGTTTTTATTCTAAATTATGAAGGAAGCAATTCTCTCGACGTTGGAAGCAATGGGAAGCAACTTGGAAGCAATTTTTCGACACTGTTTGAGAGTTAAATACGACTGTTCACCGGCCATTCTGACGCTCACCAAACCTCGGGTGCTGATGAGCCGGGATCCGAGCATAATTGCGTTGGTTTTTGGCTGTAGGTCATTATCTATTGGCTATATGCAAATCAAAACAAAGGCTCTGCAAGAAGCTTTTGTTAACAATTTGCGTCACAACTCGGTATGGGCTATGGGCTCTGACCATCAGTTAACAAATATTTGTCAAACCTCGGATTCTAGTTGGGCAGGTACCTGGGCATAATTTCGTTGGCTATTGGTAATAAGTAATAAATATGTATGAGCTATACCTATGCCAATCGAAACATAGGCTCTGCAAGAAGCTTTCGTTAACTATTTGCGTCATAACTATTGGGCTATTGGCTCTGGCCATCGGTTAACAAATGTGTGTCAAACCTCGGATGCTGGTTGGGCCGGGAGCCGTGCATAAATTCGTGGGCTATTGGCTATTGGTAATGTGTTATTTATTGGCTATATCCAAATGTGTGTCAAACCTCGGATGCTGGTTGGGCCGGGAGCCGTGTTGCGATCCTCTGAACTGCTGGAAGTTCCCGTACTGCGGCCGCGACTGCGGCGTCGCGTTCTGCTGCGTCACGTACGTGTGCCCAGCCTGAAACGTCACGTTTGCCACATGTTAGATCGCTGTGGCTCCTACTCCAGAAGGGTCCTCTAATCATACTGGCATGTAATACCAGTATGACCAATAAGAAAAGTTTTTATAAGTGGGCATACTACCCGTAACCCCGTAAGCTTTCTAAATGTAGTGTTAAGGGGCTACAACCGTAATGCCGGATTCATACATTTCAGTGAAGTCACCGTTCCGTCACAGTGCCGGCAAATCTTTCATACATTCTCGGCATTGTCAGTGCAGTCTGCATAAATTAAATTATGCAGACTGCAATATTGAAATCAGAACATAATATGTATAACAGTACTTGCATAATTCGACAACAATGTTCAACTTCGAAAGAAAATGCAATAAACATTCTATAAACAAAATTAGGATTGAATGTACAGTTTATTTTTGTGCTTACAAATCAAACTACCCACGTAAAATTTACATTTGTTTAAAGAAAACTATTATGCAAACAAATACAAAGAAAAAATAAAGTCATGCTAATAATACAAAGGGACACCGGACAATATTGGCGTGGAAGGAACAATATGACAAAACAATAAAAATGCAATAATCCAACAGATCGGCGATACCCAATGATGTAAGTAAAAATGTTTGTTATATGTATATATATATTTTAATTAAATTGACTATCTAACTCAATTGTGTCTGTGTGTAATATGTGCGTGTGAGCGTGCGTGCGTGTGTTCGTGTTTAAGTCAGTTAGCGTGTGTGTGTGTGTGTGTGTGTGTGTGTGTGTGTGTGTGTGTGTGTGTGTGTGTGTGTGTGTGTGTGAGGTAGAAAGGTATGTGTGAACTAAATTGTTTTCTGCAGGTTTAATAAATATGCTTTAAATTTGAGTTTAAAATTTCTTATTGTTTTCAGGCCGTGAAGAGGTGGAGGCAGGTTGTTCCAACATTTGGTGGCGCTATACTTAAAGCTGCCACGAAATGCTGCAGTGCTATATTTCGGATAAATTAGCTTGAAAGAAGACGACCTGGTGGCGTGCAGAACGAAATGGTTTTTGGCCCAGCGTAACTTACTGTATAAGTAAGGCGGACACTTATCCTTGACGATGCCAAATAGTAATGAAGCAAAATGTAGCTGTCGTCTAAATTTCATATTTAAAATATTGGCGTTATTTAAGTAAGGGCTAACATGAGTACGTGGCGGAATGTCGAAAATATATCTCGCACAGGCGTTCTGTACCCGTTGGATTAAATTTTGGGAACGCGCTAAAAGTCTAGGTCCTATAACAGTATCCGCGTAATTGATTTTCGATAGCACAATGCTTTCACACAGATTAATGCGCAGTTTTGTGTCAATGCAGTCCTTGATTTTGTAAAGAACTTTAAGGCGGTAAAAACAATTACGAACGGTATTATTAACATGGGATTCAAAACGTAACGATTCGTCCATTATAAGGCCTAGGTTCCGGGCCTCCGATACTCTCTCAATCATTTCTCCGTTAACATGCACGCAAGGAGATTCATCATGGTTGTCTTAGAAAGGTTTAAATCAATCCTAGGCCGTACGTACCTACACCAGCCGTCAAATAAAACTGAGGGCTTAGTACGAGTTCTACGTGACATAACGGGCCGTGACGTGACATAGCAGATTCCACTAGGTGGCTAGTGGAAGTACCTAAATAGCTTTGATTCAATCCCATACAAATTTTAGCTAACTCGCATTTACGTAGCGAGGTCACGTAAAACTCGTACTAAGCCCCCTGAATGAAGCAGGTTGTCAGGTCTCATCATGGTTGTCTTAGATAGGCCCGAACAAACCTAGCGCGTACCTACAACAGCCGTCAAATAAAACTGAACGAAGCAAGGTATCAGGTCTCACCATGGTTGTCTTAGACAGATCCTGCTGCGGCGCCGGCGGCGCGGAGGGCTGCGGCGCGGGCTGTCCGCGGAGGCCCGGCGCGCCGCCCTGCGCCCCCGCCCCGCTCATGTACGCGCCCGCCGCGCCCGACGGGTGGTAGCATTCCGATCCCGCTCCTGCAACAGGGTCGTCTTCAATGCATCAGTCAGACGCTGTAACAATTGCGCCACGGCTACGCTACGTCCTGATGAATGGTTGCGGTTATCACAAATTCAAGCTAATGCCTACGTAATAGGCATTTTTGAAAGCGCTATTGCAGCTAATTGGCTTCTTGATTTGGTTTATTAAGAGTTAAGTTTACTCTCTTGCAACAGGGTCGTCTTCAATGCATCAGTCAGACGCTGTAACAGTTGCGCCACGGCTACGCTACGTCCTGATGAATGGTTGCGGTTATCACAAATTCAAGCTAAGGGTCAGCTCACACCGAGACGCGACGCGACGCTACGATACTGGAAGAGGCCAGTGATTTCGCGCTGCGCCGCGCGTCGCCGCGAGACGCATCTCAATGGCGCGAGGTGCATCGTAAAAGTAGGCAATCTTGCACGCCGCGCGTACCGACGATGCACGGCTGCGTAGCGATGCACCGCGCTACGCCGCGAGGCGTCACGAGACGCAGCGCTGTATGAAGCAACGTATTCTGAATTCTCACAATGAAATGTGTATCTTTTCGTGTAGAAAATCCTACTTCCTACTAATATTATAAATGCGAAAGTTTGTAAGGATGTATGTGTGTGTGTGTGTGTGTTTGTTGCTCTTTCACGCAAAAACTACTGAACGGATTTTCATGAAACTTTGCAGTAATATAGCTTAGACATCGGTATAACATAATTTGTTAAAATTTATAGGATTTTTTAAGTTTCCCGAAGCGAAGCGAGGGCGGATTTTCTAGTAAAGTTCTATTTTGAGCCGCTCTTTGAAAACTGCGCGCAGCGTCGCGTCGCGTCTCGTCTCGGTGTGATTTGACCCTTATGCCTACGTAATACGTTACATTTTTGAAAGCGCTATTGCAGCTGATTGGCGTTTGGTTTAGATAGTTTGGTAGTTTTGCTGATTGTACTTTTCGTGAATAAACAATTTTTCGGTACAGAAAATGTACTACAGCAATATTGGTGCAGTACAATCTCGCACTAGAATTCCAATCCAAGTTATTGACCTCAGTATGTGGCTAATGCCATGTTTTGTATGAACAATTTTACGACAACTGAACAAATAAATTCAATAAAATCGTCATTTCACATAAATTTCACCAGCTGCATAAGTTGCTGTTGCCTACTGGAATATCGATTTCGAAATATGGACGACGACCAGCTTACTCATGTTCTGATCCAAGTTTTAAAAGAAACCCACAGATTCTGCTATCTCAAAATATTTCTGAAAGAGTAATTGAGACGACGGACTGTAATTCAGCTACAATTTTAATATACAACTACTACATCCAGACATATTCATGTTATGAAGCAGTTCGGTTTTATAGAACCTTGAATAAAAGGAGACCCCGGCGGAGAGCTGGTAAACTTGAAGGACATTTCAACAGGCGACCAATCGTATTGATTTGTTTCGATAGCTGCCTTGAACTAATCCTTTATACTTATTCACATTACACTTATCAGGAAACAAATTGAAAAATACTCACGCCGATATTAAAATTAGGTATTACAATTTAGCAAAAACAAATAAGCCAAAAAACAGCAATGCGCTTCAGTACTTTAGATGATAATAGATAAAATAAACAACCATCGTAATCTTGAACTGATGCTTCAAAACAAAGACTTCCATCGTAATCCACCACTAAGTCTACTATACTTTTACTATCGACGGGAAGACTAAGTTCAAGTTCCATGTGGTCGATGACAACTCACTGTGTGGTGTCGACGCCCGTGGATAACTGTGTTGTGCTAAGGAAATAACTGACGGAAACCAAACTGACGTAAAACACTACGCACACGTGTCGCGTGAGAAGGTATTCGTTTCATGGTACGTTATCCATATCACCACGTACATAACATTTCGCAAACGCAAATTAAAAGCGAGGCCCGCGTAACGAAGTCGAGCGTTATCGGCGAGGTAACAATGGCGCATAAAACGGCCCGTCCTTCGGTTGCAGCGGCGCGATTGGGGCCGTGAACACTGAACACTTACTGGATTGCGCGAGCAGCCGGTAGTGGTGCGAGGGCGCGACGCACGACGAGCTCTGGTACCTCGAGGGCTGTTCCAACTTGTGTCCGGAGTGAGCGGAATGGGGGACGAACTGAACGGACAGCGAGTTCATTTGCCCGCCGGACCCATTGAGATGCGCCGATTGTCCCATCCCGAGCGCTGATTGCAGAGCCTGTGCGGGTTCCGGCGCGCCCTGGGGTCCTCCAGCGGCCCCGCCGTGGGCCACGCTTGCGTAATTGTGCGACACCTGACTCAGGGTAGCGTTGCCACCTCGAAGCGCGACCATCTTTAGTTCATGATACAAATCTTTCAAAAAATGAGCGAGCCACACGTTAAACCATTCCCAGAACAGCGGCGACACGATCATCGGCATAAGGCGATGACCAATGTTATACCATAATATTTTTACAAAACTATTCTCTGTCTAGCGATAACTAGGTACTTATTTTATTTTTATTGCATTCGATATAAATTCGTCAATGTAACGAGAAGATACCGATCACCGATATTGTAAAACGTTATACAAAAATCGTCAAGCGGTTACGAGTAAAACGCATATTGCTAAAATATTTGCAGTCCGCATTCACAACTTTAATTGTAATTTAATGCAGCATAGAGAAAATCGATAAGGAAACGCCGCGCCACTTCGCTCTTCGTTCGCATTGAATTTTTAACGTCACACGACACTTTCACGACATCACGGATTATCACAAAGCTCAGGTACCTATTTATTTATCTAAAATAGGTATTTAAAACTATTGTTTATTGCGTATTTTAATAACTAGAGTATGGTAAGAAAATCGTCCGCTCAGGATTGTTCCCAATGAACATTTCATGTAGACCACGAGTGAAGCAGCACAGACAGAGTGACAGAGACAAACGTATATTTCTCCTCGCTATTTTGGGGCGGACTCAAAGCCTCGCCCGCCACCCCTCGCATATCCATTCGAAAAAAAAGTGGACGCGGCGAAACGTCTCTTCTACGTACATTGCTACTCGGTAAGCGCTATTGGTCCTGTACTGCCGACAAACTCCGCAGTGTTATGAACAGAACGCTTTACGATCGAGCATCTGACGAAACGAATAGAGGCAGCAGTCGCGACGCCAGACGAGGGAAAGATTTTTGAAGTGAAACTTCTATATTATATCGACTTGCGAAAATTTTGTTATAAAAAAAAATTCTCACTTTTGTTTTGAAATTGTGGTTGCGTAAAAGTTTTCATAAACAAGAAGAAGTATTTTGCAATACGTTTCCTAACTTTGAAGAACCACTGCTGCATACTTTATCAAATCAACAAATCAAAGTAGTACTGGTAGTACTCGTACTGTGTACAGACCTACGGTAGTCGCTAGGGTACGGCACCGCACTACGCGCTTCGGTGCGGTTTTAGTAAGTATACATAGTATCTCGATGGGTGCAGTGCGGTTATTGGTTAACGTTGGTTTTGAAGACAGTGACAGAAACTAGGTTTGTCACAGTCAATATTTAAAAACAATTGAAAAATAAAGTTTGAAACAAATACGAAAACAACGAAATTTCATACGGAAGTTTCAGAAATTCCATATTAAGGGTATGATCCTACTGAATAGAGTACGCGCAACCTTTTTTTATTTTTAGAAGGTAGTGGCCGATGTTGTTAGATAAAATTTAAATATAAAGACAAAATTATACCTACTTTATTTTTTTACGAATGTACACAGTACGTACACACTGTTTGTGCGACATTTAGGTATGCAGTTCTGTTGCTAAGACCTAAATCTTACGTAAGACCGGATAACATACACTTATAGTATGTATAATAATAGTTATAAATTACAAAAGTCACTGGTCACCCAATTAACGAATAACAGTTACATTTGATCAAAGATTTTGATGTTGTGGTAATACTCCATTCCCATTCCCTTAAAGGAAGTATAATTCTATAGTATACAAATTTTTTTTCTTATTATCTACATATCAACTTTACATTTTTAGATCCTACTTTGTAGTAACGTTACCGCCATAATGTCCCCCCTCGCTATATCTACTCAGTACAAACTTTTTTCGTCCAGTATTTTGCTAAAAATCTTACAATAATAGCAGCACTCAAAGCCGCTAATAGTTCCTCCACTTTCTCAAACTAAAGGAAATATTGGACAAAGATAATTATTGGAGGAGTGGAATTAGCTGCCGTCAAAGAAATTTGATTCAAAATTGGATATATGTAGAAATTGGACAAAGAAAGGAGAACTGCCATTTTTGACCCAGACCCGACATGAAAGAAACATATCCCAGTTTTTTTGTTATGTTGAGTATAACAAATATCTATTGTTGTTATATTCGAAATAAGTGGCTAACTACAAAATATTTCACTTTAAACTTTTGAATTTTTTCATACTAAAAAGAAATGATGATATTTATTTGCACAAAAAACTTGTAAAATAAAACAATTATTGGATTATCCAGATGAACTAAAGTTCTAGTAAATAATAATACGTAACTATTACGGTAAGAACTCACCTCACGATGCGGAATTTTTCCTTGTCCGCCGCGGAAACGGAATTGCGCTAAGAGGCACGTCGCGGAGGTAAAACGCGTCGTGAGTTTTTAGTTTGCTTTTATTTTATAATTAGGTATATTTTTAAACTTCAAGTAAGTTAGGTATATCAATTGAGTTTAGGTTCTTCTAATCTTCGAAGGTAAAAAATAAAGGTATCTACCATTAAAAATCTGGGAGTGGGAGCTTGATAGTGGAATATAATATTGATTGCTCTAATGGAGATAAAGGTTTGGTGACTGTCTATATTTCCTATTCTTATTAACTTTGGGTCATTCTAAACTAAATGAATACAATTGCTATTTAGTGAAAAATAAATGGTTTTAAAATATTTCGCCTGAGTAAAGACTATGAATAGTCATAGCGTTAAATAGTTGTTAGCCACTGTTTTTTAAAATACTGTTACTATATTTTTGTTATATCTAATATAACAAATAAAAATATTATTATAAAAACAAAAAACCCGACTGCTTACAAAAGAACTCAAAAGAAAAAAACAAGTGTCACTATATCAACATAAAATACTTCATGGTGCTGCAGGCGGGGACAAACGTAGTACTTGATAAATCTTTTTTTACCCGTAGGTAACAGTATTGTTTGTTCCCGCCTGCAGCACCATGAAGTATTTTATGTTGATATTGTGACACTTGTTTTTTTCTTTTGAGTTCTTTTGTAAGCAGTCGGGTTTTTTGTTTTTATAATAATATTTTTATTTCAGACTTTTTAGTGGGTTCGCTTCGCCGAAAAATTCTACGTTTTGGGATGGTTTTTGACAATTTGTGTTAAAACGTGTGCCTAAACGTTACATGACATATATATATTTGAAAAGGTCTTTTCACGATCTTTCATTTGCTACCCATATTGCTAAGATAAGAAAAAAAAATTAAATTGCGTGTACTTATGTACGCGCGTAAGAAGTTATACTTCTTTGGCATCATTAAATAATAAATATTCAACGTTAATAATTTCATAATATTTAGTATTAATTATACTAAAAAAAATTGGTTGTCTGTAAAGTCGGTTTACTGACGACAGTTGAACGTGACAACGTCTTAAGAAAATACTGATGGAATGGTATCATAATCACTAATAGTCATCCTAAACTATCTTTGAATACTTAGTTATAATTTATTTACTGTTATATTGCAGTTAAAAACCTTTATTAAATACTAGCGAACCGCCCTCGCTTCGCTTCGGGACCCGTAAGTATCAACCGCGTAGGTCCCGCTCCCGTAGGAATTTCGGGAAGATAATAAACTATCACCAAAATTAATTGAGGTTAAATTAAATTAATCTTACAAATAAAGCTTACGACAAAATAATAGCAAAGTAGCAAAGGATCACAGCAAGATTAATTCAGATTAAACTTGGAAACGCGGCAAGGTTGGTATGGCAGTGGGTTCGACCAAATTTGATTACCATAAAAACGGTTCTAGTGTGTTAATCTTAAAAGATAGACATATACTGTCGTGGACATTTTTTTAGATCATTTCAAGAGGAATAATTCTTTCATACATATATTTTTGGTATCTTGAATCGTTTTCGCAACGCATGCAACGAAAGCCCTCGAGAATGAATAATTTTCCCCGTTTTTTCCACATTTTCCATTATTTCTTCGCTCCTAATTGTTGCAGCGTGATGTTATATAGCCTATAGCCTTCCTCAATAAAAGGTCTATTCAACACAAAAAAAAATTCAATTCGAACCAGTAGTTCCTGAGATTAGCGCGTTCAACCAAACAAACAAACAAACAAACAAACTCTACAGCTTTATAATATTAGTATAGATTTTACCAAAAAGACTAGTCGTTGCATACCGTATAACGAAACATTAATCTTTAGCTAGTCTGTGCATATTATGTCATGTCAATGTGCCACAAACAAGTCAAAACAAACCTGGCTGGTTATAAATAATTTCGATAAAAAGCAAAAGCAAAACTAAAGAGACGTCAGAGTTACATTGACAAAGGCCAATGAGTGGTTTAGCCGGCAACTTCATAGTGTTAATTTTTGTGTCACAGATGCGCGCGCATCGTAAAATTTCACTCATGATTTTTCCATAACACGCCTAACTTCATACTGTTAATTTTTGTGTTACAGATGCGCGCGCATCGTAAAATTTCACTCTCATGATTTTTCCATAACGCGCCTAAAGAAGTATAACTTCAAAAACTCACGATTATCCCCTCTTTTTCTTCCACTTTCGGTCGCCATTTTGAAAATTCATATAGCCTGTGACACTTCCACAGTTCTGACGAATTCAACGATACCTCATATGTCGAAATCCGTTCAACCGTTTGGGCTGTGGAGCCTCACAAATAAATGGACAAACATACATACATACACTCGAAAAACATAACCCTCCTTCTGACGCAGTCGGGTAAAAAACGAGATTTCTTGCAATTGGTGAAATTCTGTAAAAACCGTAGTGACCAAAAAATCCTGGAATCACGTTTCATAGGTAAATTATTAATTTATTCTCTTTATAAAATATCGAAATAAAATTTCATTTTCAAACGATCATAAGGACAACTAAAGTTCAGTGTTGTCAGTATTTACGTAAGCATATTACCGAGATTGTGGGAAATTTGGTCGCTTTGAGTTATTTATTTTATAAATTCTGTTATATGTTATTTATTTTTTACCAGATTTCCTAAAATATAATATGGAGAAACGACTGGGCACAAATAATACGAAATTGTAACGGGGAAAATAATTGGGTTCCAAACAAATATAGTGCTATTTGCAGTTTCTATTTTGAAGCTAAAGATTTATACACTACTAAATAAGGAATCCGGACTCTTTTTAAATAGGTACACTTGAAATCTTTATAAAAATTTAAATGAGAAATTGTGTCATAAATATTATACTTACGTGTATGTGATTTTCTATTTACTTCCCATAGTTCTCTCTAGCATGGTGATTCCGAATCACATAATCAGATCTCTGAGAAAAAAAGATTTTTTTGTTGCCTAGTGTAATTTAAAATTTGATTTTGATTGTGTTAAAGGAGAACTGCCATGGCCCATAGAAAATTTACCCAGGTCCGACAGTAATGAAAAGTACCTCAGTTTTTTTGTCATATTACATATAACAAAAATATATATATTTTAAATAACAGTGGCTAACAACTATAGTAAGCCTTATTTGCTTTGACTTACTTTAACAGCAGCAATGGTAATTTAAGTAGGTAATAATTCTTAAATAGTAATTTATTACTCGATCGTTAATTATCATTTATTTATTACATTATATTAGCATGCAGCACCACCAACCGCTGCCGCCCATGACAACTGTGTCCGAGTCAGAAAAAGACTCAAATAGGAGCTAAGATGATTAGTCCAGTTAGTAGACGATGTTGGAACATTAGTTGCTTAGTTTGTTAATAAGCATGAGAACTTGGATAGCGACTGATAGTGATAAAAATAGTCCTGCCAGTCCTTGTTAGTCCGGTTAGTAATTGTTAGTAAGAGTCTTTTTATAATTCGGTCACAGAAGTGCTGCTACCCTTGAGGAATGAGCAGAGATGGTCGCGTCTAAAATATGTAACCGGCTCCATACTTTCCTATCATGATCTCAATTGTTCTTAAAACAATTATTACACGATAGGAATGGTACTTAGTACCCTGGCGAGCGGTGGTAGTTAATGGGGTATGGTGATAGATTATCATGTGCAGAAAAAAAAGCTTTAATTTGATCTATAAATGAAGAAAATACGTCAAGGAGTATAAATTTCACAAATATAAATATAAGTTTTATAACAGACTTCAACTGCTGGCACACCTAAGTTGCGGCTATTTTTGCGTAGGCACACATAGTTTATCATGTACAGAAAAAAATAGCTTTAATTTGAGCTATAAATGATCCAAATAACAGATGGGTGTAAACTTTCACCAGAATAGCACCTCTTTATACCTGGCTGCCAACAGGTTGCGGCCATGTGCCTAATGGCACACCCGACTTTTCAGGACCTCTAGGTGTATATCTTGACCTTGGAGTATATTTTATATAAATAACAGATGCATGTAAATTCGCCCCAGAAAGTCATTTTTCTTTCGTTAATTAAACATACTAGCGGCCATTTTTCAACAGGCACACCAGGAAAAACATATTGTTCGTTGCCTAATTGTACATAAAAAAAATATTTTAATCAAATACTTGATAGGTGAAGCAAAAGTGTTATGGGATCTTAGTATAAAAATAATATTGAGGTTTCTAACATCGAACTTTGGCGAGAGGCACTCCCAAAATGGTAAAATATGTCCCCTCCACCCTGTAACTTCTAAAATAAGAGAATGATAAAACTAAAAAAAAAATATATGATGTGCATTGCCATGTAAACTTCCACCGAAAATTGGTTTGAAAGAGATCTAGTTAGTAGTTGTTTTAATACGTCATAAATCATAAATCGCAATTTACCTTGCATTCAATCTACTCGAATATTTTTTACTTGCTGCTACGGAACCCTTCATGGGCGAGTCCGACTCGCACTTATCCAATTTTTATTATATTACATACTTGCATTTATTTGACTAAATGTCAATTGTCAATTTTCTTTTTAAAAAGAATTAGTTTGTCAATTTAAATAGTTCTTATGCTTATGTTCAGAATATTTAAATCTTCTTTGCACAAATTAATGCATTATCCGTTTCTAACAAAGATTAAAATGTCTTGCACCTTTAATGTGACCTATGACGTATGTATTCTTAACAATTAGGTTTACGTCATTATAATAATGACGTAAACCTAATTGTCTCTTTCAATGATACTTCCTATGAACTTTGATGTAATTTTTGATGACTAGGAAACAAAATGAAAACTGGTACACCACTTTCTTGGCCCACTGTACCTACGCATAATATTATAATTATGTACCTACATAGAAGGATAAATAAGATTCAACGTACAAGTTCTATAAAGGGTTCAGGCACAGTGTTAAAAGTTAAAAGGTATTTGCTGGAAATAGGGACTCGAAGCCGACTACTCTGATCCCTTCAGTCTAGTTGTTGTTGGCAGGCATCGCATAGGTTACTTTTGTCCAAGGGAAAGTTTGAGCGCTTTTCATCTAGCTATTTACTGAATGCTATTCTAAGTTAAATTTCTCAATACCTGACTACTTGTAACTTCTAACATTCAGCAATCAATAAATTATTTAGTTGCAACTTACAACAGACAGCGCTGTAAGTCAATGCAATGACTGCATATTGTTGATTTCCGTTATTAGATGTCTTCTTACAAGGTACACATTATGCAATGCATTAAGTAACATCTTTATAAAAGCATTAAAATCTTATAATAATTATTATTATGCTCAAGATAAACTATTAATTCACAATACCAAGCTATTCGTTATCATTTTATTTGATTCTACCTATACACGCGCAATCTCACGCCGCCGCGCCGCGAATGATTGCAAGTGCACTCTGATAAAACAATTCATCTGCTCGTATTCGCATGGTAAATCCGTGAATCCTACGAAAAATCGGACTAATTCACCCAGAATCGATAAACTCGGAAGTACTTGCCAATTTTCATTGAACGTATGCTATAAAAATAGGTCACGATGCGTTCTGATTTTTAGGTCATGAAATCTAGTAATGACATTAAAATTGCGTAGGTACATTATGGGTGCACTATAAAACAGGGTTCGAAAATATCCGATATTTATAGTAAATATCAAAATATCGGATATTTTTGATATATACATCAAACACATACATATACATATATACATATTTTGAATCAAAGCCATTATTATATTACTTTTAATTTTAAATGAGTGTTCCGATTTTTATGATTCTTCTATTATTCGAAAGATAATACTTGTTGTGTAATGCCGTTTAAATTTGAGCGACATCTGACGAGTAGTTTTTAATTATCTCCACTTGTCGATTTTGATTTTTGAGGTAACCATAAAAAACGCATTATTACGGATAATTCTTCATTAAAATCATAACAGTCAGTCATAATCGCTTTTTACAAAAAAACCGACTTCAACATTGACAAATAGAGATAGCTCAAAAACCACTAGAAAAATGGCGCTCAATTCAATCCATCCAGGTATAAAGTTCGGTCACTATAGTCGGCACAATCATAAGATTCCGATATGACGTCTGTCATGTATGAACACAAACTAACCTTGTATGGACGTCTTCAACTTACTTATTACGGAAATATATTTTGTCGATTTGAACCGCTGGTAATGATACTATGAAGCGAAGATATTTCGTAGTGAATGATAGGTCACTTTGGTTAAATTATGCAATGCACTATTTACTGTGCATATACAGTACCTATACAGTTTATGTTTATTATCAATGCAGCTTTATAAGTAGGTACATAATGTACTTGTGAATCCACCTCCTCTTCGCTTTGGAAAATTGTTTTTATGTTTACAGATAATAAGCACTTCTTCCCATTTTTGCAACATATTTTATTGGTACATCGCTTCTATTGCTCATAGCATGATGTTATAAAATTGCCCACAATTATTTGTTAAATATTTTAATTAGGCATTAGTCCGTAATATTAAACGCAAGTAACTAGCGGGTTAAACGAATTGGAGTAATATTGTTTACTTACTACGAGTATTTAGATAGGTACCTACTTACTTACTTATACGTACTTACATAGGTAAATACTAGAAATTGTGGCGAAATATGTAAACCATCCCTGCTTGTTTTTTATTTGTGTTATTTATAAATTGTATAAATAATTTAATTTAATTTTAATCAGTTTACATCATAAATTGTGTAAAATTGAACAAATATTTTTAAGACGTCACTACAATGTTTTATAAGGAGGCTGAATTTATAGTTATGTGACCTCTTGAAACAATTTATGAGTCGACCATAATCGATACATTACTATAATCGAAAGTATGTGCTACCATGTCACACCCAAAATATAAATAGTTATAGATTCCTTAATATATCTAAAGCATTGCCATTTTTCGTAGCTATTATAAATTCCCGATACATACGTTTTTAAGCCATTTCCACTCAAATCGGATAATTATTAACCGTTTAATAGTTTCTTCGTTTTCACTAGATTAATGAAATTTCCATTTTAATAACTAATATAATTTCCTCACCTTAACTTACTAGTCAAATTGCCTTATTATCCCTATCCCTTTCGGTGTTAATCTCAACGCTACATCAGTTTTTAACTGATTTTAAGAAAACAATCAGAGATCGGTTTATAAATTATCGTTCCGAACTTAATTAACGAAACGATTAGAAAGTCGTAATGTCGTATTACTTAAAATCGGTTAATTTTATAAATCGGTTTATTTAATGCATCGATTTTTGTTGTACTTTACTATTGTCACTGTGATGACAGCCTTCATATCGGAATCTTATGATTGTGCCGACTTTAGGTACAATTTCATCAAGCCCAAACACACGATAACTGCCGTAAATCGTTGAGGAGCTCCTTCGATGGTCTTTCGAACTCACCAGATGGACTCCAGACCTTCATGAAATTGCAGCGCTTTAATATATTTAATGAAAACATTAACAAACACACTAATCGCCCCAAAAACTTCGAAAGTTCATCAGATCTTGGGGTCCTTATCAGAGGACTACCCTTGAAATATGTACTTTCTATCAAAAAGAATTATAAAAATCGACTCATAATAGACGGAAAAATCGCTGAACAAACACAAAAAAACAAGCATAATATATACGGTCGAATTGAGGACCTCCTTCTTTTTTGAAGTCAGTTAAAAGTTACGAGGTAGCAAATATAAATAAAAATTAATAAGGATAATTCAGAAACTTCTCATCAGATGGCGCTCGAATTTATATGGGACCACCCAAAATGTACCACAGTTCAAATAAAAAAGAATTATAAAAAATTAAGCACTCAATAAAAGGTTATAAGGTAGTCAATAAATACATACCATTAGAGATCCCTACACATTATTAAAGATAATTCAAAACTACTCGTCAGATGTCGCTCAAATTTAAATAGTACCACCACACGAAAAGCAGCAGATTTTAACTAAAACTTTATTTTTGTTTATTGTTACAAATAAATTTCATAACTTTATACGTAGGTAAGGTATAAAGATTCGTCGACTTAACCTAGATTTCGAAGTATAAAGCTTACGGCACTCCATTATTACTATAGCGGAGTATGTTTTAACTCTACTACCATGTCTTCTACATTTGAGAAGTAAAAATACAGCAACAAACACGAAAGATTTACTTAATAATATTTATAAATATTTTAAACCAATTTTGTTTTGATATATATCATAAAAAATCGCTTGATATATATCGGATATACATATATCAGATATATATCATTGATATACATAATTATATCCTTCGAACCCTGCTATAAAATATCATTACTCACGGTTATTATAATAAAAAAACACTTCACACTCAATTTATTTTTCACTTCACACTCAACGGTCGATTTAAATCATAAAATAATGTAACATTTTACCAAATGAACACTCACAGTATTGCATTATACCTACAATAAATTAAGGGCTTAAGGCACAATACCTCCGTCGAACTGTAGCGGACGTTGAGGGAACACTTTAGCGGCAATTATTTTTTCCGGTGCCTCCTCATGGAAGATCAATATGTATGTAGTGCATGCTTGGTTCCTTTTTCTTCTTAATGTGCTATCTCGTGTATCGCTTCACCTTTAATCACTAGAACATGGCAACCGCGTACAATGTAATACATTGCGATAAGTTAACAAAAATAATAAACTCATTAAAAACTTGGCCACTGGATCATATTAACTTTTATCACTAATGTGAAAGTGCAAAATCTCATCCGCACCAAAAGTATGCATCAATATTCTTTTAACTTGTATAATATTATTTATGTATTACTAGCAACCCGCCCCGGCTTCGCACGGGTCAATAACTATTTAATGGATGTTATTATACATACATATAAACCTTCTTCTTGAATCACTCTATCTATTAAAAAAACCGCATCAAAATCCGTTGCGTAGTTTTAAAGATTTAAGGACACAAAGGGACAGAGAAAGCGACTTTCTTTTATGGTCTAAGAGCCCGCGACGCCCAGACCTTCGTTATATTATAAAAGCTGAAAATTCTTCTATATATGTCCCCTATACAGGTATAAGCAAACCCAGCCTATACAACCTGGGTCGCGGTGGCTTTGGTAGGTAACAGGTAGTAAAGGTGAGTAAAATTGTGTTTCAAATTTGTGATAGCATAAAACTTAGTTTTCATATATCGATGGGTCCTATGTATATGGGCCAAAATGTAAAATTAAAACTTTGCAGGAGAGGCTTCCAAAGTTTCAATTTACTATAACTTTAAATTGATAAAACCGAAGTTCCCCCCGAATCTTTGCTTATTTGCTAAGAAAACTATTTCCCTCATTTACACTGTAGTATTTTATATATACATTTATCTGGTTTTTTTTTAATGTCACACTGGCCCTTCTACGTTAGTTTTTGTTAAAATTTTTTTTTTTTTAAACACCCTAAAAGGGCCGATATACCATGTTGGCCATTATACGCGTATTACCTACGCTAATTAGCATAATGTATATATTTTTTTAATTTTTTATTTATAAAATCAATAAACGATTGAAGTAATTGATAATTCATTAATTAGAATACTTATAATATAAAATCTTCGTTTTAATTGTTGTTTTCATTTCCCAAAGCCAAATTCACAAAATTCCGACATCTAGACATCTTAGCGTGATAATTAGATGTCATTTTTACTTATTAAACTAAATTGTAACCCAAAAACACAACAATTAAGTACATTTCGTATTCATCTTTATTCATCACAGTGCGGCCGATGCTCCGTTCAACGTACAAGTGTCAAATTGGCTGATTGTTCCAAACTATGTGCGAGGCCGCATTACGGTTTTTTTCACGCGGTTGTAAACCGCGGAACCGCGTAACCGCGCAAAGCGCACACACTACGAATAAAAACCGCGACCATAGAGATAAAAAGTATATAGACATGCTCCATTCCTAAACTTCATACGAACTTTGCCAAAACATGTAGCCATTTGACCTTACCAAAAAATTGCTTGTTATGTTACAGTTCTTGACAGTTATTGAAATTAACAATGAATGACAGTCATGGGGAATCAGATGAAAATTTTCATATCCATAATTATCATAGGCACACTTTCTTGGCATAATCTTTTATTTAGAAAACTATAAATTTTATGCATTAACTTATTTTTGTAAATTAATCAGCTATAAGTATTTGGATGCTTTAGCGACCATAATAGTAAGAGTTGTTTAATAAATACAAAACAGTGACAACTACAAACAATGACTCAACATCATAGAAGACAGTTTATGTACGTAGGTACTCTATGGTTTCTGTCTTCTCGCTGACGCGACGTCAGAAGATTGACCCTAAAGTGCTCGCGCTATGAACATTTTGCCGTCCACGGCTGTGTGTATACATATATTAAACATGTATAGGAAAGGATGTCCATCCAAAAAACAGAAGGACCAAAAAAGGTTGCAATAGACACAAAGTTACTATGCAACGAACATTGTATGTTTATGTGGCAGGCAGGACTATTATGCTCAAGTACATAATATTATATCGTAGATATTGAAAATGTTTCATTTTGTTATTAAGTTATATAATTTAATTTTTAACGTAGTTTAAGGTAAACATTATGCTGAAAGTAAAAAAAGTGAAAGTAAAATAACTTATATTATATCCCACTAAGTACAAAACTATGTCATCTTATATATCCCAGTCCCACAGCTTATACATATATCCCACTAAGTACAGAACTATATCAGAAAGTACTAATGTAACTAATTACTTTCTGATAGTTTACGTTGTAGTTTCTTCTTTTTGTTAAGTTATTTAATTATAATTAGCAAAAAAATTATGTTTGAACATGGGCGACAAAATGCTCCCCACGCCATCATTCACGTTTCATGGAAAGGCGCGACTATTCTGGGGTTAATATTGTCATTGTCATGTCTGTTTTCTGTAAGCCAAAGATATAAAAATAATAAATATGACTACCATATTTTAGGCGCACGAGAAAGGGACATAGTTGGAATGCATAAACCACATACATGAAGTCGTAGTATTTTGTAGGCAGCAGCGAATGGTGCGCGTTACTTACATTTCAATTGTTTTTAGTAATTACGTCCTCAAAAATATAGAATATGGATTTCTGTGCCTTCAAAAAGTGTTTTAATAAATGAATAAACACAAATAAGTCCAAAGGAATCACATTTCCTAAGTAAATAAGTGAGTCATCAATTATTTTCACTATTTTTAAAACAGTACTTCTGTTAAAATGGTTAATGTGACAGAATTACGGTACGCAAAAGCGAGATACCAATATGTATTTTTTTTTCTTTTTCTAATATAACAACCAAATTCAACTGCGCGCCAAGTTCATGCACATAGGAATAACGCGCAAATATTTATCGGGAGTGCAGGGCCTATTTAGTATTTTTAAATCCTTGACAGAAACCGCTCGCGGTTTCCGCGTCAATTTGTGTGCTCCAATATAGGGTAGAAGACCCAGTAGTCAAGAGGATTTCTTAATTTGGATCGCGTGTACTATTTTGGTAACCAATGTATTAATAAATCAGTTAACAGTTATCAATAATTCTCAACGTTTTAAGTGAAAATAAGAAAAATATTTAAACCAAAAAAAAGTAATTTTTCTCCAGTCATCAACCTGCAACATCCAGAACTCGGCCGCCTTATACCCACTGCTCAGCTTCTTACACGACAATCAGTCTCAAAGTGTAAACCAACCAAGACAATATAATACTAACGATTAATTAAAAATCATCATCAACATCCATTCGCCTTTCTGCGTCTACTGCTGGACATAGGCTTCCCATAAGTTGCGCCATTCTGACAGTTTTTTAGGTCGTCATACCCTTCCTACGAGACCACTGTAGGTCCTTTGTCCAAGACATTATTATTTGACATAAAAGGCAGAAAAGGCCGACTACTGGTACAAGTACCTAGGCAAACCGCGAACAAATCTGTAAAAAATCACGGTTTTAAAATCAGTCGCGGGAGGAAACCGCTTATGCGGCCGCTTGCTTATGTTCCCTTGAGTTACAAAATTAGCGGTTAACTGTCAAACCGCAAAACCGCCCGAACCGCATACACTATCAGTCGCGGGAGAGCACCGCAAGTGCGGCCGCTTGTATGGCTTTCCTTGAATCACAGAATTACGCGGTTAGAAACCGCGGCGGTTTAGCCGTAATGCGGCCTCGGCCTATAAACAAACGCGCGGGAAACTCCCCGCGTATAAATCTCTAACGAACTTATACGTTTAAATTCATGTTACATATGCCGTTATACCGTAATAAAAAATCGTGTTTCTATGCTGAAATCTTTTTTTTTTAATAGCTCACATGATTCATTATATCGATAAGATGCGTTACCCACAAAAAAGCCAAAATCGCCAAATTGCTAGTTTGGCCCATATACATAGGACCCATCGATATTTTAACTTACAATCATATTAGAAACCGCCTCGTCTATTGGCGGACACTTAGGACGGTAACAACCCCTTCCCAGACACCCTCATAGTCTAATTATTTATAAATCTACTTTCGTCATAGTATAAAATCTGACTTTTATATATGTTATTCAGAAAATTATACGAATAATGTTTCCACAGTCCCCAGTCACTTTCGATGGTTCCCCTATCTTCCCAGACACATTGAAGTCTACTCCAGGCGTGCGCGCGATGAATATACATACATGTACGTTGGTGCGAATCAAATCATTAAACGATTCAAATATATTAACAAAAAGAATACACTTATTTTGCAGTTTGGAAATTGGTAGCAAATTATTATTACTCTTAATTATGTTGGTAGTTAGCTACCATTAACAATAATGTTATAAACTAAAACTATAATAAATCAAAATATATAATAATTATTTTCATAAACCTTATTAGTTTAATTAATTTATCATCCCATACCTCGGCCGAGCTATTATTCAACGATATAAATATAAAAACTATATTCCAACCTACAATTAGAGTTAATTATGTAAATTAATGAAATACATAAATAAGTCATTAATACAATTATTTTTTATTAAATCTTACCTGCGTCTACAGCACATTTTCTGATTTCAAACCGAAATATAATGAAACTCAAACATCTCCAAAAGTCAAAGAATAGGTTGTCACTGAGCGGAAAGATAGAGTTTTAAATTCTAAAAGGTACAAGCCTTAAATTTTTGAGAAAATGTGTAAATAGCCAATACAAGGTAGGGCCGATATCAGGAAAATTCACTTCAAATAAGAAAACTCATATAATATAATGATCTTAACAAAGTAATATTTTACCCCCTGAAAAGTACCTGGTACCTGGTATAGCACCTGGTAAATTCCTTATTTTTAAATATGTATATACTCAGCTTAAAGTTCTTATACACATATTATATTTTCATAACACAAATATATTGATAAAGCCAGCTGCCAACTCATAACAGTTAAATTATTATCTTCTAATAAACACTTTTTAAGACACTCAAGATTGCCCACTTGTATTGAACTAAAACATCCTTTTATAATTTTAGTAGGACGCATTTATAATATTAGTAGGATAGGATAGGATATGACATAAGTATTTGTTTCAGATTTATATGAAAATTTTCTTTGATTAAACTAGCGGCACGCTATGATGGCCGGTTTGACACATTACAACAGTGATGTGGAATGTCAATTTATTCTCGAACAAAAAACAATTAAGTTTTGTTTTTGTACCTGATTAAATAGGTTTAATAAAACAAAAATGAAAATGTTTATTTAATTTATTTGAACGAACTGAATATTTGAATGAAAATGAATATACATACTTTATATGCACACAAGAAACATATGAATACAAAAGATACCAAAAAAGGTGCCACAAAAGGCCATAATTAATCAGATTCGTCCATACTACTATTTTCACTGTCGTCACTGCTATCATCACCTACATTAATAATTATATGTTCGTTTTCTATAATATTATCTATTTTCACATCTCTTTCATAATCTTCCCTTATTAATTTAACAGTTCTATTCACAACCTTTTCCCAGTCTCCTTTAGTCACATGTTCACAAGCTTCTTCTAATAATTTTAGCATTTTTTTTGTGGTAAATGGGGGTTCTGTATTGTGTCTTGCAGCATATCCCTTAATTTGAGCCCACACCAACTCAATCGCATTATACTCACAATGGTAAGGCGGTAACCGTATAACTCTGTGCCCATGTTCTAATGCTATTTCGTCAATGACGTATCGGATCTTGGTTGGTTTGTTTTCTTTTAAAAGACGTACTAATTCCGCTTTTAACATATTCATGTTTGCATCTACGCCATTTTTACGAAGCCATGCGACGATATCAGCTTTCTTTTGGGATTGGGCAGGTGGCTTGTCAATTTGCATCGAGTGGTATGGGGCGTTGTCCATAATTATAATAGATGGTTCAGGGAGGCTACACAACATTGAGGTAAACCATTCAGTAAACTTTTCTCCATTCATGTCTTCATGATAGTCTCCAGTGGTTTTTGACGCAAAAGCCATGAGAGAACCTTCGACAAACCCGTTGATGGTTCCGGCGTGACAAATTATAAGTCGCGATCCTTTTCCTACAGGAACTTTGGAAGTAGATGCTGCTGTGTCATCGTTCCAAGAACGTTCCAAGAACCAAGAATGGTTAGCATTAAGCCATGTTTCATCCAAGAACACAACATTTTGCCAATTTTTGATTTCTTTCACTTGCCGTAAAAAAGTATACCTTGCCATCGCTATATCAAATCTTTCCATCAATATTTTGCGTTTGTTACATTTTTTGTATCGAAATCCAATGGTCTTCAAAATCTTCGTTAAAGAACTTTCCCCACCGAAGAATAATCCAGCTTCCTTCAGTGAATGCACCAACTTTTTTCTTGTTGGATACTCCTTCTGTAAATAGTAGCCGTAAACATGTCTTCGGATAGCATCGGCATCAAAGCTATCGATGCCTACGACTGGTTTTGCTCGTTTTCTCTTTTTTGGTGTGTGAAGTTTATTTTCTTCTGTGCCAGTCTCGCCATATTTTTCTTTAGTTATCCGTCTAACAGTTCGTTGTCCAATATTAAGCGCATCAGCTACGCGTTCAACCACTGACGTTATAGGTAAAATTGGCCCTCCATTTTGAGCTTCACGATCGAAATAGTTACGAAGGCGTATTACGAACTCACGTGTCTGACTATTTAGAACAGTTCTCTGCGTACGTTCGGTCATATCGACGAAATCCACAACAAAGGGCTTGAACAGAGTCCAAATTAACGAGCAAGGGTCAACAGTAATGCAGTATCAATATTTGAAATCCAAAGCCAGGTCAAAACTATATCACAATCGCATTGCACTGACAGTTTATACTTTTCGAAGCAACGTCAATTCGAAACTGCTTTGTTTTGCATTGAGCATTGACGCGAGTTTGCCGGAGGTAGTAGTTGTGCTAGCCAGCGATCCTATGTGACGATCGTATTAGATTCCATTTTTAAAAATTTTCAATTTAGAAAACCAAATGCCGAGTTGTGGTATATATCATATAAAAATAAAAATTTTACCTTTTGTATGAAACAGCTGATATTTTTTTGCGATTTCAGAGGTTTGTCCACATAGTGAAAATTGTTCATATTCACACACACAAAAATGTATACACTTGTATACATTTTAGAAATCAATTTAATAAATAAATTTTGAGTCCTAAACCTAAAACTACATTCGATAAAATTTATGAATCTCTGCACATCACTATCGTCAATAAAGTAATACAATTATTTCCTTCAAAGTCGTTATCAATTAATACGGAACTTCATGAGCGGACAAACGTCAAACCGGCCATCATAGCGTGCCGCTAGTTTAAACTACGGAAATAGTACATTTGTTACTATAAGTTGAGTCATCGAGCATATGGAATTGCCACTCCCCGCCAAAACCAAACTTATTACCTACACTTACAGTTCAATTTAGCTTGGCAGAAAAATTTACTGAGGACATTTTTAGATAATGCCGTCAATCTTTAATGTACCTTAAAAGCATTGTATTATTATAAGTTTAATAAAACAATCTCTGTTAATGTTGTGATATACAGGGGTGTCCGGCTTCGGTCTGTACAAACTTATAGGGCGTGTAGTATGAGTTATTTTATGAATAAAATTCTTCTAAATACTAGGTCTAAACCCGACCCCTCGATCTACAGCCATTTTAATGTTTTAATAATTTTTTTGGACCATGCACAGTAAAAGTACTATAACTTAAGAAGTTTAGGTCCAATCTTCTTCAAAACTAAATTAGTTTTTACTCACTGGTAGGGGCCATCGATTTAACAGCCAAAATAATTCAAAAACTGACTTCTACATATTAAAATGATAGATTAAATATACCATCGCGGAGTTTTCTGTAGACCTTTTCAATGTGTACAAATAGTTAGTACATTATTTTTATAAATCTCGTAGGGTTCAGCCTGCGTTTGCAATGTAAGCGGAAAAAAAATGATAATTAACGACATCACATTAGAAACCTCAAAAATAACAGTATTTCTCCACTATTTAATGGATGTTATTATACATATAAACCTTCCTCTTGAATCACTCTATCTATTAAAAAAAACCGCATCAAAATCCGTTGCGTAGTTTTAAAGATTTAAGGACACAAAGGGACATAAGGACAGAAAAAGCTACTTTGTTTTATATGTAGTGATACTGGAACATCAGATATATGAGCGCATTCATGTAGAACGCTGGTTGCCGGCGCTGATCTGCCAGCGCTTATCGGTATAGTCTAAGATCCGAATCTAAATCGACATTCATCGGGTTGATAAGAGAATCAAACACACTGATAGAAACTTTTTTTGATAGTTAAAAATATTTGTTAATATTTAACAAATAATTTATTAGAGACCACTTTTTAGTGCTTAATAAATATTTCTTAGTATTTAAAAAGATTTATTAATATGTAATAAATGAATATCAGATTTATAAAACACAAAAAAATCATTTTAAATACTAAGAAATATTTGTTTAATACTAAAGAGTGGTATAAACTAATACTTATATTCTGAGCAGGATTTTTGTTGTCTACCCATTTTTAATATATTTTCTAATATACGAAATTTATTATAAAATAATTTTGATTCTCTTATCAACCCGATGAATGTCGATTTAGATTCGGATCTTAGACTATACCAATAAGCGCTGGCAGCTGGCAGATAGGGATGGGCAAATGGGAAAAACATATCGATATTTTCCAAATGTATCGATATATATCACCCAAGAAATTTAATATCTATATTTCGACATATCGATATTTTTTGCCCAATATGCAATTATTTATAAAAATTGCCAAAATATTCGAAATTTTAAAGTAAGTACCTAAATACACATCTGGCTGTTATGACATCAGTTTTATTATTAAAAAACAGGTTTATATGTACGGTCGGCCAAATAATTGGTTTACCACCCTAAGGTTGAATGCTGTTTGCAGATTCATAGGTGATAAAGGTTATTTTCGCTTGCAGATCGATCTGACAACTTTTATTGCCATCTTTATCCGATTATAATTATGTGACATTTGTTTTGTTCTTAGTTTAAACTTGATAGAACCATTGACGTCGGAAACTTGGTAAGTAGGTATATTTTGTGAACCTTTAAGATTTTCACACAAAAATAATAAACCGTGGGGGTTCCCCATACTTAGAACCGAAACCCTAAAATTTTTTTTTCATCAAACCCATACGTGTGGAATATCTATGAATAGGTCGTCAAAAATGATATTGAGGTTTCTAAAACAATTTTTTTTTGAACTGAATACTTTGCGCGAGAGGCACTCCCAAAACGGTAAAATATGTGCCCCCCTCTCTGTAACTTCCAAAATAAGAGAATGATAAAACTAAAAAACATATATGATGTGCATTGCCATGTAAACTTCCACCGAAAATTGGTTTGAATGAGATCTAGTAAGCTGTTTTTTTAATACGTCATAAATCATAAAACGCAACTTACCTTTCATTCAATCTACTTACTCGAATATTTTTTTATATTATGTTACTTGCTGCTACGGAACCCTTCATGGGCGAGTCCGACTCGCACTTGCCAATTTCTATTACATTACTTGCATTGACAGGGACAAGGGTGGCTGACGTGAGGGTGACAGAGACAGCGCCATACAGGTAAGGCAAACTGTAAGGCACTGTCTCTGTCACCCACACGTAATTCACGTCCAAAAGATCGTTGTAGGACTTAAATGTCAAATGTCAATTTTCTTTTTAAAAATAATTATTTCGTCAATTGAAATAGTTCTTATATGCTTTTGTTCAGAATATTTAAATCTTCTTTGCACAAATTAATGCATTATCCGTTTCTAATAAAGATTAAAATGTCTTGCACCTATAATGTGACCTATGATGTATGTATTCTTAACAATTAGGCTTACGTCATTATTATGCGTCCCTTTCAGTGATATTGCCTATGAACTTTGATGTAACTTTTGATAACTAGGAAACTAAATGAAAACTGGTACACCACTTTCTTGGCCCATCGTACCTGTAGCCAAGAAAAAATCAACTTACAGTGCCGCAAACTTATTTGGTCCGGTTGCCAAAATTGCAACTAATGCAAATGTTATATTGTTGTCAGACAAAGACCAAGACAGTAGCGCCCTTCTTATCGGGTCAGATTAGTTTGTGGCACTTTACCAACCAAACAAACAAGCAGTGTCATTGTCATAGACAAGTAGGTCATAGACTGTAATTTTTGTTTGTGTTTGAAGCAAAGAAACTAAACCCATATAGACTACTGCATACCTACTCTTTTTCTAAATTTAAGAAATCGGATTGGTCAAATAGGTACATGATGCGATCCATGAGCAGACAGCAGAGCTTTAAATATACATAATATATTGATTTTGATATCTGTAAATAAATATCGAAAAGCGATATATCGTGGGAAAAAATATCGCTGATTTATATTGATATATATTTTTCTGAAAACATATCGATATTTTGATATATCGATATTTTTTACCCAAACCTACTAGCAGATCGGCGCCGGTAACCAGCGTTCTTTTTGAATGCGCCCTAACATTTGCTTATGACATAAGTAAATTACATGTAGTATTTGATAGCGTCATTCAGAACTTGCAAATGAATTTTACTAATGCCATCTATTAACAACATCCGGAACTAAATATCTAGCAACTAACAAAACATCGATCTTCCCATGGGAATGAGATGTTTTTCCGCGGTAAAAAGTAGCCTACGTCACTCTCCACCCTCCTAACTATCCCCACACACATAAACCATACCATATAATAGCCATGTTGCGACGTGAAAGAGGAACAAACAAACAAACACACTTTCACATTTATAATATTAGTATGGATGTTGTCTTGTGGTGGTTAATAACTAAATTTTATACCGTATCAAAAAGTAATGAAGCGTAAAAGTAGCATCTTTTTAATGAACTGAATATCTCAGTCCTCAGTAGACTGCAAGACTGCACATACATTGGTATTCTCTGAAAAGGCTTCCACATTTTCAGTGCATAAATCCAGGTTCCAAACGGTATTTAAATAGGTATAGTCTGGCCGGGCTAAGAATGCGTCCCTGACAATCCTGACATCTGTCATTCGACTGGGCGATGTAACTATGAACTGGCGTACAATTAAGTGACAATTTTTTAATATCTTTTAATTGCCTTATTAACGAGTGATAACATTAAAATCAAACATTAAATCGAATAATTATGCCAACTTACAATAATTGTATTAATCTTGGGCTAAAATTATTACAATTACTTGAATAACAAATATAAAAACAATACCTTTTAAAAGAAAACCACGTCAAACGGCGCTCGTTCAAGGTTATATCCATGTCATATCAACTTTTTGTTTTTGTAGTGATGTGACAAGGCAATTGTAATCGAATATTTTTGTAATCTTAATACAATGTCGGTAAAATATAAAATAAAACGTTATAATTTTATAATATATTATATAATGTACTAAGTATTCAATAAAGTTAATAATATTATTATAATAAAGGTACGCCCAAACATAGCTTAGGAAAATTTGTGTTATAATATATCACTCAGATGAATCAAATGAAAATAAAATAAATAAAACATTTTTATTTTTTTCTCTTGATTACATTCAGAAATTATGATTTAATTCAATTAATTGATTCCTTAAAATTTTATTTACATAACAAATATTTATTGAATATATTGAAATATAATGCCTATAAAAAATAACAACATATAAATTGAATAAATATTATGCATAATGAATGCATGTTGTTATTGTTATTTGTTACAACGCATAATGTTATTTATTGTACATCACTAGTCATGACGAATTGAGATGTGTCAGGAACGCATTCTTAGCCCGGCCCATAGAGATAGGAATATACCTAGGTACTTAGATAGAGACGCCCTAATCCTTAACCTCATATGAAATTAGCTGGTTGACGTTATAGCAGGCCGGCCATTTATAGTAACAGTTGACAAATGTCATCTTATGTGAAACAAATAGTAAAAAACCCATTATATTAATAAAATAGGCATTGATAGGTGTTGTGGTGTCCTTTAAAGTAAGAAAAACACATTGAAACACAATGAAGTGTTGTATACTACAATGCGGAGCAAGGAAAAACAAATTACACCCAAAATTAACTTTACACAGGTAAGTATCAGTTTTCGTTGTATATCTGAATGATATTGATATATGTTTTTGCTGCATGAAGATCTGTGCGAGGGTTACGTAGGCCTGTTAATGTTTTGTTGGGTTTTACATCATTATTTTATATATTTGAGTAGCCGGTTTGTTTACATTTAAATGACACTTAGGGTAGGAAAGTGTTAAAATATCGATATTCGATATATCGATACTTAAAATGACGCTGAAGAAAGTTGAAATAATTGTTTTTATTCAATAGATTCCCTTGAAATAAATCATTAAGAAAGAAGTGGCTAGAAATCATTGGCCCAGAAAACATAAACCCGGGCCTTAAAAATTTGTTTGTGTGTTCTTTACATTTTGTTGAAGCAAGTTTCAACAGAACGCTTAATGTGGTAAGGTTACACGACGGCGCTGTTCCTTCTATTTTGGTGAGCTTTTCTTACTTTTTATAGAACAAGAGAGTCTCATACAAGTTTAAAATTAGGTCTGTATGTTATTTAATTGAACTAAGTTAATAGAGTACACGAACCCTAAACTGAGGGGAAGTTGGCCACCGCGGCACCGTTTAGTAATTATTGAACCCTTGAAATTTCAATGTTTTTAGTAAGGAATTTAAATTAATATGACAGAATGATTCTGTTAACTTCTCAGAGGTAGCATAATTATCATAATTATATTTTTTATCACAAAGATTTGGAATTTCAAGTGGCCCCTTATTTAATGGTGGATTGGATAGTAACTATCACCTCAGTTTCATCACAATACAGTGCAATACAAATTTATTACTGTTCACCGGTTCGTGTAAAAAAAACTAATGCCATTGTCAAAGAACACTCCTTGTCATAGCTCAGGTGATCTTGGTATCTTTATGTGACATAATTCTAGGTATCAGTTGTTAAGCTTATAATAGCGATTTTGATCATTCTTTTTTTATTTGCATTTGGATATTCCAAGGGTGGTACAATGATAAGGACACCAGGATCCAATGATGGCATCTTAGGAAAATCGAAGGGAACTTTCGAAAGTTGTAGGGGTGACTAATTACTCATGGGGGTGACAATTTAATGAAGGTCTGGAGTCGATCCTATGAAGCCAAAAGATAGTCGAAGGAACTTCTCTACTATTTACAGCAATTACTATATGTTTGGGGTTGATTAATTTGTAGCAACGAGAACTTCATCTAGGTGGGTTGAATTGAGCCTTCTGGTGAGTAGACTTTGAGTTACCTCTGCTTGTCAATGTTGAAGTCTTTTTTTTGTAAAAAGTAATTATAATTATTCCTCTGTTATCTTATCTGCCCAAAGCTTCTCTTGAAGAATTCGCTAGTTAGCGATACGATCGCTTTTTGTGCCCAATTAATAAAGATGCTGTAATAATTTTATTTGTATTTTTGTAATTATGCTGTACATTATAGGGTTAGCCTTAAACAAATAAATTAAAATGTTTGTACATAGACACATGTTTTTTATTTACATTTCGGTCCCATTTTCACAATATTAATGCACTAAGGGTTATAACACAATCATGGGTGATCAGATGAAAATTGTCAGTCACATCACACAGCAGTACTATCTTCACCCTTATCTTTTATTGAATAAACTCTAAAATTAAATTCATCGTAGTGGTACATAATTATGACTTATTTATTTATGTAAGTATCTATCGAGATTTTTCTGGATTCAGCGGGTACATTCAGAATCAGTAAAAGTGGCATTGTTTAGGAGTAGGCGGACTGGTTTTTGGTGGTGAAAGGATTGATTTTTAATATTGGATATAAAACTTAACATAACTTCAAGCCTGTATTTGGACCTAGTTATACATATACAATACAGCCAAATAGAGATATAAGTATTTTGCTGTCGATGGTTAAACTTCGGTTATGGAACTCTATTTTGATAGTTTTACATTATGCATATAATAAATAAAGGCCTTAACTACCTAAATTTCCTAACTGGAACAAGACAAATAGTTTGGCGGCTGTGTTAAGCAAGAGAGTGGTACCTAATTAACTGGCAGAGTTTAAAATACTATCGCTGAGATCATCTAAAAAGGGGGAGCAGTCGTTGTGTCCTCGTTTGTTGTTTAGCAGATCATCATGATAGCTGGTTTTTACAAAAAATTTTTGGTTGATATGGCATGACAAGTTCATCGCAGTAGGTATCAAAATTAATATTAATATCGCTGAGAAGACGAACGACATGTATTATTGCTGATAAATTGTAAGTTATTAAACTAAATATCGATAGTTTCCGTCCACGTAGTGCGCACAACACTAGTAGAATCGGCCATCTTGTTTCACTAAAATTTTGACAGGCAGTTCCTGTCACGTGGTCAGGCACGCTATTTTTGCTTTAGTGTCTAATCCATAGTCCTTTATAGATCAATGGCCCGGCCAGACTATAGGTAGGAAGATAAGTTATTACCAAATGAAAAATTTACTGATATTAGAAGTCAAAATGAATTATGAAATTTTGTAAACAGAATAAGAAACATCAAATTAAGGTTACATTGATTAAGAATGTCACAGAAAGTGAGGGTAGTAAAAAATGTGATTAACAGTGGGGCTTGATAAACGGAAAGTTACTCACCCATATCACTTGTTCACGATCGCAAATGTGTAAAAGGTTTTAATAGGCATGAAAAAGGTAGTTAAAAGTTAAAAGCTTCATTGGGTGACCGGTGGCAACTTTGAATTGACCCATTATATATTTTTTCAAAACATTAATATATTATTAATTTTAAGTTAGTGTGTTTTATTTTGGAAAAAACCAAAGTATGCATCAACCAATATTACAAAAAGTAATCCGGTACTAATTAGTTGTGTATTTAATTTTTGCATAACACTTCAAATGGTTGGAAATAAATAAAGAAATCTCTTTAATAATAAAATCTAATAACCTGTTGAATGAATGAGCTTAAGTATAATATGAATCAATAACAAAAAAGGATTAAAAGTCAAAAACAAATTATTTTGGTTTTTACATAAAGGAACTGATGAGGCAAACTTCATCAATCTACCTACATCAGGTTATATCCATTAATGCTTTTGTATGACAAATGTTATAATTGATAACAAAAAAAGTTCTTTAATTAGTTGTTACTGTTTTCTATTTTATTGTTATGATATTATATTATCTATATTGTTACATAAGGGATAAGCAAGATGTTGTACTGATATTCAAATAAGCTACTCTGCACAATCATAACCAATAGATATACTAATTAGCAACAAAATCTTATTAGCTTTCACCATGGGGTATATTTGAATTAACACTTTTGTGGAAATTAATTTGAGTAACTGTGCCACAGATGGGCACCATTCTTACTCTCCGCATAACTTTAATAATATCAGCCAAGTTACAAATTGATAGCTATTTGACTGCTTATTTTGTCTTATAAACAAAATTTTAGCATAAAAAAATAGCAGCCCAGCCCCTTTTCAACTAAACAGTTGAAATTTTTGATTCCCATTCCATAAAGCAGATTCATTTTGAGAATTTTAAGTGGGAGTGACGTATTACTTATATAATTACATGTGCAATGTTGAAATTATAAAATCTTAATTTTTTCACTCCTCTATACACAAAACAATTGAAAGCAATAGAAAATCAAAATACTTCCCGCTGGTATAGACTATAGGGTTAAAAAAGTATGAGTTACAGAAAAAATAATTTCAGTGTTTAACTGGCTGTTTTGAATATTTACGCCAATTTACTAAATACTAAGAGGAACCTCTGATGATCAGTGATCATGACATTTCATAGAACTGGATAATAATGCTTCATGCTCCAGTTTTAATAATTAAAAATATCCTCGAAATTAATTTCTGTCAGCATCTGTCACACTGAAGGGCTCTTCTTATTTGCTATACAAGCCCGTAACATAGAATTTTGCTTTTTTAATGTTTTCCGAATTCCCAGTGTATAGATGATAAAAAGGATTTATGCTCTAATTTTTAAATTCAAATTCCTTTATTTGTTAACAGGTGTAAAGGTGTTAAATGATAAAAAATAGTACAATATGTTAGACCCTTTGGGTATACAAATATTAAAATTAGGCATAGTTTGGTTAAAGTTTAGTATCCGGTAGCAGGGGGGGAGGGGGGACCTTAACCTAATCCACCTGTCCACCAGTTCGTTTGACATATTAGGCCTCTGTCACTGTTGTCGATGGAACCCCGCTTCACGGGGTTCCTTTTTTCCGCGTAAATAATTACAGCTAACCTTAACCTAACCCATCTGTCCACCAGTTTTGATGTATTATATTATTTTTTACTGACGGGGGGCTTCGCCTCCCGCCTAATGGGGGGCCTGCGGCCCCCCAGTCCCCCCGCTTATCCATCCCTGTCCACCCGCTTTTTGAAATTGGGTTATTAAAATGAAATAACAAAATATGTCACTTCTAAACGAACATTACTCAACTACAATGGATCTTTGACATAGGTACCAATTTCAAATAATATAGTCCTACAAGCATCTTTTGGCCCGTGGGTGACAGAGACAGCGCCTTACAGTTTGCCTTACCTGTAACGCGCTGTCTCTATCACGCACGCGCCAAAAGATGCTTGTAGGACTATATGACTTGATAGGGTTTATATTAACACTTCATAGGGTTTTTTGACAATTGTAGCAAATCTTATCGGGTTAATATGGCGTATTTAGTACTTTGAGGTGAGAATAGTTTTTCTCAATTTTCTCGAAAACGGTGCGTCGCCGAGAGCTGCGAGTGGTACCGTTGTAATCGGGTGAAAATTCTCTACAAATCCCAATCACTTTTACATACCAACTCCTGCTACCGGATACTAAACCCAAGCCCATAGTTTTATAAATTAAAATTCGGTGTCAACTAAAAAATCATACTGAGTAATAACATTTATTAATTAATTTTTTTTTATTAACACAACTTAAAATTTTTAAATGCCCTCTATGTTTCGTAGCATTGCGGGGACTTTATTATATAGTTTTGGTGCCATTCCAAATACACTTTTGCTTAGCAAAATGGCATAGTTCCTCTTCCTACATTCAAGAGGGCTGTTGTTAGGTATTGATATTATTATACAAATGCATTATAGCAAATATAGATTAATGTTAAAATAACTTCACTGGAGATATTGTAATGCATATTATCAGATAAGTCTAGACATATTTATAATAATTCGCCAAATACGAAACAGCATGTATGCAAAGGTAGAACAATTTATGTGACATGATATATTATGCCTTATCTATGTAGTATGTAGACAAAAAAGTAATGATCATTTCCAATATTTTAACTATCCATTCTTTGCGATAGGTTGCCTAGCAACTGTCAAGAAATCTCATTGACTGTGGTATTAGTAGTTTACATTATTATTATTATTATTAACTTATCCAGAGATTATGGATAGATACAATATTGTAATGCAACTAAAAATTATTGGATAAGGCTAAGTTATTAAACTGGATGAATTGGTTAAATGCACTAAAAATGCAATGACAATAAGATTCAGTACAAGTGCAACTAAAACTACAATTGAACTGCATTGTGTAAGAATAGATTAAGCAACAATAGAAGAAAATAGAAATTACAGTTCAAACAAGTACTCAACAATTTACTGGAATCTAGTCTTTACGAAGGCGTTATGATAACCACCCCACATATTTTTTATAAAATACATAAAAAAGATTTCTTTAATGCATTAATAACTTCTTTATTTTCTCACAAAATGCAGTAAAATTATAATACATTATGGTTGCAATCAATTGGTGATCTGTTGTGGGTCTCTGGCATCTCTTTTTAATGAAGCACAACAATATAATATGGTACCTTTTAGAATTAATGTACCAAGTACTTCAAATTATAACTTTTCTCTTACTTATTCTAGAATTTTTTTTATCACTTTGTTAGGTTTTACGATTATTTTTTTCATTGTTGAGGGTATGCAAAGTAATGAATTTATAATTTCAATTCAAATAAGATTAGTATATTTTGATATTAATACAAGTATAATGATGTGAAATTTGGAATAAAAATAATTGGTTTTGTTTGTAAGGTACAACTTTTTAAAAATTATGACTTACAAGAACAAATTTTTGATGATTAAGTATGTAAACTCAATTCTGTGGTTAAGTCATATGATGTATTTAAGTAAATTTCGCAAATGATAATAAGTTAAATCGCATTGCACTATTTCAACATAGCTGAGGAAAACAAAATACAAATGTAATGTGACAAAGGCTACTACTCATCACTCAATGTGTTTCTTTTAATTGGGTTAGTTACTATGTAAGTGAAGGCATACACATTTTCCAAGTACCATTTGGTAAACAGTGCAGCTCACCTAATGTCAAATCATTCTTCATGTTTCAGGTAACAATAGTAGGTGGTCATGTTTCACAATAATCATAATCATGTCTGACTGCGAAGCATGGAGAATTCTTACGGATTTGCTCCTGGTATGTAGTATATGGATAATGGGACAAAAGGCGCGTATTTTGAAAGTTTGGAAATTCTTCGTAAACCCAAAACTTTTCAAACTTGTGTACGAAGAAATCAACAATAACACTCGACATTCGCAAAGCGGTATAGGTAGCTCGCTTTCGACCACTTTTTATTACGTAAATAAATTATAAAAACCTTATTATTTAGTATTAATAAAAGGATACGTTGGGGGCCCACGCTGACTGGGCGCCAGCGGCACCTGATTCCCGTTGCCACTCATGTTCTTGGCCGCATAGGTCTCGCAACACGTACACCACTCGAGGTGGCACGTTATATAGCCCTAACCGATTATAGGACACATCCGTCACTAACCAGAGTTTTACCGACGTCAATTTGACAACACGATTTAATTTAGATTCTTATATATCAACGTTTCTAGCAAAAACATTTTACACCACATGCGTAACCACGATAAAAACTTGGAAGAAAGTTGTACAGCATCACAGGAAGGACACCCAGTCACTAAACAAACGACAGTACAAAATGGCGGATGTTAACCAATAAACAAACGTAACTGTCACTGTTTAGGTCACATTAAACTAAACCACTTAATTTTAATCGTATATCGTAATTTACTTTCTACTAGATAAGAATAAAAAATGTAAAAATATTTTCTCTGGAATAATATTATTAAATAAATTTTAAAATTCTATCTGTCATTCGATCGTTCACGTTTAGTAGTAGTGATCACGTCACGCATGCCATGCAATGCAATGCACAATAGCCAGCCAATATTCGCATAAACTTATGTCAAGTTTTCTTTTTATGTGGGTGTGATTCACAGACTTTTATACTCTATGAAAGTTGGTGATGTGTACTTTTTAATTTAGTGAAATATTTAGGGTATTTATTATTGTACTTGTGGTTTTATCAATGGACTTAATATACTAAACATATTAAGTCCATTGTTTTATCTCATTAAAGTAGGGCCATTTTAATAGGCCACATTTGACAACTATTTGTCTTTGCTTTATAGTGAGGGTAACCTGCTGAAAAACATCGATTAATTTAATTAATCGATAAGGACTTCAAACATCTGTAAATTGAATGTGATTGTTATAAAAACTATTTTAATGACCGCACAGTTCAAACGATGACTAAAAAAACGACAAAAATAATGCTTCTAATAATGGCGCGAAATGAAATCATGACTTTTTTGTAACATTTCACGTTTCTGGATACTGGCTTTTGAGCCAGACGTTATATATTTAAATGAATGATTACATATTTTTTGGCCTAAAATGTAAGAAAATTAATTCTGTTCCCATTAAAATATATTTTATTTTGTAATAGTGAAATACTTTTTGACGATTAGTTCGACTTCTCGAATTCAACTTATCTACTGATCTGTTTCTTTTGGTACCATCCCTAATGTTTAAAAAGAAAAAGAGTTCACTGACGTAACTTTGTAACGACGTAAGTTCTTTACTTAAAAGTGTAAAAATTTTAGTAGGGAATATTAAATAATATGGAGTGCCTCCCTTACAAGGTTACTTTGTAAAATTTTGACGAACTGTCAAATGTGGCCTATTAAAATGGCCCTACTATAAATATAAACGTGGACGTGTATTTAATCAAAGCACATTATAACATTTTATAGCTTTCTTTGATATTATTGGCTATAGCTTTAAACAATTTTGATATTTAAAATACACGCGTATAACACTTGTACGCGATACAAGTACACGCGCGGACACCTTTTGTAACTAGACTAAGTACATACTCGTACATATATAAATAAAATTTTATCGATTTTATCAATAATGTCTCAGGTTAAGAATTTAGATAATGAACTGCTACATAATTATTCTTAAAGTATTTTTTGCATAGTTTATATTATTATATTTTACTAGTAAACCCGCCCTCGCTTCGCTTCGGGTAACCAGTCCCTTCAAAAATCTCTATAAATTTTAACAAATTATGTTATTCCGATGTCTAAGCTATATTACTGCAAAGTTTCATGAAAATCCGTTCAGTAGTTTTTGCGTGAAAGAGCAACAAACACACACACACACACACTCACATACATCCTTACAAACTTTCGCATTTATAATATTAGTAGGATTGTATTTTGGTTCATTTATTTTATCCATTACAATGCAACGTGACAACTGGAACCATATTTACATATTTATGACAAAAAGTAGATAAAAACGCGCAGCGAAGCTTTAAAAGTTAAAAACTTCAACTCAGTATTAAAATTGTACTTAAATAGATAAAGTTAAAGTTCAGTAAAAAACTTTTTCTCCCATGACACGTACAAAGTCTATCTCGTTTTATTTTTGTTGTTGCAACACTCACTCACATATAGTCATCATATAGTATATAGTAGACAAAATGGGGTTGAAGACATAGAGGTGTAATATCTCTATGGTTGAAGCATTGATCTATAAGGACTATTATATCTCTATGGGTTGAAGCACTCCCGCCATTTTCATTTCATAGGCTGGAGCATGGAGGATAGAACTAAGGAGGGTCATCTGTGTATATGAAAAGTGTCCAGTTGTATGCGCTAAATAACAGTTCCAAAATCCTCCACTGGTGGCGCTGGTGGATTCACAGGGTATGGTATGAATCATGGAGGATTATCCTCCATGCCTCCATGCTACTTTAGTCGATAATGACATTAAATTTTTTAACTCGGCATACTTCAATTCAATCAATTCATCTACGATTGCTACATTCATACCATACCCTGTGAATCCACCAGCGCCACCAGTGGAGGATTTTGGAACTGTTATTTAGCGCATACAACTGGACACTTTTTCAACTTTTCTCCCATATAAGATGACTCTCCTTAGTTCTATCCTCCATGGGCTGGAGCATGGAGGATAGAACTAAGGAGGGTCATCTGTGTATATGAAAAGTGTCCAGTTGTATGCGCTAAATAACAGTTCCAAAATCCTCCACTGGTGGCGCTGGTGGATTCACAGGGTATGGTATGAATGTAGCTCGGCATACTTCAATTCCATGGAGGATAGAACCTATCCTCCATGTTCAATTCAATCAATTCATCTACGATTGCTACATTCATACCATACCCTGTGAATCCACCAGCGCCACCAGTGGAGGATTTTGGAACTGTTATTTAGCGCATACAACTGGACACTTTTTCAACTTTTCTCCCATATAAGATGACTCTCCTTAGTTCTATCCTCCATGGGCTGGAGGAAGCTCACCTTTTATTATTTTTAGTATGAAGACCATAGACAACATTTGTAGACCACAAATTAGGGCCACCACATACATGCGGAATTCCGAAACGAATCCCGAATCGAAATTTCGATTCGGAATTCCGTAAATGCACCACACACATACGTGTTTTTTCCGTTCGGAATGACATAGACGAATGGCGCATGTAGACCACAGAGTAAGTACATTTTTATTGCTGTAGACCATAGATTTGGTATATAACTATAGACTAGCTGACCCGGCAGACGTCGTTCTGCAACGTATTCTTAAATATTCGCCCGCGCTCCTAATTACTTCTAACGACAATATCTCAAAAACTATCCATCTGATTGATATACTGTAAAATCCAACTTTGATCTGCATTGAATGCCTAAGATAACTAACATATTCATTTGGATAAGGATTAATACTGAACTACAGAAAATAGCTTTGAAAATAACGTGATGTTTTTAATTAATTTTTTTAACATAAAAGTGGTTATTGTAAGGCAACCGTAAGAGATAGAGACATGCTATCGAGGACTTTTTTATAGCATTTTTATAGATCTTGAATCCGCAATTACATTAGTGAACTATATTTGTGCTAGTTTATGGGGCGTTCGCATGGAAAGCTCCTTGTTGGTGAAACCTCTTCCACATATATCGTCGAATAACTACTAATTTACATAAAAGTATAATAAATTAAATACCTAAACCTTCCTCAAGAATCACTCTTTCTATTGTTGAAAACCGTATAATAATCTGTTTCGTAGTTTTCGAGTTTATCGCGGTCAGACAGACAGACAGAAAACAGGACTTCTTTTTATAATATGTATAGATAGATTAGCAGCTGAGTCACTTGAACCACAAAATAAGGATAGTACAGAAGTTAAGCTCGTGTATGTACCTCGATTTAGGTTACGCGTGTGTGCGTTAGCCTTAGGGTCTCCGCTATGGTCTTGGATTGGATCTTGTTATTTAAATTATTGGTATTGATTAAACGAGAAAACAAAAATAAAGGTGTATGATTAAAATCATTAAAATTTAATGTAGTAGGTAACTATTAGTCTAAATTGTGTTATCATTGTAAACTAAGATTACGGGAGACCTTAGATGAAAAATTCAATAAAACAGGTAATACAGTTTATTTTTATACGAAATGATAGTACATACGTGCCATCGTTTTGATAGCACGTACTTGTGGAGAGAAGGGACTTAAAAATAAAATTATTTAGTTTTGCGTATAATGAATATTAACTCATTTAACTAACTTAAAATCGATTTCAATATTTGGATTCTATAACGTTTTTGTGTCTCTATTAGGTACTTGAAACAAAATAATAATTCTATGATAATCGGAATTCGGAATTCCGAATCAGAGACAATTCCGTCAGGAAAAACTACCGTTTGTGTGTGATACATTTGTATAGATTTAACTGCGTCAGGAATCCCGAATCGAAATTCCGTTTCAGGATTCCGTTTCGGAATTCCGCATGTATGTGGTGGCCCTTAATGTTTTGTATGGCGATTGTCAATATTTGTGTATAGTAAAAATCATAGAGATAGGAATATAAAAATGGACTTATTGTTTGACCAGAAAAATAGAAAACCTGTCATGAGGGCGCTAAAGTTTCCTTTTTTATGGCAACAGCACAGACAACAGTAACTATAGCAACGCTCGTGTTATTATTGTCATTTTGATAACTATCTCCTATCTCGGAAATGTTTTTCATGGAAATAAATGTTATTTTCTACGAAATGTTATTTTAGCACATAGAAAACCACTATTATTTCACGAATATGAACAGTTTTTGTCATTTTAGCATAAAATAGAAACTCAAAATAAAAAGACAAACATGAGACAAACTGTGACATTCAAACTCACTGACAAGCAATTTACGATTGACGTTTAGAAACTAAGCGTTGCCAGTAAAATAAATTAGTTCCATGAGTTTACCGCAATATGGCGAGGTTTTTTATATTCCTGGTCAACCTATAATATACCTAGTTAGTTATAGTGTGGTTATAGTCGGCACAATTTCAGGATTCCGATATGACGGCTGTCATCACAGTGACAATAGTGAAGTACAACAAAAATCGATACATTAAATTAACCGATTTTTAAAATTAACCAATTATAAGTAATAAGACTTTCTAATCGTTTCGTTAAAAAGTTATTAATAAACGATCTCTGATTGATTTCTTAAAATCGGTTTAAAACAGATGTAGCGTTGAAAGGAACACCGAAAGGCATAATGAGGCAATTTGACGAGTAAGTTAAGGTGAAGGAATTGTATTGGTTTTCAAAATCAAAATTTCATTAATCTACTTAAGTACTGAAAACGGAAAAACTATAAAACGGTTAATAATTATCCAATTTGGGTGGAAAAAGCTTAAAAACGTACGTATCGGGAATTTGTAATAGCTACGAAAAATCGCAAAAGATATGTTTAAAAATCTTTAACTATATTTTGTATTTTGGGTGTCACATGGTAGCAGGTACTTTCGATTATAGTAATGTATCGTTTATGGTCGATTCATAAATTGTTTCAAGCGGTCACATAACTGTGAAACAAGCCTCCTTATAAAATGTTGTAATGACGTCTTTAATATTTGTTCAATTTTACACAATTTATGATGTAAACTAATTAAAATAAAATGAAATGATTTATACAAACAACCACGGATGGTTTACATAATTATTTCGCCAGAATTTCTAGTATTTACCTATGTAAATGTAAATGTAGTTATAACTTATAAGTAAGTACCTATCTAAATATTCGTAGTAAATAAACAATATTACTCCAATTCGTTTAACCCACTAGTTACTTGCGTTTAATATTACGGACTAATGCCTAATTAAAATATTTTACAAACTGTGGGCAATTTTATAACATCATGCTACGAGCAATACTTGCGGAATAGTAAGATTTTTTAAAACTTGGACGAATAACTATTTTATTAATAAAACAAAATCTAATGTCCTTTGGCTAATAGATGCGGTTCATAATATTGGATGTGCCTGGTATATTTCTAAAAATTCTAAAAGTTTTTGATTTGTCCATGCGGATTTTGTTGATATGGACGCCATTGTAGCCCGATTTCTAGACGTGTGTACTCGTTACCTGCTGTAACAAGACTGAGCGAACCGCCAACGTGTGGATGGATTCCTTTGATAGGCGCCAACGTTCCAACGGCGTTGGAACGTTGGCGGTAGGCATTTGAACGTTGGCCGGCGCGCTTGCGAGCTTGCCGCGCGGTGTCGGTATCATCAAAGAACACTTGTCGCAAGCTTGGCGCACCATCCACACATTGGCCGCGCGATCAGTTTGCCCGGAGCAGCGATCAAGAGTGCATAATTTCTTCTTGCGGCGTATTAACACCTAACGTAACAAAATGGCGTATAATATGAGTAATGAGGAAACTTTTAAATTTATTGAGCTCTATCAGAGTGAAAATTGCCTATGGAATCCAAAAAATAAGTACCATAAAAATAAAAATGTTGTAAGTATTAAAAATGCTAAATAAATAAGGTTCTTGGACATTCCGTTTTCCTTACGATATTTTACTTCAAAGTAAGAGCATCGTACTTTATTATTATTTTAATATTATAAATATGAAAGTATCACCCTTTTCTTGTACACTTTTACGTAGTAATTATAAGCTGTGAATAAATATACAGCTGCAGCTGTTACCAACTCAACATCCATTTTTTGATCCGTCCGCACATTGGCCCGAACCAAAGCATACTGAACGACCTTCCAATGTGTGGATTAACTCACAAGCACGTTGGCAAGCGCACCGCCAGCGCGTTGGCGAATGCGCTGGCCTATGTGTAGAGGCGGCATAACATAAAAACAACTTTCCAAAGCGAGAGGAGGTGGATTCACAAGTAAATGATGTACTTACTTATAAAGCTGCATTGATAATAAATATAAACTGTATTATTTATTGTACATTGCCTAATCTAACCAAAATTACCTATCATCCACTACAAAATATCTTCGCTTCATAGGAACATTACCAGCGGTTCGAATATCAAATCGAAAAAATATGTTTCCGTAATAAGTAAGTTGAAGACGTCCATACAAGGTTAGTTTGTGTTCATAAGTGACAGACGTCATAACAGAATCCTGAAATTGTGCCGACTGTATATTAAGTTCATTATAGTAAACCCAACTTAAGATTGAAATGAAAGAGGCGCTGTCGGACGCATTTGACATTAATTTGACCAATCATTGCACACTAGTAACTGACAGATGAATGACCACAACGTACTTATGAATGACTTTTTAACATGGCGGCGTTAGTTCCAATTTTTGCCATTTCAGAGATAAGTTGGGCGCACTGCAGTATTTCTATACTCCGACTTTTAATTCGATTCCGTAAAATTACATTTCCAGAGTTACCTTTTTTATTATCACAAAATAGTGATGTAACCTGGACGCAAATGATTCGATTTGATAAAAATATTATTCGGATTATAATCGTTTCGCATACTTTATGAAGCTATTACAGGATCAATAAATACACATAAAAAATTAATTATTAACAATTTTCGTCTAGATTTTTGATTGTTAAGCGCTTTTAGTGCATGACTACATGCGTGCACCGGTGTTTAATATGTTTTGTTTACTATATAATTTTAAATAAATAACCTTTCCATATTGTTCACTGATTTTTAATTATATTTTATTAACACACATCATAATAGACATATTATTGAGAAAAGAAACATCGAATAATCAAAACATCGTTCGTTAATCGTGTGAGTAATCACTATTATTGAAAAGCTGGCAACATTATTTCGAAAAGTGACATGAGCAAACGTCAATTTACTGAATCGAATTAAAAGTCGGAGTTTAATTACTAACTGGCACGCTGTTTCCTCCCTTAGGGCGGCCACATACATGCGGAATTCCGAAACGGAATCCCGAATAGGGTTGTAACGATATATCGGAAAATCGATAATATCGAAGAGGACACATCGATATTTGCGTTATAACGATATGATAATATCGATATCATATCCGAAGAAAAAAATCGATAATTCACGGCTTTGAACATTAGCTTTTTCTTACAATATAATATTATCGGTTTTCTTATAATATTATCGGTTTTCCGATATATCGTTGCAAGGTTACAACCCTATTCGGGATTCCGTTTCGGAATTCCGACTGTATGTGGCCGCCCGCTCATTCCCACGGCATACGTCTTTGACGATTCGTCAAAAAACACGATACGTCTTGACGGATGAACGTTCACATTGAATACGGAATCGTGTTTTTTCACGATTCGTCAAAATATCCGCATTGAAGTTCACATTTATTTCGTGATTTAGCTCATTTCAGATTGGTTCAGAAACATTCACGATTCGTAGTTTTCTAAAAGACGTATCCGTCATAATCATAAAACATTCACGATTCGTGATTTGTAAAAGACGTATCCGTATTCGTCTTTTTTCACGATTCGTCAAGCGTGTGAACATGAGTATTTAAAAAGCATTGCCGCCGTCAAAAAAAATAACGAATCGTGAAAAAAGACGATTCGTGAAAAAAGACGATTCGTCCTCGTGTGAATGAGCCGTAAATGTTGGGTCTGCTTTTTTTTATAATATTTCTGTGGTGTGGTCCTTTTCTTGTGAGTGTGCTACAGACAGACGCTTGGTGCTTTTCCTGAGAGTCTTTAAAGGTACCTACATACTCTTCTACATCTTTGCGTATATATTTTGTTATTGTTTTTATTTTCGAGTTTAGAATTAAAGCCTCAACTACAATACTTACGTCGTCTAAATTAACTTTTTTCAAAAAACTACCTCTCGCTGCAGTAACGCCGCCCCTTTTTACAGAAAAATAGGCAGTTTTCCTTGCCTCTAACCTCTATTATTTACGTTCTATAATTATTATTTTGAGGTACCTAGATAATGTAGATAGTTTTTTTCTTAAACGGTGCGTCGCCATAGTTGCGTCTGTATGTGACTTAATATTTTTCCTATCTTAATCTTAATATTTTTCTTGACAATTGTCAATTCGTCATGACTAGTGATGTAAGTACAATAAATAACATTATGCGTTGTAATAAATAACAATAAGGCTTGGGTTTAGTATCCGGTAGCAGGGGGGGAGGGGGGAGAGTGGGGGTGGGGGGTAGGGGCTTCGATGCTGATTACAACGATACCACTCACAGCTCTCGGCAACGCACCGTTTTCGAGAAAATTGATAAAAACTATTCTAACCTCAAAGTACCAAATACGCCATATTAACCCGAAAAAATTTGCTAGAACTGTCAAAAACCTTATGAACTGTCAATATAAACCATAATAAGTCATATATTTGACATTGATATGTCAAACACCCATTGTAGTTGGATAATGTTTGTATAAAAGTGACAATAGTTATTATGTTATTTTATTTTAAGAACCCAACTTCAAAAAGCGGGTGGACAGGACGGAGAAGCGGGGGGACGGGGGGGCCGCACGCTCCACGCCAGGGAGGTTCGGGGGGCGAAGCCCCCCGCCAGTAAAAAATAACCATACATCTAAACTGGTGGACAGATGGGTTAGGTTAAGGTTAGATGTAATTATTTACGCGAAAAAAAGGAACCCCGCAAAGCGGGGTTCCGTCGACAATAGTGACAGAGGCCTAATATGACAAACAAACTAGTGGACAGATGCATAGAAAATACACAGATGGGTTAGGTTAAGGTTAACTGTAATTATTTACGCGGAAAAAAGGAACCCCGCGAAGCGGGGTTCCGTCGACAATAGTGACAGAGGCCTAATATGACAAACAAAATGGTGGACAGATGCATAGAAAATACACAGATGGGTTAGGTTAAGGTTAGCTGTAATTATTTACGCGGAAAAAAGGAACCCCGCGAAGCGGGGTTCCGTCGACAATAGTGACAGAGGCTTTATTTTTAAGAGATTCTACGGAGGAAGAATGGGAACTTTGATATGTGCCTAAAGTTTTGTGCCTGTTCTTTTTTGGATAAAGTTGGTTTTTCATGGTTTAGTGTACAAGATCAGGCCCAAAATGGACCATCTCCTTTGTAAAGGTACAATTGCCTCTTTTATTATTGTACTAGTTGTTGCCCGCGGCTTCGACCGCGTGATTTTCCCTAGCATTAAAGAATAGACATAGAAATATTTAGAACAGAGGATAGCTTTTAGGTATAGTTTCTTTCACCTCCCCACTTGCTTAGGAAAAGTACGCGATACTTTGAAGTATCGATACTTTTCTTTCGATACTATGGTCCGGCGTGGTCCGGCCGCGCTAAGAATGCGTTTCTGACAGATCGGGATCGACTGGGCGATGTTACTTTGAACTGGCGTATAGGGAGAGTGGGGGTGGGGGGTAGGGGCTTCGATGCTGATTACAACGATACCACTCGCAGCTCTCGGCGACGCACCGTTTTCGAGAAAATTGAGAATAACTATTCTAACCTTAAAGTACGTAATACGCCATATTAACTCGATAATATTTGCTATAACTGTCAAAAAACCTTATGAGCTGCCTGCTCTAATACCGTTGATTCATCAGTTGTTTGACATATTAGGCCTATGTCACTGTTTTCGACGGAACCCCGCTTAGCGGGGTTCCTTTTTTCCGCGTAAATAATTACAGCAAACCTTAACCTAACCCATCTGTGTATTTTCTATGCATCTGTCCACCATTTTGTTTGTCATATTGGGCCTCTGTCACTATTGTCGACGGAACCCCGCTTTGCGGGGTTCCTTTTTTCCGCGTAAATAATTACAGCTAACCTTAACCTAACCCATCTGTGTATTTTCTATGCATCTGTCCACCATTTTGTTTGTCATATTAGGCCTCTGTCACTATTGTCGACGGAACCCCGCTTCGCGGGGTTCCTTTTTTCCGCGTAAATAATTACAGCTAACCTTAACCTAACCCATCTGTGTATTTTCTATGCATCTGTCCACCATTTTGTTTGTCATATTAGGCCTCTGTCACTATTGTCGACGGAACCCCGCTTCGCGGGGTTTCTTTTTTCCGCGTAAATAATTACAGTTAACCTTAACCTAACCCATCTGTGTATTTTCTATGCATCTGTCCACTAGTTTGTTTGTCATATTAGGCCTCTGTCACTATTGTCGACGGAACCCCGCTTTGCGGGGTTCCTTTTTTTCGCGTAAATAATTACAGCTAACCTTAACCTAACCCATCTGTCCACCAGTTTAGATGTATGGTTATTTTTTACTGGCGGGGGGCTTCGCCCCCCGAACCCCCCTGGCGTGGAGCGTGCGGCCCCCCCGTCCCTCCGCTTCTCCGTCCTGTCCACCCGCTTTTTGAAGTTGGGTTCTTAAAATAAAATCCTTACTTCCTTACTCCTTACTTATATACTTTACTTATAATATTATAAATGTGAAAGTGTGTTTGTTTGTTTGTTTGTTTGTGACGCTTTCACGTCGCAACAAAGCTATTATATGGTAAGGTTTATGTGTGTGGGGATAGTTAGGAGGGTGGAGAGTGACGTAGGCTACTTTTTACCGCGGAAAAACATCCCATTCCCATGGGAAGATCGATGTTTTGTTAGTTGCTAGAAATTTATTTTCGGAGTTGTTAATAGAATGTTCTGAATTACGCTATCAAATACTACATGTAATTTACTTAAGTCATAGGCAAATGTAATAGGCTACTTTAGTGGTGGGCGCGGGCGACTGGAACTGCAAGCATCCGGGGTGGAATAGCCTAGCTGCCAATAGAAGTGCAAGGCTACTTTTTGATGCCGCTGAACAGCACGGCTACACTGTCGAGGGTGTTGCACACCGTAACCGCGGCTCTGAATAAGAGAGAACGTGTGTGTGCAGTATTCCTCGACATGGAAAAGGCGTTCGACCGTGTTTGGCACGACGGCTTTCTCTACAAGATCTCGCAGTCGTCGGCGCCCCGGAGTGCCGTTAAGGTGATCTCCAGTTTCCTCGAAAATAGAAGCTTCAGAGTAGTGGTTGAAGACGCCGAATCCACCGAGCGTCCGATCGCAGCCGGCGTCCCGCAAGGGAGTTGCCTGTCCCCGGTCTGCTACGCCTGCTACACCGACGACATCCCGGCGGCAGGGGGGCGTCGCTTGCCCTGTATGCCGATGACGTGGCGTACATCACCACGTCGCTGAATAGAACCCACGCCATCGTCAAGATGCAGCGTGCGCTTGATGCCCTCCCCGAATGGCTCGCCGCGTGGAGACTGTCGGTGAATGTCGGGAAGACGCAGGCCGTGAACATAGGAGGATAGCTCAACAGGCGGGACCCTACTCTGGAGCTTCACGGACAAGATATCCAATGGGCCCCACAGGCCAAATACCTGGGGGCAAAATCGACGGAAGACTTTCGATGAAGCCACAGGTTACGAAAGCCGTCGCGAATTCCAGAAGCGCGATGGCAGAAACCAGTGCTCTCCTCGAGCCTCCCTCTCGGACTGAAGCTCGGGGTCTACAAGACCTACATCAGATCCCGCCTCACGTACGCGGCATCGGCGTGGTACGCGCTCGCCAGCGAACCGCAGCGCAAGAGGATGCGCACGGTTCAGGCGATTGCGCTCCGCCGGCTGACTGGTGCGCCGAGGTACGTCAGAAACGCCGTCATCCAGAGGGACCTTCGAGTCGAGAGCCTGGACGACTTCATCGAGAGATTGGCACGCAACATGTTCGGGCGTGTCGACGCGTCGCGGTTCGCGCATCTGCAGGACCTGGCGCCGCTCCACACCCGTCCACCGGACCGCTGGGCCTTCCCGCGCGACTTGCTGGTTGCGCGGGACGGGGCTAGCACTGACTGATACTGGGGCTTCGTAAGTCGTCGCCCGGCGCTGATCGGCTCCTGCTGGGCTTCCCACCAACGGGATTCACCCGGTAGGGCCTCGATCGCCTGGGCGGCGCGAAGATGAACCCCATCCCGTTTAAGACTCTGTGGCCTGTAAAAAGGCCACCACTCACCGGACTTGACCTATTGGTTAACCACAGATGGACAACCAAGGGCCTTAGGGCCCAACCCAAGGACCGGCCCGTTTTAACGGGCCGCGAGAGACACCCCCAAAGGGGAACTAACTGTCCCGAGGGCTCCACACACCTCAGACAGGGTGGAGTGAAGAGAGCGAGTAGTAGGCTACTTTTTACACGCTTTATATTAGCTTCACTTGTATGTTTGTATGTTTGTGTAGCGGCGCGATACCTACAGTAATATGAGCGCGCGCCGCACATAATGCTGACCACGCAACCACTAGCGACGAGTGCAGTGAAACAATAGACTACGTCATACGCGTCATACTGAACTGGCCAATCAGAAGACGCATCCTCAACCGCGCTATCAAGATTTCAAGATATACAAACTATATATACAAATGGTCCGATTTAACATTTGGACCGCGGTCCCCAGGCAGTGACATCGCCTGGCGGGAGATCTCCCCTTTTCCTTCACAATTGGTGACCCCGACGTGATCTGCCGACGTGATTGACCTACGTGATTTGATCGACCCGACGTGATTCAAGCAACGTGATTGACCGACGTGATTTGGTAATCCTCTCGAAGTATATGACGTCCTTCAGCAAATACAAGGAGTCATGCAGTTCCAGCCAGCAGCAACGAGCATAATGACAAGGTTCCACGAGCAGCTGTAAAGATAAGCACCTTGGTTCCTTCATCCGGCTCAAGTTCAGCGATCCGCAGCACGTAGCAGAGGTTTGTGGGTTTCCCTCCCGTGACTGCGCACGCATCGCATCATTCCGGCACACATGGCCGATGGGAAAACACTGGCATACGAGAGTGACGACATCTCCCAACAGTGGAGGGGGAGTGATGTAGCGGCGCGATACCTACAGTAATATGAGCGCGCGCCGCACATAATGCTGACCACGCAACCACGAGCGACGAGTGCAGTGAAACAATAGACTACGTCATACGCGTCATACTGAACTGGCCAATCAGAAGACGCATCCTCAACCGCGCTATCAAGATTTCAAGATATACAAACTATATATACAAATGGTCCGAGTTAAAATTTGGACCGCGGTCCCCAGGCAGTGACATCGCCTGGCGGGAGATCTCCCCTTTTCCTCCACATTTGTTTGTAACCGACTTCTTTGGGCGCGATTTTGACCCACTTTAAACGGCCAGATTTTGTTCAAACTTTGTAGATTTATCGAGTTCCGATGACATTACACTATTTTGATAAAATTATTCCAATTTTCAATTTGCAAAATAAGATTTTAATTTTTTTTACTCTCACACTACTGCCATCTACCCATTTGCTACTGCCATCTACCCATATTTACGGGCAACTAGCTGTAACTCCGTATTCAGTTTGACTGCGTACATTACGTTTTACTAGATGGCGTTGTTCTTCTGTTTATTTGAATTCTAAGTTATCACGGAAGTAATAGTCGATAGATCGATAGAGACCAAATAATAGTTTAGAATTATAAAAACAAGCTATTATAAATAAACCAAACTAAAAAGTAGAAAATAAATAATAGTTAAAAAAAAACTAAAAAACACGCTTTTTATAAAAAACAGAACTAAAAAAATAGAAAATAAGTTTTAATAAATTTAAATTATGAATCTAGTGTTAAAAATTTCAATAAATATGATTTAATAATAGTGTAAATAAAGAAATTATTTTATTAAAAAAAAGCGTGGGGTGCTTTTTAAGATATTACTTTTAGTTCTGTTTTTTATAAAAAGCGTGTTTTTTAGTTTTTTTTTTTAACTATTATTTATTAGCCTAAATTCCTACGGGAGCGAGACCTACGCGGCTGTTACCTACGGGTCCCGAAGCGAAGCGCGGGCGGTTCTCTAGTAACATAATAATTATTGTCACTTTTATACAAACATTAACCAACTACAATGGGTGTTTGACATATCAATGTCAAATATATGACTTATTATGGTTTATATTGACAGTTCATAAGGTTTTTGACAGTTCTAGCAAATTTTTTCGGGTTAATATGGCGTATTTGGTACTTTGAGGTTAGAATAGTTTTTATCAATTTTCTCGAAAACGGTGCGTCGCCGAGAGCTGTGAGTGGTATCGTTGTAATCAGCATCGAAGCCCCTACCCCCCACCTCCACTCTCCCCCCTGCTACCGGATACTAAACCCAAGCCGAAAACCAACGTCAAATAAATATTTTATTGAAACATCCATTCGAAAGAAGTTGTCTCGTTCTGCTAGTTAAAAATAATACTAGACGGCACCTCATATGAACGAACTAACAAGATCCTGTTTATTAAGCGAGAATTTACAGAAAAATTGTTATTGAAGCGTAATCTCGATACTTTTAGATTTAGGTATTATTTTCATATTTTGTTCGGTGTAGGTGCTTTTATTAAGTGGTGATATTGATGAAGAAATTAATGAAAATATCAAAATAAAATTAGCTACTTACGAGTAGATCAAATTCTGATGATCAAAATGCGATGTACGAACCACATTAAAGCGTATTGGGCATGCCCGTGGGGTATGGGACCGTGGGTCCCTTATAGTAGAGATGGAACGGTGTATGATTATGAAATTAAGTATTAAGTCATGCTCAACATCAAACCTGTTAATATTACTCTCGCAAAAAATTGTGCATGGAAATTTCGTCTGTACAACAATGAAAAGAACGCACTTAACATGATTAACAACTGTCGAAAATGAAAATTCCATACAAATACGTCGTAAAACAGAGCTTTAATATTTGATATATTAAAAAGCTTGTTAAAAGATCTCGATGCAATTTAATTTCGCAAAATTGTCATGGCGGCTTTTGAGCGACATAACGATATCAACCATACGTAGAACAATGTAAATATTAAATACCTACTCAATTACAAAGAGAGACTTGCAATATGTACTTAAATCTTTAACAAAATAAACTTATTAGGCTATTACCTAAAATATATCCATTTCACTTGAATCCCCGAAAATATGGAATAGGCACTCCCCACTAAAACATATTAAACAGTTCAATTTAGCGTGGAAGCAAAAGTTACAACATTTTAAAATCTCCTCATCAAACTCCAATGAACCTTAATCACAATGAACGAAAGCTGGCCTTGGCGTGGGTTTCCATAAGAAATAATGGACGATACATGATTACTTATCATAAGACCAGTTCGAGCTTCAGATGTTACAAAACTATCAAATTGCCTCAAGCAGGACGGACATAAGGTTAATCTTTGTTACTAGATCTTAAATTTCATTTCATCAAGACATCGTTACAGACAGACAGACATACAAGACAGCATTAAGCACATTGCGAGGCAAACTAGATTCTAAAATCTATATTTCTTAACTTATAAGTATACCTTATCAATAGATCTCGTTAAGTATTTATGCACTGTGGACTGCTGCAGACGGGTAGTATTTCCGTCTTGATTTATGATAGTTATTATTTCTTGGAAGTGGAACGTAGTCGACTGAGAGTCTCATGCAAAATGGTACCTATTTTCATCACACCTATTCGAAAAAGACGACTTGGTTCGGACATAAGGGGTTCCAAAGTTGCTGTTTTCTATTCAGCGGGCGGGAATGAATTTTCATACAACTTTTCCTGCCGGCTAGATCTTTTCCGTCCTATTTTGAATTTAGAACATTTTAGTATTTTGCGCTAAAGAAATCGAACGCAAATATTGTTTGAATAAAGAATGTCTGGTACGACGCGAGGACCCCGCCAGCTGAATAATAAAAAAAGAAATCAAATTAAGATTTCGTTTTCAAATTAAAATTAAGTTTTCGTGCATTTTTACGTATTATTTTCTATTATATATATATATATATATATATATATATATATTATTTTCTCATAGTGGGTGATGAAAAGTAGAGTGTACCTATCACTCGGGTGCAAGTATATTTTTGGCTCGGGCGACGTACTTTGAATCCCTCGCTACGTTCGGGATTCTACTAAAGAATCTCTCGCTACGCTCGGGATTCTACTCTAGAATCCCTCACTTCGCTCTGGATTCAAAAAACGCCCTCGCCGAAAAAATATTACTTTGCACCCTTGTCATACAATCTACTATTTATGTACTTAGATACCTATATCTACTCTACTGCACTTTAAAGTTTTCAAATCCTCACAGAGTCAAGATTTTTGTGAAAAAATATTTAACTTACCGGATTCGTAATTATTCCGAGGGTCTGTCAGCATTGTAAATTAATAAAATACAATTAAATATGTAAGTACCTTGCTCTTAAAATTTAAGATAAGATGAAGAAATTAAGAAGCTTCAGAATATGTATTGAGATTTTTGAGCAACATTACTTTACAATTTACAATCAATAAACACAAATACAATTAAGGTATCTACTTACGACAGCATTCCAGACAACTGGGAAGTCCTGTCAACAATGTGAATTATTACAAATTATGGATTTAGAGATGCAATACTAAATAATAAAATAATAATAGTTATAATGAGAGAGGCTTCATGCTTCATCCATCCTTGATACTGAGCCAACTTATCCTGCAGGTGCTGCTAAACAAAGCAGGTCCCTCGTCTCTGTTCTGCATCATCCTGATTAATTTCAACGGTACTAAATCTATAGTGTTATTCCCTGCTTCCGTTACGATCGGTAAATACCTACTGGAAACTTGGCTTCTACCCATTAATGTCGCACTGCTAAGCACGGGTTCCTCCTCATCATTGAGGAGCCCTAGAGTATTCTCCACAATGATGCTCCAGTGCTAATTGGCAGAGGGGTTAGTAGCCAACCTATCGGAACTAGTTACTGTAATCCTTAGACGAAGTGACTCGATATTGATAATTACAAAACGGGGCTTGTTAGGTATGTAAAAGATCACAGAGGTAAACAAACAATTAATTGAATAATAGGTTTCCTGAAGTTTTCCTTCTCCGAAATACTCTTTTTTAGTTTTATCTTAGTTAATCTTTACCCGACTGCGTCAGAAAGGGTTAGTCTAGATTTTTTTCTTACCTTGGCAATATGCATGGGTATCAAGTGAAAGATCGTAAAAAGACCATTTCAAAAATATATAGTATATCATATAATGTTTTTAGTGGTTATTTGTCGCAGTCGGGTTTTTTTTGCGTTTTTTAGTAATTACCTAACTATCAAAAATAACCTTCATAACTTTGAAATTTTCGAAAGGAATTGCAACCAGGGTTACCAATGAATTCCGGGACAATTCTATTGGGGTAAGTGAGCCATAGTAATAAATATTAAAATAAAAGATCTTGAAAGAAAGAGAGAAAAAGGATAGATAAGGGTCAATTTCAACAAGCCCATAAAAATTCTCATTTCCGTGGACTTTTTTATCTTGATGATTTTTAAAGAAAATTTTGACATTTTTTATAGATCTTGATAATGTATGTATCCTTGCTTAATGTCTAGCAGATAACTTAAAAAACTAACGAGATATCGAGATCTAAAAATTTTGTTCCACGGCGATGAAACATGCGTGCACAGCAATGAAAAAAGGATCCACGGCAATGAAAGAACTGTGCCACGGGAATGAACACATCCACGGAAATGAAAATCCATATTAAACATCATATTTTACCTGAGTATTATTCTTACATACAATAGATATACGCCTGTCTCCGAGAGGGAAAGACATACCCGGACTGTTTCTCTTCATTTGATCGTATAAATTCCTCCCATATCATACCACAAACAATGGATTGGTTCCACCCAAAGTTTGTGTATAGGAGTACCTAAGATTTTGATAGATATTACAAAAGAAGAATGGGAGTAGAATAAAGAAAGAAAGACTAGACTAAATTACACAAAAAGTTAATAGAATAAAAGCGATCATTTATTTAAATCTTCCGCATAAAAAAGTAACAAATAGGATGATTATAACGAGTGTCTCAGTAAGAGAAGACTTTCTAATTTTAAAATAAAAACACGTATTTTATGAGAAAGTTGTGATATTATTATTGTATTGTAAAGAAAACATGTTCCGATTAAGTATGGAATAAACATTCGGTAACTGGCCCCCACGGCTCTGATGACAGGCCATTACTCTTTTCATGAAATTTTCCATGGCTTTTACACAGAGACCTGGCTGTATCTCACTGACGACGCGTTGGATCTCTGATTTGAGCTCAGGAATCGTTTCTAGTTTATTCGAATCGACCCGAGATTTGACTAAACCCCAAAGAAAAAATCGCACGGCGTTAAATCGCACTATCTTGGTGGCCAGTCGACATCAGAATTTCGTGAGATAACGTGTTCTGGAAAGAGTTTTCATAAATATAAGTTGTTTTCATAATTATAATATAATTCTTTCGAAAAGCACTACATTTTTAATAATCGGAATAAACATAAAAACAAAAAAAGTTATTCTAATTTTAAAAAGTGCACTCTTACTGAGACACCCTATACTTATGTAAAGATCGATTTGCAAAAATATCTGTCTGATTCAATATGCATTTAAAAGCAGTAAAGTAAGGCTCTTCTGGTGTTTTATGCATGCTAGTTACAAGCATACTTAAGTGTATGCTAAAAATAAGCATGTCTGTTTAGTACCTTAAAGCAACAGAAATGAGAATAACTCATCGCAAATAAGAAATTTTGATAGATAGAAGGATAATATATAGAAGAAGGCATAATTATTTTTCTGTATAAATTCGAGCTCCGTTTGTCCTAATCTTGTAATTCAAATAGTTTTAATCTAAACTAGTGGTATTTACAAAAACAAAAAATTCGACTGTATAAATTGGTACACTTTTATATAATTTGTGTGAAAACAGTGTTAGACGTTTTATGATATAATTTTTTTGAAATGGTCTTTTCACGATCTTTCATTTGATACCCATATTGCTAAGGTAAAAACAAACCTATCCCTTTTTTTACATTTGCAGGCGCCATTTTGAAAATGTAACTAGCCAATTATGCTACCACTACTATGACAAATTCAACGACACGTTATGTGTCAAAAGCCGTTCAGCCGTTTGAGCTGTAGAGCGTGCTAAAGAAATGAACATATATTATAATTATACAAACATTTATTCATACATACAACACGTACATACAAACACTTTAAAAAACATTGCCCTCCTTCTGACGCAGTCGGGTAAAAAGGTAATGTCCGATTTTGAGAGTCAAAAACACACTCTGCACGGCGATGAAAACATAAGCAACGGAAATGAAACACAAGGACACGGCAATGAAACTAAATTGTGTTACAAGGCACGGCAATGAATTTTTTTTCATTGCCATGTCTTTTTTTTTCATTTCCATAGCAAATTTTGGCCACGGAAACCACGGAAATGAAAGCATGGCGATGAAAACCAAGGCTTAAATATAAAATAACAAAAAATCTATTAGTTATTCGAAGTAATAAACACTTCATAAATAAACATAACAGAAATGGCATTCTATCGAATGATCAATCAAGAGGTCAAACTCATTCAAATACAAGTTATACCTATCCACGGCGATGAAAGAAAAAATGTCCACCAACAGAAAAATGGAATACTTATATTTATAGCGCGAAAACTAAGGCACTTAGGCATGTCCTTCCGCGTCGAGCACTTAGATGGCACTAATATGCAACGTTTAGTACTTACACAAGGGGCGGGGCGCAAGTCGTTAGATAAAACAATATTCTTCAAAATGTTTAGGCCACGGCGATGAAAGGTGGTTCTGGGACAAGTACATTTTTATTAGCCATTCGTTGTATTGTTTAGATATTTGCATACATGTATTTCGTAACAATACTTTAACTATTCCCGTATCAAATAAAACTAAATTTAAATATAAATAATCAATAGATTTTTATCAATGAGGCTTAATACACATCGAGGTGACATGTGGACAGCCACGGCAATGAAAGATTTCGAGGTTCAACATTTTTTTTAGAGTACCTATTATACCTATTAATAAAATATTTAGTGCCACACATAAATGACCAATTCAGCTAACCAGAAAAAAATATTAGAACATTATAACTATGTTTTTTAGTATCGATTTCATCGATGCCACGCAATTTTTGGTCGCGGGAAATTCACCCATAATAATATTAAATGTCGTAAGCGTCATAAGCTTAAATGGCTTCATATCCGGGAGCGACGGCACATTAGATTACTTTCTACCCTCTCTACTATTCTTTTTGACCCCCGCACTCCCGATTATTTGAAATCCAGATTTCAATTCTTGTCTTCCTCTCATGATCGTCAGCTTCGGTCGACTGATTCTAATCTCCTCTCTATCCCGCTTCATCGATCTGGTTTCATCTCCAACTCCTTTGCGGTCCAAGCAGCTCGGCGATGGAATGCCCTCCCCGCACAACTTAGAAGACCAGCTAGCAGGTTTATCTTCAAAAAGAAGCTTATGACACACCTGTTAGAAAGTTGCTGATATTTAACCCTTTCTGTATGTCTGACATTATTCGTATTATATATACATATATATATATTTATTATTTATTTTATATATATTTATAAATTTATATATATATATATAACTTTATGTTATATCTTTTGATATTAATATATATTAAAAAAATTACATACTTTTGTGTATACCTACTTTGCTGATAAGTACCTATATTTTTCATTTCTTAAATCTATTTTAGTCAAACCGCTCGTCGTGTTTCTCTGTTTGGCCTAATGGTTAGCTGGTAGAGAATGCACCTAGCATTAAGCTCGCCATTTTGTACCGTAATATTTATTTATTGTGGTCAATAAAGTTCTAAATAAATAAATAAATAAATATTCGCATAAATTACACATTAACAAAATTAAAGAAATATATGACTAATAATATGACAAAACAAAACAAAAACAAAATAAAATACAATTTTAGGAGTTTTAGGATGTAATTACACTGAAAAGGATCAAGCTCGGTATAATGCTTTCTGTCCGAGGGCGCCTAGCGCTGACCTTCCGCTGGTCCCATTTCGTGACAACACGATTGGCCAAGTACCTAGCAAATACAGCGTTCCAAACTATTATAAAAATATATAATTACTATGGCTGTAAGTTATATCTTTATGTTATAATGCACAATGTTTATAATTATCCGCAGTGACTTCTTCATATACGTTTATAGTTCTATGCATTGATCTATAAATCTATCTCTGTGGAAACATGGTACAGTTACTATGAGGGTCCCCACAAAGTGGCGCTTCTTTTTAGAAGCGCGGTCCGGCCGACAGCCGCTTCAGTGTCGTCACCTAAAGTGAAGTCACGTTATCTTGATTTTAATTTCATATTTAACTACTACCCATTAAATCACTTATTAAAAACGCGTTCAAATAAAAGTAACTAAAAACAAGTAAGTAGGCTTTCGGAATCCGGGACAGAGGAGTGTAATTCCTGAACACGGGACAAGTGGCAAAATTCTGATACAATCCCGGATTTCCCGGCCATCTGGCAACCCTGATAGCAACCCTTGATTTAGCAGTCACTAGATAACACTAATCAGTATAATACACACATCAAAAGTGTCTAGGGATCAAGCATTTTTATGCGGATTTCTTGAGATGACAATGGCGTTTCGTGTGCTTTTCTGATGAGTCTCGTTTTGGTATGAGACCGGATACAAGACGTATACGACACTGGAGAACCCCTGGACGCCAACAGCGATTAAAATCCTGCCAGGAAGTCCATCCTTATAGTGGTGGAACCATCATGGTATGGGCGGGTATTTGGATCGGCGGAAGAACTGTGCCTCTATTATGAGTTGTTGTAGTAAACGTAAAGGACGTTACTATTGCAGTTGACGTTTAGAATTTGTATGAGAATTGTAGTTCAGTATCGTAACCGCTAGAGGCGCTGTACGGATTCTCATACAAATTCTAAACGTTAACTGCAATAGTAACAGTTTGACGTTTACTACAACAACTCATAATAGAGGCACTGAGTTGATTTGGATCAGAGGCAACCTCAACGCTCAAATTTATGCTGAGACGATTGTATCAGACGTCATCGTTCCTCTACAAGTGCAAATCGGTCCCTTATTTCAGTTAATGCATGATAATGCACGACCGCACACCGCAAGAGTTGTAAGACAGACTCTCGCCGCAGCTAACATCAATGTCCTGCCCTGGCCTGCTCAGTCGCCAGACTTGAACCCGATTGAGCATGCATGGGATATGCTACAGAGAAGAGCTCTGCCGAATATGGAGGGTATCCAGTGGCAAGAAGACCTTTTTTTGTTGTTGCAACGGACATGGGCTGCCATTCCACAGCGTGATTTGGATGAACTCATTTTGAGTATGCCAAACCGATGTTCTTGTGTTGTTAGTGTTCGCGGTAGAAACACGGATTATTAATTGTTTAAGTTACCCAATAAAATTTTAAAGAAAACTGTTATTTCAGTCTTTTTTTCGAACTTTAATGTTAGTGGTTCAAATGTCAAAAATCCCTTTATTAGGAAAATGGCAAATTTCTTTATTAATGCAAAGGTGACTTGGTTTATCGTTAGGTACTGTGACAAACGAAAACACTTTATTTGATGAATCCTTAAAGAAAATTTTAATTAATATCAATCAGGAGAAAAGTTATTGCAAAAATATATGTTGATCCCTAGACACTTTTGATGTGTGTAGATTTAATACATTATGAAGCGATATTTTTTTGTAATGAAATCAATGAAGACAGTCTCATTGATTTCATTACAAAAAAATATCGCTTTTAGCAAACAACTAAGAAAATACATATAAACACATATCTTAAGACAAACTTTGACATATAAACTAAAAATAAAACAAAATGAATTATAATTATTTTTTATTAGGAAACAAAAAAACTAAATAAAATTAAAAACAAATAACATAAAAAATGAACAATACAAAGGTCCAAAACTTTTACCTATAGAGTTAGCTGGTGTGGTCGTGTAATAGGACCATGCATCGCATATTTGACATCGCGCGGAGCATGTGCATGGGAGTGTGTATGAGCTGGTATCCTGGACTCTTGGTACATAATTAGTGAGTGATCTGCGATCGCGTACCCGCCGTGCCCGCCTACGCTGCGGGCGGCGCCGCGGGCGCCGCGACTGACTTCGAGCGGACATAGACTGCAACTGAATTCTATCATACTATGCGCACTCAAATAAATTTAACCTGTGATCTGAGTGGGCGCTGTCAAGAGGTGAAATTAAAATCCTTGCCGGGAGCTTTCATGCGAATTTCCTGAAGTCTATAAGTGAAAGGTATCGTTATATTGCTGAAGTAGTTTGATGGCTACAACCCATTAATGACCCACTACTGAGCACGGGTCTCCTCGGTTCTCCACGAGTCTCCACCACGCTGCTCCAGTGCATAGACAATAATAAAAAAAACTAAGGTTGGGTTCTAACATACGCATGAATGCGCTAACTTTTAAATAAAGGACGGCCTTCGTTATCGTTTTTGCAAGCTATCACATCACAGCGACGGTTTTTGGTCGCACAGCAAACCTTTGGTCGTCCGCCACATTCGTACAAACATTCGTACGAGGCAATATACTTACTAATGTTTATTTATTTATTTATTTATTTGGCACACCAACGTTCGCGCGCATATTATGAGTTACCGCGGTAAGAATCAGTTGTAAACATCGCGTCTACGGTTACGGAAATCCCCTAAACCGCGATCGGCTGGGCCGATTAGTCGGTCGACTAGTCGGCCTCTTTACAGCCGGCTAATCGTTTAACTTTAACTTTTTACGGTCCATGTCATGATCGGCACATCTTTACTAGTTAAGTATATTATTATTCGTGACATCGTGACTAAACTATTCAATCAATAACTATGTCTAAAGCAAAAAGTGGGTGGGGCCATCTTGACAGGCTGATATTATTGACGCTATCTATTGTTATCCTTGCGTAAAGCCTGTCTGCCTGCTGCTTAGGTAGATACACTCTCTGGCTCGAGTCAACCGTCAAACAATTTCTAACATTCTGGCTGAAATTGCTCTCTTCCAGTATTAGGTATACCTACTTTGGCTTTGAATACTTAATAAGGAACGTTCTAGTAGTCTATTCAAAATCATAAGTACCAAGCCTATGATGTGAACATCCTTTTTTGTCAAACCCATCGTTCATATTTTTGAGTCTTGTGAATAATTGTGATGCGTAACTGAATGGAACGGGCGAAACTGGGCGAAACGTAAACGAATTTGATTTTGACTAACATTTCACTAATGCGTCATTAGGCGCTTTGCCCACGGAGCAACTCGAGTTGAGGCAACTATCAACTTTTTAAAAGTTGATAGTTGCTACAACGTTTACGGTTGCCGCAACTTTTTATAGCAATTTATGAGCAACTTTTATGCGAGTTGTTCAATCTACGCATTTCCGGGTACAGGCAGAGGGAGGGAGGGTGTGAAATCGTCCGACGCGTTGCGATTGACAGTTGCGGAAACCGGCAACTTTAAAATCCGGTATAATATTTAACAGTTGCTAGTTGCGGCAATTAGATTGATCTAGTCAACGTTTACAGCAACTGAAAACTGTTGACGATTGTCGGAACTCGAAACTCGAGTTGCTGTGTGTGCGCAGTCCAATTGAAATGTATGTAAACAGCTAGTTGACAGTTAGTTGCCAGTTGCTGCAATAGTTAACAAGTTAACAAATTCCTACCGACTACTGTCATTTGTTCTTAATGAAGCAGAGTCCCTATCTTTCAAGTGAATTGACGAACTGATAACAACTCCCTATATATAAGACCAACAGTGGGCATTAAAAGAAATTGTTGTGTAAAAAAAAAGAACAAAAGTAAATACCATAGTATACACAATAGGTACTTACATGTTCTTCGTGTATAATACTTAAGATAACATTCGATATAAGGTAAGTTCATTTTGGTTGATCCGCCCCTGTGGGATCCTACGAATATCCCACGACCTTACAAAAATACCTACAATTCTCCAAAATATATCTCTACATCCTTTGAATACCGGAAAGTGAGAGTGGAGAATTATTGCACTTCCTTGTACCATCGCCTTTATTAATTATTCCTATAATAAAATTTTCCTATACATAATAATATATAACGGGTGAAACCTAGTACAAAATGTATTTCAAAATACCTTGTGATTTCATTTCAAAAATTCCAAGAAGATTTCGATCGGTTTCCGTTCCGCGAATCAAAAATGTCCGATCTCCTTGATCTGACCTAAGCTACAACCCACTAATGGCCCACTACTGAGCACGGGTCTCTCCTCATTACTGAAGAGGCCTAAACCTAATTAACTGTACCTATATTATTATTTATTATTAATTAACTGTATTGACTGTATATCTACCTACATTAAATATTCATGTCTTGTTATTTTTTTCATGGGGTGAATTGACGAGAGAAACAGCTATGTCAAAGTAGTATGGAAACTGCCCGAAAGCCTTAAAATGGTCACGAATCACAATCATAGCTATCCCCTCGCGATTTCGTTGCCGCCCAAGATTATGGAGCACTATGTATTACTCCATAGTCCATTAATGGCTACAACCCATTAATGGCCCACTACTGAGCACGGGTCTCTCCTCATTATTGAGGAGGCCTAGAGCATACTCCACCACGCTGCTCCAGTGCGGATTGGTGGAGGGGTTAGTGGCCAACCCAGTGTCGAAAGTTTTCAAGCCGCCCAAAGGCCTCCGACACGGCTTAACGATTGTTATCTTATCGATAACAACCGGGACCGACGGCTTTACGTGCCCTCCGAAGCACGGAAGCGCTCAAGAAATTTTGGCACTAGCGGTCACCCATCCGACTACCGACCGCGCCCGCTGTTGCTTAACTTTGTCGATCGCTTAGGATCGACGCAAGCCGCCGGGCTATGAGCGCTGCACACATAGGCTAGGTACTTTTATTTTTATACCGGAATTCCTGCAGCATAGGTATTTACGCGGGAATCGTACCTAATACGCGCTCGCGCGGGCTCAGCTTCTCAAAACTAAACGTCAAATATTTGATGGTAAACAATATAGTAAGCCTTATTTTATTTGATGTGTTTTAGTAACTGATTCACAATTTCCGTTCTGGCGTCTCTGAAGTGTATATTTTTCGAATAACTACGATAGGTCTTAATAGTGAAGCCATTGCTAAAGGTTTTCTCGTAATCGAAGTGGGCTGCAAAATCCTCTCCGCTTCTCCGTTCCAATTACCAGGGTGGTTAGAAGCCAAACGAGTTCAAAGCACTCACCCCCTAAGGTGCGCTTGTCAATAGCAGGATAAAAATAAAAGTTACGTCTTAAATGTAACATCAATCTTATAATATTTCAAACATCCTTATAATTAACATCGCAGACAGCTAATTAAGAACATAATACCTAGTTATTTACAAAAATAAATTAAACATAAAATTACATAATATTAACATCACCTTAATAATAATGTTTTTTTGTGATAACAATAAAAATGTCAGGGGAACTTTAAACCATTTTATTTCTTTATTACTTACAGACTATATTTACATCATAATTATATCATCGCCATAGAAATAAACAAATAATTTAGTAACATTAACATTCATGATATTAAATGGAATAATAATTTAAATTTATTTTTTTACGTAAATAACTGGATGATTTAAAATTGCGGTGGATTGTTAAGATATTATGTCTTATTTCTATACATTTTTGCTCAAGTAATATCTGCATCGAAATAAAAGTCGGAATATAGGTAGGTACTTATAGTTTGCTACAAGGTACAATTCGACATGGCAATGACTGGCAAAGTGTTGTGCTTGTGAGTCGTGTATGAGATGATACGAGAAAGGGTGGTAGTAGAGCTACTGCACGAGTTCTTTCTAGATCATACTCGTACACTATAGTAAAATGAGAAGTTCTATTTTCGCATGTTAATTATAAAGGTCACACCTCATTAGAGCCACCCGGCCTGGCACCCACCCCGCACCGCCTCGTCGCACGGCGTCCACCGGTTGTCGACAAGTCGTCCCCGGGTGGACCGCGTCGCGTTATCACCAATAAACATCCCGCGGTCAACCAGTGGACCCCTAACGGTCAACGAGTGGACGCCGGCTCGTCCACGAATTTTCGAGTAGTCTGTTAATAATTGGCACATTAAAAGTGTGTTTCGTTATGTCAAATTTTACAAACCATGAATTGGCAATCATAGCTGTCGCGTTTGATGATGAAGAAAATGAAAGAGGCATCAATAAAAGAAAGCTTATTGCGTGTATCAATCGCGGGCAGCGCGCGGTCCACTCGGGACCCGCGCGTGGTCGACACGAGGTAAGCGTGCGAACAGCGAGTTGTCAACGAGTAAGTAGTCCACCCGCAGGCTGCGCGTGGCCAGCTTGCGAGCGAGGCGATCCGATGACGTTACGGCGTTAATGTAATGAGCGCATGTCCATACAAATTCATATAAAGAATACTAACCCGCGAGGCGAGGCGGCGCGGGGTGGGTGCCGGGTAGGTGTATTGAGGTGTGACCCTAAGATATAAATCATTTCCGAATTTTATATCATGTCATTTCTTAAAAAGTCTATATACCTAATAGAGGTTAGGTATAGCAGGGTAGCCTGGTAAAATTTATTGTTGTCAGTCCTCAGTCGCAATCTACGTATTCCATAGTGTAAAAAGACCCTAACCGTAGGTAATAAGTAGATAAGGTAAGGTTGGTAAGAAATGGACTGATAGTATCATCAAAGCGTGCAAGACCAACGTATACGGTTCCATGGGACTTTCAGAAGACAGAACAGCTCGGAAGAAATTGGTGGCCGAAACTACAATTACCTAATGATACGACTGCAAGAACACATTATACTGAAAATGTCGCCTCAATCAAAATTAATTTATACTCAATATAGTACCGCAAGACAGACGAAATGCGTGTGTTGCTTCGTGGTATAAAGACACATCTAGAAGGTGCGATCATTTTATTCGACAACAGTCGAAGACATTTCATTGGACTCAAATAATAATAACTTTGAAAACAGAGAAGCCACCACAAGAAACTCATGTAACTCATGTATCAAATGACAAAATAATTAATGGAGGTACGCTATGATGCCATAAATACATACAAGAAGGAGAATAAGTGAGAGAGATTATCTACTTAATTGGTATCTTGTAATGACTTGGATACTTCAATACATAATTAAGTAGTTCTTTGTCAAATAATAATTTATAAAATTGCTGTTCAGAAAGCAGATTCAGCATAATTCCATTTCCTATCAAAATTTACCGATAGCCTTTCAAATTGAAACATGATTTCATCTTCGCAAACTTTTCTGCATGCATTCAACTATACTGAAACGTAACGTCATTATTTCACTATTCTACATTAATTTGATTATTTCATTAACATGAAGCAAAACGTGCATTACGTCTCTCTTGGTAAATGTAAACAAAAATACGGGAAATCAATCCAAATGATGGCAATTTCTGTTAGTTGAATTTATTTCACAGGCAACCCCGTGTTAGAGGGGACAAAATATAAAATATTTCATCCGTGCAAATACACGTTATGTAGTGTAAATAATAATTTTATCTTTACCAAAAATAACCCATCAGATCTGTCGCACTGAGATTTGACAACCATTATTTTTTATACGGTAAGTTAATAAAGCACAATTTAAAAAAATGACGTTAGATTAATTAAATTTTAATACCTTGGATTTATGAACAAATTTTTTTTTCAAATTTAAATATTCTTTGATGTCACATGTGCAAGTTTTAATCGCCCAGTGGATGTTGAAGAAAGAAATGTAAAAGATTTTGGTAACATCCTAACATCAACAAGAAATGGTAATGGTATCGAATGTTATACACAAATACTTCAGAAAATAGGTATGTATATTTTGCTAAACTAACCCTTCACACGACAGTGTCGTCTTGGAAGGTTGGGTTTATGGAGCCCTTCAATACTTTTTGGGGAACAATGTTGGCTGGCAACCGTGCCTGTAACAGACAAATAACTATACAACGTGTAACAGATATTATAGCTAAAAAATCGGCCAAGTGCGAGTTGGACTCGCGCACGAAGGGTTCCGTACCATTATGTATAAAAACGCCAAAAAAATCTGGTCTGTTGTATGAAAGCCTCACTTAAATATTTACTTTAGTTTTTTGTAGCCACAAGCATCGCCATCTCTTGGACCGAAAGGTAACTAATTTATCGCTGAAGCGTCGAAGCCATATTTTGACTTAAATATTTATTTTATTCAGTGTTTTAGTATTTGTTGTTGTAGCGGCAACAGAAATACATCATCTGTGAAAATTTCAACTGTGTAACTATTACGGTTCATGAGATACAGCCTGGTGACAGACGGACGGACGGACGGACGGACGGACGGACGGACGGACGGACGGACAGCGAAGTCTCAGTAATAGGGTCCCGTTTTACCCTTTGGGTACGGATCCCTAAAAAGTGTGTAGCAGAAAAATACAGACTAGATAAAAAGAATCGGCCAAGTGCGAGTTGACTCGCGCACGAAGGGTTCCGTACCATTATGTATAAAAACGCCAAAAAAATCTGGTCTGTTGTATGAAAGCCTCACTTAAATATTTACTTTAGTTTTTTGTAGCCACAAGCAACGCCATCTCTTGGACCGAAAGGTAACTAATTTATCGCTGAAGCGTCGAAGCCATATTTCGACTTAAATATTTATTTTATTCAGTGTTTTAGTATTTGTTGTTGTAGCGGCAACAGAAATACATCATCTGTGAAAATTTCAACTGTGTAACTATTACGGTTCATGAGATACAGCCTGGTGACAGACGGACGGACGGACGGACGGACGGACGGACGGACGGACGGACGGACGGACAGACGGACAGAGAAGTCTCAGTAATAGGGTCCGGTTTTACCCTTTGGGTACGGAACCCTAATAAAATATATACAAACTGTATAAATATTGATAATGGGAACTCACCTTTGAACGGTGCACTCGATTGCTAAGTTTTCTAATGCCGGAGAAGTGGTTCTCGATTTCGTTGAGTGGCTTCCCTTCAGTCTCCGGCAAGACGAAGTAGAACACTATGCAACCGGACAAACTGAAACGAATCATGTTTATAATGAAGCAATGGAGGTCACGTCTTGTGAAAAATAAAAGGTTATTAAAATTTTCAATTTAAGAAGCCCAAAAATTTTTATGCCCAAAACGACACTTTTTCTATTGAAAATTGAAAGTTTTGAGTGTTATGATCGAATTACGGAACGCGGCCGATGTAACACAGTGTTACAGGTTCCGTTTCCGGTCCCTCGGTGCCCCGCATTTTTATATGGATTCCATTTTCCTGCGCTCGATTGATTTTCATATGTAATAATTATTAAATATTTAAGGTAATTTATGCAATTATTCTAATAAGTAGTTAATTTATACAAATAATCGCAATATTAAGAACCATTAAAAATATTTAAAGTACCTACCTATATCAAATGCTTTTTCTCGAAAACTGTTAAGTAGACGTACCTATTATAATGGCGCTAATGGCGTGTTCCCGCCATCTTGGACACAGAACAAAAAGTGTCGTCGTCAAACCGCATTGATATAATTTAATTATTTTAAATAATAATTATTCCATTATATCTATTATTTTTCTTATAATTATTCCAATGTTGCATGGATTGTAATTACGTTAATTGTAATTACGTTAAGAATACGCTGTTGGATTACCGAATAAATAAATAAATAAATATGTCGTAATAAAGCAAGTAAATACGTCTGTTATCGACATAACTCACGAGACAATCCCGTAGAATCCGTAGGTGCCCCATATGGAGAGCGTGTTGACCATGCTGAGGTACATCTTGTTGGTGAGGAAGCCGAGGATGTAGCCCATCGCGCTGGCCAGCCCCGCCGCACCCGACCGCGTGTTCGCTGTGAACACCTGACACGACAATTTATATTTATTGTTAAGGACGAATTTTATGCCTCTTTATATGTGGTTGCCTTTCCACCAGAGATGTGCTATGCTACGTCGATATAGATGCGTCTGCATCCACCAATCAAATTCAGCCCTAAGGGGATTTCTAGGCGGGCCAATGTATGTGATTGGTAACCGTAGATCTCAAACGCATCTTTAGCAACGTAGTACAGCACATCTCTGATGGAAAGGCACCCCTATACTCGTAACAACTGTGAGGAGCAAGACCAGCAGGAGGTGGTGATATGAGATGTCATCATGTGGTCATATGAGGTCAGATTTGGTATGCTGGTGAGGCTAGATGTGTAGTGGAGAGGTGCTTTAGAGAGGAGCAGTGCTGTAGTGGAGAGGACGGGTGTTTTAGAGGAGTGGGGAAGAGGCGTGATTAGGTGGAAGGTTTTACTTTCCGTTTTCAGGTGTTCTACCAAAATGTTCTGGCCAGCGACCTGGCCGGCACGTAAGTATTTGAAAATGGAACGACGACGGCAAACTTAGATTTGTTGTTTTACACGAGTCGTATTTATTTTACTCTTTAATAAGATATAATTATATAGATCTAATGTTTAAACTTTAGTGACCTTATTACTAAGTAACATGGTTGTAATGGAAAGTAAAACTTGTCCTAGTTCGTAAAACTAAACAGATCAAACTGTGTAGGGGGATGTTGTTTACGCGGAAGATTTTTGTCTACGACATTTTGTAAGTAGGTACCTAAGCCGTTAACTAGTTGTTATTGTTGGTTGTTGTTAAGGAAAGACCCTTAAAATTGTTACGTACCTCGCCAATTAGAATCCAAGGCAACAGTCGGATTCCCGTATGCGAGATGAACGCTAACAACATTAGCAGTGTTGTTGGTATCCACGAATACGGGTTGTCCTGAAAAACAAAATGTTCCTACAATTAATTTAGGGGTGATTAAAATTAAGGCGTCGGTATGTCTTTTCTTTCTAAGTTTATAATGTAATTAGCAGAACTCGAGACAAAGTTTTTGTTGTCACCGTTGTCTGTAGTTAAGTTTTATGCATAAAAATTATATAATATATTATTTTCTTGCACTTCCCTTTAGGTATAAAATTTTACTTTATCAAATTTCTTGTTCTTCCACCACGTTATTTTCGTAAAAATGGGTACCAGTAAGGCTTAACCGTATTATGATTTTAGATTGCCGAACTTACCGGTATATGATCTAGTGCAGTAGCGTTGGTAGCATTCATCATATTAAACTCAACGCCGCCTAGTTTTGGTAGTCCGTACTGTAAAAACATTATGTTAAAATTATAATAAACGCTTTGAATTCAATTCAAGTTATCGAGTTAGTTAGTTTGCAAATATCAATATAAATAATTATAGTTTCACCATACCTATGTAATCTATACTAATATTATAAAGCTGAAGAGTTTGTTTGTTTGGTTGAACGCGTTAATCTCAGGAACTACTGGTTCGAATTGAAAATTTTTTTTTGTGTTGAATAGACCTTTTATCGAGGAGGAAGGCTTTAGGCTATATAACATCACGCTGCAAGAATTAGGAGCGAAGAAATAATGGAAAATGTGGAAAAAACGGGGAAAATTATTCATTCTCGAGGGCTTTCGTTGCATGCGTTGCGAAAACGATTCAAGATACCAATAATATATGTATGAAAGAATTATTCCTCTTGAAATGATCTAAAAAAATGTCCACGACAGTATAATATGTCTATCTTTTAAGATTAACACACTAGAACCGTTTTTATGGTAATCAAATTTGGTCGAACCCACTGGCATACCAAACTTGCCGCGTTTCCAAGTTTAATCTGAATTAATCTTGCTGTGATCCTTTGCTACTTTGCTATTATTTTGTCGTAAGCTTTATTTCTAAGTTTAATTTAATTTAACCTGAATTAATTTTGGTGATAGTTTATTATCTTCCCGAAATTCCTACGGGAGCGGGACCTACGCGGTTGATACTTACGGGCCCCGAAGCGAAGCGAGGGCGGTTCGCTAGTATTTTGATATAGTTTATAGGTGTTAGTGGTGCTTGTATTGTGAAATAAACATTTCTTGATTATTTCACATTTGAAACTAATTCGTCGTGATAGTCGCAAATCGCAATCGTATATGCATATCCGGCGTAATCCTAACAATACCTACTATTCGTTAGGGCATTCAAAATGCACCCACATGTCGAGTATATCAGTCATACGTCGATTTGCATCAACACTATTAGTTATCGCATTCAAACCCCACTCACATGCTGCCACCCGTCATACGCGGCGACCAGCACGCAGCAGACGCTGGCGCCGGGAGTAGACTCAATAGAATCTACCCTTATGTGCCTTTTGAATTCTACCTTCAATACTATTCTTCTACTCCTTCGAAATTCAAACCCACTCACATGCCGCCACCCATCATACACCGCGACCATTCAATATTATTCTTCTACTCCTTCGATATTCAAACCCACTCACATGCCGCCACCCGTCATACGCGGCGACGAGCAAGCAGCAGACGCCCGCGCCGGTGGTGGACACGAAGGTCAGCGGCCGTTTCCCCACGCATGGGACCAGCAGCACGCACACCGCCGAGCCCACGATCTGCTTGTTGATTTGTAGCAATACCATTCGAAATTCAAACCCACTCACATGCCTCCACCCATCATACGCGGCGACGAGCACACAGCAGATGCCGGCGCCGGTAGTAGACACGAAGGTCAGCGGCCGTTTCCCCACGCAAGGGACCAGCAGCACGCACACCCCCGAGCCCACGATCTGCAGGATGCCCAGGATGAGCGTAGCGTAGTACTTGTCGATCGGCGCCTGCAGCATCTGGAATATCGACACTGCGTACGTCTGCAGTGTTGGGGTTGGGTTAGATTGGGTTGAAACATAAAGGTAAAAATATAAAGCTGAAGAGTTTGTTTGTTTGAGAGCGCTAATCTCAGGAAGTACTGGTTGGGGTTGAAAAAATATTTTTATGTTAAATAGGCCATTTATTGAGGCAGGCTATATAAAATCACGCTACGATCAATCGGCTTAATAATTCGATCGAATTTGATCAATGTATTATTATTTTGATAAAACCGGGCACGGGAAATGAGTATTCCAATGAGGCCGAAGCGACCATTCCTGAACTATTGTGGCCATTATGTCAATGTAACTAACAATTTCCGAATGGGCTACTAAGAGCGGGTTTACTTATGAAATAGAATCTTACATACTCGTACAGTGCCACAAACAAACTCATCTCAAATGTACAGTACATTACATTAGCCTATCTGGGCTGTAATATTAAATAACACTAGCCGAATATTAAAATTATTATCATTAGCTACGATCTACGAATGAACAAAACAGTACCTGCAAGGTGGTCATTCCACTGAAGTGTCCCACAAAGAAAGCCAAGGAGACCAGGAAGAACGGTAGCAAGAAGGTTTTCTTAGCGTAGTGAGATAATTTTTCGGACATCGATTCTCCCTTGTCCTCACACTTCACTGTAAAGGCATAACCGGTCAAAAGTAAGAAAAGTTAGTAGATATTATCCCTAGCACGTGAAACGTTGGATAGTCCAATTCGGCCAATTATCGAGCCTTTCATTGAGCTATTCTGATTTCTCACTCTTTTGTTTCTTTCTCATACGTTGCGTAGGTATCTTTCGCTTTTCTAGTTGCAATAATAATTAAGTGAAGTTATTCGTTAAAGTGTTTAAATAGTTTAAATAGAAGTTATACGTTTTAAGCATTTAAATGTCACTTGCTACAAACGGTGAAGGAAAACATCGTGAGGAAACCTGCATGCCGGAGAGTTCGCAAATACTCAAAGGTGTGTGAAGTCCGCCAATCCGCACTTGGTACGCGTGGTGGACTATGGCCTTAACCTTCTCATTCTGAGAAGAGACCCGTGCTCAATAGTGGGCCATGATGGGTTGAGATGATGATGATGATGATTACTTAAAATACTTAATTAAAAGGTTCTTGCTACCCTTACGCTACTAATATTATGTATTTCGGGGTTTGTTTAGCGAATCAAAGAAGGCTGTAATTAAAATTTAAAATATTACATATTTGCAATATGTAGTAAATATGAAAATTACTGTTTATTTATCACGCGAACTTAAAGTATACCTACCTACTGTAAAAAATTTGTGTCCATCCTACGTGTGAGTGACCTAATCCGATAATGTGAGTTCAGGCCTCGGCCCACAAGTCAAGTGCAGATTTATAAAACTTGACACATCTGGGGACATTATGTAAAACTTCGTATTCAGGTCAGTGGACGCACGGTATTTTTTTTAGATACAAGTGGTAATTTATTTATACGCGCTTTGAAAAAATTCGTATAAATTTATAGAATTCAAGTTCAATAATGATCAAACACATTACACTGATTTGGAGGCGACCATCATAAGTCCTTATAACAGACACTTTTTACCAAAACTAACCATGTTCTGATTCGGTCACAGATTTGTTGCTTCCCTTGAGGACTGAGATGGTCACCTCTAAAAAATTCTAAATGGCTCAAGACCTTTCTAACCGGAATACGATTGCTTTAAAAAAATATTACATGGTAAAAATGGTACCTACTACGTATCGGAATTACCTTTCTCGTATTTGAACAACGCTTGTATCAGTCTCAGTTCGCCATCGACGGCTTCTGGGGTAGTCCATCCTCTGAGCCACTGTAGACTCTGCAACAGTCGTATTACAATTACAACATTTCGTCACAAATTGTACACTAGTACAAAGAACAAACAAAGACAACGTTCACGGACACTAAATATAGAACCACTTTGAAACACTGTTTACTAATCTTTGTTTAGTGTCCGTGAACAGTGTCTATGTTTAGCTTCTCAGTTTCTCAGCTTTTTCCATCTATGCTAGCACATGATTTGTGTTTTGATGATGAGCTCTTCATTCAGAGAATAAAGAGACCTTCACTCTTTTTCTAAAAGTATACCTATTTTCAAAAATATCCTCCGGGGTACAAAACGTTAATCTATTAGCTACGTAGTTTTCGCGTAAAAGAGTAGGGGAAGACGGGTGAATGGCGTTCACTTAAAGAAAACATGGTGTGTTTTTTAAATTGTTTATTATAAGTGGAAATTAAGAAAAATAACAAAGTCTTTAACCACAAATTATATAATACAGATGTTAAGCTTCATACAAAGTGCCCAAAAACAACTCACACATAGACACCGTTCACATACACCAAAAATCGGAACAATCGGACCACTTAGATCGCGGTTGTTATTTCCAGCAATATGACATTTATAATACACAAATAAGATAATTTTCCTTAAAAAATGGATAAGAAATGGAATTATTATAACTATTATCGAAGTGATTTTTTTTTATTCGACGTTAAATTGCAAATTAAATTTTTTTAGACATCTAGTTGCTACAGAAAGGTACAATAAGTCCTTACTTGCTTGAAATTCAATGATCCGTTACTAAACACAAGTCAATGTAGGACGTAGGAAGTTCTTTGTACGTTAGAGTTTATATACCTTCGATTTTTAATAAATACATTAAATGAAGGATTATATTAGTGGACATGTAAAATTATTTTCTTAGTGTTAATTTATGTAATAGGATTTTTATTTTGTTTCCAGTACCTAATATAGATACAAAAATATTATATAATACAAATAATATAAAATAAACGGATCATATGAGATCCCATAAATAAATATCATTATGATATTATTAAATAAGTATTACCGGAACTGCCGCAGAACGCAGCACGCGCTGGTTTAGTTGCAAATATTGAGTTTACATTCACTATACTTACGCAAAACGAAACAATTTTATTTCTATTATGAGTACCTATGTCTCCAAGTACCTCCTCTCCACAAGTACGTGTAATCACATTATTGCACGTACTTGTGATTATCATTTCGTATAAAAAACATATTATTACAGATAACCTGAATCACCTGCTTTATTGAATTTTTCATCTAAGGACTACCGTAATCTTAATTTACAATGATAGCATTATTATTGTAAATTAATTGTATAATTAGGTAATATGACTAACGCTTATTAAATTACATTACATTTTAATGATTCTAAACGTATACCTTTATTTTAATTTTCCCGTTTAATCCATACCAATAACTTAAATAACAAATCCCATCCACGAACTTTGCGGAGTCGTTAACCCTTAGGCTAACGCACACAATACACATGCATAACCAAAATCGAGGTACATGTACATGAGCTTAACTTCTGTACTATCCATATTTTGTGCTTTAACTGTCTAGTAATCAACTTTTTAACAACAAAACCATGCATCTATGACCTACTAGGAGTAGGAAGGCATTTAAAAAAAAACAGGTTTGAGCGCCATTACCCCTGACTATGGGTAATGCCGCTCAGAGTTCCCTCAAACATAGTTGTTGGAACATAACAAGTAAAATACATAATATTAAAAAAAATATTAATGAGATCAATCCTATACAATCAAATTAAAGTATATAATCTCAAATTAGCATCAATTATCCCTATTTCTACGTAAGATTAGCCTTTGTCAAGTAAAAAAAATAGTAAAGTCCGCATTGTCAAATCAACTTCAAATAGTATGATATAATATAGAATAATAATTGTTATTAAGTTATGGCAACTTAGAAATAATCATTTATTATTTTTGATCACATAAATCACAGATGTATCCATTTGGCGAATCACATCCTGAATATGAGCCTACAGTCCACAGATGGTGCCCATTATTTTTTCGAATTTCAGTTTCTTGGTGGGTGAAAATGGGTTTGGGACTAAGTCTCGAGTTTCTTGCTCATGTTTGGATTTTTTGATCGATCTCTCAAAGTAGTAAATGGGATATTGTGTAGTTTTGCGGCTTTTCTTTTAGACAAACATCCTTCATCGCAATCTTAGCAGATTGAAGGTTTTCTTCGGTCCACGCTGCTTCAGCGGTTTTTCTTTGACGATGTCTTGGCATATCTCCAACAATTAAGGAGTGAGTCACCAAGGAGTCATAGAGCTCAGGTGAGCGGTATTACCCCAAACAATCGTTTTGTAATTGATTTGAAATTTATAAAAAATCATACACAATTGTTGAAAATTGATTGCACTATCAAAATTAGATAAGTTTTAGTATTAGAAAGCACAATTTATAATTAAATAAGCATTAAACTTTTGGTCTAACAAACAAAAAACTTGAACCAAAAATTAGATCAGCGCGGTCGAAAACAAAGAAATGCACTTCCTGTTCACAGTACTCTGTTTGCAATGTTGACTATTAGACGCCCCCTCCCCTCGCGCTTCCCGCGAAGTGGCATGTTTCTACATTCCATTTTGACAGAGTTACAGGGGTGAGCGCCATTACCCAATGAGCGTCATTCTCCCTGCTTACCCTAACAAATATACGAGTACATTTATGTACGTTCTCCCTAACATTCGCATTTAGAATATTAGCAGTACCTTGCGAGCTTCTTCGTATCTCCTCTTGGAGACCAGCCAGTGAGGAGATTCCGGGACGAAGAAAAGCGCAATCACTGCAAGGACCTGAAATAGGCAAGTGCAGGGTTCATTTTTATTAACTGTGTAAACCTTTATTTTTTTATATAAACATCCGAAAAATGGGCAGTCATCAGGGTCGCCGTAAACGAGCATGCTAGGCGTGTACCGCACGCGGGCGGTACTTATGCATGGGAGGGCGGATAGGGAGAGCAAGTTTTTGCACGCGGACGCCTATACAGCTACTGCCGGCCTTGGCAAAAAGGTCACTGTCGGTGATGATCATCGAGAATGAGGAGAAGGAATGAGGAGGCATTCCTATAGAAAGAAAGCAAAGGCTGTTTGAAACGCTTAAAAAGTTTAAGATCTGTCGTAGGTTAGTATATTTTCCCATTCTCGCTAAGTGTGACGTGGCCGTGTTATGAAGCCGTAGGGATTGCGAAAGCGTATGCGACACAATAGTCGAGTTACTGCGCGTTATTCAACATCTATCTATACTGCGTTCGTGTTCGGTATGTCAATGCCAGCCTCCCGTCCTTTGATTAAGTACATTATTAATACAGTGCAGTAGTATCAGTACAGTACATTAGTTCATTTCACATCGGGAATTCAAAATGCCTTATACCGTGCTCACAAGCGAAATTGAACTGTGAGCAATTTTAAATGGGACTCAGATAGCATAGTAAATTGGTTCTTACCGTGAAAATGATATTGACAAGAGCAACAGTACGCCAATTCATCAGCAACCCGAACAGGAATTGGGTGAACACTCCCACGATGATACACATGGAGCTGGTAGCTGTCAGCGCGCCGCGGAGGTGTGGCTGCGTGATCTCCGCTACGTAGGTCAGCACCTGGAAGGCAGAGTTCAAATTATAATAGCTTGGCTTCAACTCTTTTATAGACCAATACTGAGCACACGTGTCTCATCATTGACAAGGCCTAGATTTCCCCAACCTGCAGTACACGAGTGCACCACGCTGCTCCAGTGCGAATGGGTGGTGGGGTTAGTGGTCAACCAAAGTATCGGAAGTTTTCATGCCACCTCTCTGTAGTGTGAGAGGCTTTACTGTGTCTTGTGTCTAATGCCTAGACGAAAATTCTAAGATTCACCAAATGAATAGTGGTAAAAGCCCGAAAAAAATGTTATTTCGGACATTTACCAACGCATGTTGGGGAATCTTAGGATGACCGGTTAATCTTAGGATTTACCGTCGTTCGGGCTTTAACAGTAACGTATATAGGTACAGGATGATGATTCGTAATTCGATGTATTCCTCTTGGGATATTTATGATAATACAACGAAATTGACTAATGTCCCTAATACCTACCAAATCAACTTGTTATTGAGATATTTCTTATCTTTGGTTTAACATATCCCAAGAGGAATACGTCGAATTACAATTTACCCTATAGGTGCAACAGGTTGCAAGCAACAGCGGGCGCGGTCGGTAGTCGGATGGGTGACCGCTAGTGGCAAAATATCTTGAGCGCTTCCGTGCTTCGGAGGGCACGTAAAGCCGTCGGTCCCGGTTGTTATCGATTGATAGCAGTCGTTAAGCCATGTCGGAGGCCTTCGGGCGGCTTGAAAACTATCTACACTGGGTTGGCCACTAACCCCTCCACCAATCCGCATTGGAGCAGCGTGGTGGAGTATGCTCTAGGCCTCTTCAGTAATGAGGAGAGACCCGTGCTCAGTAGTGGGCCATTAGTGGGTTGTAGCTTAGCTTAGCTTAGCTATAGGTGCAACAAAACAAAGCCTCGCTCTGCTCCACTCCAATACGTAGGTATCTAGTTTGTTATGCAATCGCGTCGCATGCCGGTGGCAATTCTGTGGACGTTGAGCAACCACTAAACGCACTTACGTCACTGTACGTGGGAAATAAAATTTATTTAATATCCCTTACTACCGAGCACGATGAATACGTAACACCTTAGGTACATAATGTTACTTTCACCGTTTCGTCTCTTTAATGAAAAAAACAGAAGGAAAATAAATACAGCCCCTTTATGAAACGGTGCTTGAAGCAAAAGTGCTAGAAAAAAATGTGCGAATGTAAAGGCTTAAATGATTTTGATTTCTAAAAATCTGATCATAATTAAAAATTATAGGTAGTTAACCTGTAACGTTTGCAAAGCGACAAAGTTTTTAATGACAAAAATCGCAGAGTACTGATGGAGGTTATAAGCTAACTAAAGGCATATTAGACTATTTTGCGAGCACTTCATTCGTTCACTGTAAATTTAACACTGTTATATAGAAATCGCAATAGCTTTTCGCATAGTTGGTATATATACTGTATTGTGATCACTCATCACCAAAACCGAGACCATTTGCTTCGATAAGGGCCACTATCAACTACAACTATTACGCGGCCTTCGATAACAATAATTTTATGCTAAGCTGATTCGCTATGCTTGAATTATTTCATCGCCACTGCAACTTATAGCGTATCTTTGTTCTAAGATATAAAGTTCTGTTTAAATATTTAAATATTCCCTTTGTCCTTCACTATGCAAGTACAATCCGTTGCCAGCCAACGGTTCTTTCTTCGGAGGGGAAGACTGCATTCTCAGTTCTCACTGCTGCTCCATTCATGCAATCCAGTTGCGAACACTATGTGCATTAGGATAATCGAATTACGCACACCAACATCAACATCCTTAACGATTATTGTACATAAGTACTTACTTAAAAATGATACCTTTGCGTCATAGCGACTGATCCTTATTCGTGTGACCTAACTAGGAAGTTACAAGGTGGATTTAGAAAGTAACTCGATAGGCAACTTATCGGAGCCTCGAGTAGTCCTCCAGCGTGGCCGATGAGGACGAGCGCAGTGTATAGGTGTCCAGTGGTGGAGGCGAAGTGGAAGACCAGCCATGCGATACGGCATAGAGATAGAACTTACCGGAGCCTCTAGTAGTCCACCAGCGAGGCCGGTGAGGACGAGCGCAGTGTATAGATGTCCAGTGATGGAGGCGAAGTGGAACACCAGCCAGGCGATGAAGAACAGTAAGTTTACCATCTGCATGGCAATAGAGATAGAACTTACCGGAGCCTCGAGTAGTCCACCAGCGAGGCCGGTGAGGACGAGCGCAGTGTACAGGTGTCCCGTGGAGGAGGCGAAGTGGAAGACCAGCCAGGCGATGAAGAACGGTATGTTGACCATCTGCATGGCCAGACGGCGTCCGATCGGAGTGGTCACCACGCCCGACAGCGCACAGCCGAGGGGGACCACTATTAGGTTGATCGAGCCTGCAATGCGATATGTCACCCTGAGAAGAAGACTTTTTCCTATAAACCAAGCTTCTAGACTTCTTTACTCTGTTATGAATCTTTTTAGTGATTACGCAGAGGTGACGTTTTGATGCGTCGATATATCAAAATTATAGTTTGCTTGCTGGACTTTTCTCTTCCCTTGTTAAGGTGTTCTTTCAGAGGATACTGTGGAGTGGAAAAGAGAGATGCTGAAATAAATCAGCTGAGAGGGAAGCACTATGAGCGCTTTCATCCTCTCTGATTCAAATGAAAAACCCACATAGCCTTTGTACGACACCTTGGAATATCTTACACAGAGGTCATGTTGGGTTGAGACTGGTAGCCTTAAGGCATTCCTTATTGGGACAGTGAAGAAAAACATAAAAGTATGCCCAACTTATCCAGAGTTCTATTATGTAGACGGTCATAAAATATACCTGCTACGAGAAGGTATGAAAATATAATGTTGACAAGCCACTTCACACCCATTTTACATATTTTACCCTTGATATGTTCGTGACTCTCTTTATAATAAATCTCTTTTAGATAGTCAAACTAGCCTTCTTTTCCTACTCAAAGTAACATTTTGTATACTTTAAACGATAACGCGAAACCCTACCATTGGCTAGACGATCAGCTTATTTACAAATCTTCTTCCGTCTTCTTTACCCATTTCAACTCCTGTATTAGGGTTGTTTGGCTGGCTGTCTTCTTTCTATACGGCAAATGTAGGCAAGTATTCGCTACTAGGTTGTTGAGATGCTGTTGACAAATTGTAATTTTACGAGTAACAAGTCTTAGTTATGAAAAGTCTTACCAATCCATGATATTTCAGAAGTTGCAAGTTGTAATTTTTCCCCGTTCGCAGAATTTGTCACGGCCGGTATTAGAATGGTAGGAAAGCCTAACGTCATCCCATATCCTGAAAGAGATACATTGAGTAATTTAAAAGTCATCGATAGACACACATACCAGCAGACACACAGACAAACAAATCAAAGCCCTGTTTAAAACAAGGAAATGTAACTTAAGCTACATTCTCATCAATGGTGAAAACCGGAATAAAATGCAAAACCATTCACCATGACTTATTGGTTTTATGCACATTTTCTACGAGTATTAGGTAAGCATATTAGCAAATTAATGTATTGAAGGTCTGATTCCCTGCATCACGCGAACTTACTATTGCAGTTGTTCGCTTTGCTTCCGGTGTCCCGAATGCATGCATTTAAATTTTATTCCCCTACACACATACATATAGTAATAAACAGACACGCACAGCCTAACGATCGAAGTATTCAACACAATAACCAATGACCTTGATTCGCAATGCTTTTCATGCGAGTGCAGAACTGCACAAATTCCGGTTATAAATCTAGGGTGCAAAACTCATTGTCCCTATAGTTAGGGTACAAGGGGCAGATGGTCAACAGTCTAAAGTAATTGAAACGAAACATATCGACCATACAAAGGAGTGCATCTGAATAGATTTGATACATAGTTCACTACACTCTGATGCCCAGGATAAATTACGTTTGCTGAAAAAGGATGCAATATGTTATTATGTTTCAGAAACTCGTAACAACGAATTCGCAGAATGGGCAAACCTTTAAAAAATATAAAAGCAAGCATCGCATTAAATATTTTAACTAATCTTAAGCGTACCTACTAACTACTAACTATAAAAAAATATATAAATGAATAAGATGTGTATAAATATTGAAGACATAAAAATATATTAGAATTAGGACGATTAGGGAAAATACCTATATACAGGGTGAGTCGTCATAAAGAACACATTAATTCTAGTTATATGTATAAATAGGTAAATACAGATAATGAAATTTTTTTACTAGCACTTATTAAGTGTAAATAATTTATTAACAACACGTGAGCTAACTACACAGCCGCACGCGTATCAGTATTTTTAATTACTTTTTTTTCATACGAATGTGTATGGTAATTGGTAATTAAATGTAGCTGAAAACCATGAAACGAATGCTTTCGACACAATCATAAAAAATCCATTTCTGAACGTCTACGCCTATCACCTAAATACATATTTCTGACAGTCGATTATGTATTAAGGGACCTTTGACCTACCCAATCCAATATCTAATAAGTAGCTTAAAATATAACGAATCAAACAAGCACGCAGCAACGCCTTTCTGATGCCGCCCATAACAAATTAATGTAACAGACCCAGAACAAGATTCATATTGCGACTAGGATGGTTCGACCAGTTAACGGAGGGTGTTATTAAAAATAATTAGTACCGCGAATTGTGTTGTTTCTATTTATTTATTTATTTCATTCATGTACACAGAAACAGCTAAAAATGTAGTTGTCAACTAAAACTTAGTACATAGGCACTGCTTATTTCAAATTGAAATATCTTCCAGCAGACCTGTCATGAGAGAGGTTGTTCGAGAGGCAAATTTAGTGTGCACATGTGAATACAAATAAACTGCAAATATATAAAAATAAATACACATAATATATAGCTAAATATATTTATACATATAAATAATATATAACCTACTTTATGTAGGTTATATATTATTCAAAGTATGTCGCCCGAGCCAAAAATATTTGCTCCCGAGTGATACACTCTACTTTTCATCCCCCTCTATGAGAAAATAAAAGGCGCCTCAAATTAATGAATAATACTGTCACAGTCACTAAACTAACTAAACTGACTAAACCGACTAAACCGACTAACCCGACTAACCCGACTAACCCGACTAACCCGACTAACCCGACTAAACCGACTAACCCGACTAAACCGACTAACCCGACTAACCCGACTAACCCGACTAACCCGACTAACCCGACTAACCCGACTAACCCGACTAACCCGACTAACCCGACTAACCCGACTAACCCGACTAACCCGACTAACCCGACTAACCCGACTAACCCGACTAACCCGACTAACCCGACTAACCCGACTAACCCGACTAACCCGACTAACCCGACTAACCCGACTAACCCGACTAACCCGACTAACCCGACTAACCCGACTAACCCGACTAACCCGACTAACCCGACTAACCCGACTAACCCGACTAACCCGACTAACCCGACTAACCCGACTAACCCGACTAACCCGACTAACCCGACTAACCCGACTAACCCGACTAACCCGACTAACCCGACTTACCCGACTAACCCGACTAACCCGACTTACCCGACTAACCCGACTAACCCGACTAACCCGACTAACCCGACTAACCCGACTAACCCGACTAACCCGACTAACCCGACTAACCCGACTAACCCGACTAACCCGACTAACCCGACTAACCCGACTAACCCGACTAACCCGACTAACCCGACTAACCCGACTAACCCGACTAACCCGACTAACCCGACTAACCCGACTAACCCGACTAACCCGACTTACTCGACTAACCCGACTAACCCTGCGTTCATTGCGTGCATTGCTTATATCTGCGTGAGCCACGCGTGTACCAATGACGTCATTTCGTGCTAGCGTATTCGAGGGTAGCAGTAGATGTTTATCACAGGAATTTCTTGTAGGTAATACGAAGCTAGACACATTAGCACAAGTCAGACTATACAGTGAAATTAGTGCCTCGGTGAACTGCAATGGGTCTGCGGTTTAAAGACGCTTGAAGATAACAATTATATATGTATATGACAGCTATAAGTACCTACTTATAATATACAGGTAGGTAAATAGGTAAAGGGTGTGATGACTATTGTAGCTAAAAAGTCATACATAATAAGCACCAGTAACATAAAAAATACTTTAAAAATAACCATACTTAACAATTAAATAAAAGTAAACTGTTACGGACTGGTTGATTAACAATAAACCTACCACTAAAACCGCATCTAAATACTTATTTTTTCTCAGATCTCTTCCAAGTACCTACCTACCTACACACATCGATATTACAGTACAGTACAGGTATTATATTTAAGATGTACTGTTACGTTACATTGCATGTTGTGTTACTGTAGACATCTTTGGGTCTGAGTAGGTACTTACTACTCGTATTATTACATCTGACGAGATTGTAATGTAAGTGTAACCAATAAAAAAAGTAAATTATTATTACGTCATTAGCGTAGAAATAGAAAAAGGTGATCAAAACCATCGTTATTATCAATTCAGATCAGATTTTGTAGACAAAACGTGAACTGTATTCTCCATAAAAAATAGTTATAGGTTATAGGAGTATTGTCGGAGCCCCCAACCCTTTCCGCTTGAGTGTAGACGCCGTAGTCGTAAGTATGATTATGGTATGAAACGACAGACAGGGCTGGGATGTGAATAGTTGCGTTTATTTTTGTAATTATTTGCCTACCTTATTAGTACAGCCTGCTAAGTATACAGACCTACTGTTCATTCGCTGTGTTGTATGACACTTGGCTTGATTATTATTTTATATGAGTTACTAGCTGTTGCCCGCGGCTCCGCCCGCGTGGAACTCAGTGTGTCACAAAGTTATTCCTGCGTTAATCCCGACCCCACACATATTAAGACACACTCCACACATCTTAAGAACAGTTGATTTTTTACTACGTTTTAGTCATACCGTACAAAAATCCGTTATGTAGATCTTGAGAAAATCGATAAAAAGACTTTAAAATATAAACGTCGGGGTTTTTTCATTCCAAACTATTATATTTTTAAACTACATTGGTAGTTTTTCATTCGGTTGCCAAAACATAAAGACCAGCTAAAGCGATGCTGACCCTCGAAAAAGCAACATAAAGTTGATCAAGAGAAAAAAAGCCGGTTCGATTCCCGATATATGTATAGATATCCCGATATAATAGATATTAATGAGCCCGCGACTTCATTCGCTCATGGAAGCTTTTCCCGCGTAAATCTCGATCCCGCGGGGAGTCCGGAACAAAAAGTAGCTTATATAATGCTCCATAACCTCCTCTACCTCCCACTGAAAGTCCCATAAACATCTGAACCCACGACCTCATTCCCGGGTATGAGTTTTTACCGCGTGAATCCTAATCCCGCGGGAATTCAGGGATAAACAGTACCCTATATGTTGCTTCAAAACTTCCTCAATCTCCTAGTAAAGGTCGCATAAAAATTTAAGCCCGCAACTACGCGCAGGAGTTTATTCCGCGTAACTCCAGATCCCGCGGGATTTCCGGGAAGACAGACTTTTTAGACAGTTAGTTTTATATTAATGTTTGTTTAGAAGCTATTTATACCCCATACGCGAAGAAGGTTTTCCCGCGTAAATTCCGATCCCGCGGGATTTCTGGGATAAAAAATATCCTATATGTTAATCTAAATTGCCCTCTATGTGTGTGCCAAATTTCATGAAAATCGGTTCAGTAGTTTTTGCGTCAAGGAGTAACAAACAAACAAACAAATACACAAACTTTCACATTTATAATATTAGTAGGATTAATTAATTGATCGTTTTAGATAACCTTTCAAGCTGTTTGATCATACTTATAAATAAATCACAATAATGAATAACATAATGTCTTAGAGGCAGTTGATTTTTGACCGGAGGTTAGTTAGAGAGGTGAAAGGGAAAGCAGGAAAAAGCAATATAGGTATTATAGGACAAACTATAAATACCTAAGTATACATACTATACGATAGTCACTTTATCCTCCATACCTCACAAATCTATACTAATTACTAATATTACTAATATAATAATAATAATATAATAATAATAATAATAATAATATAATATAAAGCGGAAGAGTTTGTTTGTTTGAACGCGCTAATCTCAGAAACTACTGGTCCGATTTGAAAAATTCTTTTTGTTTTTAATAGTCCGTTTATTGAGGAAGGCTATATGCTATAACATCACGCTACGATCAAAAGGAGCGGGGAAAAAAGTCTCCGAAAGGGAAGCGAGAGCGTCTACTTATAATATTATTATACTAATAATATTATGTTGCAGGACGACGGTTTCCGGGTCCACCAGTAATTAATTAAATCTGAAGTTCAAAAGCAGAACAATAATTAAAACTAAAGTAAAGGTTAATCGTAACAGATTAAAATAATTATACAGATACTAATTTTATCGTGATAGTCTATGGATTATTGTAATGCAAATGTTATCAATGTTATTATTCCAACTCATTAATTAAATGTCTAGCTCTGTAATGATGAATGTAACGAATGATAATGAATGTAAATTCTTAACAGCAAAAAAAAAATAGTTTCTACTTACTACTCACTTCTTTCTAATAATTTACAAATATTCCTATACCGACATCGATACTGTTTTTATTGATATTACAGTAAGTTTGGAGTACTAATATTTACTTTCAAATCTTTAATTTCTTTCTGGCACAAAATATTCTTTAAAAATATTTTTTGTATTAAAATTACATTACAAGTTTCGGATAACCAAAAGTTTCGTATACGAATACGGCGCTATCATTATCGACGGTAATTAAACATGTATTACACGTGGGCGACACAACCACCCCTACTAGTCATCCACCCTTTAGTTTGTCGAATAATTTATATGGCGTGCTTTCTCCCCAGCCTCTCATTTTCATTCGGAACGTTTTGAAATTATGTGATGTTGTATTCCTAATCTTTAGTTATGACCACATAAATGTGGCTAATCTATACTAATAATATAAAGCAGAAGAGTTTGTTCGTTTGTTTGTTCGTAATCTTAGGAACTACTGGTCAGAATGGAAGAATTATTTTTGTGTTGAATAATCCATTTATTGAGGAAGGCTATATAACATCACGCGGTCACGCCACGACCAAAAGGAGCGGAGCAACAAGTTTCTCGAAGCGAAGCAAGGTCGTACTTAATAATAATAATATGTTACAGGACGATGTCTGCCGGGTCGGCTAGTCTTGGATATAATCACGAATTCCTCTTGTCGCCAAATAATCACGAATTCCTCTTGTCGCCAAATACAAATAGCGATTACAAAAGATCCCAGACGTGTTTACAATTGTTTCCTTACATTTAATGTTGTTAAATTGCTTAAGTCATCAAGCAACCGCAATTTTACCTAAGAATACCTACCTACCTACCTAGTATTTCGCGAGGGAATTTCCGTAGCTTTTTACGTATATATTATGACATTGTATACGTCACCCGTCCCTATATCACGCACACTCGAGTTCGAGCAGCTTTGACTGTAATATTTATTTTGTCTGTGCGTTTGATCCCGCTAATTTCAGAAACCAATTCGGATGCGGTTTTCCCAGATGTCTCGTTGAAATGTTTGTAGTAGGTATCTATTTGTTTTGTTACGATCGATTGACAAATATAAATATTAATGAAATGAAATGAAATTTAAGTGCGCATTATAAAATAATTATGAGATGTTGAAAATGTTATCATGGTAACAGATTATTTATAATTTCATCTGGTGCATTTGCTCAAATGTAATTCTTATCATAATAAAAAAATCTCACATCTTATCGTAATTACATTCGATAACATCTGGATGTAAGGGATTTCCTATTCGTGATCTTGCTTACATATTGCTCTGAAATTAATTATCGCTTGCAGAATAATATGGTGAATAAATCTGAATACCTAAGATTTCCCCATAGGATTCTGATAGGTACCATAGGATACTGACATGAACGCTGATATAGTACATTATGATACAAGTGCGCGAAGTTGGTCATTACAGTCGAGGCGGTATTGCACAGCCCGAGCCGCAAGGCGAGGGCTGTAATAGAGCCAAGACTGTAATGAACAAAGCACACGCGTATGATACGACGTTTTTCAACACACTTGCGAGGAAAAAAAAACAATTAGGTAGGTATAAAATCAGCAAATTATAAACGAACAAATTAATGTTTGCACAAAATGGCGCGGAGGTTTATTTTTTCGCGCGCCGTATCTTTGGTTTAATAACTATGCGCGCGCAGGTTAAGTCCAGAGGCAAAGAACACCGCCATTCAGCCACAATATATTAAACTAAATAATTATGTATTTCTAATAAGAATTTACGGTAATTAATGATTTAAAATATTGTATTTTTTAAATGCTTTAATAGATAATTAGATGAAGTATAATCTTATCTTATCAGATTTTGACTACAACAAGTTTATTTATTTACTAAATAATAAATCTTTTGGTAACAACCTCTTTACGGATATTAAAAAAAAAGTGGAATAAGAAAAACACTAGTGCGGCAATGAAAAGTAAAACGCACTAGTGTGTAATAAACCGCATTCCGGGCGTAAGACTAAAGAAAAAATAGCAACTTTACGAGCAAGTGTGTTGAAAAATAATTTAATCGGTAGCTGCCCGGCATTCTGGATTGCGACTTTCCTATAACCCGATCGTCTCCACTGGTGAAATCTAATATTTCAATTTAGATACCTTTCGTCACCACTGGCACGATATGGTATTTTTTTTCAGTTGTTCCCAGTGGCAACGGAGCCAGGAGTGACGACTGGGATCAAGCAATTATGGCCTGTACCCCTGACATCGTGAGAGGACACCTAGATGAACTAACCAGGTAGACCACGACCTTGGCTGAGATTAGAGCTCAGCTTTGGCACAATTACGACAACCCTGTAGCCTAGTTGGTAGCGACCCTGCCTGCGACGCGAGGGGTCCCGGGTTCGATTCCCGGCCGGGGCAGATATTTATGTGGCAGATAAATATTTGTACTCGGGACATGGGTGTAATTGTGATGTGTTATATGTGTAGTCCATGCCACCCGCGACACAGGTACCTGGTAACCTACTGCGGGGGTATGAGTGTGATAGCGTTTATTATTATTATTATAGTTACCGATTACAGTGACAGACATTTCTTATAGAATCAATTAACTGTCCGCTATAAAAATTATCTAGGTACGCACCTACTTATTTTTTTCTTGACCTTATTGCATGACACTATCTTAGTTTTGCTTTATATTCTACAAATTAATGCGAAATTGCGAAATAAACCTTATTAAATAAATCTCTTTAAGAAGCAGCTATTTATTTATTTATTTATTTATTTATTTCACTTTAATGTACACCACAGTTACAAATAAAGAAATTATGCTACAATTCACGTAAGTTGTGCACAAAAGGCGCTCTTATCGCTCAATAGCGATTTCTTCCAGATTACCTTTGGGGAAATGACAAAGGGAAAGATCAAGAAATGTTGGTAGGGTGTACAGTGCAATAATTGAAGACATCGATATATATATATACATTTATATATATACATATAATTTTATATATATAACACATAATATAATATATAATAACAAAAATAATAATAATAATACGATATAATACAATATACACACTATAGTAAAAACGCGCTAGGTATGCGTTCCTGACACATGTCAATTCGTCATGACTAGTGATGTACAATAAAGAGGCTTTGGGCAAAACGTCACACTCGGAAAACGTCCCATGGGACGTTTCGCCCCATCATTTTTTGACTGGGTCGATTGGTCTCAGAAATCCAAAATGAAATTATATAGTCGGCAGAAAAGTCTACATACGTGTATTTCACTATAAATATTAAGGTTAGCTTCTATTTGATAATAAAAAGAAATTGAAATACAGTACTTAATATAAAGTATTTTTAAATAATTATACAATGGCCAAAAAAAAGCCATAATATCTGTTTTTAATTAGAATTTAGCTTTATGTAAAAATGATGAGACAAGCCTTAAATCTTTATTTTTTATTTAATATTCGTTAATAATACAAAAATTTTTACCTGGCACCATGACTTAAACTACCTGTGATTAAAGCGAATGCCATAATTAACACAGGCAATCTAAGGAAATGAACATAATATCTTTAAAATCCTTTTTTTAATATATAATTTGTGTATTCAACCACCATCCAAGTATTTTGGCACTACTTGAACACCTTTTAAGTATGACGTAATAAATGATTTTGGTCATTTTTATGCTTACAAACACATTAATACATAGTACCACTTTAGCTTCAAATTAACATCCCTCGACACTAAAATGCCAATAACTTGTAAAGGAGACGGTCCACAATTGTATGGAGTCTGGGTCTGGTTTTTGTACCAGTGATAAAATAAAATAAAAAAGAAAAATGAACCATTTTTGACTAATCAAATCCACGTGACGCAATTATTCTACATAATGGCGGGCAGTAGACCAGAGGATTCATAATTTTTGACGTATGACGTTAGCTGTCAATATGCCTTCTCTATGCTTGAACAATGGCTTGAACTCAGAGTGAAGGACGCCATCTTGCAAGTGTTGCAAGTAGTACCTACCGAATAAGTCGAAATTAATTATATTTTAGCAAGTCATTTATTGCGATTTGTGAATTTATTATATTTTTAATGAACTTTCTGTATTTTTTGGTTTTTCATGGTTTAGTGTACAAGATCAGGCCCAAAATGGACCATCTCCTTTCCTTTTAAAGTAGTCAGTATTTTATGGTTTTAAAATCTCCATTTACCAAGCAACATTTTGAAATTATCTGCACTATAATTAGTTAACTGGATATTTTTTTCCACCAGCCACCGTCAAACTTGAATCAAAGAAACAATCGAAAACATAAAAATACCTAAATAGACACGAATTTCTAGGAATCACGTAATAATTTGAACTCAGTCATAGCTTGGGATTGTAGACCAACTATCTGAAAGTACGTGAAAAAAAAATTAAAACATGTGCTCATTTGTGTAGCCAGCAAGTAAAAGTAGGGTAAGAGAGCTTGATTTCTGAAAAATCAAACAAAGGTCAAAATCTCGAAAACGGTGACACTTTTACTAAAACGATTTTTTGACATCTGGTAGGTCTCTCTCCAAGCTATCGACCATTTCAGTTTGAGTATGTCCAAGCAATCTTTGATCTTGAGGAAAATTATTCTGTTGTGATTTTTTTAAAATCAAATGTTGATATAATATGTATACGGTAAAAAAAAATACTATAATTATATACATATATGTCTATATTAAGTAATAATAGATATTTTTTCTATTCAAGAATATTCTGTTTAATTTTATACTATGTATTTAGTTGTTTTCTTGCAGACTGTACAATATTTTACAGCGAACAATAGAATTTCTGTATATACTTATAAGTGGTCCGTTTAGCCCAAAGAAAAAAATTAAATTAAATCAAAGGACAAAAACGTCCCGTGGGACGTTTTCCGAGTGGGACGTTTTGCCCAAAGCCTCATTATGTCACTTCACTACAAAAACAAAAAGTTGATATGACATGGATATAACCTTGAACGAGCGCCGTTTGACGTGGTTTTCTTTTAAAAGGTATTGTTTTTATATTTGTTATTTAAGTAATTGTAATACTTTTAGCCCAAGATTAATACAACTATTGTAAGTTGGCATAATTATTCGATTTAATGTTTGATTTTAATGTTATCACTCGTTAATAAGGCAATTAAAAGATATTAAAAAATTGACAATTAATTGTACGCCAGTTCAAAGTTACATCGCCCAGTCGAATGACAGACTTCAGGAACGCATACCGAGCGCGTTTCTACTATAATACATTTAATTTTTTATTTTAATTTTATTTAATTTTAATAAGCCACGAATACCATGGCATGAATAATTGTAGAAACTTAAATAGGTACTTAATGATTTTTTGTAATAACTTTGCCAACGCAGGTCCGATAGCTGACACTCATTTTGCAGATTTTAAAAATTAATCGACAGATCCAAGCGCGATCAGAATGCGATGCTACTTTTTAGAGCTGACAAGTATGAATGAATATTGTTGCTGCCGGACAATGAAGATAAAATCAATGTCACTGCTTAGACAGGCATGTACGGTCGGCCAAAGAATTGGTTTACCACTCTAAGGTTGAATGCCGTTCGCAGGTTCATAGGTAATAAAGGTTAGTTTCGCTTGTAGATCGATCTGACAACTCTTATTGCCATCTTTATCCGATTATAAATACGTGACATTTGTTTTGTTCTTATTTTAAACTTCATAGAACCATTGACATCGGAAAATCAATGAAATCAGCCCAGCAGTTTAAAAGTTATGCAACAATTTCGGTATTCATTATAAGGGTTCCCCATACTTAGAAGTGAAACTCAATTTTTTTTTCATCAAACCCATACGTGTGGGATATCTATGAATAGGTTGTCAAAAATTATATTGAGGTTTCTAACATCATTTTTTTAACTGAATACTTTGCGCGAGGGGCACTCCCAAAGTGGTAAAATATGTCCCCCCCCCCCTGAAACTTCTAAAGAATAAGATAATATAAGATATAAATAAGATAATGATAAAACTAAAAAAAATATTATGATGTGCATTGCCATATAAACTTCTACCGAAAATTGGTTTGAATGAGATCTGGTAAGTAGTTTTTTTAATACGTCATAAATCGTAAATCGCAATTTACCTTTATTTCAATCTACTCGAATATTTTTTATATTATGTTATTTGCTGCTACGGAACCCTTTATAGGCGAGTCCGACTCGCACTTAGCGAATTTTTATTATATTACTATATAGCATTAATTGACTAAATGTCAATTGTCAATTTTCTTTTTAAAAATAATTATTTCGTCAATTGAAATAGTTCTTATGCTTTTGTTCAGAATATTTAAATCTTCTTTGCACAAATTAATGCATTATACGTTTCTAATAAAGATTAAAATGTTTTGAACCTATAATATGTCATATGATGTCCGTATTCTTAACAATTTGGTTTACGTCATTATAATGCGTCTCTTTCAGTGATATTTACTATGAACTTTGATGTAATTTTTGACGACTAGGAAACTAAATGAAAACTGGTACACCACTTTCTTGGCCCACTGTACCTACCTATCTATTTGAAACAATTTCAGCTACACGTAATAAACAAAGTCTACGTGGCTCTATGCTACGGGGTTGTCGGAAATTAGGTAACCTCATTATTGTTACAGACAGACATACATACGGCCCTTAATAGGATTTTTTGTACTTTACCATTAGATACGCAACTTTAAATAGACTGAAAACTTCAATTTATTGATGGTCCGATCTGTAATGAACGGTGACGATTACCTATATATATTTGCTTCATGCGATTACTCGTGCGGATACGACATGGACCTTGGATCAGGCTCTTAGAGTGCCACAAACTTATCTGACTCGATGGCCAAAATTGGAACTAATTCAAATGGTGTACTGTTGTCAGACAAAGACAAAGACAGTAGCGCCCTTCTTACCGGGTCAGATAAGTTTGTGGCACTGTAGGTAATTATTGTTACAGATCGCTACGTGAATTAGATAAAGATGTGTCGAATGGGTTTTAAATGGTGCTTCATCAGATGTCGTAGGTAGTTATTATAACAAGATCCTAAAGATATTCAAGGCGTGTCGGGACATAATAACTTCACTTTATCTTGTTTCTGATGACAATGAGATTATAATTTATTCTAAATTTAGTTAACCATCGCTCTCTTTGTCTTCATTTTGCTTTTAATTTTTTTTAATATTGTTCCATACTAAACATATTGTACTGTACTGCGTGTAATTGTTCCATATTAAACATATTGTACTCAGGTCTGACACATCTAGCGTTTCATGTCTATTCTCTTCAAATAAAACGGTTGATATGAGAATAAATTGTCATGTGATTTCACGCACTGAGTCTCTTAACGCGGTAAGGAAACAAACTTTGGTTAACATGCCGCATCGCAGTTTGAAGGGTTCTAGGTTCGATACCCATCGAAGCCGAAATTTGGATTATGAGTTTTTTCTGTTTTTAGTCTGGGTGCGTTCTTGTCTTGTGTGTTTTTTTGTGGAGTTAAGATAGCAAACGAACAGGCAGTACCACCCTTCCGCTGCTGCCCTTGACAACAGTGACCGACTTAGAACAAGACTCAATTTAGACTGTTTGTTATAGTACCTATAGTTAGTCCTTTTAGTTAATGTTAGTAAATGTCTAGTTAGTATAATATTTGTTAGTATGTATAGTTTCGATTCAAATCGATCATAGATGCGTTGCTACCCCTGAGGACTGAGATTCCATAAAAAACCCAGGCTCACATATAGGCTACTTCAAAAATCAACTCCTAAAGGCTTGAATAGGGGAAGAAAGTTTGTTTAAAAAAAATTAATTGCTTGACCTATTTCGATGTATTTATTCAGAAAGATAGTTAATGGCGCAAGATCAAAAATAAGTCACTTATTTTTTCCATAAACTGAACCCTAAGGAGCTGAAAATGAAAAAAACAAACTCAATGCGTGCGAAGCCGCGGGCGGATTAGCCATCGTTTAACATTATGTACCTACTATATTTCATATTTTGTATTAAACTAGCGTTGAATATATAAAATAATGGGCCGTTAAATTTTTTTATACATGACATACCCAGTAGCAGCAGATTTTTGACGCTGACGGCTATGAACTGGGGCAAGGCGGTCCTGAAGTCCTTCTTGTAGGCATGGGGCTCATCCGACCCGTCTGCCTCCTTCCGTCCATATTCCTTTTGAGATGACATCTGGGGACAACATCAAAAGAAACTTAATACCTATAATTTTCCATAATCTGTATCCATACTTACGTAACGTCACAAAAAGTAAACTTTTAACTTAGCACCAACATTTATGTATTTTTAGGGTTCCGTACCCAAAGGGTAAAACGGGACCCTATTACTGAGACTTCGCTGTCCGTCCGTCCGTCCGTCCGTCCGTCTGTCACCAGGCTGTATCTCATGAACCGTAATAGTTACACAGTTGAAATTTTCACAGATGATGTATTTCTGTTGCCGCTACAACAACAAATACTAAAACACTGAATAAAATAAATATTTAAGTCGAAATATGACTTCGATGCTTCAGCGATAAATTAGTTACCTTTCGGTCCAAGAGATGGCGTTGCTTGTGGCTACAAAAAAACTAAAGTAAATATTTAAGTGAGGCTTTCATACAACAGACCAGATTTTTTTGGCGTTTTTATACATAATCGTACGGAACCCTTCGTGCGCGAGTCCAACTCGCACTTGGCCGATTTTTTTATCCAAGTTACGAAGCTGATTATTTTTAGCGTAAAAAAAGAAAGGAAACTCATACAATTTAGTTGCATGAAGAATTTTTTAAAGATATCTTCTAGAGTTTTTAATAAGTTTTTATGTGGTCGGAAATTCTCAAAATTTCAGAAAAATATATCTAACTCGAAACTATAAATAATCGTATTACATAATATGGGGATGATTCGGGTACCTCGTAGGTGCTTTATCTGTGGACTTCCGCATGACACCACTTTTTGGGACACCCTGTATATCTACTTAAGTCACAGATTATGAAAAAGGTGACTAACATTAACAAATGTTTAAAAATAAGAAAGAAATATTCCAACCGTAAAATTTCACTTAGTAGCATATTTATTTTATTAAAATTTTGTTACATGAAAAGTCAAATACCTACGTTGATTTAAAAACATAGAATGAAATATTAATTTATTATAGAGTTGTTGAGCTTTGCAATAATTTTCAAGGAATAAGCGCGTGAATGGTCTTGAACTTACACAATCCCTCTCACTGGAGACGCGGGCGTTGCTCAAGACCGACGCGGCTGTTTACGTTTAGCCATAGCGATAGGATTGCCAATAGAACCACATACCACATCACATACTAAATAGGTAAGTACATATTATTACAGCATCCTAATATTCATAATACGGGGAGCATTCTCTCGTTTTTTTCATCAAAAACAATGAATATCAAATCCTATGTAAAGATGTAGATCTAAAATTGCAATGAAATAAGTACAGCAATCTTAAACTTAACACCTGTTTTTGTAAATTTACTGTTTTTATTTTTTCCGTGAAGTAGGGAGGTACCTATTTATTACATTTTTGGAATACCTTATTATATTATACCTAGATTAATTGTAAAATAATGTAAACGTGCGAATCAAGGTTGGCAACCCTATAGGTATAAGGAACGTGTAGTAATTAATCTAATATCTTTAAACGAGCAATTCTTGTATATTTATTTATTTATTTATTTATTTATACCTATATATATAATCACGATCTCGGAAACGGCTGCAAAGATTTTCATGAAAGTTACAGATTAGGGGGTTTTCGGCTCAAGGAATCGATTTATCAAGGTCCCAGGTTCGAGAAAAGCTCGGTTCCCGTTTTTTCCCGATTCCCGATGTTTTAAAAACATCATACTGACGCCATCTATGAAACATTAGGATAACTTCTATGAGGTACGGTTTGTTTGTTTCAGTAGTAACTAGATGGCGCTCGAATATATTTTTGTTCGGCTAATACTATATTCATTCTTACGTTGAAGCGCTATTTTTGCGTTATACCTACCTATTTTCTGTTTGAATAAAATTAAAAATCAGTGCGATTATCTCGCTTGACCTCGCAGGACGCGTAGTGATAGTTTAACGTGCGTTTGTGATATTTACGAGAATATTTGTAAATAAATGTTAGTTTTGTTATTATCGATTTAATAATATATTTTAATAATATATTCCTCGTATTTCTTGCGATTCATACTAAATATAATTTTCAACCGAGCAAAGCTCGGTCAACCAGGTACTACTTTTATTAACGTTGTACCTTTGTTATCTATGGTTGTTAAAGTAATTCTTTATGGAATCCGCTTAAATGTCAATCCACAACAATGACAGTTTTCTGCCCCCGTAAATAAGGTTCATTGTAAATTGACGGTGAAAATTTGAAATGACTTATGTAAATGCTTACAAGCTAAAATTTACTAATAGAAATTGTAAATTCACTGTTTTTAGGGTTCCGTACCCAAAGGGTAAAACGGGACCCTATTACTGAGACTTCGCTGTCCGTCCGTCCGTCTGTCACCAGGCTGTATCTCATGAACCGTAATAGTTACACAGTTGAAATTTTCACAGATGATGTATTTCTGTTGCCGCTACAACAACAAATACTAAAAAACAGAATCAAATAAATATTTAAGTCGAAATATTGCTTCGATGTATTAGCGACAAGCAACGCCATCTGCTGGCTACGACGCCTCCGACGCTTTTAGTTACCTGTTGTAGTTTTAGTTTAGTTACTTTAGAAGAGATGGCGTTGCTTGTCGCCAATATGTATTAGCGCTTAGTTTAAGTTACCTGTCGGTCCAACAGATGGCGCCGCTTGTGGCTAATATGTGGCTACAAAACTAAATATTTAAGTGAGGTTTTCATACAAAAGGCCAGTTTTTTTTTGTTTTATACATAATGGTACGGAACCCTTCGTGCGCGAGTCCAACTCGCACTTGGCCGGTTTTATTTAGTTAAAGTAATAGGTATCTATTAAAGTACCTACCTACCATATCACGTGACTATAAATTATCATGATAATCAATATGGAGAAAAAGTGCCCTTCGCCGGCGACATTATTCCGCATCTATATACGGAGAAATAAGTAGGCAGTACAAAATATATTATGTACCTTTATTTTATTATTTGCGCTGTTTTATACCTACGTTCCGCATATAAATCGACCACAGATTCATTAAAAGAAAATAAAAAAGTCGTTATATATTAGTATGTAACCATAGCGGCCGCGTTAAATAATGTACCTAAATGAAGACCGGTTTTCCTTTTGTTAGTAGGATAGTAGGTCCATGGCCTCAGAGATTTTGATGTGCGGCCATGAGGAGTTTACGACGAGTAAATAGTGTTTGCGATGTGGATTTACTTGATAATGTCATGGTGTTTAACGTCCTTGGTGAATGCTATGGGTCTGATGCTGCTATACAAGCCGCGAGACATCAGCACTGAATGCGCGGTATCCAAGTTCCTCCGATATGACCTGTCGTATGGTATGGGCATGTCAGACACCATTACATTGGTACCTATTATTGAATTTTTATACTCACACACACTAACACCGATAAAGGTCCGCGATTTGGAAAGTTCGCCGGAGGATTTGCATACCACTGACATTTTACTTTTACATAATACCTGTATTATATACTTATTATCGGTATCTTGATCTCAATTTAGCGCCGAATAAGTAGGAAGTTAGGTACTACACAATGTTTAGAGTAATTAATTCTGAATTTGCCATTAACCGTGGTAAGGTTCCGTAACTTTTTACTGTTTGTATTTAAACATTATAATATGTACCTTTTTAATTATAGGTAGGTAGTTACTTAAATACTAAGTAGTAGGTATTAATTTATTTATTTAAATTGATGTCCTCCAAAACAGATGCAACTCTTAATTAAATCTGCCACTGACGTGATCAGTTTGTTTTTAAATAAATAAATAAATAAATAACGAACGGCAGGTCGACAAATTAGGTGGAGTGTAAATTATAAAAAGTTTAAGTTCTTATCTTTATTGCATGCGATTAAAAAAAACATACTGTTCGTATCAGGATATGCGGATAATTCGTTTTGTTCGTCGGAGCACTGATGCAGTATTTTGTTGCACTTTAACAACGTTGACAAAGCACACCAGTTGAGAAATACACTGTGTCACTCACTTGTAAATCGCACATTTTATCTCGTTTGTAGAATGAACGGTTCCACTCCGTAACACTCGGTATCCGAATATCAAATGAATCATTGACGGGCTTCGCCTGTTACTTATATCAACGTATTTTTCCGCTATTTTCCCATTTAATAAAACATTTCGGACAAGATCTATAATCCAAATAATGGAGGTAGGTGGTGATAACTCTTTGATTATTGTTGGTAACACTGATGGAATAAATGTATCGCAGCGGTTAAATGAAAGGTTTTTACGCTTCCTTCTTTATTAATCGACTATTCTTCGTTTTACGTACTAGCTTAATTGTAAATAACGCAGCCTTAGACGATTCCCTTTTTACCATTGACATTTATATGAAGGCGACGAGCAAGAGATATTTTTCTAAGATAGGACGACATTGTATTACCTACATAGACTTTACATGAAAATAATTGTATGTTCAGCACAAAATCATTACACACATATAGAAAACATACTAGGTGGAAATTAATATTTACTGTCAACGATGTTGTGGGGCCATCAATCGGAAAGCAAAAGAAGGTTCTCGATCCGGAATGGAGTAATAGGCAAACAAACAAAACTGCTGTATTTGAATTAGAGATATTATGTCTTAATTATAAAGTTCAGCATCGCCTAACACATCGAAGATAATAATTATATATTATTATGTTTTATCGTTTCCCCTTTTTATAAATACCTCGCGGATGATTAATTAAATAATTTCCTCGAAACCGTCTACGCTTTGTTTCGAAAACTTCGAAAACGTTTAAAAAAATGGTTAGACTGGATCCTTTAAAAATTAATTTATATTTTTTATTTTACATATTACATACTGATTAAAATAAAAAGCAATAAATTTTATCCCATTTTCTACTAGTGGGTCACTTTCAAAATTGTTTTTAAACGATTCCTTTTTATATTTATGATATTAGTAAATACCTAATATTTACTCATCTTTTATCTATATATATAAAAGCGAAAGGTCACTGACTGACTGACTCACTCATCACAAAATCTCAGAAACCGCTGAACGTATTGAGATGAAATTTGGCAGGGTAGTAGTTTATAGTTAGAAGGGATCCGCTAAGAACGGATTTTTTGATATTCCACCCCTAAGGGGGTCTAATAGGGGTTCAAAGTTTGTATGAAAGTCCGTCAATTGTAAACCAGGTGTTATGAAAATTGGTGTTTAGAATTATGATAAAAAATAATGAAAAACCTGTATCAAAGTTTATTAAAAAATCATCCCCTAAATGGGTAAAATAGGGGTTGAAAAGTTATAAAAAAAGTTTGTCTCTTTGTACACGCTTATCTCCGGATCGGCTGAACGGATTTTAATGGAACTTTTACTGAGAGATTCGGAAGGTTTTGAAGCAACATATAGGCTACTTTTTATCCAGAAATTCCCGCGGGATCAGGATTTACGCGGGAAAAACTCTTATGCGCCAAATCGCGGGCTTATATTTTTATGGGACTTTCACTGGGAGATAGAGGAGATTGTGGACCAACATACTTATAGGCTACTTTTTATCCCGCAATTCCCGCGGGATCAGGATACACGCGGGAAAAACACCTTCGCGCCAAGTCGCGGGCTTAGATTTTTTTATTTATGGGACTATCACTGGGAGATAAAGGAGGTTATGGAGCAACATATTATATTTTTATCCCAGAATTCCCGCGGGATCGACGTTCACGCGGGAAAAGCTCCTATTCGCGAATGAACTCGCGAGCTCAAATGGGGCTTTTACTGGGAGGTAGTGGAAGTTGTGGAATCCTACTATCCTACTTCCTACTAATATTATAAATGTGAAAGTTTGTGTATTTGTTTGTTTGTTTGTTTGTTTGTTACTCCTTCACGCAAAAACTACTGAACCGATTTTCATGAAATTTGGCACACACATAGAGGGCAACTTAGATTAACATATAGGATATTTTTTATCCCAGAAATCCCGCGGGATCGGAATTTACGCGGGAAAACCTTCTTCGCGTATGGGGTATAAATAGCTTCTAAACAAACATTAATATAAAACTAACAAGTCTGTCTTCCCGGAAATCCCGCGGGATCTGGAGTTACGCGGAATAAACTCCTGCGCGTAGTTGCGGGCTTAAATTTTTATGCGACCTTTACTAGGAGATTGAGGAAGTTTTGAAGCAACATATAGGGTACTGTTTATCCCTGAATTCCCGCGGGATTAGGATTCACGCGGTAAAAACTCATACCCGGGAATGAGGTCGTGGGTTCAGATGTTTATGGGACTTTCAGTGGGAGGTAGAGGAGGTTATGGAGCATTATATAAGCTACTTTTTGTTCCGGACTTCCCGCGGGATCGAGATTTACGCGGGAAAAGCTTCCATGAGCGAATGAAGTCGCGGGCTCATTAATATCTATATATAGAATAGAATAGAATAGAAACATGTTTATTTCTGGCACACTGGTACATGAAATTTAAATTTATAGTATCTAACACATTACAATAAACTAAGACAATAATTAACCTAAGATATTTTGATTTTAAACTAGGTATAATAATAAAGATAAAGAAAAAATACAACAAAACTAATTTCCTGCAGCGATCGCATGTGTCCAGTGGCCCAGAAAATGGAGCTCACTCAGCATAATTCCGTACCCCGACGTTTATATCTTAGTCTTTTTATCGATTTTCTCAAGATCTACATAACGGATTTTTGTACGGTATGACTAAAACGTAGTAAAAAATCAACTGTTCTTAAGATGTGTGGAGTGTGTCTTAATATGTGTGGGGTCGGGATTAACGCAGGAATAACTTTGTGACACACTGAGTTCCACGCGGGCGGAGCCGCGGGCAACAGCTAGTTTTATTTATATTTCTACCGTTTCGGTCAAGTTTTTCAGTTTCATTTTATCTCATTAGGTACCTACTCAGTATTACTGTCTCTTTCGTTTTCTGTCCTTGCATACTGGTTTTATATAAACTATTATTATTGTTCTTATTAGTATAACTATGTATTTTATTGAACCGCCTTAAACCATTCTCTGCACATCCTGAAGGTTGACAGTTAGAGAATGCTATTAAGCATTAAGTCCGCCAATGTAGCACTTTTTGGGGTTCAATAAAGACTAAATAAATATTAGGTACTTCCTTTTTTCTGGGGGAAATAGGTATATAGAAAGTTCAACTCGAAAAAGTCAGTCAAAAGTCAAAGTCAAACTGTTTATTTCATCTAGGAACATGTCTAGGAATTTACAAATTCACTTATGAACGTCATTTTTTTGATTCTACCACCGTTTTGGAAAAGTGCTTGAGGAGAAAAAAACGGCGAAAAAAAACTCCTCCGCATCTTTTAAAATAAAAATTACAATATTACTTAATTGATACAGGTAAGCACTAACCTAGCGGAGTTGGTTGCAGAGCTGGTAATTTCCATGCCTTTTTGTCATCTAAATATTCCTGTATACTATAGTAGCTCTTGTCTACGAGTTGTGCTTTTACATGCTTCTTAAACAACTCTGAAGGCAGGTCACGGATTGCCTTAGGGACTTTATTATAGAACTGTACACCAAGCCCCATAAAAGAACGCTGCACTTTACCTAGCCGATATGAAAGCGTCGCCAAATCATGCATCTTTCTTGTTAAGCGATTATGATAGTCGCTGTTTCTTTTATATGCATTTATGTTGTTTCTTACAAAAACTATATTACTATATATGTACTATGAGGCTACTGTAAGTATACCTAATTCTTTGAATTTCTCACGGCACGATTCCCGATACCGTAGTTTATGAATAGCTCTAATGGCCCTCTTCTGCAATACAAAGATTTGTTGTATATCGCTTGCTTTACCCCACAGTAATATGCCATAAGACATAACACTATGAAAGTATGCCAAGTAAACAAGCCTAGCAGTTTCTACGTCAGTAAGCTGTCTTATTTTTCTAACCGCTTAAGTAGCCCTACTAAGTTTCGTCGCAAGAGTTGCTAAATGCGCGCCCCATTGTAGTTTACTATCCAGGGTAATTCCTAAAAATACTGTTGATTGTTCCATTTTTAATGCTTCCTTATTTAATTTAAGTGTCTTATCGACATTCTTTACATTTGGTAGGGTAAACTCTATACATTTAGTTTTGCTTGCATTTAGGAGTAAATTATTAATTGTAAACCACTTTGATATATGCGACAAAGCATTGTTCACATCGTCAAAATTACGTTTATTTCTGTCCGTCTTAAATAATAATGATGTGTCATCAGCAAACAACACAATGTCCGCATGTTTTTTTACATAATATGGTAAATCATTTATATGTATATACTAAGAAAAGAAAAGGACCTAAAATTGAGCCCTGTGGAACACCCATCACAGCCTTAGACCCTGATGATTTAATATCATTTATACTAACTTTTTGGACTCTATCACTTAAGTAAGACCTAATCAGGCTAAGCGACTTGTTTTTTACCCCATAATAATTAAGTTTTAATAGTAATATTTCATGCTCAACACAGTCAAAAGCTTTAGATAAATCACAAAATACACCAATGGCATTTTGTGATCCCTCCCATGCATCGAAGATATGTTTTAAAAGTCTAGCCCCAGCATCAGTAGTACTACGACCTTTTGTGAAACCGTATTGTTCGGGGTGTAGTAGGTTGTTGCTGTTAAAATGGGCAAGCACTTGATTTAAAATAATCTTTTCAAAGATCTTACTGAGTGCTGGCAAAATAGAAACTGGCCTATAATTATTAACATCGGTTTTGTCACCAGTCTTAAAAAGTGGAATAATTTTACTGCATTTCATTAGATTTGGAAAAGTGCCTAAATCGACACATTTATTAAAAACTACGGCCAAAGTTGGAGCTATGATATCTATTATTATATGTTGTATTATTTTTGTTGAAATGCCCCACAACTCACCTGTATTCTTTATTTTAAGCGACTGAAAGGTCTTAATTATTTCTCTTGCGGTAGTATACTTAAATTCAAAAACAACATTACATTCACTGACATTACTTTTTAAAATAGAAAGTGCTTCCATCAGCGAAGAAGCTAATGAATTGGTTAATTTTATTGGTATATTACGAAAATGATTTTCAAAAACGCTTGCTACTTCTGTGTCGGAACTCGGAAGTGATTTTATTTCCATCATCTAATATTTCATAACTGAAATCGCGGGACTCGACGTTACCTGTCTCGCTGCTGATAATCCTCCAGGTAGCTTGTATTTTATTTTCTGAATTAACAATTTTATCCTTAACGTACATTGACTTCGCCTGAATACAAACCTTTTTAAAAGTTTTCGAATGATTTTTTACATAGTTTTGGAAGCTTGGACAGAAATTATATTGTCTTTCGCCATAGAGCTCATACAATTTATTTCTACTTTTAAAAATACCTACAGTAGGCCAATCACTGAATTTACAATTTTTGTTTTTATTTATGTACCTACACTTAAATATTCTATTAAATTCGTCGTTGATACTTTTATGTAATTTATTATAAAGATTAATAGGATCATTATGTTCAATAGTAGTTGGTTTACCTATTTTGGAGTAAATGTTTTCTTTGAAAAGTGACAATTTATGTTGAGTTATAGGCCTACATTTAATTAAGTGCTTTTTATTAGCGACAGGATTATTGACTGAAATTCTTTGACCACAGTGGTCTGACCTCAGCTTGCTAAATATCTCCTTTTCAAGTATCTCACAATTACAAAATATATTGTCTATACAAGTAGCTGTATTAGCGGTTATTCTGGTGGGGTCAGTAAACATGGGATTTAAATTGAAACATTTAAACAGGTTCAGTAACCTAGAAGACATCAAAGATTCTATTAAAATATCTACATTAAAGTCCCCACATACTATTAATCCTTTCCTAGAAGTGCATAAGCGTTTAAGAACATCCTCCAGTGTATCTTCAAAGAGACTAAAGTCACCAGAGGGGGGCCGGTATACACAGACTATAACAAACTGCTCCAATTCCACACAGGCTAGTCACAATGTAGGTACGTACTAATATACATACATATTATTTATTGTCAGAATTTCATGTATTTTAAAAATTACTTGACTATTTATATCCCAAGACGTAATAGGTACTGACCGATCTTTTGATTACTGTCAGTTATTATTTGTCATCTCTAAGGTCTCAGACCAAGTTCTGAGCCTGAGGTTTCATAAATATAAAGTACATATTATAATAAAAAAGATAAACAACAAGAAATACCTATAATCTAACTTACCTTTTCAGGTATTTCGCACCTTATTCGAAGTGGATTACGAATGTGTGGTCGACATTGTCGCGGAAACAGATCGAACTACTTTGCTAATAGTGGTGCGTTATCCGAACCTGATGGGGCAGAACTGTGACGTCAACAGCAACGCTATTACTGTGCTGAAGAATGACCAATGTTTCCGTCTATGTGACTTTATTGAAGAACAGTACACAACACGGACCATCTTTCCCGTGAAAGGAAAGTTTCAATTTCGGTTCGTCAGTAACAGTAGCGTCAATTCGGATATTGATGTGAGTGCTTTTTATGTGAGTAGCCGATAAACTAGCAGATGAGGCACGATGGTAAATGGTCTCCGTCACTCATAGATATGAAACGACAAAACGTTTGGTGGTCTATTTTCAGCAAGAGGTAGCATGAGCGTACACGCCTTTCATACAAAGAGGACAAGGGTCTAAAATTTCTAATACCTGTGGGGGACGGATTTTGAGGAATTTTTTTTCAAGGGAACAGGTGGCCCTCCCCTGTCTTTCAAGCTTGGAAGTTAAGCCAAATGAGCTTCACCGAAAAATAATGCACAACAAAATACTTACAAACGATATATTATTTATCAAAATTTTGCCATAATTACTTTTAGGGTGGAAAAAAATACAATTCTGTCAACCATCTTTGCCTAAACAGCGAGAAGATGATCTAATCTAATGCCACTTAATCGGTAACAGGCCTATATGTATCAAGTCACGGCGACTGCGGCTCGGCCGTCAGACAGCAAAGTCTGCTACAAGCGCAACGAGACCTACTGCAACGTGGGCGCCAAGCATTTCTGCTTCACCAGCGGCGTGGTGTGCGACGGCATCCAGAACTGCGGATTGGACGACTGGTACAGTTGGCACGTAGCTGAAGCATGGGCGTACGCAGCTTCTGATTCATGTCTATTCTGAATTTCTGGTCCAGGGGCGGAGGAGGGGCAAATCGAATTTTTAAGGTAATTTTTTAAAAGTTTACTACTTCCATGGGTACTTTATCCGGGCTACAGACCCCTTCCCCCTGCGTACGCCCATGAGAAGAATATGGCTTTACCAGCTTCCACTATGCGTTCCTGATCAGGTGGGATGGAACTAAGCTCCTTGATCCAGTGAAGGTAAAATGGAAATTCGAAGCAGATTTTTAAAGGGCACAATAACGCCCATGGGAAATACTCGTACCATAGTATGGGAGGCGCAATATTGTAACTAAGCTGACGGTATGACGGAGCTGGAAGATGGGATGCAGTAAATTTTAATTCCTATTTCCTGTTAGTAAATCCGTTCTACAGAGATACGTTCGAAATTTTGCCATCTATGAGTGCTGAGTGCATTTCACATTATTTTCTTATTAAAATGGACGGCGCAATTCCTTGAAAATACAATTTTATCAATTTTTAATTTGCATTGTTTGCTAATAAACACAATACACGTAAACTTACCATTATTTTTTATCAATAAAAGAAACGTAGTATACCATACAATACACAGGACGCAACAGAAGTTAAAAGTATAAAGTAAAAAGTAACACACATTACAAAAGTTACAGCAGGAAAACTTACGGCCTGTTGCTGACACTCAGATTACGGCGTGTAATGAGAAAATAAACAAATACGCTGTGACAGGAGAACCGAACGACACCTGCCCTGGAAGGTGACGCAGGCTGGAACACCCAGGCCGGAACACGCGGCTCCTGTTACCCCCCGTAACTCTTGTAATGTTCCGAACAAATTTCCGATATAAAAGTTGCAAAAACAGCAGGAAATTCCGAAACGAATGTCGAAAAGCGATCGGAATTTTCGCAGTTGCGGAATCAGAAACAGATTTCATGAATATAAGTTATATTTCGGAATATATAATCTAAGTATGTACATCTAATTATAATTGGAATTATCACTAACAATTGCTACTCTACCGTAGTAAATGATTAGTTTAAAAACGTTTCCGAAGTCTTCATGTAAATATTAGATTCTCAAAATACCTAAAGTCTTAAGGTCAGGAATATAGGTGAAGCATTTTTTCAAATTATATCATGAGAAGACCAAAAAATTTTCTTGGCTAAACAAAAGTTTTGGATACAGTTTTTGAATCTTATTTTAATAGATTTTGGTATACTACAACGCAGTGTTTTGGGACCTACGTCCTTTCTTCTACGTTTGAATAATAATGCTTTTTGCGATCTAAATCTTATTCATTCTGAAATAGTAGGATTTACCAACGATAATACTACTGTTTTAATGTGACAAAAGCACGATTCTCCTGACACCATATTAGCTATTAAACTACATGACAGTAACAACGACAACAATGAACAATACTGTTGTCACGCCCTTGTGATAGACAAACGTTACAACGTTGCTATTGAAGACGATAAAATTACCTAGTCTTGAAAAATGGATGCCTATAATTCGACGTCGTTACCGATGATAAAGGAACGATGTAGCAATTATTGTTATGTGGTTTACTATTCATTCATTCCATTCCTAATAACCGTCATCTTAGGGTTCTATGAGCAACAATGTCTGTTTACTAGAACAATAATTGCGGAGTTGGCTAGCATGTGAATAAAATCTATCAAATTTAGTCCAAAATCTAAATTAAGTGTAAACTGAACTGGATGTCACATCAAAATTTACCTACCAAAGTACACAATGTTTTGTCAAAATAAATGAGTACATCATTGTCAAGTATTTAACATAGATTACCCTCAAATGGCTAGGTAATGACTCAGGCGCAGCGAGGGAAAATGTTTGTGACAGATAAATGTTTGATCTCGAGTCATAGGTGTTTGAGATTTGTGACATTATGTTGTTAGTGTCTATGTAAATATTAAATATGTCTATATCACCCGTGATACGGGTAATCCTAGTGCGGGGATATGAATATGTAAAAGTAGGTATATTATAACGGTCGGATAACCAAATCAAGAGCTTACCAAAATTTTCCATACAAGACTGTTTAAAATTTCAGGGTCTCTTGCCCTACTAGTACTACTTCCGAAAACTGTGCCACAGATGAATTCAAAATATCTGAATTAGAGAATATATTACCCAAGTCATTTTGCATTCATCATTGTTGTCACAACCCTTTAATCCCTATCCCTGTAGGGTTTCCTCTCAAGTGACGAGTGATGGCACTGATGGCTAGAGTTCACAAATTGATATCACTCTGGTCAGTCTTCTTCTTAGTCGGTCACTCTTGACAGAGTGGTCGTGGTTGCGATGACGGATACACGGAGAGATGTTCGATGTTGTGTCATGTATCAGTTTTTGAGGACTGCTTTCTTGGCAATCTGCTTCCATTTGATGCGATCAATGGCGTTGCGAGAACATTGTACTATGGTAGATTCCGTAGCCTTTTTGATTATGTCAGTCCAGCGGGTTGGTGATCGACCGCGTGCTCTTTTGCCTTCCACTTGGCCCTGAACCACCAGCCTCTCCATCGAGTTCTCATTTCTTGTTATGTGACCGAAGAACTTCAATATCCGGAGCTGCACAGTTGGTCAGTACTACCTAACAATATATTTCAACGTTTACGTCCTTTTGCTTTTTGTTTCTGACGATGATGACATTTTAAAAATAAACTTAGTAATAAGTATACCTACCTGTGATTTAGATAAAAAGTAGGATGGTAACGATAAAGTGGAAGTAATTTAAACCGCACACAATGTTATGAGAAGAAAAGATCATGACATGAATGATTACATTAATGTCTTTATCGTTACGTACTAAAAAACTTTTTATGCTAAACACATAGTCTTATATCTACACCTACGTAGGTATATCTGGATACCTCTATCTATGTATCTGTATGATACATAGGGTTGCAAACTTAGCAGAATTCCAATGTTTAATTTACTTACCATCTTTACTATTAAAATTACCATCGTTAGATTTTACGAACATAGGTACGTACTACAAATAAAAATAGTAGTACAAATGTTAAGTCCCTTTTATAAGCGATCACAATTCTTAGAAACTGGTCGCTCAGGGTCCATTTTGATCTAAAGTAAATGTTCATTCAACCTCCTCTTTAATCCATCGTCGAGTACCTTTGCGCCGAGTCGGACCTATGAAGGCTACAATGCAGTGATATGTATAATACAAGTATAATCTATGTGTACATACCTACATTATAGCGGTATTCTTCTATGTGTGACACCAAAGGCGATGCGTTGATAGCTAAGAAAAATAGAAAAGAAAGATTTTTTATCATAGTTTTAAACGTGAGTAATATCGTAAGTAAAAAATAAGTATAGGGGAAATCATGTAACATTAGATTTTTTATTGTTGCAAAACTTCTTAGTGACTAGGCAGTATGCTAAATTAAGACATTAAGGTATTATGGAAAATCTACAAGTACCTAATTTATGCACTTACGCTCTGAATAAATTGAGACATTTAGAACCACGGAAGATATGACATAGGTATAGGTAAGGTAAACGCACCAGTAATGGACATAAAATAAAGTAATCCTCTAAAATAAGAACATGAAATATTTTATTTGAATTCGTAACACTGTGACATATACAATAGATATCGAGCTCTCAAAGTTTAAAATTTGATTCAATTCGGTTTGTTAGGTAGACAAAATAACGTGAGTATAAAGTGTTCATGTGATCGTCAATTGATACTAGCAGCTTTTCTTAAGGAATTTGTTAGTGTGGTGAGAAAAAAGTTTAGTCTGTAAACTAGTATTGCTTTATTTTATTTTAATCAGAATCTGTTTTATTTCTTTTGATAACCATGAAATTAAGATAGCAACGCACAATGTTGTTACTCCGGGAAATTGTATTTTTTTTTATATTTTATTGATGTTTATAACTGGTGTTCAGTAATTGAATAGTTCCAATAATGGACAAGTGTCCAAACTTAATTTTATTTTCATGTATTCAGATTATTAACTAGTTTAACTCTAAATATTATTCCTTACAGTAAGCTAGTTGAAATTTATAAAAATTCGCATATCTACCAGTAATGGACATACGTGTCCATTATTGGATATTTCATAGGAATCCAGTTATGGACTGTGATATAAAATGATACAGATTTTTTGTTTTATTGGCTGTCCATGACTAGGTTATGTTCATTACTGGATGTCCATTACTAGATTTTTGTCGTTCATAACTGAATAAAAAACTAGATATTTTAATTCTTAAATAAATTGCAATCAGCTTTGCAGTATCTCATGCGTAACACAGTTAAAATATAAAAAAAGGACAGGACTTTACACTTTAAGAATATTCAGTACTGTAACTTTCACAACATTGGTAAAATTTCAAGAATACCAGAAAAATGTTCTTAAACTGTCCATAATTGGTGCGTTTACCTTACTTATATGTATATTTCATCGTTCATTCCGATTAAAGTAACTTCATATTAGATTACGTTTGAAAAAGTCTTGTTTCGACTTTTTCAGGAGGATCAGTTGGGCGATGTCCCGCGATCTAAGTACAAATACGTTCATCGAAACGTTCCGATTTTAAATACTGGAGAAGCACATGCGATGGTTTACCATTAATACCATGGTTCATATTTTATTCTCCGAAGTAAACCCTGGTGGTCTAGTTCTAGCTCGCTTAGATGTGGCTTAACAGACATATCTCACTTGAGTCCACTGGTAACATTTTTTAGCGTTGTGCAATGTTAGGAAAATAAAGATGGGTTTTATCCTTGTATAGTTTAATTTGAAAAACCTCTGGGTCAACGAGACCAAAAGCGGGGAATTCACTAGACTAATATGCCCGCGGGCAAGTCTGCAGCAGACCCCGTTACTATGGGTCTGAACCATGTCTGCTAGGGTCGGTCCGCAGCAGTCAGTTTGGCAGATTGACTGCGGCGTACAGTAGACATGTCCATACGAACCGCCCGCGGTCATGTCTGTATGCATTCCCAACATAACTAAATACATTTCCATCCTTAGGTTCGACGAGCGCAAGTCAATGTGCGATCTTCCCAAAGAGAAGTTAGGATACGCGCCTGTTATAGCCGTAGCTGCCGTTCTGCTGTGCGCCATCTTAGCAGCAAGCCACGTGCTTCTGCGTTGCTTGCCTCCCCAAGCCAACTCCTTCTTCATATTCAACGCCAACGAGGATAACCGACTTTGCATCGATCCTGTGTTGAAGCCTCGCGAGTGTGGGAGCCCTCAGCCTGAGAAGCCGAGGGCATCGTCTCTAGTTCCGGTATTAGTACACACAATTTTGTTCATGGCTATAGATTTCAAACTGGCTAGCCCACTATCACCATTACTAAGCACGGGTCTCCCCTCATTATCGAAGAGGCCTAGAACATACTCTACCACGCTGCTCCAGCGCATATTGTTAGAGGGATTAGTGGCCAACCCATTATCGGAATTTTTCAGGTCATCATCGGAGAGCTAGTGCTGAATACTAACATCCTATTTAGATAGTATGTTTCCTGCATCTTCATCATCACCTCAACCCCATCACGGCCCACTATTGAGCACGGGTCTCTTCTCAGAATGAAAAAGTTAAGTCCATAGTCCACCACGCTGGCCAAGTGCAGATTAGCGAACTTCACACACCTTTGAATTTTTGCGAAGTCTCCGGCATGCAGGTTTCCTCGCGACGCTTAAAAAGCACGTAACTACGAAAAGTCAGAGGTGCGTGCCCTGAGATTCGAACCCGGACGGACCCTCCGAATAGGAGGCCGAATCTTTAACCACTAGGCTATCACCGCTATCCTGCATCTTATTACGTAGTTAATCGATAAGTAGACTGCTCAATAAATCATTTAAATGTACAGGTATATTTAAGCTCATCTGAATCTGAAAATGAACTTGGCTGCAACGACCACACTGATCGGATTTTCAAGACGGCCAAATTTGAAGAAGACTCGTCCAAAGATTGCGTGAGTAAAACATTTAGAACTCTCACTCATGGTATGACGAACCATTATGCCTACTTATACTTATTTGGAAACTTTAAAAATTGAAGTAAGTAGCAGAGCGCCCTATAAGTGGAAATGTATTTGATGTCCATAGTTCTATTAACACGTTCGCTGCGTCTTCATTTTCAAAGAACTTTCTGGTAGTAGCTTTGGAGACCTAAAAGATCTCCAAACTAACCTGGCCTGAGGTGCGTTAGAGACCTAATTAGTCTCCTAAAAATACAGTTTTAAAATAATTATATCTTCCAAAAAACCAATGATATATTTTTGAAATTTTTATGGGTCAAAAATAACCTATTGCTGTATATTTTGCTAGATTCGGACGCAGTTATGACATACGAATAAACTACAAATACCAAAATAAAATTAGGTATCGATTGTATCTCGTACCGCAACCGAAGATAGTTCAATATGTGTAGTAAATAGTGATGGGAATAAAATAATATCTCAGTTGTCGATTGAAAAAGTTTTATTAAAGTTTATTTATAAACTATGGTCGCAAATAAAAAGCATTTAATTAAATGTAGGCCTATAACAAAACATAAATTGTCAATTTTTAAAGATAACATTTACTCTAAAATGACTAAACCGGCTACTATTGAACATAATGATCCTAAATATAAAAATATCAACGACGAATTTAATCGAATATTTAAGTGTAGGTACATAAATAAAAACAAGAATTGTAAATTCAGTGATTGGGCTACTGTAGGTATTTTCTATGGCGAAAGACAATATAATTTTTCTCTATCTCTCTCTATGCTCACATCGATACTAGGACAACACTAAGGCCGCGGCCTCGAATTTTGCGGGCAGCGGGGCGGCGGCGGCGGCGGCGCGGGCAACGCAGGCTAGTTCTCGAAACTCGCGGCGGCGCTATAGCGGCGTAGTGTTGTGTCGCTGAGATATTTGTTTTATTCGCGAACGAAATGTGTGAACAACGGAGACAACATCTTTTCGATTCAAATTTATTTCTTACACTCGTTTTATTGTGGGCAAATGAAGAAGTGAATACCTACTATAGGACAAGAAAAATAAAAGGCGAGTTTTATCGAAATTGTGAAGAACAGAGACAATGTCCCGACAAATAAATAACAAAGTAATAATTAGATTAATTATCAAAATACGTAACTCCAAAGTAATCAATATAATCTTAAAACATTTACAATTTCAGTTAAAAGAAAAAGTAAAAGTATTAACAATTGTAAAATAACATAAAAGAACAAGTCATAAAGAAAGGCAAGGATATTAAAGGAAGTGAACAAGGAAGAAGATAAAGAGGATAAAGATGACAGACAAGGAGTAAAGAAGTAAATAAAATAAATATTACGTATACGACACCTAAATAAATTGCACAACACTACAATGCGATTGCGCGGGCTGTCACCGTGTGCGTTACCCTAGCAAGAACAGCGAGAGGGATATGAACTATCAAAATAAAATCCTATCCTACTCCTACTAATATTATAAATGCGAAAGTTTGTAAGGATGTATGTGAGTGAGTGAGTGTGTGTGTGTGTTTGTTACTCTTTCACGCAAAAACTACTGAACGGATTTTCACGAAACTTTGCAGTAATATAGCTTAGACATTGGAATAACATAATTTGTTAAAATTTATAGAGATTTTTGAAGGGACTGGTTCCCCGAAGCGAAGCGAGGGCGGGTTTACTAGTATCCCTATATACGAGTACATTGAGCGTACGGTATAGAGTACTATAGAGTATCGTAGTCGATATCAAGTCTTAAATTTTAAATGGAAAGTTATCTGTGATTTTGAATTATACATGGTATAAATAAAAGAACTTTTTGTGTTCGAATATACTTAGGATTTTTTTTTCTAAATTACATCAACGTTAAATATGAGCAGACCCGCCATTCTGACGCACACGACGCGAGAGCGGTCACCGCTTGACGTTGTCAACCACCGCTTGACGTTGTCAACCACCGCTCGTTACCCGCTCCTACACCGCCGCCGCGCCGCAGTTTTCGAGGGTCGGTCCATTTGATAACATGCAAAACATCTTGCGCGCCCGCGCCGCCGCCGCCGCCGCGCCGCTGCCCGCAAGATTCGAGGCCGCGGCCTAAATCGAGTCACGCAGCGCCCGCGCCGCCCACCTTCCCTCTCTTGCGTCTACGAGGCTTACGATTCTACGAGTATCGACATGTCTCCTAATGCAAGGAATTAAAATAATTATAATACTGTGCGTTAGAGACCTAAACCATCTCTTATTCTTTTTTTTATGTCCTGGAATTCACCATTAAGTAGGAAGCAAATATGTATATTTGTCTTTCTCATACTTAAAGAACTTTACAAGTTAGAGCCACCCGCACGGAGTGAAAGAACACGATTTTAGTCGACGCAAAATTCCGAAAACCTGTAAGAGATCTGATAGATCTCGTAACGCAGCGAACGTGTTAAAGGATTTTACTACAATAGAATAAAATGTATAATAAAATTCTCGTGTCACAATGTTTTTTTTTTATAATTGAATGCACTTGCAGTTTGAGTGGTGGTTGTTTGGTCGCTTGAACCAACCAGCCACCATTCTCCCTGCCAATGTGCCTATACTAACTGCCGATACTTATTTTTCAGCAACCTTCCTACTGTGTATATTATGCTTGATTAATTATATATCTTTATGGTCATAATCTAAAGTTATTTAACTTACAATTATTGCTTACACTTAGCTATTAATCTACCATGCATACATGCCTTAAGCTTAAGCTATGTTTTAATACTAAGTCCATTTTTCCTATGCCTTAAACACTACATATTTACATACATTGTTCGCGTCTTTTTGCTTTTTTGTTCTGTACTTGATTTATTTCACCTCACTTCAGTTCACAACTCAGGTGAGAACAAAGGTAGAGTTATTTAAAGATTGATTTTGGAACCGTTTGCCTTGCCTGTCTCTCTTATAACATGGAGAGCGAATTCTAAGAAGTGTGGCCGGTTGTCTTCGTTGTTTATGGCCTCTCTGAGACTTTCCTCGCGTAGTGGGTATCCCAGCTTTAATTCACATTCCCACCTTCTACGAGCAAATCTGGGGCACTCCAGAATAACGTGCTAAAGTGTTTCGCTCACGGGGTTTTCACAGATGCAGAGGTGGTCGTTTCTAAGCCGGAACCTGTGCAGGTATGCTTTGAACCCACCATGGCCAGTGAACAATTGGGCTATTAAATTGTTCATCCTTATATTTCTTATTGTTTTATATGCCTCCGTCACGTCTGGGAAGAATGTCTTTGTGACAGAGCCGGTGGGGTATGAAGTATAAATCTTTTGCCACTTTTCGAGGGTTGATCCTCTTATAGTCCGTTTAGCAAAGGAGAGGGGAAAGCGATCATAAGCAGGAGCTGTTTGAGACGCTAGTGCTGCTTCCTTTGCCAACATGTCTGTTCTCTCATTTCCAGGAATTCCGACGTGGGCCTTGATCCAATGAAGGCTTACCTGCCCGCCCTGCTCATGGATTTCCTGAATGCTTTGCCTGATGTTTACGAGTAGTGGGTGGAGAATATGTGGAGAGCACAGGCTGTCCATTGAGGATCGGGAGTCGCTAAAGATGTTAAATACCAGCGGATGTTTGCTGTGTCGAACAGTTTCGATGCCTTTTAGTATGGCCAGTAGCTCTGCTTGGTAAACGGAGCAGTAATCCGCGAGTTTGATCTGGTTGGTCATCACTTCACGACCGTCCTTCCGGATGGAGGCTGCGGATCCTACTCTCCCGTTAACCTTGCTACCGTCTGTGTAGATGTGGATTGAGGTTTGTATGCGACTTAGGTCCTCGAAGTCGTTGACCTTGGTGTAAGTAAGTTTGGTTCTGTATGCGGGATGTTGTAAACTGAAGGGGCTGACGGAGGTCTCAAGTTGTCGATTCGGCAAGTTGATGAGTTCGTGTCCTCGTTTGAGCTCATAGACCTCCTTGTTTTCTATTGCTCTCAAGTCTAAAGGCAAAATGCCCGCTAGGATACATCCTGAGGCCACAGAGATCGTCCTGTGTGACTTGGAGATCATTATTGCAAAGAGACGCGTAGTTCCTTCCAGTCGTCGTTGCAGGTACTTCTTGTTACAATTTTCCGCCCAGATTAGTCCTAGAAGTTTTATCTGGTCACTGTACTGAAGCTCAATATCACCCATGATAAGATGTGGTGCTGTGAACTTCAGTCTTCTAGTGAAGAGAATAGCCTGTGTTTTATGTGGAGCGAAGTTGAGTTTGTTCAATTTGCCCCAATCCAAGATGTTGCTCAAGGTCTTATTTATAGTAGTTTGCAGGTGTTCCTCTGAGTCGCCTTTGGCTATGAGCATGACATCATCCGCAAAAGCGTGTACGCGGACCATGTTGCTTTGAGTGGTCTGTAGCAGTTCGTCTATGAGGATATTCCATAGAAGGGGTCCGCAGGTAGAACCTTGGAGGCAGCCTTTAGTGTTCGTCTTGCAAACCTCTTCGCCGGCGTAGCGAAGGCAAACCTGCCTTTCGGAAAGGGAACTGGCGACCAATTTTAGAATATCGGCGTCAACACCTTTGTGATGCAGCCGGGTGATTATTGCCGGCCACCAGGCGTTATCAAACGCACCTTCTATGTCAAGTGAGACAACTATGGCTATCTTTTTGCTATGTACTTGTACTGCTTCCCTTATGATGCCTACTGAGTCGTATAAAGCGTCTTCTGTTGATTTTTGAGGCATGAAATGAATTCATATTGTCTGTGGTCTAATTTGTTCCTACCAAGTTGCCAAAGGATCCTATTAGCGAACATCTTTTCCAGAAATTTGCCTAGCACTGGCAGCAAGCCTATTGGTCGATACAGTGGCGGATTAAGACTTTCCGAGGCCCTAAGCACAGAGGCTGTGTAGGCCCTCTTTTGCTGGATGAAAGTACATATAAAATTATTAAATAAATAAATTGAGTCGGCCCCATTCCGAAACTTGCTCCAGAGAGTTCTCGACTTCAGACACAAGTTTGATTCTGCTATCCTCCACTTGTGAACGAGAGGCATTTGCAGGGCCTGTATAATAGGCATCTCCCGTGCTGTCATCTGCATAGCAATGAATGCCGTTAGCACGCTCCAGCATGTCATTGATATGCAGAATGAACAGGGTAGGAGACAGCACAGACCCTTGGGGAACACCAGCGTCTATGGGTATCTGAGCAACAACCGTCGACTACGACCTTTATAATTATGTCGCTCAGACAGAAAGCTGGCTACCCAACTGCATAACCTCTCAGGGAGACCGTAAGATGGTAACTTCGCAAGAAGAGCCCTGTGACAGACCCGGTCGAAGGCCTTAGCGATGTCTAGGCTGACTGCCAGTGCTTCCCCATTGCTGTCTAGGGCTTGAGCCCACCGGTGCGTGAGATAAACTAAAAGATCGCCAGCTGAACGACCGCGACGGAAACCGTATTGCCGATCATTGATCAGCTGGCGATCTTCGAGATATCCTAGGAGCTGTCTATTTATTTTACGCTCCATCACCTTCGCAAGCAGGGAAGTTATCGCTATAAGCCTGTAGCACTGAGATCGCCCTTTTTGGGGATAGGATGAACTAGGGCTACTTTCCACGAAGACGGTACTATACCAGTGGTTCCAGGATAGCGAGAATAAGCGCGTTAAGACGGGAGTCAACTCGGGAGCACACGTCTTTAACACCATTGAGGGAATACCATCCGGCCCACTCGACTTCTTGGTGTCGAGAGACAGTAGAGCTTGCCTGACAGCCTTTTGAGTAAAAAGTATGTCATTCAGCGAGCTCTCATACCGCGGGATGTTAGGCGGTACGGCCCCTCTATCGTCAAGAGTCGAGTTGGTGGCAAATAGGGTACCAAGGAGTTCGGCTTTCCCCTTTGCCGTGTGGACAACGGATTTACTAGTCGCTCGCCAATTCTGCCGATGAATTGGGCCTTCGCCCTGGACATTTGCTTCTTAGCCGACCGGGAGGCAGCGTTGAGCTTTTTCTTAAGCTCTGGGGGTGGGGCTGATGGGTTCTTCGAAGTGTACGCTGATGCCCAGGCCTGGTATGCGGCCCGCTTGCGGTTAGATGCCGCAGCACATGAACCACTGTACCAGGGCTGCTTTTTCCCACCGATGGATACGACAGAATTAGGAATGAAACATTCCATACCCTGTCGTATCACAACAGCTACTGAATCAGCGCACACGTTCGGGTCCCCGGAAGCGAAGCAGAGCTGCCTCCAAGGGTACGAACTCAGGAATTCCCTAAGGCTTCCTGTACATGACGCCGCAACCGGACCGGTGCCGGACCGCAAGTTTATGTACATGAATGAAAATCGTTCCTGAGCCGCACCGGCGCCGGATCGCCACAGCGCCAGCGTTGTTCACACGTGTGTCATTTCACCATATTTCAACATGGAAGAGTTCGATTATGAGTTATTGATTAATTTAGACGCATGTTGGTATTCTGAAGTTGAAGTTTAGCTCGTAAAATGTTCAGCAGTGCATCAAAAGTTCTTACACTCATTCTAAGATATTCAAAAAATTTATCTTCATAATTTCTCAATTCTTCAAAAAGAACATGAAATTCTCCCTTGTTTTCCCTACAGGATAAAACAGGGTGTACCCAAAATCTTCTTCTACGTTTGTTAATTTGTTCCAGCCACTGTTTGTAGATTAGATAAGTCAGTAACACTTTCTTTTTTTTGCTTAATATTAACTTTTGAATAGATAAGAAATATCAAGACAGTGAAGTCTGTACGGTTATACTGACAGAGCTATACTGAATTGTGATCGCTGCTTTATTATTTAACGCGGAGACAATACGGTTTCTACGCGGCGCCGGTGCGGCTGCGGTGCGGCGCCGGTGCGTATCCGGCATCATGTACAGGAAGCCTAAGTCCGTCCCAGTCTGCTGACTTATAGTGCCAAACTTGACGCGTGCCAGTGGGCCGAGAGCCCTCTTGCCGCGTCAAGGGCACAGTTGTCCTTATCAAGCAGTGGTCAGAAGATCCAAAAGGAGCCCCGACCACCACTCGGTAGTCCGTTGGGTGAGAAGTCAGCAGTAGGTCTAGTAAAGAAGCAGTATGGGTCTCAACGTCAGGGACTCTGGTGAAGCCAGTAACTACCTGAGTGAGACCGTAGGCCAGGGAGAAGTCGAAAGCAGTTCTCCCGGCGAAGTCGGTGATCCTGGAATGATCTTGCTATATTGGAAGCTAAATAAAAATACTAAAGTGGTGTTTACGTGGAAATTTTTATAATGAAGTAAACAACTTAGACAAACCGAAAACAGGTAATATCAAAACGTAATTATCATTTTCACTAACAGTATGAGGGGTCACTCCCGGACTGCCCGCGCCTTGTGATCTCGGACTTGTGGGTGAATCTCGATAAAATGTAGGTATAAAATGAAACGCCAGCAGAGAATGGAGGCCCCTGGAGAACAGGGGCCCCAAGCACGTGCTTGTAGTGCTTATACGTTAATCCGCCACTGGGTCGATAGGATTTTGGCAAGCTGTAGTCATCGCGACCAAGTTTTGGAATGACCTTGATGGTAGCAGACTTCCAGATTTTGGGGAAATAGCCTAACTGTAGGCATTTATTGTAAATGGCGAGGAGGGTGATAGGGTTTGCAGTAAAAGCCTCTATGCAAATGTCTGCAGTGAATCCGTCGGCGCCGGGGGCCTTTTTGGGGTCCATGTTATCTAGAATATTCTCTGCTTCTGTGGTAGTAAAAGGCAGAGGGGTTCTTATAGTACCCGATATTGTCTTGAGACCCTCAATTATGTCGTTCGCAGTGTCCCTGACTTGAGCCTGTCCTTCTGTGTCTGTTGTGGGATCATCGGGAGGGTAGAAGGTATCAGCTAGCAATTGCGCCGATTCCTTAGGTGGTAAGATGCTATTATTTTGAGTTGACTTTAATAGTTTATCCTCCCCATTCTGAAAACTCCGTTTAATGATTCTATATGCACTCTTCCAGAGAAGAAGAGAAGGGATTCTCTTTTCTGTACGCGGTGAAAAACTCCTTCTAACTAGCTGTGATTGTGGAGAGTATGCTAGCTTTGTAGTCCTGTAGCGCATTTTTGTAATCTTCGACTACATATTGTCTTCTTTTGGGGTTGGCATTCTTTATTTTTCGACGAAGCCTAATAGTGTCCCGCTTCTTATTAGTCAGTTCCTGTGTCCACCATACGTTCCTGCGAATACTGAGCGTATCTGGAAGAACTGGCATGGAATTTTTACAGGCTGTTATTATGCAGTTTTCGTATGTTTGGACAAACTGTTCTAACTCCTCAGGGCTGGTTGCTGCGTTGATGTTTTCAGCAGTGATTTGCTTCTTGGCCAACTCCTCTTCAAATGTTGCCTTAAAGTTGATCCATCTGGCTTTGGAGGTGTTGTATTTACGGGTAGTGCGGCGAGGAATTTGGGCGGTGTGCGATGATTTTGCGTGAAGGTCGAAGGTGATTGCCCTGTGGTCCGACAATGTGCAAAAATCTGGAATCGACTTTCCAGTCTTTTATATTTTGTAGAATATTGTTTGAGCAGGCGGTAACGTCAATGTTGCTTTGGAGCAACTGCCCTCCGCGATGAGTATAGAAAGTTGGGATATTTCCTTCATTAATTACCTCAAGGTTTAGTCTCGCGAGGGATTCCATGATTTTGCTACCCCTTCTGTCTTCCTCTTTGCTGCCCCACCATGGACTTCTAGCGTTGAAATCTCCCCCCAGTATGACGTGATCCGTTTTAGGCCTTCTATGAGTGTCGCCAAGCGATCTAAATCCTCTCCGACGTCCTTGGTCTTATCAAGGTAGACGCTTATTATGCCGATCTCTTTGTTTCCTATGACGACTTTGACTGCCACCATGCGTTGTGTAACGAAGTCGGGGTTCTCGATAATTCTGATATTAGGTTCGAGAATTACGATGACTGACTTGACCGGTTCTTCCGTGTTGGTGGTGTTTTCCTGCACTACACAGTACGGTTCTTGTAGTACATACGGTTCTTGAAGCATCAGCAGAGACACTTTTTTTCCGATCGCCGCGTGAAGGCACTCTTTTGTGGCCATATAGCCCCTGCCGAGGTTTATTTGCGCTATTTGAAGAGATTTTTCTTTGTTGTTACCGTATTCAACCTTAGCAATACATGACGGCGGATCGTGCTATCCGGTCCCACTTGATCCATTCAGGGCGTTCCGAGCTGTATGCAGGGTGAGGATGGGTTCCACTACGATCATTTGAGCAGTTGATACACTTTGGTGAGATTTCCGTACGTTTGCGCGTTCTGGTGTCATGATCTCCACTGCAGTATCCGCATCTGTCTGCGTTTTTACACGTGACTGCCCTATGACCGAAACCCATGCATTTGTAACATTGAAGGATAGGCGAATGATCAATAGCAGTAATGATTTGGTAGCCAATACGAAGTTTCTAATCTCTCAAGGCTCTCCAGACTGCTGGTGAAACTTCCACTATAATATTGGTCATTGCTGTTGTCCTGCCTTTGGTTCGCCTCAGTACTTTGAAATGTCGGTCTTCATGATTTACCTCGTGCAAAAGATGACTGCCGTGTTTTGTTCTTGCTCCGTGGGGGCAGTTTTGAGATTCGCCACTTCCTCAGTTAGCTTTGCGCGTGTCACAATGTTAGATACCTTACTCCTCCGAAACGGCTTTACCGATTTTTATAAAATTTTATATGCATATTCAGTAGGTATGAGAATCGGCTACTATCTATTTTTCATACCCCTAAGTGATAAGGGTTGTTCACCCTTAACATTTTTTGGCAAAACAATGTTTGCCAGGTCAGCTAGGCTAGTAATGTGTAATATTTAAACGGAGAGTTATACCTGAGTTGCCCAGAATATGGAATAGCCACTCCTCGCTTAAACGAAATGCTTAACCTGTCCTCAAAGTTCAATTTAGCTTGTTAGAAAAAATTTCTTACGGTGTTGCACGCGGGCTCTCATGCGGCTAGCGACGGCCCTTGCACAAATATCCATTAAAGGATTTAAATGGGTGACAAGAAGACACATAATAAGTTTCAGGCTGGCGATGACCAAATTAAATAAAATGATATTGACATCACGACGGTTTTGTGACAGTTTTAATCTTCCGATTTCGACCTCTGAAAGTAACGCATGGATGGTCGGCCTCTGTCACGGTGGGCGGATCCATGTGATCGGATTCATTCGCAATTCCGGATGCATTGAATGCACCATTCAACAGTTTTAACAATAACTGTAAATTAAAAAAAAAGACCAAGAAAAACATCTAATGAGCTGACGATCGTTAAGCGTCCGAAAAGATCTTTATAATTATATACAGCTGACAATTTAATGTTATGCCAATACTATATTAAGCCAAACAAGTGCGAGTTGGACTCGCGCTCGAAGGGTTCCGTACCATTATGTATAAAACGCCAAAAAAATCTGGCCTTTTGTATGAAAGCCTCACTTAAATATTTACATTTACATCATTAGCCACATATTAGCCACAAGCAACGCCATCTCTTGGACCGACAGGTAACTAAAAGCATCGGACTACATATTAGCCACAAGCAACGCCATCTCTTGGACCGGCAGGTAACTAAATGCATCGGACTACATATTAGCCACAAGCAACGCCATCTCTTGGAGCGAAAGATAACTAATTTATCGCTGGAGCGTCGAAGCCATATTTCGACTTAAATATTTATTTTATTCAGTGTTTTAGTATTTGTTGTTGTAGCGGCAACAGAAATACATCATCTGTGAAAATTTCAACTGTGTAACTATTACGGTTCATGAGATACAGCCTGGTGACAGACGGACGGACGGACGGACGGACGGACAGACGGACGGACAGCGAAGTCTCAGCAATAGGGTCCCGTTTTACCCTTTGGGTACGGAACCCTAAAAAACACATTCAAATCGGTGCTTTCATTCTGGAGCTACTATGCCACAGACAGAGAAGTAAAACTTATAACACCCTTAATTTTAGGTAGGGGATTAAAAACAGTATCGACTTCAGTTTTGGAAACACGTAGGTAAGTACCTATAATATTTGAAGATTTTCCTCGATTTCCCTGAGATTCCGTCATCCGACCCTGACTCGATGGCAAAGGTCGATTCTATGATCTTTCAAATAAAAAAAGAGATAAAAATCGGTTCACAAATAAAGGATCAAAAATAACATACGTAAAAAACATAGGCATCGAGCATAGAACCACCTTCCTTTTATAAGCCGGTTAAAATACTAGTCAATAAGGAGTCGAATTCACTCACTGAGGGTTCCGTACCACTAATATACAAGTATCTATTGTTTAGTTTGATCTGTTTATAATGTTTTGGCTGTGACCAATTTTAACGATTGTAAGCTGTAAGTCCTTCATTTCTCATCAAATTACCACGGTTATAGTTCAACGGAAATAATAGTGGGTTATACTTACCTACACTTAGCATTATAGGTTTTGATAACCTTATAAACCATATATTTCATTGATGAATTTAGATTTTTTCACTGCTCTAAGAGATTGCAGACATGCGTATTTCATACTCAATTGTTAATTTACTTACTTTAATCTCAGCGTTCCTGAGAAAAAGGGTCTTGACAAACAGACAGGCGGACAAAGAGTAATAAGAATTCCATTTTTTATTTTAAGATACGGAACCCTTAAAAAGATTTCAGGTTTTTTCCATTTTTTGTTTTATCAAACCTAAAATGAGTACCTATTCAGACCTATTGTAAGCCTTCTAACCGGGTAACTTGTATTTGAGAGTCGTGTCATAGCACAAAAAAGACATTTTATCATAATCCCTCGCGTCTTAGTTTTCATTATAACTTTATGATAGGTGATTAAAAGCCTTATAACATATTGTGTAGATATGGAACGCTCAATAGCACTCTTATCATATATGCGCCTGTATGACTAAGTCTAAGTACCTACCCGTAGGAACTTAGTCACAATTATCTTAAGAAAAATATTTCATTTCCGTTTTCATTCCTTCTCAAAAGAGGAAAGTCCTAGTGTGACAAAATAATAGATAGGTACATAAAAAGAACATAGAAATTCTAATTGAAAACATGGGTAGGTAGGTATCCTTTGTAAATTTCAACTGGCTTGTGGAGGGCATCTTAAACTAGCGGCACGCTATGATGGCCGGTTTGACGTTTGTCCGCTCATGAAGTTCCGTATTAATTGATAACGACTTTGAAGGAAATAATTGTATTACTTTATTGACGATAGTGATGTGCAGAGATTCATAAATTTTATCGAATGTAGTTTTAGGTTTAGGACTCAAAATTTATTTATTAAATTGATTTCTAAAATGTATACAAGTGTAGAAAAATCAGTTTGCACCATTTAAGGGGTGAATGTACTTGTGAATATGAACAATTTTCACTATGTGGACAAACCTCTGAAATCGCAAAAAAATATCAGCTGTTTCATACAAAAGGTAAAATTTTTATTTTTATATGATATATACCACAACTCGGCATTTGGTTTTCTAAATTGAAAATTTTAAAAAATGGAATCTAATACGATCGTCACATAGGATCGCTGGCTAGCACAACTACTACCTCCGGCAAACTCGCGTCAATGCTCAATGCAAAACAAAGCAGTTTCGAATTGACGTTGCTTCGAAAAGTATAAACTGTCAGTGCAATGCGATTGTGATATAGTTTTGACCTGGCTTTGGATTTCAAATATTGATACTGCATTACTGTTGACCCTTGCTCGTTAATTTGGACTCTGTTCAAGCCCTTTGTTGTGGATTTCGTCGATATGACCGAACGTACGCAGAGAACTGTTCTAAATAGTCAGACACGTGAGTTCGTAATACGCCTTCGTAACTATTTCGATCGTGAAGCTCAAAATGGAGGGCCAATTTTACCTATAACGTCAGTGGTTGAACGCGTAGCTGATGCGCTTAATATTGGACAACGAACTGTTAGACGGATAACTAAAGAAAAATATGGCGAGACTGGCACAGAAGAAAATAAACTTCACACACCAAAAAAGAGAAAACGAGCAAAACCAGTCGTAGGCATCGATAGCTTTGATGCCGATGCTATCCGAAGACATGTTTACGGCTACTATTTACAGAAGGAGTATCCAACAAGAAAAAAGTTGGTGCATTCACTGAAGGAAGCTGGATTATTCTTCGGTGGGGAAAGTTCTTTAACGAAGATTTTGAAGACCATTGTATTTCGATACAAAAAATGTAACAAACGCAAAGTATTGATGGAAAGATTTGATATAGCGATGGCAAGGTATACTTTTTTACGGCAAGTGAAAGAAATCAAAAATTGGCAAAATGATCTTGGATGAAACATGGCTTAATGCTAACCATACTGTAGGCCGTTCTTGGAACGATGACACAGCAGCATCTACTTCCAAAGTTCCTGTAGGAAAAGGATCGCGACTTATAATTTGTCACGCCGGAACCATCAACGGGTTTGTCGAAGGTTCTCTCATGGCTTTTGCGTCAAAAACCACTGGAGACTATCATGAAGACATGAATGGAGAAAAGTTTACTGAATGGTTTACCTCAATGTTGTGTAGCCTCCCTGAACCATCTATTATAATTATGGACAACGCCCCATACCACTCGATGCAAATTGACAAGCCACCTGCCCAATCCCAAAAGAAAGCTGATATCGTCGCATGGCTTCGTAAAAATGGCGTAGATGCAAACATGAATATGTTAAAAGCGGAATTAGTACGTCTTTTAAAAGAAAACAAACCAACCAAGATCCGATACGTCATTGACGAAATAGCATTAGAACATGGGCACAGAGTTATACGGTTACCGCCTTACCATTGTGAGTATAATGCGATTGAGTTGGTGTGGGCTCAAATTAAGGGATATGCTGCAAGACACAATACAGAACCCCCATTTACCACAAAAAAATGCTAAAATTATTAGAAGAAGCTTGTGAACATGTGACTAAAGGAGACTGGGAAAAGGTTGTGAATAGAACTGTTAAATTAATAAGGGAAGATTATGAAAGAGATGTGAAAATAGATAATATTATAGAAAACGAACATATAATTATTAATGTAGGTGATGATAGCAGTGACGACAGTGAAAATAGTAGTATGGACGAATCTGATTAATTATGGCCTTTTGTGGCACCTTTTTTGGTATCTTTTGTATTCATATGTTTCTTGTGTGCATATAAAGTATGTATATTCATTTTCATTCAAATATTCAGTTCGTTCAAATAAATTAAATAAACATTTACATTTTTGTTTTATTAAACCTATTTAATCAGGTACAAAAACAAAACTTAATTGTTTTTTGTTCGAGAATAAATTGACATTCCACATCACTGTTGTAATGTGTCAAACCGGCCATCATAGCGTGCCGCTAGTTTAGTAGTGCACGTGTCAAACCCATCATACGAGAATGTGGGATCATAAAAATAAAATCATGGCACTACACAAAGATAATAAAACTATAGATACGTTATGTTCATACAATGTAACACAAATGTAAGTTGCACTTGTAGATTCGTTCCGATGACTTTATTCTGAGTAATTAAATATAGTACGAAAATTAGCAATATTTTATTTTCTCATATTTCTTCCTTTTTTCTTTCAATTAAAGATGAAACGCATAGTGAGTGGTTTGGCCGGATTCCAGATAGAGGTAAGCTACGAGTCCGGAGCGCCTGATATGCTGCTACCGGATATTCGGTCCTTTATCACACGATAAAAAAATCCAATTTTCGTAAAGAAATTTCAAATCGATTGCTATATCGTTTCAGTTAATTCAGTATCTAGCAGATAGTAAAAACAAAAAAAATATCTATACTTACATATACTTTGAGTGTAAAAAGTTGGGTCAGTACATTTAATATATTATTTAGAAAATAAAATATTGAGAGGGGTTAAGAAACAGTAATCGTGTTCTATTATCTAATATCTTTAAACGAGCAATTCTTGTATATTTATTTATTTATTTTCACGATCTCGGAAACGGCTGCAAAGATTTTCATGAAAGTTACAGATTAGGGGGTTTTCGGCTCAAGGAATCGATTTATCAAGGTCCCAGGTTCGAGAAAAGCTCGGTTCCCGAGATAAAGAGATTTTAAAAACATCATACTGACGCCATCTATGAAACATTAGGATAACTTCTTTGAGGTACTGTTTGTAAACATCATACTGACCTGGAGCACTGGTGTCTTTGGGAAAGTTGTAGGTCTGGTTGAGACCTACATTTCCAATGACAGCTGTCAAACTTCGAACCGAGATATCCCGGCAACGGCTGCTTCTGGAGCACTGGTGTCTTTGGGAAAGTTGTAGGTCTGGTTGAGATCTACATTTCGGATGACAGCTGTCAAATTTCGAACCGAGATATCCCGGCAACGGCTGCTCCTGGAGCACTGGTGTCTTTGGGAAAGTTGTAGGTCTCGTCAAGACCTACATTTCCAATGACAGCTGTCAAACTTCGAACCGAGATATCCCGGCAACGGCTGCTCCTGGAGCACTGGTGTCTTTGGGAAAGTTGTAGGTCTGGTTGAGACCTACATTTCCAATGACAGCTGTCAAACTTCGAACCGAGATATCCCGGCAACGGCTGCTCCTGGAGCACTGGTGTCTTTGGGAAAGTTGTAGGTCTCGTCAAGACCTACATTTCCAATGACAGCTGTCAAACTTCGAACCGAGATATCCCGGCAACGGCTGCTCCTGGAGCACTGGTGTCTTTGGGAAAGTTGTAGGTCTGGTTGAGACCTACATTTCCAATGACAGCTGTCAAACTTCGAACCGAGATATCCCGGCAACGGCTGCTCCTGGAGCACTGGTGTCTTTGGGAAAGTTGTAGGTCTCGTCAAGACCTACATTTCCAATGACAGCTGTCAAACTTCGAACCGAGATATCCCGGCAACGGCTGCTCCTGGAGCACTGGTGTCTTTGGGAAAGTTGTAGGTCTCGTCAAGACCTACATTTCCAATGACAGCTGTCAAACTTCGAACGGAGATATCCCGGCAACGGCTGCTCCTGGAGCACTGGTGTCTTTGGGAAAGTTGTAGGTCTGGTTGAGACCTACATTTCCAATGACAGCTGTCAAACTTCGAACCGAGATATCCCGGCAACGGCTGCTCCTGGAGCACTGGTGTCTTTGGGAAAGTTGTAGGTCTCGTCAAGACCTACATTTCCAATGACAGCTGTCAAACTTCGAACCGAGATATCCCGGCAACGGCTGCTCCTGGAGCACTGGTGTTTTTGGGAAAGTTGTAGGTCTGGTTGAGACCTACATTTCCAATGACAGCTGTCAAACTTCGAACCGAGATATCCCGGCAACGGCTGCTCCTGGAGCACTGGTGTCTTTGGGAAAGTTGTAGGTCTCGTCAAGACCTACATTTCCAATGACAGCTGTCAAACTTCGAACCGAGATATCCCGGCAACGGCTGCTCCTGGAGCACTGGTGTCTTTGGGAAAGTTGTAGGTCTCGTCAAGACCTACATTTCCAATGACAGCTGTCAAACTTCGAACGGAGATATCCCGGCAACGGCTGCTCCTGGAGCACTGGTGTCTTTGGGAAAGTTGTAGGTCTGGTTGAGACCTACATTTCGGATGACAGCTGTCAAAATTATTAACGTTGAATATTTATTAATAATGATGCCAAAGAAGTATAACTTCTTACGTGCGTACATAAGTACACGCAATTCTTTTTAAACTCATATTATGTCGGAAAGATCGAAGAACATTATTCATATTTTATCAGTATGCGATTCATACTAAATATAATTTTCAACCGAGCAAAGCTCGGTCAACCAGGTACTTGTTATTTAATAAACGATTGTCTGGTTGTCTACTGTACACGCAAACCTCCGGAACGGCTCGGCTGAAGGCTGAACCGATTTTCATGGGACCTTCACTAGAAGATAAAGGAGATTGGGAAGCAACATGTAGGCTATTCTTTTAATCTCGGAAATCCCTCGGGATCAGAGAGCGGGGTCAATTTAAAGAATCACACCTCACAATTTCCAAATGTGCGGGACTAAGGGACTGCTTTACCACAGCGATGCGGCTGAACTAGCATACCTATCCTATAGTACCTACCTTCTTGATATACCTAATCCGTCTCCTACAAAAATGCAGCAATTGGCGCAGTTTTTACGTGATGGACATAATCATACCTAACATCAACCAATAACTCGTATTGGCAAGTAGGCAACTGTAGTGAAGGATAAATTCCTAATCGGTTGTAGAATTTCTCGACGGACAGGCTACATTCTAGAAACTGCGATGTAATACCTACTCGTAGGTATATGATCGTATCAGTAGGTAAGTTCTTCTATTATTTAATATCATGATTCGAATAACAAGATTGGTGTGCTTTGATTAAATGGGTATTTTTCTATTATTAGGAAGTTTAGGAACCACATAATACGTACCTATGAGTTGACTAGTCAATAATAATAAATGATAATAGATCGGAGATTGCGTTCGATAGATATGGAATTCGTTTTAATTTCATCCCGCACAAATGCCAGCATCCCCCGCCACTATAATGAAGGTATCTACAGTTACAGTGCACATTTATGACAAGAATTAAAATTCCTTAAATTTTGCTTACAAACTAAATTGAACTGTGAGCATAGGCATTGAGATCTAGGTATGTAGGAACAAAGTAAACCAATGTCTCAATGGAACATACTTAGGTAGGATTTTTTTTTATCGGGCAGTAGCAATTCCATATTTTCGGTTTCGACGACTCAGAGTGCAGAAAACGCCTGCTTGTACCGATTTTGATAATTCTTTTTACCCGACTGCGTCAGAAGGAGGGTTATGTTTTTCCAGTGTATGTATGTACATATGTACGTATGTATGTTTGTATGTATGTCCATTTATTTGGACCGCCCCACAGCCCAAACGGTTGAACGGATTTCGACATATGAGGTATCGTTGAATTCGTCAGAACTGTGAAAGTGTCATATGCTATATGAATTTTCAAAATGGCGTCCGAAAGTGGAAGAAAAAGAGGGGATAATCTTGAGTTTTATTGTTATCTTAGCAATATGGGTATCAAATGAAAGATCGTGAAAAGACCTTTTCAAATATATACATATATGTCATGTAACGTTTAGGCACACGTTTAACACAAATTGCCAAAAACCATCCCAAAAAGTAGAATTTTTCGGCGAACCCACTAAAAAGTCTGAAATAAAAATATTATTATAAAACAAAAAACCCGACTGCTTACAAAATAACCCAAAAGAAAAAAATACTGTTACCTACGGGTAAAAAAAGATTTATCACAAGTACTACGTTTGTCACCGCATGCGGCAGCATGAAGTATTTTATGTTGATATTGTGACACTTGTTTTTTTCTTTTGGGTTATTTTGTAAGCAGTCGGGTTTTTTGTTTTATAATAATTATATTCGAAAACTATCTTGTCTTGTCCATTTAGGTTGAGGTTGAGCCATATCTGACGAGTAGTTTTTGAGTCCAGAAACTGACTCTGTGCACGTTGATGATGTTCTTATTGTATTACTTGTGAATGTTGACGCTTGTTTAGTTAAAGTTATTTTTATAGGTAGATATTACTTGTACATACCTGGAAAATAAGCTAATTAAGCTACTATAACATAAAAGTGTGTGATTTCAATGGTGGGTATTCTATTTTATACAAAGCTGTTTAATGATTACGAACTTAGTGAGTAATTATAAGTAGTTATATTGTTTAAGGTGCCCCCAGTGCCTCGACGGAAAATTACCATGAAGTCGATGACTGCTAAAATCCAAGAGAAACTCCGCTATGTAACTGGAAGTCGGAGCTTCGCAACGGCTCCGTTAGAGACGTCGGACACCAAGACTACGGAAATATAAAGTTTCGTAATATAATAATTGCCAACATTTAACAACAAGACTTTGTTATTATGTAGGTACTAGATTCTGCTCGTGACTATCTGCGCGGTCGTCAGAATTGGATCCAGAAAACAATCTTAATGTTACCTATAAAAAACATGAGTGCTAAACACTAATATCCATCCTACCTTTGATGTTTTAAATGTATATGTATGTTGGAGCATTGAATCCGCGCAAACGTGTCAAAATGGGTCCGGACCCGTGCTCCACCTAGGTTCTCCACCTGGGTGGAGCACGGGGACTTATAAGGTCCCGTGCTCCAACTGAATGTGTCCCGTGTCGTGTGGCTAACAGTTAGCCACAATTTTTATATATTATCATTATGCATAGGCACATATAGACAATAAACGAACGTGAAAAACATCGCCTGCACGCACACATGATTGATAATGTTGCCTTGTTTTTTTTTGTTTTCATTGTAGGGCGACGCTCAATCTAGACATTTGAAACATCAAAGCAATGTATATATGATTATTTTTCCCACAAACCAATAAATAAACTATAGACGGCGCTGCGTGCCGTGAACAAAATCGTGAAGCCGGCAAAAAGTACCTACGCCTCGCCTTGTAATACACACGGCGGCACTCACACCAAAACGACTTTTGTGTTCTAAATAATAAAAAATAAATGAAGCTTTGTGTTCCAAAAAATAAAGTTTAAATTTGTTCTAGTTCAAACTGTCAACATAGGGAATTTTGGTTCCGATGTGTGTTTTAGGCGCACTTTTGCCGGCTTCACGCTTTTGTTCACGGCACGCCGTCTATAGTTTATTGGTTTGAGATTTTTCCAGTTTTTCGATTTTTTGTTTTATGGGCTTTGTCGTATTTAATTCGTTTAAAACATATTTATGTCATCAGTTGTACTTATAAGTATGTATAAGTACTTTGGTAGTCACCTTTTTAAAAACCTTTATGGGTCCCCGAGACGATCAAGCGCACTGGACAAGTCTCACGTGATTGACGGTTTCACTTGACGAGGGACTTGACACTTATTGAAGGTGCCATCAAGTCCCGTCAAGTGCGGGTGCCTTAGTCGCATGCAGCCCTGTGCCCATGAAAGTTGTGGTCGCAAAAACAAAAATGGTTTCTAACGCAGATATGGCATTCCTTGCTATAACTCTAGCGGTATCTATTAAGGAAAAAAAAACAAGAAAGAGGCGATGGGGTATTTTTATTTTTTTATAGGTTTATTTTTGTCAGCATACTCCTTACTTTTAATTTTCCAAAGTACAGGATAATCCCTGTAAAGGGATATTAGCAATAGCACAAAATCGCGCTCGGTAATTATATCAGCGCTTGTTGCCAAGGCCACGTCTCGGTAGTTTTCGTCATCCGCCATGTCCGCTATCTTCGAAGTTTCGGCGGCTAATGAAAAAAGCTTGTCAAGTCCTGTCAAGTCGCATCAAGCGTAGGTGCATCAAGCGGCGTCAATCAAAATTTCTGTCAATTCTGGTCAAGCCGTAGATCGCTTGAAGGAATGCGTCAAGTCAACGCCGTAAACGATCAATATTCGCTTCAAGCACGTAGACTTGTCAAGCGCACTTGATCGTCTCGGGGACCCATTACTTTGATTCCCTACTAAGTTTTAAGTACTAGTTTTAAGGATAAAATATTTTAAACCCCACAAAAAAGGCGCCATAAGTACTTATTTATAGGTACTTATGCGCCATTTTTTTATTTTAAAGAACCTACCCAGTGACACTCGCGGCCATCAGGAAGAATTTATCCTTTTAGGCTTCGCCGCAATCGAAAAAAAAACTAAGTGAATTATAAATTTAATGTAAAGCGATAGATTTGGCCACTGCGGTCTGCGCTGTTAAACCGCTGAGCTTCCGGTACACAAACGCTTTTTCAAAAATTATTTTGTCATCGGAACTCAAGCAATGTGCTTTCAATTCCGTAGATTAAGAGGCTGTAGGTAAACATAGTTCTAATTCCGCTAGTAAGATTTGACCAAAACATTTATTCAAACATTGCATAGAAAAGTTTAAAAAAACACGCAATGCAAAGTTAAAAGCTTATAATAGTACATTATGATATAAGTGCGCGAAGTTGGTCATTACAGTCGAGGCGGTATTGCACAGCCCGAGCCGCTAGGCGAGGGCTGTAATAGAGCCAAGACTGTAGTGAACAAAGCGCACGCGTATCATACGACGTTTTTCAACACACTTGCGAGGAAAAAAACAATTAGGTATCGACATTTTTCAGTCACAAATCAGCAAATTATAAACGAACAAATGTTTGCACAAAATGGCGCCGAGGTTTATTTTATTTTTTCGCGCGCCGTATCTTTGGTTGAATAACTATGCGCGCGCAGGCGCGCAGGTTAAGTCCAGAGGCAAAGAGCACCGCTATTCAGCCACAATATATTAAACTAAATAATTATGTATTTATAATAGGAATTTACGGTAATTAATGATTTAAAATATTGTATTTTTTAAATGCTTTAATAGATAATTAGATGAAGTATAATCTTATCTTATCAGATTTTGACTAAGTACAACAAGTTTATTTATTTACAAAATAATAAATCTTTTGGTAACAACCTCTTTACGGATATTAAAAAAAAAGTGGAATAAGAAAAACACTAGTGCGGCAATGAAAAGTAAAACGCACTACTGTGTAATAAACCGCATTCCGGGCGTAAGACTAAATAAAAAATAGCAACTTTACGAGCAAGTGTGTTGAAAAAGTTTTATTTTCATAAACATAATATATTAATCAAACTAATAAGTATTAATAAAGACAAGAAAAAATGGCATAAAAAAAATAATACATTAGTTAGTTAATAAAGATTTTGTAAAACAATATAGGTAGGTAATACTTAAAATAATGTTAGTTTGTAGAAGCAAAGGGCGCGCTATCAGCAAATAAATAAGTAAAAAAATAAATGTTTTTAAATAATGAAATTTTCATACCATAAAACAGGCGTTAAACGGGCTGTCGAGATCTGGAACTAGGCAATTCGACTCTTCCCTAATCTCACAGACCACCGATTCTGGTTTGTAAGTTTCGCGGCTCTCAATCTAATCATTAGTAATCCTACTAATATTATAAATGCGAAAGTTTGTAAGGATGTATGTGAGTGAGTGAGTGAGTGAGTGTGTGTGTGTGTTTGTTGCTCTTTCACGCAAAAACTACTGAACGGATTTTCATGAAACTTTGCAGTAATATAGCTTAGACATCGGAATAACATAATTTGTTAAAATTTATAGAGATTTTTGGAGGGACTGCATGGTTTCCCGAAGCGAAGCGAGGGCGGATTTACTAGTTGGAAATAATGCAAAAATATTACATGTATAATTTTCAACACACTTGCTCGTAAAGTTGCTATTTTTTCTTTAGTCTTACGCCCGGAATGCGGTTTATTACACACTAGTGCGTTTTACTTTTCATTGCCGCACTAGTGTTTTTCTTATTCCACTTTTTTTTTAATATCCGTAAAGAGGTTGTTTCCGAAAGATTTATTATTTTGTAAATAAATAAACTTGTTGTACTTAGTCAAAATCTGATAAGATAAGATTATATACTTCATCTAATTATCTATTAAAGCATTTAAAAAATACAATATTTTAAATCATTAATTACCGTAAATTCCTATTAGAAATACATAATTATTTAGTTTAATATATTGTGGCTGAATGGCGGTGTTCTTTGCCTCTGGACTTAACCTGCGCGCCTGCGCGCGCATAGTTATTCAACCAAAGATACGGCGCGCAAAAAAATAAACCTCCGCGCCATTTTGTGCAAACATTTGTTCGTTTATAATTTGCTGATTTGTGACTGAAAAATGTCGATACCTAATTGTTTTTTTCCTCGCAAGTGTGTTGAAAAACGTCGTATGATACGCGTGTGCTTTGTTCATTACAGTCTTGGCTCTATTACAGCCCTCGCCTTGCGGCTCGGGCTGTGCAATACCGCCTCGACTGTAATGACCAACTTCGCGCACTTGTATAATCTATACTAATATTATAAAGCTGAAGAGTTTGTTTGTTTGTTTGTTTGTTTGTTTGTTTGTTTGGTTGAACGCGCTAATCTCAGGAACTACTGGTTCGAATTGAAAATTTTTTTTGTGTTGAATAGACCTTTTATCGAGGAAGGCTATAGGCTATATAACATCACGCTGCAACAATTAGGAGCGAAGAAATAATGGAAAATGTGGAAAAAACGGGGAAAATTATTCATTCTCGAGGGCTTTCGTTGCATGCGTTGCGAAAACGATTCAAGATACCAAAAATATATGTATGAAAGAATTATTCCTCTTGAAATGATCTAAAAAAATGTCCACGACAGTATATGTCTATCTTTTAAGATTAACACACTAGAACCGTTTTTATGGTAATCAAATTTGGTCGAACCCACTGCCATACCAAACTTGCCGCGTTTCCAAGTTTAATCTGAATTAATCTTGCTGTGATCCTTTGCTACTTTGCTATTATTTGGTCGTAAGCTTTATTTGTAAGTTTAATTTAATTTAACCTCAATTAATTTTGGTGATAGTTTATTATCTTCCCGAAATTCCTACGGGAGCGGGACCTACGCGGTTGATACTTACGGGTCCCGAAGCGAAGCGAGGGCGGTTCGCTAGTGTATCATAATGTACTAGGTATTTCACGATCGAGTTAAAATTTTAGTTTTAAGTTAACCAAAACATAATTATAATGTTATTAAAGTTTTGGCCGCGTAATTGCCGAGTTCTCTTTGCCGGTACAGATGACTTTATGACCAACCAAGGCCGGTCAGTCGTCAGCCAATGTCAGTGCATCTATTCCTTCCGCGAACCAACGTTTAGAGTTCCGTAGCGGAATATCGAAGATGAAATCGCTGTAATTTAGGTACCTCTGTTTAGTATAAGATGCAGTGAGCAGAGATAGGTGATTATGTAATCATGATTACAAAATACTTTTACTGTTATAGATTACTTTTATGATCACATAATATCACTTTTACAGTCGCAAATTACCTACTCTTACAGTCTCAGATTACTTTTACAGTGCCCGATTACTTACTGTTACTGTCATAGATCACTTATTTATGGAAGTTACTAAAGAACAAGAAACAAATTACTTCTGATAATTAATTATTTTTGTGCCATTCATCGATGGGTCCTATGTATATGGGCCAAAATGTAAAATTAGAACTTTACAGGAGAGGCTTCCAAAGTTTCAATTTACTATAACTTTAAATTGATAAAACCGAAGTTCCCGAATCTTTGCTTATTTGCTAAGAAAACTATTTCCCTCATTTACACTGTAGTATTTTATATATACATTTATCTGGGTTTTTTAAATGTCACATTGGCCCTTCTACGTTAGTTTTTGTTAAAATTATTTTTTTTTGAAAACACCCTAAAAGTGCCGATATACCATGTTGGCCATTATACGCGTATTACCTACGCTAATTAGCATAATGTATATATTTTTTTAATTTTTTATCTATAAAATCAATAAACGATTGAAGTAATTGATAATTCATTAATTAGAATATAATATAAAATCTTCGTTTTAATTGTTGTTTTCATTTCCCAAAAGCCAAATTCACAAAATTCCGACATCTAGACATCTTAGCGTGATAATTAGATGTCATTTTTACATATTAAACTAAATTGTAACCCAAAAACACAACAATTACATTTCGTATTCATCTTTATTCATGACAGTGCGGCCGATGCTCCGTTCAACGTATAAGTGTCAAATTGGCTGATTGTTCCAAACTATAAAGAAACGCGCGGGAAACTCCCCGCGTATAAATCTCTAACTACGCTTAGGACCTTATACGTTTAAATTCATGTTACATATGCCGTTATACCGTAATAAAAAATCGTGTTTCTATGCTGAAATCTTTTTTTTTAATAGCTCACATGATTCATTATATCGATAAGATGTGTTACCCACATAAAAGCCAAAATCGCCAAATTGCTAGTTTGGCCCATATACATAGGACCCATCGTCATAGCAAAACCATTACACAACTAAACTATAATTAAAATTTCTAATAAGTTTTCACGCTACGCCCGCGCCGTTATCATAGCCGCATGACCTGCATGGCGGCATGACCTGAGAAATATGTTTTCTTGCGCATAGATGCATATACTGTGGCCGAGAATCGAACCTTAGAACGCAGCTTCTCATGCAGGGCCTACTAAACTAGGCTACTCGACACAACACTAACATACATAAATAATAATTCTTATAACTTAGACCCTAATTACATAAACTTCAGTTTGTAAACACATAAGAGGAAGACAAATAATTTCCGGATTCAGTCACGTTAGAATTTTTATCTGTACTTTATAATAAAAATGTAATTGAAGATAATATTTGAGAAAAATGTATGAAAAATCTTTATCTTCATGGTCAAAATGAGCCAAAAAAATTTTTTTTTTGAATTTTGGTGTCTAGGTCTGTATGTTTTTCTGGGCATCACGCTAAAATAACTGAATGAAGTTCGATGCGGTTTACGCAGTTGTACCTATTGCTGTAATAAAGGGTCTGTAGTGTTTGTACTAGTCTATAACTATAGTAATAGCTATAAACACTGTCTCGTGCTCACGGGGTGGCGGGGCGCGCGGTGTCAGTAACGTGCGAGCCAAGGGTGAGAGCGGACACGCCGTCTGCGCACATCGTGTGTTGTCGAGCCAGTGCATCGGTAGTATTGAAGTACATATACAACAAGTGACGACGAGGATAAAGTCCAAAAAAAAAAAAAAAACATAAAAGGGAGAAAAGGTTTCCGAAAGGATACACTATTGAATTAAGTGAAATAGGTATCACCTCACCATACAAGTTAGTGTTTACACTTTTGTTTATCCAATTATTAGTACTTAGTGTTTACAATTTTGTTTATCGAAGTTGTTAAGTTACTAGTTGATTAAGCTACCTACTCGCACACGGCAACGTAACGACAATAATTAATAAACCATTTTTCTGGGAGTGTAGTTTGGTGTAAATTCGTACATGAGTTGATTCTACAAAATTAAATTCTACATAATACTTAGTATTGTGTGTGGTTTTCTTATACGATGTAACGTTGTGAATATCGTCTTACTTTTGTGCTGCCTGTGTGTTGTGTAAGTAGTAGATAGTAGATAACGAATACAAAATATTACAATTAAGTAATAGCATAACCTTAAACAATTTTCTCATCGACAAAAGCGCGGCAAGCGTGCTGTGATGGGGTCATATCGGCGAGATCATGGTGTTGTGCATTATATTATTCCGGTATTCCGTGCAATAATTACTTAAATAACAGGTATTTAAATAAATATCTGAGTAAGAATAAATTATATGTTACATACATATGGTTGATAATAATATGGTATCGTAGATATGATCTTCATTGGTGATTACATAAAACACCTCCATTAAATTGGAAAACTGGTACAAATGTACCCCCATTCAATTGGAAATATTTGGTACAAATGTACCTCCATTAAATTGGAAAACTTTGGTACAAATGTACCTCCATTAAATTGGAAACTTTGGTACAAATGTACCCCCATTCAATTGGAAATAACTTTTACAAATTAACTTTCTGATCACAACTGTTAAATTGATACGAACCTTTACCATTTAATTGGAAAACGCGGCAAACTCGAAAAACATATATTTTTATTTTCAGGTCGTACCAATTTACCTATCACGATGTCTAGCAATTTACCACCACTAGAAAAACTCGAGTTAGAAGGCGATAGTGGGTCATTGGGACAGAGATGGGAAAGGTGGAAACGGTCTCTAAACATTTATTTAGAGGCAACAGATATTACAACTCCAGTTAAGAAAAGAGCGACATTATTATTATTGGGTGGATCAAGCCTCCAAGAGATATTCTATAACTTGCCAGGAGCTAACGCAGAACCAACAAATGACAATAATGTTTTTGAAATAGCAATACAAAAACTTAACGACTTCTTTACTCCAAAGCAGAGTAAAGTTTATGAAAGGCACGTTTTTCGTTTGATTAGACAGGAAGAGGGTGAAAAGTTTGAAAAATTCCTAGTCAGGTTAAGGAATCAAGCGGAAAAATGCCAATTCGATAAGCCTGAAGAGCATTTAATAGATCAGGTTGCAGAGAAGTGTTTGTCCGTTGATTTAAGAAAGAAAATTTTGACAATTGGTGACAGCATAACACTGGACAAGATCATTACAGAAGCTAACACATTGGAAGTCGTTAGTAGGCAATTGGAAGAATATGGACAGCAAAATAAGAGCTATGACGTTAATGCTATTTCTTCTTTTAAGGGAAATAGAAACGCTTCAAAGCTTGACAGTAAAAAATTCAAGCATATTCCGGATAAAGGGTGCGGTAGGTGTGGAAATTCAAAACACACCTCCAATGACAAAAATTGTCCAGCATTAGAAAAAAAATGCCATAATTGCGGGAAACTAGGTCATTTTCGACAGTATTGCAAGACGCAGTTACTTAGGAAGAGGAAAATAGTGGAAAGTGATAAACAAGAAAGGGAAAGACCAAACAAAGAAATGAGGAAAAGAAAAGAAATTGATAATATAACAGAGGATGAAGTTGATTACGTTTTTAATATTAACGATGACGCAAATATAGATTGTGACGTAGGAGGTATAAAAACAAAAATGTTGATTGATTCTGGGTCAAAATACAATTTAATTACGGAGCAGACATGGAAAAAGTTAAAAGAAAAAGGAGTGAAATGTTTAAGCCAAAATAAAAAAACAGACAAAACGCTTTTTGCATACGGGAGTAAAATTCCATTGGAGATTGTAGGGTCTTTTGAGACAGTGATCAAGGTGAATGGCCGTGAAGAGCGTGCACACATATACGTTATTGCGAAAGGATCCAGAAATTTACTAGGCAAAGAGAGCGCAATAAATCTCGGTGTTCTGAAACTAGGTATTGAAGTCAACCATATAAAAAATGAACCGTTTCCAAAATTTAAGGATGTTTTGGTACAGATACCCATTGATGATTCACAAAAACCCGTTTCGCAGCCCTATCGGCGTATACCTATACCAATAGAAGAAAAGATTGAAATCAAGATTAAAGAATTGCTAGATAGTGACATAATAGAAGAAGTTCATGGACCATCGAAATGGATATCTCCTATGGTACCCATATTAAAAGATAACGGGGAGTTACGTCTATGTGTAGACATGAGACGTGCCAATATGGCCATATTGCGTGAAAATCACCCATTACCATCTACGGAACACCTTTTGCCGAAAATAAGAAAAGCTGAGTATTTTACTAAACTGGATATTAAGAATGCATTCCATCAAGTGGAATTGCATCCTGATTCAAGGCACATCACAACTTTTATTAGTTCTAAAGGTCTTTACCGATATAAGCGTCTCATGTTCGGTATAACCTGCGCGCCGGAGCTATTCCAAAAGATACTCGAAAAAATACTATTGAAATGTGATGGAGCAATAAATTTCATAGATGATATTCTTGTTTACGGGCGAACAGAGCAAGAACACGATTTGCGCCTTCAGAAAGTGTTACAAGTACTTAAGGAAAATAATGTTCTCCTTAACGACAACAAATGCATATATAAAGTGAGAAAGGTAAATTTTCTTGGACATGAACTAACTCCTGAGGGTACCAGACCATTAAATAAATATATTGAAAGTGTAGCTAAATTTCGGGTTCCGAAAACCATAGAGGAATTACAAAGTTTTTTAGGCCTTGTAAATTACATTAATAAATGGATACCTAATATGGCAACCATTACCGAACCATTGAAGCAGCTATTGAGACAGAAGTTTGGCAAAAAGGCAAATATTGAAGAATATTGGTCTAGTGAGCAAGATCGCAGTTTCTCATTACTAAAAGACGCGTTGACAAAAATCCAAACACTCGGTTATTACGATGTTCAGGACAAAACTCAAGTCGTAGCTGATGCTAGCCCAGTTGGTCTGGGTGCAGTCCTGGTTCAAATTGACGGTAAGGGTCCTAGGGTAATTGCGTATGGGAACCGCACGTTGACAGACTGCGAACGCAGATATAGCCAAACTGAAAAAGAGGCTCTGGCCATAGTTTGGGCTATAGAACACTTCAATGTGTTTCTGTTTGGAAAAGAATTTGACTTAATCACTGACCATAAGCCTTTGGAGGTTTTGTTTGGAGCTAAGTCAAAACCATGCGCCAGGATAGAGCGATGGGTGTTAAGACTACAAGCTTATCGATATAATATTAAGTATAAGCCTGGTAAGTCTAATATAGCGGACCCGTTATCCCGATTATGTAGTTATAAAAATCAACCGGAGACCAAGGAAGGTGATGAACATGTTCATCAGATCGCGGAAAACGCAAGACCTCGAGCAGTTTCAATGGCGGAGATTAAAATGCACTCGGAAGAAGACGAGGAAATACGCAAAGTAAAAAAAGGTATTTACAATAATGAGTGGGATGAATCTGTTAAAGGGTATAAAATCTTTGAAAATGAATTATGTTTCTTTGACAACGTGCTCTTAAGGGGTAATAGATTGGTCATACCATTGAAGCTTCGGAAGAGTGTTTTAGATGCAGCACATGAGGGGCATCCTGGAATCGTGGCAATGAAGGGCCGGTTAAGATGCAAAGTATGGTGGCCAAGAATAGATAAAGATGCCGAGACCCTAGTAAAGAGTTGTAAGGGTTGCACATTGGTTGGGTTACCAAATCCACCTGCTCCTATGAAGCGTCGCGAACTGCCGGAAGGACCTTGGATCGATGTCGCCATGGACTTACTTGGCCCATTACCTGGTGGTGAACATCTTTTAGTGATAGTAGACTATTACAGTCGGTATAAAGAAATAAAAATTACGAAAACTATTACCAGTACTGTAATAATTCGGTTACTAAAAGAAATATTTAGCCGATTAGGCTACCCCTCATCAATCACTGTCGATAACGGACGACAGTTCATCAGTGATGAGTTCAAAGCATTCTGTAGTAATTGTAACATACTGCTATTTAATACTATCCCTTACTGGCCACAACAAAATGGCGAAGTAGAAAGGCAAAATCGCGACATATTAAAGCGTTTAAAGATTGGAAAATTTGAGAAAAAAGACTTGCAAGAATGTTTGAATGAGTATCTCATGATGTATAATTCGACACCCCATTCTGTGACGGGCAAAACGCCAACGGAATTATTTTTTAGACGACTAAACAGGGACAAAATACCAACACTGCAAGACATTAGTAATAAAGACGATGACACAGAAATAAGAGACAAAGATAAAGGACAAAAGGAAAAGGGGAAAGAGTATGGAGATACGAGACGTAAGGCGCGGGACTCGGATTTGAATGAAGGAGACAAGGTGTATATAAAGGAAATGAACAGGACTAACAAACTTTCTTTAAATTATAACCCAATACCCCACGTTGTAGAAAAGACAAAAGATGGAGACGTTACGGTAAGGAACGAGGAAACTGGACAAACCTTAAGGAGGAACGTTTTGCATTTAAAAAGAATAGAAGGACAATGGAAATCTGTAGGTGAAGGAAATGAAGATGAGACAGGAGATATTGAAAATAATGAGAGTTAATAATTTACTTAGATTTTGAATAATTACCTACGTATTTGTTAAATTAATTATTATTATTTAGGAGTATGTTTAATTTAAATTTGATTTGACTGTCGAAGTATGTTTACTTGCAAAATAATTAATAAAGATTTTGATAAGAAAGGGATGTAGTGTTTGTACTAGACTATAACTATAGTAATAGCTATAAACACTGTCTCGTGCTCACGGGGTGGCGGGGCGCGCGGTGTCAGTAACGTGCGAGCCAAGGGTGAGAGCGGACACGCCGTCTGCGCACATCGTGTGTTGTCGAGCCAGTGCATCGGTAGTATTGAAGTACATATACAACAGGGTCTTTCAACAAGAACTTTGTTTTTCAATTGCAACAAACACCGACAATATTGTGACAACCCTGGCGTATGTACTTCGCTAAACCGGAAGCAATAAACAATAATGGCCATAAACATGTCAAGCGAACAATAGAACAACAGAGCGCGGCCGTCTCGAAAGTACGCGCACGACGCTTCGACCTTCGACCTTACGGCAATAGTCTTAAGGTTGAAAGTCGGTTGAAAGAACTGCGAACTTCAATAACTTCTAACTTAAATAATAGTGTATGTTTTATCTTGATGCACTAGAACCTGAGATAGTTTTACATTTTTTGTAGAATACGTCTATCGAGTAAGCTAGTAAACAATAATTGTATAGACGACTTAAACTAGTTAACCTCTAGGCTAGATGCACAAAATTCTCATAGTCTCAGCTCTCAGTATAGGTAATAGATGCGGATGTGAATCGAATGTTGAATGTTAATGTTTATTCATAGGAATTGCAGAATATATTGCACAAACGACTGTAGTCATAATTATAGCCAAAGCCTTGACACGTATAAAGGTTGTGTACCTACCTAGCATGGTAACAGGCAGTGTTATGATGAGGATTTGTGCTTTAGTGGTTAACTTAACAACTAAGTTTTTGGACAATAATTTCCATTTTTATGAAATGAATTTTCGAAGTTGATTTTTACAAACACTCTTCGAAAGTCAAATTACGCAATGTTCCAACAAGCACTACTGTGAGTGTTCTTGGCATTAATGAAGTGAAAATGGAAAAAAAAACGGCAATATTCAGGTACGCATAGTCCGTGTAAACTTTAATTAGGTACTTACCACTTTCATTTCACGTAGGTAAGTACCACGTTTTCAGGATTCTATGTCTTGTACGGCAATAGTTAAGTTCTTACACCTCTTAGTGTGCAAACAGAGTGGGAGCGGCGCGTGTGGCGGGAGCGGATGCGGGAGGGGCGGAAAACGCATATTCCTACACGTGAACACAGTGCTCGCAGGGCGTCTAAAGTGTAAACGCGTATAAAGATAGATTACAAAAAGGTGAATTTCATACGTTATATGCAAAATTAAGAAATTATGAAGAAAAATTTTTCGAGTACACGCGAATGTCAATAAGCACTTTTGACTACATATTGGAAAATGTACGAGGAGAATTATTGACAACTTCGACTAATTTCGTCCCAGTGACTATAGCTCCCGAACAAAAACTTTTACGCCACGAGCGAGAAACGCAGACTGGTTTGCGTCCTTCCGCCCGCTGTCCCCGCCCGCTCGTCCCGCTGCGGATTCCGCGCGTCCGCGCCGCTGTACTATGTTCACACGCATTAGAAACTACTTGTTTACGACACCCGCTCGCGGATTCCGCCACACGCGCCGCTCCCACTCTGTTTGCACACTTAGGTCTCATTTACGGAGACGCGGCCCGTCGCGCGTCGCGTGTGGCGTGACGTGTCGCGGTGCGTCGGTCGTTTTATCTGTTCACGGTGCGGCGACGCGTGAAGCGGCAGTCGGCACGCATCATCACACGCGTAAACACAAACTGTAGGAGTATTACGAGATTTTTCATAGAGACGCGGGACGGGAAGGGTGGCGGTGCCCGCCGCTGCGCCCGCGACGATTTCTCAAGCGTGTAGCAAAGCACTCGGCGGGTATCGCTGCGTCGCACGTTGCCGTAAACACTTAAATAATTCACTTTTTAACATAGAGTTTTCTTCTAAAAAAAAGTTGATCATATCATACTCCATTGCGACAGTGACTAGGTCTGTGTTGCACGATTTCCAAATAAGACTGGCAGAAAGGTTCCGCCGCGGGCATCGCTTCATTGAGAATTGCCGCTGCGTGCGCCGCCGCGATAAACGCCGCGTGAAACGTGTCGATGGCATCCGCGGGCTCGGCCGTTAAAACGCTCCATTTCAAGCAAACGCGTGTAAAATCGCTTCTCCGAAAACGCACTCATACAACGCCATATGTTTAAATTCAGTGCGGGCCGCGCAGCCTATCGCAACGCGCGACGCGCCGCGTCTCCGTAAATGAGACCTATTCCGATCTAATACCAAAAAACTAATACCACTGGTATTAGTTTATTATCCCAATGAATTTCTATTCCGAACGAATACCATTCATAATTAACTCAAAAGAAGTACCTAATCTATTTATTCCCAACGAATACATGAGGCCAAAAATTAAATCCTTACTAATATTATAAATGTGAGTGTGTTTGTTTGTTTGTTTGTTTGTTCCACTTTCACGTCGCAACAAAGCTATTATATGGTAAGGTTTATGTGTGTGGCGATAGTTAGGAGGGTGGAGAGTGACGTAGGCTACTTTTTACCGCGGAAAAACATCCCATTCCCATGGGAAGATCGATGTTTTGTTAGTTGCTAGATATTTATTTTCGGAGTTGTTAATAGATGGCGTTAGTAAAATTCATTTGCAAGTTCTGAATCACGCTATCAAATACTACATGTAATTTACTTAAGTCATAGGCAAATGTAATAGGCTACTTTAGCTCTGCCTCGAGAACTCCCCGCTCCGGCTGTATTCAGTGTACCGCCCGCCCGCTGGCACTATCCTGTTGGCTGATGTCCGCAAGTTGCTGGACTCGCCGACACCGGTGGTGGGCACGGGCGACTGGAACTGCAAGCATCTGGGGTGGAATAGCCTAGCTGCCAACAGAAGTTGAAGGCTACTTTTTGATGCCGCTGAACAGCACGGCTATACCGTCTGTGGTCCGGATTCCCCGACGCACTTCCCAGATTACGCGGGACACTCATCGGACGTTCTGGACATAGCGGTGTACGAAGGCCTCCATTGCCAGCCACGATTGGAGACGCTACAGGACAGTATGGGGTCCGACCATGTTCCTGTCCTGTTAGTCCTGGCGAAGGAACCCAGCAGAGTCTTGCCAAGGCCCCGTCGCCTTATGGACTGGACAACCTTCGAGAAGCAACTGGAGATCACCACGCCAACTCAGCCTGTCCGCACGGATGCGGACGTTGACCAGTTAGCGGTTGAGCTCACTGTCAGCGAGCAGAATGCACTGCAAGCTGCAAGCAGAGAGCAGAAGGCTCCGGGGAAACTTCCACCTCTCCCCTATCACCTCAGCAGCCTGCAGAAACACGGGCAGGAGTCAACCGGACCGCAGCCCGACTCAAGGCCGAGTTAGATGCACACGCGACTGAGAGCTGGGAGGAAAACCTGGAAGGGTACTTTGCACTGCCTATAGCTCCCGAAGAAGACCCAATCGTCATCTCTCCCGGCTTGGTGCAGTGCACCATCAAGAAGCTCCCTCCCAACAAGGCCCCCGGTGCTGACGGGATCACGAACAGAGCGCTGCGGCACCTCCCTCAGAGGACGATCGGAGCAGCCACGCGCCTGTTTAACGGGATCCTTCGCACCGGGACCTTCCCGCAGGCCTGGAAGTCGGGGAGGGTCATAATGCTGCCCAAGCAGGGGAAGAACAGGCTGAAGCCGGAGAGCTATAGGCCAATCACCCTGCTTCCCACCCTATCCAAGGTGTTCGAAAAGCTCCTGCTGCGACACCTAGCGCCGCATATTGCCCCCAGACCGGAGCAATTCGAGTTCCGGCCGGAACACAATACGACTCTTCAGCTGTCGAGGGTGCTGTTACACCGTTACCGCGGCTCTGAATATGAGAGAACGCGTGTGTGCAGTATTCCTCGACATGGAAAAGGCGTTCGACCATGTTTGGCACGACGGCTTGCTCTACAAGATCTCGCAGTCGTCGGTGCCCCGGCGTGCCGTTAAGGTGATCTCCAGTTTCCTCGGAAATAGAAGCTTCAGAGAAGTGGTTGAAGACGCCGAATCCACCGAGCGTCCGATCGCAGCCGGCGTCCCGCAAGGGAGTTGCCTGTCCCCGGTCTGCTACGCCTGCTACACCGACGACATCCCGGCGGCAGGGGGGGCGTCGCTTGCCCTGTATGCCGATGACATGGCGTACATCACCAGGTCGCTGAATAGAAACCACGCCATCGTCAAGATGCAGCGTGCGCTTGATGCCCTCCCCGAATGGCTCGCCGCGTGGAGACTGTCGGTGAATGTCGGGAAGACGCAGGCCGTGAACATAGGAGGATACCTCAACAAGCGGGACCCTACTCTGGAGCTTCACGGACAAGATATCCAATGGGCCCCACAGGCCAAATACCTGCGGGCAAAATCGACGGAAGACTCTCGATGAAGCCACAGGTTACGAAAGCCGTCGCGAATTCCAGGAGCGCGATGGCAGAAACCAGTGCTCTCCTCGAGCCTCCCTCTCGGACTAAAGCTCGGGGTCTACAAGACCTACATCAGATCCCGCCTCACGTACGCGGCACCGGCGTGGTACGCGCTCGCCAGCGAACCGCAGCGCAAGAGGATGCGCGCGGTTCAGGCGATTGCGCTCTGCCGGCTGACTGGTGCGTCGAGGTACGTGAGTAACACAGTCATCCAGAGGGACCTTCGAGTCGAGAGTCTGGACGAATTCATCGAGAGATTGGCACGCAACATGTTCGGGCGTGTCGACGCGTCGCGGTTCCCGCATCTGCAGGACCTGGCGCCGCTCCACGCCCGTCCACCGGACCGCTGGGCCTTCCCGCGCGACTTGCTGGTTGCGCGGGACGGGCCTAGCACTGACTGATACTGGGGCTTCGAAGTCATCGCCCGGCGCTGATCGGCTCCTGGGCTTCCAACCAGCGGGATTCACCCGGTAGGGCCTCGATCGCTTGGGCGGCGCGAAGATAAACCCCATCCCGTTTAAGACTCTGTGGCCTGTAAAAAGGCCGCCACTCACCGGACTTGACCTATTGGTTAACCACAGATGGACAACCAAGGGCCTTAGGGCCCAACCCAAGAACCGGCCCGTTTTAACGGGCCGCGAGAGACACCCCTAAAGCGAGTAGTAGGCTACTTTTTAGCCTAAATTCCTACGGGAGCGTGACCTACGCGGCTGTGACCTACGGGTCCCGAAGCGAAGCGCGGGCGGTTCTCTAGTTTTATAATAATTTGAAGTAATGAACAAAATATTAGAAAATATAATTTTGTGATAATACTAGACACAGGATTTTGTTATTGTTTCAAACCATGAATAAATATTACTCCTTAATAAGAATTATATATTAACCAAACCCAGTTTTCCGAGTTTTATAGTACGCTTATTAAGGGTAGGTATAAGTAACTACCTAGTACCTATCTTAATACGAGTACATCTATATCTATCTATATACCTACTTATAATAAATCTGTAGAGAGGTCAATTCTGTACATTAAATATATTTCCAAAATAACTATCAGGGGGTGATTAGGGATCGATACTGATGCCAAAAATGCAATCAGTAAAATTTTTGTCTGTCTGTCTGATGTATAACCGTTATAGAAACAAAAACTACTCGACGGATTTTAACGAAACTTGGTACAATTATTTTTCATACTCCCGCGCTGGTTATAGTATACTTTTCATCACGCTACAATCAATAGGAGCAGAGCAGTGAAGGGAAATGTTGGGGAAACGGGAGAAGTTACTCCATTTTTTAAGCTTCCGTCGCGTGTGCAACCTTTATGGTTAAAGCTACACAGAAATCATGTATGACGGAAATGTTCTCCTTAAAATTATATAAAAAATATTCCACGACAGCATATGTCTATCTTTTATGGTTGACTCACAATAACACGTGTAACTCCCGATAGCTTAGCAGTTCGAAGCTTTCTGATTAAGTATACCTATATTTTATCTACTCTTACGTTTATGACACTTAAGTGGGTGAAATAAAGGGGTGAAGTTTAAACGAAATTCACGCGGGCGATGCCGCTGGCAAAAGCTAGTATACTTATAAAACTCAAAGGTCACTGATTGACTGAGTGATCTATCAACGCACAGCCCAAACTACTGCACTGATTGGGCTGAAATTTGGCATGCAGATAGCCACTATGATGTAGACATCCGCTAAGAAAGGATTTTTCAAAATTCATCCCCCGAGGGGGTGAAATAGGTGGGTGAAGTATAAACGAATTCCACGCGGCCGAAGCCGCGGTCGGAAGCTAGTCTGTTTATAAACTTTTATTGAAGCAATGTGTGTGTTGACCCCACGTCGAATCTTGCAACCCGAATTGGAACTACTTTCTCTTATTTGGTGGACTTAATAATATCCATACCTATTGCTTAAGTTCCGATAACGATGCATTTTTATGATATGACCGGATGCTAGACACACACACACGTACACTACACACATAACTAGTCTAAGTTAAAAGTTGTGTAATTTTATTAAAATTGGTTAAAATATAATGTTTTGCCTTGGTGGATGAGCGGGGTACCCAGTAATACTGGATTTCAACCCAGTACAGGGGCCTTTGCGACCTGTTTATGTTACCTTTGTTTTAATCAATAAAACATTTTTATTTTTATGACAGGATTGGCTCCAACCAAGGTAGGTAAACAAAATGGTTAACAGCAGTGAATAACTTTAACTTTATAAACGCGAGTCTGTATTCTTTCAAACTTAGGTATACCTATGTTTTAACTGCGTAGTAGCCGCAGAGATTATGGAATTCCCAGTACCTATCTGCTAAAAACAAATTTCATCATCATCAACTCAATCCAACACGGCCCACTACTGAGACCGGGTCGCTTCTCAGAATGAGAAGGTTATGGCCAAAATTCACCACGCTGGCCAACTGCGGCCAGCATTGGCGGACTTCACACACCTTTGAGTTTTGCGAACTTTCTTCACCGTTTGTAGCAAGTGACGTTTAAATGCTTAAAACGCATATACTTAACTCCGAAAAGCCAGAGGTGCCCTGTGATTCAAACCGGACCTTCCGAATAGGAGGCCAAATTCTTAACCACTAGGCTATCACCGCTTCCTATGCCACAAATCTATGACCTGTTTACAGTTAAATTTATCTTGTAAGCAAAATTTACTTGCGGACATTTAAATCCGAAGTTTACCTTCATTACAGGGGCGGAGAGCTGGCATTTATGTGAGATGAAATAAAGAAATCCATATCGTACGCTAACGCAATGTAGGCATGCATGTTCGTATGCCGTTACTTATGATTTTAAAAGTTATTTTTTTCACTCAAGTTGTCTAGCAAGGACAACCAGATTGCGAGAAAAGATCTTGACTAAAAACATAAAACGGCATAAACAAAATTATACACATACGCTGATAGAGATAAAGTATTGTTTAAACTGGTTTGGAGGACCAAAACATAATTTATTGGAGATTTTATCACAATTTAGATTTTTTGTCCCGAATCCTTCACAAAAAAAATTGACATACCTACCTAAAAATCTTTGTCCCAATAACAAAATAAATACTTAATCCTAAATAGGTACTAGAAACTACTTTTAAAAATGAATTATTAGGCATTTTTACATGGCTTAAGTGTTAATTAAGCCGACGCGACGCACAGTGGGTATCCATCCCTTCCTAGTAAACATCTCACTGCACTGGTCCGAAAGAAGTGGCTTCACTTCGTCTTTTATCAAGCGTAGGTACCGCGAAGCACTGGAATAAAATGCCTGCGTATTGTTTCGTTCAATTATAATGTAGATGTCTTCAATTCAACAGTGAGTAGGTTTTTCCTAAGTTAGCACGCTTTTTGTACTTTGACACTTAAACATCAGATGGGATCGTAGTCAAGGGCTTAAACAATTGGCAATCTTAAGATGCCGTGTAAACATCACAATTTAGAATGTACCTACGTACTAAACTAAGGCATTGTTTCCAGAAGAAAAGCAGAGCGAATTTATTACTTATTCATTAAATAAAAATAATAATGGCGTGTCCATCGATATTACTTACCGGGGATGAGTAAACCGCGTACATTCCATGTCCCTATCGTTTGAATTTGTCGCAGTTTAACTGATGTTCCAGTAGCTGAATTTCCGACGGGGGCCTGGTTCCCCGCCGTCCCGTGGCCGGTAGCATATTTCACACCGCTTGCCCCGGACGCAAAACGGCGCCGGTTCCTACGAGGTTCACATAGCGATCGTATTCTCTTTACTTGTAATTTCATGACGACTTTCATGGGAAAATTAGTTGCAGTGGTTTCCCGTTGCCTTCTGCACCAGTCCTTTTGGAGGTTATTTGATACTCCAGGCTGCTGAAGCCTCATCTAGCGGTTGCCCAGCCAGGATCTTGTGGTTATACCGCCACGGTTCGGTCGCCAGGTCCTCGTCCGTTATCTAGCAGGGGGCACCGCGAGCAGGTGAGGTTGACATTTGGGGCCGATTAGATGGTATTATCGTTCTCCCCCTTACCCCCCATAGCATTGTTTATGTCAAAGTTAAATTAAATTAAATCATAAAATTACATTAAAAACATTAACAAATTACAAATTAATAAATAATAATATAACAAATGAGTATCAAATGGGAATTATTATAAGTAGGTATACCTAAGTACTTAATTAATAAACAGATTAACAATCCTCTGAGAACCTCTCAGAACTTGATTCCAGTTATCGGCAAAAAGATCAAAGTTAGGATACGTTTCCAGAAGTTTGTTGAGAGTCGAAATTGCACGAGGTATGGGAGAATAAACACGCGCAACAGTGCAAGAGGGTACGGCAAGCATCCGGCCTCGGAGATAAATTGTTTGGAACAAAAAATCGAGCTAATTCGCTAAAAAGACCAGGAGCATCGATAATGCCTCGGATGATTTTACAGGCCATTATTAATTGATCATTTGCTCTCCTGGTTCTAAGTAAGTCAAAGACGTCAAAGTTAAGACATCCCAGAAGGAATGCTGTGGGGTACCTACATGAATGGATAATATCCAAAGTTACGCTTGTAGAGTGCCCTGAGAAACGCTTTCTGTACTTTCTCTAGAAGCATCTCATATTATGTAGCCTCATACGGGTTCCAAACGCATGAGCTAGCTTCTAGTTTGCTCCGAACCAGTGCATTATGCAGAGTATCTACGAATTACGCGATCGGTTTTAAAGTCACGTGCGTTTCTCAGAACAAATCCTAACCGCTGATATAAAACTTATATTGTCGATCGAAGGGCGTGCGACTCAATTATGCAGCTGCTGTCGTTGATGGGAGATCCGGCAAGCACTAGTCACTAGGCCCTCAGCGTCACCCTTTGTTAAGGTCTGTCCTCCCTCTGCCCCACCTGTCAATTAGCTGTGTTGTTTTGTCAGAGACTAATAAATAGGTCGGTAATACTAAGAACAGAGGTAGGTACGTACAGAAGTCACGCTATTTTCATCCTGTTCCTTGTTTAGGAAAGCCGACGTTATAATCGCGTACATAATTTTTACATCCATCCATCCACCCATCCAATCACCTATAATGTCATTATAAAAACAAAAAACCCGACTGCTTAAAAAAGTAACTGAAAAAAAACAAGTAGGTATCACAATATGTCACACAATCACAATATCGAGATATCGACACCTGTATTTAGGTTTAAGTATAGATCTAGGTGGGTGTATACCCGTGGTAGTAGGTACCTACTTAACTAAGTAACCCTACTATCCTATCCTACTTCCTACTATAATATAAATGCGAAAGTTTGTAAGGATGTGAGTGAGTGTGGGTGTGGGTTTGTTACTATTTTACGCAAAAACTACTGAACGGATTTTGATAAAACTTTGCAGTAATATAGCTTAGACATCGGAATAATTTTTGAAGAAGGGACTGGTTCCCCGAAGCGAAGCGAGACCGGTTTTACTAGTTCATAATAAATTACGAACAAAATAAAGGAAAAGCTAGAAATGAGCAAAAAAAATACAAATCAGACTGTTCTTATTAATTTTCATTTGCATATTCAGAAGACGAGCCTTCAGTAGGAATTGTAATTGAGAATTATCCAAGGAGAACCACTGTTGTCAATTTACCAATGGATTTTTTAAATATCTTTGTTACTTAACCGAGTTTTTTGTTCATTGACACTCAATGAATGAGTAAAAGATAAAAAGAGGCTCTGCTTTTATCATTTAAAAAAGTTTTAGAGAAGATTGTCAGTTGGATATAAAAAATTAGGAAATACTTAGGTAGTATGTTGTTTCGGTCTTTACGTAGTATAAAACAAGCCTGTTTTCTTGTTTTTACGATCAAAGCGCTTTAACTACGTACTACGACTGATTTTAATTTTTAATGCGGTTTTCAAATCGTTCGGGTAAATTATTTCTTATCGCTTCTTAGTTTATCCATACTAAAATATTATAAATGCGAAAAGCTGTCTGTCCGTCCGTCTGTGTGTCTGTGACTGTGTGTCTGTGACTTTCACAGCTGAACCACAGCCCCGATTTGAATGAAATTCGTAATGAAAATAGTTGAAGACCCAGGTTCACACATAGGCTAACTTTTTTGTCAAAAATCAACATCTAAAGGCTTGAAATAGGGGATGAAAATGAAAAAAAAAACGAATTTCACGCTGGCGAAGCCGCGGGCGGATAGCTAGTTATTATGCTTATGAACGCATTCATTACCTACATACAATCACTGTAAGCACTTAGCTTCAAATTAACACCTTTTGATACAAAATTACTTATAGCTTTTAAAGTTTCCCCTAAAGGACCCAATTTTTTGGGTATTTGTAATAATTATCCAACTAACAAAAAGTTTTTAAAATATCCTGCACTACTTAGGTATATGTAGGAAAATGTAAACCACAAAATAGAGACTTGAATTTTCGGGCATTGCATTACTGAAATAACCAAGCAGGTCAATGAGAGATTGTATCGGTACCTAAGTACAATAATTTCCGGTGGATATAGTTTTAATTAAATAACAAAATAAAAAATAAACCGACTTGAACATGGACAGATAACTCAAAAAGTAGGTAAGTAACCACACGACAAGCATCGGCTTTCGAATAATTAATAAAGAATCATAATAACCTTTTGCACTGAACCTCCTCTTTTTTACAGACTTCAAAAAGATGAGGAGGTTTTCAATTCGACTGCATATTTTATTATGCGTGTTACCTCATAATTTTGCACATTGATAATTATTTTTGTTTTTGGAAATTAGTGCTACACGCCTGGTCCCGTAAGACCGACATATGACGGGTAGTTTTTGAGTTAAAAAAGCGTAGGTATTTAATTATTATAATTTTTGACTGGGTATTTTCATTTTTATAGATGATTATTTTTTAGTCGAAAGGTGGTGCCGTATCTCTACTTAACGATTTTGAAGTCATAAACATTTGCGGTGAACTTAACCATCTGTAACGTAGGTATTACCTAGTACCTACCTACGGGTTATTCCGGTTTGATACTTAAAAATAGATCCCGAGAGTGGATCGATATACTTTTAATTATTTTTTATTCCGGTTTGATACCTAACGAGTAATACCTACGTGGATCATAATATTTTAAATTATTTTCTATTCCGGTCTGGTCCATTGACTATCTGTTATCACATTTTAGTACCTACAGTCAGCAAGAAATATGCATACAGGTTTTATTATTCATTGATTTAAGGGCCAAATAACCAGCACAATTTAGAATTAGAAGTGGACACCGTGTTCACCCTCTCCGTTTTTGTTAGGGCTTCGGGTGTCCATTTGTGTTTTGAGTTAGATTAGTTAGTAGTTAGTACTTATTATATTTATACGCAGATAAAGCCTTGAAAAAATTGTTGAAAAGTTTTTTTCTAATACTGTACAACTCGCGCGAATTTTTTTGTGAATTGGCGCCCGGAGTTGTGTTTTATTGATTTTTCGAGCAAATACAGAGGGGTGCGAAGTACGCCACTATGTCCCTACTCCCTAGGGTGTCTATGACCGCGTCTGGTCTAGATGGCATCCCGCGGCGGGCCTCATTATAATTATTCGTCCTGGCATTCGCCGAGAGGGTAGATTACGTCGATTATTTAAGAACTATCGGACCCGGCAGACGTTTTCTTGCAACATAGCTATGTTATTTATACCTTAGGCTCTAAACGGCGTATCAAGGTGATACAGACACATTTTTTTGAGTTAGACCATCAGCAATATAACTGAGAAAACTAAGTGTTTTTAACCCCCGACGCAAAAAGAGGGGTGTTATAAGTTTGACGTGTCTGTGTGTGTGTGTGTGTGTCTGTGTGTCTGTCTGTGGCATCATAGCTCCCGAACGGATGAAGCGATTTCAATTTAGTTTTCTTTGTATTAAAGGGGACTTACGGGCGCGTGTTTTTAGATATGTTTGATGAAAATCGGTTGAGCCGTTTAAAAGTTGTTGGGGTTGAAAGCGGGGATGAATTTTCACTCTGTCTCTTTGTGGCATCATAGCTCCCGAACGGATGAAACGATTTCAATTTAGTTTTTTTGTATTAAAGGGAACTTACGGGCGCATGTTTTAAAATATATTTGATGAAAATCGGTTGAGCCGTTTAATAGTTGTGGGGGGTGAAAGCGGGGAAGAATAGCCGTATGTATGCAAATATATTCGTGTGGGGTCTCAAATGAAAACGTACAGTAAGAGAATATTTATAACTTAATCCAGAATGTTATTACCTATTAAAAGTATAAAATAAAAAAATTTAATTAAAAATTAAAAAAACCCCCGACACAAACCTTTAAAAAGTAAAAAATAATATCTTTTAAAATAATACGTCGCGTTGGGGGACCGCTCCATTTACTTCTAACTTTAACACAAAAAAATATTGATAAATGATAAGTCTTAGGTAAAAGACTAAGTAGGTAGGCATGTGATACTTATGAAAAAATCGTAGATAATGAATAGTTAGGAGCGGTCCCCCAACGCGACGTATTATTTTAAAAGATATTATTTTTTACTTTTTAAAGGTTTGTGTCGGGGGTTTTTTTAATTTTTAATTTAATTGCTTAATAGCCGGACAAAAAATTTAAAACATTTTTGGCTTCTATGGGCCCTATGAAGTTCCGATATATTTTTTTTAACCTAGCTACATTTTATGATATAGGTATTAAGTATAAGAATCTAATCGTCTTGCTGAAGACAGGCAGGCTCGCAGGCTCTGCTTACCGATCCTTGGTTGTTGAACGAGATCAACTAACTTCACCCAACAACTGTCGAACAAAATAATTGCCGTCCGCCTCGGGTAGACCCCAATTTGATAGCGTTGGATAGGGCATTTAATTACTGGCAGACAGTTAACGATAGACGCCGTTTTGCATCAGTTAAGGTAAGTGTCCCATATTTCGGTATGTTAAGCCTCCGCCGACTTTAAGATTTTTTTTAAATTTTACTACATAAGATATCAGTCTGAAAGTTTTTGTGTAATGAATATGGTCTTTTGTTAGTAATTTAAGGTATGAATTATGCAGTTTTCGTTAAAATTAAATTTTTTATTAATTTATTTGTGGACCCCTTGTTTGAACCCTATTTCGTGACAAAATTTGGCTCTGTTCCTAAGTTCGTGAATTCGTGTCCCCTATTTCGTGACAACGTTTGTTAAAGTTTTTTTGGTAATTTCTAAAAATATATATATTTAAATACTATATTTTGATAATTAATGTCTATACTATATCTATACTAATAATATAAAGCGTAAGAGTTTGTTTGTTCGTTCGTTTGAACACGCCAATCTCAGGAACTACTGGTCCGATGTGAAATATTCTTTTTGTTTTGAGGAAGGTTATTACTTACATAACATTACGCTAAGACCAAAAGGAGCGGAGAAACAAGTCTCCGAAAGCGAAACGAGGGCGTCTACTTAATAATATATCTAATATATTATGTATGTTGCAGGACGACATCCGCTTGTAATAATATAAAGGGAAAGGGTTGTTTTAATGCGCTAGGTAATGTCAAGGAGTACTTGGTTCGAATTCAAAAAATATTTTTGTGTTGAATAGTGTATTGATTGAGGAAGGCTATAATAACATCACGCTTAGAAAATATTATTAAGTAGACTCCCTCGCTTCGGGAAACTTGTTGCTCCGCTCCTTTCGGTAGTGGCGTGATGTTATATATCCTATAGCCTTCCTCAATAATTGGACTATTCAAAACAAAAAGAATTTTTTAAATTGGACCAGTTGTTCCTGAGATTAGCGCGTTCAAACAAAGAAACTCTTCCGCTTTATATTATTAGTATAGAAGTATAGGTAGGTGGTGCTGCCTGCTCGATTGCTACCTTATTTCTACAAAAAAGAAACCAATATAATCGCAAAAGCAGACTTTTTCACATTTGATGTTGAGTTACTATTACGTCCTGTGCGTCTTTTATAAGACTTCCGAGATCTAACATGACTGCCAAAATTTATACCTATACAAAAACACCTATACGAAAAATCAGCTTTTTAGGTATTTTTCATCCGAGGTTGTTTAATGATAGCATCTCATATAAATTAATGATATGAGATCATATATAAACCTCTGTGGTTTCCTATTGCTAATCAATACCAAATTGTTTATAAATTGTTAAAGTGATGATTAAATAAAAAAAAAATATTATGCTAAAGTGACTGGAACTACTTTAAAATTATTTGTAACGAACTAACGGACAAGGAACAAAAGATAAGTCCTTTGTTTCGTGTTATTGATTTTTCGAAATTACCACACTCAAGTAATGAGATTCTTTCTAGTTTATATAAATTGACTATTCAGTACACTATTTATATAATAAAATATACGAATATTGACAAAACAAATCGAATAACAAACGAAATTATGCTGCTAGTACCTATGCGAATTTAGTTCAAAATTGTAGAATTGGGTCATCTTTAAGCTCGTATTATGGATTTCCTAGTAAACAAAACATATACCGAATTTAGCTCACAAGTACTGAAATTAAATACCTTATTCGTTTTTTTCATTTATATTTCAATTTTTTCAATTATAATATATGAACACGAACAACGAAAATGTATCTATAAAACCCCTAATTCGTGAATGTCACGAAATAGGAGACACCCGAAATATAAAATGACCGCTATTTCGTCAGTCGGTTTATTGCTATTTTAAAAGCATTTCAAGCTGCATGGAACTTTTTCATGAGTCAAATCAATTGTTAAGGGACATATAAAAGCACTGTTTAAGTTTTTATTTGAATGGACTTACCGTTTCTTCTCTATGAGCTTAAGAACTTTGAGCGCCTGCCTTACGGTATAGGGAAGCATATTCACCTCTCACCGACGTTTGTGGCCGATGAGACTTCCAAGCGTTTTATTTCATTGAGTTTAGTAGGTAGAATGTTGGAACTTGGTTTTTTAGACAGGTTAGGAGATAGATATTTTATTCTGATGTATAATTTTAATGTATATTATGTACGTAGCTTATTTTTTGCGCCTGAAGCAAAACTAACGAAGTAATGTACTAGCACGAAGTTGTGGCCCTTTACCTTAAGTACTTACTACTTACCTGTAGGAACAGTCTATTTGAATAGACAGGGTGACGTTGGTAATGAATAAGGATTTTTAGTGATGTCAGTAAGATCATTAGAACGCTTACAGTGATCTAATCTATACTAATATTATAAAGCTGAAGAGTTTGTTTGTTTGTTTGGTTGAACGCGCTAATCTCAGGAACTACTGGTTCGAATTGAAATTTTTTTTTTGTGTTGAATAGACCTTTTATCGAGGAAGGCTATAGGCTATATAACATCACGCTGCAACAATTAGGAGCGAAGAAATAATGGAAAATGTGGAAAAAACGGGGAAAATTATTCATTCTCGAGGGCTTTCGTTGCATGCGTTGCGAAAACGATTCAAGATACCAAAAATATATGTATGAAAGAATTATTCCTCTTGAAATGATCTAAAAAAATGTCCACGACAGTATATGTCTATCTTTTAAGATTAACACACTAGAACCGTTTTTATGGTAATCAAATTTGGTCGAACCCACTGCCATACCAAACTTGCCGCGTTTCCAAGTTTAATCTGAATTAATCTTGCTGTGATCCTTTGCTACTTTGCTATTATTTTGTCGTAAGCTTTATTTGTAAGTTTAATTTAATTTAACCTCAATTAATTTTGGTGATAGTTTATTATCTTCCCGAAATTCCTACGGGAGCGGGACCTAGGTACGCGGTTGATACTTACGGGTCCCGAAGCGAAGCGAGGGCGGTTCGCTAGTATAATTATAATGGGCCGGAACGACCTACTTCATCAGAGACAATGCAGTCTAATCTTGTCCTTCCCGTCATTATCAATCACCTGCTACCCAGGCGACACAATGCAATGGTGCTGTTGCTCTCACTAAATTTCGTCACTAATACCTACTGTTCACCGACAAGACACACAGACGCGTCGCGTCGCGTCGTCTACAGACCTGTGTTGCCACATCCTAGGCGCTTGCAAATAGCGTTGTGTGTAAATAGGCAATTTTACTTTATAAAACCATCCATTTAGGAATTGGTACTAAAATTAAGGTAGCGCGTCGAATTATTGCTATCTGGGTGGAAAGAGGATATCGTAGGATTTCCTCCGAAGCAGTTTGTTCTTGCGTATCACCACCTTTGGATATATTGGCGGAAATGGATGAGCTATGGGAAGGTAAATTCTCTTCATTCGCCAACACTAGTAGGTACTTAGTGGGCGTCAAACTGCGGCATGCCGATGGTATTTGTGTATTGAGTATTGCATGCTAGCCTTGGCCAGAAGTGTGACGATCGCTAATATGGTGGGTTCAATTCTGCCCGTCTAGGGGAAAGCAGGAAGGTTACCTACCGTAATCCGTAATCTCTGGATATGTCTGAGACAGACTGACGATACCTTCGAAGACAGACATAATACTGCAAGTGGCCGTCCCGTCGAGGAGCTTAGGGCTGTGGTCCAGGGTTTTATATTGCCCAGTAGTTCTGGCTCATCTCTAAAGATCTTTGTTGTTAGTTCCTCCCTGTTTGCACTAGACGGCCATTGAGTTTTATTGAGTAAATATACCAACCTCGTGTTTGATGATTCCCCACTTGAGAAAATAGGGTCGTGTATAAATGTAATGTAATGGAGGAGTTTTGAACTCCTTACAACTGTGAAGAGGATCAGGAGGTGGTCATGTGAAATGTGATGAGGCGAGGTGAGATTAAGCGTGCTGGTAAGGCGAGTTGTGGATTGGAGGAGCGCAGCGGTGCCTGCCTGTCCACCGGAGCGCTCAAGCGGAGCGGAGAAATATTTAAGCTTGCATAAAATCTCCAATCAGCGCCAGTGGACAGGCACATTGAGACGTTTATTCCCACTTATCCTGTTGAGAAGTCTAGTGGGGGGAAAATTCCCACTAGTTCTGTTGCCAGGACTAGTGGGAATTTTTTTCCCACTAGTCCTGTGAATGAGTAACAGGACTAAGAGGAGAGAGAAGTGATGAAGTTTTTACTTTTTAGGTATTCTACGAAAATGTTAAAGACCAGTGCTTGCCATATTTGAAAACGGAAAAGCAAAGGAAGATTTGTAGCAGAATATTAAAAAAAACGATTGCAACCAAACTTATCCCCTCTTTTTTGTCGTTTGCAGGTCCAATTTCGAAAATCTAACTTAAATTCCTATCCCAATCATCCACCAAGTAAATTAATTTATACACACCAATATCAAAGTTAAAATCTACCAAATGTGATGTGAGCATATTAGTAAGAAAAATGTTAAATACAAACAAATCATTTCACACAGGTAGAAAGAAGTTTATTTCTGAGTGTTCAGGTTACAGCACTAATTCCATTAGACAAGGGTACTCTCATCTTCGAACAAAACAGTTGTACAATCATAATAAAATAATCCAAATACTTTCAAAATCCTCTTGGGGCATTGGAACCTGCATATCATTTCTCAATTTATTACACAATATATAATTTTCAATTGCACAATAACGCGATAGAAGAGATATTAATTTTGTCTCACGATAAACACGATTAGTTAAAATCTTTGTTTAAAATAGTAAAATACTCTTTCTAATAAACACCGCTTAACGGGCGAGGGAGCAATGCGCCCCCCACCGGCGGTATACCAACGAATAGCTTTGTAAGTTCAAAACATCCAAACAATACAATATATTAATTTAATAATAAAAATATCACATCTTTGATCCATGATACTATGCAGTTCCTCATGCGCGTGCCGCGGTGTTGGGCGGCGTAACTGACACTCTGGAGCGGAAACGGACAGACAGATCGGCTTGTGCGGCGGCCGACAGGCACTACGGGGCGGCCGCACGGGCGCAAGCCCTACGCCTGACTCTCGTTGGTGGTGGCCTCGATGATGGTGGCGATAGGTTGCTTGGCGACCGGCTTGGTCTTGGGCGCGGCGGGGGCGGGGGCGGCGGCGTCGGGCTCCGCCCCGTTGGCACGCACGGCCTGCCCCTGCCCCTGGTAGTCCCCGCGCGGCCGCATGCGCCGGTAGCCGCCGCGATTCATCGGGCCCGGTCCGCCGCCGCGACGTCCGCCTCTGAAGTTACGGCGGAAGTAGCTGCAAACAAACATTCATATTAAGGTCGACTGGCCATCTTCATCACCTACTCCTCTCACACTATATACCTGTCCATAATCCTCAATAAGTAACCAAACAAAAAATTAACATTATTTGTTAGTCCACTAGTTGCTACTTTAGTTCATAACTTATCCAGAAATTATATACAAACTTGGGAACAGTTATGGCACCCATATTTTTAGGTTAAATAAAAATGATACTACTTCCAGACTTCCAGATAAGAGAACAATGTTAATTTAGTCTTAAATGCTAAGAAAACTAAATGTATAGAATTTACTTTACCAAATGTAAAGAATGTCCATAAGACAATTCAATTAAACAATGAAATATTAAAAATCGATGAATCCACAGTATTTTTAGGATTGACCATAGATAGTTAATTGCAATGGGGCCCGCATATAGCAACTCTCGCCATAAAACTTAGTAGGGCTACATATGCGGTTAGAAAAATAAGACAGTTTACTGACATTGAAACTGCCAGGCTCGTTTACTTTGCTTACTTTCATAGTATTATGTCTTATGGAATTTTACTATGGGGCAAGCGATATTTATCAAATCTTCCTATTACAGAAAAGAGCTATTAGAGCAATTTATAAACTAAAGTCTCGGGAGTCTTGTCGTAAGAAATTCAAAGAAATAGGTATTCTTACAGTAGCTGCACAGTACATATACAGTAATAAAGGTTTTGTAAGAAATAATTTAAACTTATATAAGAAAAACAGCGACTATCATAATCGCTTAACAAGAATGAAGCATAATTTGGCTACATGCTCATACCGGCTTTGTAAAGTACAGCGTTCTTTTATGGGGCTTGGTGTCCAGTTCTATAACAGAATCCCTAAGTCCATTCGTGACCTTCCAGTAGAATTGTTTAAGAAACATGTAAAAGCGCATCTTTTGAGCAAGAGCTACTATACAGTTGATGAATTTTTAAATGACAAAGATGCATGGATTTGACCAGCTCTGCAACCAGTTCTGCTATGGTTAGAGTATATTATGTATTAAGTTTAAGTCTACTTTATGTACTTTGTTTTTTTTATTTATAACATGTGCTGAGGAGTTTTTTTTCGCCATTTTTTTTCTCCTCCATCATAAAAGAATAAAAAGCACTGCAAAATGGCGGTAGAATCAAAAAATGTCCTTCACAAGTGTATTTTTAATACCCAAGTGAATAAAATATTTTGATTTTGATTTTGAGCTATGGCAAAACAGGTATGGTAGGACAGATGAGACAAGCAGATGTCAGTCAGGAAGTACCATCAGTCTACAACTGCAGCTGGTATAGCTACAAAAATCTACATTATGCCATGTCTCAGCAATAATGTAACGGAGGAGTTTTTTTGCCTGTGCTACAACAACTGTAAGGAGCCAAGTCAGGAGGTGGTGGTGATATGAGATGTGATGAGGCTCATGAAGCGAGTGCAGTTTTGGCGTACTATGAGGGTCGCCGTTTTTGTGCTCACCAGTTGGCGCCACCGGCGAGGTGAGGTCCTGCTGTCAAAGCCCGCCCATACATAAACAGTGACAAGTGACATTCAGACAAGCGAGAAGCAATGATTAAACTTTTATCATTGGTGAGAAGTGACAGACAGACCTCACTTTCCACTAGCGCCTCTAGCGGCGAATTCACACGCGGTTACCCTCATTGACGCGAGATGTGGAGTGGAGAGGTGCTATAGGATAGGTAGGAGGGGTGTTTTAGAGGAGTGGAGAGGAGAGATGATACTGGCCAGCGACTTGGCCGGTACCTATTCGAAAGTGGAACGACGACAGCAAAGGAAGATTAGTTGGTGTCAATTCATTCATTAGTAAAATGGATCTGAAGTTTATTTTGCCCTTTTATAATATGAAAAAAAAAACTATCAAAACCTTAAGGAAATTACAAAAAAATAAAACAAGATGGATAAAACTAGAAGCGCCGCGAATAGGGGTTCGAGTCTTTGTGTAGCACCCTTGCCACATTTACCCTCCCTCACCCTAAAAAGGTTGTCCTACAATTTATAGACATACATGTTTTAGTACCATTCACGTTAGGATTTAAAGAGTTGTGGACTTTATAAATGAGAAAATCTATTATTGGGGGTGCTTATCAATGCTACATAGCTAGAATTTTTGTTTGTGTCTTTGCCTTTTCAGCGCTAATCTCCGAAATAGCTCAACAGGAGTTGTATCATTCAATTTACGTCTATTTTCGAATGTGCATATTATTGGGTCAGGTTTCCCAAGGCGAAGAGAGGACAGGAATATTATGTATACTACAATGAATGATACAACGAAGGTACATATTATCAACAATGAAGGTACATAAGTAAAAACAGCTATTAGGCTTCAATATTTTCACTGTTGACTTTAAATTAAAGCTGAACAAACATTGATACAGTAATTTAATATGTAGTTACATAATTGTTAAGCATTCCATAGCAATTACTTCATTTATTCAGTAACAAATTTTGTTAATAATTATATTAAATTCAGTAATAAACTATGTCTCCTGTGCTGTAAATTTATTATGAAACAACTAGAATTATAGTCATATTTTGAGTTAACAAAACTTGAGCTTTTAAACTCCATTTATGCATGAATCTAAGTCTATTAAAGTTGCGAGTACTGTAACTAAATTATCATGTGCTCAAAGGTAGGATTGGTTAATTCGTACATCGCTACCAGAGACTTCCGTGTACCGCTAATGTGAGAAATAGCTGTTGAGAGTCACTATCTCTCACATTTGTAATTCAATAACTTATATATTCACCAACACATTATCACCTAATGGTACATGGTTAACTATCTCACCAGCCACTAACGCCATTGTAATCTACAACCAATCTTACACTACCATCCATCTCTCTACAGGCTAAGCTATTTACCTCCGCTGCGGCGGGCCAGCGACCCCTCCCTGCGCCTCGTCCCCCTGCGCGCCCCCCTGGCTGGGCGGGGGCCGACGCCCCATGCCACCGCGGCGGGGAGCCGCCTCGCCGCCGCGACCCGTCCGAGGATAGTACCTGCAATATAACACGTCTCAACCTCAAGAGTAACGTACACGCGCCTCTACTCGTGCCAATACCCTATCTATCCACAATCTTGACTGACTACTGACTTGATTGATCAGTCGGTATATAGATTATGGATAAATACAATATTCGGTACGGTCAAAGCATTCACATAAAGCTTCAACAGAACGGAAGACCTAACATGCTGGTATAGAAGAATATATATGACACGTATGTGGATGGTTCACTCGACACAGGTCTTACAACTATACCATAAAATAGCGTCCAACCTCAGGTCAGACCTACCTACCCATTTGCGGAGATCTTGAACATTCACATGGAATGTTTTCCGGATGTGGTAGGTCGTGTCCTGAAACTTCAGGTAGACATGCTTGATTCCCGGTGTTTGGGAAATCCAGTGACCGATCCACCAGCCGTTGTCGCCTTCATATGTGATATGAAGTAGGCCGCACATAAGCTTGTAAATCACAAAAACTGACCGTACATTACAATATTAAATTGGATTAATTTGATTAATTAAATATCAAAATTATTATGCTATGCTACCGCTACTCACTTGTACCTACACATAGTTCTTTGAAATATTTAATATTGTATGGTTCGAATTCTCAATCATGTTCATGTCAAAAATTAAAAGTTATTACGAATACTCATAACAAAGCATTGGCTATTTGGAATGTTCATATTGCTGCTTAAACAATCATTTTTGATAAGTATAAAATTATATGCATATTACTCTTATATCAAAGATGAAATCTATTAAATCTAGTGTGTAATGACTTATTTGTTTCTCCTCGAAAGTTTGGTCAGTTCCATTTTAACTTTTAAATTTGTATTTCAGTTATTACTTACTGTAATAGAGAAACTACAAAAAAAAAATTCAACCAAAGAGGGGTAAACAAAATTTGAATTCCAAAATAAAAAAATCTACTTGCACTCAAAACAAATCCAAAAATATTGTAAAGGAGAATCATAAAAAGATTTTTTTGTCACACACTTTAATTTCTCAAATACGCTAGTGTGTTCAGTGCAACGATATCCATAAACTTTTACGATTAAAATTCAACAAGGTCTGCCTAAACGCATCACTATGGAAATTACAAACGTCAGCTCGAAGTGAATATAGTCTTGGCCTTAATACTAAGAAACATTAATCAAAATATCCAATCTCCGACGCTACCGCTTTTGTTGTAGCGTTTCTTAGGGTTGCGTTTTTCGAATCCTTTGCCGTTGTTGAGATAGATTGTGGGTTTATGTTTTTTTGCTATTGTTTTTTTAGTTTTCTGAACAAGTTCTACTGACTGCCGCGGGAAGCCCCGTCGTTTGTCGGCGGCGTAGGGCGATCCCTTCACGGGTTCGCCGCCGGGGCCGGTGACGGAGGCGGCCTCGTAGCCCTTCTCGCCGGCGACGACCGCGAACTCCACCGCCTCACCGTCACCGACCGAGCGCACAGCCTTTCGGGGATTGTTCCGGGTGATTGCCGTCTGGTGAACGAACACATCCTCTTTCGTGTCGTTCCTGAAACACAACGGACGATTAGGGTGCCTTTCCAACAGAGATGTGCTATGCTACGTTGCTAAGGATGCGTTTGCTATCCACCAATCACATTCAGCCCTCAGGCGGCTGCTAGGCGGGCCAATGTATGTGATTGGTAGATCTCAAACGCATCCTTAGCAATCTAGCATAGCACATCTCTGGTGGAAAGGCACAATTAGGGCTGTCTACGTATACTCTAATAGTCAGTTGACGTAATGAGTTAAAAGAAAATTTTGTAAATTGTTGTTGAAGTATCTTGGCAGTCAAGACCATATTCCAGTGTTGATTCTTTACATGTTCTAGACTGGTTGGTCTTCTACTTTGGGACAGGAAAAATTATATAGTAATTATACAGTAGATGTATTTGTTAACCTGTGCTCAAGTATAATATGTAAACAAAATATTGCAATCCACTTATATCAGAAATTACAAACTTCGTGGTTACCTTTTTCATAGTTTTGGTCTCCTATAAATTAAATTTAAAATGCATTCCTTGATAAAGCTACAAACAAAAAGAGACAAATACCAGAAGAGAGATGCTTAATTTGACACAAAACATTATGTTCATTATTATTGCAAAAATATTTCTAATGTCACATTACAACTTAGTTTAATACATTCGCTCTCCAAACCTAACAAAAACAATTTTTATCACATGAAGTTTTGAGTGAGTAGATATCTACTCCAATAAACCCATTGCTATGTTGCTGTTAAGGAAAATATTAATAAATAGAAATTGAATTTAACATGATGATATTATTAAATATTGCATCATCAACAAATATACAGAGGTCTATAGCATGACTCATTGGTGCAAAATGGTGGGTGTCCATGTCACAATTTATCAAGGTCATGTAGTGCAGAGTAGAAATTTTAATACAAATTGAACTGAGAACTTACCTGTTGATGAAACCATATCCACTCTTTACATTAAACCATTTAACGGTGCCCGAAACCTTTTCAGCTGAAAAAAAGAAATATATATTTAATACCATCGTCAAAAGTGTAATTATTTATTTTGACACTGTGAAAAATTATGAAAGCATTCCAATAACTTTAAGGTTGTTAACCTACTATTCTGAAAAAAATGATATTTTTTGTTACTTTATTGAAGTATGAAACATGCTATATTTCAGATCCATACTTAAATTACAAATATTTATAGATTGATACGCAATCATAAACTGCATACTTAATAAAAGCTAATAATAAAATATGATAATATCATTATAGTATAATAGCAACCAAAACATCAATAATTCATATTAAGGTAAATTATGTGCTAAAATTTAGCAAAATTAAAAACAAATAAAAAATAGTCAATTAGAAACTTGTAATATAAAAGCGCATTGCTGTTTATAACATATATTACTAAACTAACACTGTAAAATAACAATTGCAAGGCAATATAGTATTAAACTACAATAGGCTAGTGATTTTGATGATACTTCACAAGTAGTTCCTCAGATTTACATTTCTATCAGTTTATCACGCACAGCAATTTATTACAAGGTCTTATGCTTTCATACTACTCTGATACCAATGTATTAATATGCTTGGACCTTCAATTCCAATTTAAATGACTGTTGCCATAATTCTAAAACTGATATAAATCTTACAGTAAAACTTTGAAATACTGTTAAACCTCAAGTAAGATGATTCAATGGCTACATTGCCCAGGCATTAGACAATGTAAACAAATCAGTTTACAAGTAAATAAACACAATTAATTGATATCAGCATAATGATAAACTGAATAAATAAATAATACACAATATGTAATGAGAATTTTCCACCTGGATTCCAGTTGAGAACATCTCTACAGAAACAATACGCCTGGAAGTTTTGAGAACGTGCTACATTCGAATTCGGAACGTAACCCGCCAGAATGAGATTCTGTAAATCTTGCTATTTTTAGAAAATCTCGGCCGATGTAATCAATAGGTTCATAAGAAGCCCGCTATACAGTAGCAAACTGACCATCAACTACTTTATCACAATAACGCGCAACGTAGGGGGGAAATTAGCGAAACCTTATAATATCCAATATCCAACCAAATACATAACCTCACAGGTTATCCACTTTGGCGCCAGTTTTTATTCTCAAGAAAACGAAGTAAAAGTGCATTCGAAGATGCAATGCGCAGAGAAATCTGCATTATAAGTATGTATCGATTATTCCCGCGTGACGCTCACCACGACGCCCGGCTAGCATACGCCGGGTTAAACATCCAATCGATACATTACAACATCCTCAACAATAATCCACAATATTCCTTTGAATCACTTAAATAAACTTATTGGAATGCTTTCATGTCGTTTAGATACAAGAAATATTAAAATATTTTTTGAACCATGTGCTTTCAAATGTAATGCCGGGACACGCGAAAACTAAGATGGCGTAGCGGCGCTTACCAATAACCTGCTTTTGTTTGGCCGCCTTCGCTTGTTGCGGCTGAGCCGGTTGTTCTTGCTGAGGTGAATCTTGTTGTTGTTGTTGCTGCTGCTGCTGGGGCTGCGGCTGCGGCGCCTTTTCGGTATCAGCCATGGTGTAATTGGCGAACGGCGATGGTGGCTAGATGGTAAAATCCTCCTCAACCTCTCCTCGATGTTCACTACTCTCCGATCGTCACAAATGAACTGAGGAAATGACTCACCAAATGCGTGCAAATGCTAAATGAAATCGAATGAATTGAATGAATAATAGTCAGAATATTGATGTCTCGATAATAGATTTTCATCGATATTAATATTTACTTTCGTAAAAATAAACTACAGACTGCTTTCCTTTGAGATTTTTTTCTAAAGAGAAACACTCAATTCTATTTCCATTATATTTGGCTACCATTATATATTTACAAGTAGTGAACCCATTCATTATTATAAAAGATTAAACGTTGTTTATCGATATAGGTAACGAAAGTATCGATATAAACTGCAATTTATTGTAATACATGACTTTTTGTGAACAATACAGACCTCCGCTAGGAGTATATTGTTCTATGATACAGACGTTGTTAATAATACGTGCAGTGCGTACGTGATTATTGCGTCAAACATTGTTTATTTTTTGTTTTTATCAATTTTGAAATCAATACTATCTTCTTCTTCAATACCTTTCTATTCTATCTTCATCGTCAATAAATATAGGTACTCAAAATAAAACTGTAACTGGTTGCTGTCCGTACATGGCAAATATTTATAAAAATTCATTCATAATGCGGGCCATTATTGCCAGAGAACCCAAAACAACATTTTTTCATAATCCGATTTGAATGTAGTTTTCAGGATTATATTGAGATGGGCTTCACTTAACAATTATTGTTTTTTCATTTAAATTTTAAATCGGTTAATAAAAAAGTCATGTAGATGAAGTTTAAAGGAAATAAGGAGTGGGTCATATTAAGAAAATATTTTAGGTTAAGGATATTTTGAAAACTGTTTATTTTGAAACTTGTATAAAGTCAACACAAGGAATAATTATATCATAAAGCTACCATCAATTTTATAAATTTAGTATAAAAACATAATTGATAATTTTTAGAAAAGTAACATGATAATAGTTATAAAAAATGTAAATTTTGATGCAAACATCGATTATCTTCTAATTCATTAAGTGTTCGAATAATCGATTTCTAGTAAAACTGAAAAATCGATTAAAGGTGAATGGACGCAGATGTGTGTGATTCAATCCATTCAATCTTGTTCTTTACAATGTTGCCAGTTGCAGTTGCCACTTTAGCTTACAGTGCCAGTGCGCCCAACTTATCTCTGAAATGGCAAAAATTTGAACTAACGCCGCCGTGATAAAAAGTCATTCATAAGTACATTGTGGTAATGGACAAATAACAAGACTGAGCACTCGCAGCTGAAAAGCAAGCCGAGCGAGATAGTTACAACCGGGAAAGTGTGTCCCTTTCTAACAGGGTGACAATAAGATTTTATTATTGTGAGACAAATTCAATCTTGCAATCTTTCTACGGGTGTGCTATACTGCCGTCGTAATCAGAAAAGGCACAACTAACATTTTGCAAATGTTGAGAAAATCGAGATTGAAATATTTTTTGAATTTTGTTAAAAAAACACGTTTAAATTATTTTTTACGAAATTGTGTGAATGTAAATAGCTGCGTTTGTTTAGTATGTACACATTGATAGTAATATTATATTTTTAATTTTAAAGGATATACTCAATATTTAGCAAATTTTTATTTAACTTAACATAAAAATTAACATTAAAAGAGCAATATTACATTTAAAAGGCACATATAACCAAATATGCCTTTTCATTGTAAAAAATTTGGGTAAAAATTTAAAATTTTGTTATAAAAAGACACTTTTACTCAGTTGTGCCTTTTCACTGTAAAATATAAGAATTATTATTCTAATTATTGTCAGTTGAAAAGGCACAACTGAGTAATAGTGCCTTTTCACTGTAAATTATTAAAATAAAACAGTGAAAAATGGGCATATCTCACTATAATGCCCTTTTATTGTAATAAAACTTTTAAAATTTTGCAGTTATGCCCTTTAAGCTTATGCTATCACTCTCTCTCACTCACACACACCCACACACACAAAAATATAGCTACAGTTGCTTTTTCAAAGTTTACTATGCGTTTAATTCAGTGTTCCTCCATTTTAATTGCTTGATTCTTTTTATGGCGGGGAGCTTCGCCCTCCGAGCCCCCCCTTATGGGGGGCCTGCGGCCCCCCTTTCCGCCCGCTTCTTTGTAAGACAGCAAGCAGCATTTTAATCACAGTAACGAAATGAAAACCAACAAAATTATCAATTGTATTATATTCCTTCGCCACAAATACTCCACTACCACATCAGCAAAATTTGGTATGGTGTCCTAATTTTGTTTTTTTAAAAAACCTCTTAATCACTATATCACTCATAATCAATCATTCAATCCTCTGCGTATGAGTCCCATCCTCTGCCACAAAAGGATTGACTCGGTCAAAAAAAAACAAGTGAGAGCACATTCACATTATAACAATATTAACCGAACGACATTGATAATTTTTGTGCTACCTTCCATGTTTTAGATAATCTACTCTTATTCTAGACCAAATTGACAACAATTATTGTCTACCGTAATACGTTATTTTTGTAGATTCAGCTACAATTAGTTTTGTGCTACCTTCCATTTCTCTCATTTTTGACAAGTACCCTCTTACTCGACATCACATTAACAAGAAATGTCAATCGTAATACGCAATTTTTGTGGAATTTATTTTCGTCGTTATTAATTTAAAACGCGTCACCTGGATTTCAAGATGGTTTCAAACGTTCACACTAAACCCTGGCTACGTCTCCCAACTCATACCAATATCAGTATCAACTCATACAATTCAGGTACCTTAGATCTACACTGCCCTGTTACCGAAAAAGGGCACAACTAACATTTTTTTGTGAAATTGAGTTAATATATTTGGAATCAGGAAATAACGGCCTATCCGCCAGATTTTTTGTGGATTTTTAGGTATAAAAGTAACAGAGATAGCATAAGCTTAAAGGGCATAACTGCAAAATTTTAAAAGTTTTATTACAATAAAAGGGCATATAGTGAGATATGCCCATTTTTCACTGTTTTATTTTAATAATTTACAGTGAAAAGGCACTATTACTCAGTTGTGCCTTTTCAACTGACAATAATTAGAATAATAATTCTTATATTTTACAGTGAAAAGACACAACTGAGTAAAAGTGTCTTTTTATAACAAAATTTTAAATTTTTACCCAAATTTTTTACAATGAAAAGGCATATTTGATTATTTGTGCCTTTTAAATGTAATATTGCTCTTTTAATGTTAATTTTTATGTTAAGTTAAATAAAAATTTGCTAAATATTGAGTATATCCTTTAAAATTAAAAATATAATATTACTATCAATGTGTACATACTAAACAAACGCAGCTATTTACATTCACACAATTTCGTAAAAAATAATTTAAACGTGTTTTTTTTATCAAAATTCAAAAAATATTTCAATCTCGATTTTCTCAACATTTGCAAAATGTTAGTTGTGCCTTTTCTGATTACGACGGCAGTATAGCACACCCGTAGAAAGATTGAAAGATTGAATTTGTCTCACAATAATAAAATCTTATTGTCACCCTGTTAGAAAGGGACACACTCTCCCGGTTGTAACTATCTCGCTCGATAGCTGCGAGTGCTCAGTCCTGTTATATTAAGTCCATTGGTTTACTAAACATCACAACTTACATCACCTTACATTCGGTAATTTTTAAAAACTACAAAATATGTTAGACTACCCGCTCATTATGACTTTTTGTTGCCGAGTTGAGTCCTATGAAGATGTATGGGAGTCCGCTGATTATGGTGATTTGATAACACGGCGAAAAACTCAAACAAATGGTTCCTAGCTTCCTAGCAGACAGCAACACGTACACACGACTGTCATCCGGCCTGTACATAGTGTAAACTTGCATAATTCGTACCCCTTGGGGCTACAATAGACGTCCGATTTTTCTCTCCGATAGTCAGTTCCGATGGTCTGATCAGACAATCGGAAGGCACTCGTGCCATACATTTTGTTTTGTTTACAATACACGTCCGTTTCGAGTGTCGTCCGATTCTATTGTCTGAATTCGTCTGATGAGACTATCGGAACCGACTATCGGAGTGAAAAATCGGACGTCTATTGTAGCCCTTAATGTTATCAACTATCAATGTCAAGCCACTAAGCCACGTCAAGCATATATGTCAAGTAGGGATGCAAGGTTGTTGTAATATCGATAAAAATATCGAGAATTATATCGAGGTAATGAAATTATCGATAGTTGATAATGGCCGCGTTCCGTAACTCGACCAAAACGCCCAAAACGACACTTTTTCATAGTAATTTGAACGTTTTGGGCGTTTTGGTCGAGTTACGGAACGCAGCCAATACCGATGACTTTGGTCGATAATATCGATAATATCGAATTTATTTGAATTTAAATAAAAAATATGCAGTTCATAGAGATTTTTTTGTTTCATTAGTCCTTACTTACGGACAGGCAAAGGGTCTAAGCCCATACAGCCAGAGACAATAGAGAAATAAAACAAGTAAAGGATGTTTTTTATTTGTTTCTATTGCAAGGAAAGGCTAATGTTCAAAGCCCATGCAGCTTTATCTAAGGTCGTGAATTATCGATATTTTTCTTCGGATATGATATCGATATTATCGTATCGTTATAGCGCAAATATCGATATAAATATCGATGTGTCCCCTTCGATATTATCGGTTTTCCGATATATCGTTGCAACCCTAACTAATGTCAAGTAGTATTAAAATCTGTGCAACTGTGCATTCAACATTTCAACATAAAATCGGGCGGTACAATTGCCATTGGTCGGTACCGGTATCCGGTAGTCGACTGAACTGAATTCGACTATTATGATTTTCCGTACGACAAGTTTTGATCTTCAAATCGTGCAAGTATGAAGAAATGGAAAGAAAAAGTCAAAACATAGGCTTTGAGAAAAGAAAACTTCGATACGTATCGCAATTACTTTATGTTATGACCAACATTGGAGGATCTGAGGCTCTGCAATTTACATTGGCACATGAGACAACTTAGATCGATACTATTTGATGATGATGGATTTCTGCCTAAGCTTGGTAAATAATGTAAATATATAAGTTATTAAGTTATGGTTACTTTGTGTTGAAGTAAGTTGCGTTGTCCTTTTGGATATAATGTACGTTGAGTTTTTTTAAATTAAAATAAACTGAAAATAATCATGCTTATAAACAAGCGAGATTATCAACAATAACGACGTTATTTAAAGCTTTATGCATAGTTAATTTCTTTTTTATGGAATTAAGGTAGAAAACGAACATGCAGCACCACACTTTCACAACTGCTCATGACAACTGTGCGTGACTGACCTAGAAAAAGACTCAATTCTTCTAGGATGGTTAGCCCATTTAGCAGATGGTGTTAGAATATTTGGTAGTAAGTTATTAAATGTAGGTACTGGGGTAAGGTCTGTTTGTCATACTCGTAGTAAGTCCTTTTAATATGTAGATTGCCCGTAATATTTAAGAGTTCGGCCCTCTACTCATTTGCCCGGGTTAGAATTTTTAGGGCATGAAATTCTTACTTTTTAAAGTTGTGCCTTTTAGGCACTTAAATATCACTTGCTACAACAGAGAAGGAAAATACTGAGGAAAGGATCAGCATGGTGGACTATCCCCCTTATATCCTCATTCTAAGTAAAAGAGTCCCTTGCTGAATAGAGGCGCTGATGGGTCAAGATGAGGATGACAATGAGTCCTGTTAGGTGTAGTAATAGCACTATATTAGTAAGAACCTTGATCTGATTTGGTCACCAATGTGTTGTTGCAATGAGGGTCGCCGTTTTTGTGCTCACCAGTTGGCGCCACCGGCGAGTGAGGTCCTGCTGTCAAAGCTCGCCCTTACATAAACAGTGACAAGATTGCTGGCTCACTATTACAAGGTTCTATGTGTTTTTAACTAACTATTTGGCAAAAATCAACTGCAAAATATCATATACTACACAGTGCTATTAAGTTTTTATCAACTAAAATAAATAACGGAGTTGGCTTATTACAAAACTTCATCAAAAATAAAATAGAACCTTGTAATAGTGAGCCAGCGAAGTGACATTCAGACAAGTGAGACAAGTGAGAAGTGACAGTGCCACAAACTTATCTGACCTGGTGGCCAAAATTGGAACTAATGCAAATGTTAAACTGTTGTCAGACAAAAACAAAGACAGTAGTGCCCTTCTTACCGGGTCAGATAAGTTTGTGGTTGTGGCACTGACAGCCAGACCTCACTCTACACTAGCGCCTCTAGTGGCGAATTCGCACGCTTTTACCCTCATTGATGAGATGGGTGCCTCTAAAAATGTAACTGGCTCACATGTATGTAACAGTTAGTTTTATTTATTTCATTTATAAATGAAAAGCTGCATTTTTATACTTATGTTCAAAGATGATTTAAATATCTAGATGGAACATCGAATCTGTGCAAACCTTATAATATGTTATGTTATATAATATAATATATATATGATAATGTTGCCTTGTTTTTTTTGTTTTCATTGTAGGGCGACGCTCAATCTAGATATTTAAAACATCAAAGCTTATGTTATTAGCTTTACTCAACCTTAAATGTGTCTTCATTTTACTTATAATAAAGTAACATAATATCGCACACCTAGCAGTATAATGGCACATCTACAAAAATAGCGAAATTGAGTTTTTACGGCATAAATGTTTAAAAGTGGATAATCTATAAAGCGGCAAAACGGCACGGTGTTAGTTTTCATATTTGTCGAGAGAGGGCGTTCAGTGTCATTGTACTACTTGGTACGTTCCCCCTGCTCCCGCGTATAACAACGGCTTATTTGTCAGATGTGTCAGAGACTCTCCGCGAGGTGCAACCGCTTCTAAAACTGTGTTGGCGTAAGTGGCAAATATGACATTTTATTAACTTAGTAAATAAGTAGAAAAATGGCACATGTGACATCGCAATGTTTTTTTATAGCCTAAGCAGGCAAACGAGTAGACGGGTCACCTGTTGGTAAGTGATCACCGTCGCCCATGGACATTGGCAACACCAGGGGCGCCACCAACGCGTTGCCGGCCTCGAAGGAAGCGATAGACCCGCTTCTTGAAGGACCCCATGTCATAGCACTGTGGGAATACTGAGGGATGAAGTTCGTTCCACAGTTTACACGTACGCGGCAGAAAATGACGTGAAAACCGTACTGTGGACGAACACCAGGTATCCAGGTGGTGTTGGTGGAACCTGGTTTTATCCCGTGAAGTGCGGTGGCGGAAGTTAGCCGCAAGTATTAAGTTAAACAGTTCCTCACAACATTCCCCGTTATACAGACAAAGATACAGAGAGAGCCCACATCTCTCCGCAGTTCGAGTGGATCTAAACCGTCTGTGAGCTCGGGATCGTCGACAAGACGAATAGCTCGCCGTTGGATACGGTTAAAAGGGTCTACTTGGCAAGCCAGGGCCCGAGCCCAAAGGTGGGAGCAGTACTCCATGTGAGATCGGACTTGTGCTTTATCATGCAACATCCTATGCTCAGGCATGAAGTACCGCTTAGCTCTGTAGAGCACCCCTAACTTCTTTGAAGCCAGTTTAGCCTTACCCACCAAGTGGTCCCGAAACTAAACATCATTCGAAATGTCGACACCTAGGATCCCAATGCTCGTAGAGATGTTAAGGGGAATGTTTTGAAACTGTGGTGCTATGACGAATGGGATTTTTTTAGCGGTTAACGCGCAAACTTGTGTCTTCTCGGGGTTGAATTGGACTAAATTCAGTCTGCCCCATTCCGAGACCCGCTCTAGAGATGTCTCGACTTCCGACACAAGTTTTATCCTCCTCTCCTCAATCTGCACCCGAGACATATTTGCACGGCCTGTGTACCGGGCATCACCCGTACTGTCATCAGCATAGCAATGGATATTCTTAATGTCGAGCAAATCATTGATATGCATGATGAATAGTGTGGGCGACAGCACAGAGCCTTGTGGGACGCCAGCGTTTATGGGCTTAGTGTCCGAGCAGTTACCGTCGACAACGACCCTGATGCTCCGCTCCGATAAAAAGCTGGCGACCCATTTGTATAAAGACTCGGGTACTCCATAAGAAGGCAGCTTAGACAATAATGCCTTGTGCCATACCCTTCGCCACACAGGCCTTCGCGACATCCAAACTTAAAACCAATGCTTCACCTTTGCTCTCAATTGCTTCCGCCCAACAATGAGTAAGGTACTCAAGAAGATCACCACCAGATCTTCCGTGGCGGAAACCGTATTGACGGTCACTGATCAACTGGTGATCCTCTAGGTACCGGAGCAATTGGATGTTGATTATTCGCTCCATTAGTTTGGAGAACAAAGAGGTTATTGCAATTGGTCTGTAGTTAGATGCGTTTGACCTGTCGCCCTTTTTGGGAATAGGGTGGACAAGAGCTACCTTCCAAGAAGACGGCATGATGCCGGCAGAATAGGAGAGCTGGAATAGGCGCGTTAAAACCGGGGTCAACTCCGAAGCGCACGTTTTTAGCACAAGAGCAGGTATACCATCCGGCCCACTCGACTTATTGATGTCGAGGGAGAAAAGAGCTTGACGCACAGCATTTTGATTGAAACGCACGTCAGGCATCAGCTCATCACACCGCGAGATGGTAGGCGGTGCTTTCCCCCCGTCATCAAAAGTCGACTTCGACGCAAAGATACTTAAACGTAAGTTTAACTTATTTAAAATTTCGGAGCGATAAGGTAAAACCTGATTTGAATCTGGATTTCATTATCGTACGTTTATTTCAACTTAAACTGCCAAGTTTAAAGTGCTTTTGTTTTTAAAACGGAGAGTAACTCATATTATATCTCACCGTAATTTGAAAAATTTATGATGGTTACCTACCTTTACAATTAAGAGAAGATACGTGATTATGCTTTATTTTATTAACCAAATATAGGTTATTATAACTTTTTAGTTAAACATTTTCATGTATGTTGGTTTCGAATAAAAACTTTTAATTGCTATTAACCAATTGTCTTTATTTCTTGGTTTTTATATCCTGTATAATTATGGTTTTGGGGGCATATATGACATTTTTGGAACTTTTTAAAAGTATAACGGCACATTTGCATGGCTCTTCTTCTTCTTTGACTGTTATGAAGTAACTCCTGGAAACCTGAAGTGGATTTTTTTATCCCTAAGTATCTATTAAGGTCTATACTAGTTGCTAAAACCATAAAATCCATGACAAAATGTAAAATGAACTCATAACTTCGTTTCAAACATTCGTAAAATCTTTGGCCTTAATTTCTGTAAAATAAGAAAAAAGTAGATGTGTCATTATACTGCTAGGTGTGCGATATTTTGTCCTTTTTCAGTAAAACCTGGAGAAAAGAAAAAAGAAGTATTGTAATAAAATATATTATGAACTCAGTGATACATCATGGATTGTGAAGTGTATGTACTTTATTGTAGGTTAGACCTACATAGAGACAATGCCTTGTATTTTTAGGATGGTACTCTGTCTATTTTTATTTCACCGTACAGCAACTTCATAATGGAATATTTCTCTAAAATCTAGAAAGTGTCAGCAGAATTTTTATAATATCTCGGGCTAGTGATGTTAAGGAATTGATGTTTTAAATATTTCTGTTTTAAGAACAGAATTGTTGAAAGCTACATCTGTGTTTAAAAATAATTATTAACGGACTTCAAAAAAATAGGGGGTTCTCAAATATTTTTCTTTCTTATGTGTATTACATCATAACTGCACTTTCTTATAATTTTTTTTTATTGGAAAAGTAGTACTTCTCCTCTGGTCCCATACAAATTTGAGGGATATCTGAGGGGTTGTTTTAGAGATACTCTTAATAATGCATATTTCATTTATGGTCTTTACCTCAAAGCTGTAGACTGTGTTTTCTGATGAAATTTTTTTTTATATCAAAACTTGGGTCTGTCTTTTGATGCTATATAAATTTGAGTGACATTTAAAGGGTAACTTTTAAGTTATAGAGGTACTATCCATTTTGAAGCCGGTAATGTTTTTGTAAAAACTTAGTTATATGTAATACTTTTGATTGATCTCATCTGCTCTCTTAAAATGTATATTATATTATCGTTTGCACAAAGCAGTAGTAGTAGTGTTATCATAAACATGATCTTAATGTTACTCACCTTACTATTTATTTATCAGTATGCTTGTTAGAATTAAGTCAAATGCTATGATTTTTGCACAAAATGTGATATTTAGTTAATATTGTTCCATATTGTACAATTACTATAATATTAACCTTAAATTATAGAAAACAAGGCTTAAAACATGTAAATGTTGGGGGTTGCTTGATTGAAAAGATATTATTACAAAATAAAATATTATATATAGGCTAAAGGTAATGATCTGAACCAATGATGGTCAAGTGACCGATGGTATGAGAATGATAGTTATTAATGTGAATAGACCGTGATATTTGAGTTAATTTGAATATTGTACTGTGGAAGGATATCTTGCAAACTATCATTTATATTAGGGTAGCAACTAGCAACACATCAACCAATCGAGTATTGAGTCAATATCAAGTGTTAGAACCTAATTTGGTTAGTTTGTTAGTATGAAAACAGGAGCAGAGACAATAGTCCCGGAGTAATGTTCTGTGTCTGTTGGTTACAGTTGTTATGGACGGCAGCGAAAACGGGGTGCTGCATGGTTGTGTGCTACCTTAATTCAATAACAACCCTCAAACAATAAATTGGCTCTCATTGTCTTGATTATGTAATATAATATAATAATTATGATTATTTTCTGTGTTTTATGTAATTGAAAATTTTTCCAAATACTCAGAAATACAAAAATGTATACATAATATATTTTAGTACCTATTTGTTCTTGAGCAGCCTAAAAACAACCGACCTCTGGGTGAAAACGGAATTACGACAGAGCTCCAAAAAGTAGGTAGATTTCTTTGCTTTGGGACTTACAAAAAGAACTATAGACCTATCTCGCTCCTGAGACATGTAGGTATACAAGCTCTTCTCCGAGTTATTACCAACCGCCTCGATTATTGCTATTAATTATTATTATTGTTACCTGACCCTGACGACTTTCAGCCGCCGAAATAGGCTGGTTTTCGAAAAGGCTTCAGCACTGTAGATTTCACCTACACCATGCAGCAGGTTATGCAGAAGACTGAAGAGTACTGACAGCCTGCCACTATGTTTGGCGTTTGTGGGCTACGAAGGAGTCTTCGACACCATCGAAACCTGGGCTGTTCTGGATTCTTTGCAGCGATGTCGTATACACTGGCGGTTCATTTAAGTGATGAAATGTTAATAATATGTAGGTATACGATGCTGCAAAGATGACCGTCCAAATTCGTAACTTAAAATCAAATTGTATTCATATTCGGGGTGTAAGACAAGGAGATGTAATATTACCAACAATGTCTACGAACGCATAGTGGACCTCTGGAAGACCTTGAATTGGAAAGGACGGGCCATTAATAAAAACTGCCAATACATTTCTCACCTCCGTTTTGCGGTTGACATCGTTATTCTGGCGGAGTCTGCAGGTTATCGGGAAGATGTTGAAAAGCCTAAGTGATGCAACACGGCTTGTGGGCGTTGGCATGAATTTGTATGAGACGAGTCATGTTCAATAAAAAATAATTAGGTATGTAAATTGTCCGGAAGCCAATCCATGTCGGAAACTCGAGAATTGTGTTGTCCAGGAGTACTTATGTATATGTACTTGGGTCATACTATAAAACTAAGACAAATTAAACTGAAAAATCTTTTGGCGTATTTAGTCCTACGGTAGGACTGTTCAGTGGGACTAATGGGAATGAACCGGGAAAAAAAGTCCCATTAGTCCTACGGTAGGACTGTTCAGTGGGACTAATGGGAATGAACCTATTCGTTAGGCTGGGAAGCATTACTAAAGTTAGGTACGTCTGGATGATATCAGCAGTGTACTGAGTATGTGGGAAATGCCTATATCCAGGTGTGAATTGACAAACGCTGACATGATCATGATATCCAGAAAATTGTGGCTGGACTTTAACCGATTCATGGCCCGTGACCGTGACGCACCTAGCGCGTCATGAAGAAACCTTCAGGGAGGCCCATGACGCGATAGGCGCGTCATTAGAAATTTTATATAAAAATGAACACATTAGATTAGAGAAAGTAATAACTGTGGCCACTAGGTTTTTTTGGAAAATTAAATTGTTAGGAGTCGACAACCATACGGTATAATTGTAATTGTATAATTTATTAATTCACACACTAAAAAATAAAAAAAATGTCCAATGTAAGTATCATTTACACAACTCTTTTATGGTAATGTTTATTTTGATTCAAAATGCAATATGATCATTATGGGAAAGTTAGAAAATATAACACGTACGAAGATCTGTTCTTAGGACTATGTCATCGATTTTCAAATCAATATAAGATTTTTGAAAGTCGCTTATCACAGCCGGGAATCGAACCTACCAAATCTATGAAATTAATCATTAATATGTCACCAATCAACAGATTTGATATAAAAAATTAAGATTTTTTGATTTGCGATTAAATACTACCCAAAGGTTTACAATTCCTGGTGGAAATATGAAAGTTACCTTCCATCTCCTATGAAACACGTAGAAAATCATTTTAAAACACACATAACGAATTAATTAAAACAAAACACACAGTAACCGGTCTCAAATTGTATTATTATACTTGAAATAGCTTGAAATAGCTTTATAACATTACCGAGGGCCGACGATTTAGGAGGGCCAATGACGCGCCTCGCGCGTCATTTAATTTTGTATGGGGCCGGGGCATAAAGGCTCTAGAAATGAAGGTGGCAAGGAATCGGGATCTAATTCATAGGTGTATTGGACAGCAAATTGTGTACATATTTAAACAAAACTGTCCAATGTTTAGGGTGCGGTTCCACTGAGGCGGAGCGGAGCGGAGCTGTGCGCGAACAACCAATCACATGGCTTGAAATCCACATCTCATTGTGCCTCGCGTGGTTTTCAAGGCATGTGATTGGTGAATCGCGCACAGCTCCGCTCCGCTCCGCCTCAGTGGAACCGCACCCTTATAGTTTGGTGAAATAGTGTGACTATACCTAATCTGATATCTAACCAAGGCAAACTATCATTATTATACTTACCTTGGTTAGGTATTTTACAAATAATTATTATAAAATATGAAAATTAACAGTAAGTAAGTAAATGAAAAAAATCTGAATGCTGAATTATAAATAAGTAATAAGTAGATAGGTATATTTTATAAAATGTTACAAAACAAGTTTCGGTTCAAAGAAGTAGGTAACAACTGTTTCACCAGACTTTTATCCTGGTTGTAGAGACAGCAATGTTAAGTAAGAATAATTTAACTAAACTAGTCGATTCGCAAGATCCTTCAAGCGATCACGGATTATTGACGAATCAAAAAATGCAATTATAGGCACTTTTCATGACATATTTGGGCTTATTATACCATAACTCATATTTTGTTAATCATACTCATATTTGTACAGTCGGCCGCAAAAGTCGCTTGACAAAATCTAAAGTGCAAAACACCTGAACACCCAACACAATAATTGCATTTTACGAGCGCTGCGGTCTTCTATCACGAACGGGACTCGCGGCGATTGTCTTCGCGTTCAGTCGGTGCCGAGCTACACAGAAATCATGTATGACGGAAATGTGTTACCTATGTAGATCTTGAGAAAATCGATAAAAAGACTTTAAGATATAAACGTCGGGGTTTTTTCATTCCAAACTATTATATTTTTAAACTACATTGGTAGTTTTTCATTCGGGTGCCAAAACATAAAGACCAGCTAAAGCGATGCTGACCCTCGAAAAAGCAACATAAAGTTGATCATAAGAAAAAAAGCCGGTTCGATTCCCGATATATGTATAGATATCCCGATATATAGATATTAATGAGCCCGCGACTTCATTCGCTCATGGAAGCTTTTCCCGCGTAAATCTCGATCCCGCGGGAAGTCCGGAACAAAAAGTAGCTTATATAATGCTCCATAACCTCCTCTACCTCCCACTGAAAGTCCCATAAACATCTGAACCCACGACCTCATTCCCGGGTATGAGTTTTTACCGCGTGAATCCTAATCCCGCGGGAATTCAGGGATAAACAGTACCCTATATGTTGCTTCAAAACTTCCTCAATCTCCTAGTAAAGGTCGCATAAAAATTTAAGCCCGCAACTACGCGCAGGAGTTTATTCCGCGTAACTCCAGATCCCGCGGGATTTCCGGGAAGACAGACTTGTTAGTTTTATACTAATGTTTGTTTAGAAGCTATTTATACCCCATACGCGAATAAGGTTTTCCCGCGTAAATTCCGATCCCGCGGGATTTCTGGGATAAAAAATATCCTATATGTTAATCTAAGTTGCCCTCTATGTGTGTGCCAAATTTCATGAAAATCGGTTCAGTAGTTTTTGCGTGAAGGAGTAACAAACAAACAAACAAATACACAAACTTTCACATTTATAATATTATTATATATATATATATAGTAGGATTATTTATATTAGAATTATCGCAGGGTCGAGATTCACGCGGGAAAAACTTTGTAACACACAGAGTTCCACGCGGGCGGAGCCGCGGGCACAGTTAGTTAAATAATATAAGTTTATTCATACGATGTGTGATCGCAACTGATAAATACGCATATATCATTATCACCCCTTCAGTAGAAACCCGGATATCGCCGGTGGCATGGACAAACATAAATAACATCTTAAAAACTCTCAGCCTACATATAAACAAACATTTATCTATGACATATATTTATACATACCTACATATACTTAAGAGGTAAGAACAGGCTATAAAACAAACGGCAAAGAAGAGTTTCTAACAATTTATTTTATACTAGCTTTTGCCAGCGGCTTCGCCCGCGTGAATTTCGTTTAAACTTACCCCTTTATTTCACCCACTTAAGTGTCATAAACGTAAGAGTAGATATAGATAAAATATAGGTATACTTAATCAGAAAGCTTCGAACTGCTAAGCTATCGGGAGTTACACGTGTTATTGTGAGTCAACCATAAAAGATAGACATATGCTGTCGTGGAATATTTTTTTCAACACACTTGCTCGTAAAGTTGCTATTTTTTCTTTAATCTTACGCCCGGAATGCGGTTTATTACACACTAGTGCGTTTTACTTTTCATTGCCGCACTAGTGTTTTTCTTATTCCACTTTTTTTTAATATCCGTAAAGAGGTTGTTACCAAAAGATTTGTTATTTTGTAAATAAATAAACTTGTTGTACTTAGTCAAAATCTGATAAGATAAGATTATACTTCATCTAATTATCTATTAAAGCATTTATAAAATACAATATTTTAAATCATTAATTACCGTAAATTCTTATTAGAAATACATAATTATTTAGTTTAATATATTGTGGCTGAATGTTCGGTGTCTCTGGACTTAACCTGCGCGCGCATAGTTATTCAACCAAAGATACGGCGCGCGAAAAAATAAACCGCGCCATTTTGTGTTTTGTGCAAACATTTGTTCGTTTATAATTTGCTGATTTGTGACTGAAAAATGTCGATACATAATTGTTTTTTTCCTCGCAAGTGTGTTGAAAAACGTCGTATGATACGCGTGTGCTTTGTTCATGACCAACTTCGCACACTTGTATCATAATGTACTTATATAATTTTAAGGAGAACATTTCCGTCATACATGATTTCTGTGTAGCTTTAACCATTAAGGTTGCACACGCGACGGAAGCTTAAAAAATGGAGTAACTTCTCCCGTTTCCCCAACATTTCCCTTCACTGCTCTGCTCCTATTGATTGTAGCGTGATGAAAAGTATACTATAACCAGCGCGGGAGTATGAAAAATAATTGTACCAAGTTTCGTTAAAATCCGTCGAGTAGTTTTTGTTTCTATAACGGTTATACATCAGACAGACAGACAGACAAAAATTTTACTGATTGCATTTTTGGCATCAGTATCGATCCCTAATCACCCCCTGATAGTTATTTTGGAAATATATTTAATGTACAGAATTGACCTCTCTACAGATTTATTATAAGTATAGAAGATTACAAACAGACACTCCAATTTATTTATTTGTATTGACGTATCACTAAATTACAAAGGAAATTTCCAATTTATCTATAGAATATCTACAAATCCAGAAAGAAAAAAGAACCGGCCATTTTGAAATGAACGCACGCATAGAGCAATGCGCTTGTGTAATAATCTGACTCCCTGTTAACATTTCGAAAAATATATCGATAAATCTCTCTCGAGTTTTATCCAATTGACGACCCGGATGGCGCAATGGTTAACACGCCGAATCGCTATTCCGAGGGTCCTGGGTTCGATTCCCAGCGAGGCGGAAATTTGAATTGCCGTTCTCGGTCTGGGTGTGTGTCCTTGTCTTGTGTGTTGTCCATGGCACCCACGACGACACAGGGTATCCTGGTGTGGGGCTATGAGTGTGAAGCGTTATAAAACAACATGATACCTACAGTTACTTAGTTCAATCGTTAGGGTACGTAACGACTTAAAAAAATAATAAGAATAAGTACCTATATGCAATCGTATTATGAGTAAGGAAAAATTACGTCTTTTTAACCTATTAGAAATTGGAACCGATACCTACCTACCGACGGGTATTTTGTTTGCTATATTTTTATCAATTGGAACACAAAATTCACAAATGTTGTAACTTATATGTTATATCGATCAATAACATTGTAAAGTTAAGATAATCAACAAAACTTACCGCTTAATTTCCTTCGTTAATTTCTTAATTGAAACAAAAATCCCAGCGACCACGTGTAGGAAAGTTCGGCCAACAGTCGCAAGCGCAACCAGAAACAAGAAATGTCAATATTTTTTTTTCTGTATGAAATTCAAATTAAGTAAAGAAAAGTGTGTCTTGGACTCCAGTATTTTGGGAACACATTTCTTATATTAGAAATAGACAAAATAGACTATTAATAAGCGATTATTAAGCGAGCCGAGCGAGATAGTTACAATAGAGGCCCTGTGTCCCTTTCCAACAGGGTTACAAAAAGATTTTATTATTGTGAGACAAATTCAATTTTGCAATCTATCTACGGATGTGCTATAGATCTAAGGTACCTGAATATTATATTGGTGTGAGTTGGGCGGAGACGTAGCCAGGGTTTAGTGTGAACGTTTGAAACCATTTTTAAATCCAGGTGACGCATGTTGAATTAATGAGGGTCGCCGTTTTTGTGCTCACCAGTTGGCGCCACCGGCGAGTGAGGTCCTGCTGTCAAAGCCCGCCCTTACAATGGACTTAATATACTCAACAGGACTGAGCACTCCGAAAATTTGTATTTACGAAAATGAACCAAATTACAAGACATTAAAGTATATTTTCTATTGCGCCTAACACAGAGGCTAATCCGAGCCGAGAGAGATAGCCACAACAGAGGTCCCCGTGTCTCGTTCTTTCATATTGCCAGCTTAAAAATATATTTGAACAAAAATTTTGTTTCTCAAAACTTGGTTGAAACACTTGTGTATTATTGTTAATTTAACAAGCTTAAGTCACCGTATTATAATTGCATTAATTCCGCTGTATGTATATAAATTCCAAAAAGAAAATATAAATATAAAATATCTATCCTATTTTTTTTCTAATGGTAACCCGTTAAAGCGCATGAATGTCATAATGACAATGAATGACAAGAAAGATGCATGATTTGGCGACGCTTTCATATCGGCTAGGTAAAGTGCAGCGTTCTTTTATGGGGCTTGGTGTACAGTTCTATAATAAAGTCCATAAGGCAATCCGTGACCTGCCTTCAGAGTTGTTTAAGAAGCATGTAAAAGCACAACTCGTAGACAAGAGCTACTATAGTATACAGGAATATTTAGATGACAAAAAGGCATGGAAATTACCAGCTCTGCAACCAGCTCCGCTAGGTTAGTGCTTACCTGTATCAATTAAGTAATATTGTTCGATTCCAGGTATATAATAGATACTATGCATTCTTGACATGCATGCATGTCGTTGGAGTTTAATGAATTAAAAGATGCGGAGGAGTTTTTTTTCGCCGTTTTTTTCTCCTCAAGCACTTTTCCAAAACGGTGGTAGAATCAAAAAATTGACGTTCATAAGTGAATTTGTAAATTCCTAGATGAAATAAACAGTTTGACTTTGACTTTGACTTTGAAAATGACGTCGATGATTTGACATTTTTATGAATCTACAACTGTGGTGACCATGAATTATAAATTCCTGTATTGTGTGTTTGAGTAAGGTTCTTATTAATGTACTAATATTCCAGATTCCCAATAAATGAAGAAATGCGACAAAAATGGCTCAGCAGTATACACGTGAAGCACAAAAATTGTTGTGGCAGAGGATGGGGCTCATACGCAGAGGATTGAGTGATTGATTATGAGATTTATGAGTGACTAGCTGTGCCCGCGGCTCCGCACGCGTGGAACTCAGTATGTCACAAAGTTTTTCCTGCGTTAATCCCGATACCGCGGGAATTCCGGGATAATAATATATGTTGCTCTAAAACCTCCTCTACCTCCCAGTGATAGTCCCATAAATAAATAAAAAACTAAGCCCGCGACTTGGCGCGAAGGTGTTTTTCCCGCGCGAAGCCTGATCCCGCGGGAATTGCGGGATCAGGCGAATTGCGGAAAAAGTAGCTTATAAGTATGTTGGTCCACAATCTCCTCTATCTCCCAGTTAAAGTCCACAATCTCCTCTATCTCCCAGTGAAAGTCCCATTAAAATATAAGCCCGCGATTTGGCGCATAAGAGTTTTTCCCGCGTGAATCCTGACCCCGCGGGAATTTCCGGATAAAAAATAGCCTATATGTTGCTTCAAAACCTCCTGAATCTCTCAGTGAAAGTCCCATTAAAATCCGTTCAGCCGATCCGGAGATAAGCCTGTACAAAGAGACAAACTTTTTTATTACCTTTCAACCCCTATTTTACCCATTTAGGGGATGATTTTTAAAAAACTTTGAAACAGGTTTTTCATTATTTTTTATCATAATTCTAAGCACCAATTTTCATAACACCTGGTTTACAATTGACGAACTTTCATACAAACTTTGAACCCCTATTAGACCCCCTTAGGGGTGGAATATCAAAAAATCCGTTCTTAGTGGATCCCTTCTAACTATAAACTACTACCCTGCCAAATTTTGTCTCAATACGTTCAGAGGTTTCTGAGATTTTGTGATGAGTGAGTGAGTGAGTCAGTGACCTTTCGCTTTTATAAGTATATATAGATATAGATAAAGTGAAGAAGAGGTTTTTTTTTTAAAAAAAATTCGTCAACATACCTAATTTTGGTGATGTGGTAGTGGAGTATTTGTGGCGAAGGAATATAATACAATATTAATGATTTTGTTTGTTTTCATTTCGTTACTGTGAATAAAATGCTGCTTGCTGTCTTACAATGAATCGGGTGAATAGGGGGGCCGCAGGGCCCCCCCATACGAAGTGCTCGGTGGGCGAAGCCCCCCGCCATAAAAAAGGATCATGCAATTAAAATGGAGGAACATTGAATTAAACGCATAGTATTGTGCTGCTCAGAGGCTTATTACCTTAAAAGTTATTTGCCGTTCTATAAAAATAGTTCTTAGTTATTGGAGAAAGGTAGTAAAATTAAAAGAGTTAAAAACATTTCATTAAGGTATAATTAAAACTTAAATGACTATAGTGAATCGGTATTATTAATATTATGTCCACAATGACCAGATTTGTAACAATTACATAGACTTGTCAAAAAAACGGAGTTCTGATCACCATTTTGAGTCAATGTATTGCATAATTTGACGCCATCGACACCTAAATGAATCGATCCGTTTGAATTTTGTACGAATTTAGCTGGGACATGGTGTTTATTGAAGTAAAAATAAAGTTTTCCTGTTATATCTCTTGCTGTTACCCCGTCATCTTCCGAATTTAAAGGTGTAGATAGATCGTTTTTAAATGGTTTCAATTCGTCATTGAAGTCACCGTTAGGAATGTCTTCAGTACCGTTAATGAAACTTTGTACCGTGTCGTTACTGTACTCGTGAGTAACGATTTTAACCAGTGGTACCTCGCTTTCCTTGTAACGAGCGCGGTTTTCAGAGTGTCCTTCAATAGATGGCGTAGCTGCTGTATTAACTTCGTCGTCAATACGCTTTTCTTTTATAACCTCTTGTTTTATTGTACTTGCTTCAACAGAAATGTTTTCTACGGATGTGGAGCCTTCGAAGGTCAGAGTTGTGGTATGCAAACTAGTAGTTTCACTTTGTATGGGCATCGGCGTAGTACTCTGAACGTTATTTGATTTGCTAACTTCTGTAGAAACATACTGGGTCGTAATGTGAGCATCAGATAAGTTTTGGATTTCGCCTGTAGATGTTGTAGCTGTATCGGTTGGAGATACTTCTGAAGATAGTGTATTGAGATTAATTGGTGTAGTATTGTGTTTATTGGATGTTGAATTGAGAATATCAAGTGTTTCTGCTCCAGATTCGGTATATTTAACTGTGGACACTGTAGTCTGTTCTTGGCGGTCACTTTTTTCTTTGGAGTTACTCTCACTTTGTACTGATGACTGCAAATTATTTTCTGTAACACTCGTGCAAATAGTGTTTTCAGTTGTATAATAATTGTTATTATTGTGTGACCTTTTATTATTCAGTTGATCATCGTCATCCGTTCTATACGTAGCACTGGCGAACTTAGATCTTGTCTTTTTTATTTCGTTCAGACTTTCCTCGATTATGTATGATATATGTGAGCATTTATTTTGAATAATTTTTTCCAGTTCTTCGTTCGATAAATTGCTGTAATTTTTAAACAGATAAATTTTTAATTTATCTTTCATATCACTATTTTTTCTCGAATGTAGTGCAGTGTAAAGATTAGTACATTCTAAAAGTCTTTGTTCAGTTAAATTAAGCTCCTCGGCTGTGAACGACTTCGTAGATGCTGATCTTTCAACGTCGCCATATATTACATCGACATCTAAATAAAGAGGTGCTTTTAGTGTTTGCTTGTTAGATTGAACATCTTTTTCGTGGCGGCTGTAAGGTGAATGAGCATTTTCTATATTGATTTCCATTGTTATGTCGTGCGAATGTAACTGCAGAGATGGTCGAAAAGTGTTTAGCTTCTCTGGGTCATTGCCAGAAGTGCGCCCTAGAAATACTGGGTTGGGAATATAGAATGGCTCATTTCGGAAATAAACTGGTAATGGCGCATAGTTTATGGGTTCGTAATAAATGCTTGAGTCATCTATTCTCTTCTGATACACGTTTTCATCGTACAAGCAGTTGCATTCCGGCTGAAACTCAATATGGTGAGTTCCAGACAATCTGAAAAAGTAAATATTGCAATGAAGATTATTTGATTGTTTGTATTATAATAGTATAATATTAATTTTAAAGCTCTGACTCAGTAAAAATGTCGCAGATAAATGATGAAATGTTGGCAAATGTGGCAATATTCTTATCTATAAAGTAGGTAGGTACGTGCGATTTGTTTCTAGTGGCATAAAAAATATTTTATCAAAGGGTTGGGATCAGTGGGGGCGGCTCCCAATTAATATAGTAAGTAATATTATATACCTACATACAATCAAGTCGTTTTGTGTAACGTACACGTAAGCTGATAGCTGAGTGATTAGAGTTGAATTCTAGCTACTTGGGTTCATAACCCTGCACACTCCTCTAATTTTCAAAACTTATGGGCCTATGAAAATTTAATTATCACTTGCTTCGGTAAAGGAAAACATTGTGAGGAAGCGTGTTAAGCAACAGTACGAGAGGTAGGTAGTAGGTAGATGACAGATGTAGGCAAATGTGTGGCGGTTAGTGACAAAAAAATTTAAACGCCTTCGTGGTCAGAGGGCAGGTAATGCGGTCTGTCCCGGTTGTTATCACTTGATAACACTCGTCAAGCCATGTCAGAGGCCGTCGTGTGCCATAATTAATAGGTTTATGTTAGGCACTAACTTCTCTAATAAATTGCACCGAAGCAGTGTGATGGAGCAGGTATTTTACTTTATAATTTTTTTTTCAAAAAAATATGCTACTAGAGAACCGCCCGCGCTTCGCTTCGGGACCCGTAGGTAACAGCTGCGTAGGTAACGCTCGCATAGGAAGCTCAGCTAAAAAGTAGCCTATAGCATTTGCCTATGACTTAAGTAAATTACATGTAGTATTTGATAGCGTAATTCAGAACTTGCAAATGAATTTTACTAACGCCATCTGTTAACAACTCCGGAACTAAATATCTAGCAAGTAACAAAAATCGATCTTCCCATGGGAATGAGATGTTTTTCCGCGGTAAAAAGTAGCCTACGTCACTCTCCACCCTCCTAACTATCCCCACACACATAAACCATACCATATAATAGCCATGTTGCGACGTGAAAGAGCCACGAACAAACAAACACACTTTCACATTTATAATATTAGTAAGGATTTAATTTTGGGTAACTATGATACCTCGAATAGATAAACTATGATAGCAACCGGTAAAAAAAAACAGAATGAAAGTAAGGCGGTTTCCTACGTGAGCGACGAAAACGACGCGACGCGACGTTGCGAACGCGACGAACGCGATCAAATCAACGGTATCCCTACTTGCGTCCTATGTGACAGTCTGCGACAACGCGCGACGCGACGTTGTCATTGTTGCGTGTAGCATCGCGTCGTGTTGCGTAGCGTCCTAAATGTAAAAACAAAAAATGTTTTGAACATAGTGCAGCAAGTCACGTTTCTCTACTAAAAAACAATTCGATAAGACCTGTACTTTAGTGCTATTTGTTGATAGTTTGTTGTCCAAATAATCAAAAGACACCGGGCGGTCATTTCGCCCTGGGACATTACATATGTATTATAATGGGTGCATAGTGGGTACGTTATGTACTTATCTACTTTAAGAAAAGCTACTAAGTACTTACTAACATTGAAATAAAAATTGGAAAGTAACCTACATGACACGGGTACTATGTTATCTCCATAATTATTATTTAAGTATGTTATCGTCAATTGAGTTTTGTTTTGTCAAATAAATCACGTGTTTCATAGAATTTAATAACAAGGACATTAATAATAATAGGGTAGTTACGGTTGTGAAAAATAAACTTGATTTTCCTAATAAAAAGCAACAAAAAATATAAAACTGCAAAATAAACACGCTTTCTCGCCTTAAAATAAAATAAAATACTAATTCTTTTTTTATTTCCGGAAAACGCCGTCAGAACTTGTCAGCCATTTTGATGACGTAATAATGGTAAACTGTACAGTGCCACAAACATATCTGACCCGGTGGCCAAAATTGGAACTAATGCAAATGTTATACTGTTGTCAGAAAAATACCAAGACAGTAGCGCCACCCTTACCAGGTCAAATAAGTTTGTGGCACTGTATGTAAGACCGGCATTCATTCAAGTCGTTAACAAGGAACATTATACCCACGATTAAGTATGCACGAAACTGAACTGACAGTTTGGTTCTTGGAGGAATAAGTTTGCCTTTATGACGTCACACCAATGCCTCTCGTGTTTTAGGTCACGTGACATACCGATTAAAAATTTCGAATTTTAATATTGTTTATTAAAATAATTATGTGCTTTTATGACTCAAAATCAGAATATTAAAGTATATTTCTACATAATTTTTTTTTATCAAATTTCATAGTTTATTTTTCATTACGGAAAGTACCCTATTGTTGTGGTATGTGTGATTAAAATATTATTATTTGTGTACCTACTTACTTAACTAAGTAAGTAATTAAAAATGAAAATAGGTATTTGTGTAATGTTTTATTTCATTGGCCTGTCAGTAAATACTGAATAATGTGTAGAAAATTCATTACCTACCTAGGTAATATATGTAGGTATATTAAAAAAAAATTAAAAAATCTCTCACACTTTTGCGATTAGTTCATATTTTGTCGATGACGTAAAGTTGTACATTCGTCTTATTAACTTGGTAGAAGCGTAGATTAAATTCAAACTAAAGTAAACCCTTGAAGTGTGCAAATAAAAAAATACTTACAAATATTCGCAGTACTCCGCACAAGGGCGGTCAGCAGTAACTGCGAACACCCAGGCCACCGTCCAGAATTGAATCACTTTCATAATTAGCGGAAACCATAAAAATCAGTGGAATTCATTAAGCCAACTCATTAGGCCAGAGTTGCTGGGTTCCGCGTTACCGATTCGTAACACACCACACGACAAATTACCAGCATCATAATATTCATAATCAAGACAATGTAATTGAGAGTTAAGCATAACGTTACAACTGTTATTTCTCCGAATTGTCGCGAGAAAACCTGCCCAATACCTGGATGGTAAGGTGTAAATTTAATTAAAATGACCGATGATCAAATTGGTATTGTGAAGGGTAACCATTTACAATTTATTCGCTCGGACTTTTACGGGACACATTTTCGCTAACTGCAATTACAACACAATTATAGCAATTATACATCAGACAAACATAAAAAATAATTTTCAATTACAATAATACTTTATAACTATGTATATAATCGATCTAAAACTGTTATATAAATCATCTTGAATAATTTTTTTATAATTGAATAGGCATTTCGACACATTATAATATGCTTCTGCTGCAAGGCCAAGTACAAATGTAGTAGGTACATGCATTAAATCATTGTAACTTGAAACTATCATTTGTTGGAATGTGTAGATACACTACAAATGGGATTATATTTGATACGAAAAACGTTTGGTAGCTCTACTCAAGTGCATTGTATAACGTGCTTATGATGTAGTTCAATCCACTAACAACCAACGTGATGACAATGCTGTGCCCATTGAAGTTTGCCCTAATAATTTAGTTTGCTCATCGAAAAAATGTGTTTCTTCTTTACTAATGGATCATTTCTCAGATCATGCGTTAGGGTTTTCAGGTAGAAATTGCTATTTTAACAGTAAAACCTTCTTTGTTGTTATAATAAATATTTTAGGAAATCACATTCATTTATTTCTTAACTGTTGCCAGCAACTTCGTTCGTCCATAGGAGTTTTTCCCACCTCCTCTAACTTCCAGTCCCATAAAAAACCGTTCAGCCGTTCAACATATAGACATACAGATATACAGACATATAGACAAACAGACAAAATTTAAAAAATATTGTTTTGGGTTCTCGTGCGTATACAAAGGCGCCCCATTATAGATTTTTGCATATTTTTTTCATGTATAGACAGCGATCAGTTACAGTTTTATTATAATATAAGTATGTATAGATAAAAACTGTATTGAAATACTGTTGACGAACCTGAATGGGTTTATAATTAGACTTTTTCAACACACTTGCTCGTAAAGTTGCTATTTTTTCTTTAGTCTTACGCCCGGAATGCGGTTTATTACACACTAGTGCGTTTTACTTTTCATTACCGCACTAGTGTTTTTCTTATTCCACTTTTTTTTTTAATATCCGTAAAGAGGTTGTTACCAAAAGATTTGTTATTTTGTAAATAAATAAACTTGTTGTACTTAGTCAAAATCTGATAAGATAAGATTATACTTCATCTAATTATCTATTAAAGCATTTAAAAAATACAATATTTTAAATCATTAATTACCGTAAATTCTTATTAGAAATACATAATTATTTAGTTTAATTTATATTGTGGCTGAATGTTCGGTGTCTCTGGACTTAATCTGCGCGCGCATAGTTATTCAACCAAAGATACGGCGCGCGAAAAAATAAACCGCGCCATTTTGTGTTTTGTGCAAACATTTGTTCGTTTATGTATAATTTGCTGATTTGTGACTGAAAAATGTCGATACCTAATTGTTTTTTTCCTCGCAAGTGTGTTGAAAAACGTCGTATGATACGCGTGTGCTTTGTTCATTACAGTCTTGGCTCTATTACAGCCCTCGCCTTGCGGCTCGGGCTCAATTCCACCTCGACTGTAATGACCAACTTCGCGCACTTGTATCATAATGTACTATTGTATCACAGTCGGCAACTACCTCGCAACACAGCTTGCAGTTTCGTTCGCGTTCAATATGAAATTCGTTTTATCCTAAGTACAGAAATGCCAGTTTTTTAAAGATAAAGATTGAGATAAGATTGAGGTTCATTGTAGATTGACAGCAAAAATTTAAAATGTTTTAAGTAAATTTTCCTTACAAGCCAAATTGAATTGTGAGTACCTACAGGTAAAAAAGTTTTAGCGAAGAGTGGCAATTATATATTCTCGGCAACTCGAGTTTAGTTGGTCTTGGTAGTGGTAGGGCCTACGAAGCGAGAGGTGCCGGGTTCGATTCCCGGTTGGAGCGCAGATATTTACGTGAGAGATGGATAATATATGTACTTATTTGTTCTTCCCACTGCGAAGACGTTACTGGAATCATACCAGTAGGTAAATGTGAGATTATTACAGGATGCACGAGACAGGAACTGTTGCCTAAATGACTTCGAATATCCTAGTTACATAATTACGATTTTAACTTATAAATGTAAATTATAGCTTATGTTAATATAGTGATATCTAATATGTGTGAGTAAATATATCTCAAACGTCAATTTGCTAAATGCCTCCCTCATTATCACCGGGTTGGTCTGTGGTTGTGCATTATCGTCCAGTGAATTGAATTTATCTTTAGTTACGTAATTATGTAAGCAATAACGCGTACTATTGCATGTATACAATGTAACGTAGCATAGGTACCTACTGTAAAATCAAGGTTATGCTTGTTTATCTGCAATTTTAGCTTACAGAGATACGTGTATTGCACATAATGCACTCAAGTAGTTTCATATTTCATAGGTATGTAACTATTTATTTCTAATAAGCCCTATCTTCTGTCCGGGAAACCAATCTATTGTGGCCACTCTCGAAAGTTATTAGACGTGATTCTTTAAACCAACATAACTTTTTTAAGCTATTACATAGCTTCTATCGCGGGCCTTGAGCGTGGAGACCGAATCCAGAAATTCCGTAACGAAAAAACCTAACACCCCCCACTCTAACTCCCCTCACTCAAATCTATCGATACATACCAGAACTTACTTTATAACGGCTAAACCGATTTGGCTAATTTTAGTCTTGAAATATTCGTGGAAGTTCAGGGAAGGTTGCAGCGATGAGAAAATATGGAAAAATTGCGAGGAAAATACTAAAAATGAAAATTTTAATTTCCCATACAAATCTTACCTGTCAAACATTTGATTTTCGCCCCGTCGTCGGTTCGGTATTTTAAGAATAATTACATGTAGATCTGGATTAAATAAGGCGTTGGAATCGACAACATGTATTCATAATTATCGCGTATTTAGACTTAAAACATGCAAAATAACATAGACATATAGTATAGTACATACATGACATAAAATAATGACACTATAATGACATTTTGGTTGTTGTATTGCGTGCGTTCAGAAATATATTTTGTATAATTTGCTTTACTCTTTATCATATTATGTCAAATCGCCCCGTGAGATGTCCGCCCATTATGACGTAACAATTTTCTGTAATCAAACTGGTTCCTTTTTTTAGTTTGAAGCTTATAAAATTGTCAAATCCTCAAAATAATCCGTAGAAATATTTTAACGATTATATTAGAAAATCACATTGAAATGAAAAACAAAATACAGCCACAAGAGAAATAACGAAACGAAGATTCATCAAATAGGTTAAAAACTTATAGCAGTCTTTACACTTATTTTTCGAAATAGATTTTTCTACGGGACGCAGCAATACATTGGAGGGAGCTGAAGATAACTCCATTTGTGTCTGTTTTAATTAATGACCTATTAAGTATAATGGAGGAATTTTATGCCTCTACTAAAACAAGTGTGAGGAGCAAGATCAGCAGGAGGTGGTGATAAGAGATCTGCAGAAGCGAGGTAGTTAGGCCGAAACTGAAAGCTCTTTCCATTAAAAGGAAGATTTCAAATAATATAATGACATTATGTGTCAGAAAAAATTTATGTGGATGTCCGAGCAAGAGAATCATTGTGGTAGAATATGGATTAACCGTGTATATAATCAAAGGGATTAATGATGTTATGAGGAATCAAGACGAATATTAATTAATAACAGCACTATATAAGAATTGATTTGTGATATAATAAATAAAATAATAGTACATTATGATACAAGTGTGCGAAGTTGGTCATTACAGTCGAGGCGGTATTGAGAGCGAGCCGCAAGGCGAGGGCTGTAATAGAGCCAAGACTGTAATGAACAAAGCACACGCGTATCATACGACGTTTTTCAACACACTTGCGAGGAAAAAAACAATTAGGTATCGACATTTTTCAGTCACAAATCAGCAAATTATAAACGAACAAATGTTTGCACAAAACACAAAATGGCGCGGTTTATTTTTTCGCGCGCCGTATCTTTGGTTGAATAACTATGCGCGCGCAGGTTAAGTCCAGAGGCAAAGAACACCGCCATTCAGCCACAATATATTAAACTAAATAATTAGATATGTATTTCTAATAAGAATTTACGGTAATTAATGATTTAAAATATTGTATTTTTTAAATGTTTTAATAGATAATTAGATGAAGTATAATCTTATCTTATCAGATTTTGACTAAGTACAACAAGTTTATTTATTTACAAAATAACAAATCTTTTGGTAACAACCTCTTTACGGATATTAAAAAAAAGTGGAATAAGAAAAACACTAGTGCGGCAATGAAAAGTAAAACGCACTAGTGTGTAATAAACCGCATTCCGGGCGTAAGACTAAAGAAAAAATATCAACTTTACGAGCAAGTGTGTTGAAAATATATAATTGTAATTGCATAAGTTGATAAAAAATGCTATGCAATAGCTTTACCGCGGCAGTCTCCGAGTGCCACACGTCTTATTTTAATTCTCTTTTAAATTGAGACTTATCACGATAAATAAGAATAAATAAAGAAATTCGCGGAAACCATACCTCATTGGTACAGCTCTACTGACTAATGCGCGGACTAAGGCACAAATAAACAGACAAATTAATACAAATTACCTAGTAAATTAATTTCAACAATGCTGTAACATACTTACTACGTTGTTGAAATATTGTACGAGTATTTGTTTGCATTAAATTTATGGAATGGGTGTCACTTTGCAATTGTTGTCTACCACCTATTTCGATTTAGACAGGAATAGATTCGTGTGAGTTACAAAATACTAGATCGCTGAGATTTTTTTTGTTACGGAACTAAAATTAAAAAGTACTCATATCAAAAAGGAAACAAAAAGGAACTTAAGAAAAGGGACCATAGAAACCTTGGATAACTACTTTGAGATACAAACAGGTGAAATCAGCAATTGACGGGTTTTTATTAACCTTTTAATGATTATAAATAATTATTTTTTGCAATGCCAGAAAAATAAGTTTTCTAGATAATGCATAATGTATGCACTGTGCATTTCAAAAGTATGTTAAGGTGATGTCATTGTTGGTTGAACGTTAAGTGGCTCATCAACAGTCGTTGGTTGGTAATTTGTCAATTATCAACAAAGGCAGACATTTGTTTACTTGGTAGGTACACTCGACTATACTCGAGTCGCGTCGCCGAGAATATGGAATTGCCACTCTCCGCAATAAAAGAATTTCTCTACTTGATCTCTTACCAGGTGGTAAGGGCCTAGAGCTCACCCGGGGAAGTACCACCGCCCCCCACGGTACTTACTACCATTACCCTATAATAAGGTACTCTATGGTACCATTCGTACCTACCGTGTAATAATTGTTTTAAGAACAATTGTGTTCCGGATAGGAATGTGTGAAGCCGGTTACACTTTTTTAGAAACGACTATCACAGTCCTCAGGGGTAGCAACGCATCTGTGACCGAATTAGAACGAGATTCATACTAACAATAACTAACTGGACTATTACTAACATTAACTAACAGGACTAATTATCACTAACAGTCCTCACATTTATTAACAAACTAACCAACTAATAAGTATTTTAACATCATCTACTAACTGGACTAACCATCCTCGTCCCTTTGAGTCTAGTTCTAGGTCAGTCACAGTTGTTATGGGCGGCAGCGGAAGGGTGGTGCTGCATGCTCGTTTGCTATCTTAATTCCATAAAAAAATAGTTCAATTTATTTTGTAAGTAATTTCTTAAGGGGATTTAAATACTCGCCACCAAATTACAATGAACCTTAATTACTGAAGCAGAAAGCTGGAATTTGTGTGTATTGCCAAAACGAATTCCATATCGAACATGAACGGAGTACCTATTGAACGAGGTATCGCATATATAGGGTGTCCGGCTTCGATCTGTACAAACTTATAGGGTGTGTAGTATGAGTTATTTTATGAATAAAATTCTTCTACATACTATGTCTAAACCCGACTCCCCTCGATCTACAGCCATTTTAATTTTTTACTAATTTTTTTTGGACCATGCACAGTAAAATTACTATAACTTAAGAAGTTTAGGTCCAATCTTCTTCAAAACTAAATTAGTTTTTACTCACTGGTAGGGGCCATCGATTTAACAGCTAAAATAATTCAAAAACTGGCTTCTACATATTAAAATAATAAATTAAATGTAGTTTTTTTTAATTTTTTAAGATTTTTCAGAAAATAGCCCTGGCCATGATTATTTTTTATTAACTCGTCTATCAGATGTTAAGTTTACCTAAACAACGACACCAAAAACGCAATTCTGAGACAACGGGTAACCGAGAAATCGTTGTTTGAACACAGCGCTCTCTAAGGTGATTTATGAACAAGCTCCGAATTCCATGTGGAATCAGGTAAAAATTTGACATTTTGGGTATTGTTGAGGTAAGAAAGGGACAAAATAGTATTTTTGGGAAATAAAGTAATTTAAATTTAATTTAAATTTTGATTTATTTCACCCATAAAAAATGTTAACCCCCCCCCCTAACAAAAAGTAACATTAGGTATTCCCCCCCCCCCATAACATTATTCCCCAAAATTACTATTTTGTCCCTTTCTTACCTCAACAATACCCAAAATGTAATTTTTTTACCTGATTCCATATGGAATTCGGAGCTTGTTCATAAATCACCTCAGAGAGCGCCGTGTTCAAACAACGATTTCTGGGTTACCCGTTGTCTCAGAATTGCGTTTTTGGTGTCGTTGTTTAGGTAAACTTAACATCTGATAGACGAGTTAGTAAAAAATAATCATGCCCGGGGCTATTTTCTGAAAAATCTTAAAAAATTTAAATAACTATATAATTTTTTTTCATAAATTCTACATTTAATTTATTATTTTAATATGTAGAAGCCAGTTTTTAATTACTTTAGCTGTTAAATCAATGGCCCCTACCAGTGAGTAAAAACTAATTTAGTTTTGAAGAAGATTGGACCTAAACTGCTTAAGTTATAGTACTTTTACTGTGCATGGTCCAAAAAAAAATTATTAAAAAAAGACGTGTGGCACTCGGAGACTGCCGCGGTAAAGCTATTGCATAGCATTTTTTATCAACTTATGCAATTACAATTATATATTTATTTTATTTATTATATCACAAATCAATTCTTATATAGTGCTGTTACCTATTAATATTCGTCTTGATTCCTCATAACATCATTAATCCCTTTGATTATATACACGGTTAATCCATATTCTACCACAATGATTCTCTTGCTCGGACATCCACATAAATTTTTTCTGACACATAATGTCATTATATTATTTGAAATCTTCCTTTTAATGGAAAGAGCTTTCAGTTTCGGCCTAACTACCTCGCTTCTGCAGATCTCTTATCACCACCTCCTGCTGATCTTGCTCCTCACACTTGTTTTAGTAGAGGCATAAAATTCCTCCATTATACTTAATAGGTCATTAATTAAAACAGACACAAATGGAGTTATCTTCAGCTCCCTCCAATGTATTGCTGCGTCCCGTAGAAAAATCTATTTCGAAAAATAAGTGTAAAGACTGCTATAAGTTTTTAACCTATTTGATGAATCTTCGTTTCGTTATTTCTCTTGTGGCTGTATTTTGTTTTTCATTTCAATGTGATTTTCTAATATAATCGTTAAAATATTTCTACGGATTATTTTGAGGATTTGACAATTTTATAAGCTTCAAACTAAAAAAAGGAACCAGTTTGATTACAGAAAATTGTTACGTCATAATGGGCGGACATCTCACGGGGCGATTTGACATAATATGATGAAGAGTAAAGCAAATTATACAAAATATATTTCTGAACGCACGCAATACAACAACCAAAATGTCATTATAGTGTCATTATTTTATGTCATGTATGTACTATACTATATGTCTATGTTATTTTGCATGTTTTAAATCTAGGCGGTGGCTAGTCGTCCGCTAAGCGGATGAATAAGCGGTGGCTAGTCGTCCGCTAAGCGGATGAATAAGCGGTGGCTAGTCGTCCGCTAAGCGGATGATTAAAATATAATTATTCGTCCGATTAAATTTAGTCGTCCGACTATCGGACGAATAAGTTTAATTTATTCGTCCGTTTAGCGGACGACTAGACACTTCGTTAAATCTAAATACGCGATAATTCGACTATTATGAATACATGTTGTCGATTCCAACGCCTTATTTAATCCAGATCTACATGTAATTATTCTTAAAATACCGAACCGACGACGGGGCGAAAATCAAATGTTTGACAGGTAAGATTTGTATGGGAAATTAAAATTTTCATTTTTAGTATTTTCCTCGCAATTTTTCCATATTTTCTCATCGCTGCAACCTTCCCTGAACTTCCACGAATATTTCAAGACTAAAATTAGCCAAATCGGTTTAGCCGTTATAAAGTAAAAGTTAGTTAAGTTAACTCAGTTAAAAGTTCTGGTATTTATCGATAGATGTCACTGCTGTGCCGGTCGGAGTGGGGGGTGTTAGGTTTTTTCGTTACGGAATTTCTGGATTCGGTCTCCACGCTCAAGGCCCGCGATAGAAGCTATGCAATAGCTTAAAATTAAAATGGCTGTAGATCGAGGGGAGTCGGGTTTAGACCTAGTATGTAGAAGAATTTTATTCATAAAATAACTCATACTACACGCCCTATAAGTTTGTACAGACCGAAGCCGGACACCCTGTATATCGGTATAACGCATCTCATCACTGTCTCACAGCTAGCAAAGCGTTTATATAATGGCTACAACCCGGTAATGGCCACTTCAGTAGTGGGCATGGGTCTCGCCTCATTATTGAGGACACCTAGAGCATACTCCACCACGGTGCTCCACTGCAGATTGGCGGAGGGATTAGTCGCCAACCCAGTATTGGAAGTTTTCAAGCCGCCTGAAGGCCTTCCGAAATGGCTAAACGACTGCTATCTATCGATAACAACCGGGACCGACAGCTTTACATTCCTTCCGAAGCACGGAAGCGCTCAAAAAATTTTTGCCACTAGCGGTCACCCATCCAACTACCGATCGCGCCCGCAGTTGCTTATCTTTGTCGATCACATGGTATTGATACATGAGCGCTTCGATTCGCTTATTTACACACGTTGGCCATGTGTGAATTGGTTAACTTTACACATCATTGAGTATATTGAGTATATTATTATTGGTACGGGAGCCGACGATGCTAAATGTGGATTTACTCGAGCGTCATAGAGACCTATTGGGTTGCAAAGCTTAGATGATAAGAAGAAAAAAATATTATATAATGTATACCTTTTCATCGGTGGGGGAAGCGGCTATAGACTTTTGAATATGTAAAAAAATAATGTCCATGTGTACATACTCGAGCGCTTCAGATATTGTAAGCATCAATGTTCTACGTATTTTTAATAATGTACTATGTTAATCTGATCGTTTGTTTGATGGGGATGACCGTATGTAAGGGATGAAAATGAGAGAGAAAAAATCAAATCGAGCACGTCAGATTTTTCAAGGGGGTGTTAAGTGAACCTAAAAAAAGCTCTCATTCAATAATCTGACGATTTCGATGTGACGCAAACTCGCTACCATTATTATAATGTGCAAAAAAAAATCGAACTTATATATGGGGCTCATATTACTGAAAACTAGAGGGATGAAGATGAATCTAGACCTCCCTGTTCATTACTCCAATGTCCAAACTACCTAAGTAGCTACTTGTATATCTGCTAAATCCTTGATAGTGTTGATATTACGTAATTATAATGCCATTTAAATCTTATCTACTTAAGTACTTTGTTTTTTTAACGAGTTTTACGTAGAAGAAGAAAAACGAGCTGACTACTTCACTGATGTTATTACCTACTCGTAAATATAAATTTATTGTAGTTAATGTGCATGGGCGTTGTCAGCTGATCTCGATGGCAGATGAGGTGGTGGTGGGGGGGGGGGGGGGTTAAACCGACAAATTGTAACGGAGGATTTTTATGCCTCTGCTATACCAACTGTGAGGAGCAATGACTGCAGGAGGTGGTGATATGAGATGTGCTGAAGCGAGGGCAGTTTTGGCATACTGGTGTTGCCAGATGTGGAGTGGAGAGGTGCTATTGAGAGGAGCGGTGCTTTTGAGCAGAGTAGTGTTTTAGTGGAGTGGAGAGGAGTGAGGAGAGGAGAGGAGTCAGATCTTTCTTTTCAGGTTTTCTATTAAAATGATACTGGCCAGCGACCTGGCCGGTACCTATTTGAAACTGGAACGACGACAGCAAAGGAAGATTTGTTGTTGTCAATACTTTAATAATTCAATAAATTGTAACTGAAGTTGTAACACGAGTCGTATTATTTTGCCCTTTTATAAAATAGTTGCACCCAATGACATTATACATAAAATAATATATATATAAAATAATATCATAATATAAAATAACATCATTGGTTGTGGTTGACTTCAGTAATAACGATACTCCGTCCTGTATCTACTGTGTGAAAACATAATAAATTTGTTATTAGCGAGAAGTGGTAATTCTATGTATATTCTCGGTAACTCAGGCACAGACCATCATTGGTATAATATTGTCGGCCAAGATAGAATTTTGAAATGAATTTCAGGCTCCCAGAGACAAAATGTAATCCTTGCCTTTATTCTGTCACCTTCCTATTCCGGCACTCTGAACAACATCCTGTTGTGTGGGCATGAGATAACGCCACCCTAATAGGTACTGCCAAAATCCTTCAGGCCCAGAAAGTTGACTTGTTGTGTACATTTTCGGCCAAGTACCTAAATACTAGGACTGTGCTGTTATAATAGTTTCAAGTCACCCTTTGCACAAAACCTAGAGGTATGTTATCATGTTTTGTATTCAAATTTATTCGAGTGACGATGTTTGGACGAACTTAACTTCGTTCAAGGTCACAGACGAATCAACTTAGTACCACCACTAATTTTGAAATTACAGGACAGTCCAAATACCTACTAGTTTTCAATCGAATCAAATCAAGCAATCAATTGACAAACGATAATTAAATATAATGAAGCTCTTGCGGAATAATTTCTTTATCGATCGACGGTTATAGCGGCTTGGGCATTAAGGTTTATTAAAGGAAACTCGGTGTGCAAGTGCAAGTTTTTTACATAGTTTATACTTAGGTTTCCAACAGGGTACAAAAAGTATTAAAAGTTGCGATAAGGGCAATAAAATTCAATGATGTTCGACGTTTACTTTGTTGTGCAACTTTGCTACACATCTATTACGTATTTACCTGTTCTACAAAATGTGGTTAAACATATTAAAAATAACAGCAGCTTTGTTATTAATATACTTTCGTATAAAATGTTAGATTCTATTTATTTATTTATTTATTTCTTTATTCGGCAATCCAACAGCGTATTCTTAACTTAAATACAATTAATGCAACAATAGAGTAATTAATAAGGCCAAAAACGGATTACACTAGTAAACAGTTGAATTTGTTAACAATTCAAAACATACTTATTATGTGAGCGTGTGTGTGAGTGTGTGCGTATGTGCGTGCGTGTGTATGTGTGTGTGTGTGTGTGTATGTGTGATATTTAACACGATTTATGTAAGTTTTTAATTTCAAATTTTAATTTATTTGTTGTTATATTAAAAATATCAATGCTAGAGTACTGTGCATTGTAACTGCGGGCAGCATGACAAAGAACTGAATTCTCTGCATATTTAGTTTTTACTTGTGGAACGTGTATAAAGATGTATGTCTGGTCCGATAGGATGGTGCCCGCAGTTCAATACTAGATAAAAGTTCACTGCATTCAATTTTCCCCGTTAGGAGATCATGAAGTAATACGATGTCATACTGATTACGCCTCTGTTCCAGAGAATCGAGACCAAAGTGTTTGCGTGCCTCTTCATACGAGTTGAAATCTCTGAAATCTTTATATTGTAAAAATTTGACAAAATTCTTTTGAATTGTTTCCAGCATTAATATGTGAACATTATACTGAGGAGACCAAATGCTGCAAGCGTATTCTAAAATGCTTCTGACGTAGCAGTAATATAAAACCTTGATGCAAGCTATATTAGTAAAGGGATTGCAGACACGTCTGATGAATCCAAGTTGTTTATAAGCTTTCGTGATTATGGCATTAATATGTTCGATGAAAGTCATTTTGGTATCTAATGTTACACCTAAGTCACATACGGAATTGACTCTTTTAATAGGAATGTTATTCATTTAATATTTAATATTATATTTAATATTATTATACTGTACGGATGTCCACTCAGGAAGAGGGGTCTTCCCTAACACAGGTTTTTATTAACTTACCAGGGGAGTATCCACAACATGTAATTGTGTAAAAATATGGTACAATAAAGAATTTTTGATTTTTTTTTGATTTTTTTTGATTTGGTAAGTATATAATATTGGTTTTAGTTTACGAGTAAAAGTAATTTGAAGGCATTTATTAGTGTTTACGGATATTCTATTTTTCACATAGTAATCAAATAAATTGTTTAGGTCGTGTTGAATTTTGTAACAGTCTGAGAGATTATTAATTTTTAAGAAGATTTTTTTGTCATCCGCAAACATTATATATTTGGAATAAGACAAACATGTACCTATATCAAATAGATATGCATTGTACAACAAGGGACCCAAAATTGATCCTTGTGGGACTCCAGAACAAATTGATACAAAGTCACTTCTCGCACTTCCTAATACTACTGCTTGCCTTCTGTTGGAAATATATGAGGTTATCCATCTCAGAAGATCACCTCGTATCCCCAAAGCATGCAACTTATGAAGAAGAATTACGTGGTCTACTCTATCGAACGCTTTTTCAAAATCAGTATATATGACGTCGACTTGTGCCCCGCCATCTATGGACCGAAAGACGTAGTTGGTAAAAATCGCTAAATTAGTGACATTAGAACGCTGCTTCATGAATCCGTGTTGCTCATCGGGAATCGAGGAGAAAATTATGGGACTTATTGATTGATAATTATATTACCTTTTCAAACAATTTACTAAAAATATTCAATTTAGAAATGGGGCGATAATTTTCAATGCATCCACGTGGTCCTTTTTTGTGGATGGGAACTACCAACGCTTCTTTCCAAATATTAGGATAGGTTCCAAATATATTAACGGATAAGTTGAAAATAATTGTTAAAGGTTTTGTAAGAGAGTAAGCACAGTTTTATATAAATATAGGAGAGATATCATCACTACCAGGCCCCTTATGAATATCTATTGCGTTTAATAATTTATAGACCAAGTTTTCAGTAATATTTAGACTATTTATTATATCAGATGACTCTGCCAATACGGGAAGGCTATACGTTGTTGCTGGCTTTTGGAATACGCTATTAAAGAAACTACTAAAACCTTTACAGGCATCCAAATGATTTTTGTATGTATTGTCACCTAAGGTTAATACATTCGGATAGCCTGTATTGTTTGTACGCAATGTTTTTAAGTAATTCCATAAATATTTCGGGTTTTTGTGTAGACACGATTGTATATGTTCTTGATAAGAGGTATAACATTTATGTTGAATCTTTTTTTGTTTATCTCGTAGGATTGAAAATTCATCATAGTCCCTAGGATTACTATGTAGAATCCACCGCCTGTGCATGACGAGTTTGTCTTCTATATCTATATATATAAAAGCGAAAGGTCACTGACTCACTCACTCACTCACTCATCACAAAATCTCAGAAACCGCTGAACGTATTGAGATGAAATTTGGCAGGGTAGTAGTTTATAGTTAGAAGGGATCCGCTAAGAACGGATTTTTTTATATTCCACCCCTAAGGGGGTCTAATAGGGGTTCAAAGTTTGTATGAAAGTCCGTCAATTGTAAACCAGGTGTTATGAAAATTGGTGTTTAGAATTATGAAAAAAAATAATGAAAAACCTGTATCAAAGTTTTTTAAAAAATCATCCCTAAATGGGTAAAATAGGGGTTGAAAAGTTATAAAAAAAGTTTGTCTCTTTGTACACGCTTATCTCCGGATCGGCTGAACGGATTTTAATGGAACTTTTACTGAAAGATTCGGAAGGTTTTGAAGCAACATATAGGCTACTTTTTATCCAGAAATTCCCGCGGGATCAGGATTTACGCGGGAAAAACTCTTATGCGCCAAATCGCGGGCTTATATTTTTATGGGACTTTCACTGGGAGATAGAGGAGATTGTGGACCAACATACTTATAGGCTACTTTTTATCCCGAAATTCCTGCGGGATCAGGATACACGCGGGAAAAACACCTTCGCGCCAAGTTGCGGGCTTAGATTTTTTTATTTATGGGACTATCACTGGGAGATAAAGGAGGTTATGGAGCAACATATATTTTTATCCCAGAAATCCCGCGGGATCGACGTTCACGCGGGAAAAGCTCCTATTCGCGAATGAACTCGCGAGCTCAAATGGGGCTTTTACTGGGAGGTAGTGGAAGTTGTGGAATGTTATATATAAGCTAGAATTCTCGCGGGATCGGGATTCACGCAGGAAAAACTTTGTGACATACTGAGTTCCACGCGGGCGGAGCCGCGGGCGGAAAGCTAGTTTATAATATGTATCAATGACCTCGAATACCATATAGGAAAACGCTCTGAACAGTAATGTTGTTTTTTTGGAACATATTCATTGATTACTTTGTAAACCTGTGAATAAAATTTTTGGGTGATATCATCTATCGAATTACCCTGCAGCAAAATATCCCAATCAGTATTAAGTAGGCATTCATTGATTTTGCTGTAATCAGCTTTACGAAAACTGTGTTTTAGTGATGGTTTACACTTAAGACAGGATATCATTAAATCTGGAGAGTCCAACTCTAAGCTTGGGTGATAGACATCTTCTGAAACCAAAGGAAGCATGGATCGAGATATGTTAATCGGCGTATCGCTAAATATTAAGTCTAGAACGTTATCACAATTATTTTTATGAAAATTAAACTGGGCAAGCCCTGACAGACTGCATGCGTCTATTAAACATTCTGCCGACAACTGTAGATCTGTACCATTGGTTTTATTAAACTTGGGTCCCGAAGACGACCATGTATGTGATATTGGGAAGGTTAAAGTCACCCGCTATTATAAAATGGTCGTTAGGGTGCGATGAGATTATGTTCATTAGATGAGCAGCGAAACTAGTAAGTCGCATTGACTGGTTGTTATCGGGTGGTATGTATACTACACACAGGTGTAGGTTGCGTTTGCCGCGAGCTCCCAGCGCTGCCGCAGTCACAGTGGCCCAGACGCATTCAACGCCTGCGCACGTCCAGTCCAACCGTTCCTGAGCGTGCAGTACATGCTTTATACACAACATAACACCACCACCGTGTACCTTACATGACGTATTCTTATTACGATCACACCTAAACACGTAGCGGTCGTCACATAGTTCTCCCTTATAAAAACCAGTCGTTAGCCACGTTTCTGTAATCAGTATGACATCGAAATTATTTGTAAGTATATTTTGCCTAAATTGCAATGTTTTCGTGCGCAATCCTCTCACATTCTGGTAAAATAATTTCAGGTTACCCATTATTGAGTATCTGTTCGTGAGTACCAACATGTACCTAAATAAACAAATATATACTTATACCAATTACGGTTGACGTTAAGAGATCTCGTTACTGCCGAATTAAATAACAGTAAATAATATCCTGCAGTTAAGAGTTTGTTACTATGATATTGAAAATACATATTATAATAGTTGTAAATAAGTTTTTATTGTAGTTATAGGTGGTGATAAATGAAAGATATGTGTGGTGATTATTTGTGTGACAGTGTGTGTAATTGAGTTGTGATTTAATTGTCTGTTTAGTTGTGTGTACTTGGAGGTACCTAATTTATGTGGTATATTGTGTAGATAATTCGATGTGCGGTCTGTAGGTATGAGAGTAAATACGATGAACAGTATGTTTGGAGTTGGAGTATTAATGAAATACTTATACAGAAATTTGAGCATAATCAAGAAACAAACTTTTAGATATATGTTAAGTATTAAGTTATTTTTTGCAAGTCTTTCTCTGATGTTACTGCTAGCACAGGAGATTCCTCGTTTTTCCTTAAAAAAATGTTACAAACTTATAAGAATTATTTTTAGCTCGAGATTTCACCGCACTAAGAAGTTGTTTATTTTCAAGGGTAAGGTGCTCATTCACAAAGAATCTCCTGCTAGGTCCGCCCAGGTTTAGATCTCCTGTATTGATTCCTCTGGCCCTTCGTAGTCCTGAGATAATTTGGTCTTTTAACATCCGTGATTGAAGTGTCACAACGATAGGTTTAGGTCGGCCTTCTATTTTACGCATGGGTTGTACGCGGTGAGCTGACTGGATGTGTGCCGGTTGAAGCTGGACGCCGGCGTGGCTGCCAATCTTCATCACTAGTTCTACGGGAGATTCATTTGAGGTCTCAGGAAGTCCCACTATTTCGATATTTGACATTCTAGCTTTTGTTGCTGTTTGTTGTACAGCGATAACAAATCGGTTACTTGTTCTTCATTCCGGGACATTTTGTTTTGTAGTAAGTATAGCAAAATCACTTCTCAGGTTGTCATGTTCCTCAATTAGCTTTGTATGCGATTCTTCAAGCTCATTGTACTTAGCTGTGATTGATGTAATTTCCTTTCAAAACTCCATAATTAACGAGCTCTTCAGTTCTTCAATTATCTGGCTTTTGAGGAGGTTAAGTTTTAAGTCTAACATACTGTCGATCTGTGAAACGATGTTTTGTCCGTCCAAAGGTGAGGAGACGCGTTCATCCAGTGGCATGGGGTGGGTTATTGTTGTAGCTGCCGAAGTCGCTTGCGGCTCGGGCGGTGCGGGCGGTGCGGGCTGGGAAGCCGTCCCGCCGGCGCTGTCGACATAACTGGATATTGGTTTTGTCACTGGGCGCACTGGAGTATTACTGTTGTCACCTCCTTTACGAATACTTGATACACAGAAAGGGCACTTCCACTGTGATCTTGACAGATCGTTACTAAAACCGATGCATTCTGAGTGAAACAGGCGCGCGCATTGTGCACATTTGATCTGGGGGCACAGTAGTGCCCCCTGGCCAAGACCTGCGAAGCACACTAGGGCACTACCTACCTTTTCTCGAAGTGATTCGTCGTATTTTTGAACCCTCATATACGCTTTTGCGTCACTGTTATTGTATGTTTGCAAGCTTCACAGGTTTCAGCCATCGTTATGATTGAGTATAATCCAAATTTAACTGTCTACACTCACTTAAAACTTAAATATTGATTTATTTTACAGAGCTGCTAACAAACACAACCGTTCATTTAAAGGTGGGTAGAAAAAAAAAGTAAGCGCTAAAATGATAAGTCATCCCCCTCCAATAGAATTTCCGTAGTCGCTGATGGCACAGTATGGACAATACAAATATCACATAACTAACAACCACGGCTCGAGGGCAAACAATTACTTGAAATGAAACCCTCGCCGTGTAAGCAGTGTCTACCCAACTAATCTACGGTACTACTATGTACTGTACTTAGTACATAACGGTACAAAAGTGATCGAACGCATATCAGAACTAATGCATAATCATGCATAATATATTATTATCTATTAACCGTATCTATTTTGAGGGATATAATTCTATAAAGAATCATTTGTACATTGGATTAATTTTTATACTGTGGGACCTTGTCCTGATTTTAACAATCCGTATTGCCAACGTAATGTTAATCGCTTGGTGCATTTAGCGAAAATAAAAATTATCTTTATACCTACGTTGCTAACGCAATAATGTATGATAATATATTATATTCGTTCTTATCGAATGTTTCGATAGGTTAAGACTGTGGGTTAAGACGTAAAATGTAAAACAACTAAGTAGGTGCCAACTTGCAGTTTAGTGCACCTACATTTTTACAGAACAGAGTATTTTTTGTTCCACATTCGGATTGGTTCTTTCGTCGTAATTTTAGCAATTTGTAGCGCATTAAATCTTTAATGTAAAGTGCAGATTGCCAGATAAATATGTTGTCAACCAAAGAGCCATAAATTGTTTTTGGGATGGATTTGGATTAGATTTGGATTCCCCCGAAGCGGACGGTATGCGTAACTGCATTTCCAGAAGTAAAAAAAGGGTTCAGTCGTCAAGCCTTATAGTTTCCATTTATTCTATAATATTGACATCTTATCAGCAATAATTAAAAGATGGCGAAACACAGCTATTAGATAAAATAATTTTATGAGCAAAATATGTATTTTTCAGAATCTGGAGAGGTAAATTAAGAGAGAAGCTACGGCTTCACGCCATTACTGGCCTCACGATTAAGAATTACTGAACTCGTGATCCAGATTGGGAAGGGTCCTGAGCTCCTGATCAATCGGCAAATCGTAAACCCAAGGTACCTTTCGGAGGTACTTATCCTGAGTTCCAGGTCAGACATCTAACTACACACGACCCCACAGGGTTTTGAGAGTGATGTGACAGATTTAAGCTAAAACTATAAAAAGCGTGATTAAAATGAAAATGGACCAAAAATATTGTGCGTCTAACGAAGATAGCGGTCACTTAGGCTCAGGAGGAAAGCTGAAGCACAATACATTCTACCACGCTCTTCCAGTTTCCTGCAATGCTATAAATACGAGTATCTACGTTATTTAACCAAAAGAGTACTTTTACTTGTATCGATATGTCAGCTCAGTGGTCAACATTTGTAATATGGGTGTCATGGTCAAACCACTTCGCGCTTATGTCAGAGCACCTATGCTCTGCTTATATCGATCCAGCTCATGTGATTCAATGTGTGTGACTTTCCATTATAGTACGACGTACGTACTTGTTATCCGCAAATAAAGTTGGGCTTTAAAAAACATAGGCTTTTTAGGTCTAGGATTAGTACTAGGGTGTCCAAATGTATGTTTATTATTTCCAGGACGATTCTATTAGGGTAAATGAGCCGCAGTCATAAATATGAAAGTAAAAGATATGGATATTAATTTCACATTTACCACCCACTTATTCACTTATAAAAACCGGCCAAGTGCGAGTCGGACTCGCGCACGAAGGGTTCCGTACCATTATGTATAAAAACGCCAAAAAAATCTGGTCTGTTGTAGGTATGAAAGCCTCACTTAAATATTTAATTGTTTTATTGTAGCCACATAATAACTAAACTATCGCTGAGGCGTCGAAAGTATGGGCGCCCACTTAAATATTAATTTTATTCTGTTTTTTACTATTTGTTGTTGTAGTGGCAACAGAAATGTCAGAAATACATCATCTGTGAAAATTTCAACTGTGTAACTATTACGGTTCATGAGACGGAGCCTGGTGAATAAGCCGGTGACAGACGGACGGACGGACGGACGGACGGCGAAGTATCAGTAATAGGGTCCCGATTTACCCTTTGGGTACGGAACCTTAAAAACTATAAACTAAATAGGATGACCGAGGGCAGGAAAAATATTTTTAACTTTTTCATTAATTTCAATATACCTAAGTATAAAGAACTAACATAATATTTCAATACTGTTCGGTGCGGTATTTTTACTGTAAGTAACAATTAAATTCATTATAATCACAAGTAATACCCGAAAGTAATGAATTTTCATCCAACAATTTAATTGTTAAATTCACCGCACTAATTGCCGTTGAATATGTTTGAACAATTTAATGGTTGGTTATTTTTGATGGCATTAATATTACATTATTGTTAATTAATATTTAATGAGCAGAGGACGGGCGTTCTTCATTATTGAAGAGGCTTAGAACATACATTGCCACAGTGTGGGTTAGTAGCCAACCCAAGTATCGGAAGGCCTCTGACCCGGATAACTATTGCTAGTAATCGGCAACAATCGGGACCCATGGTCAAGAAATTGAACTAAGTGAAGACGAACTATCGACTGCCCGCATAATGTTAAGCAAATGCGGGTTATCACACACAGAATACCCCGGACGGACACAGGTCCCGGAAATTATAAAGATTTATGTGGCAACGCTGCTCACGGTCAGGAATCAAATCTTGCCTCGCCGGTGCAGCAACTACCAACTAAGCTACTGGGTCGTGATGATAATTGATGTATTTAATTACATTTTAATAATAAAGATATAAATAAAATTTCGTAAAATCAAAGAAAAATATTGTACCTTATAGAATTCATATTGTTTAAAGGTTCATTAGAAATTCCCACAGAAATTTTAAAACAATAACATGTTATATTATAATTTGTTTAAGATTCCAATTTTAGCAAATTCTGAAAAACAACTTGGTAAACAGATCATTCTGGAATTAAGTATCTAAGTAATTACAATTCGAAACATAAAGAAAATGTATTTCATGGGTCGTTGTACTATAAGATTTGTGATAAATGAAGATGTCTGAGAACAATGGACAATTAAAATAATTAACAAGGAATCAACGATCGAAATTATTGTGTTAATTATTTAATTTGGTACATTCGACGTTTTTTAAACTTACATTAACCTCTTATCCTCTGAACCTCATCACAATACATGATATGTACATATTTTAAAATTATCCTTATCAATCATCAGGCAATTCCCCACTACATTTTTAGCCATAATCACTGAGAAAATCTATCGTATATTGTCTATTTTACTGGGCTTTATGTCGAGTCACTATAAACTAAAAAAAACCGGCCTAGTGCGAGTCGGACTCGCGCACCAAGGGTTCCGTACCATTATGTATAAAAACGCCAAAAAATCTGGTCTGTATGGTCGCTTTCCCAAAGGCCACTGTGACCATTGTTTTATTGTAGCCACATATTAGCCACAACGCCATCTCTTGGACCGAAAGGTAACTAAACTATCGCTGAGGCATCGAAAGTATGGGAGCCATATGGGAGCCCACTTAAATATTTATTTTATTCTGGTTTTTAGTATTTGTTGTTGTAGCGGCAACAAATATATCATCTGTGAAAATTTCAACTCTGTAACTATTACGGTTCATGAGATACAGCCTGGTGACAGAAGGACGGACGGACAGCGAAGTCTCAGTAATAGGGTCCCGTTTTACCCTTTGCCTTTGGGTACGGAACCCTAAAAACTGTATTCCACAGGAGATATTTCGGATTAAGTGAGTAAATGTTACAAATAAAAATTCTACATGGTTTCTTCGCTTTGCTTCAAGAAATCAATTCCTTGCGTATGCAAATATCATCTGCACCAAAACAATCGTTACATACCTACTAGGGGAGAAATGGGTAATGGGAGTCACTTAAGCAATATTGGTACTGAAACGCAAGTTTTTCAAGTTATGTCTATAATTATACATTTTTTAAGTAATTTAATTAATCGACTATCAGTTTGACGAATTTCATTAGCTTTGGGAACGAACTTAATTAATAATAAAAGTTTAAAAAAAAGTAACTTTGACCACCATTGCCCGCACGTGGGGGTAATTGTAGTCAACACGCTGGGTAATGGGAGTCAGCATAATATTAGCTGTTGTCACACACATAACCTTCCACAGAATCTCATTCGGTGCAATCTGCGGGCGCCCATAACCCACAAGACCGTTGATGCCAAATGCGCAACAAATAAGTCAAATGTTAGTACCTATATCAGCAGTATTTTCCGGGTCATCATTCTCATCATCGCCACAAATGTCAATGAGAGTCGAATCTGACTCAGAAGTCCCTTTTCTCTTATTTTCTTTCTCTATAAGTAATTCTTTCAATATTGTTAACGTTAATATTGTTGTATGCTGCTTCATTGCACCTTTTCTCGTTACCCTGGGATGAGAGTCACCCTGACTCTCATTAACCTAATATGACCATTTACAAAAAAAAGATTATTGGACAGATATTTAAATATTTATCACTTTAAATATTTCGCTAACCTAGCCTCAAACAACCAAATTATGGAATTAAATACAAAAATAACCGAAAATATTGCAGAAATCCAATTACCATTTATTATTTGCACCCGAAAGATTATACGGAAATGGTGGAAAAAAGTGTCGCAAGTGTCGCAACCATATTTTCTAAGCGCTTGAGGCGAACTGAGCGGGGGTGCGCGCGGGGTGTTAGGGGCATTCAGTGACCTTGGCTTCGAAGCGTTTGAGATTGAGACGCTAGGTATTTTAGTTTGCGAGTTAGTGTAGTGACCATGATTACCCGCTGACTCCCATTACCCATTTCTCCCCTACTCATTTATATTATAATCTGAATTCGTTCCTGCAAACGCGCAAGTATTGTCGTACAAGGATCTTTTGGCGCATGGTTGACGTGTGGGTGACAGAGACAGCGCCTTACAGGTAAGGCAAACTGTAAGGCGCTGTCTACAGAAACAGCGCCCAGCGCCTAAGTTAGGTGACAGCACCTACACGTCGTCCACGCGCCAAAAGATTCTTGTAGGACTAGAGGTCGTATTATTATATAGGTAGTGTCCATGAGGTTATGACATTCACGCAATCCGCGTCGCCTCGATGCAAATTTTCAAATAATGAAGCACACCTATCGCGATGCGGATGCGAATGATGCGTCTTCGCTTCGACCTAGGTAGGTACCTATAGGTATTGCGACGCGAACGCTGCGTCATGCGTCACTGCGTCGTTCATTTTGATCAAGCACCTGACAAACGTAATACTTAATAGAAACATATTTGCATAGAAACGTATAATGATAAGCATAATGTGAGGTTCGGGTATTATGATATTATGTTCGGATTATTTATTACTAACATCAGTATCAGCTAACAGGACTAACTATTCCTAACAGTCCCTGTCATCACACTTATTAACAAACTAAACAACTAATATTCTAACACCATCAGATCTGCTAACTGGACCAACCATACCAGTCCCTAAATTGAGTATTATTCTAGTTCGGTTACAGTTTTCATGGATGGTGCTACATGCTCGTTTGCTGACTTAATTCCATAAAAAAAGAACAGAATAATAATTATTCCCAGTGTGAAAAAACTGTAAAGTATACCTACTCATTATTAGCAAGTGGTCATTTTAATAACGTTACAAGATGATTACAGATTATCACAGGCTGTCATTGATTATCGTGATGTATTTGTTACGTACGAAAATATTATGTACCATGATGCAATATCGATTTGTACGATCAAGTAATAATTTTTATGTTTCTCAATTAAATTTGACTGAAAACCTAATGTAAGGTTGTTTTTAAATTTTTGTATATGTAGGTATCTACCTACTTGTTAATTTGTCACAAAATTTAAATTTGCTATCTTCATTTTTATTATGCCCTTGTGATAATGTGTGATATTACTACCTGACCCGGCAGATAGTCCTGTTATCTTCGGTTCCAAGTGGCACATTGAAATGTTTTGCGATTAGGCACAGGTTTTTAATTGGATTGGATCTTTAGCAATACAACTACGAAAGCCGTAGCATATTTCATACAAAATAGTCTTCGCGTGGTGCACCAACCAACATAGGTACAGATAATTATGATCGAGTGACAAAAATTATATAAAAAAAATATTTTTGACTTCTATTATCTTTATAAAGACCTGTTTGTTATACATATTTTTCTCAAATTTCTTGGGTACTGACACACTTAAACCAGTTACATTTATACATAGAGATAGAGAAAATTTCTTTACTATTCCGTACATACTTTCCAAATATTGAACTTGAATCATAGAAAGTTTCATTTGAATTGACAATTATTATAATTTAGATAGAGCAAGATTAGACTAGGTATTTCCAAATTAATTTCAGTGTTATCATACTTCACCGTTGATATAAATATCCAGCACATACTTACACTGCAATGCAAAACCTGCAGGGGATAAGCCGATTTATTGATATAAGTAAGAAAGGTATAGATCCGGTTATGCTTTTTGAGATACGAGTGATGCGACCAAGTCTTCAGGGGTAGTCAGTAGTAACACATTCATAAGCATGACCGAATTAGGTCAAGACCCATTCTTGTGCCCTTGCAAATCAGGTACCTACTAACTGGGCTTTTTTTTCTTACAAAGTGGTGCTTGACAACGTTCCCACCTGATGGTAAGTGGTGATAAAGCCATAGTGATGAGCGCACTAACATAGATAAAGCCTATTTATTCACTCTCCTCTTGGGTTGTTAGTTCTACGAGCATTACTATATTATATTGTATATGCACAGGGCCTGATTTACCCTATAGGCTAATTAGGCTGCAGCCTAGGGCGCGAGGATCGGGGGGGCGCCGAAATCGAGTCTTCGCTTGCACTACTAATCTACTAGCATCATTGCACCCTACATATTTCAACTAGATCGAGACCAAAATACAAAAACTAAATGCGGTGTGAACTAAAAAAGCTTGAGAATCCCTGAATTTTGCGCGCGTAAAACAAACACTGCCTTATCACTCGAATCGGTCGGTGATGAGCGAGTGCGAGCTGGCAACATCGCAGCTCGCTAAGGGCTCATTTTCATTGGTCGATAACTCGGTCGATAAACAGCATGCGGGGAGTCCCCGAATACGGTATAACAACTAGTGAAAGTGCGTCGTCAATATGAAGTCGATATACAGCATGCGGGGACTCCCCGCATGCGGGCTCAACAACCAATGAAATTCGTCGGTTGGTGTAAAGCAAGCATAGTGCGTGCTGCGGGGGTTTAGTTTACGATTATTATTCGATGCCAAATAACGTTGCGCGAGAGCAATATGGCTGATCGTTTTACTGAAGGACAAATGCTTAAATTGGTAGAAACATACCGAGACTACCCATGTTTGTGGAATGTGACCAGTAATTTATATAAAAATCGAGATGCCAGATTTCTTTTTCTTCAGTGAAGCTAATAATTTCTTCTTAAGTATGTCGGAAATAGCTAAAATTGCTCCACACAACATTAATATATAGCAGCACCATAGCAGGCACGTCTATTCAACTCCACAACTTCAAAACTACTGTCTCGGTGAGGAAATTCAAACATCCCGCATGCATCGACATAACAGAAATCTCCCGTATCCCGCATGCGAGTTCCATCGACTTATGAAAACGGTTACCGCAGTCGGGCCCTACGGCATGCTTTACAGAAATCTCCCGTACCCCGCATCCGAGTTCCATCGACTTATGAAAACGGTTACCGCATTCGGGCCCTACGGCATGCTTTACAGAAATCTCCCGTACCCCGAACGCGGGCCCTAACGAACAATGAAAATGCGCCCTTAAGGTACCTACAGTACGCGACAGGTCCGCATGGCAATCGGCATATGAGGTGAGGCGCGGGGGAAGGGACACCCCGCATACCGCACGTCACCCTTAGTAATAGTAATGCGCGACACTATATCGACCGCGTTTATCGATTTTAATCTCACTCACATTTTTGTTTGTTGTTGTGTTTTAAAATGACTTCGGTAGCTTTAGATTTTATCATAGAAGTTGAAAATACTAGTGATGAAGAGTCACTAAGTGCTTGTAGGTTGTAGGGATGTTAGTATGAGCTGATATGATATTTATTGTGATGAATAAAATATTCTAATTGTATAACAACATAATTGTAAATCTTTTTACTAGCTCATTCCTTGTCTACATTAAAATTATTTAAATATTTACTTGTCTGTCTATCAACAATATTAATTTTAATGAAGTCTTATGTGCTAGTACCACAATAGCCTAAACTGAATAAACCAGATTCATTTTCACTTTACTTAGGTATAACAAACCTTATTTAATTAATGTTCCTCTTATTTTTTCCGTGGAAAAAATATCGATATAAACATAGTACGTGCCACATCACTAGAAAAGTGTCATGTCTACCTTTCGCGTACTAAAGGTAACTCTGTGAATGAAACAACGACGCGCGGGGCTCCCCGTATTTAATAAATTATAAAACAATGTTAGTTTCGCTTGCAGTTCGATTTGAAAACTTTTTTATAGTATATAATAAATAACGCTACACACTAGGATTCCCCGTGTCGTGGGTGCCATGGACAACGCACACGACAAGGACACACCCAAACCAAGAACGGAAACTTAAACTCATCATTTAAATTTCCGTCTCACTGGGAATCGAACCCAGGACCCTCGGCTTAGCGGTCCGGCATGTTAACCATTGCGCCATCCAGGTCCAACCATGAATCATACCATGAATCATGTTATAAACATTAATATACTACTTTTTAGCCCCAACGCGCGACTATAACACGCTTATATTATGGACATTAATCTGTATGAAATTCGTATTGAACCCGGGGGGGGGGGGGGGGGTGCAAATCGGTTTTGCACGCGGGCGCCAACACACCTTACGGCGCCCCTGTGGGGCCCGGGGGGCGCGTCCTGATAATTAGCCTAGGGCGGTCAGAACTCTTAATCAGGCCCTGTATATGCAAGTCGTTTTAGTTACATCCCATACAAATGCCAGCTTTATTGGCCTTTATTGGCCGTATTATGAATTTTTAATTCCAGACAGTTTACGTTCACAACGTTTACGTTTCACGTTGTGAACGTGAACTGTCCGGAATTAAGAGTTCCTAATACGTGGGCGCATAATAATGGGGGGTTCATAATACTGAAGCGTTCATAGCCCGGCGGCTTGCATCGATCCTAAGCGATCGACAAAGTTAAGCAACAGCGGGCGCGGTCGGTAGTCGGATGGGTGACCGCTAGTGGCAAAATTTCTTGAGCGCTTCCGTGCTTCGGAGGGCACGTAAAAGCCGTCGGTCCCGGTTTCATAATGATTTTTTATGGAATTAAGGCACTACCCACACTACGCTATTTATGAGCTACGCGACTGCAACGCAATCCAAAATTCGCTCTATCTGACATTGTTCACTGACAGAAGACGCATCGTAGACGCGTCGCTTTCACACATTGACAAGATTCTAGTCGCTTGCAAATAGCGTTGTGTGAGATGTGCCTAAGATAGCAAACGAGCAGGGTAGCACCACCTTCCGCTGCCGCTCATGACGCTATGACTTGTGCCCTTCTTCGCGATGATTGTGTAGAGTAGACTGTAGATATAACAAAATAATAAGAGCGTTGTTCTGATTGAGTTGGTACCTAATGTAGGGTGGTACCTGGGTAGGGATACCATCTACAAATTTTATAAATTCCGGATAATAAGTGATACCTATACGAATTAAAAAAATCAAGACTTTTCTTAAGAAAGTCTGGACTTTCTAGTTAAAAAACAAAAATTTGCAGTTATTCGTCTAGTGTTTCTTTCATTTTCATGTTATCACTAAACATTTTTGATATTCGTATAGCAAAAGAATCCTGACAAATTCAGATAACCTGTTAGATTCAAAAGTCCTGACAAATCCGGAAACCTGGTAACCCTATCAATGTCTGGGTAATCTCAATCAAAACATAACCTATGATGGGATAATTGCATACATCCGACCATTATGCCGTGCAAAAAACTAATTAAAAACATGCACACGTCAAGTAAATCGACACAGTTTAGCTTTGTGTTTAAGCTTTGATATGGATTACCCCATTTTAATTATGACGCATCGTGGAATACCTAATTGAGATTTAATTGCTATAACACAGTATTGATATAAAGGAATGACACACAAAAGATTTTATTTACCTATTGTAACTAAATCATTGCTATGACAGCAATAGTGTTTACCTCCGGATGAAAAGATGTGGATTCTGTTATACTATTTTTGATGTGACCATTTAGTCTTCTAGGGTAGAAGATAGCCACACTTCTGGGACCGAATTAGAACTAGTAACTAACAGGACAAACTATCGCTAACAGTCCATATAGTCATTCTGGCGTGGCTAGCGTAGGTAATGCAAATGGACAAACCTAATCCTGATTTGATACTTAGTCTGGGTTGGTCACAGTTGTCATGATCAGCAACGAAAGGTTGGTGTTATCCAGCGACAAATTCCCTAAAATAAAAAAAATAAAAAGAAAAGCTTGGTGTTACATGCTCGTCAACTAGGTAAAGACCTAAATTCCATAAAAAAATACTAACTATTCATTTATTTGATTACATTATAATTGTGTTAAGGATTTTTCTTTAAAATGAAGTGGAAATCAGCTGGTTCAGACTTCCCTCGTAATCAGAAACATAAGAAGAGTGTCCTACGGTACGTTTACCTACTTATAAATACGTATAACATATTATAGATATTTTATTTATACAATTTTATTTAAACAGCACCTAATCTCACATTCATGGAATCAGACTAAGTTTGTGTGCATTCTACTTACGTTCTTTCATAAACGTGAAATCGATACCCATTTCGATACCCATGCTTGATCTAGCCAGTTAAACATTGAGATACATACCTACTGTGTACAAAAGTTGGAAAATTTGAAATTAACATCCCAAATTATTACATCCGAGATTCATTATTATTATTATGAAAAACATGCACGTAATACCGACATACATGTTTAACATGCATGACCTGTACCTATGTATTGAAGTTGGCTGGAATGACCGAGAAACTAATGTAATTCTACAATACATAGCCACAACGGATTGCATAAGTATTTAAGTGTTCCTTGTGATATTTAGCACTCAACACAGCCAATAGCACTGCAACTCAGTACCACAATTAGGTACGTATGTATCTAATTATGTTTCAAGAGGCACTTGCATTTTAATCATTATCTTCAATTGTTATTAATATTGTAAGTAGTCATAAATTGTAAATTAATAAAATAAGAAATAAATGTTAAACGAAATATAGGTAAGTTGAAAAGTTGATGAGATGAGCAAGATGCAATGCAAGCCAATTATAGCCACACGGCATACCAATGTCCAATACAGCCTGCGGTCGCGTTCGTTTCAATTGCATCGCACACAAAGCCAGCTTTCCCCTCTTGTGATATAAGCATGATACATTGGAGATTGACGGCGAAAATTTAAAATGCCTTAAGTAAATTTTGTTTACAAGCTAACGGAAGTGTGAACACAACATATATAGGTAGATACTATAATATATTTATTTTGTATTTAACCGACTTCAAAAAAGGAGGTTCTCAGTTTGATCTGTATGTATGTGTGTATGTATGTATGTATATTTGTGCGCGATTATCTCGCGTTTGATTGAACCGATTTTGATGCGGGTTTCAGCATAGTATTTGTCAGACTTAGGAGAAGAAGGAGAAGGAATACTAACCGCGTTTACCTGAACTTTTTACTTTTCGGCGTTAAAGTCGGTTTTATTTTGTTAAAAGTAATTATTACCTATGGGGTAGTGGCAATTCCTTATTCTGAGCAACTCAGGCAGGAATAAGTATACTATAATTTATTATATCTAATAACTTAATCATACTACTACTAACAAAAGAGGTACCTATGGATAACGGAAGCATCTCCATTTTACATGAATCATTTGTATCATTATAGTTATCTACCTCCATGAATCATCATGGAAGGATTCACACGTTGATTTTTATTGTGGAAAACTATCAGATGATCTTTAGAACCATTAAATTCTTTAGGACCTAGGTGGGTAGGAAGGTACTCCATGGTAAATAATTGGCTTTTGCTTCGCTTCGGCAAATCTATGTACAAATAGGTCGATAACTTAGTCATTGATGGTTTACTACAGAGAAGGATTTTTTCTTATTCAAGCGAAGAAATGGCGAAATAAACTCCTCAACAAATGTTATAAAAATAAAACAGAACAATCGTAAAATTATTTAGTATTATCTACGCTATAAAAACTTATCCACTTAGGTCGTATTTACAAGCTTTTCGTAATATTATTCTTACTTAACTAGGTATAGTACCTACCCTAATACAGTCGAAAATTGGACTTATAGATCAACTTTATATACGTGCAAAGTAGGTACAAATGCACTTCATATTATATTCTGTTTATTGACACGCGAAATCATAGCTACAATCCGTAATCTCTTTTCGGGGAGACGGATACTCTATAAAGACCAGTTATGCACCAATAAATATAAAAACACTCTTTTATTACTTAGTATTTGTCTGCTTGTATTGTAACCTTGTTATTGTAACCTTAGGAAAAACACCGCTTTCCTGTGAAGTTCAACAACCCGCATTTCGTCATCTTGGTGGACTATTGTTATAGTCACACCATTAGAAGACCTCAGCCCTGCAGTGAGACGAAGGTTTGCGAAGATAATATTGACTACCTTTGAATGGCGCTCTAACCGCTTAATGAGCCAAACATAACACACAACAAATTGAGTTATTTTCAGCGTCAGTTATCGTGTAATTTTCAATGTCAAACCTATTATGTTTCTGGGCGTGGAATAACCAAGTAGATACCTACCGACACATGTTATCGTTAAATGTAATTTAACAATAACCTAATATTGTTCTACGAACGACCATGGCATTGAATCTGCGATATCGATAACCTAGATTCGCGTCATAATTTACTCAATCATTTAACGTTGTATTTGTCTTATTTATTTATTTAACACTTTATTGTTTGCACACCAAAAAATACAATACACATACAAAACCACAAGAAAGTAATACAAACAATGGGCGGCCTTATCGCTTTAAAGCGATTTCTTCCAGGCAACCCAAAAGAAGATAAGGACAGCACTCGAAGTATATAGGTACAGGCGTACAAAATAGCGAAAAAATGATGTACAAAAATATCAAAGCAAATAAAACAACAAATACACACATAATTGACACTGCAAAGTCAAACGGTCAAATGACAAATCGTGGTAGGGGAGCCGACGATGCTAAATGTGTACTTAGACCTATTGGGTTGCAAAGGTTAGATGATAAGGAGAAAAAAATGTTATATAATGTATACCTTTTCATCGGTGGGGGAAGCGGCTATAGATCTTTAAATATGTAAAAAAAAACTGCCGCATGGACATACTCGAGCGCGTCAGATATTGATACCATCAATGGCCTACGTATTTTTAATAATGTATGTATGTTAATCTGACCGTTTGCATGGTGGGGGTGATCGTACGTAAGGGTTGAAAATGAAAAAAAAAAATTTAATCGAGCGCGTCAGATTTTCTAAGGGGGTGTTAAGTGCACCAAAAAAAAGCTCTAATTCAATAATCTGACGATTTGGATGTGACCCAAACTCGCAGCCATTATACTAATATGCAAAAAAAATCGCCATTTTGAAATACTCAAGCGCGTCAGATTAAGATATATATGGTTCATCTTTATGTCCTAGACTTGCTGTCTCTTAATCTGACGATTATCTAGAGGGATTTCCCTAATCTGCCAAAAAAAAATTAAATCATTGAACTTCATTTATAGAAAAGCTCAGGAAATAGCATGCTAATAAAGAAGTGTATGTTTTTAAGTAGAATACTTGTATTTACATAATATAAGGGCCTTAATATCAATCATAGTTTAACACTACAGTGCACGCGCCTTGTTTTTTGACACGAGTACACGCATGGCCTACCATAGTGGGCCATTTTAAAATGTAAATAACTTTAATATTTTTATTACCTGATTAAAACAACTTAATGTAATAGTAAATATATTTATTTTAGTTGCTTTTACAACTTTCATTTTTAGACAAATGATAAAGAATAGTGAACAATCAACGATTTAGTAAATATCTAAGAAAAAATAACAAAAAATGGCACTTCTGAGATCAAAGTTATTTTTTTAACTTAATTTTAAATTTAATTACTATTTTATGTGTTTTTATAGCATTCAGGACATATTACTGCTTGGTGATCAGGACAAATCCATTTATTGCAAGTTTGGCACCACTTTTTTGTTGATCGATTTCGGGCTCTCTAGCAGAGTGCACATCGACCAACACGTCGTATCTTTAAAGACAGATTACTTTGGCTCCAACATATATCTCAAAATTGCAGACATACGGAAATTTAGTATCGACTACCATGAAAATTTTAATTCCGAATTTGTCCGGCTATGTACATTATGAAGCCGCAACGTCCTCGAAAACCGACAAGTTTTTCATCTAGCGTCAAATAATCACTAGGAACGTAGTTGTTGCGACAATTTTTGGTGACCAAATCTACAACTTGTCGAATTAGTGCCATTTTGTCGAGTTCTCTAAGCTGTTCTCTATCGGTAATGTCGTCAAATCTTAGAGCACGTATCAAAAAACGGAATCTATTTATTGACATTGCGGCATATACAAATTCCAAACCAGTACCATGAGAGTTATCCCAAAAATCTTTTATGTTACGCCGTCCATTTCGAGACACTCCCATGACGTATAATATGCCTAAAAATGCTCTTATTTCTACCACATCAGTGGGCTTCGCGTGTCTGTCTCTTTGATAATCGGCTTTTATTTTATCTATATACGTATTTGTGCACCTTACCAAAATGTCCAATATATCTTGCGTGAAAAATAGTTCGAAACAAGAAATCGGATCCTTTGCATTCCTAGCTACGTCTCCTTTTGGGCCTGGTGGTCTTATCCTAATGTTTTGAGGTCGAGTTCGCGTTGCTGGCGGAACATTCTTGTGCCAAACAGTGCCATTCGTCGATTTATAGACTGGACCGCGCCTTACGGTTGCTAGTTCTGAGAGTGGAACGTCATCCGGACTTGATGTTTTGTCAGATTCACTCAATATTTCCTCTTCATTTTCCTGGAGTTTTGTCTCACGTACTAAAGCTTGCAAATCTGGTTCTGGCTGAATTTCATCATCTTCACTCGCTATTACTTCTTCATCTTCAGTCTCAAGCTCATGCAGCCACCTTTCTATTTGTGACTCAGACATGTCGTAATCAGATGAATAGATCTGTAAAAAAATCTATAATGAGACAAAAAAAATATGCAATATATAAATAATATTTATTCGATATACATTAATATAATATGTAAACTTATTATTTTATAAATTTAGAACATTATAATACCGTAACAAATCGATAATACACCAAAAGAAACTTACCTAAATTTGGTACACCAATACACGCGTGGACTACTTTAGTAGGCCGACGCTTTTGGCGTCAACCTGACTTCGCGTGCGCGTGCGGTGGATGCTGGCAGGGTACTGAGGTTGTTACAAATATACCAGACAAGGCTTACCTGGAATCACTAATATCTAGCGCGCTAAAATAAAAAGTTATCGCAAAAAATGTTACCCTGGTCTACCATAGTAGGCCGCGCGTGTACTCTAGTGTTAAACTATGCTTCAGAGTTTAGTCACGAATTATTTCTTAAGATCAACGGTAGATAATCGATCAAGTCCAGTTTAAACTATTTAAACTCTCCCGAAGATTGGTTAAAAACCTCCTTGTGAGATTAACCTTTCGTTTAATTTGACGTTTCTTGAAGATAGTTTTTGAGTTATTCATAATAATGTGTATTGGATTTATGGTAGTTGCCTCATAACTTTTGACTGGGTGTTCCGATTTTTATAATTCTTATTTTATTCGGAAGCTGGTGCGTGTCTTGTGATACAGTATAAATTTGAGCGACCTCTAATGGGCAGTTTTTGAGTTATTTTTAATAATGTGTGTTTATGGTCGCTACCTCATAACTTTTTACTGAGAATTTAAATTTTCATCCTTTCATCCTTTTTTTTAATCGAAAGCTCGTCGTATGTTTTCGTATAAATTTGAGCGAAATCTGACCGGTACTTTTTGATTTATCTCTACTTATCGATTTTGAACATTAAACTTTAATGACGAATTTTTGTTATTTCGGCTCTTATAAATCGTCAGATTATATATTTTTCGTTATCCTTGAATCATTTCCTTCAAAATAAATAAAAAATTAGCCACGCTCGAGAATGTCAAGATGGCGTTTTTTTTTTAACAACTTTGTAGCCCTCCCCTTTCATTGCGTCATTCTCAAATTGTCAGATTAGTGGAATACACACTTTTTAGCGTGTAATTAACTCACCGTACCTTAATCTGACGCGCTCGAGAATGTCTGATGATCAATTTTTTTTTACTAATCTGATCCTTTATTCTATAGGCGCGGCCTCATATATGGGGCTCATATTTGGTGGAGCTACTTAACTGGGTGCCAGGTACCTCCTGTACCTTAATCTGACGCGCTCGAGTGAATCCAAGAATCCCCTCTTGGGCTCCCCAGCCACGAGGAAAGGAAGGAAAAGTGAATTTTTGAAAGAAGCCAGGTTATCAGCTTTTCTTATAGCTTGTGGGAGCGCATTCCAAAGACGAATAGCAGTCAACGTAAAGGATTTATGGTAGAAAGAGGAAGTGTGAGAAGGAGTGAGTAGAGTAAGAGTATTTGAGGAACGAAGTAAATGATTATGGGATAGATAACGGAATTCAAAGTTACTACGGAGATACGAAGGAGCTGACGGATTAAACAGCACCGAGTACAGAGCAGAAAGAATATGAACATTCCGGCGAAGGCGAATAGGGAGCTACTTGAGTTTGGAACGAAATTCGGAAACATGATCATATTTGCGTAGCCCAAATATGAACCTGATACATATATTTTGGAGACGCTCAAGTTTATTAAGTTGCTCCTCATTTAGGTCAAGATAACAGATATCGGCATAGTCAAGAATCGGCAGGAGTAAGCTGGTAGCAAGAGTCTAGTGGACATAGGAAGGAAGTTTCTTAATCTACGTAGGCTACCAATCGTAGCAAATAACTACTTACTTACATCAATAAGTTGCGGAGCCCAAGATAGACTGGAATAGGGAATATGCATGTCATTCAAATTTATGTAAATATTTTTTGTACAGTCGTTATCGCTAAAATAATGATATCTGTCACATTATTTTCTATTTAAACTTTTTAAAATCACTAAAATAAATTTTTAAAAAGTGCAAATTTTACGAGGCAAATTTAAAATGTCGAAACGCAACGCTATTGGTTAGACATCGGCGTGACGTCATCCTTCGCGATGGACATGTCAAAAACATACTAGAACTAGCTATATTTCAGTTAATTTGATTGCTTTCAGAGTTTATCGTATACTTCTTGCGTGATTTTTGTTTGTTAGTGGTGTGTTGAATGACTAACAATGTCTGAAAGTGGATTTCAAAAGGCGCAGTCGGATAATCTTCCGAAAATTGATGCTTTCATGATAAGTTCGTACTTCGCGTCAAATAATGATTTTACATCAGCTGAAATCAGGGGACTCAAAGCTGCAAGGTGAGGAAGTGATAGATATTTAATTTAGGTACCCTACATGGTTCTCGTACAGTTTTTCTATGTAATTCATAAAAGTCTTTAACATAACCTGTAAAGATTTAGCCATTTACCTTCTACATACAAATTATACTATATCCTTCATATCGCATTTTAGGAATAAATGGTTGTTAATAAATAAATCCGTGTTTGGGAATACTTTATTATCAAATCTGTTTTTATCCCAGATCTGAACGAGAATCTTACTTTTCAGGGTTTGTACTTTTGTAAGCCAAATTAAACCAAAACTATTAATATTTGGTAGAAATAATTATTTTCTTCTTACGTTAAAATGATCTTCGCAACAGTATGCAGTGCTTTTTGTAGATCTATATGATATCTCTTTTCACAATTTTACACCACTTTTTTCTTATATACCTAAGCGTCCCGTGGAACATGAAAAAATACTTTGTCCAGTGCGTTCCATCTCGTATTCTTGCACATAGGTACAATACAGTACTTAAAATAAGGTCTTCGGTTTCCGTCCATACTTCCGTTTATGAAAGTAAACTAGAAACTTTAGTACATAATATCTCAATGACTAGAAAACGTAAATTTAATACTATAAAATACTCTTTCTCAACCTCGCTCATATCCACTTGTTAGTAAACAACTCAAACCTGACGAACGATGACGTCACCATAGAACGCGCCAAAATGGCGGCGTTTGAATCGGCCTTACGTCATTGCAATTTTCATTAATTAATTTAAAATAAATTTGGATTTTCCCATGACTCGTATATTTTTTTACGGTATTATATTAACATAAATGAGCTATAAAAACAATAAAAAAAAATCATGCATATTCCCTATTCATTAGAATACCTAGATTTTTTACCACCTTGGAATACGGAATTGGAACTCCCCCGAAAGATATTGTAGGTAGTGTTGACCAATCCACTTTTGCGACTAGTCTCGAGCTGCCAATAATAATTACCTGCGTTTTTTTAGGGTTTACTTTGAGTCCAAATGACTCAGTCCACAACACAATTTTACCGAGTTCATCAGAGTTCAGGTCTGAAATAGCGTTAGGCAAATTCCCAAGTGATGCTTGTGTATAAATTTGTAAGTCATCTGCGTATAGGTGGTAGGACGAAGTAAGTATGGAACATATCGAGTTGATGAAGATGGCAAAGAGAAGAGGAGACAACACGCCACCTTGCGGTACGTCGGCAGACAGTGCAGACCACGTGGAAGACGCATCTTGAACTATAACACGTTGCCGGCGTCCATGCAAGTAACTATGAAACCAATCAATAGCGGTCGGAGATATATTCAGAGTACGCAGTATCCCCACGAGAATATCGTAGTCAACACAATTGAAAGCATTGCTAAAGTCTAGCAACGCCAGCACAGTGAGTTGCTGGTTCTCCATGCCATAACGGATGTCGTCGGTGACTTTAAGTAAAGCAGTTGTAGTACTGTGGCCGCGCCGAAAGCCTGATTGAAAGGGACTCAGTAGTTGGTGGGTAAGGAGAAAGGAATTTAATAGGAGTTGGACAAGACGTTCCATAACTTTGGAAAGGAAAGGAAGTATGGAAATAATCTACCGCGTTATAATTGTTACGGCAGCGAATCCGATTATAGCTGTGTAGAGGCAAATGTCAGATGCATTAGGGTCTTAGACCAATCAATAAAACTATAAAATTACAGTTTTATCTTAATCTTATCAAGAATTTAAATCAAATAATCTACCGCGTTATAATTGTTACGGCAGCGAATCCGATTATAGATGTGTAGAGGCAACTATTTAAGTCCTCAAATATGGCAACACACCTGTCACCGAATTAGAACGAGATTTATAGTCTTATAAGGATCTTTTGGCGCGTGGGTGATAGAGACAGCGCCTTACAGGTAAGGCAAACTGTAAGGCACTGTCTCTGGATCTGGTGTGGGTGATAGAGACGGTGCCTTACAGTTTGCCTTACCTGTAAGGCGCTGTCACTGTCACCCACGCGCCAAAAGATCCTTGTAGGACTATACTAATAGCTACAAAGTTATCAATAGTACTACCTCTCACTAATGCTCCATGTAGGTACACCTCTACTGTGGCCACGGAGCCACGGTATAGGAAGGGAACAGGAAGATTACAGTCAATTGGGGTAACTGTGATACATCATCGCTGTATTTTCTTTAAAAACTCTTACTATTTCCCTTATGAGATAAAAGTTATGAGTTAATCAGTGCTCTCGGGCTGGTTTTCATATTGTCAAATTATAAAAAGTCTTTAAAAATTACAAAATATATAAAAAAATTGCAATTTTGTTGTGTGTCAAAGTTACCACCCCTCTATGGGTAACTTTGACACCGATGAAATTTATCGACGAAATCTAAACTTTAAAACATGTTAGACCATTACAGTAACATTAGTTCATGTTTTTAACAAATGTCAGATGCATTAGGGTCATAAACCAATCAATAAAACTATAAAATTACAGTTATTATCTTAATTTAAGCTCTTTTTAATTTCAATTCGAATTACTCTGTTAAACTCATCAGAATTAACTGTGTCACATAAAACTACATACTATTAAATACTACAAAATTCCATACATTTAATTTCTGGGAAAATACAGAAGTCCCGGGACCCTTGGATGTTTGACCAACACAAAAATTGGTACATCGCATACAAAATCAGGGTACATTGTCAAAGATACCCAGAATTTGTTCAAAATCTGACTTACCGGTATTATTTGTAATTTTAACGAAGATGCAATTGAAAATTAATAAAAATTGTTTATGTATCGAAAGTAGACATGTAAAAGATTGTATCTATACTAATATTATAAAGCTGAAGAGTTTGTTTGTTTGTTTGTTTGTTTGTTTGTTTGTTTGTTTGTTTGTTTGTTTGTTTGGTTGAACGCGCTAATCTCAGGAACTACTGGTTCGAATTGAATTTTTTTTTTGTGTTGAATAGACCTTTTATCGAGGAAGGCTTTAGGCTATATAACATCACGCTGCAACAATTAGGAGGGAAGAAATAATGGAAAATGTGGAAAAAACGGGGAAAATTATTCATTCTCGAGGGCTTTCGTTGCATGCGTTGCGAAAACGATTCAAGATACCAAAAATATATGTATGAAAGAATTATTCCTCTTGAAATGATCTAAAAAAATGTCCACGACAGTATATGTCTATCTTTTAAGATTAACACACTAGAACCGTTTTTATGGTAATCAAATTTGGTCGAACCCACTGCCATACCAAACTTGCCGCGTTTCCAAGTTTAATCTGAATTAATCTTGCTGTGATCCTTTGCTACTTTGCTATTATTTTGTCGTAAGCTTTATTTCTAAGTTTAATTTAATTTAACCTGAATTAATTTTGGTGATAGTTTATTATCTTCCCGAAATTCCTACGGGAACGGGATCTACGCGGTTGATACTTACGGGTCCCGAAGCGAAGCGAGGGCGGTTCGCTAGTTATATAATAACACACCTTGATAGCATTAAAGTTTTGAAAGTTATCTAAAAAATTTTACGTTGGAAAAAAACACGAATAGTGTTACATTTTTTTAACCGACTTCAAAAAAGAAGGAGGTTTCAATTCGACCGTATATAATTATGCTTTTTTTTATGTACGTTCAGCGATTATTTCGTCGTTTATGGGCCGATTTTGATAATTCTTTTTTTGTTGTAAAGTAGATATGCGCAGTGGGGTCCCCTGATAAGGACACCAGGATCTGATGATGGCATCTCAGAGAAATCAAGGGGAACTTTCGAAAATTGTATGGACAACTAGTGTGTTTGTTCATGTTATCATAAGTACATTAAAGCGCTACCATTTCATGAAGATCTGGAGTCGATCTGATGAAGCCGAAAGACAGTCGAGGGAACTCCTCAACGATTTACTGCAGTTATCTAGTGTTTGGGCTTGATTAATTTGTAGTGACGAGAACTTTACACTTACATGTTGAATTGAGCGCCATCTGGCGAGTACTTTTTGAGTTATCTCTACTTATCAAGATTGAAGTCGGTTATTTTTTTTGTAAAAAGCAATTATTGAAAGAAAGTTTTTTATAATAGTTTGTTTGAAAACTTATTTTTATTTAAGATTACGTTTACGACGTTCATTATGTACATAAAATGCAATAAATAAATTTTATGCGCCAAATGCTTTTCACGTAAAAAATAAATAAAAATTGGGAGCGGACTGTCAAAGTTACCCCAAGGAATCAAAGTTACCCCGATTGACTGTACTAGTCCTTATTTTTGATACAATCGTTCACTGCACTGAAGCATCGATCACCATCGATCTTGTCAATCATCATTTTTGTAAGATTATTAAGTATCTATTTATTTATTTACTTTCTTAATGGACTAAAAATATACTACATATGGATAAAAATATAGGCACATCAGGAAAATGTCACGAAAAGGTTTACTTACCCTTACAGTTCTGTTCCCTTCCTATATTGTGGCTAAGATCAGGTGGACGCTCAGCGAGCCGGCCAGGTAAGCGTGTACATCCATACTAATATAATAAATGCGAAAGTCTGTCTGTCTGTCTGTCTGTCTGTGACGTTTTCACGGCTGAACCACCGGTCCGATTTGGATGAAATTCGGAATGAAAATAGTTGAAGACCCAGAGTCACACATAGGCTATTTTTTTCAAAAATCAACCCCTAAAGGCTTGAAATAGGGGATGAGTTTGTATGAAAAATCTACACCGCTTGAACGATTTAGATGAATTTTCCCAGGAAGATAGTTGATGACGTACCTCTTCTCCACTTCCCCCTTTCGGGATATAAGCGAATTACACGCGGGCGAATCCGCGGGCAAAAGCTAGTACTACATAAATACAGCATAGTATTTCTAGCTCTTTTAAGTAAGTTCTTTGTTTATTGGACTAACCGTTTATAGTACCTAACTTTGGTGTTGATCTGTATTGGGCTCATAGTCATAGCTGTTATAGCGGATGGTGATGATGCTGCATTTTTTTTTGCTATCTTAAATCTATAAAAAAATTGCGTGTCTGCCTAGGTATCTTCCTGCAAAGAGCTGCTTTATTAGTCTCTAAGACTAAATTAAAATCCTTGATCCCAAAACAGGAAGGGAACTATTAAAACGGTCTTGTTCTGTTGTAGATTTCATTCAATAGCTACTTTATTACATACTAGCGAACCGCCCTCGCTTCGCTTCGGGACCCGTAAGTATCAACCGCGTAGGTCCCGCTCCCGTAGGAATTTTTGGAAGATAATAAACTATCACCTAAAGTAATTCAGGTTAAATTAAATTAAACTTAGAAATAAAGCTTACGACAAAATAATAGCAAAGTAGCAAAGGATCACAGCAAGATTAATTCAGATTAAACTTGGAAACGCGGCAAGTTTGGTATGCCAGTGGGTTCGACCAAAGTTGATTACCATAAAAACGGTTCTAGTGTGTTAATCTTAAAAGATACACATATACTGTCGTGGACATTTTTTTAGATCATTTCAAGAGGAATAATTCTTTCATACATATATTTTTGGTATCTTGAATCGTTTTCGCAACGCATGCAACGAAAGCCCTCGAGAATGAATAATTTTCCCCGTTTTTTCCACATTTTCCATTATTTCTTGTATTTGTTATTTTTCGTTTTGTTGTTTTGTTATTTTTATTTGTTACGTGATTTAATCTGTGATTGTAAACAGCAATTTTTTTGTCCTTAATGCCCGGTTCACATTTATTCCAGTCCAGTAATCCAGCGGTAATCCAGTCCAGTGCTGGACTGGATCATATCGTTCACATTTATTGCAGTCGTTCAAAAGCTGTAGATCGGTAACACTACAGTGACAATGCTTTCAAGAAAGGAGTTTGAAAATTGTTTTAAAACTGTTCAATATAATTATTACTGTTAGAAGAAGTAGCTGATTTCTGATATTTGAGAAGAACCTTCTATTTGCATACCCTCACAAATATTTTGCAGGGCGGATTGGCGCATGTCTTTGTGTCTATAAAATTCCGAAGTAATGTCCTACAAACATACATGTTCCCTGTACAAAGAAACAAACTGAAGAGTTTGGTTTTCAGTTAACTTCATTATTAGGAATTAGTCACCACCTATTACCTATCCCAAAAAAACAACAATTCGTATTCACTCTTCAACGTGTAATCCAGCACTGGATTGGCCGTTCACACTATTCCAGTGGCGCTGGAATGGGCGCGCTGGAATGAAAAATAGACTGCCATTCCAGTCGACTGGACTAGATTGATCACTGGAATGGTATATTCCAGTGCAGGTTCAGCCCAGTTCACATTATTCCAGTAGCATTCCAGCGCTGGACTGGAATGCTGTACTGGAATAATGTGAACCGGGCATAAGTAAGACATTTCTCTTCTGACGCCACCTCCGACTCCGCCTCCGCCTCCGTCTCCGACTCCGTTAAATCAAATTTAAAAACTCCGACTCCGACTCCGGTTCCGATACAATTACCTCCGTTACATCCCTGATATTAACCAATAACAAGGGCTATTATTAATGAACAAAAGTGTTTACAAATAATTATTAGCAATGACTAATGAGTAGGTACCTAATTAGGTAGGTATACAACACATCTTAGAATAATAACGCCTAGAAACCTATTGCAAGCTCGAAAAACGCGCAACTAAAACTTAGCCATATCCGGCTAAGTTCGTTCCGCGCGCTGTCACTGCTGTCAGTGCTCAACGTCACGTTAAGTCGAACACAGCTCCCGAGAAATAATTAAAAATGACTGTCTGCACTTTATAGAAGTGTTTTAGTACATCAGACAAACAAAATAAAAGTGATAATATTTCATTTCACAGGTAAGTACTGCTTTTTATACATTTTCTGTACAAATATGACGAATTATAAATCATTTGAAATACATTACGTAATCACTAAACAGTGTTGCCAGTTGCAGGGAAAAAAGTGCCAACATGGTTTAAGTTGGTTCTTAATGTTAAAAATTAAATATAATATTTACCATATCTGTTTAACTTTTAAAGTTAGTTACTTTAACGTTAAAAGTTAAACTGTTAAACTTTTTAGACTAAATGTTGGTGTTATAAGTTCTATGAAAATAATTTACTTAGCATTTATTTTATTCGATCGTTTATTCGTTTTTTCTCTTTCATTTCATATTAAAGTCTACTAACTAGTTAGTTGTTTTGATAGCGTCTCATATTCTTTTTTTAGCTTTCCAGTTGACCCTGTCATAGCCAATCGATGGATTGAAATAGTTAGACGTAACCGCAAAGAAAATTGGTATAAGCCTACTAAAAATACAAAGATCTGTTCAATGCATTTTCACAAAAAGGATATTTATACCACAAAAAAAGTGTTTTTTGTGGGTAAACGCACGATAATGGTATTACTGAAGCCGTATCTCTGTGGGTGAAAAGATCGTAGATACATACCGCTCACGCACACAAGGATAATGAAGATGGCACGCGTTTGTGCCTATGTTTTGGTTCAGACGCGGCTTCTAGGCGTTATTATTCTAAGCAACACATCTACGAAACATCTGACAAACCTTATCTGAGAACTAAGTTCCCTGAACCACAAAATATGGATAGTCCTGAACTGAGAGCAAGCATCTTATTGGTTTCAATTGAACGATTAATTCATTAGCCAATAAGCGCACACCTATGACTGGGCATAGCTAATAACATACGTCTGGACGGAAATTGAC